>CM036764.1:44511449-45779553 GCA_020796225.1 Arion vulgaris | reverse complement strand
TATAAATACTTCCATCAGAAGTTATCAACGCAATAAGACAAACGAATAAAAGGCAAAACTCTAGGTCCAGACAATATAACAACAGAAGAAATGGAAGCAACATGCAGTGGATGTAGACGTTTTAACAAAATTATTGAATGGCATCTACAACACAGGATATTTACCAAAGATTTACTACAATCCATTTTTATCATCATCAGGTGCCGTCTAGCTTAGACTATCATGGATCTCCACAAATATCTGTCTCGGGTGTTTGCTATCATCTCAGATGTTGACGCTGGGGTCAATGGAGTATAGGGACAGCGTCGCGCCAGGATTAGTGAGCTGACACTAACAAAGCTCCTACACCACCTCCACGTGGTGACCCTGGAAACAGACAACGGTTTCTGTCTAGGTAAGCGGGTAGGAATCGAGGGAGAGCTACTCTGGTATAAGTAATGACCAGACACAGTTACGTTGAATGAGATCCGCTCGCAACACAGACGAGCAGAATCCCAGAGTGACTAGTGATGAACGTCTCTCACTGTCGAGGGAAAAGCTGAACAAATAAACATTAAGGGATAGAGGGTGCAACCAGGGAAGAGACGTGGGCTCATATGGGACAAAACTCGGAGCCCTGAGATGGAGGCCCGAATTTGAGTTGCGTGTCTCGAGGCATAGTAAATGTGACCACGGTGAGAAACCTGATAAACACGGTGAGCAGGCACCAACGTAGAGCGAACACGCATACAAACAATACACAGGTGAGCTCACCGGTGGAGCAGACATTCACGGTGCTGATGATGGGGCGACGAAAAGGCGTGGCAACGTAGGGGTGAGCGGTACGATCAAATGTGCAGAAAAACTGAAAGCCCGGCAGAGGTTTGAATCTAACGTTCCTACCGAGTGTTGATAAACTGTGCACTGTGCACAGACAGATAGAAATGGGTACGGTATCGTCCAGTAGAACAATGCGAGCACAAGTGACGAAGAGAAAATGGGCGAGCCCAGTCGGTGAACGATGGCACAAGCAGAAATGGGCGAATGGACACCAAAAAGAAACTCGAGGTTGCGAGCCTCGAAGATGGGGTCTCCATCCAGAGAGCAATAACCAGGTTTCCCCTCGCAGAGAACTACTACTGTCTTGAAGTTTGATTGGGAGCAATCAAAGTCTAGTGGGGCAAACCGTACACAAAACTTAATGGCAGGTAAACCAAGTAGTCAAAAAAAGACTGGTAACCTGGGCAGATGACGCTCAACAACCCGGGAGGAAGGTTGTCTAAGGGTAGCTACGCTAAAAGACAATAGCAACCTGCTGCTTTGCTGGTCGGCTGAGGACAGCTCAAGGCTGACGGAGAGCGAACCCAGTAAACGCTGGCTAAAACCGTACACATCGCCGAAGGAAAAGCACCAGAGCTCCAAATGGCGCTGAAGATGTGACGAAACACACTCATGCTAAGGCTGCATGAATCAGATTTCCACATGAACAAGAGAATGTATGGGAAAATCTGGTACATCAGCCTAAGCGGTGATTGCGAGAGAGAGAAAGAGATGTTGACGCTCTTCCGTGCCATGACGCAAGGTTATCCAACATTTTCCCTCTGTCTTCTTCTGTCTCGTCTACCCTCGATTTTACCGGCTGTCACAGTGTGTTCTAAACCTTCCTTCCTTATCACATGTCGAAAATGATGACTGCCTCTTTCTTATATTGATGATAAGCTTTCTCTGTGTCTTGATCTCATTCAATTCCTCAACATTAGTTATTTTAACAGTCCATGGGATTCTCATCATTTTTCGGTAAAACCACATCTCTGTGGCCCTCAGAGATTTTTAGATCTGTTTGTTTACTGTTCATGACGTGCATCCGTATGTCAGTCTTGGATCTATGTAGCACTGTATGACTCTCATTCAGATATTAATTGACATTGACTTGTTGCATATAATGCTTCTCATTTTCTGGAGCCCTGCTGGTGCCCTATTCTGCTCTTTATTTCCGGACCGAAATCTGATGTTACCAGGACTCCGAGGTATTTAAATTGTTGCACTTGACTTAGCTCATTCACATTAAGTCTGCTTTTTTTTATATGATCATAACTTCTGTCTTCTTACTACTCAAACTGAGTCATGTGTTGTTACTTTCTGTCACATCTTTATCATCTAATTTCTGGAGCTCCATTTTATTTCTTGCTTTTAAGACAGTTTCATCAGCGTATATCATGTACAACTGCAATAAAGCTAGCAATGTTCTATTAAATATTTTAAAATTCAGCCCACTCCAATGGAAATTTCCGATTTCCCAACTCATCTGAACGGGCTTATCTTACATGAGGCTGTGTGCGATCTTACATAAGGGCAGGGCGGCTCGTCATTAAGGGCCAGTGGGGCCAGGCCCCACCAAAAATATTGAGTAACGTGTACTTATTATTTCAGACATTATTTGTTTATAATTATTACTTTCAACAGGATACTGATTAGCTTTGAAAGTTGATATATAGCGCTAAAATATCACACACATTCTGAAATCTAAAATTCAACATATTTTTCCTCCAATTAGTATACACCATGGTCATTAGGGGCCAGTATGAACAGGGCTACCAAACCAAAAATAATTAACGTGTACTTATTTTTATTTTTAAATTTTGTTCGTAATTATTATTGTTAACTTGACACTGATTAGCTTTGAAAGTTGAATATTTAACAGTAAAATATAAATATTATATCTTAATAATATAATAATCATAATAATATATAAATATTATTATTTAAAAAACTATTATAAGCGCACTATGTTTTATCAGGTCGTTTTAAAATTCTCTACTGACGATGTAACATTGTGACCTCTGACCTTTGACCGCTACCTTTAATAATAATTGCCAAAACAATTTGTCATTTTATTCACCGGAAGCTAAATTCCTACGCGATCAACCAATTAACAGTTAAACGACGACTCTTGATTTAATAGTACTTTGTATAATTATCGATTGAATCACAAATTATATATAAAATAGTAGAAAAGGATATGCATTAATAGAAATATGTAACTAACTATTTTTATAATCATTAACGGTAATCGTCCGTTTCGTATTCAATAAACATATGTCTTCTACAACGCACACTCGTTTGCGATTTACAAGCTGTGACCTACTTTGAAGTTGTGGCACTCGAAATTCAAAATGAATCAAGTAGATTATTTATTAAATCCTTTTCCCTTGTTAAAGATAGAAGAAAAGCTTAAAATTAAACGGCTAGGTGCACATCAGCCAAATAGCTTTGTATATTGCAACAAGATGGCAAAAAAAAGGGGACTTTCAATAATAAGTGGTTTAGTAAAAATCATATTAACTGTCAGTGAAGAAAAGCAACTTTTTTGGTTTTATTGTTTGCTATTTCATGGTGAAGGACTGTGGTCAATGGTAGGTTGTAGGATCTTTTTTTGTACCTTAGTTATATGGTATATATTTTAGTTGTTGTTGAACCCAGGAATTATGAGTTTTCACCATTTTGCCTATAGTGCGTGGGGAGAGTGCCCGGCTTTCTTGCAATGAGAGCTGGAATTATGGTTGACCTGATTCAGGATGGGGATATGCTTACACGCGACTCGTACGTTGTTACTTTACATTTGCTTTGCATTTATGCAACTTTTTCATTAAACATCGGCAGAAGATGCGTGCATTCACTAGTATTTAGGACCCAAGAGGCATCTCTGCGTTTGCTTTATTACCTCTGCTTAGAGAGTGTAAACACTAGGTCTGCTAATAAAATATCTAAATATATATATAAACTACACACTAAAGCTATAACTGTCTGGTTCATCAGCTGCCACCGGGGGGAGGGAGCTATGACACTCTCTCGATCCACCCCTTAGCCAGACATGATCGTTTGTCTTTTTCCCGGGGTCACCACGAGGAGGTGGAGTAGGGTCTTGATCAGTGCCAGCCCCCTTACCCTGGTGCAACGTTGTCCTTTGTTATTTGCGCTGCTAAATCATTATAGTAAAGGGGGAATAACTTCCTGGAATAGACAAATAATAGTAAATACTAAAATATAGCTAGCCTAAAACCATGATTTTTCCGAAATTTTTGTCTGGCCCACCACCAAAATGACCACGAGCCCCACTGCAAAAGGGATATGTGTGATCCTAGATGAGGCTTTTGGATCTTACAAAGATATGTGATCCACATGAGGCTTTGTGCGATCTTACATAAGGATATGTGGATCCTACATGAGGCTTTGTGCGATCTTTCAAGGAATATGGGGATCCTACATGAGGCTTTTGCGATCTTCAAAAGATATGTGGATCCTAGATGAGGCTGTGTGCGATCTTACATAAGGATATGTGTATCCTACAGAGGCTTTGTGCGATCTTACATAATGATATGTGTGATCCACATGAGGCTTTGTGGATCTTACATAATGATATGTGTGATCCTCATGAGGGCTTGGCGATCTTACAAAAGGATATGTATCCTACATGAGGCTTTGTGCGATCTTTCAAAAGGGATATGTGTGATCCTACATGAGGCTTTGTGCGATCTTACATAAGGATATGTGGATCCTACATGGGGTTTTTGTGCGATCTTACATAATGATAGTGTGATCCTACATGAGGCTTTGCGCGATCTTACATAGGATATGTGACCCTAATGAGTTTTTGTGGATCTTACAAAAGGATATGTGATCCTACATGAGGCTTTGTGCGATCTTACATAAGGATATGTAAACTTACAGTATGAGTTTCTGCTTCCAAATATCATTTCCTAAACATTATAGCGTGTCAAAGGGCAGAAAGTATAGCAAATCAGAGTATGAAATTATTTAGCAGTAACAAATGACAAAATGATTAACTATTATCTGAACCGTATACATTTGAAAATGTGTTGCTAGGAAACCCAGGAAACAGAAAATGGCGAATCAAAATTGAGATTGAATGTTTATATGCAGGTGTACCATTATATCCAGATGGCGTCTCAATATAACTTTCTAAAATACAATGTTTAGGGAAAGAAAAAAGACCCGACAAAATACACAACAACTAAAACATAAGACAGTGGGGGAGGAGGTGATTGTTCTTTGTACTGTTTTGTGAGGACGATCGATACAGCGATAATATTACAATATGGTGGCAGGAAATAAACAATGTTCAACGGATAATCCTTAATTCAGGTGTCAGTGACATTTATGAAACCAGACACAGAACATAAACATGTCCAAATTGGCACAAGTAATACATTTGTCACGTGATGTCGAGTTAGAAAATAACAACAAGTATTGATGATACAAGAAAGAAGAGATATGAAACCAGACACAGAACATAAACATGTCCAAATTGGCACAAGTAATACATTTGTCACGTGATGTCGAGTTAGAAAATAACAACAAGTATTGATGATACAAGAAAAAAAAGATAATCGATATGAGGTTTCTGTGAAAACATAATGACATTTTAAATTAAAGAAATAGCATTTCCCCAATTATTTCAACTTATAGTTTTGAATGTTCTACCTCTGTTGATATCAAGTTTAAGTTATCTATTACATCTTGTATTAATCTTTAACTTGCTTTTCCTTTCTTCGCCCCGAATGTTATCAGTGAGTCCGTGATCGGAGTTCTCTGTGCCGGCGCGGTTAAAACGTTCGCCTGTAGTCCTGAAGGTTGTGGGTACGAATCCAAACCGAGCTACACGGGCAATTTTGCATAATCCGGGGTTTTGCTGGAGTTACAGTTCGTGCTATCTGAAGCATCTGGGCAGATGACGTAATATGGTGCAATGTAGTCAATTCTTCGCCCTGAGCTTCTTCTTAGTGAATCAAGCTATTTAGTGAATCAAGATATTTAGTGTATCAAGATATTTAGGGAATCAAGATATTTAGTGTATCAAGCTATTTAGTGTATCAAGCTATTTAGTGTATCAAGATATTTAGAGAATCAAGTTATTTAGTGAATCAAGTTTTAGTGAATCAAGATATTTAGTGTATCAAGATATTAGTGAATCAAGATATTTAGTGAATCAAGATATTTAGTGAATCAAGATATTTAGTGAATCAAGCTATTTAGTGAATCAAGATATTTAGTGAATCAAGATATTTAGTGAATCAAGATATTTAGTGTATCAAGATATTTAGTGTATCAAGCTTTTTAGTGAATCAAGCTTTTTAGTGTATCAAGATATTTAGTTATCAAGATATTTGGGTGAATCAAGATATTTAGTGTATCAAGTTATTTAGTGTATCAAGCTATTTAGTGTATCAAGATATTTAGAGAATCAAGTTATTTAGTGAATCAAGTTATTTAGTGAATCAAGATATTTAGTGTATCAAGATATTTAGTGAATCAAGATATTTAGTGAATCAAGGATATTTGGGGAATCAAGATATTTAGTGAATCAAGCTTTAGTGAATCAAGATATTTGGTGAATCAATATGTTTAGTGAATAAAGATATTTAGTGAATCAAGATATTTAGTGAATCAAGATATTTAGTGAATCAAGATATTTAGTGAATCAAGATATTTAGTGAATCAAGATATTTAGTGAATCAAGATATTTAGTGAATCAAGATATTTAGTGTATCAAGCTATTTAGTGTATCAAGAAACTGTTCAATCTCTCCATATACTCTTGTCAGACAAACTTATATCCCATCTTCTTCTTCACTCTTCGCCCCTTGGGAAGCTTAGGTCCGCAACCAAGACCTTTCAATCCCGTCTATCCAATGCCATTTCTTCCAGATCTCTGAACTCTCTCCCCATGTTCTTGCATACCGTCTCCAACTCCATCTCTATGTTTCGGGGTCTTCCCTTATTTCTATTACCGGGTTCAGTCCAGGATGGCCAATCCATATGTTCTCATTTTCTGTGCCACATGTGATGTCTTCCCATTTCAACATCGTTGAGACATTCCATGAGCCAATATTGAAATCTTCGAGTTAAAAGAAGATGAGCCCAGCCTTATTTCCTTTGGGATTTCATCGGGACGCTTTACAAGTGACAGTGGTTCTATTCTTCACACCCTAATTTGGAACCCGATAACCACTAGAGTCACGTTAGATAACATGGATGTTTTAATCTTTGGTGAAAAAAAAAATACTGTGCAGTAGTTGCTCGATGCGGTATCTGGTATGGATTCATATCGTAAAGACGGATTCATTATACAATTGTCCCACTGAGAATGTAAGAGCTGTACAGAAGTAAAATAAGAAGCCGTTGTAGCATAGTCTTTATTGTACTTCTTTGAGGTAGTACATGGACGAGGACGGGTGTATGGGTACATTACGAAAGCAAGGGAAAATTGGTAATTAAATTTGTAAAATGACAACAGTCGACGTTTCGACAATATGCCTTTATCAAGAAAACATTTAAACATGAAATGCTAAATAAACTAAAACATAGAGCTATAGCTACTAAATAAGTATTAAGTCACTAAAAAAAAAATATTGCCATGAAGTCACTAGAACAAAATACTATGACGTTAAGGGCACGATAATCAAGCATAGCATGCGTGGATGGCTCAGGTTGAGAGAACAATTACCCGGGTGACCACAGTTGCATCCATACTAAAAGAGGAAGAATGGATCTTAGTCGATGTTAGCATGGCCCTACTCAAGGTTATCACTACAATGGAAGAGATCGTGAGTTGGGCCAACATGAAGACTGAACTCCAATTAAGCAGCTGATGAAGATAGCAAATCAAATGATAGGACAAAATGAGCCAATTTTAAAATACTAACATGTCAATATGAACACAAAAAGCAATATTAACAATTTTTTCTCCCACATTATCCCTCAGTGCCAAACATGGACACTGACAACAAATGATAGAAGAAAACTAGTCACGACAGAGATGATTGTTTAGCAGAATGCTGGGAGTAACAAGAAAAGACCGGTTGAGAAATGAAGACATCAGGAAAAAAAGTGGTACAACATCAGTACTAGACTTCATCAAGAAACAACAAATTAAATGGTTGGGCCACATAAGCAGATTACCAATAGACAGTGCATATCAAAGAGCAATACTGCTCCGATACAAAGGGTACAAGGCAAAAGGCAGGCCACGCAAAAGATGAACCCAGAGATAACGAGGCGCCCGAAAACACTATCTACGAAGCGCACACAAAGGCCTGTTTTAGAAATCTCTTCTTGACCCTGACGCTAGGGGAAAAAAGGTTGAAGGGAAAAAAATAGAAGATAATGCAAGTGATGATGATGTGTTTTTTTATACCGATGGGTCTGTTCATCGTGGTGAAAGTCAGGCTGCTATTTCTGGCTATTTTGTATGATAGAGTTGTCCCAGAGCGAAAGGGAGCACAGGAAAATCATCCATTGAGGATGGAGGTTGAGGCCGTTACTCCACTGGCTTTCTGGGACTCTTTTATTTGGGACCGTTGTTTTTTTGTTGTTGTTGGTTGTTGCTGTTTGACTCTCAGTCGATGCTTCAGAAGATCCAGAATGGCAGGATGCGGTATGAGTGGATGTCGTATATAGGGTTTTCACTCTAGAGACCCCGATGATCTACTGTCCTGGTCATGCTAAGTTTCGCGGGTAAAGAGAAAGTGTAGATGTTTGCATAGAATGCATCGATTGTTGGCAAGTTGGGCAAGTTGGGCAAGTTGGGCAAGTTGGACAAATTAGGACAATTGAAGAATAAATAAAGGATATTGTTCGGTTTCTTGACGACCTATTGTTTTAGGAGGACACTAAAATTGACATTCAATCCAACGATTTAGGGAGTTTGGAATAACTCGTTGTAGAAGTAGAGCTGGATGCTTGAGGCAGAGAAAAGGGTTGTGTTTAATCAACGAACACAGAAACCATCAGTATCAACCCCAATCGGTTGGGGAGACTGAGCACTATGGGTTTTAAGTGCGTGGTGTCAGTTCAGTAACAATAACCAATAACCATGAAGTACTGAATTATATGAACTGTACCCTGATCTTTTTTTAGAATCAAAATCTAGCATATCCTTTGGGGGCCTCGCCACCAACCACAGTAAACGAGTCGTAGATTTTCTAGGCACCACTTATACGTTCAGTAGTTTGCCATTACTATCTGAACGGTGAGGTCCTTTTTTTATACCGTTCTTAAGCATTCACGGAAAAGACTTTCTTCCAAACTGCCCGCAGTGTTTGAACAAGATGTGTTGTGATCGGGCTCACTAAGGCTGGAGCTACGGGATACTCTTTGTATGGGTAGAAATTAGGTATGGTTGGGAAGGGAAGCACTCTGGTGAACATGTGGATGCCAAAGAAAATTGGGACTTATCTATACTCACTTATTCTATCATTTTTCTCGCATTTAATCTTCTAGAACTACCCATATTAGACTATGTAGCGTGTGATACTTCTGTTGCTAGGTAACTAACTGTTTGATTTTTGTATTATATACAGTTCGTGATCTCCGAACTTAGATATTCATATTAACAAGCAGAGATTATGTCTCCTTGAACTTATCTGATCTTTCCATATGTCAGTATAATTTAATTAGGCATGGCGTAGTTATCTTCCCTTGCTAACTTTACTCCCCTACCCGCCCAACCAATCCTCTTCAAACGCCTTATTGTCGTCCAAGGTTTACACTATTTATGCGGTTTATTACTCAATGTTCTATCCATGCGCAAGTATCTAGACGCATATCATATAATTCAGTGACTTCATACTGATTCTTACTTTAGCTCTGTTTTTTGTTTTTGTTAGTATTTCTTGTATGTATATACGTTCTTGATAAAGGCATATTGTCAAAATTTGATTGTTGTTATTTTTACATATTTAATTATACTTTTTTCCTTGTTTGAATTGTTTCTGTCCTCATTCACATCTTCCAATTACTCAGTATTGCTGCAGCCTTCCCAGTTTTCTCCAGACCCGATCTGTCTGGTCTGACCACATCAGATCTGTAGGCCTTTTAAATCGCCTTCGTAGTTTGTGTTTCCCGAATACTTTTCCCAGGTTATTGTGATTTCTCCTGACAAACGGCTCTTATGTCGACCCAACCTCAATACTACCAAGAAATGTTTTTAAATGGACGTCGTATGATGACCCATCTCATATTAAAGATGAAGCAAGATTGCAAAAACCCCCAGAGAAACAACGAATATGATCAATAAATAGAAATGTACAAGCATTAAGAGCTTCGAAAAAAACTAACAAACACAGGATTCGAACCACTTACCCTTATTTCTTACGACACCATTGCCCTAGCCTAGCAAGAGCGTTCTTACGAACACAACCAGGAGCCCTTTTTAAAAAAAAATGGTTTATTAAGGAGTGCCTTTCACAAACGCTTCATTTTAGCTGACAAGAATAATCAGGTAAGGTTCAATCGAACAGTGTTTGCCCCACAACATGTTAAGTTTCGATAATTGCAGTCATTAAAATCGAAAGTTGCAGAAACCTATCGCTGGTGTTTATGTACTTTTTGAATTCTGACTTTGCTCGTCCTATCCCTTTGTTCATCGCCCCCGCACACAATTCACACCATCACACAACTTGACCAAACGCTAATGAACCTTCCATTTTCATACTATATGCCAGATTAAGCTCCCTTTCATAGCTGCTTTTAAATTGAAAACCTCTTGGGTTTTTTGCTAGAAGGGGCAGACAATATCATGTACACCAATAACAAACATGCATACATCATTCAAAGTACCAACTTTATTGTAAGATGAGAACAAAGGGTTTTTAAGAACCCAGGGAACGAAAGCTAAGAATATGATCAATAATTAGACTATGTACAAGTATTTAAGAGGCTCCCAAAAAAAACAAATTGACAAGCATGTGTTTTTGCAAACACTGTTCGATCGAACTTCCTGATTAATCTGTGTCTAGCTAAAAACAAGCGTTTGTGAAAGACACTCCTCAATACCATTTTTAGAATAGCTCGCTAGTGTGTACGTGCGTGCGTGCGTGCATGTATGTATGTATCATTTTTCCGATAGTCACGGCTCTCAGGTCGCCCAGCCGTAGTTGGATATTAGGAAAAGACTGGGCCGGGAAAAAAATAACGCTCCTCGGTTTCTAGTCCTACCGAGACGAAAAATAAAAAGTTGGTCTCGTGTTCAATCTGATTGATTGACGGATTGATAGGAACATCATCATTGCCTTCGGTCTTACAAAGAAAGATTGCAGCGATATAAACTATGTAGTATCGGCGAGAGTATCAATGTAATTGTGAAGATGATGAACACAATTTTGATAGATTTTATTTTAATTTTTAATGAGTTTTGTCCAACATCAGCTTTGCAGTTTATTCTTATCAATTTTAACTCCAAACCAAGCACCAGTTTACTCTTATCAAATTCTAACTTCCAAACCAAGCCAGCTACTCTTATCAAATTCTAACTTCCAAACCAAGCACCAGCTTACTCTTATCAAATTAACTTCCAAACCAAGCCCAGCTTCTCTTATCAAATTCTAACTTCCAAACCAAGCACCAGTTTACTCTTATCAATTCTAACTTTCCCCAAAACCCAAACACCAGCTTTGCAGCTTACTCTTATCAAATTCTAACTTCCAAACCAAGCACCAGCTTACTCTTATCAAATTCTAACTTCCAAACCAAGCATCAGCTTACTCTTATCAAATTCTAACTTCAAACCAAACACCAGCTTATCAACAAATTCTAACTTCCAAACCAAGCACTAGCTACTCTTATCAAATTCTAACTCAAACCCAAGCACCAGCTTTGCGCTTACTCTTATCAAATTCTAACTTCCAAAGGTTTATTTACATGTTTAACTTGAAAACGGAGGGCGGGGGCTACGCTTATCGTCCCTCTTTGATAGAGCTAGAACCTTTATCTTACCTACAGTGAGAAGGGGGAGATCTCTGGAATATCTTGACTGCTCCACGCGGGTAACGAAGAAGTACATTTGGGCGAGATGGTAGCATCTTGGCTCCACGCCATACAGAACCTCGCAAATATAACATAGTATTCAAAGACATCAAACTTTCTTTCAGAAGGTAATATATCTGTTCATTTCTTCATTTTCAATCTAATCTGTATTGCAAGTTGTGATTTTACTTTCAATACATTTTGCAAGGTCGCCATATTTTGAATTTCTGAAATGAGAACATTTCTCCTAACATTAAATTTCATTTAAATTGTGTTCCATGTTTATTTTTTTGAAACCTAATTCTTTTTAAATGTTTTTATGTTGCATCAAATGTCCATAGAATTGCCTGCATGTGAAATATTTGGAATTACATTTACAGGGGAAATTAACTTGACTGAATCCCTACCCAAGACGATTTCTTTTATTGGTCTAGGCATAGATTAAAGAAAATAGTCTTTCTACCGAAGCATTGTGTGCTGGGATAGCAAAGAAGAACTGTGATATCTTCACGATTTCCGAGTTTCATTTCCATACAACTCGTTTTCAATATAATCACACCAATTTTTTTTTGCGATGGATTTTATTTCTATAGGACTGGTACATATTCTAAATTAAGTACTAATCCAGCACCGGGTTAAAAAAATGATTTAAACTTTCACATTTCCCCTGAATGTCATTAAAATAAAATAACTTGAAACATGAAAATTCACTCAAATGTTTGGACCCCAAACTTGACTTTTGTCTTTGTAGTTGACAGTTTGAGATATTTTCCAATCTTGAAAAGCTCATTTTAACAACCTAGGAAGACAGTTTCTACAGGCAAGTTAATGTATTAAACAGGTTACCAACTTATATAACAGAGGCATGAAATATGGGAAAGTTTGCTCTTTTTAATCTTGGTTGTTTTTTCAAAGATTGTAGATTCTGTTCCAAGTGACACGTTAGAAAATCAAATGTTTTGCAGTTACCACGTGGTACCACGTGATCTTTTTTTACATCAAGTAAAAGTTCTTATATCTCGGGCAGATGATAACAGATGATGGCAGATGTATAACGAAATTAATAAGACAATGGAATGGCCAAGGGTAATTTCAATAGTATAGAAAGCTTAGACACACTTTGCGGGAAACCGAGGAATATAATGAAGGGTCCTTGCCTGGGAAACCCGCAGGACAGCGAAATAAGGGAGGCCAAGAAATACATGGAGACGAGGTTTGGAGGCGGAGATCAACAATATAAAGAAGAGCTGGAGGAGCTGCAGGAGATAGCTAGAGATAGGAAGACTTTGGCATGAGTTGGTTGAGGGCCTATGCCCCAATCCGGGTAAAAGGAAAGAGAGAGAGAGAAAGTTACACATCCCAACAAATCACAAACAGGCTAAAAATGAAAAATGGTCAAATCTATATATATCCCACATTAATGTTTTGGCTAAACATGGATAATGAACAAGCAGTTAGAAGACAGAATTGATGCATTTGAAATGTGGATATATAGAAGAATAGACAGAGTTTCATGGACAGAAAAACAGACAAATAACAAGTTTTAGGAAAACTAGGCATGAAGAAACAATTATTAAGAGAAATAAATTTCCCGACAAGTAAAGTATTTTGGGCACATAAAAGACATGACACCATGATAAAACATTTACTAGAGGGGAAAGTTGAGGGGAAAGACAAGAGGAAGACGAGAGATAAGTGGGAGGAAACTTAAGAATGGACAAGTTACAGTCTGGCAGTGTGCAACACCAAGGCGAAAGACAGAGGATGCTGGGGATTCATTGCAGCCAACCTTCGATGTAGAGACGGCACCTGATGATGATGACCACATGATGTCGCAGACAGGGTGTTAATTATGTCTTAGCTTGTAAAACTGCGGACAAATCTAGGAATTTCAAACATTGTTTGCCGAAGCTCAGATTTACTTGGGGAAAAGAGGCCTGTATGCAAAAATTAGGTAAGCAAAAATGAGGACATATGCAACCGACTTTTACTATTCAATGAAATGCAGGTGCTTAATATAGACAACAATTTAAAACATTCTTCTTCTTTGTCATCACACTGCTACCGGGTTGTTGCCCAGTGTCGTAGTTTTCTTTTTTCTTCGCTGTTCTAGTACTTGTGTGATTTTATCTTTGCTCTTTCACGGGTTCTGCTATTCCATCTAACCATTGTTTCCGTGGTCTTCCTCTTGCCTTCTTTCCCGATGTTCTGTTGTAGAAGACTCTGTATACTGTGGAGTTTGGATGCATTCTTTTTAATGGGCCCAAAACCCCTTCACTCTTTGCTTATCTATGTAATTCAAGCACGGTTTTGTGCCAACTTTCTTTTTTATGCTGATGTTGGTGATTCTGTCTTTTTTTGTTGTTGTTGGTAACTTTCGGCAAAAGCATTTCACATGTAGTTATTTTTGTGATCCTTTTCTCAATGTCCATGTTTGGCTCTGGTACACAAAGTAGGTATAAAAATGCTGTTGATCATCTGTTGTTTGCTGCCCGTGAAATTTTGGGTGCCTTAACAATGGGCTAGCTGGTAGGATACAGCATTTGCTTTTTGTACCTAGCCTCATCTCTATCCAGTTTCCGTCTTCTGTGAATATGCTTCCTAAGTATTTGAATTCTTTCACTTGGTTTATTTTAGTGCATTGACATGGATGTCTAGGTTATTATGTTTTCTTCCCATATTCATTATTTCTGTTTTAGTTTTGTTGATTTTCATGTCATGTTTCACACAATTATTGTTCAAGTGTCAATATGATGTTGTAGATCTTGTTCATTTTGATGTATCAGGCACTGATCATCTGCAACAAGCAGTTCATTTATTTCATAATTATCTGAATTTGACTCTTGAGTTATTTTATCCATAGATGCAATAAAGAGTAGTGGTGAGAGGACACAACCTTGTCTAACACCTAATGTAATGGAGAACCAGTCGGTCATTCCTTCTGTTGTTCTCACTGTACTCTGCTATCTTCAAAAAGGCCAAATATTACCTAATGTTGTCCCTGAACGCCATATTCTTTAAGGATCTTCCCTAGTTTGCACCTGTTAAACATTGACATTGAAAGAGCTTTTGAGAGAACAAATTGACAAGCTACAAATGGCAGAATAAACAACGTCATAACTCTTGGATTTTCTGAAAGGAGTTAATTCTTCTGTTTGCTCCTACACGCTGGATATAACAAACCAGTTAGTCCTGACTGAAAGAAGTGCCTCGGGTTAAAGGTATTAACCCCATACATAACAAACAAACAAAGCAGAACAAGGTTGATCAAGGATGGTTACAAATATATAAACAATGATTTCATTTTATGTTCTGATCACAAACAATACAACTTTTTAAAGATGATCTTTTTCTACAGCGTTCACAATCCGACCTTGAATATTCTTATAGAAAACGGTAATCTCTCTCTGTGGTTGTTTATGTTTCAAAAGTGATCGTCCTGGGAAAGGTATCACTGATAGACACATAGGTTTTCTATCATTTTAAAATTAGTATGCAATTTGGCGGTTTAAAACGATTAAGAATAAGCTGGTAAACCGAGGGCTCCGGCAAGAGTAATCAATATTATTTTTTTTTAATTCCTAAAAACTGTCTCCATTCTCACAATAATAATATGGACCCTCACCGATGTTACTAATACAAAACACGACTATCCATACAGTCACCGTTATCTTTGATCCATGCCATTCTAGGTGAAGGGCTAAGAGAGTGGATGCACTGGAGACAATGCTCCGTCGAGAATGTGCCTTCTATGGACAGAAGCAACATCATCAACGCTCTCAGAGAAAACATACGCTCTGAAGATTTCAGCGAAGAAGAAAAAGGGTATTTTATCTCGGTTGCGCAAGTTATGCATACCGATAGGTGCGACAAGACGGGGAAACCAGAGAGAAACCCCCGTAGATACATCAGTCAGCACAGAACGGGAGTTGTTAGTCTAAACACACTGAAATACATGCTTAGGAGGACATCCGTGCAATTATGAACATGTCCGATTTTGACGAAGATGATCCACCAATGAACGAAGTTAGTGTACTGCAGAGCTGAGATATTGCTTTCTTATAGGAAAGAGATCAGATCAGACCTGGTTTCACACCAACGAGCAATGATAATGTTTTTCAATCAATTAGGCACAACTTACACAGCGAGTAAACGATATTTGCGCATCGGCCTGTCACATCCGTGTTTGAACGCAGTTCAATGGACTGTGTTTATCTTCTATCTTCGATCCTCACACTTTGCCAAACTGCAGTGATACAGCCTTGTACCAAAAGCCCGCCCGCGTGGTTACGGGCCCAAATTTGGGTGTAAAAAATAGAACCACTGTTACCTGCATGTCCCTAAGAGGTGACTAAGGAGGTTTGTCTGAAATCGGATGGCGCTTAACATGGTGCAACGGCCCTCACAATGAGGAATGGGATAACGGATTCTACGGTCGCCAATTTTCTTCGGAGATTTAGCCAAGCAGTAAGAATGTCAGACTTTCCATTGAGGGGGCCAAAAGTACTGCTGGAAGAGGTCGGCACAAATGGGAAGCAGAAATCATAGGAATTATATCCTACAGAACTGCCACCAGTATGCAGACTTGAGAAGAAAAATGTGGCCCCCTTCACTAGTGCCCAAACAAACTGTATGGCGTGGCTGATAATCTGAGGCAGACGGGTACCTTTATTAGAGATCCTAATCCCAATCTTAGAGAAGTGAGAAGAAGAAGAAATCCCGAGCCAACATTGGAGTGAACTGGGGTCATTTTAATCTTATACGAAAATTTAAAATAATTCTACAAACGTATTTTATTTCATGCAAATAATAATAATAATACAAATATCTGCAATCGTTACATCTGAAAATAAATCTCTTGATTATTGTAAACTGGGTTATAATTCTCTCTCTCTCTCTCTCTCACACATTCTCTCTCAGACAGAAATCTAACAAACATTGTGGATGTTATTTGAAATCACTGAACTAAAAACCTAACAATCGGAATCCATTTGAGTTTCATAATTCGTATTTCTGATATGAAGGATAGAGAATATCCTACACGAATTTAAATCCATTTTTGGTACATCAATTAAGGAAGTGATTCTGCCTTTGGCTTTGCAAGTAAGCTCTGACAACCCAAAAACAGTAATCCTCGATTACTATAATATTTCTGGTCCGAATTTGTTAGATGCTATCTCCGGAGAATTAATACGCAAGACATCTAATATTCCCAAAAACCCTTATATTAAATGTAAATTTTTTACACAAGCAATTCCTAATGTGTTTTATTTTCGTATTTTGTTTTTGTCTGTTCATTTTTGTGTGTTAGTTGTGTATGTTTGCTTGCTGTGTCTATGTGTACGCAGGAAGAGAAACATACATAATTTAATATACAAGAATCTGCCTTTTTCCCGTCTTTTCCACAGTTTTCAAGTGTGCAACTGTGACTTTTTAGTTTTCCTTTCTCTTGCCTTCAAACTTATCCTTAAATTTCTCTTCAAACGATTCTGCACTTTGTGTAATGTTGCTTTCTTAAACTCGTTCATCCGCTAGTATATCCATTTGTTAGAAGTAGACAAGTTTATTGAGAACTTGCGTATATCTTTATATTTGAGCAATGGTCTACCTTAAAGGCTCTTCTCTTCCGAAAGTTCACAGAACAGCTTGTCGTGTTATGTGCGCATGTTATCCATTCTTCGCACATGTCCGTCTTCTGCTTCTGAGGGTTTTTTTTTTTAGCGAAGGTTGACTTGATTGCACCGAGTGTTACCCCATACGGCTCGGTCCATCTCCGCAGAAATGCCACTTGCCGAGAATATTGCACAAGGCACGAACTCGTAGGGTCCAGAACAATCCTAGGGGGCTCTGGAAAAACTGCACTCGTGAACAGAACGGCCGATTCGAACTCATTCCAATGAGGCATAGCAAGTTAACCCTCCATGAGGCCATTACCTTGTAGTGGTGGGGGCTTGCGTACCTCAGGGACCGGAGAGCTATGCCGGCAGGGTTACCCAAGCCGGGAAGGTCGAAGGAGAGAGGGCAGACTAAATGTGGTCTCCTGGTCCTCCAGGTTGGGGTTGTGGGTGGCTACTCCATCCATTTAAAAACAGTAGTTAGAAACCAAAAACAAAAATTTTTCAAAACTAACTCGAGTCTCGGAAGGACTAAGGCTCCATGCAGGAGACAGATGACCGCAGCAGCCAAACCGAAGAAGCTGATGTGCTGACGACCCTTTTTCGGTCGCAGACAACAAAGATAGAAGCACCCAGGTTGATTACACAGAAGAAGTCCACCCTTGTAGGGATGTGGAATGTAAGGACACTGCTAGAGACAGGCAGATGTGCACAAGTGGTGAAGGAGATGCATCGGTACAAGCTTACGTTGCTGGGAATGTGTGAAACAAGGTGGAATGCTTTTGGGGAAACAAGACTCAGACAGGGAGAAACGCTGCTCCATTCGGGCAAAGAAAATGAAGATGATCCTCGGGAAGCCGGGGTGGCCTTGATGCTGACCAAGGAAGCAAGAAAAAGTCTGATGGAATGGGAACCAGTGTCGGACCGCATTATTAGTGCAAGGTTCGTATCTAAGTTCCAGAAGACCTACATAATATGTGTTATGCACCGACGAACGATGCAGAGGAGGTGGAAAAAGACCATTTCTATGCACAACTACAGGCAACTGTGGACAAAGTACCAAAGCACGACATGATGATTCTTATGGGGGATTTAAATGCCAAGGTGGGCAACGAAAACACTGGCAGGGAAAAGAGATGGGAGTAAATGGTCTTGGAAGCATGAACGAAAATGGTGAGATATTTGCAGACTTCTGTGCCTCCAATGAGCTTGTCATTGGGGGTACACTCTTTCCGCATTGAAGATGCCATAAGGCAACATGGATCTCGCCAGACCATCGGACGGAAAACCAGATCGACCATGTGGCAATTCGCCAACGATGGAGAGCATCACTACAAGATGTTAGAGTGAAGAGGAGCAGACATAGATCTGATCACCATCTGTAACTGTAAAATTAAAATGAAACTATCGGCAAAGAAGAAACAACAAAGTACACGAATCAAGTTTGATGTCAAGAAACTCCAATCGCAGGTCACAAAGGAAGTCTTCCAGATTGCTCTAAAGAACCGTTTCGAGGCACTACAGACAACAGAAGAGGAAGGTACAGTGGTCATTCGAGAGTAGGTGGAACACCTAAAGCAGGCGACGGTTGGAGCCTGTGAAAAATACTTGGAGACCATCATCAATCAGGAAACCCTGGATCAGGACAGAAACATGGCAGAGGGTGGAGGAGAGGAAGAAGCTGAAACAAGAAGTAAACCAGTCACGAACAAGACAGCAAAAACAGGCGGCAGCAACTAGATATAACGAGATGGCTAGAGAGGTAAAAAGACAGCTGAGAAACGACAAAAGAGCATTCATAAATGAGATAGCAGAAGAGGCAGAGACAGCAGCTAGCAAAGGTGACCTCAAGGCTCTCTATGAGACAACCAGATTGTTGAGTGGGAGGAAAAATAAGCAGAGCAGGCCAGTGAGAGATAAGACTGGAAAACTTTTGACTAAAATTGATGAACAACTGGGGCGCTGGAAAGAGCATTTCCAGGAAGTGTTAAATAGACCTCCCCACTAAACCCACTAGATTTAGGGCAAGGAGACCCGCTGGACATAAACGTAAGGGAGATCACAAAACAGGAAATCCGCAATGCCTTGAAAACTTGAGAAAGGGCAAGGCGGCAGGAGTTGATAATACCCCAGCGGAAGCTCTGGGGGAGGAGGAGAAGAGATGGTAAACCAACCCCACATATTGTTCAACTTGTGTGGACAGGGAGGAGATACCAGCAGATTGGGAGAAAGGCCTCCTCGTGAAACTGCCAAAGAATGGCAATTTGTCAAACTGTGACAAGTGGAGAGGGATCATGCTGCTCTCCATTCCCAGCAAAGTCCTCACTAGGTTATTCTGGACAGGATGAAAGACGCTATAGACCAGAGGCTTAGGGACGAACAGGCGGGATTCCGGAAAGATAGATCTTGCAATGACCAGATAGCCACCTTAAGAATCATAGTGGAACAAACAATGGAGTGGCAGGCTCCGCTCTACGTGTGCTTTGTTGATTTTGAGAAGGCATTTGACAGCATAGATAGGAAATCAATGTGGGGATCCTAAGAAACTATGGGGTGCCGGAGAAGACTGTCGACATCATCAGGCAGCTGTATGAGGGTTTGCCTGCCAGGTTATTCATGATGGAAGACTGTCAGAGGAGTTCCAGGTCACTACTGGTGTTAGACAGGGATGCCTGCTGTCCCCCTCCTCTTCTTGGTGCTACTTGATTGGGTCACACGCACAGCCTACGACAGGTCTGGAAAAGGCATACAGTGGACACTTATGTCAAAGCTAGAAGACCTGGATTTTGCTGACGATCTCGCCTTGCTTTCGCATAGACTACAAGACATGCAGGAAAAGTGGATGCTCTGGCACAAACGGCACAACGAGTCGGCCTTAAAATCAGTCAAGAGAAGACTAAAGTAATGCGTAGCAACAACATACAACAAGATCCAATACGGATTGAGGGAAGGGACATAGAAGATGTGGATGAATTTGTCTACCTTGGAAGTAAGATCAGCAGATCAGGAGGTACAGATGAGGACATTAATGCTAGGATTAGGAAGGCCCGACAGGCCTTTGCGATCCTGCACATGGTGTGGAAGTCCCCTGCCATCTCCACGAAAACAAAGCTCAGGATTTTCAGCTCAAATGTGAAGTCGGTGTTGCTGTATGGCTCGGAACTTGGCGAGTCACTAGGGCAAATACAAATAAGATCCAGACCTTGTCAACGGATGTTTGCGGCGGATTCTCAGATTGAGATGGTATGATAGAGTTACAAACACGGATCTGTGGATAAGAACAGGGCAGGAACCTATGATGACACAGGTCAAGAGGAGAAGATGGCGATGGATAGGCCATACCTTGCGGAAGACACAGTCGAGTGTCACTAGACAGGTGCTCGAGTGGAACCCGCAGGGAAAACGAAAAGAGGACGCCCTAAGCAGACTTGGAGACGAGGTCTTACTGAGGAGCTGAAGAGTGCTCAATTGACCTGGGAGAACATAAAGAGAACAGCCAGAGACAGGGAAAAGTGGCGAACAACTGTTGAGGCCCTATGCTCCACGAGGAGCGGAGAGGATTAATGATGATGATAGCAAGTTAACACGGTACAGTACAACAGAGCTGGTTATCTTGTCATACCACCTGATGTTTATAATCTTGCTTAGACATGGAAGGTGAAAGATGGTAAGTCTTCTCTCATGTCTTGAGTAAACTATCCACATTTCGGAGCCATACGGTAAAATAGTTATCTCACTCAGACCCGATCTGATTCTTCGTCTGCAATGTTAATTTTTGTTGACCCACGCTCTCTTTGATAGTTTGCCGAATGTAGTGACCGCACTGTGGGACAGATTGGCGTAATGCATAAGCGTTCGACTGTCGACTCTAACACAAGAGGGTTGTGGGTTCAATTTCGCACTTGACGAAAGGAATTGGCTCTCCTACCTCCAACATACTAGGATCTAGAAGGCTGCGGGATTTTTTTAAGTGACCGCACTACCTATTCGTGTGTTGAGTTCTTCATCAAGAGAGAGACTGGCAGTGACTATGGATCCAAAATAAGCCCGCATTTTTTAACTGCTGTTAAATAATTATTATTTAAATTGATAATTGTTGATGGGGTACTTCCCTGATATAAAATCAGTCTTGGTGACATTCAGAGATAAATCGGTTGTAGGTCGTGACCATATTGTTGATTAGGATTGCGAGTAACCTCCTGTGTGCGACTAAGGGCAGCATCATCAGCAAACATGAGTTCCCTGAGAAGTATTTCTGTCATTTTTGTCTTGTCTCTTAACCCTTTCATTCCGTAATTGACTTTACTTCCGAACAGTGGCGGCTCGTCATTAAGGGCCAGTGGGGCCGGGCCCACCAAAAATAATGTATAACGTGTATTTATTATTTTATAAATTAAAATAAAGCAACCAAAAACCATGATTTATCCGGAAAAAATGTCTGGCCCCACCAACAAAAATGATCACGAGCCGTCACTGCTCCCGAATATAATTACTTTGTAATGTATACTAAACTAGTCAGTATAATGACTTTGCGTCATCATAAACAAATACTGTGAGCCAGTATAAGTTCGGCTCAGAAGAGCAAAAGGGTTAAACGAGCCAAGTTGAAGAGTGAACAATCAGATCTAGTATGGATGAAAACATCGTCATCAGCATCCCCGAAGAAATGGTATAAAAGGACAGCTAAACACGTAAACACAAAGTACTACAGTTTTAAAAAAATAATCAACAGTGACGATAAACAGCAACGTTTCGACCAAAAGGCCTTTATCAAGCAAACATTACAACAAGAATGACGAATTTCGAGGAACACTACAAATGGACGATTACATGTGGAAACATAAACCTATCTAATGAAAATCTGGGAATAAAAACGAACAACGAAATGAGTGCAACAAAAAAACCGAAAGTGGAAAAGAAGAGAAACAATAAACAATATAGTGGATAAATGCACAATATGGAGCAAACACACATATAGATAACAAGGCACGAGATAAGACAGTACTAAGAAGCAAGGAATGTAATGCGTTGAGCCCAAGAGGTCGCAAAGTGCCATAGAATGAAATAAAACGGTTCTCCAGGGCAAATCGACTGCGATCATCGGAGGAACATGATCGGATGGCTGTGACCGGGACATCGTCAACTCCTGAATGGCCAGTATCGTTGAAATGAGTGGCCACAGGAGTCACAGAGCGTTGGCGAATATCGCGTAAATGTTGGGCGAATCGGTCACTGAGTCTCTTACCGGTTTCGCCAATATAGGACTTGTTGCATCGTTTGCAGGTGATGGCATAGATGATATAAAAGGACAGCCAAAAGATGTCTGAGGGAAAGCAAAGATGAAGCTTCCTCGTCACTTATTTTCTTGCCTAGACTTGCAGCTAATATGGGGAAAGGGGGAAAACCATCAGTTTTCCCATACAGTTGAACACATTGCCTTCATTTGCAAGACATGCATCTATACTACTGGCATTTGCAACAGTCATACAATACTATACTACTGAATTTAAACACCCAAAACCATATATCTACGACATTTGCAACAGTCATACGCATACTATACTACTGGCATTTGCAACAGTCATACACATACTATACTACTGACATTTGCAACAGTCATACACATACTATACTACTGACATTTGCAAAGTCATACACATACTATACTACTGACATTTGCAACAGTCATACACATACTATACTACTGGCATTTGAACAGTCATACACTTTACTATACTACTGACATTTGCAACAGTCATACACATACTATACTACTGACATTTGCAACAGTCATACACATACTATACTACTGACATTTGCAAGTCATACACATACTATACTACTGACATTTGCAACAGTCATACACATACTATACTACTGACATTTGCAAGTCATACACATACTATACTACTGACATTTGCAACAGTCATACACATACTATACTACTGACATTTGCAAGTCATACACATACTATACTACTGGCATTTGCAACAGTAAAACACATACTATACTACTGACATTTGCAACAGTCATACACATACTATACTACTGACATTTGCAAGTCATACACATACTATACTACTGACATTTGCAAAGTCATACACATACTATACTACTGACATTTGCAAGTCATACACATACTATACTACTGACATTTGCAAGTCATACACTAATTATACTACTGACATTTGCAACAGTCATACACATACTATACTACTGACATTTGCAACAGCCATACACATCCCTTATACTACTGACATTTGCAACAGTCATACGCATACTATACTACTGGCATTTGCAACAGTCATACACATACTATACTACTGACATTTGCAACAGTCATACACATACTATACTACTGACATTTGCAAAGTCATACACATACTATACTACTGACATTTGCAACAGCCCTAACATACTATACTACTGGCATTTGCAACAGTCATACACATACTATACTACTGACATTTGCAACAGTCATACACATACTATACTACTGACATTTGCAACATCATACACATACTATACTACTGACATTTGCATCATAAAATACTATACTACTGGCATTTGCAACAGTCATACACATACTATACTACTGACATTTGCAACAGTCATACACATACTATACTACTGACATTTGCAACAGTCATACACATACTATACTACTGACATTTGCAAGTCATACACATACTATACTACTGACATTTGAAAAGTCATAAAATACTATACTACTGAATTTGCAAGTCATACATCTATACTACTGACATTTGCAAGTCATACACATACTATACTACTGACATTTGCAACAGTCATACACATACTATACTACTGGCATTTGCAAGTCATACGCATACTATACTACTGACATTTGCAACAGTCATACACATACTATACTACTGACATTTGCAACAGTCATACACATACTATACTACTGACATTTGCAACAGTCATACACATACTATACTACTGACATTTGCAACAGTCATACACATACTATACTACTGACATTTGCAAGTCATACACATACTATACTACTGACATTTGCAACAGTCCTTTACATACTATACTACTGACATTTCCAGTCATACAAAACTATACTACTGACATTTGCAACAGTCATACACATACTATACTACTGGCATTTGCAAGTCATACGCATACTATACTACTGACATTTGCAACAGTCATACACATACTATACTATTGACATTTGCAAGTCATACACATACTATACTACTGGCATTTGCAAGTCATAACATACTATATTAATGGCATTTGCAACA
This sequence comes from Arion vulgaris, assembly GCA_020796225.1. Taxonomy (NCBI): domain Eukaryota; kingdom Metazoa; phylum Mollusca; class Gastropoda; order Stylommatophora; family Arionidae; genus Arion; species Arion vulgaris. The sequence goes on along the minus strand of CM036764.1, from coordinate 45,754,854 downwards.
GTCATACACATACTATACTACTGACATTTGCAACAATGGCACACACCTACTATACTACTGACATTTGCAACAGTCCAGCATACTATACTACTGACATTTGCAACAGTCAACACATACTATACTACTGACATTTGCAACAGTCATACAGCATACCTATACTACTGGCATTTGCAAATTAAATAACAACATAACTGACATTTGCAACAGTCATGCACAACATATATACCACTGACATTTGCAACAGTCATACAATATACAAACTAGCGATAATGACATTTGCGATCATACACATACTATGCTGAGCATTTGCTAAGTCATAGCGCATACATACATGACATTTGCAACAGTCATACACATACTATAGCTCACTGACATTTGCAGCACAGATGTCACATACAATACTCTACTTACATTTGCAACAGTCATACACATACTATACAATGGAACATTTGCAACAGTCATACACATATACTACTGACATTTGCACAGTCATACCATACTATACTACTGACATTTGCAACAGTCATACACATACTATACTACTGACATTTGCAACAGCCATACACATACTATACTACTGACATTTGCAAGTCATACACATACTATACTACTGCATTTGTCAGTCATATCATACTATACTACTGACATTTGCAAGTCATACGCATACTATACTACTGGCATTTGCAAGTCATACACATACTATACTACTGGCATTTGCAAAGTCATACCATACTACTACTGACATTTGCAAGTCATACGCATACTATACTACTGGCATTTGCAACAGTCATACACATACTATACTACTGACATTTGCAAGTCATACACATACTATACTACTGGCATTTGCAAGTCATACACATACTATACTACTGACATTTGCAAGTCATACACATACTATACTACTGGCATTTGCAAGTCATACACATACTATACTACTGGCATTTGCAAGTCATACGCATACTATACTACTGGCATTTGCAACAGTCATACACATACTATACTACTGACATTTGCAACAGTCATACACATACTATACTACTGACATTTGCAACAGTCATACACATACTATACTACTGACATTTGCAAGTCATACACATACTATACTACTGACATTTGCAAGTCATACACATACTATACTACTGACATTTGCAACAGTCATACACATACTATACTACTGACATTTGCAAGTCATACACATACTATACTACTGACATTTGCAACAGTCATACACATACTATACTACTGACATTTGCAAGTCATACATACTATCACTGACATTTGCAACAGTCATTTACATCTATACTACTGACATTTAGCGAAAGTCATACACATACTATACTACTGACATTTACCAAGTCATACATATACTAATACTACTGGCATTTTCCAGGACGTGCTAACAACCACAGTAAACGAGTCTGATTTTCTAGACACCACTTATACGTCAGTAGCTTTGTCATTGGACACAAAGAAAAAAAAGGGAAAAATTCCAATAAATGAGATCCCTAGGGAAAGCAGAAATAAAACAAAAAAGCCCTAAAGAAATGGGGAAATTAGAAGAAGGTCGAACAAACCTGTTTTAAAATTAAAAAAAGGGACTAAATGGTTTGGCCACTTGGTCAGAATAAACCCCAATACACCAGTTGAAAGAGCGAAACCTGAAAATGGAACTCAAGGGGAAAGGGAAACAAAAAAAATATGGTTAGGATTACAGACATCTTAAAACTCCCAACACAATCGCGCAAGCGTGATTATTCAGAAACCGACACATTTAAACCTCCAAAAAAAAAAGCAGAGAAGGAAAAAAAAAAAGAAGAAAGATACACATACTATACTACTGACATTTGCAACAGTAAACATATTCCAACAGACAGTGCCCCTAAAACTGCTCCTACAATGGGTAAAAGAAAAAAGGGAAAAAGATGGCCCCAGAGATAAAAAAGGCGAAAAAGAGACATTGGAAATAAAGGACCTTTTGAAATCTTTCTAGACCTGTTCGGAGAAACAGGTTTTAAAGAAAGAAAAAGAAGGATACATATACTATACTACTGGCATTTGAACGGGAAATCATTTTCCCATTTTGCATTGAAAAATTTCTGGACTTTTTTGGAACAATTTGATGGCATACAATCTTTTGACAAGTAAATAGTATAAACCACTATTGACACGAAAAAGCATTAAAAATTTGAATGTGCTAAAGATGAAAATTAAAAAATGAAAATCGGCAATCAGGCACGGGGCGGCATCAACCCCCCAGAAAACAGTGTTGATTTTCTGACACCATTTATACGTCAGTATTTTTTTGGGCTTTCTGAAGGTGAGCGAGGTCTATTTTTACCTTTTGTAAAATTCCCACGGAAACGAATTTGCTTCCAATCTTGTGCACCGTGGGGTTTGAACCAGGTACGCTTGGGTTTGTGATCGAGCTCACTACCGCATGAGCTACAGACACCCACGTTAAGGATACACATTACAAATAGCAAATTCTTCACAAATGTTGAGGCTTTCACTTCATTTGCTTGAAATATTGTCTATATATTCAACATTTATTAGTCATGGACAATAAACAACAGATCGAAAAATCTCTGAGGGCCACAGAGATGTGGTTTTACTGAAGAATGATGAGAATCCCATGGTCTGCTAAAATCATTAATGTTGAGGTGTTGAATGAGGTCAAGACACAGAGAAAGCTTATCATCAATATGATTAAGAGAAAGTTATAATTTTTCGGACATGTGATGAGGAAGGGAGGTTTAGAACACATTGTGAAAACCGGTAAAATCGAGGGTAGACAAGACAAAGGAAGAGCAGAAAGAAAATTGTGAATAGCCTGAATTCATGGCACAGTAGACAAAAGAAGAAGATTCACACATATTTTATAACTGCAACAACTAACAACTGTGGACAATAATGGAAGAAATTGGATTTCCATCAAATTTAATACAAATCATAAGAGAACTTTATAGCGATGAAATGGCGGCTGTAAGAGCATGCAATGATACATCAGATTGGTTTGATATAAGACAGGGGGTCAGATAAGGTTGCATTCTGTTGCTTCATCTGTTTAACATATATGCAGAAAACATCATGAGGAATGTTACAGAAGATAGCAGAAAAGAGCAATACAATGCTATTATAATAGGAGGAAGAGAAATACCTGAACTAAGATATGGTGACAATACACTGTCACTTGTGTGTTACTGTCACCATCATAAAAAGATATTCAGGATTTAATAATTGAAGGGCAAGAAAAAAGTGAAAAACAAAATCTATATCTCAATGTGATAAAAACAAAATAATGACAAAGGATAAAAAAAAGTATGACAAAGGATAATTGTATCAATGGAGAGAAAATAGAAAATGGGAACAGTTTTGAATATCTCAGTTCACTACTAAAAAGAGATGGAAATGGGATAAAGGAAATTAAAAGACAAACAAACATGCCCATACAAAAAATTAAACAACTAAAAACAGTATGAAATGGAACTGATAGGAAAACAAAGATTAGAATACTAAGAGCATGCATATTTGCAGTGGCAACGTATAGGTGTGAAGCATGGACATTTAACAAGGTAGTGGAAAAAAACATATGTGCTTTTGTGTCACAGAAGAGTCATTAGTATATCATAGACAGAGAAGAACAAACAGATCTATCTAAGAAGAACTCAAAATCAAAGAAAACTGGCTGCGCTTACAAATAAGAAAATTGAAGTATTTTCAACATAAAAAAGACACCAAGGGTTGGAGTTGACCATTATGGAAGGAGGTGTCCTAGCATAGAGAAGAGGAAGACCACAAAGAATGTTTCAGGATGTAATTGATTATTTGAGCATGACGTCTGCATAGGTGGGACCTATTTGGTCTATGTGAGAAACTTTGAAGGACTGTTAGGGTGGCATAGTTCTTTTCAGTCTCAAGACAAGCTATTTGATAATGAACAACCAACAACAGATCATTGTTTGAAAATAAAATCTTTATCAGCTTATGCTTGGATAACAAATATGTCTCCACTGCAGCAACATTCCTGTGCATGTTAGAAATGAAAAACAGTTACGTTTATTTTGTGAATAGATTTCAATGTGAAAAACAAATTTATAAATTTAGGTATTGCACTGGGTTTTCCCCATAGTATTCGGCCCCTCTCCACAGAAATTACATGCCACCTGCTGAAATATTGCACAAGCATTAACTCTGTATCTCCAACAACAATCCCCAGATAAATGCACTTGTGAACCAAACGACACGGTTTAGATTCAAACCTACAATCTTCAGGAGGAAAGGCAAATAGCTTGATCCACATAGACTACAGTAGTAAAATCTATGTAACATAACTATTACCAAATAATAATATACACAAGCATATCATTCATGGATTTTTATCTCTACAATCTTCTATTTCTCTTCTGCATTTGCTCTAGACTAGAAGGGTGACTACATATGTGGGGTGACTACACATGTGGGGTGACTACACATGTGGGATGACTACACGTAATAATTTCTTCTGCAGTCATATCTACATAGGGCCTGCAAGTAATTTCTCCATACCGTTCTATCCTGGGCAACTTGTCCAATATCATCCATGGAACTGAGACCGATATTTTTTGTCTCTCTCAGCAAAGTTCGTTTCAGGGTCTCCTTAGGTAGTCCTCCGTTTCTTGAACACTTTGCATCCCCCGTCAGTGCCTGCTTTGATATTCATTGATCATTTCTCCTCAAGGTGTGTCCAACATATCTCCATCTTATAACAGTTGTCACTAGTGGTTGACTAGACTACACTTGCTGGGTGAATAAATTTGCAAAATTGTTCTTGACGAGTGTGTTTTACAATTTAGTAATTAATATGGTAATTTTCATTCTGACCGGCTCAAAATTGTCACCTATTATCAATGACATAGAAAAACTAGAACCTTCTACCAGACTTGTTCAGTAACAAAGTTGCCAGATCAATAGATATATATACAGCCAATATATGTTCAGATTAAGCAGCTGATAAATGAAAAATCGGTCATATATATAAACCAATCTGTGTGTTAAGAGATCACAGTTGGGTTTATCAGCAAGGGTGAGAGGCAGGACAACCATTGAGAAAAAGGGAAACTTATATGCCAACAGTTTTCAGTATGAGAATGAAATTTGAAGCTTTCATTAAAAGGATTAGTGGTTTTTCTAGGAACTTGCTAAAGAAGAGAAGTTATTGCATCTGGTTCAGATCATGCTTTAAAAAGTCCAATTAACAAATGGTTATGGCATAAGTGGATCTGGTGTGTTGAAATCTCAGAGGATCCTACACAGCCCGGTCATATGTGGATCTACTGTCCCCAACACACACAAGTTCAAACCTACAGGGTCATATGTGGATCTACTGTCCCCAACACACACAAGTTCAAACCTACAGGGTCATATGTGGATCTACTGTCCCCAACACACACAAGTTCAGGGTCATGAAAAAAGCTGACAGACTAAATGTAAAAACACAAATATTAGATACATTAGATGGGATCGCGAGAGAGAGAGAAGCGAGAGAGAAGAGAAAGAGAGAGAGAGATACATCAGATAAGATGACATAATGAAATCATTCTTCTTCTTATTCTTCTACACATGACATATGTGGTCATGCTAGATCTTCAGGGCAAAGTTCATTGTCTTCTTTAAGTTGAAACAGCTCTTCTGTCTTAGTTTTGCATCCTTAGAACAGATCTACCCTATATCACAGCTGGTTAACGGGAACATTAAGTTGGACAGTCTTGAGGTATGTTATGTTATGCGATCGACGTCATGGCACATTGGCCATTCCCATTTGTGCTCTGTCCTCCGCTGCAGCAGCCACCCCAAAGTCCATTTGCTCACAGTACCCATGAGAAGTTGATTACTATATCTTCTCTCTCTACCACGAAACGACACTGTCTGGCATGTCCAAACTTAACGCCTAATTCTCGAACTCGTTCCAGTGTCTGAGACTTGCCCATGTCACATAAGATGTACCGCATTGATGATATCGGCTCTGTCCATACCAATGCATCGACTGCCTGCTTCAGTCGGAGCATTGTTTGCAAGAGAGTCAGCACGCTCATTACTCCGCACTACAGTATGTCCAGATGTGTATAGCCAAGTCATTTTCTTGAGATGTGATCTCCGAATGATGTCCACCCATTCCACATGCATACTTCCAAATTCAATCATTTGAAGCATATTCATCGAGTCTGATATGATAATCATATGGGTAACCTGTTGCTCAGTCACCCATGACAGAGCCCTGGAGGCAGCGGTGATCTCCATAGTCATGCTCAATGTTGTCTCAAAAGCCCCGCAGTTCTCATGAAGTGTACGACCGCTTCAGTGCTGAGTAAGCCCACGATGATCTGGTACCACATTTTACAAAGCCATCGGTGTAGATAATGGTATCACCTGGATAGGAGTGCTGATCCACGAGTGCTAGGATCTCTGCATTGACGACGCCTAGGGCTTGAGGTATGTGTTCAAGGGAATGAATTCTACTTCCATATCAACATTCGTTTATGTAGGAGAGTTGGTATAGATGACCCAGAAGACTGCAGTGACCAGTTCTCAGGCAAAACAGGTTGGTATACTTGTGTCTTTGAAGGTAGTGAATTGGGTCAGATCTTCCAAATGTTTCTTCCTCTGGAATGTATCGGTTGCATATACTGCTTTTGACTTCTCTGTCGGACAGAGATGGTTACATTCCTTCTCTAGTTCTACACATGGTATTAGCCTTCTCTCTTCTCTTGATTTCCCACTGTGGGAAGGTATCCAGTGAAAGGAAACAACTTAGAATGTCTTAATACTGTTAAGGAAGCCAGTCAACAACTGCCTGTTGGACTGGTTCCCTGTAATCATTAAAGCAGTAATTCTGAGAATTCAGGAATTTGGTACTAATAGTGAAATTAGAAATTTGGCAAGACTAGTCATGACAAAAATGAAGTGTCTAGGCAAAATGCTGGGAGTATCAAGAAAGAAACAATTTAGGAATGAAGACAACAGGAGAAAAATTGGTACAGCATCAGTACTGAGGCTTCATAAAAAAACAACAAATTAAATGGTTCGGCTACATAACCAGATTACTTCACAATGCTACTCAGATACAGTGGATACAAATCAAAAGGTTGACCATGCACAAAGTGGACTACAGAAATAACAGAGACAGTGAAAGATACCATGTATGAAGTATCAGGAATATTCTCACTTGGGTGAAGGGCAATTAGAGAGCAGATGCACTGGCGGGCAATGCTATGATAGAGAATGGGTATTCTATGGACAGAAGCAACATCATCAACGCTCTCAAAGAAAACATTCGCTCTGAAGATTTCAACGACGGAGATAAAGGATCTCTATCTCGGTTGCGCAAGTTGTGCATACCGATAGGTGAGACAATATGGGAAATCCACAAGAGAAAATCCAGTAGATACATCACTCAAGACAGAATGGGAGTTGTTAGCCTAAACACACGGAGATAAGTGATTGAGAGGAGATCGGAGCAACTATGGACATGTCCGATGTGTGATGAAGATGATCCCCAAATAAACAATGAATGTATGAAGTGCACACAAGAGTCTGTTCTAGAAATCTCTTCTTATCATGATGCTGTAACACAAAACAGGATTAGAGAGAGGTGGAAAGTTCAACGAGAGGAAGGATGAGAAACAGATATTACCAGACTGCCAAGGATACATATTTTTTGCCCTGTGTTGAAAACATAGAAGTACTTATTTGTATATCTGAGGCACCATATACCTGGAGTGCCATGGTTTCAATTCTGTTACCATACAAATGATGAAGCTAAATTGCTTTACAGACAATTATTGCTATGTGACATACATTTCAGTTGAATGTTTTAACATTGTCCACACAAACAGAAGCTTCTGTATCCATAAGCTGACCATCAGCTTTAACACAATTGTCATCATCACATTTTACCACAGTGTAAGTAACAAGGCTATAATTGTTCTCGTTGCCATCAATAACAACATTTGCTGCAGATGTACCATCATCTTGTGTTTCAACAAGAATGTTCTCCGTTACTCCTGTCACATCCCTGATACTTTGCTGTGTTGCATTCAATGTCACAACCTCCTCAGGTCCTGACACTGCCACAGAAAAGTTCACAAAGTTACCTGCAATATATCAAGAAAAAAACTAGATCAATTTGGTTGTTATTAGTTCTGTGAATAGTCAATGATAGATCTACATATTGTTTCTATGTTCTTAGATAGCAATTATCTCTTGTAGTTTTATAAATCTATTTGATATATTCTTCTTCTCTTCCACTATTTACTTCTTTATAGAAGTGTTGGGAGAGGAAGGGGGTGTAGTGATCTTGTGTGTGCTTGTTTTAATGCACTTTGTAAGCTGTTATTCATTTTATTAAGGCTGTTCTTGATGCCTTCGCTCCATCTTTTGCATGGTCTTCCTCTTGCTTTGTACTCATTACTCATTATACTTTTCTGTGTGGCTCTCTGTGGTAGGCGGTACCAGGGCATTTTTGTCAGGTGTCCAAACCATTTAATCTGTTGTTCTTTTATGAATTGCAAGACTGGTTTCACATCCAGTCTTCTTCTGATTTCTTCATTTCTAATTTTGTCTCTTATTGTCACACCTGCAGCTTTTCTAAGACACCTCATCTCCGTCGTTATGATTTTCCGCTCATTAGCTGCTGTTATTGGCCATATTTGACACTGGTAACACAGTAATTTTATATTTGCACTGGGACTAAACTACAGACCAGCACTGTCTAATGGCGATTATGTGATACATCCCTGATGCCCTATTTTATTTCTCCAGCTTTAACATTACACAGAACTTCAACAACAAATATTTGTTCTTGAATAACAATAAGATTTAGTTTTTTTAGAATCACAGTGTTTAAAACAAAATTAAACTTGTAATCATCATGATATTTTTTATCTATTATTATTTCATCCATGTCTCTAAAAATATTAATAATTCCTCTTGTACCGTTATACGTTAGATAGAACCTGCAAGCAATTTCTCCATACTGCTCTATCCTAGGCAACTCGCTCAATTTCCTCCGATATTTCTTGCCTCTCTCAGCAAGGTTCGTTTCAGTATCTCCTTAGGTCATCCTCTCTTTCTTGAACCCTTTGCATGCCACTTCAATGCCTGGTTTGATATTCTTTGATCATTTCATTTCAAGGGGTGTCCAACATTTCTACTTCTTATAACAGTTGTTACTAGTGGTTGACCAGACATTTTCATCACTTCTTCTGAATTCGTTCCATTTTATATTCATTATTTTTCGCAGACATCTATTTTCAAATGCATTCAACTTGCTTTCTATATCTTTAGTCATTTTCCAGCTCTCGCTGGTATACATATATATCTTACACGATCCATTTTTCATAAATTTTCTATTTCATGTATATAATCATTTGAAAATTGACCATGTATGACACAAATATATATCAATTTTTATGTCAAACTGAAAATAGAGCATGTGTATATATATATATATATATATATATATAATATATATATATATATATATGGATATATGGGAGAGGTTTTTGGCAAACTGTTATAATGGAGAGGGGCGTTACAAAGTTTATGTCATGGGGAGGGCATTACAAAGTTTATGTCATGGGGAGGGCGTTACAAAGTTTATGTCATGGGGAGGGACGTTACAAAGTTTATGTCATGGGAGGGCGTTACAAAGTTTATGTCATGGGGAGGGGACGTTACAAAGTTTATGTCATGCTATGTCATGCAAAGTGGGCGGTGGGCCAAAACAGTTTGGGAATCTATGCTCTAGACAATGGGTGAGGTAATCTTACATATCTTGGCAGAACAAGTCCTAAAATAGATGCGGCAGATGCTGGGAAATACTTACTATACAATAACTTACTACATATCTACGGACATGCAATAACTCTTGAGCTATCTATTTTATTGTTTAAAAATAGACAAAACTTACTAAGAAAACTTGTTGCTACTGTATCATGAGTGCTCTGTCCACTACTTGATGTAGCACTGATTGAGTAGCCACTATCTGCTTGCACCAGCTGTACATCTGACTGCATGGAGCTCAGTCCTGTTGATAACACATCTGATATGGCAAAAACTGGTAAAGCAAGGCTTGTTGATTGATCTAGGAATGCTCCTGTACTGTTCTGATATGGAAGTATGTGAGCGGGGATAACGGTATACCCCATCATGGATGAAACAGAACATCCAGCTTGCTGTTGCTGATGTCGATCCTGTTGTTGCCGTTGATCTGTGTGAGGAAGGGGGATAAAGAATACTCCACTAGAAAGTCCACTCGTGTCTTGTTTCTGAGTCTGCTGCTGCAGGAGCAAGCCAAGTGTTCCGAGTCTTGAAGCAGTTGAATCACAGAATATCTGTCAAAAACCAAAATTAAGCATGTTAAAAAATGTTTGAATAATGTTTAATAGATATCAATCTTGTTCAGAAACATTTTCTCAGCACCAGACAATAGCCACTCCCAACAATAGCAAAGATCAAATACTTCCAACAATGGCAGAGATAATATTCTCTGAACAGCACCCGTGTGGTGCCAGGTCCTGGTAGGGAAGAAAGAATAGTACCACTGCAACCTACAAGGCATGTCATGTAGGGGCCTAGGGAAACTACTCTAGTAAATAAAAAACGTCACAGAAATTAAATGTGCTGGCCTACTAGTGGCTAATAACTGGCACAATGTACATTGCTCTTAGACTCAGATCACATACAAATCACACAGAGTGGTTAACAAGTAGTCAATATGGAGCGTTTGAGGAAGAAGAGGAAGATATACTCTGAACAATAGGAGAGATAAAATAATCTGAACAAAAATATTCTGAACAATAGCAAAGTATGTATATCTAAAGTGTGAGGATGTAGATCAGTGGAGCTGAACTACTTCTCAATACCCAAACAGAGAATATCTTGATAATATCTTACTGAGGCTGACTGCTCTCATCATTAAATTTACTCAAACAGAAATATCTTACTGGGCTGACTGCTCTCACATTATTACTCAAACAGAGAATATCTTACTGAGGCTGACTGATCTCATCATTACTTACTCAAACAGAGAATATCTTACTGAGGCTGATGCTCACTCATTATTACTCAAACAGAGAATATCTTACTGAGGCTGACTGCTCTCATCATTACTTACTCAAACAGATAAATCTTACTGAGGCTGACTGTCTCATCAGTTATATCCAATAGAACTACTGAGGTGAGATCATTGTGCAAAACAGAAATCTTGTGGCATCAATTCACTCAAACAGAGTAATAATCGCTCATTTTGACTCCGGAATATCTTACTGAGGCTGACTGCTCTCATCATTACTTACTCAAACAGAGAATATCTTACTGAGGCTGACTGATCTCATCATTACTTACTCAAACAGAGAATATCTTACTGAGGCTGATTGCTCTCATCATTACTTACTCAAACAGAGAATATCTTACTGAGGCTGATTGCTCTCACCATTATTTACTCAAACAGAGAATATCTTACTGAGGCTGACTGCTCTCATCATTACTTACTCAAACAGATAACATCTTACTGACCTGTGCCTGACTGCTCTCCTCATTAATGTCGGAGTTATTGCCAATAGACACAACTGATGGTTGAGAGATTGGTGGCAAAACAAAATTTGGTGGCATCAGTTCACTCAAAGGCTGAGGTAATCGCTTCGATTTGTGACCGGCAAATTTAGACACTGATGATAAACTCTGTTCCTTGGAATTGTTCATTGTCTTCTTTTTTCTGTTGCTGTTACTTGATGGCATCCTTTTTAGAGACATGTTAAAGAGTTCACCTTGTCACAGGATCACTGTTGTTCTTACAAGATTTCTTTGATTTTCTTTCTTTCACAGTTGTTGGTTCAGACTTCACCTGCAAAATGTGCCATAGAATTTTTAAAGTAATATACACAAAGTGTTTCCAATCGCACAAGTTATAATAGCACTCACAAAGTGATACACAAAGTGTTTCCAATCGCACAAGTTATAATAGCACTCACAAAGTGATACACAAAGTGTTTCCAATCGCACAAGTTATAATAGCACTCACAAAGTGATACACAAAGTGTTTCCAATCGCACAAGTTATAATAGCACTCACAAAGTGATACACAAAGTGTTTCCAATCACACAAGTTATAATAGCACTCACAAAGTGATACACAAAGTGTTTCCAATCGCACAAGTTATAATAGCACTCACAAAGTGATAGACAAAGTGTTTCCAATCGCACAAGTTATAATAGCACTCACAAAGTGATAGACAAAGTGTTTCCAATCACACAAGTTATAATAGCACTCACAAAGTGATACACAAAGTGTTTCCAATCGCACAAGTTATAATAGCACTCACAAAGTGATACACAAATGCTACCAATCCCACAAGTTATAATATTGCTCACAAAGTGATACACAAAGTGCTTCCAATCCCACAAGTTATAATATTGCTCACAAAGTGATATACACAAAGTGCTACCAATCCCACAAGTTATAATATTGCTCACAAAGTGATACACAAAGTGCTTCCAATCCCACAAGTTATAATATTGCTCACAAAGTGATATACACAAAGTGCTACCAATCCCACAAGTTATAATATTGCTCACAAAGTGATATACACAAAGTGCTACCAATCCAGCAAGTTATAAAATTGCTCACAAAGTGATATACACAAAGTGCTTCCAATCCCACAAGTTATAAAATTGCTCACAAAGTGATATACACAAAGTGCTTCCAATCCACAAGTTATATATTGCTCACAAAGTGATATACACAAAGTGCTACCAATCCCACAAGTTATAATAGCACTCACAAAGTGATACACAAAGTGCTTCCAATCCCACAAGTTATAATAACACCCATAAGAGTTCCAGATAGAACAAAGACTAGGCAACAAAGACCAACAGAGAAATGTGGACTGGCAGAGATAATATGCTTTCAAAAGCATTGCATCTATGAGAGAAGCATCCAGATAAGCGCTCAAATGTGACAAACATCTTCAGGAAAATATCTTGATCAGCTCCATGTGGGAACAAATGAGTTCCTTTAAAATAGAGCGTAGCACCCAGCCTTCACTGCACAGAAACCTCAAACTGGTATGAAGTGACAGCTTAATTTTTTTTTTCTATGAGCCAGTGTATGCTATGATGATCAAGCATTAGCATCTGTGCCTTCAGAAGATTGACAATGAAACCGTCCGAGTGGTACCTGTCGGTCCAAATTTGGGGTGTCAAGAATAGAACCACTAGTACCTGCCACAATTGGATGCACATGTCCTAAACGTGTAGATGTCTATGCATTTAGGAGCCTACCAAATCAATGTGCAACGTATACACGTTCTTGGCAAAGATCAAACATATCACGAGTGATTAAAATTGGTCGTAAAGAACGGACGTGAAGAAGAAGAAGACAATGGAAACATGCATGCAGAAGAAGAGGTGGAGGAGAGAAGAAAAGGTCCCAGAGGTGGACTTGACAGAGTTAAAATTGGAGAAAGGTAGACTTGATCTTAAAGTGTCTATGTATTGGTGACGCTTACATGCAAAGATTACAACATGAAAATCAACACAGAAGAAAACCAAAGTAATGACATTAGCTATTAGAAAGCATTATCAATATCTCCATAGGTAACCATCAATTAAAACAAGTTTAGGAATTTACATCCCTGGGAGTATTTTTTCAGCAAATGGAAGAATAACTAATGAAATTCCATAAAGATGTAATAAAGTAAATCAAACCATTGGATAAATGGCATCAATTTTAAAATGTAAACATGTCATCATGAACACTAAAAGAGCATTGTACAATACAATCTTTCTCACAACATTATGCTATAAGTGCCACACCTGGGTGTTGATGTCGAAGAACAAAAGAAAACTAATCACAACAGAGATGAAGTGTCTAATGCTGGGAGCATCAAGAAAAGACAGATTTAGAAATGAGGACAGCAGAAAACAAAATGGGGTACAGCCTCACGTTGTTCCACAATTTCTGACGCTGTAGTACGTACGAAGACATTGTGAGCCATAAATCATGTGTGAGAGCCGGTAGCGTAGTTGTTAGTGAACTCGCTTCTCAAGGCTGGTGGTCCGGGTTCAACTCCCGAAGTGAGTGGGGAATTTTTCCCAAACGCAGCGGCTCTCAGGTCGATCCAGCCTCAACTGGGTACCAGACATGCTCTGGGAAAGTAAAGGCGGCTGGCGTGATGCTGACCACATCACCCATTATGTGCCGACAGTCAATGAAAAATACAGGCCTAACACTGTATTGCCCTATATATATATGGAACTGCAGTAAAACTATTTGATTGGCAAAACACGTAATTACAAAGTACTGTAGTTTTACAAATTACAAAAACAATGACAAAATACAGCAACGTTTCGACCAACAAGGCCTTTATCAAGCAAACGAACAAACAGGAGTGACAAATTAAAATGAAACACAAATGGACGACCAAATACAAACGTATCTAAGGAAAATCTGGAATAAAAACGAATAACGAAATAAATGTAACACAAAAACACACATAAAAACTAGAAATAGAAAGGAAAAGAAACAATGAAACATCTAGTAAATATATAACTGGAATACATGCAACATATACCCATATAGATTACAAAGCATGGGAAGAGAAAGTACTAAGAAGCATAAGAATGGAATATAACATGAATACATGCAACATATACCCATATAGATTACAAAGCATGGGAAGAGAAAGTACTAAGAAGCATAAGAATGTAATACGTTGAGCCGCGTGGTCGCAAGGTACCATACAAAGAAATCAACCGATTCTCCAGAGCAAATCGACTGCGATCATCCGAGGAACATGATCGGATGGCTGTGACCTGGACATCGTGAGCACCTAAATGGCCAGTATCATTGAAATGGGTGGCTACAGGGTCACAGAGCATTGGCGTATGTCGCGTAAGTGTTGGGCGAATCGGTCACTGAGCCTCTTGCCTGTCTCGCCGATATAAGCCTTGTTACACCGCTTACAGATAATGGCATAGATAAGATTACGGGACTCGCATGTGAACCCATCGTCAATAAGAAACGTGCCTAAAGGAAAAGATACAGTACGCGTCTGTATCACATAAGCACACGTGTTGCAACGCCGACGGCCACACTGGACAGTGCCAAAATGAGTCTGGATATTGGACTTAAGGCGACTGTGTACCAACATATCCTTAAGACTTCTGTCCCGTCTGTAAGACACCAAAGGATAGTGGGGGAAGACAGAACGGGTCTCAGGATCTGATCTAAGGAGAGACAGATGACGGAATAAAACATTTTTCACCAGGGAACTATGGGGTGGTAAGTTAAGATAAGTTTTACTCTGTCAGAGTTAGTAGTCCTATGCTGGCTGGTAAGGGCCTGCTGGCGAGTGATTTTCTGAACGCGATGCATAGCCGAGACAAGCACCCTCTCTGGGTATAGGCGCCTACGAAAGAAATCAAGCATCTCGCGAGCTCTCTCAAGAAAATCATCGTCCTCACTACAAAGGCGACGAAGGCGTAAGAGCTGCGAGAATGGCAAAGAGTCACGACAAGCCCGGGATGGGAAGAAGTATAGAGGAGAAAACTATGTGCATCAGTAGGCTTGTAATATACTGATGTAGTGATAGCGGATAGGCGTAATGTGATAGTAATGTCAAGAAAGTTGACACAAGTAGTGGAGATGTGAGAAGTAAAACGAATAGAAGGGTTGAAAACATTAATGAAATTAATGAAGCGTGACAAATCGGCTTCAGGCATATCAGTTATGCCAATACAGTCATCAATGTATCTGTGATAGACAGACGGAAGGGGCCATCATATGTAGTCCATACTAGCTGTTCAAGATAACCCATGAATAGACAAGCAATGTATCTGTAAGCGGTGTAACAAGGCTTATATCGGCAAGACAGGCAAGAGGCTCAGTGACCGATTCGCCCAACACTTACGCGACATACGCCAATGCTCTGTGACCCTGTAGCCACCCATTTCAATGATACTGGCCATTTAGGTGCTCACGATGTCCAGGTCACAGCCATCCGATCATGTTCCTCGGATGATCGCAGTCGATTTGCTCTGGAGAATCGGTTGATTTCTTTGTATGGTACCTTGCGACCACGCGGCTCAACGTATTACATTCTTATGCTTCTTAGTACTTTCTCTTCCCATGCTTTGTAATCTATATGGGTATATGTTGCATGTATTCATGTTATATTCCATTCTTATGCTTCTTAGTACTTTCTCTTCCCATGCTTTGTAATCTATATGGGTATATGTTGCATGTATTCCAGTTATATATTTACTAGATGTTTCATTGTTTCTTTTCCTTTCTATTTCTAGTTTTTATGTGTGTTTTTGTGTTACATTTATTTCGTTATTCGTTTTATTCCAGATTTTCCTTAGATACGTTGTATTTGGTCGTCCATTTGTGTTTCATTTTAATTTGTCACTCCTGTTTGTTCGTTTGTTGATAAAGGCCTTGTTGGTCGAAACGTTGCTGTATTTTGTCATTGTTTTTGTAATTTGTAAAACTACAGTACTTTGTAATTACGTGTATTGCCCTATATACCACGAAGTATGAAAGGGTTCCTTTACTTTTTACTTTACTATAAATCATGTGTGGAGATCCACATTGTACTTTCTGCTTATCTCAAACATGTTTCATATATTTAAAATATGATTACTGGTGTCACTACCATTACTTAAACCAGCTTTACTTCATGTATTTTGTATTCAAACTCCCTTGATCGACATTTCATGATAATATGACCTCACAGATAAGCCTACACTATCTAGGTCTTAGCAATTGAAAGGTAGTGAAGCAGTTGATTTACTTAATCTTTAAGTTTTAACTTTGCTAACTAAAAAATCTCTGCTACTGGTTGGTCAACTGGAGTGTGCTATACACTGAGATGGGATTACAGGATCTTTCCATTGTGAAACAAGAGCCATAACAACTTTACTATATCAGTATGTTTACTTTAAGTTGTCTTTTCAGAAATGTTATTCTTCAGACACAACAGAACTTATGTGAAAATGAGAAATAGCAACTGGAAAGACACAAAAAAAAAAAAAGACCTGGGATGTATTGTGCACTAGAATTTTACCAGATTTGTGAGTGTTCTAAAAGAAACAAAACATACCTTCTCAGCAAGGGCTAGCATAACTTGCTCCAAAGCTTCTGAATCTATTTCTGGTACACTTTTGCAAATCTGAGGAATACAACACTGCAAGTTGTGAGCTCAGTAATCTTCTTCTTTCTACTTCTTCTGCATTCTCACTAGATTGGGATTTCAGATTCTCTAATAAAGGCAGCCGTCTGCCTCAGATTATCAGCCACGCCATATAGTTTGTCTTGGTCGCTGGTGTAAGTGGGCCCACCTCTTTCTTCTCAAGTCTGCATACTGGGGGCAGTTCTGTAGGATATAATTCCTATGATTTCTGCTTCCCGTTTGTGCCAACCTCTTCCAGCAGTAAGTTTTGGCCACACTCGTAATGGTAGATCTGACATTCTTACTGCTTGGCTAAATCTCCGAGGAAGATTGGCGACCGTAGAATCCGTTATCTCATTCCTCACTGTGAGGGTCGTTGCACCATGTTATGAGCCTTACGGCCTGGTGCATCCATTTTCTGCAAGCATTTGTTTTGGGTTAGCATTCCTAGCGGACACGTGCATCCGATTTCAGCCAAACCTCCTTAGTCACCTCTTACGACATGCGTGGCAGGTAACAGTGGTTCTATTCTTTACATCCCAAATTTGGGCCCGGTAACCACTCAGGCGACTCGGTAATCAACAAACATTTAATTTGCTGTAAAACGATAAATACATCAACAACAAAATAAATATCAAGTTGTTTTCTTACTAAATCTAAACCAATCTGGTTTTTGTTTGTTTGTAAGGTGGTGGATTGAGCCTATATGAGACTAAGACACGCCTTTTTCAACCTAAGATGGATTCTTTTTTGGTTATATCAGATATTTGGTTATATGGCCTTTTTCTTGGTGTGGCCTGGGACAAGTCTTAGAACAGACTGTTTGTAGACTAACCTAACTGCTAGTTTCTCTTTATGTGCTATATTTATGTCAACCTACTTCAGTCATGAGATTGTTCATAAGATAATGTGTCCATGAAAGGATGACCAGCATGTTCATTGTGATATATAGAGCAAGCTTGAGCATATTTGATCATGAATTAAACTTTTACTAGAGATCATGCCCATGTATTGCCAGGGCCTTCAAAGGGAGCAAAGAATAGTAACAAGGCGACTGAGATAGGGGCCTAGAGAAGCTATCCTCGTAAATAAAAAGCATCGCAGAAATTGGATGTGCAGGCCTACTTCTAGGCACATAACTGGCACAATGTACATTCACTCTTCGGCTTGGATCACATACAAATCACAAAGAGTGGTTAACAAGTGGTCGATATGGAGCATTCAAAGAAAAAGACTAGACCTTAGAATAATCAACATGTTCACTGTGATATATGGAGCAAACTTTGGAATTTTTTTTAAAAAAAAAAAAAAAAAACTGTTGCTGGAGATACATTGAGAACCAGTGTAAAACAATGGTTAGGGTGCTGGCTTTCTAAATAGGTGGTCTCTTCTTGACTACCACTTGGTGTATGATTTTTTTCTGACAGCAAGTGAATATCAGGTCGACCTAGTCTCAAATGGGTACCAGAACAGCACTGCAAAGTAAATGTAGCTGGAGTATTCACCCCCTCCTTCCATCCAGCTATTGCCAGGGTCAAGAGGCAGAACAGACACGAGAGCATGTCCTGCAAGACTGTTCTCTCCTGGTTGAGCTGAGAAGCAACATATGGTCACACCCAGTCAACCTAAAAACTAAGCTTTAGGAAAACCTTACAGACCTGAAACTGACTACCCAGTTTGTGGTACACAGTAAAGTAAGCGTATGACCAGATAAGTTTTAAAATATTTCTTGTAATGTTTCCTGATGATATTACCTGTTTCATAAGTTCCTGAATCATGTCCTTAGAGAAGCCATGTGTACTAAGATGGAGTTTCATGTTACCCTGAGTTGTACTCCGATGACCACAATCTATGCATGCAAATGGTCGCTCACCTGGAAATCATTAAGCAACATGTTTTAAAAAATCATTACAGAAAATTATTTGGAAACAACCGACAAAGAGAAGAAGAGGAAGACCACGGAGAAGATGGATTCAAGATGTAACTGATGGTTTGAACATGACGGCTGCAGAGGCAGGACATCTGGCCTATGAGAGAGAGAAATTCCAGAGGACTGTTGGGGTGGCAAAGTTCTGCTCAGGACAAGCTATTTGATGATGATGATGTTCCCAATGTATTGTTTCACAGTAATAAAAGCATCCTGGAATCCAAAATGATACAAATTTAAAAGCTTTCAGCTTTTAAAAGCTCTTCACAAGTTGCGACTAATAGTTCTTCACAAGCTGCAACTAACAGTTCTTCACAAGCTACAACTAGCAATGTTCAATCTTGATAAATGTGAAGACAGCACTTACCTGTATGTGACCTCACATGAACTTTTAACTGTGTCCATGTTTTGAATGTTTTCTCACACACCTTGCAGTGGTGCTTGCGAATGTTGCAATGTTTGTGGAAGATATGGCTATTCAAGCAATTTCTCATCTTGAAGCTCTATAGAATAAGTACATAATCAATTCTTATTAGTTACCAATAGTTTTTTAAAGTTTATTATGAAATGAAGTTTTCAGAGTATAACAATTTTGCAGGGTAGAACAGTTTTGCAGAATATAATAGTTGTGCAGTGTATAACAGTTTTGCAGAGTATAACAGTTTTATAGAGTGTAATGGCCCGCCTGCCCAGCGTGTTCGTAGCGCGTTGGACTGCAGGTGACTAGCCCTCTATGAGTGCGGGTTCAATTCGCGGCTGGCAGAAAAGCCACAGATTCCCCAGATTCACGGTGTTCGTGGCACCAAGCAGAAGGGTTACGATGTCCATGGCACCGAGCCAAAGAGCTGAAAGCTCAAGTGCTTCTGGATCGGAAAAAAAAAATTGATTGTAACAGTTTTATAGAGTGTAACAGTTTTGCAGAGTGCAACAGTTTTATAGAGTGTAACAGTTTTGCAGAGTGTAACAGTTTTATAGAGTGTAACAGTTTTATAGAGTGTAACAGTTTTCCAAAGTATTGTAACAATTAACACTGTAACTGTGGGGGCAGTAGTAAATAAAAGATCACAACCACTGAAATAATAAATATAAGTCACAAATATTAGAACATATTTTAACAACTGGTAAAATCAAGGGTAGACGAGCAGAAGAAGAGAAAGAGAGAACATTTTGGATAGCCTGACTTCATGGCGCGGTAGAACGTCAACATCTGAGTTGATAGCAAACACCAAAGATAGAGATTTGTGGAGATCTATGATCACCTACACCAGCCGGCACCTGATGATGATGTGGTCATGAGCGAAATTTGTGTTTGGTTGAAAGACACAGAGTTGGGGCAAAAATCATTTGAGGTACAACAACGACACAGGCAGTCAAGAGAAGAATAGTCGAGGGAAGAACAGGTTTAGACAGGGTCTGAGACAGTCATGTTCAGAGTCTAAGGTTTTGAACAGCAACTCGGAGTTGAAGATTTGGACAGGCGGCTACGCCAGTGAGAAAGAGGTTGTTTGTAAATAGTGTCAATGATTTTTGTGGTATGAGATCATATTATTTCTTCCTTACAGACTACCCACACACATACATTTCTCAAAATTGATCATACAAGAGATTCCCTACAAACCACTGACCTGCCCACAGTGCCAGCATACAAAGCAGTGGTTGTCATCATGGCTCATCATGTGTTCTTTCAGTTGAAACTTGGTGAAACATTCCTTGCCACACACTTCACACTTGTCTGTACTCCAACCCAAAGGAAGAGGCACTCCATGCTTGAAATACTTATGAATATGCATATAATGGTAGCTTTGATCTTTAGTCCTGTACCCACATGTATCACATGCCTGGATGAGTTGAATAAAAAAAAAAAACAACTGAGGTAAGGTATATACATTGAAAATTGTAACCTATACTTGAACAAAAAATTATTCCTTGCATGAAGCTCAAATATTTTTCTTGTCAAAAACATGATCCACCGTTTATCTTTGAACTGTTATTTGTATGATTATATTTTCTGTTACACAATCGCTTATACTAAATGTGAAAGAATAAAACTCAAAGAAACTCATCATCAAATAGCTTGTCTTGAGCAGAACTTTGCCACCCCAACAGTCCTTCGGAATATCTCTCTCTCATAGGCCAGATGTCCTGCCTCTGCAGTTGTCATGTTCAAACCTTCAGTTACATCCTGAATCATTCTTCTCCGTGGTCTTCCTATTCTTCTCTTTGCTGGAAGCCTCCTTCCATGATGGTCTTCTCCAGCCCTTCATGTCTTTTTATATATCCAAAATATCTCAATTTTCTCTTTCTTATTTGTAGCATCAGCCAGTTTTCTTTGATTTTGAGTTCTTTCTGGATAGATCTATTTGTTCTCTTCTCTGTCCATGATATACGGAGGACTCTTCTGTAACACTTATATTCAAAAGCACATATATGTTTCTCAACTATCTTATCAAATGTACATGCTTCACACCCATACGTTGACACTGGGAATATGCATGATCTTAGTATTCTGATCTTTTTTTTCTTATCAGTTTCATTCCATACTGTTTTTAGTTATTTAATTTTTTTGTAAAGCCATGTTTGTTCTTTTAATCTCCTTCATCCCATTTCCATCTGTTGTTAGCAGTGAACCAAGATATTCAAAACTGCTCACATTTTCTACTTTCTCTCCGCTGATAAAAATAAGTATAAACTACACATATATTTTTTTTTTCAATTCAGAAGCACTTGAGCTTTCAGCTCTTCAGCTTGGTGTCGTAGACATCGTAACGCTTCGGTGCCACGAACACCATAAATCTGGAGAACCTGTGGCTTTTCTTTCAGCCCTCAGAATTGAACTGCACTCACAGGGCTTGTCACCCGTCGTCCAACGCGCTACGAACACACTGAAAGTTCACAGAACAAGATTTGTTTTGGTATGCGACAAGTTTCCATTCTTCTCACATGCCCCAACCATCTTAGTCGTCCACTGCTGAGCATGCCCATGATGGAAGGCAGGTTTGCATGTTGCAGTACTTCAGAGTTGGTTATCTTGTCATACCACCTGATGTTCATAATCTTGCGGAGACATCGGAGGTGAAAGATGTTAAGTCTCCTCTCATGTCTTGAGCAGGCTGTCCATGTTTCTGAACCATAAAGTAAAGAACTAATTACACAGGCTTGATATATTTGAATCTTTGTCTGCAATGTTAGTTGTGTGTTGTCCCACGCTCGCTTTGATAGTTTTCTGAATGTAGTGTTCTCTATACGAGCGTTGATTTCTTCATCAAGAGAAAGGCTTGGCAGTGACCATGAACCCAAGATAGCATAATTTTTGAACTGGTGTTAGATGGTTGCCATTTAAAGTGATATTTGTTGTGTTACCTCCCTGACATAATACAACTCTTTTATAAAACATAAAAAATATCTACATAACACATAAATAAAAATTCTAATAGAAGGATTCATCCCAGTACACAAATATATCGTACCTCTTGGGCAGATTCCCTTTCTCCAATGGCAATATTCTCCAGAGCATTATCCTGGGTTAGACCATGTGCACGTAAGTGCTTGATGGTACGTCTTGCTCCCCTAAATTTTGATTGACACAGTTTGCAAGAAAACTGTGTACTCTTGAGATGTGTTGTCTTTTTCAGCTGTTCCAGCATTAACATTAACTGTTTCTCCAAGGATATCTCTAAATCAGACAGCTGTGTTACATCCTCTTGTGTCCTGGAACTTTTCTGAGCTTTAGTTTTGGCAGCTTCTCCTGGTTTCTGTGTGTGAGCAACATGCATAATTAAATAAATCACAATTACAGTTTTTGTTATATATTTTACAAAACAGAGTTTGAAACTTTGTTCGTTTCATTAAACAATTTGTTTAATGGCATGCTGCACTCCAGTTATTTTGTATTTTATGAGATATTAGTCTTTAAAGTTTGTCAATCAATCAATCAAGTACCATGCCTACTGGCATAGGTGATCATGTCTCTCTACAACTCTCTCTCCTTGGTGCAGTTAATCAGTTCTGAGGTCGATGTTTTGTTAAACCACAATGTCGGACCATCCAACATCTTCTTCCTCTGTCTTCCATGATCTCTCCTTCCCTAAGTTTTACCTGCTGTCATCAAATGTTCTAAGTCTTTTCTTTATATTTAATGCCCAAAGAACCTTGACTGTCTTATTCTTTGGTAAGGTTTCTTTGTGTGCAGGCCTGTTTTAAAATCTCATCATTTGGTTTCTTCGCTGTCCATGGAATTTTCATAATTCTTTTACACAACTACATCTCTGTGGTTTCCAATGATCTTCTTGATTGTTTGTTCATTGTCCATGATTCACTGCCATACATAAGTATTGGTTCAATATAGCCAATAAATTTGTACAGTTATAAAACAAAATATTTTCATCTGTTTGTCATGAAATTAACTCCTTGAACCCTAGCCACCTGTACCTTAAAAACTCTTTCTCCTGAGCAAAACAGCCCATATCAGAGTTATATTAAAACACGATAATTTAGCACACTTAAGTGCTCTATAATTTGTTATTGACTTACCCCATCATCTTTGTTATTTCTGCTTATTATATATTTGCATAATACTAAAGTTTTTAATTTACTTGATATACTACACTTGACTGGAATCTACAGGGATGAGAAGAGTGGAGACAGTAAAGAATTTTAGCAGAAAACAGTAGAAAAGGAGAGAAAGACTGAGGTCTCATGGGCAATGTGAAGAATCCATAATAGAAATCAGTGGACAGTTTCAGTATCATTTCACTGAGAACATGAAGGTTTAGTAACACTATCTGTTTGAAAGTACTCATTCTTTCAATGATCTACTTTTTAAAATTACTGTTGATATTTCTAAATATGAAGAAACAAAAATATGAATTTATAATCTTGAAATCTTTTGTAAGAAAATATACCCATGGGGCACATGCATAATTCTTGACAAAGGGGCATTTGCAGTGGAAACTTCAGGATTTTTTTTTCAAGGTGAGACAAAGAATGAAGAAGAATCTTAAATTCATGATTGATGGAATCCTGTTAGTCTTGACAGATAATGGTGGTCTTGACAGACACTGGATGTAGCCTCCATGAGAAAATTTGCAAGAGTTGTTGCTTCCTCTGGACACACCATCAGCAAACTACTGAGTCCAGTTCTAACAGTTTTAAGAGCAGCGTGCAGAGCATACAGATAAACTTGTGCCTGGTAAGCTCTTCTAAGATTGGTGTACTCATTTCTAAAACTGTCAACACTTCCAAGCTCAAGAATGAAGCAACTCTATACAGTTCTAATTAATTGTTTGGCTACAATATGACTCATGCTCAAATAACTGGCAAGTTTGTACAAAATGAAAGCATTTTCTTACCTTCATTATTACATCTGACTCTGTTCTCATGTCTGATCCAGAAGAATCAACTTTACATTTTGAACCAGAAAAGCTATTGTTTCCACTTTCTCTATCCTGTTTACTCTCATCGCTAATTTCTGCAACTTCTGTTTTCAAATTGTCTCCCATATCTCTATATATTTCAGAGTCTCCTGCTTTTAACAACTCTAATTCCATTTTTGCTCTTTTCTTCGGAGGTGGTCTCACTTTAGCTAAAGCTCCTTCATTTGCATTGCACACATTTTTTTTCTGCTTTGATCTGCTTGCTCCACCTTCTGTGTCACTGCCAGTAGTTTTTTTTAATCTTGACTTGGCTACACCTGCTTCTGTATCACTGGTTTGCAGTTTCTTTGTCTTGATCTTGATTGGTAAACCATCACTATCAGCTGCTGTTGATTTCCTAACAAAATATTATTCTTATTAAAAGTTGAACTATAAATTTTCAAGTGAAATATAAAGTACAAATGGAATATATTGACTAAAACTAAAATAATAATAATATTCTCTCATACCGTTATATGTTACATAGGGCCTATAAGTAATTTCTCCATACCGCTCTATCCTGGGCAACTCGCTCAATTTCCTCCATGGAGTTGAGACCGATATTTCTTGCCTCTCTCAGCAAAGTTCATTTCAGGGTCTCCTTAGGTCGTTCTCTCTTTCTTGAACCCTTTGCATCACACTTCAATGCCTGCTTTTTGATCGCTTTCTCCTCAAGGTGTGTCCAACATATCTCCATCTTCTCTTCTTATAACAGTTGTCACTAGTGGTTGACCAGACATTTCTCTGATTTCATCACTTCTCCTGAATTCGTTCCATTTTATATTCATTATTTTCACAGACATCTATTTTCAAATGCATTCAGCTTGCTTTCTATATCTTTAGTCATTTTCCAACTCGCTGGCATATGTTAGGATTGATACAACATTTGAATTGAAAATTCGTAATTTAGTTTTGATAGTATATAACTTGCAGTTCCATATTTTAAAAACTAGAATACATAATAAATAAATAAATAATCATATTTTGAGACCCTTATAGCTACTGATGTAACAATGTTTTTTGTGACACATATCATCTTACTTCATATCTCATTACAATACTGGTCTATCTTGTATCTGGCACATATAGCTGATTTACTTTCTATTTGTTCTTTTCTCCACTTCCAATGTTCTAGTTTCTGTTCAACCCACTTCCAATGTTCTAATTTCTGTTCAATGCACTTCCAATGTTCTAGTTTCTGTTCAATCCACTTCCAATGTTCTAGTTTCTGTTCAATCCACTTCCAATGTTCTAGTTTCTGTTCAATCCACTTCCAATGTTCTAGTTTCTGTTCAACCCACTTCCAATGTTCTAGTTTCTGTTCAATCCACTTCCAATGTTCTAGTTTCTGTTCAATCCACTTCCAATGTTCTAGTTTCTGTTCAACCCACTTCCAATGTTCTAGTTTCTGTTCAATCCACTTCCAATGTTCTAGTTTCTGTTCAATCCACTTCCAATGTTCTAGTTTCTGTTCAATCCACTTCCAATGTTCTAGTTTCTGTTTCACTTCAATTTCAATATCGTCACCTACTTGGTAGATGTGTTTTGAATAGGATCAAAGGAGATGAAATCCCTCAATGACTGCCTGTTATGTGATGAGAAGAGCATGAGTGAGCTGTATAGCTGCCCATATGTCCAATAAGATCTGACACAACTTAGTAGATATGGTACTATGACGTAAGGCTTTCTGTTCTTATCAATAGCCCATCTGTACAAATGGGTTTCCTATTGAACAATATACATGCCCCCTTGTTGTTCGAAAGAAGCTAGAATGAAACTGACTAAACCTGAAAATCATCATCATCAAATAGCTTGTCTTGAGCAGAACTTTGCCACCCCAACAATCCTCCAGAATTTCTCTCTCTTATAGGCCAGATGTCCTGCCTCTGTAGCCGTCATGTTCAAACCCTCAGTTACATCCTGAATCCATCTTCTCCATCGTCTTCCTCTTCTTCTCTTTGCTGGTATGCCTCCTTCCATGATGGTCTTCTCCAGCCCTTCATGTCTTTTATATGTCCAAAATATCTCAATTTTCTTTTCTTATTTGTAACATCAGCCAGTTTTCTTTGATTTTGAGTTCTTTTGGATAGATCTATTTGTTCTCTTCTCTGTCCATGATATACGAAGGACTCTTCTGTAACACATATTCAAAAGCACATATATGTTTTTCCACTGCTTTATTAAATGTCCATGCTTCACACCCATACGTTGACACTGGGAATATGCATGCTCTTAGTATTCTGATCTTTGTTTTCTTATCAGTTCCATTCCATACTGTTTTGAGTTGTTTAATGTTTAACCTGAGAATAGAGGACCAATATGTGCAGCTTTCTGATCTGACAGCTATTATAAAAGTGCAGTGATTCATGATGTTATGATCTTCTTGCCTTGAATATTTGGCTACATGTCTGGTGTACAGTAGAACATGGAAACCTGAAATTGGTTGCTGTATCATTGAGTAGTAAAAAAAAAAGGTACCTCATTCCCTAGTGCTCATTCTGACTCCTGTCCAAAGAATCTTAACATGCTTCCAGCCTTTAAATTCTATATACAACATAAAAGCTACATGGAATTAGGCATGAGGGATGCCTGACTGGTTCTCAATTATATCAGGTGTCAAAATAAGGATCTGTTCTCTCACCACTACTCTTTATCACATATGTATGGCCTTTTCGTCTTTACAGACGATCAATTGGCAAGTGTTTTACTGTGACAACTTCTGAGTTTTCGCTTTCTCTCTTGTCTTTTAGCTCATACATAAGTCTCTTCTCAAAAGACTGCGCCTTGTGCAATATCGCATTCCAGCAACTCTGTCATCAGCTAGTTTTTCCCATGTGCTGGGACCTACAGAAAAGTTTTTCATTGAGGCTTTGCAGACATTCTTATATCTGAGCAGTGGTCTGCCCTGGTGCCTCTTCCCCTCCATATATCACATATATGGATAAAATAACTCAAGAGTCAAATTCAGATAATGAAGAAATAAATAAACTGCTTTTTGGCAGATGATCAGTGTTTGATGAGAACAAGAACAAGATCTACAACAACATACTGTCATCTTGAATTGTATAAATCATGACATGAAAATCAATAACACTAAAACCGAAATAATAAATATAGGAGGCAAACATAAATAAGCTAAACTTTCATGTCAATGCCACTACAATCAACCAAGTGCAAGAATTCAAATACTTAGGAATCATATTTACAGAAGATGGAAGCCAAGAGAGAGAGATAGACGCTAGAATACAAAAAAACAAATGTTGTAGCCTACCAGTTAGCCTCATTGTTAAGGCACCCAATATCTCATTGACAGCTAAACAACAGATGATCAACATCATTTTCTGTGCATACTCTGTGTTACCAGAGCCAAACATGGACAATGAGCAAAGCACACTATAAAACAATAATTACATGTGAAATGCAATGCCTACGAAGAGTTACCAACAACACCAGAAAAGACTGAGTCACCAACATCAGAATAAGAAATAAAGTTGGTAAAACCTTGTTTGAATTACATTGCGCCTATGTGTTGCCATGACTTGCAAGTGGAGCAAAGAATAGTAACACTGCAACCTACAAGGCATGTTGTAAGAGGCAACTGAGGTAGGGGCCTAGGGAAGCTACCCTAGTCAATAAAAAGCGCAGCAGAAATCTAATGTGCTGGCCTAATTGTAGGTGCATAACTGGCACAATGTACAATCGCTCTTAGGCTCATCACATACAAATCAGTGGTTTAACTATTGGTCGATATGGAGCGTTCGAAGAAGAAGTAAAAGAAGAAGAATTACATTGAGAAACACTGAATCAAGTGGCTCTGTCATTTAATAAGAATGCAACCAAACTCCACTGTATTCAGGTCTTCTACAATAGAACAACAGGAAAATAGGTGAGAAGAAGACCATGAAAAATATGGATTGATGGTATAGCATAATCCTGTCAAAAAGCAAAAATAATTATCGCCCAAGCCACTAGAGCATCGCAAGACAAAAACAGAAATCCATGACAGTGGGCAACAACCCAGTAACAGTGTGACGATAAACGAAGAAGAGGATATTAGGATCTGAAAGGCCAATAAAGAATGTGTATAACTAACAAAAGACAGGAAATATCAGCATGGATACCCTTGACTATCTGTTCTGGAAAAGTTAGCACTAATGGGCCTAATTAGAATATAGTGAGGTTATTTATATTTATTTATATTAAACAATAACAATGAAAAGCAAAACAACAAATTCTCATTTTTTTCTAAGTAAAAATCACAAGATTGAAACATCTTTCTCTCACCGAGCTTTACACTTTCTCTTTCTTTTGAAAATTTTGTGAGAAAATTGCTGTCCCGAGTCATCCTTGAGACCCAGATCTATGTCTGTCATGGAAGAGAAGCTGCCTGCCTTGCTATCTAACAATACGTCTGTCTCTGTGAATCCATACAATAAACAAATCATTTTTATTGAAACAGCAAATTTGTAAGAAATGAATAAGGAGTTCAAAGAGAGCCCCAGGTGAAGCACTGGAGCCCTTGAACATGGTAAATAATGATCACCATTCTGTCAGTTTTCCTATTGCTGAGATCAATGAGACTGGTCTGTAGATTCTGAGTTCATCAACTGGTCTATTGTCTATTCCCAGGTGGAAGATGTAGTTGGCTGTTCACTCTTGCTGTTAAGCGTAGGGATAGGAGCTTTAATTTGCGTTCTAGGGCCAAATGAGTCGCCCTTGTTGTGTTATATCTGTGTTTATGTAGTGTGGTCTTGATATTGTCTATCCATATTTTCTTGGTCTTCCCTTAGATCTAGTACCCGATCTCTTTTTATTGTATGCTGTTATTGGCGGTTGATTTGTTCTTGTAAGATTAGTTTGGTATTATTAGTTAGCCATGCTCTTTGAAAATTTTGGAGGAACATATTGAGAATCAAAAACCATACTAAATTTAATTGATTTGAATTTTTGTTAATGTCTTATTCATATCTTGACTGGTGTACTCCATTTTGAAAAGTTGGATATTTGCCCTGGCAGCTCTTTGATGTGTTTTGTTATATTCTTGATTGATTTCTCAAGCTGTTTCCTGTGAGCGATTGTTGACTAAGACACAGTATCTGTTTAACATTTCTGCTCTCTTATTATTGCTTACTATGATTCTTCCACTAGTTCTTAATGGTTTTCAATTGATCGTCTTTCATTTTTCCATCAAGACATTGGAGGAATTTCCAAACTTTTTATTCCTCATTCTTTAAATCTAGGACGCCATGTGTTTTTGTTTCTATATTTGTTTTTGTAATGTGACATCTTGTCTGGGAATTTGTTATACAGCATTTTGTTTGTTCTGATGGCTTATTTTTTCATTCTCCTTCTGGCTTTTATTTGCTCTTGAACAATTGTTTTGGTTCAGTTATCAGTTATATGAGAACTATCATCATAGCACTCCGGATATATCCATAGGTGCTTTGATCCCCACTTCAACAAATCCAGCAGCTTCCAGCGGCTCAACACGCAAGTTAGATGTTGATTAATAAAATTGTTTGCATATTTGGTATGTTGTTTTTTTCGGGTTGTACCAATATCGAAACCCATCTTTCTCAATCTGATCAGAGACTGGGATTCACAGCCTGAAACTCCTTCTGAAAGACTCTCAATGCATTAAAAGTGCAATTTCAGTCCATTGCAGTCTTTTCTGATATTGTAGTCGTGCCAGCGAATCTATCAGTTCGTTCATTATCCATGACTCCTTTGCCCCATGCACAGGTCATGAACATATGAAGGTCATAAACATACAAAAGGTCAGGAACATATGAATGTCAGGAGCATACAAACAGTCAGGAACATAAGAAGGTGAGGGCGGGGACTGCCTAGAGTAGTTGATAGTAGCTCGGCCTGCTAGCTGTGAGACGCCCATAGCTCGGGTTCGAACCTACTGTCCGGCATTTGTTCGAGTCCCTGGTCTTACTCAGGATGATAACGTGAGTACCTCTGAAGTCTGAGAAAATCTGCCTGTATGGCGAGGAATACTAATTACGAGTACATTGAGCACACGGCTGCCAGTGTAAAGTAATTTACAATGTAGCGCAGCCATTGAAGAAATTGAAAACGGATTTTCGAAAATCAGTTTCAGAGATGAAACTGTCTGAGTTGAAGCGACTAGAAAAAAAAAAAGGTCAGGAACATAAGAAGGTGAGGAACATACGAAGGTGAGGAACATATGAAGGTGAATACATGTACATGAGCGAGCACTGTATAAATAAAAATGTTGACAGTAAGTTACATCCAGACTTACCTTCCTCAAGAGAATATAATGACAGGGCCAGTTTATGATCAGATTCTGTTAAATATGATGACAGCTGATCTTTATCTGACACAAAATTGGATGCAGACAAGGAATGAGTTAGGTTGTTGCAGTTGCTTGATAATTTCTCATCAGTGGAATCACTTTGTAAAGTTTCTTCTGAACTGATGGTCACAGATGATATAAGAGAAGATGTAGCTGATGTTAAGTTCAAAGAGGAAGCTGTCAGGGAACTAGACATTGTAACAGCATAACTTTCAGTAGATGGTATCCCAGAGCCATTATCTGGAGGTTTAGAGACTGTGGTTAGAAAACCACTCTGAGAAGGAGTATTTTGCGATGAAGAAGGTCCATTTTTCTCAGAGTTGATTTGGTGAATTAATCTTTTTCTGAAACCTTGAGGTGTTGATCTTGATTTTAGAGGAGATGAAGAATCTGATGTTGATAACAATGCTGTTGGTGATTTCAATGGTGATGTTAATGATGTTGATGACACTGATGATGATGCTGTGGTCAACATAGGGGATTTACTCAAGGTATCTAGGTCATTAATAACCTTCTGAAGGTCAACGTCTGGATTATCACATTTCATTGTGTTCACAATTGAATCTATCAAATAACTATCCATGATATCGTTCTCATTGCCTGCAGCAATAACATCAGACCTAGAAGGCAAACTGGAAACTAACCGTGTAGAATTTGTACTTACAACCTCTTCACTGCGAGATCTGTGAACGATGCTTTTCTTGAATGGTTGTTTAACTGAAGATTTGAAAGTATCCACATCTGCTTTTAGCTGTTCAAACTGATCAACAATAGTCTCTGACACTACTTCTGATATTAAAGAGTTTGGTTTAACTGGATCAGGCGCAAGTAAATTCTCATTCAGCATGAGAGTTAGAGTATCAGACTTGGGGAATGAAATTGTTTCAGTTTGATGGCAAAATTCTGTTTCTGGATTTGATTTTATGAAGTCTTTCTTCTTTGACATTGTGAAGACAGTTTTTTCTTTGGGATTAGCAGTTGGTTTCTTTCTTTCAAGACCAGAAGCCAAAGAGGCATATGACACAGGAATTTTCACAGTGCCTCTAGCTGTTCTAGTACCATAAGGATGAGCTGCCAGTTTTGCAGCCGCTGCAGCTGCTGCCATTTCTACAGTCGTACGTGTAGATTTCTTGGGAGTCAGAGACTGTTTAATTACAGAAAACTGTGATTTTTCACTAGTTTCAACATTATTTGCAAGTGATTCATGCATACTATCTTTAATTACTGCTTCTTGGCAGTTATTGTAAGAAGACAGATTCTGTGATTTTCCTAACTGGCTCATAACTTCACTGCTGGAATTGATAGATATAACAGGCAATACACTCCTAATCTCCTTTCCAGTGTTTATTGCTTCTTTTTCTGTGGTCTTCCCTTCAATCTGATTTTCAGTTTTGTAACGTCTCTTTGGGGAAAGCCATCCCTTTTTACCAGTCTTACAACCAATGGGATTGTCTATGCATGCAAGAGACTTCCCAATCATGCGACATTTAGAAGGTGATACAGTTTTTTGTTTTGTTTTCTTTAACATAACCCATTCTTCCTGACCTCCTCCTCCTGCCTCTGATGTTGATCTGTCTGTTTGTGTGGTTACTTCCATTCCTTTCACATGGGATGTCATAGTAGACTTGTCTTCTGTGTCAATCTCAGTCATGGTGGTCTGATCTTGTGTCTCCAGTCTCTGACTGGACACAAGCAGCTGTGGCACCTTGATCTGCTCATTAGGAATATGAGCTTGCCACATATAGTCCTTACAGAGATACTTCAAAGTTGGCACCCTCAAACTGCAGGCCAGTATATACATATCCAAAACATTGTTTTCATTTAGCTCAGCTCTTCCAAGGTAGATGTACACAAGAAAAGCCATCATGGAACTGGACTTGATTCCATCGCAATTAACTACTAGTAATACACCATGATTTCTTGTGGTATGTGACGAGTAGCACGAGGACGGAGATGCATTTTTAGCTGCGTAGCTAGGAAGGGGTGGTTTCATCTTATGTAGCAAAGCCGTAAGGTACTGACTCATGGAACACAAAACAACTTGATGAACCTGGTGGGATTCATAAACATAAACATTAATTTTCCCAATCATTAAAACATTTATTTAATATTAGCTATGGAAGTAAAATGACACCGACTTCAAGTGTCTACATGGTGTGGTGCTGACTTGCTTATATATATGCCGGCATTAAGAAGTGCCTATATGGTGTAATGATGACTTGCTACCATTACGCATTCTGGCTTCAAAAGTGCCTACATGGTGTGGTGATGACTTGTAGGAATGGATGAACTGAACATCAAATGTGGCACGTGTTAGTAGGGGCCCTTGCAAGGATGAATGAGTTGTGTATAATCTGAGCACTATGGGAACTATCAGAATGCAGAATCGCCCAAGTGGTTACCGGGCCCAAATTTGAGGTGTAAAGAATAGAACCACTGTTACCTGCCATGCATGTCTTAGGAGGCGACTAAGGAGGTTTGGCTGAAATCGGATGCACGTGTCCACTAGGGAATGCTAACCGAAACAAATGCTTGCAGAAAACGGATGCACCAGGCCGTAAGGCGCATAACATGGTGCAACAACCCCTCGCAATGAGGAATGGAATAACGGATTATACGGTCGCCAATCTGCCTCGAGATTTAGCCTTGCAGACCTACCATCATGAGGGTGCCAAAAGATTGCTGGAAGAGGTTGGCACAAACGGGGAAGCAGAAATCATAGGAATTATATCGTACAGACCTACCCCAGTATGCAGACGAGAAGAAAGAGGTGGCCCACTTACACTAGCGTCCAAGACAAACTGCATGGCGTGGCTGATAATCTGAGGCAGACGGCTGCCTTTATTAGAGAACCCGAAATCCCAATCTAGTGAGAACGGAGAAGAAGAAGAATGCAGAATCTTTGCTATCTACTGTCAGATAGAGCACCTATATATGTCTGTGTTTGTGTGTGTGTGCAGAATACAGTGCCATCGGTTGTGTGAATTAACTAACTACTTTTAGCATTACTGAGGAAAAATGTTATCTTGAATTTTGTGAAATGTAATATAAATCCAAGTATAAATTATATAGCGTTTGCATGCAGGTGTTTGTGGTAATGAGAGAGCTGACAGGTTTGCATCAACCGCATTGATTGTTGAGGAGGTAAAGATGGACAAGGGGAATTTTCTTTGGTCTCTTTATAACTGCCTGTTGGATGAAGACACTAAAAGAGATTTTGCATCAACCCAGAATTTAAGGAGTTTAGAATTGCACGATGTACAAGTAGAACTGGATACCTAAGGGGGCAGAGTGATGAGTGTGTTTAACAGCAAGCAACAGGAACCAGTATGCATACTCATCAACATCTGTTAGGAGGAGAGTGAGCAGCTATGGGTCTACCCAGAATGTAATGACGCTTGACCAAATTGACGCTCTGTAACCAATAACCATTGGTGCAGGATGTCATTGACGATCTGAGAATGACTGCTGCTGACGCTGGCCATCTTGCACAGAACAGAGTGTTTCAGGACTGCTGTCATGGGTATCAAGTTCCAGAAGGGACAAGCTACTTGATGATGATGAACCAATAACCAAATTGTATAGTAAAACAAACATTCTAGTGGCTTTGTATCTGCAGGAGTCAATTGTAATGAACGAGCTGACAGGTTGGCTGTCACGACTATGATATCAAAAGTAAATGCAATGGAGTGAAATGACATTCTCAATGCATTGAGTCTTTTTGAACAGAGAAGTTTGAGGATTATGAATCCCAGTCGCTGTCAGATTGAGTGGGTTGAGATCTAGTTAGCTGTCTTATTTGTACTACTAGCCAGTGTTTTATCCTTATTTGAAGCATACAAAGAAAGAAAAATATTTCAACTGCAAGACAGAGGAGAATCTCCTTTGCTTAAGAGAAAATTGTAATTTTTAGTTAAAACGACATTGTTTTTATGACCAGTACTTTCAGTAATTAAAGAATTAATTTGTAAATATCATCAGGAAATAATTTAGGTCGCTCAATTGGCATCTCATGATCAGAGCATATATATTTGTCTAAATCAAACACTTGTTCAAATATTACCTTGACTGTCTGCTTGGATGTTGACAGTACAGCATCACAAAACTGTTCTCGTTTCATCATATCATATAGATTTTTACGAGATGAAATAAGAACTTCTGCCTCCTGCTTGCAGCAGATTTCTTGGGAGCTCTCCATAGAAGGATGATGATGAGAATCACTAACAGTTACAGAAATTTGTGACTTGTCACTGTTAATATGTTGTGTTTGCTGAGGATCAAAGTCCATGAACGTAATTTCATTCTTGGATCTGTTAAGTTCAAGTGTGGAATGAGTACTGCCATCAAGTATGTTATTAGAAACGTCTTCAATGTCAGACTGTTGAGTTTGAAAGTTAATTCCAGTCACTGGAAACTGCATCCCTGAGTCATGAGTAGAGTTGTCAGCAAGTATAGAAGCAAGATTAGTTGAATTATTGGAAAAAGAAGAATTATGCTGTGTTGTACCTTTCATGGAGGTTGAACAAGTTAGTCTTTTGAGGATGTGATAGTCCAGGTCTGAGGTCATGTTGTGGATGTCTCGTTTTCCTGGAAGGGTAGAAATCATGTCTACTTCAATAGGCTGATGTGTCTGAGTAAATGACTGATAAGACTGCACCATCTGTAAGCTATCCTGTGCTTGCTCAGGCATTGTAAGGTGTGGATGGTCAAGAAAACTCCCAACAGACTGATCCTCCATGAAATTCCCTGAAGACCCCAGGAATTGCTGGTCTGGCAAGCTCAAACTCTCAATGTTATGTTTGTTTTGAAAGGTCTTTTTGGGACTTGAGATAAGACCTTGCAACCGATGATGTTGTTGCTGTCTTTGCTGTTGTTCTTTGCGTCTTTCTTCTTCTCGTTCGTCCTCCTGGAGTCCTTGAAGAATCTCCATAGCCCTGTTGATATCTCGTGGAATTCGTATGCCTTTCATGCTCTCCTTTGTGGATGTTTTTGTTAACTCTTTTTGCAGCTCAGAGATTTCTCCTTGTTTATCTCTGTCAGTGTTGAGACTCTGGCCTTTTTCTCGTCCTTTATATGAGCTTAAAGTTTCTGGGATGCCTGTTTTATCAACAGCTGTTTTCTGATAAACTGTCATATCCTGTGGTAAATCAGGTCGATGAAAATATGACTGACTAAGATCTCTCTGTGGATTCATATAATCTTCAATATTGAAATCATTTACAGTGGTGTTTGGAACATAGTTTAAATCTCTTGAAGATGAAAATTTTCTGCAAAAATTGATTCTTTCAGATGTGGAATTGAAATCTCGATCTGAAGCAGAACTGAAATCCCGATCTGAAACAGAATTGAAATCTCTGTCTGATGCAGAATTGAAATCTCTGTCTGATGCAGAATTGAAATCTCTGTCTGATGCAGAATTGAAATAAGCTTCAAAACTAAGTTCTGGCTGTACATGAGACACAATGCCAAGATTATCAGGGAGGGATAACTCAGAGTGATTGACATGTTGAGGATCTACCGAATGATCAAAGGACAATTCATCTTGGTTTGATACTGAGTGTGACGTGTCCAAGCCAAAGTCTTTTGATACTTGCAAACCAAAATGTTGATTCAAATCAAGATCTTTCTGAGACTGTGACACAGATAGTGTTGCATGAAAGTCAAGGTCAAGCTGAGTTGAAGGAAGAAACTGCTGACTAGCTAAAATAGTTGAGGCATTATCTTTGTGTATGGATGATGCCATGGTGTTCGAGTCGAATGAAAATGAAGATGTAGTTTGCAAAATTCCAAGCTCTCTTTGAGCAGTTTGACTTTTGTCTAGATTTTCATCCCGCCTGGTGACAAAGCTTCTTTGCTGATGATGGGTTGTTCTCAAGTCTAACTCTTCCTCCATTGTGAGGAGTGTTCTGGAGTTTGTTGTCATGTCTCGCTGAACATTTTGCTGGTATATATTTTTTTCCTGAGTGACTGGCTCTAATGAAGACGTTGATTTTGTGAAAGAATGTTTCTGGGAATTGTTCACATCTGTCACTTGAGAATAATCTCTATGGTCTTCGCTACCTAGCAAGCGTGCCATCTTTCGGTGTGCCCTAGGCTTGCCACTCCACTTACTGCTACTGTCTCTTGACTTGATCTGTTCCTTCACACTAAATCGACCAGTCTCTTCATTATGTTGGAAATCGTTTGCTTCAAAGTTTCTGTGATTGTCTAACAGAAGTTTCTGGTGTGCTCCAAAATCTGTATGATATCCATGAAACACTGGTTCCAGATCTGATGGCAAGTCATTCAACTGATGAGCAAATGAAGATTTTTTCTGAGAATTATTCAATCTACCGTAGGTATCCTCAACATGTCCCTCAAGTCCAAAATTCATGTATGAAGAAGAAACTTTCTTAGAATCTAATGTTAAAGAATTACCCAACATATCATTGTCTCCAACCTGAGTCACTGGATATTTCTGTGACTGATGATAACTCTGATTTTGATTTCCTCGAGTGACTGATGCCATATCAAGTCTAGCAGATGTTGTGAAGTCCCGTGAGTCTGAAGAAAACTCAAAACTGCTGTCAAAGTTACTGGCATCTCTTCGATCAAATGACATAGTTATTTCAGTGCTTTGGAGAGGTTTCTCAGATGAATGATCATACAAGTTACTCAAGTCTTTGTTGTAGTCTTGTTGTTTAGATCTTGAATCAAACATCTTCTGAAAATATAGAATTGACTAACAATGTAATTTCTTGCCACAATAACATAGTATTAATTATAGTGTAATTTCATGCCACCATAAATATAGTATTACTTATAATGTCATTTCATTATATTATATCTCTCAATACCTCATCCCTCTTACGTTATCCTCCTTCCTTCCTTTCGTTCGCTTGAAATATTATCTATACATTCAATGTTGTCTTTTGTGTAAACTTCACTTTTTTGTAAATTACACAGAGAGTCATGTAGTTTTCTATCGAGTGTTGTTTCGTTAGGTCAGTGAGTCTGCCTCAGTATATCATATTCGGGGCAATCTTGAAATATGTGCTCTGCAGTCTGATGTGCCTGTCCACAAGTACACATGGCTGAATTGCCAATCTTGAATGTTGTATACATGTGGTTGCGGAGTCGATTGTGTCCTGTTCTAAGGCGCAGAATGACAACATGTTCTAATCTGCTCATATCATAGTAGTCATATCTTACATTATATTGTGAACAATGTAGGAAAAATAAACTAAGAAAAATGTTATAGAATAATTCAAAAGATTGTCAGAATCAAACACAAAATCAGCATAATTATTTCAATAACACAAACGATCTCTATCCCCATAAAAAATCTATAATGCAAGATCAAAATATTGTTACTTATAAAAGCAACAATTCTTACCTGATCAAGATGAACATTTCGATTTCCAAGTTTTCCATCATCATCAGAGGCTGCTGCTAGGCTCAACATATTGTGATCATCACTGTACCCTGCATGGGCAAAGTTAGTTGCAATAACATTGGAAGCATCTGGGTGATGGGAGACAGAACCGCCATTCAACCCACTGCGACTAGCATAGCTAGTGTCTTTCTCTCCATACAGGCTACTACCCGACCGTGGATTACAGACTTGCTCATAACACATATTTGTGTTAGTATCAATACTCATATGTCCAGAGCTATGGCTGAGTTCAGTGACACCAACCCTACTTGAAAGTGGAAAGCTATTTGAAATATTGATAGAAGAAATACCAGAATTTCCAGATCTGTTGAAGAGATTAGAGACATTTGCCCTTGTTGCTGACTGGCTAGGGACAGCCCTGGCACCATAGAATCTAAAATTTGCCTCATTATCCATTAGTGTATGACAATTGCTAGTGTTGGTATTGTATCCATCAGCAGGAGAAATTGGGGAAAACTGTGCTGCAATATCTGTTGCTGTAGAGGTCAAAGATGACCAATTGTGAATTTGATTTGCTGAGAGACCAATGGAGGAGGACGAGCTATCAGGTTGGAGGAATGTCTGGGACAAAGACAAGAGTGAATTGGCATCTTCTTCTTCATCACATTCCATTTTGTTATCAGTATGGTATATTATCAGCTATCAGAGATATCATGCCGCTAACAACTGCTTATTTGTCACACCTGAAAACAGACAAAAGAGATGATATAAATTAATTTAGTTATTAGTAAATATTCACTGTAAGTATATAACAGCTCATGAACATTTCAAGGAGCATGAGTCAGTTCTAACAGTCTACCTTATGACCAATCAGAACTTATACCATGCTATCGTTTTAACTCACTAGCTGTGGTAATATATAGTGTTTTATGTTTGCAAAATGTCATCACTAACGCTTATTGAGAAATGTGTGTCCTATTGAACAATATTTACTCAGGTTATTAGGGATTGAGTTTGTACTAACAAATTAAATCTATAAAAATTGACTTTTGGTTAAAGAAAGTCAATGAATTACTAACATAGTGTTAGAAACAATTTCAATACAATATTCTATTAGGAACACTGGGTTGAAAACTAATATAAAGGTTAGTGATAAGTTGCAGAAGATACTTGGAATAAAAGAGAGAAGAGCAAGTGAATCTCAGTGTACAAAAAAGCAAAAATGCATGATCTATAGGCCTATCACATAACAAATAAGGTTCTTAATGAAAAAAAGTACTGGTTAGAATTGATGTCACTGTACCAAGGGCAACGGCATGAGTGCATAGTTCATTACGTTTTTATTCTATTAATCTTGGTCATGTATGTCCCACCTGTGGTAGGTGACTGTGTTCCAGGATTGGACTTTACAGTCCCCTCCGTACATACACGAGAGAGGTGCAACAACACACATCTGAGGCTCATGTGATCAGTGCCTGTGATGGGCGGCTATTATTATCCATAACTAAACTAGTTATGGATAACTAATATCCATAACAAAAGGTCCATTCAAAAGTTTTATTCACATCACTTCTCTCCTACTCCGAGTTGTAGGGGTCATCCAGAGAGAGCACCACATAATCTTATCAGCGGTGTCCCAGTTAGGATTTGTCCGTTATTTTCTTTCCATAATTTGTTGCATCCTATATTTATGGCAACTTTCATTCTCTGAAGAATCAAATGAATGAAAGTAGCACTGGACAACAAAATTAGGATACAACAAACAGGTTTCAGGAAAGGAAGATCATGCATAGACCACATTTTTGCACTGCGACAGATAGTAGAACAAAGCAATGAATGGAATAGCTCCATCTACATGGTTTTTGTTGACTTTGAAAAAGCATTTGATAGCCTGCACAGGGAATCGCTATGGAAGATACTCCATCATTATGGAATACCAATAAAGATGGTAAGTGTAAATAAAGCACTATATACAGACTTTCAGTGTCAAGTAGTATGCAATAGCCAGCTGACAGAGTGTTTTGAGGTCAATACAGGAGTTAGACATGGATGTATTCTTTCACCATTCTTGTTTAACCTAATCTTTGGATATTCAGGATGCAATATCAGCACCCCAAGTCCAGAAATTTCCAGGTCTTCAGACCCTACTGCCTAAACTGTGCAATCAGAACAAGATTGTCCTGTTGTGGATACCGTTTCACTGTGGAATACCAGGAAATGAAACAGCAGACCAAGTTCCCAAGGAAGATGCTGCAGGAGAGTAGACGGAGTACAAATTACCTACCACCAAACAAAAGGACAAATCAATCAGAAAGCCCCCAATGCTAACACAAGACGACGACAAATACTCTCATTGCTGGTCATATCTTTTGGCACCTGTATTCTTTGTAAAGCAACAGTGATGAAATGAAGGTGTGCTGCACTATAAGAACAGCTGAACATGTGCTGACTCATTTATTCATGGAATGGATGGTAGTGAGGATTCTAGCTGACTACCTCACCTTCAAATGTTAAGTGTTATCACCGAGTTATTGATTACTTCTCCATATATCATTAAATGTATATAATAGTAATAGTTATATACATTATGCATGTTGTTACCAGTTTTGTAGAGCCTATATTTGATTCACTGAAAATGCTTATGGAATTTAAAGAGAAGAAAAAACTTGTTTCGATTGCAGGGAAACACATTTTTTACTGTATGCCACACTGTTCCTATGTTAAACTGCGCCCATCTGATTTATGCGCCCTATAGGACAACTACTAGTTTACCAAAACTAAAGCAATAATAACACCAGCCCTGGTGACATTTATATATATATATATATAGTCACCATAAATGATAAGTGAAAGAGAAGTGGAAAACTTAAACTGAGTTATTATAATAATTATATATTGGATACTTCGTGAGTTAATTATTAATTCTTACATTTCTTGCTTGCATGGTCACCATGCCATGACCAAACAAGACCACTTTCTATGGCTGAAAAACAAGTGTCTATCTATATAATATATACTATAGTGTCTATAAGGAAAGTATATAATATTTTTGTTGGTACGTTATTAATATCCTACCCTTGTTTATTTCGCTTTAATGTTTTTTATCCTTATAAACGTTAATAAATTTTTAAAAACATAGACCTATCTCATTCGTATAATATGTGTTTAGTATTACTAACTTGGTATACCTAACTTTTTCAACTCGCTAAGGATTTAAAACAATAGATGTAATTATATATGTTAATTTAAAATGTGTGTGTTTTGTGGGTGGTTGAGTATTTCAAAAAATTCACTTCCTTCATCATTGTGATTTTCATTCATTCGAACAAGGATGATTCAAAATCAAAATGGCTCCTTGATAGTTGCTGTCAGAACAGGAAAGAATATTTGGAGAGGCAAAAAAATATATACGTAGTGTTTAATTTATATGTGAAATTAAAAAAAACTCATATACATTAAAATGCCATCAAACTCTCACACAAATGCCACAACTTCAGTTACCAGATGTCTTGTGAAACGTAAACAATGTTTGGTAGAAATAGACCATTACCGCTCAAAGATAGGTGTCCCTGTGAGATAACCTTGACATTAACCACATTCAATAACATCATTATTATTCATATTTTTGTGTGTGCAGTAATATATGTTAATACTAGAA
This sequence comes from Arion vulgaris, assembly GCA_020796225.1. NCBI lineage: Eukaryota > Metazoa > Mollusca > Gastropoda > Stylommatophora > Arionidae > Arion > Arion vulgaris. Next base: position 45,712,946 of record CM036764.1, on the reverse strand, counting down.
CAGTATTGTTAATTAATATGGTAGTATTATATGAGAGCATGTTATATTCAGTTTTGAATTCCATCTTAAAGTGCATGACTTTTACTTTCACGCGTTAACTTCTTTTTAGTAACGTTTGCATAATCGTCGACGTGGACTAGACTTGTCATAGATGACCTTTAACCTTTCTTCAGCCAATCAACAAGAATCCCAACCACAACGTAAACAGTGGAAGTTAACGAACGCATTTATATAAAACGACATTATTGTAAACGTGGAGCAGTAGACAACAACTAATATTTTCTTTTCTAACGTTTGAGGCATAGATCCAATACACTTTATTGCAAGGATGTCTGCATCAGACGAAAAATTTATGGGCGAGTACGATAAATATAACATAGAGCAAGACAAGTACGAAAACCATGCACACAGTGGGAAGGGTAGAACCAAAAAGGAGGCGGAACAACATCACCACGAAGACCCAAGTGGACACACACGAAAAAATATTCAGAAACTGGTGAATAATTCCCACAAACAAGCTGAGAAAGCTTCTGGCAAAGAAGCAAAATAAAGTTGACAGGTAAGCGATGTTGCAGTTTACCAGAGAAAACATTTAGAACGGGTTACAATGAATGTATTTCATATCTGAGAGAAATTGAAAACACTCAGGAATCCGTGTGAGGGCAGACGTAAGAACCATTAGAAATATTAACTAAAATAACTGTAGTTATATTTTATAAGCGTTTCAAATAGATATCAGAAATTTCGTGGTTGCTAATTTGTTATGTGATCAATACACCTGTTATTTCCTTTTCATAGCAGATGGTGCTTCACTACTTTTTAACTCCATTGTGATGTGCGTTTTAGTTACTTCTATTTGTTTTGTAATTATTCGTTATTTTGAAGAACTTGTAACAATTCGTTACTTTTGCAAATAAAATACTCGTTACTTAGTCATTGTTAGCCATTTGTTCAGCTCTTGAGGAGAAATGATCAACGAATATCAAAGCAGGCATTGAAGTGGGATGCAAAGGGTTCAAGAAAGAGAGGACGACCTAAGGAGATCTTGAAACGAACTTTGCTGAGAGAGGCAAGAAATATCGGTCTCAGTTCCATGGAGTAGATTGAGCTCGTTGCCCAGGATAGAGCGGTATGGAGAAATTACTTGCAAGCCCTATGTAACTTAAAAAGGTACGAGAGGAATTATTATGTTATTATAAAATAGTAAGAGCTGCAAATATAAAAGAACAATATAATAGTATGTAATTTATATAAAATATATTTTAAATATAAATTTTATACAATATTAGCAAGAATAAAGTCATCAAATTGACAAATAAATTATAGGGTACCACCTGAGAAGAATGATGACAATACAAATAGAAATGAATAGGTAACAGAAGAATGCTAATGAAGAAACTTTTAGAAGCCTGAAAGTTAGATACTAGGAACAATACAAAAATGCAAACAAAGAAATAAAACATGTTATGAGAGCTGGCAAAAAAATATATGTCGAAGACCTGACAGCACAAAAATGTGTCCAAGGCACAATGTGTAAAATTACAAAACTAATAAGTGGTAAACATTACAAGATATCAAACATGCTCACAAATGATAAAAACGGAAAACTATTGACAACGGAAAATGAACAAGAGATATGCTGGACAGAACATTTTTAAAGAATTGCCCATGCAAGTGCCCTCCTTGAAAATAGCTTGATCCCTCAAAAACAGTCCAATTTTTGCTGAAGTAAGCTTCCAACATTTTTGAAAATTAATTTGGCCATACCCTGGAAAAATGTATGTGTTTATCCATGTATGAAGGTCGGCATTCTGAGAACCTTGAGGCAAGACATTTAATGTATGATAGATATTCAAAAGGACTTATGTTGGCAAAGTAAAGAAGTGTTTTCCCAGTAACATCTGTTGAGTTGCCAGGATACTGATGAAAGCAACACAAGGGTGCCATAATGCCTGACTCTCTTGAATTTTACTCATAGATTACTTCTATTTCTTTCCCATAAATGGGTGATCTTACAAGTGCCAGGAAAATGTGAATAGAGTCTGGGCGCCCACATTTGGACTCTGAGTATGACAGAGACTTCTTCTTTATCTTTGGCAATGATTCAAAATTCTCCCTCATTCATATTAGGTCTATGCTCCAGGACTGCCTAGAGTGTCTGAATACGTACCGGCCTGCTAGCTGAGAGCTCATGTTTAAACTTCGAACCTACTGTTCGGCATTTGTTCGAGTCCCCTGGTCTTACTCAGACGATAACGTGAGTACCTCTGAAGTCGGAGAAAATCTGCCTGATGGCGAGGGAATACTAATTAGAGTACATTGAGCACACGGCTGCCAGTGTAAAGTAATTTACAATGTGCATGCTGCTGCCATTGTAAGAAATTGGAAAAAACGGATTTTCACGCAAAATCAGTTTCAGAGATGAAACTCGCTGAGTTGAAAGCGACGAAAAAAAAAAAAAGGTCTATGCTCCAAACTTAAGCTGCGTGACAGGAGGCTTGATTGTTTCTGAAACTGAATACCACGGGCAAGAATCGCATGTGTCTCCTTATCACTGAGCAATGCCACGATAATTAAACTTCCAACAGTCTCCCTGTGTGCAGGTTGATAAGTAGGGGCCATTCTCATTAATGAAGTCTTTGCTGGCAGGCTGAGGACATCTAACTGCTAAGGAGCACAAACCTGACAGAAATTTTATGTTGAAATCAGATGCAATGGTCCAACATAATACGCAATGTATCTTGAACTCAATAGATTCTGTGAAATTATGTTATTTATAATGTATTTAGGATTGTACAACACAATCTTTGTCCCGACATTATGCTATCAGTGCCAAAACTGGACACTGATATCAAACAATAGACAACAACTAGTCACAACAGAGATGATGTGTCTATACAGAATGCTGTGAGTATCAAGAAGAGACCGGTTTAGAAATGAAGAGAACAGGAAAACAGTTGGTACAATATCAGTACTGAACTTCATCAAGAAACATCTCAGTGTAGGTGAGATCCTGATCTCAGTGTAGGTGAGATCCTGATCTCAGTGTAGGTGAGATCCTGATCTCAGTGTAGGTGAGGTTGAGTTCCTAGTTCTATCAGAGACTGGCAAAAAAACATAGGTCCAGTGTTCAATTTGAGCATGTAAAAGAACATTCTTCTTCTTTTATCGTCACACTGCTACCGGGTTGTTGCCCAGTGTTGTGGTTTTCTGTTTTTGTCTTGTGCTGTTTGAGTGGCTTGGGTGATTGTTATTTTTGCTCCTTTACAGGATTTTGCTATGCCATCTAACCATCTTTTTCAGGCTCTCCCTCTCGCCTTCTTTCCTGATGTTCTGTTGTCGAAAACTCTGTATACTGTGGAGTTTGGATGCATTCTTATTAAGTGGCCAAACCACTTCTTTCTTTGTTTCTCAATGTAATTCAAGCAAGGTTATGTACCATCTTTCTTTCTTATGCTGATATTGGTAAAAAAAAAAAAAAAAAAAAGAGCAGGCTATAAAGCTGCAGCCCGACAAAATTCATTAGAAAAGATTAAAAATAAAATTCCTACTAAATATCTTCACCATCTTCAAAATTACATCGTGACGCTGCCCATGCTACTTGTGCACTGCAGCTGATATCTTCCTGTTAAGAAAGAGATCAGAGCACGCATGGTTACTCACCGAAGTACAATAATGATGGTCCAATCAATTTCTAGTTATAGTTTGTGTGTGAATCACATGAAGACAAAAGGAAAATTATTTTGATGAACTGTTGTTCCGAACCAATTGAACGGACCAATTGAACAGAGATATGTGGATGTAGCTTTGATATATATTAAAAGTTATGTAACTTATCCAACAATAGTAATTTAATATTGAGTGGTTTATTGTTAACAAGCAGTTGAGAAGAGAAATGTCAAGTCTAAGATTGATACAGGGTGTGATAGATCTTGTACATCACAACAACAAAGGCAAGACATTTATAACTAATACAGCTGTAAACATTAGGGTTTTCATATTATTTTCAATAGGCGCTGATAAGTGTAGTTTATAAAACTTTGCTAGAAACCATGGGCCATGCTAATTCTGGTTAGAGGCCAACTTGGGGCCAAAAGAATGTTGGTGTTCACCACTATACACTTTTGGACTACAGGTTTCCCGTTTATTTACTTGGGGATCTAATTTACAAATGTCTCAGAAGCCTGGGTATGACTCGCCTGAATTGTGAGGGACACTGGTGATAAAGAAAGCTAGCCTTCACTCAAAAATTAGTCAAATATGCCATATTGGACACCCTGACTATGCCTAAATTCATAGCGAGCGAACGGGAAAATTAAAAACTCATTTCAAATCATAGAAGTATCTTCATTGTTTCATATAACCATTAATAATACAAATTGTACATGAAATTACTAAAGGCAATAACAACATGTAATTGTAATAGTTTTGTTTTTTCAGTGATGTCACGGATGACCTAATCACTTCATTAAACACCCTGCAGCGCAGAAAGAACCAGGATTACGGAAATCAGGAATTACTTCTCATTGCCAATCTTCATATCTGAAATATGTGGCTAAGAGATTGCCAGTGCAACTTTTTTAAAGTCACTGTGTAAATGTTGAAGGTTGACTTTATGCAAAATAATTGCTTTTAAGTTTATATCTTGACATTTATGAAAAGATTAATGTTATTATTATATTTTAATATTTTTCTGTCCATTTATAAGGATTTATCATTACTTTTGTTCAAGCTTGTTGCAATAAAACAATTTAATGAATTCTAATAGTATGAGTATATATTTATGAATTGTAATACATTCTACTGCGTTGTTAGTAAAAGTGTGATTTGAGTCGGTGAAATTTATTGTTAATTTCATTCAGTATGTGGTGTTTCTGGAAGATGTATGAAAGGGGGTGCAGCAAAGTCTTGCAAGTATTTTCCTGGTCTTGACTATTGGTGCAAAACACACCTTTATTGCGTCCCACTTTTGTACTTAGACCTGTTAGTGTTTTGTTATCACATTCTTACCTATTACTTTTGTGATCATATTGTCTCTTTTGCAAGTTAAGGTAGTTATTGTGAGACAGTGGAGAGAAGGAAGATCACCTTGACAATGACCCAATAAACTCTCATGAACAGATCTCACAATTCAGACTCCAGATGGGTCACAACAGGGTCACATGGATAAAAGTTCAAGATTGGGGATGTGATCAATACTGCAAAATGTTGCACACATATTGCAATCATGCCCTGCATAGAGACCCTTGAGGGATCAAATGTGACGATCCAACACCTCATTAGGAACCTAACTGTACGCTACAGCAAAGGAAATGTGTGGCACCTCTTCATTGTTAGCGATGCTGTAATTGGAACTTGATTTGTTTTTGACCAGTTTCTAATTTGATTTTCTGGGTATTGATGAGAATTTGATGATCTTGTAAGTTTTTCTTGGTAGGTTGATTTCTTTTATTATTAACTGTGGAGGGAGTGTCTCTACAGTGTAGTGGCTGAGACATTTAACTTACTTTTGAAGTTTATAAGTCTGGACTGAGTTAAAACTGCAATTTTTTCTGGAGATATCTAAGATATTTGAGGGATATACGGAGTTACAGCTTTGGGCAACACTCTCAACAGGTGGCATGCTATTTGGTTAAGTTGTGGATAGGGTTAGGTTAGTGTTAGGTACTGGTTGTGGTGGTAATTTTGTTGTTTGTGTTGCTTTGTTTGGTTTTTGAACTCTTAATTTTCGTTTGGCTTGCTGTGTGTGTAGTTTTTTTTTAATTGGTTGATTATTTATTAGCTGAAAGTCTCTATAGCAAAATGATTGAGATGTTAGCCTGGCGTTCTGGATGTTATAGGTTCGAATTCAGACAGTCATGTGTGCAATTCTTTCTAGGGTTGAGGTTTAGATTATGGAAACCAAGTACCAACTAGAGCAACACTAACGACGAAGGTACCACCACCAATCCCGCCACTACCTAACCCCAAACCCAGTAAAAATTGCACATTTGTACCTATAACCTTCAGAACGCCATACAATTGTCTTGACCATTTCGCTATAGAGGCCCATAGCTAATACACAAAATAAATCAACCAACCACACTCAAAAAATACAAACTCGGCAAACCAAACAAGAAACCAAAAGCTTACAAACAAAACCAAGTACCAATCAAAACAACTCTAACGAGGAAGATATCACCACCTAACTCTATCTTCATCCCCAACCCTAGAAAAAATTGCACATATAATTCTGTCCGGATGTTAGCTTATAACATTGAGAAGGCCATTCGAGCGTCTTAGCCACCTGGACAAACATCTTCGATAACATATGTTGCCATGGTCCCAAACCCAGAACAAATTGCACATGTGTCTCCAGATTCGAACCTGTATTCTTCAGAACGCCAGGCAAACGGTATTTTGCTATAGAGACACAAGCTAATTTTTTTTAAATAAATCAACCAATCTACAAAAAAAAAGCAAACCAGATAAATAAACAATAGTTTAAAAAAAACTAACCACAGTAATACTAACAACGAAGATACCACCATATAACAGTAACGTAACCTCAACAAAATGGCACGTCACCTGCCGAGAGTGTTGCCCAAAGTGGGAACTATGTAGTTCCCTCGAATATCTCAGAAATCCCCGGGGGAAAATCCAATCTATAAATCTTTTGTTATCTTGCCGCTGTGATGTAAAACAGGAATAGAAAAAGAACAGACTTATAAAGCTAGCGAGTTCCATCTAAGCGTACTCAATGCCCGCCTGCCCAGCGTGTTCGTAGCGCGTTGGACTGCGGGTGACAAGCCCTCAGTGAGTGCAGGTTCAATTTCGCGGGCTGGCAGAAAAGGCCACATATTCCCCAGACTTACGGTGTTCGTGGCACCGAAGGGTTACGGTGCCCATGGCACCAAGCCGAAGAGTTGAAAGCTCAAGTGCTTCTGGATCGGGAAAAAAAGCGTACTCTTTTGCAGCTTCTCGTATAAGTCTAAACTCTAAGCAATGTAATTACGTAAAGACCGGAAGCTGTAAGCCCATAAGGTCAAGTCGAAAATAGATGGAGGTGCTAATATGGAAAGGGATCAGAAAGGTCGTCTTAATTTTCGTCCCTGGGCTCGCAGGAGTCAGTTTGTTTGTTTGTTTGTTTGTTTGTTTATTAGGGATTAAAGCCTCTTTAAGCCGAGGCACGCCCCTTTCAACCTAAGGCGAACCTTTTATTGGTTATATCAGAGCGTGTAGGCCAACAAACATAATCAGGGGTGGTGAGCGAGCTGATAGATTGGCTGGTGGATGTCTGAGAGGACCGAGGTGGCATTCTTGGCACATGTGAGGGTCTTTTCATGCGGAGGAGTTTCGGGTTGTGAATCCCGTTGGCTGACCGGCTTGAGTAAGGTGTGTGTCGATGTTGGCGCTGCCCGAAGGAAGCGACATGACGGGTGGGAAAGATTGATTGATCGAACTGACTGAACGTGTGTGTTGAGCCGCTGGACACAGCTAGATTTGTTGAGGCGGAGATCGAGTATATATATATATATATATATATATATATATGGACATGTCCGGTGTACTAAAATGATAGTTCTCGTATAACTGATGACCAGGAGTTGGAATGTGTTGTTCGAGAATGTCTAACACATAAACCTCATTGCTAAGAGCATTTAATTATGGCTCTGAGCGTATCCATACACCAACTCACAACTGTGACAACATTCAGTTAAAGCTGAGAGCTCAGCTATAACATCCATCCAAGATATTACACATTTCAAAACACTACATATATATCCCATATTATTCTTCTTCAGACGACTTGGAGTTGTATTGCAGCATTACAGGAGGCACGACTCGCTGAAAATGAATCGCTGAGAGAACAAGACTACACATTCTATTGGCAAGGAAAAACTCAAGACGAACCAAGACTGCATGGAGTAGGATTTGCCATCAAAACTACACTGCTCTACATGATAGAGCCTCCAATAAACGGCTCAGCCCGTATTTTGTCCATTAAACTCCGCACAGTAACAAGCCTGGTCCATCTCTTCAGTGTATATGCACCAACACTACACTCAAAGCCTAACGTAAAAGATAAACTTTATGAGGAGATACAATCAGAAATCAGTAGTTCCCCAAAACGAACACCTATTCCTAATGGGGGACTTCAATGCCATAGTTGGAGCCGATCACAACTCTTGGCCATTGTGTTCCTTGGAAAACATGGTACTGGAAAAATTAATGAAAATGGACAACGGCTACTAGAGACATGCAACCACAACAACCTCTGCACCACGAACACTTTCTTTAATTAATGGCAAGCCCTGCCACAAGGTGTCCTGGAAACACCCACGTTCACATGGATGACATCAGCTAGATCTAGTTATAACGAAGCGAAATGCGATAAACAGTGTGCTCAGCACTCGTAGCTACCAAAGTGCTGACTGACACTGATCACTCACTGATATGTAGCAAAGTTAGGCTGAAAATAAAAACACTCCACCATTCGAAGAGAAAAGGATATCCACTCATTAACATTGAAAATACCACCAAACCAGAAATAGTACAATCATTTTGCAGTACTTTCGTAAGCATTCTCCAAAGCACACCAAAAAGAAATGCGGAAACAAAATGGTCCTACATTCGGGACGCCATATATAATTCGGTCAAAATCACCTTTGGCACCCGAGATAGACAAAACCCTGATTGGTTTGCTGCAAACATAGTAGAGTCAGAGCCTGTCATAGCAGAAAAAAGAATTGCCCTGTAGAACCACAAAAACAATCCCAGTGTCAAGTCACTTCATACTCTTAGATCTGCAAGAAGTGTCGCACACATAACAAACGAGCCAGGCGATGCGCAAACGACTACTGGCAGGAGTTATACCGAAATATTCAGCTCTCCTTTGATACTGGAAACATAAGGGGTGTTTATGAGGGCATCAGGAAGGCATTTGTCCCAGCTATCAAAAGACTGCACCTCTTAAAACAAAAACAGGGGAAGTTCTAATCGATCGCAAAAAAGCAACAGATGGAGCGCTGGGTAGAACATTATCTATAGTTATATTCCACCCAAAATGTTGTAATTGACATCGCGTTCGATGCAATTGAAGCTCTTCCAGCCTTAAGCAATTTAGACCAGATGCCATCAGAGGCAGAAATCAGTATTGCAATCGAGACCCTGGCAAATGGGACGACAACTGGAAAGGACGGCATCCCCCTGAAGTAATCAAATGGATAAACAAAGTCTCCTGACCAGTCTGCATGAATTATTGTGCTTATGCTGGGAGGAGTGAGAAGTGCCTCGGGACATGAGAGATGCAAGCATCATCACCTGGTATAAAAGTAAAGGTGATCGTGGTGACTGTAACAACTACAGTGGTATCTCGTTTGCTCAGCATCGTGGGGAAGGTCTTCGCACGCGTAGTGCTAAATAGACTACAAAAGCTAGCAAACCGAGTATACACTGAGTCACAATGTGGATTTAGATCCAACAGATCCCCTATCGACATGTTATTCTCCTTGAGACCACTACCAGAGAAATGTCGCGAACAAAGAATGACAACTGTACATTGCCCTCATAAATTTAACAAAGGTATTTGCCCTGGTGAGTAGAGTAGGCCTCTTCAAGCTTTTTGAAAAAATCGGCTGCCCTCCTACACCGCCTAAAATCATAACATCATTCAAAAACAACATGAAGGGTACAGTGATGTTTGATGGGACATCCTCCAGCGCTTTTCCTATCAACAGCGGCGTCAAGCAGGGGTGTGTACTTGCGCCCACACTCTTTTGGGTTATTTTTCTCCCATGCTTTTGAATCCGCCGAAGAAGGAATATTTCTCCACACAAGATCAGATGGAAAATTATTCAACATGGCGCGACTTAAAGCAAAGACAAAAGTCCAAAGAGTCACCATCAGGGAACTTCTGTTTGCTGATGATGCAGCATTAACATCACACACAGAGGAAAGGCAACAACACCTCATGGACAGATTTGCTGCAGCATCAAATGAATTCGACCTGGCCATCAGCCTGAAGAAAACAAATATAATGTTCCAGGATATTAGCAGAGCCCCATCTATCAACATTAGTGGCCATACACTCGAAGTAGTCAACACCTTTACATACATTGGCTCTGTCATCAGCAGCAACCTCTCCCTCGATGATGAAATTAGTAGTCGCATTGGGAAGGCCTCCACTGCTATGTTCAAATTAGCAAAGCGTGTATGGGAAAATAGGGCGCTCACAAGAAACACCAAGACACAAGTATATAAGACTTATGTTCTCAGCACTCTGCTGTATGGTAGTGAGACATGGACCACATATGTTAGACAAGAACATTGCCTCGACACCTTCCACATGCGCTGTCTCAGGCGAATATACAACATCCGATGGCAAGACTACATCTCCAATATAGAAGTCCTGGACAGTGCTGGCATTCCAAGCATGTACACCTTGCTGAGTCAGCGACGTCTGAGATGGCTGGGACACATGTGCCGTATGAGTGATGATAGAATCCCAAAGAACATTCTATATGGTCAACTCGCAACTGGTGCTAGTCAGCATGGGCGCTCATTATTACGCTTCATTGACATCTGCAAGCGTGATCTAACTTCATGCGGCATAGACAAAGAACATTGGGAGCGGCTGGCCAAAGACAGGCAAGAGTGAAGGACGGCTCAAAAAGAAAAGAAGAAAAACACCATCGCATGTGGAGGCAAAAGAGAGCGCAGAGAGAACATACTATGTATCAGCTCCAGTCTTCAGGTTTACCTGTAGCAACTGTGGCAAGGAGTGCCACTCCAGAATATGCCATTACAGCCACAAGAAACGTTGTGATTCAGCACAGAACATACTACGTGACGCAAGACCTATTGTCTCCTGAGACAAAGAGGCCAATGATGATTCTTCTTCAGCGATCTCTAGTCATGCGCAGGGGATCACAAACTGGGCAGTCAGCTTCAGGTCTGTCAGGTTTCCTCAAAGCTTAGTTTTCAGGTCGACTGGGTCGCCCGAGTGGTTACCGGGGCCCAAATTGGGGTGTAAAGAATAGAACCACTGTTACCTGCCACGCATGTCGTAAGAGGCGACTAAGGAGGTTTGGCTGAAATCGGATGCATGTGTCCTAAGCGTGTAGGTCTATGCGTTTAGGGGCCTATCAAACCAATATGCAACGTATACACGTTCTTGGCAAAGATCAAACATATCACAAAGAGTGATTAAAATTGGTCGTAAAGGACGAACGCAAAGAAGAAGAAGAAGGTCGACTGGGTGTGGCCACATGTTGCTTCTCAGCTCCCCAGGAGAGGACAGTCTTGCAGACCGTGCTCTGGTGTCTGTTCCGCCTGCTGACACTGGCAGAGAGCTGTTTGACTTATTCCTTGTCTATATGTTTGTTGAGTCTACAGTGTCTGGTGCGTAGTCGAAATATAATGACCTGGTCTGTTCTGCTTAGGTCTTTGAGGAAGTCTTTTCCATAATCCAGTGTTTGTCTTCCAGTCTACTGCAGATTTTCTCTGTATGAGGATTTTGACCCCTTGAAAAGACAGGGTTGGTAAATTTGCTCTTTGGCACTGTCCTCCTTAGCTAAAACATTTATTATTCTTGTTTATAGTACCGTATTATTCAACATTCTTCACATGATGTGTACATTCGTTGTCAAAAGCTATACACCCATCAATCAAGCGGACGCTGAGAAGCCGAAGTACGTCGCCATTATTAATCCTCAACCTATCATTAAAAACACTTGTTGCTGCCTGTATTATCGCTTTTAGAGCGGTGTAGAACGATGTGGATTGGGGGAAGGAGGAGGAGGAATTAGATAGCTAGTACAGTCGCCACAAAACTGTTCAAGTTCGGATTTTTCTGTTTATCCCCGCCAAAAACAAAATCATTACCTTTACCGTAGATTTAACTCGAGTCTCCCGCATGAGAGCCTTGCTCTAATCCATTGTATTCAGACGCTCCACCTCAATCATCGTTATAGGTGATTTTCTAGAGATGGATGTCAGATTTAGACCAATAGGCATATGAACTGTCCATAAAAGATCTTGACAGTCATCCTAACCAGAGACATACAATAACCACTGGAAGGTGTGAATACATGAATCGAGAAGGGAATACGAGTGACCAAAGCTGCATGCAACCGTTTGTGATATATAATAACAAACAAATAAATAAAACATGAAATTATAGACATTTTATCGAAATTATTACTATATGAAGTTGTATTACAAAAAAAAACAACTAGTAGCTGATGGTTTAGGTAATTTGAGAATCTTATAATATACATGGGGCCTCTACTATGGCCAAGTGGATTTTGCTGCTGGATTGTTGCTGGAGCTACGTAATTCGTGCAACGCTCGGCAAATGGCGGATGATTTCTGCCAATAATGTTGTAGCCGTATTAGTCAGCGGAACCACAAGTACGCAAACACTTAACTTACTCGACATATAGGCCTCCTGGGATGGGGGACTGAACACCAATTGGTCTGTTCAGACTGCCATGATGTCAATTCAATAACCAATTATATTTCCTTTCCTATTATAATCGCTCCTTCGTGGGATTTCCAGTATACATGTGTGTCCATTGCGCTGTGAATTAATTTAATTTCCATTGATTTGGTTTTGCGCACATTTTTTCGATTCTTCTATTTCATTATCCCGGATCGTACTTGCATTTAGATAATTTTTGCCCCCTGTGAGTGCGGTCCAATTCTGCAGGCAGGCAGAAAAGCCACAGGTTCTCCAGATTTATGGTTTTTGTGACACCGAACCGAAGGGTTACAATAACAATGTCCATGGCACCGTGCCGAAGAGCTGAAAGTTCAAGTTTTTCTGGATCGGGGAGATAATTTTAACTTGGATTCTCCGAAAGGAGCTAATTCTTATTATTCGTGTTTGTTGGTGACGATTATCGAAAAAGGGTGGAGACTGCAGTAAAACTATAGTACTTTGTTTTTACGTGTTTAGCTGTTTGTTGGTATACACGCTCTGAAATAACCAAAACAAGGATCGTCCTTAGGTTGAAAAATGCGTATCTCGGACGAACGGTTGCGTAACTTGGACAAACCTTTTCTCCCATCATCCTAACGGAAGATCCGCTGTCAGAGTTTAAGAGTAATTTATTTGTATGCTTCTATCATAATGATATTTATTTGAGGTAACGTGGAGAATATATTACTTTAACAGCATAAATATGGTCAGATATCATGTCTTCTAAGTAAGTCTTCTAGTTCCATATTACGCTTTTGTCATTTGTAGTAACTACTTTATTCAGTTAGAATATGCTGATAGTGGTACATATTTTGTATTTGTTAGTGAAGAGGGCGGTGCTTTTTTACTAGTGATAACAGAAGATAAGTAAAGTAGTTAGTAGTGTTACTTAACTACCACAGTTAAGTACTAGGACTAGTGTTACCACAATGACTGAATGAGTATGCCTGTATGATATCTTGAAAATAAAGACATGACCATTGCAATGTCTGGCTTGGCTGGAGACGTACAGCGCAACCCATCACTGCATTCTCAGCATGATGATATGGAAGGACTGGACAGTTGGTGGTGAGACTGTTCTGAACTTCAGCACCACTCCCGAACCCGGATATGCGGGTTCAAAGAAAGTAAACGAGCATATTTGCGGACATAGCTACAGTGGCAAGCGGTAGTGGTAGAGTAATGGACTGGTCAGATATCATAAATAAACGCCATTAGAGAAACGGGTCCGACAGGATTCAGGTGTTGACTTGGACTCTGCGTCCATGTCCCGACTGCATAAGAGATGTTTCATTAACCAGCCCATGACTGGAACTTACACTAAGTAGCTGCGTGCTGACAGATATACTCAAGATGAGGAGATCAGAGTACTTGCATACTTGTTCCTTGTGCAGTGAGGATGATCTGATGATCAGTAATATATTGAAAATCATGGCATATCCTTTACAGGATACCATCAACCACAGTAAACGAGTCATTGATTTTCTAGGCACCATCTAATAATATTACTGAAATAATTACTAGAGTTTCTTTTTCTTCAAATTTGTTCTTATCAACTTAGGGGTTGTTTATGCCGCAGTTGATATTTGCCTGTTCTTGACTGGGTCTTGTGTAATTTGTTATGAGTTCTCGAAGATTGTTGCTACACTATAGCCGTGGCATTCGTGCTTTGTGCAACAATCTCAGCAAATGGTGTGCGATTTCTGCAGACAGAGACGGAACCATTTAGGGAAACCCAGTGCAATGAAGTAAACCCTTCATCTTTAGACCCTTTTTTACTTATTATAAACCAAGTTAACCACTCTGTGATCTGCACAGAGATTGTGAGTATGTTGCTGCTTGGTTCTTAGAAACACCTATGTCATGTAGGACAGGAACATTCTATTTTCAGCCCTAGGTAATGTTTGGGTTTGTCTGACCTGACAGTCCCAGACAATTTCTGTTCATTCTCGCAAAGAACTCCGTTTACTCTCTGTTGGTCACTTGCTGCAGCTTTTATGTGTCATTTATGTCCATACATACATTTCTGTCGAATGATCTGAAATTTTTGCTCTGTGTTTTTCCTTTTTTGTGAGCATCTGTAGCTTAAGCGGTAGTGAGCTCGATCACAAACCAAGCGTATCTGGTTCAAACCCCACGACGGGTAGTTTAGAAGCAAATTAGTTCCCGTGGATTTTTACGAACTTTAAAAATAGACCCCACCGTTCAGAAAGCAATTGCAAACACTACTGAACATGTAAGTGATGCCTAGACAATCTACGACTCGTTTACTGTGCTTGTTGTCGACGTCCTGTAAATGATATGCCACGATTTTCATTTTCATAAAGCTAGGTAGTAATAAGATACTATAGTTTTGTTCATAAAGGTGTTATAGCAAGTCCCCTACAACATGAAAATACTATTTGGAAAAACAATTATTTGGATGAGGGGAAAAAGAAGGATATTATTTTCTTTTAGATCTGTCTATTAATAATAACATCATTTGGAAGATATAAAACAGAAATTAGGAAAAGAATAGCTCAAGCGAAATCAGCATTTATGAAAATCACATTACGCGTGAATTCACTACCAATGACACTGCGGAAACAAGTACTCCAGTGTTACATTGAATCAATACTTATGTATAACAGTGAATCATGGATAATGAACAAACAATCAATAAGATCATTGGAAGCCACAGAGATGTGGTTTTACAGAAGAATGCAGAAAATTCCATTGACAGCGAAGAAAATCAATGAGGTTTTAAATTAGACATGCACACAAAGAAACCTTATCAAAAGAATAAGAATCAGACAATCAAGATTCTTCAGGCATATAATGCGAAGAGAAGGTTTAGAACATTTGGTAACATTCAGGGAAGAAGATATTATGGAAGACAGGGAGAATATCTTGGATGGTCTGACATGGTTCAACGGAAGATCAACGTCAGAATTGATTAACTGCACCAAAGAAAGAGAGAGAGAGAGTTGGGGAGAGACATGATTGCCTGCGCTGGCAGGCAAGGCACTTGGTTGATGTATTAATAGTAAGCTTGTAATTCTGTCTGCGATCATGGTCTACATGTTTGCTGTTTTGTATCTAGTGTAAAGATTTTTCCCTCAGGTTATTCATATTTAATATACATTTTGTAATCTTATTCACAACCAGGACCAGTAAGCAGTTTGAGTGATAGGTGTCAAACAAGATTGCCTTGATGCACTAGAGCAGCTAGGAAGTATAACTCACCAAAATCTCCCAAGAATAACCAGCTGGAGATGTCATCTTGTGTACTGATACTTTGACTCACATTAACAGAAAAGACCGATGGGACCGCTTGGACCTATGCAAAGCTAACCCTCTCACATATCAGTCCTTTTTTGTAGCTGTGGACAATTAATCCCTGTTTTCTAAAAAAGAACACTTCTTAGTGACATTGATTAATCAGCAGTGAATTAACAATTTTCTGGGGGTTTAGAATACCTGAGCCTGCTTGCCAAAAAAGAAATAAAGCAAAAAAAAACCTATTCCTAGATATATGATCTTACAGTACATTGTGTCATGTGATCTCTGCCTGAATAAAACACTTTGAACTTAGTTTCTGTTTGGTAATAGTTTCCTAGATGTTGCCTCACTCTACCTCGAACTAGACAGTCAAAACAAGTTGTACCCTATCAATATTTTACACCAAGTCGCATTCCATATAGCCTACTCGAACATATCTGTCCACTCGCCATGGGCACATCGAATGAGTGTAAGAGAAATAAAAATGAAGAGGAAGGTGGACTAATTATACCCTGGACATTTGTCCCCTACTCTGTTCGCGAGAGCTGATTAAAAACTCAACCCTGATGTGACAATGTCAGGAAATGATTGGAGAATGTTAGCCAG
This sequence comes from Arion vulgaris, assembly GCA_020796225.1. NCBI lineage: Eukaryota > Metazoa > Mollusca > Gastropoda > Stylommatophora > Arionidae > Arion > Arion vulgaris. The sequence continues at coordinate 45,696,616 of CM036764.1, read as the reverse complement.
TGAGCTTGGCTACACCACAGGAGACATCCATGTAAGTATACAACATCAATAACTATTCTATGTTCAGACAATATATAGATAATTTATCTTTTTATAGTAATCCTGATATCAAATAATTGGACAGTAATATCTTTTCTTCATTAGCATTAATATAACCACTGTATAAACCATTCTTTGTTACTGTGATTTGTGTCATTTTAGTATCAGTATGTTGTAAACCATACAAATCTATGATAACTGCCTTTTGATCCAGCCCATCCAATTGCATAATGCTTTCTATTTTGTTTTCGGGTTGACTTGTTTGGTTGTTTCATATCTGTAAATTTGGTAGGAAACAAGTTTAACTTTTTATATCTCCAATAAAAGACATTTTGTAATTTGGTCTGTATTCCTCATTTGATTTGCTTCTATAATTCATTGTTATCTTTCAGTACATTGAATCAGAGAAAGACAACAACACATCAGTTCTGTTCAGGGAGTATGACACTAAGACAGGGGCAACACTTAATGAAGTTTATAGATCCTTGGGGAAGATGCAGAGACAAGACTGCCTGGATATTATCATAAATGCACTGCCTGGTAAGTGTACAGACTCACTGTTCAATATGTGAATGCATATACAAGTTCAATAAGTACTACACAATATTGTACATGTTTAGTAACACTATAAAGCTAATATTCTTCTTCATCTGCTGTGTTCAGGTCATTGATCATTCGAAATTTTTCCAGATGTCTGGAACTCTAGCCAGTCTCCAACTATTGTTATATATATATATATCAAGTAGAAGACTGTGCTGTTGAGCCTATTTCATTGAGCATTCAAGACCCTGTCGGGTGCCGAGGGCATTTTATGTTTGAGTTTTTACAGTGCTGTCTGCAGCTCAGTCAGTGTGATGTCCACCTCTATATAAGGGTTGCTTTTGTAAATGTAAAGTTTATCTCATTTTTTTCCTAGTACTGTGTTACTGAACATGAGCTTTCTCGCCTGTAGCATTGAGCCATCAAGGTAGCTGCTCGCTTTTCTGTGAGTAGTTCTTCTCCTTGCTGGAGAACTGTTTTCTCTCTAGAAGTATTTTCGTCACTCAGGGCTTTGTCAGTCTCCACAACTTTTGAGTATCCTTTTTCCATGTCCAAAGAGGCTGTCTTTTCTTTCCAGGATTTCCTACACAGTTGGTATCTTCTCTAACATAAAGTGCCTTTTTCTCTATTATGTTGCTTCACATTTTGGTCCGTTGGTTTGAGTTCCATGGTATTTCTGGTACTGCAAAGGGAGCTATGGAGAACTTCCATCTCTGGTGTCCAATGTGGCTTGTAGTTTTTTTCTCCTCCCTCTTGGTATAGCCTTTTCCGCAGAATCAAAAAATGATATAATGAATGCTTGTGCATCTCTCTCCACTTTTCCTGATTGATTCATTTCTTTGCAGTACATGTCCTCTTGTTCTAGGAATAGATTTATGTCTACATTTTTGTAATTATCGATACAAGGGAAGACTGTAGTAGCAAATGCGAAACACAAGAAACAAAGTAATATAGTTTTAAAAAGTACAAAAACAAGATACAGCGATGTTTCGACCAAAAGGTCTCTATCAAACAAAGGATTTTTAAAAAAAAAAAAAGCCAAGAAATTCACATTTCCTATTTACAAGACATCACATATACAGTCAGACGATAAATCCCTAATGGCTGAAAAATACAATGTGTGACGAAAAATGAAATAAATGTAAAAAAATAGAAATGGAAAAAGAAGGTAAAACAATAATTATCAAATATATACATAGCATATATACATTTAACATATACACATATATTATGGAGAGTGAGAACAGACAGTACTAAGAAGCATAGATATGTAGTGCGTTGAGTCCTTGAGATCACAAGGTACCATATAAAGATATAAAATGGTTTTCAAGAGCAAATGGACTTCAATCATCAGAGGAACATGATCGGATGGTCCAATACCTGTACATCGTGAGCTCCTAAATGGTTAGTTCCATTGAAATGAGTGACTACAGGGGTTACAGAGTGTTTGCGTATATCATGTAAATGTTGGCCTAAACGTCGCTAAGATTCTTTCCACTTTCGCCTATATATGCCGTATCACAATGTAATTGTCCTCTGGTGGCTTACAGACGGGACATAAATCTTAAGGATATGTTTACCCGTTGTACAAGTCGAACTGGATGCCTGAGAGGTAGAGTGAGAGGTGTGTTTAATCAGCGAGCCACAGGAACAATCAGTATGCATAGTCTTCGATATCTGTTGGGGGAGACTGAGCACCTATGGGTCTGCCCAGAGTGCAATGATGCCAGTTTAGTAACTAATAACCAAGGATATGTTTGTACATAGTCGCCTTAACTCCAAAGTTATCCAGAGCTATTTCGACACCGTCCAGTGTGGGCTAAACTAGCACTATGGACGCCTGTACAAATTTAACGTAAATTATTTATTTATGACAGCAAAGATATGCTTAGATTAGTCTGTGTACATAGTTGATCAAATCAGTGCTAGTAAATACAAGGTCTTGACAAAGTATAGCTTACCAAATGTGCATTTTTGTGTAGAATATTTTAAACTACCAAAATTGGAAATGTGAACTTTGAAGAAAATTAAACCACAGAGGACTATAAAAAAGGTACTCCTGTACATTACAGAAATCAGCAAAAATTGTACAAATTACAGGCAAACTATACTAGTTGACATGTAGGAATTATGTCATGATGAGAACTTGCCTGAACTGCAGAAACAAAAAATTAAGTTTATTATTTACTCTTCACTTTATAGAAATACAGCAAGCTTACAACAAAGCTAATGAGTCACAAATTCTTCATGCGACCAAGTCTTCAGAGCTGCAAGCTTCAAAGGAACAGTTCCAGTGGCCTGGCTCACCAAGTTCATGTCCTTATACCCATCATCCAGAAGCATCATGTGGGAGTCATGCTTGCTACCAGTGCAGTCACACCGCAGCCAACTGTGGAGCAGTTTGTCCTAGTCATCATACCAAATCTTATGCCTCTCCTTGCCTTGTCCATCTACCACACCCACATCATTCTCTGTGCCAAGCATTCATTCACTCTGATACAGTTCAGAAAACATGGTACGATTTTATTTTATTTATTTAAATAACAAAATCTAGTGTTTTGTTGTTTAACAAACTACAGAAAATGCTCAACAGATTTGGTCTGTTTTGAGTCTACATATAAAAGTGGTTATAGAGTTCACTACTCAAGACATAAGTACCCTTATTTCCAGTTCAAAGTTCAGAACTGTTGCGGGAGTTGCAGAGAATGTGCTTTATCTCTTCACTTCCAGCAAAATACTGAGCTCTCCTAGGTTAATTCTGGATACAGTGATTCATTTCGACTAACTCATTGTGTTACAAATGTGAAATGATGTTCCATACACATTCCACATCAAAATTAAGTGTTATTCATGTTGATGAAATAACAACTAACGAATCACATGGGTAATTATTTAATCAGATTTGCATCAGTTATCAGAGGACTATCATCATAGCATTCCGGACATGTCCATAGGTGCTCAGATCTCTGCTTCAACAAATCCAGCAGCGTCCAGCGGCCCAACACGCCAGTTTGATGTTGATTAATCAATCTCTTTGCATATTTGGTATGCCATTCTTTTCGGGCTGTACCAATGCTGATGCCCATCTCTCTCAGTCTGGTCAGTGATTGGGACTCACAACCCTGAAACTCTTTCGCATGAAACGACTCTCTCAGTGCACTAAGAATGTAATTTCAGTCCATTGCAGCTCCCTCCGATATCATAGCCATGCCAGCCAATCTATCAGCTCATTCATTACCCCTGACTCCTGTGTGCCCATAGACAAAAATGGAGATTTCTCTGATCCCTGTCTGTACCAGTACCTCCACCCAGTTTCGTCTCACCATTCCTGTTTAGTTTCAGTTTCAGTTTGGAATATCTTCATTGCACTCCGGACATGTCCATAGGTGCTCCGATCTCCTTCGCAATATCTCCAACAGCGTCCAGCGACTGACCGTACCAGTTCTATTTTGATTGATGAGCCGACTCGTATACCTGTTGTACCATTCTTTTCTTGCCACACCAATCTTCAAACCCAGTTCTCGCAATCTAGTAGCTGACCTGAATTGGTTTAGATGGTCTTCTCAGCGGCCACGCTCTATGAGGGCGTTCACGATGTCAGCTCTGTTCATTGGCTGGCCCTCTGATATAGCGGCAGAGCCATCCAGTCTGTCTGCTCTCTCATTGCCAACGACACCCATGTGCCCTGGAACAAAGACAAGTGTAATTCTGCAAATTGTTGACGCCTGCAGTGATTTAGTCCATTGCCTGTGCACCGAACCGGCCTCCACCTTTTGGATCATACTCAGTGAGTCACTCAGAATGCACACATGAGTGTAGTTTTGTGACTCTAGCCAGAGTAGTGCATTGGTCACCGCCAGTACCTCCATTGTCATGCTGCTTGTTGTTATACTAAATGCACCACTGGCTTCCTTGACCATTCTGCCACATGAGCTTGCAGAGAAGGCCCATTCCTGTTTCAACTTTACGAATCATACTCATGGAGTACTAAGTATAAAAACATTAGAGTAGTCATGAGATGCCAACCATGTCACCGCTGTAACCGCCGTACCTTTGTCATGCTACTATGGTGTCGACTAGGCCTCACTGGCCTCTTATTTTTTTCTCCTGTTTCAACTTTACGATCATACTCATGGTCACTAATAAAACATTAGAGTAGTCATGAGATGCCAACCATGTCACCGCCTGTAACCCGTACTCCTTTGTCATGCTACTTATGGTGTCGACTAGGCTGGCCTCTCTTATTATTTTTCCTCCTGAGCGTGCTGAAAAGCCCACGCACAGCGTTGTTGGCAAATGACTGAACCATCGGTGTAAATAAATGCATCTGTTTCATTGACGTCATTTAAGAGAGCCTCAACCTCCGCATTAATTAGTGATGGATTATTTTGTTTGCAGTTTTACTTAATGAATGTATTAACTGTAAAAAGCACTCTGAAATTCAGGTAGCATAGCAATTCATTCCTCTCCTGGTTCAATTCCGGAAGGTTCACATATTTTCCCAAGGGTACCTTCTGCCTCTCCTGAGTCTACATCGTTTCTCCTTACTGAGTTCATCATGGAGGGAATGTTCCTTGTTTGCGTTGATTTTTAGATACGATCGAACCCTCCAAGTTTCAATTCTGTGAACAATAGTGGGGAGGTCAAGAAGGAATCTCATTGCCACTCCTAGTGTATCTTTGGTGCATCGCAAGAATGATGCGCATAGCCTCATTCTGAATTCTTTCCAGTCTCACAGTTTGCATAGGACTAATCGTTAGGATAGCGCATGCATATTCTATGCATGATAGAACAATGCATTGGTACATAAGCACAAGAAGACATTGGTCAATGTTAGCAGCGGCCATGCTTCTCAGAAAGAATAGTGTATTGCAAGCCTTGGCAATAACTTGGTCGATATGGTCCTTGAAGCATAGACTGCTATCAAACTTTATACCCAAGTAGCTCATAGATGCTTTTAGAATGATTACTTGACCGTCTATTTTGATGTTTGGTGTTTCAGATTTAACAATGTTGTTATTTAGGGAGAACCATGATAGCACAGCTTTTGGTGTGGTTTATTGTTGCACCAGAGACATCGCACCAGCATAGCAAAAGGTCGTCCACACAAAAAGTGGACTACAGAAATAACATGCAGTGAATGAAACTATTTATGAAGCACAAAAAAAGCATGTTCTATAAATCTCTTCTTATCCTGACGCTGTGATGGAAATAGGTTTTTTGAAAAGAAGAAGAATGCAAATATAAAATTTGAAAAAGAGAAGTACATGCAGCAACAAAGTAAAATATACATTGCAGAAACCAGTAGAAAACAAATTTGCTAGAAAACCATAATAGTTGACAGTCAGATTTGTTGTCTTTTTATAGGATACTTGAAATAAAACAAATGCTACTGTTTTTGTTTAAAGTGAATCTAGTTTGCCATCTTTACACCACGCAAGTTCTTCAACCCATGACTGTTTGATGAAGACACACTCTGAATGTATTCATAGTGCAGCTCAACCATTGGGTGGCAGTTCCCCAATCAGACACAGTCCACCAGGGAATCAAGTACCCGTTCCTAGAGGTCATCCAGACCTTCTTCCTGGGTATTCAAGCCACAGAGGTTCTCCAACTTACAGTCCTTATCAGAATGGTTAGTGAGCTAAACATACTATAGGAAGATGAAGACATTTGATCACACTCCCAGTTTGATTTCTCATCTTGTTTTGTTGTCAATGTTATTAGTTTGTGTGCATCATTGTTTCTGTTAAGCATTCAGTGTAATTGTTCTTCTTCTACTTTTGTCGTCACACTGCTACCGGGTTGTTGCCCAGTGTCGTGGTTTTCTGTTTTTGTCTTGCGCTGCTCTGGTGGCTTGTGTGATTGTTATCTTTGCTCTTTCACAGGATTCTGTTACGCCATCTAACCATCTTTTCCGTGGTCTTCCTCTTGCCTTCTTTCCCGATGTTCTGTTGTAGAAGACTGTATACTGTGGAGTTTGGATGCATTCTTATTAAGTGGCCAAACCACTTCATTCTTTGTTTCTCTATGTAATTCAAACACGGTTTTGTGCCAACTTTCTTTCTTATGCTGATGTTAGTGATTCTGTCTTTTCTTGTGTTGTTGGTAACTTTTCGCAGGCAATCGTTATAAGATTCAAAAGTACCACAGAGGAAGCAAACAGTTGTAAGAAAGAACAAGTTCACACAAAATAGGTTTCAATGGTATCGATTTAGTACCAGAAACATCAACACTGTATAGTCTCATAACAGGCGTATGTGTGTTAACCGTGTGATTATTAAGGAAAAACCATGTGGCTGCTGCTTTTGTAGGATTGACTAGTGCTCCAGAGACATCACACCAGTCTGTGATGTGGTCAAGTTCCAAAGATGTGTTATATTTACAACTACCTACCACACTGAGGAAGATGGTATGATGGTCAAGTCTGATCATCAAAGTTTGGATTTTAAAATGAATACCTTTTTTACAGCATCATACAAATGTGAACAGTGGAATTATTGCCAGCTAACTTATCACAGCTATCTCTCTCTCTCTATTTGCCTTTTTTACACCGGATTGGGGTATAGGCCCTCAACCAACTCATGCCAAGTCTTCCTATCTCTAGTTATCTCCTGCAGCTCCCTCCAGCTCTTCTTTATATTGTTGATCTCCGCCTCCAAATCTCGTCTCCATGTATTTCTCGGCCTTCCCTTCTTTCACTGTCCCTGCGGGTTCCAGGCAAGGACCCTTCTTGTTATATTCCCCTCCGGTTTCGCAAAGTGTGTCCTATCCAGCGCCAGCGTTTTTTTAACCTGTTCGTTCACTGGAATCTGTCTTGTTCTTCCATAAGTTCCTCATTTGTGACCCTATCATACCATCTTATTCCCTCTATTCTGCGCAGACACCAGTTGATGAATGTTTGCAATTTATGCGCTATTGTTTTAGTTGTTCTCCATGTTTCTGACCCATACAGTAGAACTGCTTTAACATTAGAGTTAAATATCTGAATTTTTATCACAGCTGTACTGAAGCTTTATTGAGCCAGTGTAGTCAGCATGAAATTCAAGACGGTGACATGTTAGAATGCTGTAGGCGTGTGGGGTGGAGCAGTCAAATATAGTGTAGAGTATTTTTGATGTAGAGATCAAGAGCGTTAGAGGCACCAGGTTTGGGTGTCCAGTCATGTTTACGAGTTGAATATTTGAAAAATATACTTGTGTCATGAGATTGTCCAGAGTCAAACTTGTTCTTAAAATGATATTTCAGTCGTAAGCCACGGTGAAAACAGTTCACATCTTGAAGAACTGAGTAGGGGTCAATGGTGGGTCAGAGTGGAACAAACTTAAGACCCTAACTTAAAACACATCTCTTGCTGTAAGATAAGGGAAGGTCTGAAGGAATGCTAATGGTTGAATAAAATAGGTTGACAGAGAGCGAAGATGACTTTATACTTATTGACTTTAATACACGAGTCAGGAACAGGAACCTTTCATAAACATCTTGAAAAGCTACTACAGCAAATTCACATGCAGTGTTTGGTACCTCCATGTGTGTCCAAAGTTGGCTGTTAAAGTAATATTTGACAGTCTGCGACAGACCAGAGACTAAACTGGAACCAGACTAAGAAAAACTGGAACCAGACTATAAAAAAAACAGCAAATAAAAGTTGTGTGACACTCTATCTGGTTAATATTTACATTCAAGGGTAGAATAGAAGCAACTAAGTGCTCTAGCATAGTCAGATCATATCTCTTCACAACTTCTAACTACTGTTCTTAGCATAGTTTATTAATGCCATTATTGCTTTAAAGTTCTTTAATAAGTCATGCTCTTATATGTTGAGGTACTGTCTTAATTATGCATCATTATTTTGGTATTACTATTTAACTCTTGTAGTAGTATTTCTATTGACTAATTCTTGCTCTTCAGCAGTGATTAATTATTATTATATTTACATATTGTGACTTTTTTCATTCTTCTTTCAGTTAACAACATACCACTGCCAAACAACATTAGTCCGGTTGACAACAGCAATCTCAGCAGCAGTGGCAGCAGCAGCAGCGATAGTTTTAACAGCAGACAGCTATTTTCTAGACAGTACTCTAATGAATGTAATATCACCCAGACCACAAATGGAGAAAAGAGACTAAGAAATAACAAGATCAGAGATAATCTGGGATGTGGAGATTTTGTTAATCAACATTATGCTGCTCCTCATGGGTCAATAGATTATACTGCTAACATTGGATTGCGATCCATAAATAGTCTGAATCCCAAGTCTGTTCATCCTTCAGACGCTTCCAATTATGTAGATAATGGAGAACAGTATTTTAGTCAGAACTGTGATGTCAAAGTAAGAAATGCACCTGGTGGGTTTACACATTCTTCATATGTCTCGAATCAGTTTGCCAGCAATAAAACTAACACTAGCTTAGCCCATTTGGAGATGCTGGCTGGTGTTCCATACAATGTTAAACCAACAAATGAACACAGGACAGTTGGGGAAAAGGTAAGGGTATTCAATGCATCAAACATTATATATGGTATATATAGCCTTTTCTGCAATTACAGACGGTCAATTGGCAAGTGTTTTACTGTGACAACCTCTGAGTTTTCGCTTTTCTCTCTTGTCTTTCAGCTCATACATCTCTTCTCAAAAGACTCTGCGCCCTTGCGCAATATCACTTTCCACACAACTCAGTCATCAGCTAGTTTTTCCCATGTGCTGGGACCTATAGAAAAGTTTTTCATTGAGGCCTTGCAGACATCTTTTCACAGAACATTTGTTTTGGTATGTGACAAGTTTCCATTCTTCTCACATGCCCCAACCATCTAAGCGGTCTATTGCGGAAGATGCCAATGATGGAAGGCAGTTTGCACATTGCAGTACTTCAGAGTTGGTTATCTTGTCATACCACCTGCTGTTCATAATCGTGCGGAGACATCGTAGGTGAAAGATGTTAAATTACACAGGCTCAATATATTTGAATCTTCGTCTGCAATGTCAGTTTTGTGTTGTCCCACGCTCGCTTTGATAGTTTGCCAAATGTAGTAGCTGCACTCCCTAAACGAGCGTTGATTTCTTCATCAAGAGAAAGACTGGCAGTGACCATGGACCCAAAATAGCAAAATGTTTGAACTGGTGTTAAATGGTTACCATTTAAAGTGATATTTGTTGTGTTACCTCCCTGGCATAAAACAACTGTTTTGGAGACACTTATAGGCAGAGAAAATAGGTTGCATGCCTTGACCAAATTATTGAGTAAACATTACAGTATGGCCTCACTGTGGGTGACTAAGGCAGCATCGTCAGCGAAAAGGAGTTCTTTGAGAAGAAACTAACATTAAACGTGCAGATAGGAACTATAATTGTTTGTCCAGAGTTGAACAATTTAAGAGCTGATTCTCATAATGTTGTACAAATTAAATACAAATAAACATGGCTGTAGGAAAAAAGATGTGATGATTCTTGGGCAAAGCAGCTTGTCATGTATAGAATACACACTAGAGAGCTTAACACCTAGGTCAAAGAGTGTATTTGATTTAATATGTGGGTATGGCCACGAATACTCCCGTATATGTAGATTTTTCTCTAGATTTAACATATAGCTTGAATATCAATCGATTGAAACAATTCTAAGTCGTCTAAATGATCATCTATCTCACTTTCTATATCCTTACCAGAATAATCACATTCTAAACTTAATTCATCTTCAGATTCATTCAAAGCAAGTTCTGCAACTTGCTCTGTTGTTATACTTTTAGAATTACCATTTCTGAAATCTTTAGAACAGTTTTTTCAACATGAAAATACTTAACTAATTACATTATCAGTGCCAAATAATAACGCAACAGCATCCGTCATCTCGCAAAACCATGTAGAACACATGTGGGTTGTGTTTGACGACATATTTGTACACAATTTATTGTCAAATACCGAAAAATAATGAAAAAATATTCTTAGACCGATATATCGGGAGTTTGGGATATGCAACGCTTACATTCAATCCTGAAATATCGGTAGCTCGGGTTCTAAGGGTTAAAGAAACTAGGTTAGGAATTTTAGTTGCTCTTAACGAGAATGCAGCCAGATACAGTTAAGCAAGTTTTACAGAAAGCTGATATTAATTTTAAGCACACTTAAGAGATACTGTCACTCCATCTGATGAGAAACATCAAACGTGGAAGACAATTTTTCTCTGATCTTTACAATTTTATGTAGAATTGTTACTAATGGGACACATGCAGATGTTGCCTGAAATATAGGTGCAGTATCAAAGGATATCATTTCAGTAACAATAAAAGCAAGGGTGTATGCAGGACCTATGCATTTTTCATTTAATGATTCTAAACCGAAGCACTTTGTCTATTTCTGATTGTTTGGTTATTTTCAGATTGAGATTGGTATGCGCAGTCAAGATGGAAAATCTCCCCAAAGCAGCAAAGAAACATCTGTAGGCATAAGGCATCCCAAGGTAGCAGAGGTCCATGCTGAACAACCTGTGCCATCAGTCATTAAACCTGTTAATGTCAAGAGAGTACATTGATAGAACCACTTTCCATTGATAGAATCATTTTCCAATGATAGAATCATTTTCCATTGATAGAATTATTTTCCAATGATAGAATCATTTTCTATTGATAGAATCATTTTATATTGATAGAATCGTTTCATTGATAGAATCATTTTCCAATGATAGAATCATTTTCTATTGATAGAATCATTTTCCAATGATATAATCATTTTCAATATAGGATCATTTTCTATTGATAGAATCGTTTCATTGATAGAATCATTTTCTATTGATAGAACCATTTTTCAATGATAGAATCATTTTCTATTGATAGAACCATTTTCCAATGATAGAATCATTTTCCATTGGTAGAATCATTTTCTATTGATAGAATCATTTTCAATGATGAATCATTCCATTGATATAATCATTTTCCATTGATAGAATCATTTTCCAATGATGGAATCATTTTCCATTGATATAATCATTTGATAGAATCATTTTCATTGATATAATCATTTCATTGATAGAATCATTTTCATTGATAGAATCATTTCATTGATAGAATCATTTTCATTGTAGATCATTTTCTATTGATAGATCATTTCATTGATAGAATCATTTTCATTGATATAATCATTTTCATTTGATAGAATCATTTTCATAAAGTCATGAGTAATAAATTTTTTTTTGGTCGTTCAACCGACAAGTTTCATCTCTGAAACGATTTTTCGTGAAACGTTTTCAATTTCGTACAATGGCAGCAGCGTGCACATTGTAAATTACTTTACACTGGCAGCCGTGTGCTTAATGTACTCGTAATTAGTATTCCTCGCCATACAGGCAGATTTTCTCCGACTTCAGAGGTACTCACGTTATCGTCCTGAGTAAGACCAGGGACTCGAACAAATGCCGGACAGTAGGTTCGAACCCGAGCTACGCTCACAGCTAGCAGGCCGAGCTACTATCAACTACTCTAGGCAGTCCCCCTAAGTAATAGAAATGAGTGGTATGAAGAAATTGCTTGCAGGCCCTATGTAACGTATAACGGTACGAGAGGAATTATTATTATTAATAGAAATGAACAAAAAGACTCTACATAAAATATTAACGACCAAAATGGGAATGCTCTAATCAAGATAGAAATGACTATGAATAGATGGTGGCAATACTTAATACACTTCTCAATCTACAACTTCAAGACCAACTTAGCACACAAGAAAACACCATAAACAAAGAACTAGAACCATGTAAAACACTTTTCAAAGCTTAGAAATGCTGTAAAAATGGCACCCTCCAACACAGCACAAGACTAAAATCAGCTAAAAAGACCAGAATAATCTGGTTACATAGATAATTCTGAACCATGGAAGATACACCAGAAGACTGAAGAAATGCAATAATAATTTCCATCTGGAAAAAGAAAGGTAGTGAAAGAGATTGTACAAAATCTAGAGGAATGCACAGTAAACTCTACCCCCTCCTCCCAATCGTAATAGTTTTAAGTGTGTGTGTTTCTTTGTTCTAAGTTACTTGAAGTTTAAACAAAATTAAGTTCAGGGAGGGAGTTGATTAAGTTGCAAAGTTTGTTGGCTTCTACTTAATATACATAGGGTATTCCAGAAATCTCTTTTAATAATAGAACTGTGTTACTTGAATGCAAGTTTGTCTTTATAAGTGGAGAGTCTGGCCGAATGGATTAAAGCGCTGCTACTGTGCGGGAGATCCAGGTTGCATTCACGGTAAGGCCAAGGAATTTTTTCTGTCTGGGCCATAAAGAGAAACTCTAATCTGAACAGTTTCACTGTGACTCACTAGCCATGTGGCCATTAAATTCCACAGGCACTCGTCTCCCTGGACTCCCTGTCCTACACCACCTTAAAAAGCGGTATTACAGGCAGTAACGATAGGTTTTTCTTTCTTTATTTGCCTTAATTTGCTTTTAATCACTGTGTTTCAATATTATTATCAGTTCAATACAGAATTTATGTTATGGGGTATAGTATTAGTGTTCTTTTTAAATAGTGAATGCCCGTCTGCCCAGTGTGTTCGTAGCGCGTTGGACTACGGGTGACTATCCCTCTGTGTGTGCGAGTTCAATTCCGCGGGATGGCAGAAAAAGCCCCAGATTTACAGTGTTCGTGGCACCGAACTGTAGGGTTACGATGTCCATGGCACCGAGCCAAAGAGCTGAAAAGCTCAAGTGCTTCTGGATCGGGAAAAAAAAAAAAATAGTCAATCTAAAGCAAGTGAATCTAAAGCAGTCAGAAACTACATTTATCTGGCAGCTACAAATCCCTGTGTGTGCAGGTTAACTGAAAGCCTACTTTGCCCATTTAGGGATAGAGACTTTCCTTTGAATTATGAAGTACTTAAATTGCCTTTCTGTATTTCAGAAGGTACACATTGCTTATTTGCCTAAATAAAAGATGATCATCACTATATCCAATTGTTACAATACAGTATTACTGTCAACATCACAAAAATGGATTGAGAAATTATTAGAAGTGAAAGATAAAAGCGAAAAACAAAATCTATATCTCAATATGGCAAAAAGAAAAATAATGACAACAGATAAAACGGACATGACAATGGAGAGAAAGTAGAAAATGTGAACAGTTTTGAATAGCTTGGTTCACTGCTAACAACAGATGGGAATGGGATGAAGGAAATTAAAAGAAGAACAAGCATGGCTTTGCGCAAAATAAAACAACTAAAAACAGTGTGAAGCGGAACTGATATGAAAACAAAGATCAGAATACTAAGAGCATGCATATTCCCAGTGGCAACGTATGGGTGTGAAGCATGGACATTTAATAAAGCAGTGGAAAAACATGTGTAATATAAGTGTTACAGAAGAGTCCTCCGTATATCTTGGACAGAGAAGAGAACAAATATATCTATCCAGAAAGAACTCAAAATCAAAGAAAACTGGCTGATGCTACAAATAAGAAAGAGAAAATTGGGATATTTTGGACATATAAAAAGACATAAAGGGCTGGAGAAGACCATCATGAAAGGAGGCATACCAGCAAAGAGGAGAAGAGGAAGACCACGGAAAAGATGGATTTAGGATATAACTGATGGTTTGAACATGACGGCTGCAGAAGCAGGACATCTGGCCTATGGGAGAGGGAAATTCTGGAGGACTGATGGGGTGGCAAAGTTCTGCTCAGGACAAGCTATTTGATGATGATCAATTGACAGTAGATATTATAATTTGTGTGTGATTGATTTGATAGTAGATATTAATATTGTGTGTGATTGATTTGTAGATATTATAATACTGTGTGTGTGATTGATTTTGATAGATATTATAATATTGTGTATTGATTTTGATAGTAGATATTATAAAATTGTGTGTGTGATTGATTTTTGATAGTAGATATTATAATATTGTGTGTGTGATTGATTTTGATAGATATATAATACTGTGTGTGTGATTGATTTTTGATAGATATTATAATACTGTGTGTGTGATTGATTTTTGATAGTAGATATTATAATATTGTGTGTGTGATTGATTTTTGATAGTAGATATTATAATATTGTGTGTGTGATTGATTTTTGATAGATATTATAATACTGTGTGTGTGATTGATTTTTGATAGATATTATAATACTGTGTGTGGATTGTTTTTTGATAGTAGATATTATAATATTGTGTGTGATTGATTTTTGATAGATATTATAATACTGTGTGTGTGATTGATTTTGATAGATATTATAATACTGTGTGTGTGATTGATTTTTGATAGTAGATATTATAATATTGTGTGTGATTGATTTTTGATAGATATTATAATACTGTGTGTGTGATTGATTTTTGATAGTAGATATTATAATATTGTGTTTGTGATTGATTTTGATAGTAGATATTATAATATTGTTGTGTGATTGATTTTGATAGTAGATATTATAATATTGTGTTGTGATTGAGTTTTGATAGATATTATAATACTGTGTGTGTGATTGATTTTTGATAGATATTATAATACTGTGTGTGTGATTGATTTTTGATAGTAGATATTATAATATTGTGTGTGTGATTGATTTTTGATAGTAGATATTATAATATTGTGTGTGTGATTGATTTTTGATAGATATTATAATACTGTGTGTGTGATTGATTTTTGATAGATATTATAATACTGTGTGTGTGATTGATTTTTGATAGTAGATATTATAATATTGTGTGTGATTGATTTTTGATAGATATTATAGTACTGTGTGTGTGATTGATTTTTGATAGTAGATATTATAATATTGTGTGTGTGATTGATTTTTAATAGTAGATATTATAATATTGTGTGTGTGATTGATTTTTGATAGATATTATAATACTGTGTGTGTGATTGATTTTGATAGATATTATAATATTGTGTGTGTGATTGATTTTTGATAGATATTATAATACTGTGTGTGTGATTGATTTTGATAGATAATATAATATTGTGTGAGATTGATTTTGATAGATATTATAATATTATGTGATTGATTTTTGATAGAAAATACAATATTGTGTGTGATTGATTTTCTTGTTCTCAGCTTTCTGCAATATTGAAGTGTTTGTGACATACAGTTATGACAATGAAGACCATGCCAAACAAGTCTTGTCTTTGTGCATGTTTCTCAAGTCCAATGGCTCTACCTGCTCTGTAGACCTTTGTGAAAAGAAATCAGCTGGCAGGTCTTTAGAGCAGCTTGAGTTTTGTCGAAGAAAAGTGCTTGAGGTATGTTTTAACTGTGTCATTATCATTATTATACAACTTATTCATTTCTCCACAGAAAATTTATAAAGTTGTATTTGTCACTATTTCTGTTTTGGACCATCTTCGTTCCTCCTCCCTGTTTTATTTCACCTTCCCAAATATAATTCCTGTTGCTTTAGCTTATACCATTCTTCTCAAAACCTCAGTTTGCATCCCCTCTCTTATCTTGTCCTGTGCATTTAAGTCAAGTGAAAATTAGGTTGTATGGACATTTTACTCTACAAAATCCTATTTTAACTCTTAGTGGGCCAGGCATTTGTTTCTACTATAAAAAAAACGCCACTTAGTGTGGAACTTGGTCCACAAGGAGTTAAAAATACTTACAGCATGGGACAAATTCTTTTTTTTTCTCTAATCCTGTTTTGCCTCACATCATTAGGATAAGAAGAAATTTATAGAACAGTATCTTGTGTGCGCTTCGTACATGTTGTCTTTCACTGTTATTTCTGTGGTCCAGCTTTTGTGTGGGCGACCTTTTGCTTTGGGTCCACTGTCTCGGAGTGGCATTGCCCTTTGAGACACACTGTCTGTTGGTAATCTGTTCATGTGTTCAAACCATTTAATTTGTTGTTTCTTGATGAAGTTCAGTACTGATGTTGTACCCATTTTTTCCTGATGTTTTTATTTCTAAACTCTCTCTTTTAGATACTCCCAGAACTCAGCGTAGACACTTCCTATATGTTGTGATTAATTTTTCCTATCATTTGACGTAAACGTCCAGGTTTTGCACTAAAAGCATAATGTCGGGAGAAAGATTGTGTCGTACAATGCTGGTAACATGTTTGCATTTCAAAATTGGTGCCATTTGTCATATTATTTGATTTGCTTTATTGCATCTATGTTGAATTTTGTGTTTGTTATTTTTTCATTTTCTGAAAAACTTATTACTAGATATGTAAAGTTTTTAGCTTATTTAAACTTATGTTTGCAGATAGAGATATGGGTATAATCTCTAGTGAATGTAATTACTTCGGTTTTGTCTATCTCGGTTTTCATCTAATATTCGGTGCATGCTAACTGGTGTCTGTTAATGTGTTGTTATAGCTGTTCTTCTGCTGGTGATATAATTGCCTGACTGCCTGCAAAAGACAATTATTTGGGAGTTCCCCAAGGCTGTCCTCTTTACTCGTGTTAGCAATTTTATAGATTTCATGTATATATAATAAATAATAATAATAATTCCTCTCGTACCGTTATACGTTACATAGGGCCTGCAAGTAATTTCTCTATCCTGGGCAACTCGCTCAATCTCCTCCATGGAACTGAGACCGATATTTCTTGCCTCTCTCAGCAAAGTTCGATTCAGGTTCTCCTTAGGTCGACCTCTCTTTCTTGAACCCTTTGCATCCCACTTCAATGCCTGCTTTGATATTCGTTGATTATTTCTCCTCAAATATATATATTTGAATTATAATTTAGCTTAATTAAAAAGTAGTGTGGGGAGACATAACTTGTGTTTAAAAATAGCTGAAGAGGAGATCAGAGATGTTGAAATATGATAAAACAGAATGATCAATGGAAAGTGCCAGTTTTAGTCCAATGTTCAATAGGGGACAAGACAGAGCTAGGGAAGCAAGTTAATTTGTATTGTTATGCTGTATTTTTTAATCTCTGACATCATCCAACACTTGATGTCCGAAGAAGTGGCAGAGTGTGCAGTGGTTTACTTCTAATTATTAAGGGGAGTGTGTGTTAGGTTTGGAACCAAAATATAGTACTCTGATCTCACCTAGACTCTCCTCCTGGGAACTAGACTCTCCTCCTGGGAACAAGACTCTCCTCTTGGTAACTAGAAGTAGCTAGTGAAACAAGTTATCAATACTGTTCTTATTGCTGTAAATAACATAATAAAGGCTTAATTTAATATGAACTTTATTTATGTTTTGTTTGCTGTCTCATCCACTATTATAGGCTGATTTCATTCTGGTTTGCATCTCCCAGAAGTATTTAGAGGATATCTCATCTGACAGTGCCACTTTCTTTTCCCAAACCAACGAACGTTGGCTTCATACACGAGAAATTTACGATCTGATGAAATCTGAATACCTGAAAAAGCAGCAAATTTATGGTGTGAACAGTTACAACCAAACTCAACGTTTGATTCCATTGATATTTCCTAAAATGACAAGCAGCCAAGTGCCTCCGTGGATGATGAATGGGCATGCTTACAGATGGCCACAACAGTACACTGAACTGGCTTCAAGGTTGACAAAACTAAAAGAAAGGACCATTGGAAAGAGGACACATGAAAAACAGCTTGGAGTGAGAGAAAGAAATGACAGTGATTTGGATATGGGGACTGGCATGGATATGACTAATCTCATGAGCAGCGTCTTGTGCAGCTCTTGAACTTCTATATATAGTGTATACATATAACACATACATATAACATATACTAGATCAAGATTTTATGCACATGTTTTTGTTATATATCTCACCACCTTGTATATTATTCATGTTCACTCACTAAATGTCCAGAAACAACTGGTCCATCCACAATTGCACAACTTCCTATCTGCAGTAGAAATACAGACATGTCTGTAAATTAATACATTTTTCTGGGAAATTTCTTACATACAGATACAGGAATGCTTAAGAAAAATCATTGGTAACAGGAAATATCCCGGGCAAAAGAAGCTGAAGATTAGATAGCATCACAAAATAGTTGCAAAAATAAGAAGCATAGGAAGTACTTACTGCTTTCACTTATCTCGGAAGTGTTATCAGCCATGAAGGAGGAGCTGGATCTGATATTAACTCCTTGTGGACCAAACGTCATACTATTGTGGTTTAGGTTGGACACCTTTTTACCAGGAGCCACACTAAAGGGTGTTTTTATTCTAAAAACAAATGGCTTGTAAAAACATGGCTTGTGCCCTGGTCCACTAAGAGTTAAACACAAACTGAGTAGTGCACAAAGTGTATTCATAATCCTTCAGACGGTTTGGATTTCTGCCCAATACAGTATCAAAACCAAGTAGCTGTGTGTTTTAAACTTTACTATACGGATCAGAATGCTGGAGAATGACAGAACAATATATGTCCAAACTTGCCATACATTTGTTCTTGCCAAATACTATCTGTAACCAACTACTACTTTCACAGTGCCAACAAGAGAATATGAACAACGGCACCCAAAAGAGAACCTGGAAATGGATCGGACATGTGATACGCATGTAGACTAACTATGTCATGCAAACTGCACTGAGACGGACACCACCAGAATGTAAACGAAAACATGGAAGAACCGAAATTACCTGAAGGAAAACAAGAAATGAATCACAGCTGGAACACAATACAGAGGACAGTCAGGAACAGAGAAGGATGATGTGTATATGTTGCTGCCTTAAGTGCCAAGGGCATCACAGGCTAGAGAAAAGTAATGATATCCTCAAAATATCAATACTTTTGGAAGCAACTGGTCTGCAGTATCACTAGTCATGACGATCAACTCAACACAGCAGCATTGTTATTTATGATGCAGCATGTCTTTCACTTTGTCTTAGAACTACTTTCGCGCAGCATGGGTAGATGTTGTTGACCTTTTTCTCTTTGTTATTATACTTTTTTTTTCTTTTTAAATAAATATTTCATCAAATAAACACTGGAAAAAATTGTCTTGTGTATTGTGCACACATTTCCATTTTACCACAAAATGTTAGTCTCACTCAAGTATATGTATCATACACAAATTTCCACAAAATGTTAGTATCACTCAATTATGTGTATCATACACAAATTTCCATTTAATCACAAAATGTTAGTATCACTGAAGCATGTTTATTATACACAAATTTCCATTTTACCACAAAATGTTAGTCTCACTCAAGCATGTGTATCATACACAAATTTCCATTTTACCACTCACATGTGTATCATACACAAATTTCCATTTTACCACAAAATGTTAGTTTTTTTGTTTTTTTTTCTTTGTTCGCTTTCAACTCAGACGCAGTTTCATCTCTGAAACTGATTTTTGCGTGAAAATCCGTTTTACCAATTTCTTACAATAACAGCAGCGTGCACATTGTAAATTACTTTACACTGGCAGCCATGTGCTCAATGTACTCGTAATTAGTATTCCCTCGCCATACAGGCAGATTTTCTCCGACTTCAGAGGTACTCACGTTATCGTCCTGAGTAAGACCAGGGACTCGAACAAATGCCGGATAGTAGGTTCTAACCCGAGCTATGAGGCGTCTCACAGCTAGCAGGCCGAGCTACTATCAACTACTCTAGGCAGTCCCCCCAAAATGTTAGTATTACACAAGCATGTGTATCATACACAAATTTCCATTTTACCACAAAATGTTAGTATCACTCAAGCATGTGTATCATACACAAAAGCATATAATGTGAGATTTGACAATGTTTTTTCCAGCTGATTTGCTAAATATCTATCTCTTACTTGTAGGTTGCCACTGTGAATATGTATATACATGCGTCTTTTAGTCTCTCTGTTCCACTCCATTCATATTTTATATTTGCTTGAGTTTGTGGAGCGTGTAGCGGAATGGATAAGAGCGCAGACTCCCACTTGGAAGACCCAGGTTCAATCCCTGATAAGGCCAAGGAGTTTTTGTCTGTCAGGGGCATAAAGAAATAATCCTAGCCTGAACAGTTTTGTGGTGACTGCAGTAGCCATGCGACCATGAAATTCCTCAGGTTTATGTCTCTCTTGTCTTACACTGCACTAAACACAGGCAGTAAAGACAGTGTTTGATATTTGTCTTTGATCACATCCCCATTGCCAGTTGTCAGTGAATCAAGATATTCAAACTTGTTCACTTTCTCTAATTTCTCTTCATTAAGAAATATATATCTAGTGACATGTTTGTTTTTTCTGATATTATTATTTTTGTTACATTAAAATTTCAATTTTGTTGTTCACTTTTCTTTTGAACTTTCATTATTAATTTCTCAATTTCCATTTAATATCATATAGGATTAAAACGTATCAGTTATATGAGAAGTATCTTCATAGCACTTCGGACATGTTCATAGGTGCGTCGAACCCTGCCTCAACAAAAGCAGCATTGTCCAGCTACTGAACACTGAAGTTCGATATTGATTAATCAATCTTTTTGCATATTTGGTATGTCGTTCTTTTCGGGCTGTACCAATATCGACACCCATCTCTCTCAATCTGGTCAGCGACTGGGATTCACAACCCTGATACTCCTGTGGTGTTTGGAAACTCTCGGTGTGTTAAGAATGTCATTTTGGTCCATTGCAGCTCCCTCTGAATTCGCAGCCATGTCAGTCAATCTATCAACTCGTTCGTTACCCCTGACTCATGCATGCCCAAGGACAAAACTGAAGGTGATTTCTCTGATCCCTATCTGCACCCAGTTTTGTCACTCTTACCACATTCTTACCTCATTACACATTCATGGAGTGGATTATAGATCAGATTTCAGTCCTTGTGTGAGACATTACAGCATATCTAGATGTCAATCTCATTTCTTATACTATCATGTTTCAGTGTTCATGTTATTTAACTGCCGAGCAGTTACGGGACCCAAATTAGGGGTGTAAAGAATAGAACCACTGTTATCTGCCATGCATGTCGTAAGAGGCGATTAAGGAGGTTTGGTTGAAATCGGATGCACATGTCCTAAACGTGTAGAAGAAGTCTATGCGTTTAGGGGCCTACTAAACCAATGTGCAACGTATACACATTCTTGCCAAAGATCAAACACATCACAAAGAGTGATTAAAATTGGTCGCAAAGAAGAAGGAGAAGAAGATTTAACTGCTATCAGGTCGACCCAGCCTTAATTGGGTACCAGGAAAAACACTGAGAAGTCAAGGCAGCCGGTGTGATGTTGACCACATCACATATCATGTGCTGACGGTCAATGAAAAATAGGGCCTAACACAGTATTACTTAATTTACCTTGAGGTATAGAAAGGATTTCTTTACTTTTTATTCCTTGTATTTATACCATGCTTATAGTAAATTTTATTGAGTTGTTTTACTTCATGCATATAGCACTTTTGTTTAGTTGCATTTTAGCTGTTATTTCTTCTGAACCATGAACCAAGTTTTACCTATCTAGATAGATAGATGGATGGATATTTTTTTTCGATCCAGAAGCACTTGAGTTTTCAGCTCTTCAGCTCGATGCCATGGACATCGTAACCCTTCGGTTTGGTGCCACAAACACCGTAAATCTGGGGCTTTTTCTGCCATCCGCGGAATTGAACCCGCACACACAGAGGATAGTCACCCGTAGTCCAACGCGCTACGAACACGCAGGGCAGACGGGCATAGATGGATATACATTGATAGTAACTAAACATATGACAAATATGTGATTACATCAAAACTTGACAATCATAATCATTAAAATTGTGTAAAGACGAAATAGGGAAACGTTTGCTTTTGTTTATTTCAAATGCCTAGGATGTATGAGTTTACACTTTATTTTTCTATTTAATGTTGGGGGAGGTTACCAAGCTTTTTTTTTTTGGGCAGACCCAGAAGAATCCAATAGCTTTTGGTGTGTAGTGCTATTTCGTGAGCTGTAGACGATACTGCTCAGATGGGGGTCTATATGTGATTACAGCAGTAGCCCTCGATTCTAGCATATTAGCTACTCTATAAATACTGTTTATTGATCACTCTTTGCGATCTGTATGTGGTTTTAGTCTATAGAACCATTTCTGCAATTACTCTAGAACGGTGTTTCCCAAGTGGCGGTACCGCCCCAGTGAGCACTGAAGCGTTCTAGTGGGGCGATAGTGGGTTCAGAAGAATTTGGGGGTGTTCATGCGATTAGGGGTCGATGACTCCTTAAAGAAGAAATTAATAATAAATATTTTAAAATACATTATTTTCGTGATTTTGCGAACTGATTTTGTGAGTTGGCAAACTGTTATAATGTGGAGGGGCGTTACAAAGTTTATGTTGTGCAAAGTGGGCAATGGGCCGAAAAAGTTTGGGAATCTATGCTCTAGAACAACCACTTGTTGACCATTCCTGTGAACTGCATGTTACTTACGTCAGGAGGTGTACTAGACAACCATCTGTATGTACGTAAGGTAGATTTTCAATCACTTTTGAACAACCATCTTTCAGCCTCTCATTGTGGCTTGTATGTGATCTGTTCCAAAGAGTGATAAAGAACATATAATAGAGTATCTTTTGCATTTGTTAATGGTACAGTTGACTGAACTCAATATCAGCCCATTCCTCCTCAATTGGATCTTCGCAATCTGTCTGTCATGGAATACGCATTGGCAATATTCACTCTCAACAAGACGCAAATTCAAAGGCTAACGAAGATAGAGAACGAAGCAATGCACATCATACTTGGATGCGCCAAAGACACAGCATGTAGAGCAATGAGAAACCTGCTGAACCTTCCAGACATAAATAGTAAAATTGGGCTGCGTAGAAGTTGCCTACCTTAAAATCACTCAAGACCTAACACATCCATTACACAATAAACTAGGCAACTGCAAAGGCAATAGCCTTAAACGTGGCTGGGCCGCGCAGAGGAGGTCATACAACGCATATGTGCCATTCAGGACATCGACCATGGAGAAGAGTGGATACCAATACCCATTGAACACAAACAATCCTTTGTAGTAGTCACCACGATAAACATATCAAGTCGAGATACGCTGTCCAGATAGTCAACACAGAAGTCGAAGCATTAATAAATGACTACACATCGGAGGAAGATGCTGTTGTCTTCACTGATGGTTCTGTTATTCGGCACAGTCGAAGTGCATGGGCCTGTACAGCTAGAGCGAAAGGAAAAGTCATCAAAGAGGCAAGTGGCGTATATACGACAACTACCAGCAGGAGTAAGACAAGGTTGCGTACTATCCCGCTGCTGTTCATCACGTATATTGACCACATCTGTAAAATAGCTAACACCAGCGAAGGAAACAACCCCGGAGAACTCTTAAACGAATTTCTTTTGCAGATGATCAGGCAATCATATCAACAACAGAAGAACAGCTACAACAACACATCAGCAAACGGAAGAATAACTAATGAAATTCAACACAAATGCAACAAAGCAAATCAAATGATAGGACAAATGGCGCCAATTTTAAGATGCAAACATGTCACCATGAACACAAAAAAAGCAATCTTCAACACAATCTTTCTCCCCACATTATGTTACCAGTGTCAAACCTGGACACTGACAACAAATGATAGAAGAAAACTACTCACAACAGAGATGAAGTGTCAACGCAGAATGCTGGGTGTAGCAAGAAGAGACCAGTTGAGAAATGAAGACAGGAAAAAAGTGGGTACAACATCAGTACTAGACTTCATCAAGAAACAACAAATTAAATGGTTCGGCCACGTAAGCAGATTACCAACAGACAGTGCACTTCAAAGAGCAATGCTGCTCCGATACAACGGGTACAAAGCAAAAGGCCGGCCACGCAAAAGATGGACCTCAGAGATAACAGAGGCGACGAAAGACACTATCTACGAAGCGCATACAAGGGCCAGTTTTAGAAATCTCTTCTTGACCTGACGCTGTGAGGCAAACAGGATTCGAGAAAGAAAGACCAGCAGCATGACTATGGAGGTTATGGCAGTGACAAAATCCCTGGAGTGGCTACAGATGCATACATTCACTCACGCATGCATGCTCAGCGACTCTATGATCATGATACAGAAGATGAAGACCGGTTATGTACGAAGGCAGGGGATGTAATTAATACAAAACTCAACAATCCAGAAACTTACCTTCATCTTTGTTCCGTGTCACGCTGTGGTGAAGGGCAATGAGAGAGCAGACGCACTGGCGGGCAATTCTACGATTGAGAATGGGTCTTCTATGGACAGAAGTGACATCATCAACGCTCTCAGAGAAAACATGAGCTCTGAAAATTTCAACGGCGAAGATAAAGGGTATTCTCTATCTCGGTTGCGCAAGTTGTGCATACCGATAGGTGCGGCAAGACGGGAAACCACGAGAGAAAACCCAGTAGATACATCAATCAACAGAGAACGAGAGTTGTTAGCCTAAACACACTAAGATACATGTTTGGGAGGAGATCGGGGCAATTATGGACATGTGCGATGAAGATGATCCTAAAATGAACAATGGATCTGCAGCCCTCTTCCAGCGAAAGATATTGTTTAAATCTGGCAGCTGGACTTCAACACCAACAACAATACACACTGGTTCACCACATCGGTCATATTATCTCCGGTTCTGCTCAACACCTATACTCTGAGAATCTATAACACTAAACAGACTGCAAGAGCTCCAATTCGAATGTAGTATAGCTAGACAAGAATAATATGCTGGTAGCCAAAGAAGAATAGTAAAGCAACAAAGAACCGGTGTCGTTAGTCAAAAAACACGATGAGATACATACTGAGGAGGAGATCTGAGCACATATGGACTAATTGGTTCGACGTGTATAGCAGATCCATTAACCTCAGCTGTTAGTATATAGGCTCCCGAGAACAATGTTTTGTCTCTTTTAATTCATTCAAGGTTCTTCTTCTTCAGCGATTTCTGGTCATGCGCTTAATTTACTGTGGACCACAAACTGGGCAGTCAGCTTCAGGTCTGTCAGGTTTCCCAAAGCTTAGTTTTCAGGTCGACTGGATGTGGTCACATGTTGCTTCCCAGCTCATCCAGGACAGGTCTTGCAGGATATGCTCTGGTGTCTATTTAAGGTTCGAAGTCTTACTCTCACCCTCTCACTATATATCGCTCCCATCTTACTTGTCATAACTTCACACAATAAACGCTAGACCAAATAAAGTCAACAATAATCAATATCAGTTTGTAATATTTCTTTTCGCTTTCAAATAAACAGTTCAAACAAACAGTTTTCAGTTCAGTAAACAAAATATACACAAGGTACATGAATTATATGAAGATAACTATATGCAGACTCCTGCTGCATAAGGTAGATACAACGAAACAATTTGCACTTCGGATCTCCTGTCCGAATTTACTACCACAATTTCAAAACGACACAATTTCAATACTTTACACACGGCCTTCTCTATAATTTACGATGGCCGTGCTTTACACCACCAACACATAAACTCATGTAACTCCCGTGCTCACTGTGGTTCCTGCCTCTTCTCCAAATATATATCTTAGTATATCAACAAAATATTGTTCGTCCAGGTGCTGTCCTGCTACGAATATTAAGTTCATCTCATGTATCTTTTTCTAAAATGCATCGTCTCTAGCTCTATGAGTGAGTAGTGCTGACCTTCTACACAATATTCTGTCTGGATTCTTATTAACAAAACACAATCTATCGCTCCATCAAGTTTCCGTTTCATCTTCGTGGATTAACTTTTACTTCTTAAGTGTAGTCATCTTGAAAATAGATAATTCAATAGGTATCGTATTATCGCTGCAGAATATAATAATCGCTGGTTCTCTTTCTCTCTCTCTCCAAGTCCTCTAGTAAATAATTTCGCTAATTTCTCTTCTCATAGCTAGTCTCTCACTTCTCAATGCGCCCACTACTTTATTCTCTCTCTCTCTGTTTCTATAAATTCTGCAACTCTTTGTACACGTCCTTTCCCAGCAAGTCTGTTCTGCATTTCTGTACTTTGTGTGTCGTCTCAGTATGTCCGGTGTATTCGTTTTTAATTCGGAGTCTTGTTTTCGAATACTAACTTACCTCGTGAGTACCACGTTAAGCATGGGACCCGTGTAATTCAGACTTAAACCAGGGAAACCTGTTTTGCTCAAGCCCTCACATTTAACATTGGCGCCAATAACGTCTACGAATAGCCACACCCCCTCTCCTCACTGTTTCACATCTCCCTTCTGCACTCTTCTCTAACTTTGGCCCCTTTGTAGGACAAGGGACAGTGTAGCCCTGTCACACGTGCAGTGATGATGATCCGACGACTAAACTAAACTATGAAAAGAACAGATCACAGGTTGGGGGAGGTCAATGTCATATGCAGATGATGTTTTGTGTATTGTCAGGTCAAGGATCGAGAGCAGGTTGTGGAGGAACTTCAGTCAGAACTCGACCGCATAAGTGAGTGGTGCGAGGAAGAAGGAGCATTAGTCATCCCTACAGAAACAGCGGTGACATGCTTCTCTTTGAACAACCGTATCGTCAATACTTCAACACCAACTGTGGTTTTGTGTACAGGGGTGGTGAGGAGATCTCAGGCTAGGAAATACATGGGATTTGATCGAAGTCTTGCTTTTATGGAACACATAGACGAAGTGATAATGAAAGATAGGAAGGGTATGTCTGCGATGAGAGTAATAGCTGAGGCAATTATGAGCAGCGCCACCTTTCTGGTCCTGTATGTGACTGAGTATGCTTTGGCGATCCTAACTCTCAGTCAAGACTGGAAAGAATACAGCATGAGACTGCGCATCATACTTGGGTGCACTAAAGACACGTCGTGCAGGGCGATGTGATATCTTCTTGATTATCCTAATATGGAAGATAGAACACGGATGTGTCGTGCACGGACATACCTTCGAATCATTGCTGACACACAACATCCACTGCAAATAAAGAAAGAAAATGGAAAAGTTAAAAAGAGAAAAATCTTGGATGGGTCATGCCGAGCACTGTATTTAACAGGTGTGTTCACTTGAAGACATTGAACCCGGTGAAGAATGGATACCAATGCCAGTAGGAATCAGTACATCATTTTCGGTATGTATCAGACTTTATAAAGTATGCAGAAAAAAAAACCACAGTGGTCGTATAGCAGAAGTCCAGGCATTAATTTATGAGATTGGCTGAAATCGGATGCATGTGTCCTAAAAGTATAGAAGTCTATGCGTTTAGGGCCTACCAAACCAATGTGCAACGTATACACATTCTTGGTAAAAATCAAACATATCACAAAGAGTGATTAAAATTGGTCTTAAGAACGAACGCAAAGAAGAAGAAGAATTTATGAGAACTCGTCTGAGAACGATGTAGTCATTTTTACAGATGGGTCAGTGATTCGGCACGTGCGAAGGCGTGGACTTTTATTGCTCAAGTAAGATGGGATGTTGTGAAAGAAGAAAGTAGTGGTTTTGCTGTGACCACGAGTAGTCTCACTATGGAAATCATGGCAGTAACTAAAGCGATGGTCTGGCTGGAGTCACATACTTTTATTCATGCATGTTTTCTCAGTGACTCAATGAGTATGCCTAGGTAGATTGAAACAAACTGGGGAGACAATGGCTGGAGTCGCTGAAGAGGTCTAAGCTGGCAATATCAGTTTTATTTGTGTGACAGGGCAGACAAATGAGCGGGATAATAGGCTTGCAGGTATGGCTGCTGTAAGAAGCTGAGAGCAATGTACCAGGCTGATATTATAAATTCCTAAGGGAGAGAGGACGTGTAAATGATTCAAGTAATAGTAGTGAATCTACAACACTAACCAGACTGCAAGAATACCAAGTCAAATGTGGTGTAGCTAGACAACAACACTATGCTAGTAGACAGAGGAGAATAGTCAACCAACAAAGAACCGGTGTCATTAGTCGCCACACACTGAGAGACATACTGAGTGAGGGGGGTGGTTGGTAGCACTTATGGAGTAGTTGATTCGATGTGCATATTCTATGATGATCCAACGATAAAACTAAAACTAAACTAAACAAGACTGCACTCTGCCCCGAAGACAAGCGCGATAACACATCATTATCAACGGAGAACACAGAATAAGAAAGTCAAATTCACTTTTTTATTTACACTTTACAAAATAACACTTTATATCTTTCTATTGGACTTTTGTTGAATATAATGCATTTTATTCTATGAGGTGCATTACTCAATTTAGGCTCCCATAAAAACAACCTGGTATTTAAAAGGGGAGATAATCAAGTGCTATAAATAATAATAATTACTGTTTAAGGACAATTAGGAAAAATAAAAACAATATTATTGCTGTACCAAAAGTCGAAGGTAGATGCTTTTGACCCCGCAGACAGTACAAACATTTTTATCCGCGTTTAACCACGACCGACTCTAGGAATATAGTAGGTCGTGGTTGAACCCCCATTTCATTCAGGCGGCTTAGTGCCGCTGATTCTTTCTTTCTTTCTCGAATCCTGTATGCTTCACAGCGTCACTGATTCTGTTTGCACATATGTGGAGATGAGGGCATTTATGATGTCTGCTCTGTCCATACTTTTTTCAAATGCAATCGATATAGTTCCAGTTAGTCTATCTACCCTTTTATATGCCGTCATCGAGTCTGTTACTATAGTATTTTATTCTGACAGCATCACAATCTCACCAGAGACAGCAGTTATATTATGATATATGCAGCATGCAACGAAGAAAACAGTATGGACCAGGTCAAGAGACACATACAGCTTTGCAGCCAAGGAAGGAATGCAAACTTAAACAGTTGTCGAAATAGAACGCACTGGGTCTCAGACCTAACGATACAATACTCAATGCAACGTTTGACAAAACAGGTAATTTAAGTTCCCACGTGCGAAGCTCTTCAGTTTCAGTTTGGAATATCTTCATTTCATTCAGTAATGCCCAAATGTGCTCCGATCTCCTTCGCAGTCCACAACAGCGTCCAACGACTGACCATACCGGTTCGATTTTAATTGATGAGCATACCTGTTGAGCCTTTTCTATTTCTGGCCATTCCAATCTTCAATCCCAGCTCTTGTAATCTAGTAGTTGAAGTGGATTGGTTTAAATGAAAATCCTCTTTGTGGCCACACTATAACTGAGCGTTCAGAATATCAGCTCTATCTGTTGGCGGGTCCCCTGATATGGTGGCAGAGTCAGTCAGCCTGTCTGTTCTCTCATTGCCAACGACACTCAACGACACCCGGAATGAAGATAAAGAGTAATTCTGCAAATTGTTCAGTCCATTACCTGCGCACTGGACCAGCCCCCACCATTCGTATCATACCCAATGAATCACTCAGAATGCACGCACGAGTGTAGTTTTGTGACTCTAGCCAGAGTAGTTCCTTAGTCACCCCAGCACTTTCATTGTCAAGCTATTTATTGTCATATAAAATGCACCACTGGCTTCCTTCACCATTCTACCGTATGAGCTTGCAGAGAAGACCCATGTCGACTTTTCGTGACGAACTACCGATCCATCCGTGTAAATTGCGAAGTTCTTATTGTCTATATAACTGAATTATATTGAACAAAATTGTCACTAATTGTTATAATCTATTATTAAATAATATTATTTAATAAATTATGTTTACCAATAGGTTAGCAATGAATACCATATATCACTTCATTCAGTAGTAACATAAAGATGCATAGTCTTTGGTCTTAGCCAGAAGCTGTAGAAGGACAATAAGTAATAGTTGGTTGCAAAAGGAATAATACACTTTGAACACAGCGCAAGTAATGACACACAATGACAAATAAAACAAAAATACATTTCTTCTTCTCTTCCACCATTTACTTCTTTATAGAAGTGTTGAGGAAGATACATGTACTGTATGTCTACAATATTATTTACAAATATTAACGTGGTATAAAGTAATACAATGACACCTCTTGTAGAATTATAAAAAGCTTACCCGGACAAAAGTTACAAAGTACAATAATTTGGCGGATAATAAATATGAGCCATTAGTGACGGATGTTGATATTGATTTTTGCAGATCACGCAAAATTTGTAACGACGAAGAGGACAATCTTGGTGGAAAAATGACAGTAACACAAGGTACTCTGCGAAAGTACAAGTGGGGTGGTATGTGGAATAAAATGTTTATAATAATAGCAATCGAATCAATCAGAAGCCGAAGGCTGCTAACTATTTGAGTATTTTAATTTGCCTAAGTTCTAAGTTCTAACTATAAGTATAATATATAATAAATAATAGAGTGTGTATCTGTGACTGATAGAGTATCATAGCTTGTTTAGTTGTTTTGTAGGGTATTCGGATTCGAAACCGGCTGACAGAAAAGCCACAGGTTCACCAGATTCACGGTGTTCGTGGCACCGAACCGACAGGTTACGATGTTCATGGCACCGAGCCGAAGAGCTGAAAGCTCAAGAGCTGGATCGGTTAAAAAAAAAAAAGTAAAATTTAGAGCCTCTTTCTTAGGATGAGGGCATTTGATTTATAGACGTTGGACATAACAAACAAGAAAAGATAAACAACAAACTAGTTCCAAACTAATTTCGCCGAGTTACGGCCGTACATTCACAGAGATTCGAGAGAATTCACCTGAATTCTCAGGTAAATTGTTCAGATGATCTGCTGATATCTGATATGTGTTATGGAGACTGCACTGATAAGAACACTAGGGCAGCTAAAACGACCGAAAATTGGGCCAAAATAACATAGAACAGTAGTCTGTAGAACTTGAACTGACTGAAATGAATCCTAGTTAGAACACCATACTCAATACATTCAGAGGATGACCAAGTAGAACAGACAGAAAAGAATGGCGTTCATAAAATATTGCTGACACAGGTTAGAGTAACTTAGAGAGACAATACATTCAGAGGACGACCAAGTAGAACAACAGTCAAGAGAAGAATGGCGTTCATAAAATATTTCTGACACAGGTTAGAGTAACTTAGAGAGACAATACATTCAGAGGACGACCAAGTAGAACAACAGTCAAGAGAAGAATGGCGTTCATAAAATATTGCTGACACAGGTTAGAGTAACTTAGAGAGACAATACATTCAGAGGACGACCAAGTAGAACAGTCACAGAGAAGAATGGCGTTCATAAAATATTGCTGACACAGGTTAGAGTAACTTAGAGAGACAATACATTCAGAGGACGACCAAGTAGAACAACAGTCAAGAGAAGAATGGTGTTCATAAAATATTGCTGACACAGGTTAGAGTAACTTAGATAGACAATACATTCAGAGGACACCAAGTAGAACAGTCACAGAGAAGAATGTGCGTTATAAATATTGCTGACACAGGTTAGAGTAACTTAGAAGACAATACATTCAGTGTTATCGACAAGTAGAACAGTCACGGAAGAATGCGTTCATAAAATTTATTGCTGACACGGGTTAGTTAGACAATTCACTTTATTGTACTTATAATCAACTTCAAAGACCAACTATTATGTTAAACATAATTTTAATAAGAGTACTAATTGTGCGTTTAGAAATGTGTCATCATCAAAGGATTCTGTATGTTTCCTTACTTTTCTTTATATCTTGATCATTTGTTTTATTTCTGCGTTTATAATTATAGTGTTTTGTATCCTGTTATCCTTCACTGCTGCTTATTCACAATTTTGTCTGAATTGTTAGTTTCTATTGACTTTGTTAGTGCTATTTTATCCTTGATATACATATCATCTTGGTATAATGAAATATTGCCTCCTGAGACATTGTGTATACTTTCTTTTAGTATGTTTTCTAATTGCTACCACCCATTGCTGTAGTGCATTGATCATTACTGTGCCATATTGCACGCATGTGGTTTCCCTCTTGCATTTTGTCACATATCTGGTGGTTGGTTTATTATATATATTTTTTCTCATCTTTACATTTGCCTGTCCTTTAAAATTATAAGTTTGTTGTGGTTCTAGCAAATAATAAAGATTCTCATCAAATAGCTTGTCCTGAGCAGAACTTTGCCACCCCAACAGTCCTCTGGAATTTCTCTCTCTCATAGGCCAGATGTCCTGCCTCTGCAGTC
Source organism: Arion vulgaris (assembly GCA_020796225.1). Classification (NCBI taxonomy): domain Eukaryota; kingdom Metazoa; phylum Mollusca; class Gastropoda; order Stylommatophora; family Arionidae; genus Arion; species Arion vulgaris. The sequence goes on along the minus strand of CM036764.1, from coordinate 45,664,167 downwards.
GTCATGTTCAAACCATCAGTTACATCCTGAATCCATCTTCTCCGTGGTCTTCCTCTTCTTCTCTTTGCCGGTATGCCTCCTTCCATGATGGTCTTCTCCAGCACTTCATGTCACATAAAGATTCTAGTTTGATCTAATCTGGTGAGCTTTTTCCCTTATTTTAAAGATGTTTTTGATTAGCTACTTAGTTTGTCTGTGTTATTTAGAGTGCATTTTATTCCTATTTGATGTTTTAGAATTCTGGCTATTCCTTGTCTACTGATAAATACATCTCTGTATACAAGTATATATTTGTAAGTGTATTGTTATATTGCCATTAGATAGTTTAATTACAATATTTATTTGATTTCAGCTCGTAATATCTAGAAAATACTAGAAAGCAAAGTCGGACCATTACTAGAGCTCCAGTTAAGCAATAGATAGTTTTGGTTTAGGAAGGGAAAAGTTGCACAGATGCAATATTTATACTGAGACAGATCTGTGAGCAGACAATTGAATATAACAAAGTTGCACAGATGCAATATTTACACTGAGACAGATCTGTGAGCAGACAATTGAATATAACAAAGTTGCACAGATGCAATATTTACACTGAGACAGATCTGTAAGCAGACAATTGAATATAACAAGTTGCACAGATGCAATATTTACACTGAGACAGATCTGTGAGCAGACAATTGAATATAACAAAGTTGCACAGATGCAATATTTACACTGAGACAGATCTGTGAGCAGACAATTGAATATAACAAAAACAAGAACATAATCTTTATTGACCAGGAAAAGGCTTTTGATAGGATCAACAGAGACAAACTATGGAAGACCCAGCAGAAGGCTTTTGATAGGATCAACAGAGACAAACTATGGAAGACCCTTGAGGAGTATGGTGTATAAGGACAATTATTAGGTAACATTATGTCCCTATACAAAGAAAGTCAAAGCTCAGTAAGAACAACAGTGGGAATGACAGACTGGTTCCCTATTACATCAGGCGTCAGACGGGCGTGTGTCCTCTCACCTCTACTTTTTATAACATACATGGATAAAATTTCACAGAAGTCATAATTAGAAACGGAAACAATTAATGAATTGTTATTTGCAGACGACCAATATTTGATATACCAACAAGAACAAGGGCTACAACATCATATCGACACCTTATATTATAACTGTAAAAAATATGACATGAAAATAATCATAGCCATAACTGAGGTAATGAATATAGGAAGGAAACATAATACACTAAACATCAACATCAATGGTAGTACAATAGAGCAAGTACAGAAATTCTAGTATCTAGGAAGCATATTTACAGAGGATGGAAGACTCGACAGAGAGATAGAAACTAGAGTCCAGAAAGCAAATGCAATAATCTACCAACTAGCGCCACTACTTAGACATCCAAACATCTCACTGACAGCTAAACAACAGACAACAGTTGATCAACAGCATCTTCATACCCGCTCTATGTTACCAATGTCAAACATGGACAATCAATAAGAAACATACACAGAATATAGCAACATGCGAAATGAGATGTCTCCGCAAAGTCACCAACAACACAAGAATCGATAAAGTAATGAATACTAGCATTAGAGAAAAGGTTGGAACAAGACCGTGCTTGAATTATATAGCGAAACAGAGAATGAAGTGGTTTGACCACTTAGTAAGAATGTGAACAGACCAAACTGCCTATGTAGCTTTCCACAACAGAATATCAGGAAGGAAGGCGAGAGGAAGACCGAGGAAAAGGTGGATAGATAATGTAGTTAAATTCTGCCAGGGAACTAAGAAAACCATCACACAAGTCACCAGAGAAGCGCAAGACAAATACATAAAACCACGATACTGGGTTAACAACCCGGTAACAGTGTGCTGACAAAAGAAGAAGAACATCTATTATTCCTTGTTCATTGTTTTAATTTAGTAATGCAATTGTGTATGTGGTTGGCTGGTGGTTGGCATGTTTACAGAGATGAACAAAATTAATGAAAAAAATGTGCAAGGATAAAATTATCATGCAAATCCAGCAAAACCTATACAAAAAGACTTAAGAAACAGAAACTGCTTTATTTACATCCGGAGTCAGAATCATATGTTTGGAGTCTTGTTTGCATAATGATTCAGTTTTTGAAGCAACGAAGGTAACAAGAGTATACATTTTATCAACTGCTAACATTACTATATTCATATTTTAAAATGTTTAAGTTAACCAAGAGAAGCTGGCTAACTTAGTACATTTTACAACTCCAGCGGGGGACTGCCTAGAGTAGTTGATAGTAGCTCGCCTGCTAGCTGTGAGACGCCTCATAGCTCGGGTTCGAACCTACTGTCCGGCATTGTTAGTCTCTGTCTACTCAGACGATAACATGAGTACTTGAAGTCGGGAAAATCTGCCTGTATGGCGGGAATACTAATTACAGTACATTGAGCACCGGCTGCCAGTGTAGTAATTACAATGTGCAGCTGCTGCCATTGTAAGAAATTGGAAACGGATTTTCAGAAAATCAGTTTCAGAGATGAAATTTGCTGAGTTAAAGCTGACAGAAAGAAAAAAGAAAAAAAACAAAAAACAACTGCACAGCATGGCTTCCTCCAGCATGGCTTTTGCTGCTTTAAGTACACTAAACTATCATAGTCTAATTTGGTAAAAACATTGTTAAGAAAAACTTCACTAGTTAAAATCAGAAGCTCCTGAGTTTGTTTCACTGCAAAAATAATACAGCTCTGTTATCAAGTTGTATATGAGAAAATCTGGCCAGCATGGTGGAATGCCTCCGCATTCCATTCAGAATCAGGATTGTTTGATTCTGGACACGACTTGCTAGCGCATTTCCATCATGTTTGGTCAGGAATTTCGGTTTCATTTGTGGAGCTACTGAGTTAGTGCTTGATCAACGCTGTGAGCTATGAATGTTACATGGAATGCTTTTGCTGTGTCAACCATGCGTTTGTTGTGGGTATTCAGAAAATGACGCACAGCAGTTATTACGAACCGACTCAATCTGCCATAAGCAGTGATATTGCGTGTGCAGAAAGCTGGATTTTGTCGTGATTGATGTTCCTTCGACATGAATTGTAATTCAAGTGATGAACAGTTTTGTGTTGACACTTTAGCGATGGTCATATGCATTTATGCGGTGCATGTTGCTTTTTGTGGCGGTACGGATGTTTCATTCTGGAATTAGTTCACACCACAGGAGACAGTTGTTAGCATTTCGTGTGATTTTTGTTGGCACAGGAACGGAGCAATTATAGGGTGACCCGTTGCAGTGAAGTTGGAACCGTACATATGAACTATGAACTATCAAGTTGTATATTTCTGCAAGCAGTATTGCATCTTTTACAATTAGACCAAAAATATGTACAGATAATATGTACAGTCATGTAAATCTGACAAATAAAACTTACAAAATAAAGATAAACCATACTTGTTATCATGTATTAATTATTGATTTTAACATACCAACCATCACTTTTATGTTAAGATTTGGCTCTAAGATCATATCAGCTGGATGGTGTGAACTGGCTTCTGTCTTGTTATAACAACAATCATGGTTGCATCCTTAGTGATGAAATGGGACTAGGCAAAACATGTCAGGTATGCTCAATGTTAAATGAATATTGTAAATTTGAGATTCATATTTGATTTATTGTGTGTTCAATATTTCTGAGACTTATAGTTAGTTGCTTATATTTATATGGCCTTTTTCGTCTTTACAGACGATCAATTAAACAAGGATGAAGTGTCCTCTCCATTTGAGTCCCAGCCTGGACAGATGATATTGGGAATGGGCCCTGCCCATTTTGCACAAACTCTACCCTGCTGTTTCATCCAAATATATTTATATTAAAGCAGGGTTTGCAGGGGATGCCTGAAGATGGAATGGAATGCAGACATACCCATCATCTACTTTAGAGTCCCTCTCTCCGAATTTGTGTTCTTCTTCGTACACTTCATATCAACCACTTGTTAACCACTGTGGGATTTTGTATGTGATCTGAGCCTAAGAGCGATTGTACATTGTGCCAGTTATGTACCTACAATAGCCAGCACATTCGATTTCTGCGTTGCTTATTATTTACTAGGTAGCTTCCCTAGGTCCACATCAATGCCTCCTACGACATGCCTTTTAGGTCGCAGTGGTACTATTCTTTGCTTCCTTTGTGGACCCTGGCTTCGTACAGGTTTGTGGTCAAGGTTTACGCCTTTAGCCTTCTGCATAACTGTGCTGAACCACAAGGCAGTGGGAAATTTGTATCAGGGTTTACTGCCATAGCCTTTAGCTCTCTCAAACCAATGACAAATACCCTCCACATGATAGTGGGTTTAACAGTTGTAGATGGTACTGTCTATTGTCATTTGGTAGCAGATGAAACATCTGATATGACAACAGTCAGGTTAGTTGTTTATTGCTTATAGTATTCAGTAGGCAAGTACTCTTACATATTATATGTCCACAGGTATAATTAGAAACTCCATCAACAATCTTACAGTGATAAGCTATCAAGGGTATGGGAATTAAGAGCAGCGTATGCTCTTACTCAGACGAGTATGACACATGCTGAACGGAAGATAGAACATGCAACCACATTTGCCACCCTGCAAAAATGGAAAGTATGAATCTCAATTGTTGCGAGCATGCTACAGCAGAACATCAGGATGAAAGGCAAGGGTAGGACTAAAGAAAAGATGAATAGATGGAAATGAATATATCATGTCAAAAGGATGCAGAAATCCATCACTCAAGCTATTCGAGAAGCGCAAGACAAATATAGAAGACAAAGTCACAGGGCTACAACCCTGTAGCATTGTGTATGAAAGATGGAAAAAAGGTGGTAGCATGACAAAATTTTGCAACACTATCATTACTTTCTTGAAAAGGGATAGGAAAGCAGTCCTCAAAATTAATAGACAATGGATCATGTTATTGGTATATATACAGATGAATCTGTGTATCTGGCAGAAATTTACCTACTAATATACATGGTAACTACTTACATTATCAGAATGGGATGGTTGAGGTTGTAACTTCCATCTTCCAATAGCTTTTCTGAGACTTCACTTACTAGGAAAATTATCATGTGTAGCTCTCATTTTTTGCTTTGAAAGCTTTGCATGTTATGGCAGGACATCTGTGGGTAGGATAAGGTGTGTGTATAACCAGCAAGTCATAGGGACCATTAGCATTGATACCCGTCACCATTTGCTGTAAGAGACTTGTTCCATATGGGTATGCACAGAATACAATAAAGTTGGTTCTTCTTGTCGTCACACTTTTACCAGGTTGTTGCCCAGTGACGTGGTTTTCTGTTTTTGTCTTGAGCTGTTCTGGTGGCTTGGGTGATTGTTATTTTTGCTCTTTGAGAGGATTCTGCTATGCCATCTAACCATCTTTTTCGTGGTCTTCCTCTCGCCTTCTTCCCTGATGTTCTGTTGTAGAAGACTCTGTATACTCTGGAGTTTGGATGCATTCTTATTAAGTGGCCAAACCACTTCATTCTCTGTTTCTCAATGTAATTCAAGCAAGGTTCTGTGCCAACTTTCTTTCTTATGCTGATGTTGGTGACTCTGTCTTTTCTGTTGTTGTTGGTAACTTTTCACAGGCAGCGCATTTCACATGTAGTTATTTTTGCGACTGCGCTTTGTTCATTGTCCATGTTTGGCTTTGGTAACACAAAGTAGGTATGAAAATGCTGTTGATCATCTGTTGTTTTGTTGTCAGTGAGATAAAGTTGGTTCTGTTAACCAATAATACACACTAGGAGACTACTGAGATGACTAACTTTGTTCTAATTGTGATCAGATAATAGGAATGTTGACAGTCATCAAAGGAAGAAATATCACAGACAAGCCACATTTGGTTGTTTGTCCACGCTCAGTTCTGGAGAACTGGGAGCAGGAGGTTCACAGGTAACACTTGATCTAGTGCCATTATTTAAGGCTTCAATTGAGATAAAGGGGTTGGGGTAAAAACAATAATATGGTTAATTAAATATCTCCTGGTGTTGTAATACAGCTTTCTATATTGTAACAATGATCATATAGCAGCTCCTAGGAAAGCTCACCCTAGTAAATCAAAAGCTGACTGAAACCGGGTGGGCGGGCCTAGTCATCATGGGCGCATAATCAACCCAACGTAGATCAAGCGTTCTTGTCAAAGGACCAATTCTATATCACAAAAAGAATGATAAAATTGGCCGTGAAGAACGATCATGCGCGAGAGAGAGATATAGCAGCTAAATGAGTACAAATACATTTATCCAAGATCATAGAAACCTGTTTCTTGTCATTGATCCTTAAGGACCAATCAAAACTGCAAATTTGTGCAAGTGAGCACACTGTTACTTGCTGACTTATTCCTCTCCGCTACTTGTGGAGCATAGAGTCTCAACAGTTGTTTGCCACTTTTCCCTGTCTCTGGCCGCTTTCTTATCGCTTGCCAGGATAGTCCAGCACTCCTCATTTCCTCAAGAAGACTCCGTCTCCAGGTCTGTTTAGGCCTTTCATTTTTCCCTGTGGGTTCCACTCAAGTGCTTGTCTAGTGACACTCAACTGTGTCTTCTGTAGGGTATGTTCGACTAATCGCATTTTCTCCTCTTAACTCTTTCCAATCTTTAAGCCGCACACTGCCCCGGCGAAGTCCGTTGCACCTTTACGCACACTGCGCCATAGAGTTGCTTCCTTATAAGAAGTCTTTCTAGTTTTACTTCTACTATTTTACTTCTACTACTTTTAACCTTGTTATTCTATTGGGTTATTCAGTTTTCTTCAATTTAATATATAATAATATAGATATGTTTATTTATTGATAAGTAGTTGGGATTGTAATTAAAAACATTTTTTTCTTTTACTTCCTTGAATTAACTGCTTAAAAATTGAGAAAATAAATGGGCGTGGAAAGAGTGAACATAGGTCCTTATGGGGTCCTGTTCTTATTCACAGGTCTGTGTTTCCAACTCTGTCATACTATCTTAGTCTGAGAAAACATTGAAGACATCTGCTGACAAAGGTCTGAATCTTATTTGTATTTAACTTGTTTCCGAGTCATACAGCAACACAGATTTCACATTTGAGTTGGAAATCCTGAGCTTTGTTTTAGTGGAGATTGCAGTGGTTAGTATTGTCTGCAGGATAGCAAAGACTTCTCTGCCTTTTCTAATCTTGGCATTAACCTCTTGTTTACCAACTACGTGAGGGTGACGTAGTAGGTGGGCGTCTGCTGTATCCCACTACGAGACATTCACGTAGTAAACTCATCAGCAAAATATGTGTAGTAAACGGGAACCACCTCTACAATAGACTATCTATAGCATTGGGGACATCTTCCCTTATATAAAACATTGTCATTGGTCAATTTTTCACGCCGTATGAAGGTTATTTATAACTTTGAAAGAGTGTTTCTCTTTGTCAAAAATTGTTCAAGCAAAATGGCGTGTAGAAAATCTTCCAGAACGATTACACCAACAGAAAAAGCTTTGGCGTTGTTGTCATATGGTGCTGACGACATATTTAATGATGAAGATAGCGGAGATGATGATATATTCTCATTAAGTGAATCTGTTCACTCAGATTCTGAAAATTCTGTACAGGTGAGAGACACTGATGACGAAAATAGTGATACTGACGAGAATGTGATTTACGTCCAAGCAAGCGTTCTAGAACTGACCCTGTCGCAAGTACTAGTACTGAGCAAATATCAAGTACTACTTGTACATAGAGCAGTACAAACACAAATTTTTATTATCAAAACATACACATACATATTTTATTTCAAAATACGATATTTCAAACAAATATTCCAAAAATAACAGAGTTATTACATTTTCAAATAAGTTGGTAGAAATGCAGAAAAATGCTTGGGATGCTCTGTGCGGTTCGACCTATAACCTTTGGTAAACAAGGGGTTAAGGTACTGTAATAATCTGTACCTCCTGACTGGCTGATCTTGCTTCCTAGGTAGACAAATTCACCAACATCTTCTGTATCCCTTCCTTCATTCAATCAATATTGGGTCTTGCTGTATGTTGTTTCATCGCAGTACTTTTGTCTTCTCTGATTTTCACCCTCATTTCCTTCATTCTGGATAGTGATGTTGGTTTATTAACATTTTCAATGTCATCTATACGATCTGTTTCTCTTATGACATTGATGATGTCTGCACTAGCGATTGACTTGTCCTTTGACCACTGCTTAATCGGCCAGGTGATGTGCATGCTCATTGCCTTGTACATCTTCACTCATTAGTACAAAAATAAATGTTAAATGGGTCATTCAGGATGTTCTCAATGTGACAAACCTTTCCTGCCTTATACAGCTAGCCTGAATTTTCTTAATCATATTTATTGAGTCGCTTAGTATACATTCATGTACGAATTTCTGTGTACTCAACCACTTCAGAACCATAGTTACCGTTTTGATCTCCATTGTGAAGCTGCTGGTAGTTCAGCAAAGACACAGCTGTCCTCCATAACAGTTTTGCACCTCGAGCTTGCAGTAAATGCCCCTGCACTTCACTTTCCTCAAATCAAATCACTGTGCCATAAATATGTACCACAGCATCATTGTGTGCATCGTGGTGAAAAGGTGCTGGGGTTTCTTGGCTAGCTTGCATGGTATTTGCAGATCAAAGCGGATCATACAGGACAACTACTTCCACTCTGAGGATGGAGGTTGAGGCCATTACTGCTGCCCTCCAGTGGCACTATGGGACTCTGTTTACTGGAGTCTTATGCTTGAAGAGCAACCATCAGTATGCATACCATTTGACATCTGTTGGGGAAGACTGAGCACCTATGGGTCTACCTGAAGTCTTATTATGTAGGTTCAGTAGAAGTGACCCTGTAGCTACCCATTTCAATGATACTGGCCATTCAGGAGCTTGCGATGTCCAGGTCACAGCCATCCGATCATGTTCCTCTGATGATCGTAGTAGATTTGCTCTGGAGAATCGGTTGATTTCTTTGTATGGTACCTTGCTACCACGCGGGCTCAACGTATTACATTCTTATGCTTCTTAGTACTTTCTCTTCCCATGCTTTGTAATCTATATGGGTTTATGTTGCATGTATTACATTCTTATGCTTCTTAGTACTTTCTCTTCCCATGCTTTGTAATCTATATGGGTATATGTTGCATGTATTCAAGTTATATATTTACTAGATGTTTCATTGTTTCTTTTCCGTTCTATTTCTAGTTTTTATGTGTGTTTTTGTGTTACATTTATTTCGTTATTCGTTTTTATTCCAGATTTTCCTTAGATACGTTTGTATTTGGTCGTCCATTTGTGTTTCATTTTAATTTGTCACTCCTGTTTGTTCGTTTGCTTGATAAAGGCCTTGTTGGTCGAACGTTGCTGTTTATCGTCACTGTTTCTGTATTTTGTAAAACTATAGTACTTTGTTTGTACGTGTTTCACTAGGTTCAGTAACCAATAGCATGTTCATGAGTATGGTTCAAAGTGTCTCTAAAATGCTTCAATATAGACACCACATGTTGGGAATCCCTTGCGCAAGATCTCCAAATGTGGCACTTCAACAACACAAGAGGAATTCCCTTAGATGAGAATCATAATGCTGAGACGCAGAGAAAATGTGCTGCATGAAAAGACACAATGCACAACACCCACATGCCCAGTGCTGATCATTTATGTCCCACTTATGGTAGGGGGATTGTGTTCCAGGATTTGACTCTACATTCACCTCCTCACACACCAGAGAAGTGCAACAACACACATCTGAGGTTGTTGTCGTCATCACTTGCGATGGACGATTACTAATATTATCTTTACTGAGAGTGACTGAGCCATATGGGGAAACATGGTCCAATAAAGTCAATCTTTTGTCTTTATACCTTTATTTTTATTATTAGTAGTAGTAAAAGTATTGGTTTACTATAGGCTAATGTGTCCCTGTTGGAATGACGGATATGTAAGCCCTAGCTGTGTTTATTTTGCAACATTTTATCTTTTCATCTACATGATGTAGGAGTTTTTAAAAATATCTTTTATGTTAAGTTTTTATTATAACTCAACGTGGTCAGAGACCAGGTCCTTCTAAGACTCTTGGCATATTTAAAGTGCCGTAATATTGTGTTTGCACACATCTTTGCCATCCCAGCTTTTTTCTCTACCTGTGGCCTAAGTATATAAAGGATATATTTTAAAATGTGGCCTTCCTCACTTTCACATAGAAACATGATGAGGTTATCTTTAGAAGAATATAAACATCTAGATTTCTCCTCTCGGAGTCATAGGTATATAAAATCATGTGCATCTCTCCCAGATTCAGCCCTGCTTTGAATGTGTTGCTGTATATTGGAGAAAAGGAAGCAAGAAGTGACACTGCTCAATTAATGAAAGCTTCAAAAGTCAAGAACAAATGTGATGTTCTTCTAACGACGTACGAGGTAAAAATCATGACATTTGGTAGGATAATCCTGTAGATGAAATACATGTTTGACTATTTTCTATTCTTTGTTCACTTGATTCTAATCAGAGATGTGGTTTTACAGAAGAATAATACAAAAATGTTAAGGGGTCTTTGTGACTAAGTGGTCAAGCCCTTTGCCTTGTGAGTCGAAGGTCTGGGTTCGAGTCCAGACCACGCCATTCTGTTCACAAGTGCAGTTTTTCCAGACCCTAGGATTGTTGCTGAGCTATGGAGTTCGTGCTTTGTGCATACTCTTGCAGGTGGCGTGCCATTTCTGCAGAGAGGGACCAAGCCGTATGGGGTAAAACCCAGTGCAATGAAGTCAATCCATCGGCTTTTAAACCTTTTTAAACAAAAATGCTATGGACAGCTACAGAGACCAGGGCTTGTCACAGAAATAATAAAGAAATAGATGTGAGAGAGAAAGATTAGAGTACAGTATGGCAGCATGCAAAGTGATAGGGAAATGAAATAGAGGACAATGATGAAGGTATTAGACATATTGATTTCTGGTCCCATCCTGGCATCAACAAAAGTCTATATAACAAAACTACTAAACATAACTAAGAGATCTATAACAGAACAGAACTACTAAACATAATTAGAAGGTCTATAACAGAACTACTAAACATAACTAGAAGGTCTATAACAGAGCTACTAAACATAACTAGAAGGTCTATAACAGAGCTACTAAACATAACTAGAAGGTCTATAACAGAACTACTAAACATAACTAGAAGTTCTATAACAGAACTACTAAACATAACTAGAAGGTCTATAACAGAACTACTAAACATAACTAGAAGTTCTATAACAGAACTACTAAACATAACTAGAAGTTCTATAACAGAACTACTAAACATAACTAGGTCTATAACAGAACTACTAAACATAACTAGAAGTTCTATAACAGAACTACTAAACATAACTAGAAGTTCTATAACAGAACTACTAAACATAACTAGAAGGTCTATAACAGAACTACTAAACATAACTAGAAGGTCTATAACAGAATTACTAAACATAACTAGGTCTATAACAGAACTACTAAACATAAATAGGAGGTTTAAAACAGAACAGAGCTACTAAACATAAATAGGAGCACAAAGTTGTTAAATGCCGCTGCTCTAGAGCCAATGTGATAAATAGATGATAAAGAAAGTGTAAATAGGAGCATGAAGTTGTTAAATGTCGCTGCTCTAGAGCCAATGTGATAAATAGATGAGAAAGTGTAAATAGGAGCATGAAGTTGTTAAATGTCGCTGCTCTAGAGCCAATGTGATAAATAGAGGAGAAAGAAAGTGAAATAAATTCTTTGATGAAAAATCCCCACTTTTCTTTTCCACTCTGTTCTTCTTCATTATCTCTCATAGTTTCATGTTCTGCGTTGTACATCTACTTTCTTCGTGAAGTGCAGAGATGGTTCATTCTTCACACATGTAGTCAGGACCAGCACATCTACAGGTCAAGGTATTGCTTCACTTCCTTGTAGTGTTCCCCGGATATAGATTCATTGGACTAATGAAGCAAGGATCAACATAATCTCTACTATATTTAAACCTGGTGAAGAACTATGCCTGTCAGCTGGAAGGGAATCAACCATTTTATTTTCTGTATGCTTTGGAGGTTGTAAGAGAGTCACAACAATGATCCCTCTGGAGTAGAAGGTTACCCATTGCCGCAATGAGTCAAACAGCTCTCTATGATTTAAAAGTTAGCTTTTGAAACCTACCCCATCAGAACGAGTAATAAGAGGATTATTAATCTGGAGTCGAAAGTATAAACTTCATTGCCTGGCACAGAAACAAGAGTGTAAACTTTCTTGGGGATCTAAATAGGTAACAACAAGCAAGTCTTTTTTACATTGTATTTGTCATATTATTATCAGAAAATGTCTCGCACCAGAGAAAGTTAACCTGAACAAAATATGGGCCCAAATCTGATGTTCTATGTTGATAGTGACAAATATCTTATAGTAAGACATTGAACACTTCAATCACAAATACAGTAATAAATACTAATTACAGACGCTTGTAGAGATCAATGATTGTCCAACCGACATTGCACATGATGATGATTATGATGTTTATTTGAAAATGCTTTAACAAAAACCCCAATAATTAATGTTACAGATGTGTTTGAAGGACAACCAGTTTTTCAGCTCTATTTCCTGGGACACATTAACTGTCGATGAAGGTCACAGACTTAAGAATAGTGAATCATTATTATATAAAACTTTAGAGACGGTGAGTACTGTATGTGTTATAAATGTATCAGAACATACAATCACGCAATCGGTCAATCAATCATTACAGTGACGTTTGCGTCAGGGGCAACACATAATCTTCTTCTTTGCGTTCGTTCTTTACGACCAATTTTAATCACTCTTTGTGATATGTTTGATCTTTGCCAAGAACGTGTATACGTTGCACATTGGTTTGGTAGGCCCTAAACGCATAGACTTCTACATGTTTAGGACACATGCATCCGATTTTAGCCAAACCTCCTTAGTCGCCTCTTACGACATGCGTGGCAGGTAACAGTGGTTCTACTCTTTACACCCCAAATTTGGGCCCTGGTAACCACTCGGGCAACACAGAATTATACCTTGCTTCATCTTCTCATGGTACATTCTGGGAACTTACAAACCAACGAAGCAAGGATTAGCACTATCTTCGCTGGGATGAAGCAAACATGGTATTTCTTATCTTGTCCCAATGGATTATAACATCCTATCAAATCACACTTGAGGATCTAAACTTTAAGTACCTCTGAAGTTGGAGAAGGAACACCTGTATGGTGAGAGAATCCTGTAAAAAGGTAAGTGGGCCTTCATGCAAAAATCAGTAAGAAGCGTCATACCAGATGCCCTGATTATGCCTGAATTCATAGCAGGCGAAGTAAGAAGAAGATAAGGAACATCCTTCTGGGGTGTGAAATAAAAATTGTGAACACTACTCAGTCCAAGTGAGTTATCAAGAGAAGTATCTACAAGGAACTTGAGCACAACAACAAGAAGTTATTGACTATTGGTTTCCAAGCTGACATTTCACTCTGTGCAGGCCCATATGTTTAATATTAATTTTAGTATCTTCCTCCAACAGACTGCCACCAAAAAACTGCAGAACATACGCCCCATCACTCTTTGTGATCTCATCCATGTTCCCCAATGATAGGTGCTGCTGATGCAAACCTTTCTACTCTCTCATTGCCTCAAACATCTGCATGTCCAGGACTGTAGATCCACATAAGCCCATGGAGGATGGAAGCTCCTCGATAGACAGCTTCCACTCATACCACAACCGGCTATTTTAGACATCCCGAAGCATTGACTGAGAGTCGGACAGAATAGTGACCACAGTAAACAGTCCCAGAGATCCATTAGTGGGCAGCAGTAATATTCTCTACCTCCCATACTGGAAGTAGTTGTCCTGAATGCCCATTCCGCTCTGCAACGATCCTACCATGCGTGCTAGCTAGGAACCTAAGACTGATGAATAGAACTGACTAGCAAAAGCAAGTTGAGTTCTTGTTTCAAAATTTTAAGAGATTAAGATCGCTTCCTTGCTCATGCACACTCCAGCTGAACCATCATCATCATGTTCCATGCTGGCTGGCGTAGGTAATCATGTCTTGGTGCAGACTATCAATTCGGATGTTGATACTTTTCCGTGCCATAAAACCAGACTGTAAGACTTTTCTCTGTTTTTACTGTCTCGTCTCCCATTGATTTTAATGGTGTTCTAAACTTTCCCTTCGCATCACATTCCCGAAAAATTATGACTGCCTCTTTCTTATATTCATAATAAGTTTTCTTTGTGTCTTTGACTCTTTTCAGCACATCACCATTTCAGCAATCCCTTCTTTTAGTAGTTCTTTTCTACAAATTTGTTCAAATATTTCAAATTAACATAAACACTTTATTTGTGATTTCAATTAATAATATCGACAAAACTGGCAAAATGCTTAGTGACTGTTTCGACCAACACTTGTGTGATATACGTCAATGCTCTGTGATCTCTGTAGCCACTCAATTCAATGGAACTGACCATTTGGGAGCTCGCTATGTCCAGGTCACAGCCATCCAATCATGTTCCTCTGATGATCGAAGTCTATTTGCTCTAAAGAATAGGTTTATTTTGTTATATGGTATATAGAAGTTTCTAACCTCCAGCGGCTTACGTGGTTATACTGTCCTGGGCATGTGGGTGTTTACAGTAATGAGAGAGCTTGTATCAACAGCATAGATTGTTGGGGAGTTGAAGATGGATAAGGGGATGTTCTTCAGTCTCTTCACGAATGTCTGTTGGATGAGGACACTAAAATAGATGTTGAATCGATCCAGCGATTTAGGCAGTTTGGAGTTACCCGTTGTTCAAGTAGAACTGGATGCCTTTAGGAGCAGAGTTAGGAGTGTGTTTAGTCAGTGAGCCACGGGAAGCATCAGTATGCATACTCTTCGATATCTGTTGGGGAGACTGAGCACCTATGGGTCTGCCCAGAGTGCAATGACGTCAGTTTAGTAACCAATAACCAATGGTACCTTGCGACCTCATGGACTCAATGCACTACATTTCTATGCTTCTTAGTACTTTCTCATCTTATGTTCCATATTCTATATGTGTATATGTTCAGTGTATATAAGTTATGTCCTGCAAACCCTGCTTGATTCCAAACGTATAGATTTTGTCTTTCCTTTGGATGAAACAGTAGGGTAGAGAGGCGGTTTGTGCAAAATGGACAAAACACATTCACCATATCAGCTGCCCAGGCTAGGCACAAAGAGAGATGACACTTCATCTTTACGAAAGGGTGCAGAGTCTTTTGAGAAGAGACTTATGTATGAGCTGAATGACAAGAGAGAAAAGCGAAAACTCAGAAGTTGTCACAGTTAAACACTTGCCAATTGACCGTCTGTAAAGACGAAAAGGCCATATATATATGTTATATATATATTTTATTTATTGTTTCTCGTCTTTTTCCACTCCTAGTTTTCTGCATTTATTTCGTTATTTGTTTTTAGTCACAGATTTTTATTTTAGGACTATTGGGATGTTTCTGTCATAGTCTGTATGTAGTGTGCTGTGAAATTCGTCACTCCTGTTGTATCCTTTGCTTGATAAAGGCCTTTTGGTTGAAACATTGATGTGTATTGGTATTGTTTTTTGTATTTGTAAAACTACAGTACTTTGTTATTACTTATTTCGCCATTGCTACATAGTTTTACTGCAGTCTTCCCCTGTATCGATAATACTATTTGTGATCTGAAATAGTTGAAACATTCCTAGATTATTTATCGCCCTTGTGGTGCTGGGGCCCGCTAATAGTACTACTGCAACCTACAACGCATGTCGTAAGAGGCGACTGATGTAGGCCTTAGGAATGCTATCCTAGTAAATAAAAAGCAGCGCAGAAATCGGGCTTGCTGGCCAACTTGTAGGCGCATAACTGGCACAACGTACAATAGCTCTTATGCTCAGATCACATACAAATCACACAGAATAGTTGACAGGTGGTCGATATGGAGCGTTCAAAGAAGATTGTTTATAATTGGCTATATTCCTAAATACATTTTTTTCATATTCTTCAGTTTTGTGGTTTTTTGTTATTGTTATGACAAGTTCACAAACAATTAATATTTTTTAAATTACATTTATAGTCGTTTGTGAGCACTTTTGTATGTGATTATTGTGTAAGTGCAGACATTTGACAACTATCTCTACAGACTAGAGCATTCATTTCTGCACATTTTAATATATCCAACATTTTCTTAGTACTACAAATAAAACATAAGTGAATAAATAATGGTAGTCATACATCTAAATTTGTTGTGAAAACTTAGTGAATAAAAATGTGATTTCGCAGTGCATATACTAAAAGTTAAGAA
This sequence comes from Arion vulgaris, assembly GCA_020796225.1. NCBI lineage: Eukaryota > Metazoa > Mollusca > Gastropoda > Stylommatophora > Arionidae > Arion > Arion vulgaris. Next base: position 45,647,849 of record CM036764.1, on the reverse strand, counting down.
TTGGAGTTGATAAGAGTTAATAGTTAGTTAGTTTGTTCTTTTCATGCCAATGGCGGCACATAGGGCAGAGGTTTTAGATTTCCATGTAATGCGGTTCGTTGCTAGCAGTTGGAGATCTTGTATGGTTTTACATCCCAATAGTTTACTTTTTTGTAGGATTCTTCAAAGAGTGGTCTTAGGTCTTCCACGTTTTCTTTCCCAACTGGTGACCACATAAGGACTTGTTGATTTAGTCTCTTTTCGTCTGATCTAAGAACATGGCCTAAATATTTCCACCTTCGTTTCTTATAATATTTGATACGGGTTGTTGGTGTGTTCTATCTCTCACTGCGTTGTTCGAAACGAAATCACTCCATTTTCTTAGTACTACAAATAAATAAAACATAAGTGAATAAATAATAGTAGTCATGCATATAAATTTATTGTGAAAATTTAGTGAGTAAAAATGTGATTTCACAGTTCATATACTAAAAGTTAAGAATTGGAGTTGATAAGAGTTAATAAATTAAGCTAAACATAATTGGTAAGAGATTAAGCTAATTAGATATTCATGTACATGCATTCTAATTTCATGTTCTTCTCTCTTATGCAGTGGAGTATCCACACTCGCATCTTACTGACTGGGACACCTTTGCAGAACAACCTTAGAGAACTGTATTCATTGCTAAGTTTTGTAGACAATTCAAAATTCAAACTATCCAGAGCAGATAAGTTTGTGCAAAAATTTTCCAATGAAAACGAAGGTAAAATTTATTGCTTTACTTCCACTATTTTGCTATTTTTATAGTGATCAGAGTCTTCTTCTTCTGCATTCTCACTAGATTGGGATTTCGGATTCTCTAAAAAGGCAGCCATCTGGCTCAGATTATCAGCCACGCCATACAGTTTGTCTTGGACCTAGTGTAAGTGGGCCACCTCTTTCTTCTCAAGTCTGCATACTGGGGGCAGTTCTGTAGGATATAGTTCCTATGATTTCTGCCTCCCCGTTTGTGCCGACCTCTTCTCGCAGTAAGTTTTGGTCACCCTCGTGATGGTAGGTCTGACATTCTTACTGCATGACTAAATCTCCGAGGCAAATTGGCGGCCGTAGAATCCGTTATCTCATTCCTCATTGTGAGGGGTGTTTGCACCATGTTATGCGCCTTACGGCCTGGTGCATCCGTTTTCTGCAAGCATTTGTTTCAGTTACATTCCCTAGCTGACACATGCATCGATTTCAGCCAAACTCTCCTTAGTCACCTCTTCGACATGCGTGGCAGAGTAACAGTGGTTCTATTCTTACTTAAAATTTGTTGCCCGCAGTAACCACTCTGGAATTATCTGGACCAAAATAGCACAAACTGACAGTGTAATTGGTTATTGGTTAATGATCTGACATCTCAGCACTCCGTGCGGACCCATATGTGCTCAGTCTCCTACAACAGATTTCAAAGGTATGCATACTGATGGTTCCTGTGGCTTGCTAGTTAAACACACTTCTCTTTCTGCCCCTCTCGCTGGCATATGTTAGGATTGATACAACATTTGAATTGAAGATTCAAATTTAGTTTTAATACTATATAACTTGCAGTTCCATATTTTATTTAGACTTTTAAAAGCTGATGTTGCTTTGCCAATTCATATCATAATTTATTTTTTAACATTTCCTGAGCAATCAAAATTGCTACCTAAATAGGTGAACTGCTCTGTTACTTTTATCATTTTAGATTCCATGGTGATATCTGCATTACTTGCCATAGGTGTCTTCATTATATTTTTTTTCATAGCTTATCTGCAGTCCAACTTTTGATGCTATAGATGACAAGTTGTCTGTTTTTCTTTGCATATCTTGGTTGTTTCTACTTAACAAGGCAATATCATCTGCAAAATCCAGATCTTCTAGTTGACTATTTTCTACCCAATCGATGCCAGTTTCCCCCTGCAACATTTTCGCATCACCCAGTCAATGGCCACTCCAAACAATAGCGGAGATAAAATACAGCCTTGCTTTACTCCGGTTTCAACCATAAACCAGTCGCTGCCACCATCAGTGCGAACTGCACACTGTGAACCATCATAGAGGCTCTTTATAATGTTTATTATTTTGTCTGGTATTCCATAGCATCTCAGAATATTCCACAGGGAGATTCTGTGTAGACATGCTGTCATACACACACATATATACAAACTTAATTTTATATATATATTTCTGTCATTACTTATGAGTTATTTTGTTTGTGTATGTCTTATTTCTTTGCTTTATTCTCTGATGCTTCTCAAGACATGAGCGATCTACATGACCTTATGGCACCCTATATCTTGAGGAGAACGAAGGCGAATGTACTTCTAGACCTACCTGAGAAAAATGATGTCATCTTGTATCATGGCTTATCACCTCTACAGAAAAAACTCTACAAGGCAATACTGACAAAAGATATTGGTAAGACAGACAAAATAATAAGCAGTATTATTGATATGTCCCATGTGGATCCTGCAGAGGAAACAAAAGTACCACTGCTGCCTAAAGGGCATACTGTAAACAGAAACTTAGTAGGGTTGTGTGTGGGGCTATCAATATTATCATATTAAAAAACATTTCTAGAGAAACAACTAATCTAAGAAGATATGCCTAAAGGGCATACTGTAAACAGAAACTTAGTAGGGTTGTGTGTGGGGCTATCAATATTATTATATAAAAAAACATTTCTAGAGAAACAACTAATCTAAGAAGATATACCTAAAGGGCATACTGTAAACAGAAACTTAGTAGGGTTGTGTGTGGGGCTATCAATATTATTATATAAAAAAACATTTCTAGAGAAACAACTAATCTAAGAAGATATACCTAAAGGGCATACTGTAAACAGAAACTTAGTAGGGTTGTGTGTGGGGCTATCAATATTATCATATTAAAAAACATTTCTAGAGAAACAACTAATCTAAGAAGATATGCCTAAAGGGCATACTGTAAACAGAAACTTAGTAGGGTTGTGTGTGGGGCTATCAATATTATCATATTAAAAAACATTTCTAGAGAAACAACTAATCTAAGAAGATATACCTAAAGGGCATACTGTAAACAGAAACTTAGTAGGGTTGTGTGTGGGGCTATCAATATTATCATAAAATAAAAACATTTCAGAGAAACAACTAATCTAAGAAGATATGCCTAAAGGGCATACTGTAAACAGAAACTTAGTAGGGTTGTGTGTGGGGCTATCAATATTATCATATTAAAAAACATTTCTAGAGAAACAACTAATCTAAGAAGATATACCTAAAGGGCATACTGTAAACAGAAACTTAGTAGGGTTGTGTGTGGGGCTATCAATATTAACATATAAAAAAACATTTCTAGAGAAACAACTAATCTAAGAAGATATGCCTAAAGGGCATACTGTAAACAGAAACTTAGTAGGGTTGTGTGTGGGGCTATCAATATTATCATATAAAAAAACATTTCTAGAGAAACAAGTAATCTAAGAAGATATACCTGCTCTCTCTTGTTTTCTAGCTGTAATTCATTTCTTTCAGTTCTAACCTGTTTTGACAAAGATAACCTGCTTTGGCAAAGACTTATTAATCCAATTGGAGTGTTAACCCTATGCTAATATTATAGAAACAATGAAATCTGAGTGCGATGGTGAATATATTCATTATTATCTTGTGTACTATAAAGTTTTGCAGTATTACTTAAACTGGTTAATACTTCTTTTCATGTTCATGACATTTCAAATAGGGATCTTTGAAAGCAACACAGGAAGTTCCGGCCAGTCACGACTGATGAATATATTAATGCAGTTGCGTAAATGTGTCAACCATCCCTACCTGTTTGATGGTATGTATCTTCTCATCAGATGTAATAATTTCAGTTGTGTTAACTTGTTGAGCAAGGTACTGAACAATGCTAACTGACATGAAGGGCAACCATTTCATTGCTTTTTATTGCACAAGTGAAACATAGATATTAAAACACAGTATAAGTGACTGATATGATATCTCTCTATCTCGTGATCACCGCCAAAAACCGATGTTTTGTGGTACCTGAGGATTGGCTTCATAACTTTATGACCGTTTCATAAACATGGAAAGGATCCTAAACTGCTCAGCAGCTGCATCATACTCATCTTGCAAAAAATTGTATATGGCAAGTTATTGGAAAAGGTAGAGGCCAGAAAGGTAATGTGTCACTTGGAGACAGATCAACATCCTCCCTGGTGTGTTGAGTATCTAAAGACCATTAGAAGGAACTTTGGAAAATGCTGGCACATTTGCTTATAATGTTTATGATAGCTTTCAATCCAAGCAAAGAGACTTACTGTGGTCATTGACTTAGATGATACATATTACAAAGTGGACTTTTCAGTCATGATACTCTATTTGCAAAATGTACGGAATTAATCCTTGGCTGGTAAACTGGATAACTACTTCTTTGATGGAGATGACCATTGCATCATTTTAAGAACTTGGATGTCAGACCCTGCATGGGTTTGTTCGGGATTACCACAGGGTTCCTTCTATCACACATGTTAATATTTACATGGAAATGTGGCCAAAATACAGCCAACTAGGTTGGGTTTGATATTGACTTATGCAGATGACATCAAAATATACAGAACTGTCTATATATTTAATGTTGTCTCTTGTCCTTTCTTTCATTTGGTTGAAATATTGTCTATATATTCAATGTTTTCTCTTGTTCTTCCTTCTTTCATTTGGTTGAAATATTGTCTATATATTCAATGTTTTCTCTTGTTCTTCCTTCCTTTCATTTGCTTGAAATATTGTCTATATATTCAATGTTTTCTCTTGTCCTTCCTTTCTTTCATTTGGTTGAAATATTGTCTATATATTCAATGTTGTCTCTTGTATAAACTTGAGTTTGCCTCTATATCATATTTGCGTTTTGAAATTTGTTCTCTACAGGCTGGTGGTGATTTTTACAGGTACATGCTTCCTTTCCCTTATTGTGTACTGTGACTGCATGGTGATTTTTCCTGTTTGAGTGTGAATGACAACTTCTTTAATCTGCTCTTATTTCGGTAGTTGTCCTGTATTAGTATTGGTGGTTTTCTGATTGATTTAATCATCCTTTTCTTCTGATGATATGTAAAGAAGTAAATGTGGAATTGCAGTGCTGAAAGTGATAGGTGTTATACAAAACTTTAGTACATCCACTTGGATAATATATGCTTGTACATCATTCAGGAGTTGAATCAGAACCATATGAACTTGGAGAGCATTTGGTGGAGGCAAGTCACAAGTTGACCCTGATTGATCACCTTCTATTGCATCTAAAAGAATCAGGTCACAAGGTGTTGCTATTCTCTCAGATGTCTCGCATGTTAGATATTCTTCAAGACTATCTGAGTTACAGAGGTAAGATATGTTTTCTAAAAGAACTAGAATGTAATACTAGGTCCTTTCATAATAATACTTGGTTGTGTTGGATATATAGAAGAATAGGCAGAGTTTCATGGACAGAAAAACAGACAAATAAACAAGTTTTAGGAAAACTAGGCATGAAGACACAATTATTAAGAGAAATAAAATTCAGACAAATAAAGTATTTTGGACACATAAAAGACATGACACCTTGATAAAATCTTTACTAGAGGGGAAAGTTGAGGGCGAAGAGCAAGAGGAAGACCGAGAGATAAGTGGGAGGGAAACTTTAAGAAGTAGACAGGCTACAGTCTGGCAGAGTGCAACACCAAGGCGAAAGACAGAGGATGGTGGAGATTCATTGCAGCCAACCTTCGATGTGGAGACGGCACCTGATGATGATGATTGAGTTATAATTTGCTGAAAGTTGTCATGGCATGCGAACAGTAGCTCAGACACAGTTTCCTGATGTTTAGCTCTGGAGTGTAAACATCTCCCATTCCGATATCCCAAAATATTAGTCTGACAAGACTCCATCAAGATAAATTGTGTACAAATGTGACATCAAACACCACTCTTTAGAGACACCAGAAAATGGTGTCCAAACCTATTTATGAGATGAATATCACCTGAATAGTGAGGATGATATTTTTGATAGGGATGCTCAATTTCTTCCGCAGTCATCTATACCCTACGAATGTGCTTGCATCTGCTATCAGGTTCAGCAAATTTCTTGCCATGATGCGCTAACAAGCAGCATAGAACTTCCTCCTCTGGCAATGTAAAACGTATCCTGACTTTCCATCCACATAGTTCAATGTCCTTATCCTTAGAAATGTTTATAATAATAATAATAATTCCTCTCGTACCGTTATACGTACATAGGGCCTGCAAGTAATTTCTCCATACAGCTCTATCCTGGGCATCTCGCTCAATCTCCTCCATGGAACTGACCGTTATTTCTTGCCTCTCTCAGCAAAGTTCGTTTCAGGGTCTCCTTAGGTCATTTTCTCTTTCTTTAGAAATGTTTAGTGTTCCAAAATATTTCTTTGGTGGCAGCATTTTCTGACTGGCTCTCCATGCGATCCCATTTAGTTTTCACCAGATGGCTAACTTCCTCCTGGCCTTGGTTACTGCTTTGTTTATATGAAAATCAAATAGAGAAAATTATTTTTTCGAGCCAAACACCTTAAGCCAGTTTGTCAAGCGTCTCTAAGATTTTGTGTCACAAGAAACAAAGTTAAAGTGTTTCTCAATACCTTTTGATACTAACACTAATGCTGCTTTGGCAGACATGCAATGGCCTCACTATTTGGTAGTACTTTTCTCTGACAATTTTGTCCCCAAAATGAAGTGGACTAAATCCAAAGCAAGAAGCTGATTCACTGATGAGCATCTTGATTGCACATTATAGTTAGTTAAACAGAACCAGTTTTGGACAGGTCTGTGCAGAAAGTTCAAGCACGATCTTTTTAAAAACATCTGTAAGCTACTCATTTATAATTTGTTGTTCATTTCACTTTTTCACTTTCTCTCTCTGTCTTCCCCTGTCTCTCTCATTAATGTACTTTTCCTCAGTGATACATTTTCTACATTATTGCTTGTGCAGGCAAATTAAGACAGATTACAACATGTGAAATGATATGTCTACGAAAAGCTGGCAACTTACAAGGAGAGATAGAGTGAGAAACGAGAATATCAGAAGCATCGTTGGTACTATACCATGCATACAGTACATCGAGAAGCAAAGAATCAAGTGGTTCGGCCATCTAATGAGAATGGAACCACATTTACTACCATCACGTGACTACAATAATGGACACTCAGGGTGCAGGTACGAGGCAGGCCAAGAACACGACGGATAGATAGCATCTCAGAGTCCCTGCGAAAGCAGACAACGTCAAGCGCAACACACCTGGCACAAGATAGAAAACTAGCTCTCCCTACGACACTTCATGGCAAATGTGGTTAAGATAAGATAAGATAAGGCAAATTAAGTAATTTATAGAAGGTTTCAATATGTGTGAGTATCCAGTGCTCTGCATCTTCAAATGTTTCGGGACTGACCCCTGACATATAAAAGATCACTCACCTCAGCTGTAGACCATTTCTATCAAATGGAAAGTGTGAAAACTGACAAGTATTCATACAGTCATGGCCCTCATGCTCATGAACATATATGGCAAATATCTACTAGGCTACTAATCTGCTCTAACCTGGTTCCCAGGAGAAAATATTTCAAGAGAAACTTAAGGCACCGATGAGAACCACCTGCTTCTTCTTCTACTGTGCGTTGTTCTTTACGACCAATTTTAATCACTCTTTGTGATATGTTTGATCTTTGCCAAGAACATGTATATGTTGCACGTTGATTTGGTAGTCCCCTAACGCATAGACTTCTACATGTTTAGGACACGTGTATCTGATTTCAGCCAAACCTCCTTAGTCGCCTCTTACAACATGTGTGGCAGGTAACAGTGGTTCTATTCTTTACACCTCAAATTTAGGCCACGGTAACCACTTGGGCGGAAAAAACCACCTGCTGATAACTGGATTCGTGAAGGCATCACACATCTTCCTCTAGACTGCTGAACATGGGAAAGTGATAAGAACAAGTCTTTGAGGTACACATTAACACATTTTCATTTTGTTATGTTTCAGGATACACATATGAACGTTTGGATGGATCAGTTCGAGGGGAAGAAAGATTCCTGACTGTCCAGAACTTTAATGCAAATGACGAAACATTTGTGTTTCTGCTTAGTACCAAAGCTGGTCAGTTTATAGTATTTTTGATTTTCTTTATTTAACAAATGAAACAAAGAATGAAGTGGTTTGGCCACTTAATAAGAATGCATCCAAACTCCACAGTATACAGAGTCTTCTACAACAGAACATTGGGAAAGAAGGCAAGAGGAAGACCATGGAAAAGATGGTTTGATGGCGTAGCAGAATCCAGAATATCTGGAGTGTTACAACATACATGGTGTCTTATATATCTGGAATGTGACAACATACATGATATCTCATTTATCTGGAGTGTGACAACATATAGGGTGTCTTATATATCTGGAGTGTGACAACATACAGGGTGTCTTATATATCTGGAGTGTGACAACATGCATGGTGTCTCATATATCTGGAGTGTGACAACATACATGGTGTCTCATATATCTGGAGTGTGACAACATACAAAGTTAAACAACTCAAAACAGTATGGAACAGAACTGATAAGAAAACAAAGATCAGAATACTAAGAAGGAGGCATGGAAGGAGGCATAACGGCAAAGAGAAGAAGAGGAAGACCACGGAGAAGATGGATTCAGGATGTAACTGATAGTTTGAACATGACGGCTGCAGAGGTAGGACATCTGGCCTATGAGAGAGAGAAATTCGGAGGACTGTTGGGGTGGCAAAGTTCTGCTCAGGACAAGCTATTTGATGATGACAATATACGTGGTGTCTTATATATCTGGAGTTGGATAGCAAGCAGAGTGTCTCACATATTTTTAGTTTTTTAAATATTATTTACTAATTTAATTCTTTCTGTTGTCAAACTCATCTATTTGTTCACTAATATATATGACCTGTTTGATCAGTTTTACCACAGTCCTCTACTTCAGTTTCTTTAGATATAATTGCTTCAGAATGTTTGACATTCTGTTATTTTGTATTCTTCTTCTTCTTTTGTCGTCACACTGCTACCGGGTTGTTGCCCAGTGTCGTGGTTTTCTGTTTTTGTCTTGCGCTGTTCTGGTGGCTTGAGTGATTGTTATCTTTGCTCTTTCACAGGATTCTACTATGGAATTTAACCATCTTTTTCGTGGTCTTCCTCTTGCCTTCTTTCCCGATGTTCTGTTGTAGAAGACTCTGTATACTGTGGAGTGTGGATGCATTCTTATTAAATGGCCAAACCATTTCATTCTTTGTTTCTCAATGTAATTCAAGCAAGTTCTGTGCCAACTTTCTTTCTTATGCTGATGTTGGTGACTCTGTCTTTTCTGGTGTTGTTGGTAACTTTTGCAGGCAACACATTTCACATGTAGTTATTTTTTGTGACTGCGCTTTGCTCATTGTCCATGTTTGGCTCTGGTATATATAGTCATGTGCTACTCACTCTAAATTCAATATTGAGAGATCATTGTTCTAACTAATCAATCAGCTACTCACTCTAAATTCAATATTGAGAGATCATTGTTCTAACTAATCAATCAGCTACTCACTCTAAATTCAAGATTGAGAGATCGTTGTTCTAACTAACCAATCAGCTACTCACTCTAAATTCCAGATTGATAGATCGTTGTTCTAACTAATCAATCAGCTACTCACTCTAAATTCAAGATTGAGAGATCATTGTTCTAACTAATCAATCAGCTTATCTTATCTTATCTTAACCACATTTTCCGTGAAGCGTCGTGGGGAGAGTTAGTTTCCTATCTTGTGCCAGGTGTGTTGCGCTTGACGTTGTCAGTCCATGCTTTGCAGGGACTCTGAGATGTTATCTATCCATCTTGTTCTTGGCCTGCCTCGTGCTCTGCGCCCTGAGTGTCGATTATTATAGGCACGTGATGGTAGTAAATGTGGTTCCATTCTCATTAAATGGCCGAACCACTTGAATCTTTGCTTCTCGATGTATTGTATGCATGGTATAGTACCAACGATGCTTCTGATATTCTCGTTTCTCACTCTATCTCGCCTTGTAACGTTGACAGCTTTTCGTAGACATCTCATTTCACATGTTGTAATCTTTCTTTCTTGTGTCTTAGTCAGGGCCATGTTTGGCACTGATAGCAGAGAGTTGGAATAAATATGCAGTTTATCAGTTGTCGTTTGACTGCCATGTTAATGCTTGGATGTTTTAATAGTGGTGACAGTTGGTATGTCACTGCATTTGCCTTCTGGCATCTAGTCTCGATTTCTCTGTCCATCTTTCCATCTGCTGTGAATATACTCCCGAGATATTTGAATTCTGGAGTCTGTTGTATTTTGACATTATTCACATGTATATTTAGTTGACCTGTTGACCTGCTTATTGTCATGACTTCTGTTTTGGAGGTGTTAATCAATCAGCTACTCACTCTAAATTCAAGATTGAGAGATCGTTGTTCTAACTAATAAATCAGCTACTCACTCTAAATTCAAGATTGAGAGATCATTGTTCTAACTAATCAATCAGCTACTCACTCTAAATTCAAGATTGAGAGATCATTTTTCTAACTAATCAATAACCTGCTTCTATGTTCAAGATTGAGTAAACATGCCTATTTTCAATAAAAGAAACTTATATGGTTGCTAGTATTGCAGCAGGTCATTATGAAGAACAAAAATCCCTTAAAAACATCAACTTTTAAGAGCTTAGCTAGTAATATGTAAAGCTTAGTAGCTTAGTCAAGCAGTTGGGGTACTTGTTTCATAAATAAAAAAAAGTTTGCTTCCCAACTTGGGCATGATCCAATCGACCCAGCTGGAAAAAAAAACGGTACCAAACTTTCCAAATTATAGAAGTGAAAATGGAATGAAGAAAACTGGCCATGTCACATCCAAATGCTAAAATTTAGTACTGTGAGATTTCACGTTAGACCGCTACAGTATTATACCCTACAGGTTAACCTTGACCTGTTTTCCATATATAAATAATTGTAACCTTTTAATTTTTATATCGCTTTACAGATTATATTAATTAACTTTTGTTGGTTTAGGTGGACAAGGGTTAAATTTAACATCTGCTGATACAGTGATTTTTGTAGACAGCGATTTTAACCCTCAGAATGACTTGCAGGCTGCAGCTAGAGCACATCGAATTGGACAAAAAAGGTCAGTTTAGTTTTTGTAAAATTTAATAACACAGTATATAACATAAGACTTTCAGATATTGGATCGCCCTAGTGGTTACCGGAGCCCAAATTGGGGTGTAAAGAATAGAACCACTGTTATCTGCCACGCATGTCGTAAGAGGTGACTAAGAAGGTTGGGCGTGGGGCTAGCTACCCCACACTAAAAAACACTAGATGGCTACCGAACAGAGAGCGAAAGGAGTAACGCTGGCTGAAATCGGACACATCGCCGAAGGATAAGCACAAGGGCTCCAAATGGTGCTGAAGATGTGATGTAAAACACACCAATGCTAGGGCTGCATTGATTACCTCAGTTTTATCCACATTTTGACATGTCAAGACCCACTTAACCCTTTCGCTCTGTATTATTTTGACCTCTGGACGCATTTATTTTGCAATTCCAATTTAACATTCAATGTCAAGTAGTTTAAACCTTTATAACTCTAGTACTATTTCGCTAAAGTATGACATATATTAAATTGTTGCTAATTGGATGTGGAATACATTAATATAAAAATATCTTACATCAGGTGATATTCGTTGGAAAAAATAAATTATTGTAGCATGCATTTTTAAAAACACAAAACAAAAATAAAAATATTTATACTCACGGGTTTGAATTACATCGTAATATTCATAGATGTTTCCAGAAGTAGCAGTTAAATGAAGATAATCCCTGTGTGAACATATCCTATAAGTTTCATCAAATTAGGTGCACTAGTTTTTACAATATTCATTTTTTAGTGCGGACATGTCAACAAATGGTAGGTTCAATGCCCATTCTTTAGAAGCAATTATAACATTAGACTTAGAATTACGACTATCAATACTGCATTCTATAAACAATGGAATGTCGTTATTACCATAAATTAAATAGTCTTCATTACTATCACAAGTTATAATTTTATCTAGTAATACTCAAGATGCACTGTATAAACTCATTTTGGTCTATGACAAGGTTGGCAAATGTCAGCCACATCGTTTAAAAAAAAATATGACTCGGCTTTAGCACAATAACACATTCTTTCCCCATGTTCTGCCCAGAGTGCTATTACATCGGTTCAGTAACCAATAACCAAAACCAATCACTTCCTGCTTAAAAATAAAAATGCACTCATAATTGTTCTGTGATCAGAAACAGTAACAGTATCTTAAATGTAGCAACATTTCTGATATAAAAAAGTTATTTATATGTGGGAAGTGTGTGTCTTGTGATAATGCCTCATGAACATAGTAGCATATGAATGTGATTTCTGACAAACTTTCTCAAGGTACTATGCTTCTTACGGTGTAAAGAAAATGGCTAAACAAAAGTTGCTTCTTCTTTCTTTTCTCTCATCCTGTTTTGCCTCACAGCTTCAATATGAGAGATTTCTAGAACAGGCTTTTGTGTGAGCTTCATAAACATTGTTTTTTGTTGCCTCTGTTATCTCCGTTGTCCTTCTTTTGCATACACAGCCTTTTGCTTTGTATCCACTGTATCGGAGTAACATTGCTCTTTGAGGTGCACAGTTTGCTTATGTGGCCAAACCATTTAATTTGTTGTTTCTTGATGTTCAGTACTGATGTTGTACCCATTTTTTTCCTGATGTCTTCATTTGTAAACCATTCTTAACCTGCTAAGGACGTATATATATGTTTTTGCCATTCACTTCTAAAGACCCATTAACACATCTGTTATTATCTCTCCTCTGTGGGCTAAAGACGTGTTAACACGTTATACATCGCTACTGTCACTGCTATAGGCATACATTCACGTTTGTGACCTAGAAACAAGAGTAGCTATTTTTAGCTCAGCCTTCGGAAAGTATGTAGCAGCGAAAGGGTTAATACTCCCTGCATTCTGAGTAGCGTTTGATGTCATTTGAAAACAGAAGTTACATTATAACATTTAGAAAGCAGGTTGAAACTACTTGTTCAGAGATTAACTACATATCCCCATTGATGTATTTGATTTTAGGTCAGTTAAGATCATACGTCTGATTGGTAAACACACTGTAGAAGAGATTATTTTGAACAGAGCAGAAGAGAAGCTCGCTAACACAGAAAGTGATTGACAGTGGAGACTTCACCACTTCATCTTCCAGCAAACAAGGGATCGTGCCTCAAACTGCAGGTCAAGTAAGTGAATTCATCTTCACTTCCATTGTGAGATGTGATTACCAACATTTGTTATATTAATATCAAGTTATCAGCTACTTGTTAGAAAAACAATGATTTCGTAGAGCTCCAGACCTGCCCATATGTGCTCAGTACCCATTAGCATAAAATGAGGAGTTTTTGGAAAGAATGACACAGGTCCTATTGAACCAAGAGGTAAAAAACATGCGGAGTTGGATAGGACACACCTTGAGAAAACCCGAGGTGAATATAACAAGTAGGGCCTTTTACTGGTACTCGCAAAAAAACAAAAGAGAGAGGGAGGCCTAAAAATATGTAGAGAAGAGATTTGGAGGCAGAGATTGACAACACACAGAAAACATGGAAGGAGTTGCAAGAGATAGTTGAAGATAGGAAAACTTAGCATGAATTAGTTGAAGGCATATGCCCCAATGAGGGTTAAAAAGGCAAAAAAAGGCAATATCTATAAGCATAATATATATTTATCTATATATCTATTATATAAAGTTTTAGACACCTTCATAGACTGTCTGAGCTCATTGATTGCCATTTCTTTGTGTTGTTTAGTAGCTAGTAGTGTTGTTCAGTAGCTAGTAGTGTTGTTCAGAGCTAGTAGTGTTGTTCTGCAGCTAGTAGTGTTGTTCGACAGCTAGTAGTGTTGTTCGGCAGCTAGTAGTGTTGTTCATCAAGTTAGTTGTCAATCATTAGAACCTTCTTACGTAAGAACTTGTTCATAGAATCATTTTGTAGGGAGTAACCATTGTACAGTCTAGCCCATCCTAAATAGATAAACATACATGCTTAAATGCACATCTTCTGTCAGCCAAGTCATCTGTACACTGTGCTCCCTGTTAATGTAAATATGGTGCTGTTGAATGTCTGTCTGTTCTCTTTCCTTCCCAGTGTTTCTCTGGTACCCAATTGAGTCTGGGTCAACCTGACATCCATCACGGTCAGAAAAAGTTCATCTTCAACTGGGAAAATTGATTTTGTGACCACATGCCTGTGAAGCATAGGCACTAACCGTTATGATATTGTGGCTCTCAGTTTATAGTAATAAGTGCTTAATAAATTGCATGATCTTAGAAAGCAAATATATATAAACTTGATTTCCACAAAATAACAGAGAACATGGTATTTGATTTGCTAAACTTTAGCTTCAAGAAATCCTAAAGTTTGGAGTGGATGAGTTACTTACAGATGGTAAAGGTCTGTATGAACCTGCAGACTTGGAAGCCATTTTGGGAGGCTCTGAAAATGGTCAATGGGTGGTTAATAATGATAACAAGCATAAAGTCAATGCAGTGGAAGATCAGGTATGTCTGAAATTCATATTGTATTGTTCTCGTTAACTGTATTTATACAGTTTATTGGTATTTGCTGTCATGATATAATGCATTTGGGCTATTCATTTGATTATTATTGCTGTAACCAATATATCTCCCAGTAAAGAGAAATGGGAACAGTTTTGAATATCTTGGTTCACTACTAACAAACTGATGGAAATGGAATGAAGGAAATTAAAAGAACAAACATGGTTTTACAAAAATTAAACAACTAAAAACAGTATGGAACGGAACTGATAAGAAAACAAAGATCAGAATACTAAGAGCATGCATATTCTCAGTGACAACGTATGGGTGTGAAGCATGGACATTTAATAAAGAGTAGAAAAACATATATGTGCTTTCAAATATAAATGTTATAGAAGAGTCCTTCGTATATCTTGGACAGAGAAGAGAACAAATAGATCTATCCAGAAAGAACTCAAAATCAAAGAAAACTGGCTGATGCTACAAATACGAAAGAGAAAATTCAGATATTTTGGACATATAAAAAGACATGAAGGGCTGGAGAAGACAATCATGGAAGGAGGCATACCGGCAAAGAGAAGAAGAGCAAGACCACGGAGAAGATGGATTCAGGATGTAACTGATGGTCTGAACATGATGGCTGTAGAGGGAGGACATCTGGCCTATCAGAGAGAGAAGTTCCGGAGGACTGTTGGAGTGGCAAAGCTCTGCTCAGGACAAGCTATTTGATGATGATGATGATAGAAAAGAGAAGAAAACATACTTAATACAATCCACCAGCTACACAGACATTAAAAATGTTTAATCTCAAAACCAGTCAGTTGCAGATTCCTGGGTTTATTTCTGTGTAACAGAAAGGCAGACCTTGCATGCTACTCACTTCTGTCACCATATGATGACGAGATTTGTGCTGCATGACACTAATTCTTTGCTTTACTACTACTATTCTATAAATTCTGGTCTTGATTCTATGTTCTTCTAAAGCGAAACATGTAAAAAGTGATATAGTTTTAAAAGTAAAATAACAAGATGCAGTGACATTTTGACCAAAAGGCCTTTATATAGCAAAGGATACTAAATAAGCGAATAAATTCAGATTTCCTATACACCAGATATCACATATACAGTCAGACGATAAATCCCTAACAGCTCTAAAATTAAAATATGTGACGAAAAATGAAATAAATGTGAAAAACTAGAAATGGAAAAAATATGAAACAATAATAATCAAATATATACATTTAGCATATCTTCTTCACCTTTCAACTCCCAACGAAGCACAGGTCTTCAACAAACTTCTTCCAGCTCTTCCTCTCTCTTGCCATCCCTTCCTTTTCTTTCCATGTTTTATCTATCCTTTTAATATTAATCTCCAACTCTCTTCTCCAGGTATGTCCAGGCCTTCCCCATCTCCTCTTTCCCTGCGGGTTCCAAAACAGTGCCTGTCTTTCAATACTATCGGTCGGTCTTCTCAATGTATGTACTATCCATCACCAGCGTCTCTTCCTTAGCTCTTTTAGACATTTAGCCGCCCGAGTGGTTATGGGGCCCAAATTGGGGTGTAAAGAATAGAACCATTGTTACCTGCCATGCATGTCATAAGAGGTGACTAAGGAGGTTGGTAGTGGGGCTAGCTACCCCACACCGCAAAAAACACTAGATGGCTACATAACAGAGAGCGAACCAAGTAAATGCTGGCTGAAACCGAACACATCAGAGCTCCAAATGGTGCTGAAGATGTGACGTAAAATACACCAATGCTAAGGCTGCATGAATCAGATTTCCACATGAATAGAATTGATGGGGTAGTCTGGTACATTGGTTTGGCGGTGATCGCGCGAGAGAGAGAGAGAGAGAGAGGACGAGAGAGAGAGAGAGAGAGAGACATTTAGCATATACACATATATTATGAAATTTAAGAAAGGAAAGTATTTAGAAGCATAGGAATATAGAGCATTGAGTCTATGAGGTTGCAAGGTACCATATGAAGATATAAAACCATTTTCTAGAGCAAATAGAGAGCTGTAGTAGCATAGTTGTTAGTGAGCTCGCTTCTTAGGCTAGTGGTCCGGGTTCAATTTAACAGTGCATGTTGACTGGTACCAGGAAAGCACTGGGAAGTAAAGGTGGCCGGCATGATGTTGATCACATAACTCATCGTTTGCCGATTGTCAATGACAAAAAGAGGCCTAACGCCATATTACCCTATATACAACATGGTATTAAAAGGTTTCCTTTACTTTTTACTTACTAGAGAAAATTGACTCCGCTTCTGGTGCATCCTTTGCTTGATAAAGTCCTTTTGGTTGAAATGTCGCTGTATATAGTTTGCTGTGTATTGTTGTTGTACTTTGTAAAACTACAGTACTTTGTTTTTATTTGTTTCGCCATTGCTACCTAGCCTTACTGCAGTCGTCCTTTAAATTGATTAGGCTTAAACATTGACCATCCCAAACAATTTCTCAGACTTTAATGGTCTGAAGTTGCATTTCATCACTGTTCCATCCAGACAGGTCTACCTCTGACACTACAACACTATCATAGACAAGAATTGCTAGACCCAGGTGTTTCCTGTTGTATAAATATTTGAAACCAATCACACTTAGCAAACCAGTCCAGTCACATTTTTCTGAAGGGCTACAATGTCTACCTTTCAAGAATGAGCCTGCATTGACTAACACTTACACAGTTCCAATATAGAGTGCGAATATTGTTGAGATCCAACTGGACATTTGAGACATGTTTTACTTGCACCAGTACAATTGCCTTATCTGTTCCTTCATCCTCTCCTGTTCCTGCATTTATTCTTAACATTGTACTAGCACTGGTACACCATGTTGTAACTAAGCAAACCAAAACAATCACCACATACTGATAACAAACACTAACGAAGACTCCAGCACAGATGTTCAATCTCTATAGCACTGGCAAAGATTCTCAATGAATGTACTTTCTATTCTTTGGCACAACTCTCTACATAATAGGAATGAAAGGAACCATTTCCCCTGACACAAAATATTAGTTTAAAGAGAAAGGTTTGACTTTATTGCATTAGGTTCCCCATATGGTTCAATCCCTCGCTTCAGAAATGACACGCCACCTGCTAAGTGTATTGCCCAAAGCACCAACTCTGTAGCTCCAGCAACAACAATAGGGATCTCTGTAAAAATGCACTCATGAACAATGACATGGTCTGGTTTCATTCTTACGATCTTTGGAATGCAAGGCAAATGACATAACCACTTAGCCACAGATACTCTCACAAAATATTAGTGTCACGCAAAACTTTCATTGCTCAAGTCAGAGGGGATATTGTGACTACAAGTTTGGCTGAAATTGGATGCACATGTCCTAAACGTGTAAAAGTATATGCGTTTAGGGGCCTACCAAACCAATGTGCAACATATACACGTTCTTGGCAAAGATCAAGTATATTACAAAGAGTGATTAAAATTGGTCGTAAAGAACAAACGCAAAGAAGAAGAAGGAAGTAACTACAAGTATTCTGGCTATGGAGACCATGGCAGTATCTAAAGCAATGATCTGGTTGGATTCACAAACTTTTATCCATGCATGTTTTCCTAGTGACTCAATGAGTATGCTCTTGAAGATTGGGACTGGATGGTTTTGAAAACAATGGCTGGATTATTTGAAGAGGTTTAGGCTGACAAAATCAGTTTTATTTATGTGCCAGAGCACACAGGCATAAAGATAAATGATCATGTCGATAGGCTTGCGGGTATGGCTAGTGTAGAAAGCAGATGAGCAATGGACCAGACTGATATTCTGAATGCCCTAAGGGAGAGATGGTGTGTAAACAATTTAAGGAATGGGGTGAATCTGCAATCCTCGCCTGAGTGGTTACAGGGGTCCAAATTTGGGGTGTAAAGAATAGAACCACTGTTACCTGCCTCGCATGTCGTAAGAGGCAACTAAGGAGGTTTGGATGAAATCGAATGCACATGTCCGATAGGGAATGCTAACCCGAAACAAATGCTTGCAGAAAATGGATGCACCAGGCCGTAAGGCGCATAACATGGTGCAATGACCCCTCAGAATGAGAAATGGGATAACGGATTCTACGGTTGCCAATCTGCCTCGGAGATTTAGCCACGCAGTAAGAATGTCAGACCTACCATCAGAGGGTGACCAAAAATTATTGCGGAAGAGGTCGGCACAAACAGGGACGCAGAAATCATAGGAATTATATCCTACAGAACTGTCCCCAGTATGCAGACTTGAGAAGAAAGAGGTCCCCACTTACACTAGCGTCCAAGACAAACTGTATGGCGTGGCTGATAATCTGAGGCAGAGGGCTGCCTTTATTAGAGAATCTGAAATCCCAATCCAGTGAGAAGGCAGAAGAAGAAGAAGAATCTGCAACCCTAAGCAGATCTTGCTATCTGAATATCAAATCAAATGGGGTGTAGCTAGAATATAGTGTCAATAGTGCTATACTGGAAACCAAATAATAATAAACCAATATAGAACTAATGTGTTAGTTGCACATGATGAGGGACATACTGGGAATACTGAGGGACATACTGAGGGACATACTGAGGACATACTGAGGGACATACTGAGGACATACTGGGGACATACTGAGGAAGAGATCAGAGCACTTGTGGACAGTTGGTATTTATGTGCAGTGATAACACACATACCTCTTCATCTCTACCTCTCTCACTCTTCAATTTCTGGAAAGCATCTCCTTGCTCAGTTCTGTTTCCTTGGAAACCTAGCATTGCGTTGGTAACATGTCCTGATTCTGTGATCACAATTGTTTGATATATTTCTCTTGCAGATGTGAATGTGCATATAATTACCATTTTACTATTCTATATGAATACCATACCATATATACTGATGCATCTTTGTATCAACCTATGCTGTTGTGCTCTTCTGTTGCATTCTGCCAGACTGTTACATAAGTAAAAGAAAAGTAAAGGAACCCTTTCATAC
The DNA here is from genome assembly GCA_020796225.1 of Arion vulgaris. NCBI lineage: Eukaryota > Metazoa > Mollusca > Gastropoda > Stylommatophora > Arionidae > Arion > Arion vulgaris. The sequence goes on along the minus strand of CM036764.1, from coordinate 45,628,255 downwards.
CTTGTGGTATATAGGGCAATACACAGTGTTAGGCCTGTATTTTTTATTGACCGTGTTCAGTATTGATGTGTTCAGCATCACACCGGCCGCCTTTACTTTCCCAGAGCATGTCTGGTACCCAGTTGAGGCTGGGTCGACCTGAGAGCTGTCGCAGTCTGGAAAAAATTTTCACGGTCACTGCGGGAGTTGAACCCGGACCACCAACCTTGAGAAGCGAGTTCACTAACAACTATGCTACCGCAGCTCTCATCTTTCTTTTCTTTCTTTCTCGAATCCTGTATGCCTCACAGCGTCAGGTCAGGAAGAGATTTCTAAAACGGGCCTAGTATGCGCTTCGTAGATAGTCTCTTTCGTCGCCTCTGTTATCTCTGAGGTCCATCTTTTGCGTGGCCGGCCTTTTGCTTTGTACCCATTGTATCGGAGCAGCATTGCTATTTGGGGTGCACTGTCTGATGGTAATCTGCTTACGTGACCGAACCATTTAATTTGTTGTTTCTTGATGAAGTCTAGTACTGATGTTGTACCCATTTTTTTCCTGATGTCTTCATTTCTCAACCGGTCTCTTCTTGTTACACCCAGCATTCTGCGTAGACACTTCATCTCTGTTGTGACTAGTTTTCTTCTATCGTTTGTTGTCAGCGTCCAGGTTTGGCACTGGTAACATACTTAAAATATATTACACAGATGAATGTAGTTTGGGAACTATAATCCAGACCCTAGACAGCATACCCAGATCTATCCCAAGATGTCTAAACTGACCACTGGTGTGCAAATTGCATATCCAGCTGAGGTGCATATCCAGCTGAGGTATACTGACTCCCAACATTAAATGCTTGTAATACTACCTGCTAATGCAAACTTCAGCAAATTTCCCACAACTAGCTTTCTGAGTTTACATTACTAAACTATGGACTATGCACTTGGTGTGGGATCTTGCAGAGAAGCATGCCACTTGGTGTGGGATCTTGCAGAGAAGCATGCTACTTGGTGTGGATCTTGCAGAAGCATGTCACTTGGTGTGGGATCTTGCAAAGAAGCATGCCACTAAATACAGTGACATTGATTGTATGTAATTTATATTGGCTATTATTGGTTATTGAAGGGTAATCAAATGGTATGTGTGCTGATGGTGCTTGTGATTTTTAAGCTTTTAGTTAAAAAAATGCAGTAGAAAAAATGTATTCATTTTCTTTCACCAACATTGAATTTTTCTATTCCAGAAGCACAATTGTAGTAACCATTTATTTATTAATTTCTTAGGCTAGTGATTCAGACTCAAAGGATAACAATCCAGTTCAGAGTATGTATGTGTTTGAAGGTACAGATTATTCTAGGGAACCTTCCGCTGCTGACATCAAGGCCTTTGAGCAGTTGATAATAGGTAGAGTGCTAAAAACATCCCAATGTACAAGCTATTGCACTTATTATGTTAGTTTGATGTTACTCTAATTTGTTAACTTGATGTTAGCTTTAATATTGTAAATTCATAATTTGTGACTTAATGTTAGTTTTAATATTGCAACTTCATAATTTATTACTTAATGTTAATTTTAATATTATTAACTTAATGTTAATTTTATTGTTAACGTGATCATTTATAAATTGATGTTGGTTTTAATATTGCAACTACATAGCGTATAAATTTTGCAGAGTTTGAAAAAAAAATTAACGTTTTATTTTTATATTCTTTACTGTTCATGATTTTTTTTCCCCGCGTCTTCTTCAATTTTTTTAGCTGAATATGCGGTGAGTAAACCTCATTGAATATGTGATAGTCATCCTGACTGCTTGTAAGACACAAATTGAATTACTGGAGAAAATACAGAATGAAGCTATGCATATCATTCTGGGCTGTACTAGGCATACACCCTGCATGTCAGTGAGGTTTCTCCATGATTTCCTGACCATGGAGTATAGAAACAAGATAGCTGGAACATGTGTGTATCTCAAAATAAGTGTTAAATAGGATCATACACTGGACGAAGTGCTCAGTATCAGAAATGGGAGTCAGTTAAAGCGGGGCAAATCGTGGGTTGACCATACTACAGACACTGCTCAGCTGATGTGTGGACTCATGAATATTGACCCTGGGGAGGAATGGATACGGGTGCTCCCAGTATTCGGAACACCTTATCGACCATTATCAATTTGAAAAAAAGGTGCAGAGAGATAAATCTTGTGGTGGTGGATGCAGACATAAAAGCTGTCATTGATAAAAACTGTAGTGAGGATCATGTTGTGATCTACATGGATGAATCAGTAGTTCACCACCAAATATCCACTTTGGCCTTCTCCTCATGCTCATACAATAGAAAGATCAAGGAAGCCAGTGGTGCATTTATTATGACAATAAGTTGCATGACAATGGAGGTACTGCGGTGACTAAGTCCCTACTCTTGAGTCGCAGAACTATGTTCGTGCACACGTTCGTAGTTATTCGTTAGTATGAACTGGAAGGTGGAAGCTATTTCAGCGTGCAGACAATGGACTAAATCCAGAATACTATAGGCACGTTTTTATAGCACGATATATGCCCGCGTGCCCAGTGTGTTCGTAGCGCCTTGGACTACGGGTGACAAGTCCTCTGTATGTTCGGGTTCAACTCCGCGGACTGGCAGAAAAGCTACAGGTTCCCCAGGTTTACAGTGTTCGTGGCACCGAACCGAAGGGTTATGATGTCCATGACCCGAGCCGAAGAAGTGCTTCTGGATCGGAAAAAAATGCAAGATATATCGCCAGAAAAATGTCCTGCAAACTAGAAAAGCTATGTCTTCTTCCACCTACCATTGAAAGATATCATCCAAAGAGAGAAATGGGGAAAAGAACCAGTGTTTGCCCATGATGTGTATGAGGGTTTCAATGAGATGTGCTGCTGCAATTGACCTTAAGGATGCATACAATAGAGTACCATTTAATTTCTGCCTTGTTAAATAAATGTCCATACGTTGCCACTGGAAATATGTGTGTTATTCTGATCTTTATTTTCCTATCAGTTCCATTCCATACTGTTCTTGTTGTTTAATAGTTTTCTTCACATATACAGCTGAAAAAGAGCTATTGCAAAACAAAGTGCCAGGAGAAAGAACTCTTAGAAAAACAGGAACAAGTGTAGCAGAAATGTTCATGCCAATTCCTCAAAGAAAGTTCAGAAAAGAACTGACGCTAGAGGAGGTGGAAGAAAGAAAAAAAAAGGTTTGTTTCTTGAAATTATGAGCAACCATTTGTTATACATTTGTATATACCTGGATATTGGCATCTGCAGTCATACAGACTGCATCTGTTTCACTCTTAGTCATGTGTAGTCATATATTATTCATATAATGATGAACCTGTCACAGAACTGAAGAAACAAGAAATACAATTTTCAACTGTAGAAATTTATTTATTTTAGAATTTTGAAATGCTTGCCCAATTAAATTCTTCAATCAAGAAAACACATTATGGTATCTTATCTATCAACGAGAGGCATATATTTTCTATTAACCCTTTAGCTGCTGCTATGGTGTACATTCACGTTTGTGACCTAGAAACAAAGAGTAGCTATTTTTAGCTCAGCCTTCAGAAAGTATGTAGCAGCGAAAGGGTTAATGTTCTGACGTCACTTGGGCTAATATCTTTTAGACAAATACCATGTATACATAGCATTGAAGAAACAGGAGCCAAATTTGGATTACTCCAGTATCTTCTCTCCTTGTCTTTTTTTTCTCTTCTTTCATTAATTTTGCCTGTTGCCATGCTCTGCTCTAATGCTTTTCATCTCAGTGCAAAGTCACGACTGCAATGTCGATATCTGACCAACAAGTCTCTCTTGTGCGCTGACCTCATCCAGTACCTCCTCACTCTTTACAGAACATTCTGTAGCTTTCCAAGATATTCTACACACTCTTCTATAAAACATCACCATGGCTTCCATTGATCTTCTTGAATGTTTGTTTATTATCCATACCTAAAGTATTTTGGTGCAACATTATTGACTCTGCATAGTCAATCATATATAATGTATATGTAGTTATACAATTATGTATAATCATCCACTGACTAGAAGGTCTCTTGCTATGTGATTACGTCATTTGCATTATGTACCGAAGATGAATCTGAGCAGTGCAATTCTGTTTAGGTGCAGTTTTTTCAGGAAATCTCTAGCATTGTTTCTGCAAAACATGTACAGACAAAGTAATATAGTTTTAAAAGTACAAACACAATATACAACGACATTTTTACCAAACGGCCTTTATCAAGCAAAGGACAGCGAAGAAACTTCGCTAAGTGAAAGAAACGAAGAAATTCAGACTTCCTATATGCCAGACATAACATATACAGTCTGACAATAAATCCCAAATGGTCCTAAAATTGTTTCTGAAGTTGTGTTGTCATGCTTTGTACAATACTGTAAGAAAGTAGCATGAAATTTATGCGAAGTGGGGCTGAGCCAGAGCAATGAAGCCGAATCTTTTGTCTTTAGGCCTTTTAAACACTGAAGAGCTCTGTTTCACACATACGTTGATAATGAATAGAATCTGTATGAGACAATGTCTAGATCTGTTGCCAGTACTTATAGTAAGTAGAAACCATCTAGCAGTAGAAGGTGCAGTATGAATGTTTAATACTGTACATTTATGGACTTCCGGTTCAAAATGGTGAATGTCAATGTATTGTTTTTGTGAGACGCTGATATTTCATGTAATGGGGATTGTTAATTTCATCACTCTTATGCAGAGACTTATGTCAAAAGAATAGGAAGTCCATTCATTGAGGATCTTCGCGGTACTACGGGGTTCGTGCATCTGTGCCTGAGTTTACCTTAGTACTTGTCATTGGCGTGTGGTGATGGTTTATTTTGGTTTTGCTTGGTTACAAAAAGAAACAGAGTGGGCATAACTTCATGCATCGAATACATCGAAAGACAACAAATGCAGTGGTGTGGACATTTAATGAGAATGATATACAACCAACCACCAATAACAGCATACAATAAAAAAGAGATCGCGTACTAGAGCTAAGGGAAGACCAAGAAAAAGATGGATAGACAATATCAAGACCACACTACATAAACACAGATATAACACAACAAGGGTGACTCATCTGGCACTAGAACGCAAATTAAAGCTCCCATCCCTACGCTTAACGGCAAAAGTGAACTGCCAACTACATCTTCCACCTGGGAATAGACAGTAGACAAAATAGCTGATGAAGATGGTAGCCAAAGAAGAATAGAAATCATCAACGAACTGTTGTCATTAGTCGTCACACGCTGAGAGATATACTGAGGAGATCGGAGCACTTATGGACTAATTGGTTCTATGTACAGTGATAATGATCTGACGAGTAGACTATTTATGTACATTTGTTATTGGAAACTGGTAAAAATAATACATTGTGCTTTTCATTTTAGTTGAATGAATGAAAATCGTGGCATATCCTTTACAGGACGTAGTCATTAACAACAGTATACTGAGTCATCGATTTTCTAGGTACCGCTTATACGTTCAGTAGTTTGCCAATGCTTTCTGAACGGTGAGGTCTACTTTTACCATTTACAAAAATCCAAGGGAACTAAATTGTTTCCAAACTTGCCCGCAGCGGAGTTTGAACCAGGTATGCTTGGGTTGTGATCGAGCTCACTACCACTTAAGCTACAGATGCTCACTTTTAGTTACAATTTTCAATTAATAGTTGTTCTCTTTGAAAGGATACAAATGTTGGTAGTGACATTGTGTTATGTCTTCATCAGTCTGTGTCATGACAAAATCACAAAAATTAATTGCAGTCCTTGGACCATCTTCTTTCTTTCATAATTATTTACATATGGTAGGTCAAGACATCTTTCTCTTTCTTCTCAGAATCAAGCAGCAGCAGAGAAACGGGCAAGTATGGCTGAAGAACAAGCAAGAGCTAGAACTGAAGCAAAGAATAAAAAAGGTCAGTTCTTGAAAGAATGTTGTTTGTCCAGTCTGATCTCCAAAATAGCTTGGGAGCGACAATGAAATTATAGTCAAATGAATTAAATATGGAAATAAATGTAATGGTCAGCTTTAATGATTAAAATCAACAAAACCAACATATTGACCAAAAAGCCTTCATTAGGGACACATATAGACAACTGAAATCTGAAATGAAGAAAATTTAGGTGTGGATCGTGTCTTGCAAACAAAATCCCTGAAGAAATAAGAAGATTGGTTAGCTTAGAATCATTGTGCCGTTGAGGCACAGAGAAAACAAGCTGTGCAAAAAGACAGAACACACAACACCCACATGTCTAACTTTGATCATGTATGCCCCACCTGTGGTAGGGATTGTGTTCTAGGATTTGACTCTACAGTCACCTCCACACACACACCAGAGAGGTGCAGCAGCACACGTCTGAGGCTGTTGTCATCATCGCTTACAATGGACGGCTATTATTATCAGAATAAGGTGTTACGTCTGTATTTTACCCTCTACTAATGGCTCGTGATGTTTTCTGTGGTCAACATCACTCCGCTACCTTACTTCTAGTATTTCCTTTTTTACCCAACTGAGGCTGGGTTGATCTGAGAGTTGTGGTTGGGAAAAAAATCACATTTCAACTGTGAAATGTGATTCTGGAACCACATGTCTACAAAACAAGTATGCTATCATGACTCTCACTGACATAAAAGATGAACTAGAACTTGTGATTTCTATGACTTTGGTGTTTAATTTGATTGCAGTCTATTCTATATGCAAAGTAGACTAATATTTTATGATCCTATCTTAATTGCAGAGAGGCTTTGTGGAAAGCAAACAAGTACAGATCAGCAAATATAATTTTGGACAGTGAAGAAGGAGAAAATGAAAGTGAAGAGTCCATTAATCTAGATGATAGAGATAGTAGTGAAGAGGAAGGAACTAGTACAACTAAACAGATAAAGAAAGTGGCATTAAGGCATGTGATGGGTGATGTGACGCATCCAGTCGATGCTTCTACAGATGATAATATCATTGTTCATTGCATAGGTAAGATGTGAGTCATGTCAGACAAATAGTTTGAACAACAGCAAATTTTTTCTTAAAATAAACTGTTGGTAATATTGCGAAGGAGATGGAGCAGTCCTATAGACATGTCTTTAGTGCAATGAGAATATTCCAAAATGAAAATGAGCATACTATTATCATAGTAAAACATTGTCATGTCTGATCGCTCATTTGCGATGTTTCTTCTTGATATTTTTCCAATGTTTCATTTACATTATTTTCCTGCAGGTTTCACTTTGAGACACTGTGTTTTCTGTTTTTCTGCAGTATTAACATATGGGGGGACACTAACTATGGCCATATATTTATATTAGCATGCTTATATGTAGCTAAATTCTAAAGAAATTGTTGAGGGGGAAAGAATATTCTTGCTGCACACTATCATGGAGGGTTGTACATTGGGATTAGCAACCTTATTTTGTCATACACATGACTGCAACAATTACCAACTGTCATCATCATCAGGTGCCATCTCCACATCGAAGGTTGGCTGCAATGAATCTCCAGCATCCTCTGTCTTTCGCTTTGGTGTTGCACTGCCAGACTGTAACCTGTCCATTTCTTAAAGTTTCCCTCCCACTTATCTCTCGGTCTTCCTCTTGCTCTTCCCCTCAACTTTCCCCTCTAGTAAATGTTTTATCATGGTGTCATGTCTTTTATGTGCCCAAAATACTTTACTTGTCTGAATTTTATTTCTCTTAATAATTGTTTCTTCATGCCTAGTTTTCCTAAAACTTGTTTATTTGTCTGTTTTTCTGTCCATGAAACTCTGCCAACTGTAATTGCATATAAAGGTTTTGATATAGTCTTCTGTAAAAAGGCTAACTGCAGTCATGTTTTATTCTCTTATTGAAGTGAATAGGTTAGCAAATTTATTAGATGTCATTATCGCCCGAGAGGTACCGGAGCCCAAATTGGAGTGTACAGAATAGAACCACTGTTACCTGCCACGCATGTCGTAAGAGGTGACTAAGGAGGGTGGGTATGGGACTAGCTACCCCACACAATAAAAAACACTAGATGGCTACAGAACGGAGAGCGAACTGAGTAAATACTGGCTAAAACCGGACACATCGCCGAAGGATAAGTACCAGAGCTGCAAATGGTGCTAAAGATGTGAGTAAACACACCAATGCTAAGGCTACATGAATCAGATTTCTACAGGAATAGAATTTATGGGGAGATCTGGTACATCGGTCTGGGTGGTGATAGCGAGAGAGAGAGAGATGTCATTAACCCTATAAGCCCTAGCACTTCAGAAAAAGTCCTACTGAATTCCCAGGGCAAAGGAAATAACTCCGCAACAACGATAAGTATTTGTGAAAAAAAAATTCATAACAAATACAATTTCTCATCAGTATTTGTGATTTAAAATCCAATTATCAGTTAAATGGATGAGGTATTAATTTGTGAACATGTAAGTTGTAATGCTATGTAAGTTATATGTAAACAAATTGATAAAAGTGAAGAAATAAAAAATGAAGGACAATATAAGAAGTATATTTCACTCAAAGTATCAGTTTTATAGATGATAAATGTCCAAGTTAAAGGCTTGCAAAGTAGTCTCCCATACAGAAGTTGAGTTTGCAGGTGGGGCAGCCATTCCTGGTTTCCACACACCTTCATGATGTAGTCCTCATCTTAGTTTTGAAACAGTAACTGCAGGTCTGCTTTCTGCCAAACGTCAGGGTTTGTATGTCCAGTAGTTGCTGGGTATTGTCTTGCCTTTTAAAACCTTCATGTTTATTTGGGCATGAGGGCCCTTATACACCCAAGACAGAAGTTCATATGTCCAACCTTGCACATGTCCATATTGTCCTCATGGAATTAATTTGCAATTGTCATTGAGGTACAAATATTTGCTGATACTTTCAATTCTGTTTCTTGACACTATATTTGACACAGTAGGCACATTCAACAGTCCATCAGTAGACCAAAGCATTCTGTAACAAGGTAACTTGTAAGTTCCATACCAAGAAGATCTTGATGTAATCAGATGAATCAAGTTTCCATGAAAAATCTGGTTTTTTCTATAATTTTAATACAAGCAAATGCATTGATTATCACTGCTCATTTCTATAAAAATGCCTCATGTCAAAATAGTGAGAGGCGTAATAATCCTAATCAAACAGAGTATTCTGAATCTGAATCAATGTCATTTGCAGGACCTATTTCCTCTCTAAATTATTTGATATTGTTAAGGCTCAGCTGATGTGACTATCACCGTTACAGCCTGGCTTGGGTGTAGTGGCATTTTTGACATCCATGTCCTTCAGTAATCATAATTCATTGTAACTACTAGTTACGTAAAGTACTAGAACTAATGTAGTATATTTCCTCACCCAAATCTTGAATTAATTGTTCGTCAGTATCCGATTCATCCACGATCTCGTCAAAACATTCTCCATCATCTGAATCATTTTTTTTTCTTTTTTCTTTCGTCCGCTTTCAACTCAGACGAAGTTTCATCTCTGAAACTGATTTTTGCGTGAAAATCTGTTTTTCCAATTTCTTACAATGGCAGCAGCGTGCACATTGTAAATTACTTTACACTGGCAGCCGTGTGCTCAATGTACTCGTAATTAGTATTCCTCGCCATAAAGGCAGATTTTCTCCGACTTCAGAGGTACTCACGTTATCGTCCTGAGTAAGACCAGGGACTCGAACAAATGCCGGACAGTAGGTTCGAACCCGAGCTATGAGGCGTCTCACAGCTAGCAGGCCGAGCTACTATCAACTACTCTAGGCAGTCCCCCTTCTGAATCATAATTGGCTTCATCTCACAACAAGTTTTGCAGAAAATTGAATGCGATTTATAGTAACTGAACCAAGCACTTTGGAAACTTCTGGTGAAAAGTACAGAGTGCAGCCATTACCAGTAGTGACATTTAGCCTACATTTAGCATGTCTATTTGCAAGGAAAGATACTGAAAAATTCATTTAAAAAGTATACCCACGCCAGTCGTCAACAGCCATTATGGGATTGAATCGGTAGTGGGCGCTGTTGGTCGTCCTGGGCTTAATGGGTTAAATGTATTGCTGTCAGACAATACATTAATGTTTTTCTGTATGCAGATGACTCTGGAGTATGGGGCCGTGGTGGTCTATTTTCTGCTATCTCTGCAAGATCTATTCAACCTGAAACTCAGTATGAGCTTGCTGGAGAAATGAAAGGTATGTAAACGCATGGTATAATAGAATTGGATAGGCTATGTCTTTTTTCTTTGTTCCTTTACATGAATTTTATGAAGATAATGATGAAGATGAGTTTTATTTTGGTTTCTGTCATGTCTGTTTTGATGATGATTTACTCTTAGACCTGTCCACTCTTTAATATTATCAATCCACTTCTTTTTCTATCTGCTTCTTTCTCTTTGCCTTTCATGGTTACTTGCAAGATCACTTGAGCATTTATGGAAGATTTGATCACATGTTTACTTTTATGCACATTTTTATTTTTCACACTAGATGTGTCTGATCCAGATAAATCACCATTTAAGCCTAAGGACTTCTTGGTTTTTATCTTTGTCTATATTAACACTGTGAGCATCTGTAGCTCAAGCGGTAGTGAGCTTGATCACGAACCCAAGCGTACCTGGTTCAAACCCCACAGTGGACAAATTTGGAAGCAAATTCGTTTCTGTGGGATTTTTACAAAGGTAAAAATAGACCTCACCGTTCAGAAAGCAATGCCAAACTACTGAAATTTATAAGTGGTGCCTAGAAAATCAATGACTCATTTACTGTGGTTGATGACTATGTTCTTTAGGATATGCCACGATTTTCATTTCATATTAACACTGTTAAATGGTCTCATTTCAATTGCATGAATTTGAGGTCTGCTGTCCAAGTCTCACTGAGATATGTAAACATGGATGAGACTATTACTTTCAGGAGTGAAATTTTGTTACTGTATGAGATTTTCTTACTTTTCATCGAGACTTCATATAAGTCAAAGATGTACTGTTACACTGGGTCAGACCCTGCACACATATACCTGGGATTGCTTCAGGGTTCATTTTTATCACCAATGCTGTTCAATAAGCCTATGCTATCCTGTACACAGTGTGGAAGTCCACTGCCATCTCCATGAAAACAAAGTTCAAGATATTCAGCACAAATGTGAAATCTGTGTTGCTGTATGACTCAGAAACGTGATGAGTCACCAAGTTAAATACAAATGTGAAATCTGTGTTGCTGTATGACTCAGAAACTGATGAGTCACCAAGTTAAATACAAATGTGAAACTGTGTTGCTGTATGACTCAGACGTGGAGTCACCAAGTTAAACACAATTAAGATTCAGACCTTTGTCAACAGATGTCTTCAGCGGATTCTCAGACTGAGATGGTATGACAGAGCTGCAAACACAGACCTGTGGATAAGGACAGGAACCCATGATGACCCAGGTCAAGAGGAGAAAATGGTGATGGGTCGGGTATACCCTACTGAAGATACAGTTGAGTGTCACTAGACAAGCACTTGAGTGGAACCCGCAAGGAAAACAAAAAGAGGACTCCTAAATAGACCTGGAGATGAAGTCTTCTTGAGGAACTGAAGAGTGCTTGACTATCCTGGGAGACCATAAAGAAAACAGCCAGAGACTGAGAAGAGTGGCGAACAACTGTTGAGGCCCTATGCTCCACGAGGAACAGAGAGAAATAAGTCATGCTGTTCAATATCAACACAGCAAAGATATTTAAAATGCATAGCTGATGACATCTAAACAAACACTTCTGGATAGACATACAAATAAGCCAAGATATTCAAGGACATTACAGACCATCTAGCATTTGTGTAAGAAGTTTTCCTCTCTCTGAAAAGACATGCATGTTGTAGTGCTTTTTGACCATAATCCATAATGAAAGCTGACTTACCCAAAGTTGCCGTTGATGGGCATGTCATTACCACTGGAACGAGTTTGAGAATTAGGTGTTAAGTTTGGACATGCCAGACAAAAATCTGGCCAACAATGGCGGAATGCGGAGGACCATTCAGAGTCAGAACTGTTTGATTCTGAACACGACTTTGCTAGCACATTTCCGACATGTTTGGTCGGGTATTTTCCAGTTTTGTTTGCCGAGCTACTGAGTTAGTGCTTGAGCAACGCTGTGAGCTATAACTGTTACATGGAATGCTTTTGCTGTGTCAACCGTGCGTTTGTTGTGTGTATTCAGAAAATGGCAGACAGCGGTTATGACGAACAAGCTCAATCTGTCGTATGCAGTTATATTGCGAGTGCAGAAAGCTGGATTTTGTCATGATTGATGTTCCTTCGACAAGAATTGCAATTCAAGTGATGAACAGTTTTGTGTTGCTACATTAGCGACGGCCATATGCATTTTATGCGATGCATGTTGTTTTTGTGTGGCGTCGCAGCTGTTTCATTCTGGAATTAGTTCACACAGGAAACATTTCACAGTTGTTAGCATTTCGTGTGATTTTCATTGGCACAGGAACGGAGCAATTATGGGGTGACCCGTTGCAGTGAAGTTGGAATCGTACTTATGAACTATGAACTATGCCAGACAGTGTCGTCTTCGTAGTAGAGAGAGAAGATATAGTAATCAATTTTTCATGGGTATGGTGTGCAAATGGACTTTGGGATGGCTGCTGCATCGGAGGACAGAGCACGAATGGGAATGCCCAATGTGTCATGACGTCGATCGCATAACATAACATAACTGGATGGCACAAGCTAAAAGGATTATAGACCGGGTGATGGCACAGCCTTTGGCTGTCCCCAGCCTACCTGCAAGGCAGCAAGTTGCTATTTTCTTTTAGGGTAGTGACCCTTAGACAACCTTCCCTCCTGGGTTGTTGAGCCTCATTTGGTCAGGTTACCTGTCTTTTTTGGACTACTTAGTTTGCCTACCGCCTAGTTTTGTGTACAGTTTGCTCCGCTAGCCTTTGATTGTTCCCAATCTGACTTCAAGGCAGTAGTAGTTCCCTGCGAGCGGAAACGCGCACTAGATTCAAGCCTCTGCTGGGCTTTCCAGTTTTCTGCATATATGGGTGGTCCGCTCACCCTAAGCTGCCACCCCCTTCGTCGCTCCACCATCAGCGCTGTGCATATCTGCCCCACCGTTGGGCCCATCTGTGCATCGTTCGCATGCGTGTTCGCTCTGCCTCGGTGCCTGCCCACCGTGTCTATTAGTTTTCACCGTGCACACATTGACCATGCCTCTAGACTGTCCGGATACAGAGCTCAACTCAGGCCTCCACCTCTGGGGCCGAGTTTCGCCCATATCTCTTCTTTGGATGCACCGCTCAGGATTCAATTCGGGCCCTACCTCAGCGCTCTGAGATTCGCCCTATGTGGGCCCACGTCTCTTCTCTGGATGCACTCCTCGTCCCTTTATGTTTATCCGTTCAGCTTTCCCTATCGACAGGAGAGATGTGCATTAATAGTCACTCTGGGATTCCGCTCGTCTGTGTTGCGAGCGGATCTCGATACGTCTGCATCACTACTTAAACCAGAGTGGCTCTCCTCGATCCCTACCCGCTTAGCCAGACAAGATCGGTTGTCTGTTACCAGGGTCACCATGTGGAGGTGGAGTAGGATCTTGATTAGTGCCAGCTCACTAATCCTGGCACGGTGCTGTCCCTATGCGCCTTTGACTCCAATAGCTAAGATTATATTTACTAGGTAATTATTATCTTTGTCTATCGCCTTGTGTTGAGGGGCTGCAAGGAGCAAAGAATAGTAAAACCGCTAGCTACAAGGCATGTCATAAGAGGCGACTGAGGTAGGGACCTAGGAAGCTACTCTATTAAAAATAATCGGATGTGCTGGCCTACTTGTAGGCGCATAACTGGCACAAGATACAATCGCTCTTAGGCTCAGATCATATACAGATCACAAAGATTGGCTTTACAAGTGGTCGATATGGAGCTTTAGAAGAAGAAAAAAGACAACTCTCAGCCCATGTTGTGGAAGATCCAAAATGGCAGTTTGCGGTATGAGCGGATCAGTGTTTCCATCCTCAAAGGAACTACTGTTCTAGACATGTGGGTAATGAGAGAGCAGACAGGCTCCTGTAATTGGGGTGTTGAAGATGGACAAAGGGGATCTATTCAGCTGCTCAGTGATCGACTTGGATGAGGACAGTGCAATTTACGAATTTCTCTAGTGTTTAGATTTTGAAATCAAGCATTGTACAAGTAGGACTGCATACAAGATACGGTTAATAAGAAATGTGTTTAACCTGTGAGCCATGGGAACCTTCATCATGCACGCTCCAATCTCTGCTAGGAAAGACCGGTCTGCTCAATATGACATCAGTTCAGTAACCAATATCCAATAATTAGAGCTGCTCTTGTAGACTGCATTAAAACTATATACCAAAGGTGATAGAACAAGTTTTTGTATTGGAAAAAGCATTGATTATGAATAGTTCCTTTCTTCTTCTTCTTCTTTGCGTTTGTTCTTTACGACTAATTTTAATCACTGTAATATGTTTGATCTTTGCCAAGAACATGTATTCGTTGCACATTGGTTTGGTAGGCCCTTAAACGCATAGACTTCCACACGTTTAGGACACATGCATCCGATTTCAGCCACACCTCCTTAGTCGCCTGTTACGAAATGCGTGGCAGATACCAGTGGTTCTATTCTTTAATCCCAAATTTGGGCTCTGGTAACCACTTGGGCGGTTCCTTTCTTCAAGTTATAGTGTTTGTTCATTGATGTATTACTAAACTTAAAGATCATTAGTCACACCAGGTTTAGTAAATTTCTCTTTGTTTGATTCCTTTTTGTTTCTTTCTATGACTACAGATCTCACTCTTGGAGACTGTCACCTGATTGCCATTGATGACATTGAAAGCCGAGAAGGGGGTCATGATTTTGTAAGTGCTTCCTCTTTGATCAGTATAATTGCCGTGTGGTGCTGGGGCCCCAAGGAAGCAAAGAATAGTACTACTGCAACCTACAATGCATGTCGTAAGAGGCGACTGATGTAAGCCCTAGGGATGCTCCCTAGTAAATGAAAAGCAGCCAGAAATCAGATGTGCTGGCCTACTTTAAAAAAGAAGGGTTTAAAAGCTGAAGGATTGACTTCATTGCACCCGGGGTTTTTTCCATACGGCTCGTCCCTCTCGCAGAAATGGCACGCCACCTGCCGAGAGTATTGCACAAAGCACAAACTCCATAGCTCCCGCAACAATCCTGGGGTCTCTGGAAAAACTGCACTCGTGAACAGAATGAGCGCAGTCCGGACTCGAACATCGACCTTCGACTCACAAAGCAAAGGGCCTTAACCACAGAGACCCCCTACTTGTAGATGCATAACTGGCACAACGTACATGCTCTTAGGCTCAGATCACATACAAATCACACAGAGTGGTTGACAAGTGGTCGATATAGAGCGTTTGAAAAGAAAGATCAGCATAGTCTGTAAGTAACATCTAGTGACCTAATAAAGAATAATACGTTCTGTAGATTGTAGCAGAAACTCATGTTTTTCATGATTTAGTGTGAACTTTGTATACATGGAGTTGTGGCTTGTGAACCTTTGTGTAATGGCTGGAACCTTGTGTAATGCATGGAGTTGTGGCTTGTGAACCTTTATGTAATGCATGGAGTGATTCATTTATGATATTGTTGTTGTTTAGTATCACTATCATTTGTAGAGCCATATCAGAAATATGTCCAAAATATTCAAAAATAAGTCATTAATTAAAACTGACGAAATGTTCAAGAATATGTACCTGAAAAAGTGAGATTCCCATGTGAGAGTAAAAAGTGAAATTCCTCATGTGAGAAATAAAAAAGTGAAATTCCTCATGTGAGAAGTAAAAAAGTGAAATTCCTCATGTGAGAAATAAAAAAGTGAAATTCCTCATGTGAGAAGTTAAAAAATGAACATTAGAAAAAATAGACCTGTGCACTTCGACTGTGCCAATCACAAAACCATCAGTGTAGACAACGGCACCTTCCTCCATTATGTAGTCATATATTAACGCTTTGACTTCTGCATTGACTATTGTAGGCAATGAGTCACCACTTGATTTATTTACCATGTTGACTACCACAAAGGATTGTCTGTGTTCAGTGGGTATAGGTATCCACTATTCTCCATGATCTATGTCCTGAATGGCACATACCCGTTGTATGACCTCTCTGCTCAGCCCAGCTACAATTGACCACATTTAAGTCTGTTGCCTTTACAGTTTTCTAGTTAATTGTGTGATGGTACGTTAAGTCTGCAGTGAATTTAAGGTAAGCATTCTACGCATCCCAATTTTACTGTTTATGTCTGAAGGTAGAGTAGGTATCTCATTGCTCTAATGCTGTGTCTTTGGTGCATCCAAGTATGATGCGCATTGATTCATTCTGTATCTTCTCTATTCTGTTGATTTATATATTGCTGAGAGTAAGTATTGCCGATGCGTATTCCATGACAGACAGGATCAACCCTTGATAGAGATAGTTGTTACCTCTATGGAGCACAATTTACACACTATTATCTGCAAAGACAGAAATGTGCTAACAACAATGAAGTGACTCTTATTATTGAAACTTATATTTCAGTTAGCACTCATAGTAGCACAACACAGAGACAAACGTACAAATAAATTATCAGGGATAAACCTTCCGGCACTCACAAATGGCCTGCAGAAGATTTACAAAGCTGCAGTAGAACAGAAAGGTAATGAAGTATTAGTTGTTTGTGCAGAAAATGGTCATACAATTTATCAATTAATAACTTGGTCTAGAAATTATAGCCATCAAATATTAACTTTGGCTGAAATGTGAGATAACATGACAAATAGAAGCTGCAGTAAAACTGTAATGTGAACCGAAAGTTCAATACAAATGACATAAACAGCTGTTTAGGTGACGCACTGTTGTATTTTAACTATGTCTTTGTTTATATCATAACATGTAAGTCTATAGTTTGGCCTACAAATCAATGAAACGATACAGTTCTTAGTAAAGATCAAATATATCTCAAAGAGTGATTAAGATTGGTCGTAAAGAATGAACCAAAGAAGAAGAAGGAGATTTTAACTAATTTTATAACTAAAAATGTCACATTCTATGTCTTTCTTCAACCATTTTTCATGTTGTCATAGTCTGCATACAGTTTTTCTGTTTCTCATATTTTGTTTCTTGCTTTCAATTATTGTATTTTTCTTTGTTAGTTTCTACCAATGATTACTAGATTAGGAGTCTTGCAGCACATGTCATGCACCTGCCATCGAGTTTTGTTTCTTCTGGGATGTAGAATGACAATAAGTGGGGCATCAATGCAATATGTAACCAATGACTTTTGGTACTTGACCACAAGGGCAGGCCATGATCTTGAACTTCTTGTACATATCACTTCAGAGCCTGTTATGACTCATCCAGAGTCTGAATACTGAGATCTGTTGTGACTCATCACCACCTCACTATTCACTAGTCTTTTTTAACCCTCCATGAGGTTTTAATTTTATTCTGTAAGAAAATACACCTCTGCAGTATCACATCATCATCTTCTTATTTACTGATTGACCATGACTTGCTCAGAGAGAGAAGTGTGTTTAACCAGCGAGCCACAGGAACCATCAGTATGCATACCCTTCGACATCTGTTGAAGGAGATTGGGCACTTGTGGGTCTTCCCAGAGTTCTGTGACGTCAGCTCAGTAACCAACCACCATGACTTGCTACCATATAACAAACTTAACCCAATGTGAAGCTGAATGACTCATGATATTAATACCATTAGCAAGGACTTTCTTGTTACATATATACATATACTTGTTATGTTGGAATATTGTTTGCCAAGTCTGTTCAATTCCTTGTTTGTGAGTTCTTCTACTGCTTCTTTTGTCAGCACACTGTTACTGGGTTGTTAACCCAGTGTCGTGGTTTTATGTATTTGTCTTGCGCTTCTCTGGTGACTTGAGTGATGTTTTTTAGTCCCTGGCAGAATTCAACTACTTTATCTATCCACCTTTTCCTTGGTCTTCCTCTTGCCTTCCTTCCTGATATTCTGTTGTGGAAAGCTTCATAGGCAGTTTGGTCTGTTCGCATTCTTACTAAGCGGCCAAACCACTTCATTCTCTGTTTCGCCATATAATTCGAGCGCGGTCTTGTTCCAACTTCTTCTTTGATGCTGGTATTCTCTGATGCTGGTGTTTCTGAATTACTTTCCAATATTTATAAAAGTGTTTATTTATAGTTTTTCTATCTCTTTAAATTTGTAAAATTTTTTGTTTCAGTTAGTAACATTTAAACATTATATATCATATATATATTTGTTCATGTTATCATCTAGCTAGTGTACATTTGCCTCGTATCGGCCATGACACACCAGGTTTTAATTGGTATGGCACAGAGAGACTCCTACAAAAGTACCTGTCATCTAAGGGCATTCCAACCTACATGTATCCTTATGAACCTCATATATATTTATTTTGTAATAGTTTGTTTTGTTTGTTAAAGTCATTTTATTTGTTTCCATTTTGTCTGTCTTGTAGCTGACTGCTACCTTTGTCAACATCATTAGAATGAAAGTCTGAAAGTGAATGAAGAAGATATCTATAACATACCCTTTATACCTCCCTGTCTTCTCTTCTGATTTTGTATCCTTCACTGTTTTATGTAGCACACTTTTTGGGCATTATTATGACCAAGTCATGATCAAATAAATTGTTGCATTATTTGCAGTAGAAATAAATGAATAAACAATAATAAATAAAAACACTAGATGGCTACAGAACTTTTAGAAACCACAATCAGGGAAATTTGTAGCTCGTCACCCGAGGAGGAAGAAGGGCACCACAAGGAGAGAGTGGAGAGATCTGGAAAGGATGGCCTTGGACAGACGGACTTGGAAGGCGTAGGTTGAGGACATATTCTTCCTAGGGCGAAGGGTGAAGAAGAAGAAGAGGCAGCCACAGAAATATTGGTTTGTAGAATAAGGTTTAGAATTTCATATACACACAGACTATACACATTTCATATATACAGACTAATGATATGAATATTGTTTCTTTATTCTTCGTTCTTCTACTTTTGTGGTTGTCGCCATACTGTTACTAGCTTGTTGCCCAGTGTCATGTTTTCTGTTTTTGTCTTGCGCTGCTCTAGTGGCTTGGGTGGCATACTGTTACTAGCTTGTTGCCCAGTGTCATGTTTTCTGTTTTTGTCTTGCGCTGCTCTAGTGGCTTGGGTGACATACTGTTACTAGCTTGTTGCCCAGTGTCATGTTTTCTGTTTTTGTCTTGCGCTGCTCTAGTGGCTTGGGTGACATACTGTTACTAGCTTGTTGCCCAGTGTCATGTTTTCTGTTTTTGTCTTGCGCTGCTCTAGTGGCTTGGGTGACATACTGTTACTAGCTTGTTGCCCAGTGTCATGTTTTCTGTTTTTGTCTTGCGCTGCTCTAGTGGCTTGGGTGACATACTGTTACTAGCTTGTTGCCCAGTGTCATGTTTTCTGTTTTTGTCTTGCGCTGCTCTAGTGGCTTGGGTGACATACTGTTACTAGCTTGTTGCCCAGTGTCATGTTTTCTGTTTTTGTCTTGCGCTGCTCTAGTGGCTTGGGTGACATACTGTTACTAGCTTGTTGCCCAGTGTCATGTTTTCTGTTTTTGTCTTGCGCTGCTCTAGTGGCTTGGGTGACATACTGTTACTAGCTTGTTGCCCAGTGTCATGTTTTCTGTTTTTGTCTTGCGCTGCTCTAGTGGCTTGGGTGACATACTGTTACTAGTTTGTTGCCCAGTGTCATGTTTTCTGTTTTTGTCTTGCGCTGCTCTAGTGGCTTGGGTGACATACTGTTACCAGCTTGTTGCCCAGTGTCATGTTTTCTGTTTTTGTCTTGCGCTGCTCTAGTGGCTTGGGTGACATACTGTTACTAGCTTGTTGCCCAGTGTCATGTTTTCTGTTTTTGTCTTGCGCTGCTCTAGTGGCTTGGGTGACATACTGTTACTAGCTTGTTGCCCAGTGTCATGTTTTCTGTTTTTGTCTTGCGCTGCTCTAGTGGCTTGGGTGACATACTGTTACTAGCTTGTTGCCCAGTGTCATGTTTTCTGTTTTTGTCTTGCGCTGCTCTAGTGGCTTGGGTGACATACTGTTACTAGCTTGTTGCCCAGTGTCATGTTTTCTGTTTTTGTCTTGCGCTGCTCTAGTGGCTTGGGTGACATACTGTTACTAGCTTGTTGCCCAGTGTCATGTTTTCTGTTTTTGTCTTGCGCTGCTCTAGTGGCTTGGGTGACATACTGTTACTAGCTTGTTGCCCAGTGTCATGTTTTCTGTTTTTGTCTTGCGCTGCTCTATACAACTGTTACCATTTCATATATCAGCCATGTCATGATTTTTGTTTTTGTCTTCGCTCTCTTTGTGGTTGATGCATACTGTTACTACTTGTTGCCCAGTGTCATGTTTTCTGTTTTGTCATTGCGCTGCTCTAGTGGCTTGGGTGACATACTGTTACTAGCTTGTTGCCCAGTGTCATGTTTTCTGTTTTTGTCTTGCACTGCTCTAGTGGCTTGGGTGACATACTGTTACTAGGTTGTTGCCCAGTGTCATGTTTTCTGTTTTTGTCTTGCGCTGCTCTAGTGACTTGGGTGGACAGGATTCTGCTATGCCATCTATCCATCTTTTTTGTTGTCTTCCTCTTTCCTGATGTTCTGTTGTAGAAGTCTCTGTATACAGTGGAGTTTGGTTGCGTTCTCATTAAGGGGCTGAACCATTTCATTTTTGTTTCTCAATGTGATTCAAGCAAGGTTCGTACCAACATTTTTCTTATGCTGATGTCTTTTCTGATGTTGTTGGTGACTTTTAATTGGCATCACATTTCACATGTATTTTTTTTTTTGCAACTGTACTTTGCTCATTTTTCATGTTTGGCTCTGGTAACACAAAATAGGCATGAAAATGCTGTTGATCATCTGTTGTTTAGCTGTCAGTGAGATGTTTGGGTGTCTTAACAAATAGGGCTAGTTGTTAAGTTACACCATTTGCTTTTTGCACTCTATCTCTCTGCCTAGTCTTCCATCTTTTGTGAATATGCTTTTAAGTATTTGAATTCTTGCATTTTTTTAAATCCAACTGCACATCACATAATGGAAACCACACTATCTGATCCACTAAAATGTAATGTGTACTCATAAATTTTCATGCATTTAGTTGAGTACACAATAAAAGATAAACGATTCCTTGTTTATAGCACTCCTGCAAAATTGAAGGGAATAATTTTTTTCTGTTTAGAGTATACCTACCACCCACACGTTCACCCTAAGACTTGTGCTTTTCTGTTTAGAGTATACCTACCACCCACACGTTCACCCTAAGACTTGTGCTTTTCTGTTTAGAGTATACCTACTCACCCACAGTTCACCCTAAGACTTGCTTTTCTGTTTAGAGTATACCTACCACCCACACGTTCATCCTAAGACTTGCTTTTCTGTTTAGAGTATACCTACCACCCACACGTTCACCCTAAGACTTGCTTTTCTGTTTATAGTATACCTACCACCCACACGTTCACCCTAAGACTTGCTTTTCTGTTTAGGTATACCTACCACCACACGTCACCTAAGACTTGCTTTTCTGTTTAGGTATACCTATCACCACGTTCACCTAAGACTTGCTTTTCTGTTTAGAGTATACCTACCACCCACACGTTCACCTTAAGACTTGCTTTTTTGTTTATCATAAGCAAAACTGCAGTCTTATTTTAAAATAGTGTCAGAATAGTTTTTTTTAATAGAGATTTCTATTAAATAAATAAATATTGCAAGAATGCAAATTATATTAACTTATGTACCTTAAAGTAATAATAATAATTTCTGTCTTACCATTAACGGAGACGAGCCCAGTAAACGCTGGCTGAATCGGACACATCGCCAAGGATAAGCACCAGAACTCCAAATGGCCTGAAGATGTGACGAAACCCACCCATGCTAAGGCTGCATGAATCAGATTTCCACATGAAAAAAATTTATGGGGAGGTCTGGTACATCGGTCTGGGCGGTGATCGCAAGAGAGAGAGAGAGAATCAGATTTCCACATGAATGAATTTATGGAGAGATCTGGTACATCGGTCTTTAGGTGATTGCGAGAAAGAGAGATGCCAAAAATGAAAACAGCTAACAATCTTCAGACACTGCATTTTATTGTAAAGCGCTCACAAAATCTGCATATATATATAAATCTCAAAAATGCCTATTGTCTATTCCCAGGTGGAAGATGTAGTTGGCTGTCCACTCTGCCGTTAGGTAGGGATGGGAGCTTTAATTTCGTTCTAGGGCTAGATGAGTTGCCCTGTTGTTGTTTGTATCCGTGTTTATGTAGTGTGGTCTTGATATTGTCTATCCATCTTTTCTTGGTCTTCCCTTAGCTCTAGTACCCTATCTAATAAAAATGCCTTACATAATAAAAGCTACTACTTCCCAAGGAAGCAAGCTCAGAAAAGGAAAACTCAACCTGTGATTGATTATCCTTCGAAAGGTCAGTACAAGTTATATATCAGGCATGTATCATGTCACTACTGTTAGCATATTCAATAATTACTTCTGGCATAACTGTCACCAGTACCATGTCATAACAAACTTTCTTTCTCGAATCCTGTTTGCCTCACAGCGTCAGGTCAAGAAATTTCTAAAACGGGCCCTTGTATGCGCTTCGTAGATAGTCTCTTTCATCGCTTCTGTTATCTCTGAGGTTCATCTTTTGCGGTCTGGCCTTTTGCTTTGTATACATTGTATCGGAGCAGCATTGTTCTTTGAGGTTCACTGTCTGTTGGTAATCTGCTTACGTGGCCGAACCATTTAATTTGTTGTTTCTTGATGAAGTCTAGTACTGATGGTGTACCCACTTTTTCCTGTTTTCATTTCTCAACCGGTCATAAAAAACTCTGTGGACATATCAACATATCACTTATATACAGAGATGAATTAGCAACTAATGCAATAGACAATTAAGGAGGTAGAATCTTCCTGAATCTATGCAATTTCACACAAAAAAGATTGTTGCTGGCAACAGGTAAATTCTCCAGCAACTGTAGAGCAAATGAACATGCCTCGTAAATTACATTAGAATTGAAAGAGAATAGAAACAAAGAAGCATAATAGTTTCTTTCACTGATGCACTCTCTGTAGTTCATGCTGATTGTACTGGAAACAATAAAAATGCAGAACTAAACTACCTGAGATAAACACTATACATCTATTATTATTATATTTCCTTTGTACCTTATATGTTACATAGTTAGAACTTTAACTTGAAGATATAACTATATACTCGCCAGTGGTACCGGGCACAAATTTGGGGTGTAGAGAATAGAACCACTGTTATCTGCCACGCATGTTGTAAGAGGTGACTAAGGAGGTTTGGCTGAAATCGGATGAAATGTCATAGACGTGTAGAAGTCTATGCGTTTAGGGGCCTACCAAACCAATGTGCAACTATACACGTTCTTGGCAAAGATCAAACATATCACAAAGAGTGATTAAATTAGTCGTAAAGAATGAACGCAAAGAAGAAGAAAAAGCATATAGATTAATGAATAATAAGAACTTTGACTTGAAAATATAGCATATAGACTAAAGAACTTTGTCTTGAAGATATAGATACTAAGAACTTTGTCTTGAAGATATAGCATATAGACTAAAGAACTTTGTCTTGAAGATATAGCACTAAATAGACTAAAGAACTTTGTCTTGAAGATATAACATATAGACTAAAGAACTTTGACTTGAAGATATAGCATCACCAATAGACTGAAGAATATTAGAAAAATATCTGCCCTCTCAGTTGACTGTTCCTACTGTGTGCTGTACTGTTGATACATTCATGCTGGAGCTACTGTGGTACTGCTGTAAGTAGCTACTGTGCTATACTGCTGATACAACTGGAACATTGCATACTGCTGATAATCATGCTGAGCAATGTGTGCTCTACTGCTGATACAATCATGCTGGAACTACTGTGTGCACTGCGCATAATGCTGGAGCTAATTGAAAACTGATACATTCATGCTGAGCACGTGCTACTGATATGTCTGCTAGCTACTGCACTTGATAACATCTGAGCATGCTAACGCTGAACAATCGCTAAGTACATGTGCTCTACTGTGATATTCATGCTGAGCTACTGTGTCACGTGATATAATCAGCTTTCTGACCAGATTGAGCACCTGAGTACAGAAAAATATATTCTAATTAGTTTCCTGGTTTTAAAAGCAAAAATAAATTGCTATCAATTTACCTTAACTACAGTGTAAGATAAAATTTCTTGAGCTGTTACAATATTTTGGGAGTGTGGATGACATGGACACACAACATTTGCTCTAATGTGTGTTTGTTTTTCAGTGTCTAAAGGCAATACATCATCAGCATCCAATGAGACATTGTGCTCTACATCATCCTCATCTTCAATACCAACAACATCAAGCAATGCAGAAGTTGCAACATCAACTCAACTTCCATCCCTATTTTCTGGTATTGGTGTTTACTTCCATAATGTCTCAGAGGAGGACCAGAAAAGACTCAAAAGATTTATTATTGCATATCCTTACATACTGATTTAGTGGTTTATTTTATTTCTCATCTTATTCAATAATTATCTTTAATATGTAAACAATGTCGGGGCTAGTGGTAAGTAAGCCCTTTGCCTTGTGAGTCGAAGGTCATGGGTTTGAACCCGGACTGCGCCGTTCTGTTCACTGGTGCATTTTTTCCAGAGACCCTTAGGATTGTTGCTGAAGCTACGAAGTTCGTGCTTTGTGTAATACTCTCGCAGGTGGCGTGCCATTACGCTGAGAGGGACAGCCATATGGGGTAAAACCCAGTGCAATAAGTCAATTTTCAGCTTAAACATTGTGTATTGAAGCAGACAAGTGTATGATCTATTTTAAACTTGTGCTTATTCCTCAATCAATTACTACATTATTAATAAATACTACATACATTTTTGTACACAAGTCTTTGCAATTACTTTATTCTTGAGTAGACTTTTTGCCTGAGTACAGGGAGTAGAAACTGCAGACCTCCACCGATGATTCTCTTCATCATATTTTTTATGTCAATATCAGAAGTTATAAGAAACACAGATTTGTGCAAGAGAATAAAACAACAACCAACACTACTACAGATTTGCCCAAGTGGTTACCGGGGCTCAAATTTGGGGTGTAAAGAATAGAACCACTATTACCTGCACACATGTTGTAAGAGGCGACTAAGGAGGTTTGGCTGAAATCGGATGCACATGTCCTAAACGTGTAGAAGTCTATGCATTTAGGGGTCTACCAAACCAATTTGCAACGTATACACGTTCTTGGCAAAGATCAAACATATCACAAAGAGTGATTAAAATTGGTCAAAGAACGAACGCAAAGAATATGAAGACTACTACAGATTAAAGGCAGCAAGAAACATTGGTCACACCTTCCCAAAAAAAAAGACAATGCAACCAAAATATATATATATATGTTGAACTGGAACTCGAGAGAGAAATGTAAGAGTAGGAAAATAAACAAATCATAGAAGAGAAGACCAGAGAAGCTACATGGACCTCTGTGTGAGTTACACAACATATATTGCAGTTTATACAAGAGACAACAATGCAGATATAAACAATATGTTTCAAGCAACAGAAAGGGAAGAAGTACTGTGGAGAGCGACAGTTGCAGCCTTATGGTCCACCAGGATCAAGAAAGAGAAATGAACTAAACAAATGTACACTATAGATTGTAGCCTAATAACTTTTTTTTAAAGACTATTGATTTCTTATATCTTCTTCTTCTCTTCCAACATTTACTTCTTTATAGAAGTGTTGGGGGTGAAACGTAGTCATCTTGTGTGTGCTTGTTCTCTTCCAACATTTACTTCTTTATAGAAGTGTTGGAGGTGAAACGTAGTCATCTTGTGTGTGCTTGTTCTCTTCCAACATTTACTTCTTTATAGAAGTGTTGGGGGTGAAACGTAGTCATCTTGTGTGTGCTTGTTCTCTTCCAACATTTACTTATTTATAGAAGTGTTGGGGGTGAAACGTAGTCATCTTGTGTGTGCTTGTTCTCTTCCAACATTTACTTCTTTATAGAAGTGTTGGGGGTGAAACGTAGTCATCTTGTGTGTGCTTGTTCTCTTCCAACATTTACTTCTTTATAGAAGTGTTGGAGGTGAAACGTAGTCATCTTGTGTGTGCTTGTTCTCTTCCAACATTTACTTCTTTATAGAAGTGTTGGGGGTGAAACGTAGTCATCTTGTGTGTGCTTGTTCTCTTCCACCATTTACTTCTTTATAGAAGTGATGGGGGTGAAACGTAGTCATCTTGTGTGTGCTTGTTCTCTTCCAACATTTACTTTTATAGAAGTGATGGGTGAAACGTAGTCATCTGTGTGTGTGCTTGTTCTCTTCCACCATTTACTTTTTATAGAAGTGTTGTGAAAGCGTAGTCATCTTGTGTGTGATGTTCTCTTCCAACATTTACTTCTTTATAGAAGTGTTGGGTGTGAAACGATCATCTTGTGTGTGCTTGTTCTCTTCCAACATTTACTTCTTTATAGAAGTGTTGGAGGTGAAATTTAGTGATCTTGTGTGTGTGATTTTTTAAAGGCACTTTGTAAGCTGATATTCATGTTCGTAAGGCTGTTCTTGATGCCGTCGCTCCATCTTTTGCATGGTCTTCCTCTTGCTTTGTATTCATTATACTTTTTCTGTGTGGCTCTCTGTGGTAGGTGATACCAGGGCATTCTTGTAAAGTGTCCAAACCATTTAATCTGTTGTTCTTTTATGAATTGCATGACTGGTTTCACATCCAGTCTTCTTCTGATTTCTTCATTTTAAATTTTGTCTCTTATTGTCACACCTGCAGCTCTTCTAAGACACCTCATCTCTGTGGTTATTATTTTCCGCTCATTAGCTGCTGTTATTGGCCATGTTTGACACTGGTAACATAGTGTTGGCCAGAAAATCGTTCTTATGAGATTTGTTTTAGTTGTTAGCGGTATCTCTTTATGTGATAAGTGGTGTTAACTGCCCCAGTACCTGGTTAGCTTTTGTGCAACGATTGCTGATTTCGCTATCGATACTTCCATCTGCTGTGAAAATGTCTCCTAAGTATTTGGCCTCAATTGTTTGTTTTATGTCTACGTTCTGGAGTTTTATTGTAAGGTTTTCTGGTTCTGTACTCATTGCCATTATTTCTTATATATATTATTATTATGTATTTCTTATATATTGTCTCATAATCAAATGTGTACCAACCTTAACAGTTGTACTTTTGATGGGGATGTGGAGAAACAAATGACTCATTCAATTACTCATCTAATAACTGATGCCAGCACTAACAAGTTGGTAGGTTCTTGTGTTTCTCTATCCGTTTTAGTGTAGTATTGACGAGTGCTGATTATATTTCTTTGTTGAAATTTCCTACTTATTTTTTTGGTGTGTACACTGCACAATACCCTATCTGATCTGAGCAGTGAAAGTCCATGAGCTCGGCATGTGCCCAACCACCAACCCATCTGTGTAAACAACAACGTCACTCTCAGACGATTTCTCAGAAGTTAATGCCTAAACTTCTGCCTCAACGACCACTGGGTTTTCTTCTCTGCATTCTCTATCCTGTCTGATGCATACTGAAAAGGATGTATTACTCCCTACAGGAACTCATGTCCATTCTTCACCAAGTCCAATATCCTTTAATGAACACACCTGTAGAATAAAGTCCTTGGCCTGACCCATCTAAAATGTTTCTATTTTTAGCCTGCTGCCCATTTCTCTCCTGATTTCCCAGTACATTGCGTTGTTGCGTTTCAGCAGAGGTAGGCTTATGCTTGGCAAACCTATGTTTTGACTTCCATGGTTGGAAATTCAGGAAGTTAATGCGTCACCCTGTACAGTGTATCTTTATTGCACTCAACTATAATGTGCATAGCTTTGTTCTTTATTCTTCCATCTGCATATAGCTGAGAGTTAGAATCGCCAAAGCAATATGGAAAAAAATTACATGAAACAATGCTTGCTGGCTTTTTCTCCCTAAATTATAACAGATGAAAACTTTATCCTAACTACAAGTTTTAATTTTTATATTTCATATTGTGCTTATGAAAACATTGAATCGTATTGATATTCAGAAACACTTTTTTTTTCTTGAAATTCTGATAGGAGGAATGAATTGGTTATTGGTTACTAAACTGACGTCATTGCACTTCGGACAGACCCATAGGTGCTCAGTCTTCCCCAACAGATATCGAAGTATGCATACTGATGGTTCCTGTGGCTCGCTGATTAAACACACCTCTCACTCTGCCTCTCAGGCATCCAGTTCGACTTGAACAATGGGTAACTCCAAACTGCCTAAATCGCTTGATCGATTCAACATTGATTTTAGTGTTCTCATCCAACAGACAGTCGTGAAGAGACCAAAGAATATCCCCTTATCCATCTTCAACTCCCCAACAATCGATGCTGTTGATGCAAGCCTGTCCGCCTCTCATTACCGTAAACACCCGCATGCCCAGGACAGTATATCCACGTAAGCCGCTGGAGGTTAGAAACTTCTATAGACGACATCCACTCATCCGAAACCTGCCCTTCTGGATCTTGTGAAGCATCGACTGAGAGTCAGATACAACAACTGCGCCAGTAAATGAAGTCCCAGACAGCCAATGGAGGGCAGCAATAATGGCCTCAAACGGTCACTGAGCATTTTGCCTGTTTCTCCAATATATGCCTTAGCACACCACTTGCAAGTGATAGCGTAGATTATATTTTGGGACTCGCCTGTGAAACCATCTTCAATAACAAATGGGGCTAAAGGAAAAGATCTACGAAAATACAAAGAAATGTGTACATAACTACCACTACTGATACAGTTATGTATATCTATTTCTTGTCCTTGCCTTCCTCTCAGTTGATTTGACAGAAAAATAATGATTGTGTCTGTTATCTACAGGAGCTGAATGACCTGATCAAAGATGTCAAATGCCGTGTGGTTACACCAAACTGGTTAGATGATTGTGTTAGTGAGGGGAGATTACTACCAACAGAGGATTATCTCATCTCATTATCCTAGCTTTGTTTTGGGGAAATTTTATGTCATTTTTTATGTCATATATAAAAGTTTGTATTTTAAACTTCACTTTATTAGTGATCCAGAGGCATGGGCATTCAATAAAGTGAGACATGCAAAAAAAATCAGTTTTGCATTTGAGTGGTTTACAGACAGGACCTAACATTACAGCTGCATGTTTATCTTTTTTCCTACAGCTCCAAGTTCAAAGAATTCAATTTGTCCATGATGTCTGTGAGAAAACCCAAATCCATCAACCAGCTTGAGTCATTTAGTTGACCAAAATTCTCATTTTTGGAGGAGATATTTTTCTTATATCTTTTCAACCAAGCTTTCGAATTGTGTAGAAACTTTACCTTTACCGAGCCATCATACTTTTGTATGAAGAATAATATTTGTCCGTTTATCTTTATCATTTTGTAAATGAGGTCTTTAAAAGTCAGCCGTGCAAATGCAATGCTGGAATGTATTGAATCACTACAAATGCTAACAATTAACTGCTTCTTCGAACGCTCCATATCAACCACTTGTTAACCACTCTTTGTGATTTATATGTGATCTGAGCTTAGGAGTCATTGTACGTTATGCCAGTTAAGCGAATACAAGTAGGCCAGCACTTCCGATTTCTGCGATGCTTTTTATTTACTAGGGTAGCTTCCCTAGGCCACTACCTCAGTCACTATGTGTTACTATTCTTTGCTCCCACACGGGCCCCAGGAACACACTGGCGACAACAATTAACAATTATATTCATCTTCGCCCGGGCACAAGGGTTTCGATGTCAATGAGAGAGCATACATGCTGGCTGGCTCTGCCACCATATGAATAGAGCTGACATTCTGAATGACCTCATAAAGTGTGGCCGCAAAGAGGATTTTAATTTAAACCAATCAACGTGAACTGCTAGATTGCAAGAGCTTGGATTGTAGATTGGAGTGGTCAGAAAAGAACAGTACAATAGGCATAAGAGTAGACTCATCAATCAATATCGAACTGGTACAGTTAGTCGCTGAATGTTGTTGGAGATATTGCCAAGAAGATCAGAGCACCTATGAACATGTCAGGAATGCAATGAAGATATTCAAAACTAAAACTGCTGGAATAGAGTTGATTAGTCGTATAAATATTTTAATAGTGTCCAATCAAATATATTTGACTGCTCAATGATTCTTGGTGAATAATAGCGAAACACGTAAAAACAAAGTACTATAGTTTTACAGAAACAGTAACGATATATAGCAACGTTTCGACCCAAAGGCCTTTATCAAGCAAACGATACAACAAGTATGATGAATTTCGAGCAACACTACAAATGGACGATTACATATGGAAACATTCAAACCTATCTAATGAAAACGTTACTGTTTCTGTATTTTGTAAAACTATAGTACTTTGTTTTTATGTGTTTCGCTATTTTACCAAGTTTTACTGCAGTCTTCCCCTTTTTGGTGAATAATACAATATTAGGACATGGAGTTCAGAAATTAGTAAAGTTTCATCTTTCGTGCAGATGACAACATGTTTAATATGAATCACCTTTGGTGGTGCCCTATAAGTGGTGATTACAGATATCTTGTGCATAGCTTTTGACTTTTATAATTTTATCTGTTGTTTGTTCTTTTATTGGCAGTATTGTCAATGACTTCTTTTACAGTGATGTCACTAAATACCCATGGGTTTCTGTAGCTTAAGCGGTAGTGAGTTAGATTCACAACCCAAGCGTACCTGGTTCAAACTCCGAGGCAGGCTGTTTGGAAGCAAATTAGTTGCCGTGGATTTTTTAACGGAAACAAAAAATAGACCTCACCGTTCAGAAAGCAGTGGCAAACTACTGGACGTATAAGTGGTGACTAGAAAATCAACGACTCGTTTACTATGCATGGTTGATGGCTACGACCTGTAAAGGATATGCCACGATTTTCATTATTTTCACTAAATACCATAATAGCCACTTGTGTCTGATGTATCTGTTAACTCACCATAATAGCCACTTGTGTCTGATGTAATTGTTGACTCACCATAATGGCCACTTGTGTCTGATGTATCTGTTGACTCACCATAATGGCTACCTATGTCTGATGTATCTGTTAACTCACCATAATGGCTACCTATATCTGATGTATCTGTTGACTCGCCATAATGGCTACCTGTGTCTGATGTATCTGTTGACTCACCATAATGGCTACCTGTGTCTGATGTATCTGTTGACTCACCATAGTAGCCACTGTGTCTATTGTATCTATTGACTCACAATAATGGTTAACTGTGTCTGATGTATTTGTTGACTCACCATAATGGCTACCTGTGTCTGATGTATCTGTTGACTCACCATAATGGCTACCTATGTCTGATGTATCTGTTGATTCATCAAATTATAGTGAGAACCAGTCACATATTTCCTCTTCACTATTTAGTTGAGTTTGTATGTCACTGGAAACTGCATGTGTTCTTCTAGCATGTAATGGTGATATCTGAAAAATGTAAGTCTTGAATTGTTGATATAATCTCATGCTTGTAATAAAATTTCGCAAAGGGATGGTCTGCAATCTATGGGGAATAAGACAGAACTTGAGATCAAATTCTGGGCAGATTATCTTCTTCTTCTGTCGTGACACTGTTACCTTACCGGGTTGTTCCCCGGTGTCGTGATTTTCTGTTTTTGTCTTGTGCTGTTCTGGTGGCTTGGGTGATTGTTATTATTGCTCTTTCACAGGATTCTGCTATGCCATCTAACCATCTTTTTCGTGGTCTTCCTCTCGTCTTCTTTCCTGATGTTCTGTTGTAGAAGACTCTGTATACTGTGGAGTTTGGATGCATTCTTATTAAGTGACCACACTACTTCATTCTGTGTTTTCTCAATGTAATTCAAGCACGGTTCTGTGCCAACTTTCCTTCTTATGCTAATTATCTTCATATCACAGAAAAGTCAATATTGAAACAGATAGACAGTGCTCAGCACAGATATTTATGGAGATCCATGATGACATATGTGTGTGCTGGATAATGAGTAGTAAGTGTGTAAACACATGTAAATGCACATAAAATATTGGAGATGCGAACATGTGAATCTCCATACTTGTTTTGTAGATTGCACCAAGGCCTTTGACTTCGTACATCAGAAATTGTGAAACAACAAGAGGGACATAGGGATTCCATCACATTTGATCTAATTAATCGAAACACTTTATCACAAACAACAAGCAGCATTTTGAGTAGTTGTCGACAAAACATCAGAGTTGGTTTGAGGTGCAAAGGGAGACAAGGTTGTATCCTCTGCCCATATTTAACTAACATCTATGTAGAATATATTTCTTAATCATCATTTTAAATGCTCTCCTACTCATAACATGTTACATTCCAAATTTGTGCAATTACAGGATGCCTCTTTCATTAATTGCCGCTAATTGTCAATATCTGTTTCCCTCGTCCACAAAACAAGAATATATCCACCTTATCTATCTCCATTATTTGTACTTTTATAGTCAACCTGTAAGTTCTTCCTATGTTGTGAACT
This sequence comes from Arion vulgaris, assembly GCA_020796225.1. NCBI lineage: Eukaryota > Metazoa > Mollusca > Gastropoda > Stylommatophora > Arionidae > Arion > Arion vulgaris. The sequence continues at coordinate 45,595,739 of CM036764.1, read as the reverse complement.
CATTTGTGTCCAGGATATTAGATTCACTTCATATCTTGGATGTTTGAGTGCTTTATAGATGCTTATACTCTCCAGCGTTAGACTAAATGACTTTAATTAAATGATTAGTGAGCAATGTACACACTATATATGCATGTAATATATATTGCAATGTATGCACTGAGATTTGCAGTGTATGCACAATTATATTTGCATTGTACACACAATCAGATTTAGTTATAAATTTTCAAACAAGTCACATATAGCGTTACAAATAAAGATATTTATACAATGAAAACTATATGTTTTTTAAAAGTCAAAGTGTGCCTGCAAAGTACAAATATATGTATTTTATTGATATAAATTTAGTGTTGACAAGAATATAGCAACATGATGAAAATATAGATTTCCAAATGTACTGTTATCCTGGATTAGATGTTTCATCAAGGACATTGTAAGCTGAGAAATAGATGCAGTTTGTCCTTGCAATTAGAGCGCTATTTGAAGTTTGGGTTTTTTATTGTATCTTCCAATAAATACAAAAAAGTAGAAGTGGAAAAGGGGGATAAACAATAATCATCAAAAATATATATATGTAATATATATACATATAGAATGAGAAGAGAAAGTACTGAGCTATGTTGAATAATTTTCCAGCTGATCTTGTTTGGAGAGATATACCTTCTTCGGCTGATTTGAAAGCATCGGAGAGAAGCAAGGAAAAAATATGCCAAAGAGTGTGGGTACAAGTACACACCCATGTATGATGCCGCTGGTGACGGGGAATGTACTGATGGCACCCCCATCAAACATCACTGTGCCCTTCATGTTATTATGGAATGATAATATTTTAACCAGTGTAGTAGTGCAAACAATTTTTTTTCAGGAAGCTTGAAGACTCACATTCTACCTCACTAGGTCAAATGCTTGTGTTAGGTCTATAAAAGCAATGTATAGTGGCATTCTTTGTTCGCAACATTTCTCCTGTTATTGTCTTATGGAAAACAACATGTTACTGGTGGATCTGTTGGATCTAAATCCACATTGTGACTCGGGTATACTTGTTGCTAGCTTTTGTAGTCTATTTAGTACAACCCGAGCTAAGACCTCCACGGAGCTGAGCAACCACGGTAGGTGTTACAGTCACCACGATTACCTTTATTTTTGTATAAGGGGGTAATGTTTGCATCCCTCATGTCCTTATACACCCCTCCATCCTTCCAGCATAAACATAATACTTCATGCAGTCTGGTCAGGAGAGATTCAATGTGTCCCCCTTCAAGCTCTAAAAGATAGTGGACATTGTAAATCTGAACTCTCCCATATAGCCCTAGATATTGACAGACTTATTACATCACATGACATCAAAATAACTATGCAGTGGATCCTAGGACATTCAAACACACCTGGAAATGATAAAGCAGATAGGCTAGCCAAGAAAGGGTCAACACAGGAACAACCAATCACAGCAACAACTCTCCATACAGCAAAGCAAATCCTAATGACAACAAATACAGAAATTTGGCTGAACAGATGGGCCATGGGAGACACGGGAAGAGAGGTGTACACCCATATGGCCAGCCCTAACCTTAATGACAACATCAACCACCTTACAAGAAGAGATTAGAGCACCATTTTTAGACTTTGAACCCAACACATAACACTTGATAATCACTTGAACAGAATTCATCCACAACACACTCCAGAGTGCCAACTGTGCGCACATCATCATGAAACCGTTCACCACCACCTTTTGGTGTCAAGCACTAGATAACATCAGAAAGACCCTCCTTCCTCCAAGGCCAGATAAATGGAACACATTATACGGAACAAAAGAACAACCTATAAAAATCGCAGAAACCACTACATAGCATTGAGCCGAAGGGCAAGAGCTCGAGTGCCGCTGGATCATTGAAGAAGAAGAAGTCGGGAGAGATTGTTTAGAAGATTTGATCAGCGGGGATCGGGTGGTTGACATCTTTTCCGGTTGCCAGCGTGTCGATTGCATTACTGAGCTATGTCTCTGTTGGCGTCTGATCAAAGTTGGCCAAGACTGGTAGTGTGTCAATCGCATCGAGTGCGACGTCAGTTACTATATTTTTGTTGAAATATAGCTCTAGATAATGTTCCACCCAGCGCTACATCTGCTTGTTCATATCGATTTGAATTTCACCTATTTTTAGTGCAGTTTTTGTATGATTTGACCAAAGGTTTTTCTAGATGCCTTCGTAAACACCCATTATTGTCCCCAGTATCAAATTAAAGTTGGATACTTTTGCACAGGGGCGGCTGGTCATTAAGGGCCAGTGGAGCCTGACCCCACCAATAATCGATAGGTGGAATAACTTCCCGGAATAGTAAATGCTAAAAAACATGATTTTTCCGAAAATTTGTGTCTGGCCCCAAAAAGAAAAATGACCACGAGCCGCCACTGCTTCTGCATAAATTCCTGCCAGAAGTCACTTGCGCACATCATGACTTGTTTATGCTACACTTTTGCAGACCCAAGAGCAAGAAGTGACAGGTTATTTTAGTAGTTTTGTAGGGCAGCTCTTTCTTCTGCTATAACATGTTTCAACTCAACTATATTTTCTACAAACTATCAGAGTTTTGTCTATCAAAGGTGCCGAATGTGACTTTGGTCGAATTATATATGGATGTAGAACCATTTTGTTTCCGCATTTCCTTCTGGTGTGCTTTGAGGAATGTTTCATAAGGTACTGTAAAATGATTGTACCATTTATGGTTTAGTGGTATTTTCGGTGTTAATGCGTGGACATCCTTTCCTCTTTGAATAGTGGAGTGTTTTTAGTTTCAGTCTAACTTTGCTACATATCAGTGAGTGCTGAGCACACTGTTTATTGAAATTCGCCTAGTTATAATGAGGTCTAGTTGATATCATCTTTGTGATCTTGGGTGTTTTCAAGATACATTGTGGCAGGGCTTAGTATTGAAGAAAGTATTTGTGATGCAGGGGTCGTTATAGTTGCGCATCTCCAGTAATCATTGTCCATTTTCATTTATTTTTCCAGTACCATGTTTTCCAAGGCTCGGTGGCCAAGAGTTCTGATCGGCTCCAACTCTGGCAAATGTTCGCTTGTGAGAACGTTGTTGGTTTCGACGTATCTGCTTATACAATTTGTCTTTAACGTCTGGCTTGGGGTATAATGTTTGTGCGTAGACACTGAAGCGATGAGCTGGGCCTGTTGATGTGCGGAGTTTAATGGACAAAATACGATCAGAACGGTTTATTGGAAGTTCTACATTTGGAGAAGTTTGTTTTTTTATGACAAAGTTTACTCCATGCAGTCTTGGTTCATTTTGAGCTCGTTCTTGCTAATACAGGGAGTTCAAGATAAAAGCAGTCCCATTGACAAATCGAAAGTTGCCAGTTACCTACTGCGCTGTGTATATTTACTATTTAAACCGGTTCTGACTGGCTCGTCCTACGTCACATTTTTTCATCACTCCTTCCTGTACTACAATTACATACCGTCACACAACCTAGACCTATACTACGTCATAACTGAACCTTCTTATTTTCAAAAATATATGCCAGATTAGCTTCACTGATAGGCTGCTTTTATCTTGAACACCCTGTAGAACGTGTAGTCTAGTTCACTAAGCGATCAATTTTCAACGAGTCGTCTAAATTACTCTAAAGTCGAAGGATTGACTTAATTGCACTTAGATTTTCCCCATATGGCACGGTTGCTCTCCGCACAAATGACACACCCTCTGCCGAGAGTTTTGCACAAAGCATGAACTCCGTAGCTCCGGCAATAATCTTATGGGTCTATAGAAAAAATGTGCTCTAAACAGAACAGCGGGGTCAGGAGTCGAACGCACGTAATTCGGAACGTAAGGCAAAGGCTTAACCATTTAAACACAGAGACACTCATAATGTCCATTCCAAGTCTTTCAGCTCATTGTGGCTTAACCATTTAAACACAGAGACACTCATAATGTCCATTCCAAGTCTTTCAGCTCATTGTTAATTACTGTAATATCGTTTATCTGTGTAAGATATTCTGACAGGCCAGAACACAATGCTCTTACAGTACAGTTAGCTAAGCGAAGGTATAGCGCTTTCTTGATTTTATAATTATTGTTTGGTGCGGTCTTACAGTCCACTTGTCAAGTAATACCTTCAGCTCCAACCACCTATTGAAGCAATGGAGTTGTGGTGGGACATCATCTTGTTGTCCGAGGCTGCCTCTCACCAGCGATGATCTCTGCAACCGTCGAATACAACATATGGCCTTTGCTACACAAACTCGTAACTTTTGTCCTCCGTGTTGGTTTGGTCAACAAGGTCAAACACAAAGTGAACTCTCCGTGACGCCTGCCTGGGAAATGATCATGACGCAGCTGAGATGCCTCAGCGTCAACTATCCCCTCTCGACTTCGCTGATAGAGTTAAGAGAAGTGCAAGCACAACATCTGGTATCAGTTTGGTTGTAGGAGTTGCCGGTATGGCATCACATGATGCTTGCCCGCCTTATGGGCTTCACTCCGGATTTTCTGCTTGGGGTTTACTCCCATTTGCCTTTCCCGAAGCTTCCACGAGGTAGTGGGGTTATTTGCTCATAGCTTGGAGTCTGGTTCTTGCATATCTGGTACACAAGTCTGTGGGGCCAGACCTCTTCCAGTATTTTTTGTCGTGTTTACTCCCAAGCGGACAATTTAAAAAATAAAAAGTGACTTAAAAGTCAATTTCCCTAGGCGAGCCATTGCTCAGTTAGCAATTGACATCACGGTCAAAGTTTCCCGGTCTACACCGCAGGGAGATGGGGTTGACTTGTGTGTTCTGAGGCTACTAATTTTTTTTTTTTAAAGGGGCCTGTCCCGATGTGCATACCAGGTGGACCCGTACAACGGAACGTGAAAACGTTTATAAACTATCAAGTCCCATCAATCCTTCTAGTACTCCTAGTTTTGTACAAGGGTAGCCATGTGGTATTTAATGAAGGCTCCCGACCTTCGGATTCGATCAAATGGGCACTATAGTCTGTCCATTAATTCGTGAGCACGTTTGAAATTGATTTTCTCGAAAACTACCTGTTGGATCTCAGTGATTTTTGCATGCAGCCTTAGAATATCCATGACGCTAAAATAAAGCTAACCAGTAGTCAATAGATGCACGGATTTTGCACATCGGCAAATTCCTTTGATCTTTTATGACAATTGCAAATACAGGGGCTCAAATTTTAGATTTTACAGTATCCCTAGAATTTGTCCATGTCAATTCTATTCATAGGTGTATCTCCATATTAACTTGATAGGTCAAGTAATTAAGTGTTGCCCTTTATGTGCAATCGTGAACTTGGATACAATATGCAACAGTTAGTCCTCTCCTTCGGTCACCATTAGACCCCAGGGTGTCTTAACTTCACCACAAATTGTATGATGGTAGACGCATTTGGATATGGAAATGTATACGTTGCTATTTCTCAGTCTGTAATCAAAATATGATTTGTATCATCCCGAATCTGACGATTCCATGAGGTTGATAATTGTTACTGGCTGGACAAATTGTAATCCATCTCGGTGCCAGTACTCGTCTTCCTCTCGGAGCACATGTTCAACACACTTCTTCCAGAACTGCATGTCTATCATTGAGAAGGACTCACGTGTCAGAACTTCAACATCACACATTTTAAACGTCCTGTTCTGTTCGGCAACTTGCCCTTTACTTTAGCCCAGACAAGCTCTATCGGATTGAGGTGAGCATGATATGGAGGTAGTCGCAAAGACGTGTGGCCTTATTCCGCAATGATTTTGTCAATATGAAACACCTTTGTCTTATTTGTCATCCTCACCAGGTGCAACAACTCGGGTTTCAAATATGTATCATCGAAGCTGACATTTTCCTTAGCAAGCCAAGTCCTAATTTGATCTTTTGTATTTGATACAGTTGGTACTTTGTCTTCCGCTGATACTGCGTTGTGATAGGATGCATTATCAATTACCAAGCATGATGGTCTGTTTAGAATTGGAAGTAGATCTTTCTCCATCCAGTGCCTGAAAATATGTCCATTCATTTCTGTGTGGTAGTCCCTACCGTCGGTACTTTTTGATTGGAAAATAAGTCCAGCGTCATGGACAAGACCTTCTTCACTACTTCCTGCATGTGTTAGTATAATACGCTGGCCTTTGCTGCTTGGTATTTTTCTTTTCTGTTCACCGTCTACTGATTGCCATTCTTTAGCATTGGTGTGGTGAGCATTGACCCAGGATTCGTCCAAATATACAATATCATAGCATTGCCTCCGCCGCTCACGGATCTGCCTCAGGTATTTACTTCGGGCAGCAATTAAATGTGGCTTTTCACAAATAATATTCCTGCCGCCTATAGTTTTTCTGAAGGTGAAGCCGGCGGCTCTTACAATTTTTCATAGAGTACTTTTAAAAATGTCTATGCTGCAATCTGATTGCAGTTTTAATTTCAGTTTCCTGAGAGTAACAAGTTGATTTGTCGCAAACATTTTCAAGAGCTCCCGTCTTATGACATCTATGTCAAAGTCGTCAATTGTTCTTTTCCTTCCTTGCTTGACATTAGTGCACTTTGTGTCCTGTTTAATCCATCGGGAAAAGGATTCTCTATTCAGACCAAGCACCAGTTGCGCTCGTTTCTCAAGGTTATGAATATCGCAATATAGATGACCTCTCTTAGATTTCCTACGGAAGTGTTGGTATAGTAAAACTGTAACCTTCTGCATTGTTATAAATGTGCACTTCAGACTCATTATGAATGTGATATCAATGTCAGTTTTGATAAGCCAACAAATATGATACAATAGTTTCATACAAATAGCGAGATACGCCTATAACTATACAATGGTATCCCAATTATAACGTCATATGCTTTCCGCTTTCAAAGTCGACTGGGTTAGGTGCACGGGAATTCGTGAAACTCACGATATTTCAATGTTACCATAATGTATTTTAGAACAACGCGTCTTCTTCTTCTTCTTTGTCGTCACACTGCTACCGGGTTGTTGCCCAGTGTCGTGGTTTTCTGTTTTTGTCTTGCGCTGTTCTGGTGGCTTGTGTGATTGTTATCTTTGCTCTTTCACAGGATGCTGCCACGCCATCTAACCATCTTTTCCGTGGTCTTCCTCTTGCCTTCTTTCCTGATGTTCTGTTGTAGAAGACTCTGTATACTGTGGAGTTTGGATGCATTCTTATTAAGTGGCCAAACCACTTCATTCTTTGTTTATCTATATAATTCAAACAACGCGTCTGTGTACCGTAAATCTGTTACTATTGTGTACAATCCGGTGAGGTTGATTTTAATATAACCTGAAGAAGAAATATTTCAAACTACATCAAATTTTCTTGGAAATTAAATATTTCTCTAGCGTCATGGATATTCTAAGGCTGCTTGCAAAAATCACTGAGATCCAACAGGTAGTTTTCGAGAAAATCAATTTCAAACGTGCTCACGAATTAATGGACAGACTATAGTTCCGTAACACAAGCTGATAACTTTATGAACCCATATAATGGACCACGTGACTGATATCAAGCGATATAGATACTACACTTTGATCTTTCATAAGAGAGGTTAACCGATCCCAACCATACTGGATACAGAACCAGGCTAGGAAAATTACTAAAGATATAGAAAGTAAGTTAAATGCATTTGAAAAAAAATGTCTGCAAAAAATAATGAACATAAAAATGGAACGAATTCAGAAGTGATGAAATCAGAGAAATATTTGGTCAACCACTAGTAACAACTGCTATAAGAAGGAGAAAATTAGGAGATATATTGGGCACACTTTGAGAAAAAATGATCAAAGAATACCAAAGCAGACATTGAAGTGGGAGGTAAGAGAGGATGCCCAAGGGAACGAACTTTGCTGAAAGAGGTAAGAAATATCGAACACAATTCCAAGAAACGCCCATGTGGTGTCAGGGCCGCAGGAAGCAAAGAATAATATCACTGCGACCTACAATGCATGCCGTAAGAGGCGAATGATGTAGGGGCCTCGGGAAGATACCCTAGTAAATAAAAAGCGTCGCAAAAATTGAATGTGTACAATTTGAAGTATAAGTATACTTGAAGGTGCATACTTGGTACAACGTACAGTCGCTCTTAGGCACACATCACATACAAATCACACAGAGTGGTTAACAAGTGGTTGATATGGAGCGTTTGAAGAAGAATTTCATGGAAGAGATTGAGCGAGTTGCCCAGGACAGAGAAATATGGAGACATTACTTCCAGGTCTTATAACTGTTTAGTTAGTTAGTTTACTTTGTTCATTTCGTGCCAAAGGCGGCACATAGGGCAGATGTTTTAGATCTCCATGTGATGCGGTTCTTTGCTAGCAGTTGGAGATCTTGTATGGTTTTACATCCCAATAGTTTACTTTCTTGTTGGATGGTTCTTCGAAGAGTGGTCTTTGGTCTTCCACGTTTTTTTCCCAACTGGTGACCACATAAGGACTTGTCGATTCAGTCTCTTTTCGTCTGACCTAAGAACATGACCTAAATATTTCCACCTTCGTTTATAACTGTAAGAGATGAATATATACATATTTGAGTACATCGTATTATCTTTAATCTTATCACATACATTTTTGAATTCCAAGAATTCAATTTTGATGGAGTTAAAAGCATTGTTCCTGATACGTCTATCTCGCAACTCGAAACCAGACCCGGTTCTAACATGCATTACAAGCACATTTAAACTTTAAACCTTAATCTTGAGGTACAGCCTACATTATGATTATCTATAACTATTTTTGTTATAGCTTATTATAGATAAAGTGTTATCCACCTGTTTGACGTCACGTTGTCATGTGTCCAATGGGAAGTAAGTAGAGGTAAGGAAAGTTAGTAAACAACCAGGAACATGATAAGTAGTCAAATCCTGAACATATTCATATATCATATAATGCAGGCATGTACTTGTACTGTCATATATTATTAAGTCTTTACTAACTTTACCAACATAATCTTTCTACAACTTTGTAACTACTGTTGTGATGTTTATGATTTATACGTTAAGAAGTTAAAATACTTAAAATAGTTTAAATATCACACATTGAATCAATAATCATTGATTTTGATCGTCTTCAACTAAAGTCGCTAGTGAAAAACTTGCCTGATTTATTTAGATTAGTCGTTTTGAATGTTAATACAATTTGAACAATTTACTGTACTTACAAATTAAAAAAAAATGTATTCTATTCTTAAGCATCCAAATTTAAACAAAATATATTTCTTGTGACATTCAATATCATATCACAAGAAATATTCGTTAATCGAAAGGGCGGATGGTAGAATAATTATAATATATTATAATGTACGTTACTTTACGCCAAAGTAAAGTTTAAGCACCAGTTTATGATCAAATACTCAATACTTAGTACGATTTACCTAGTCTTCTGTAATCAACTTGTGGAACGCGAGGTATAAGTTAATAAATAAATCGTTAGATAAGTAGACTTATGACTACTGCCACCAAAAGTACAAACTAAAACCTATAGTAATACATAGTTTCTGAAACAATGTATATGTGCCTTTTTTATTTTAGCGTGAATGTAAGGTGTGCGCTCTTGCCAGCCTCTTGCTCTGGTCTAAAGATATCCCGTACGTTCCCTGCATGGATCAATTGGGATATTTTTCCAGATATCCACAGTTAGTGAGATGAGTTCCTAGTCCTGTCAAACTAAAAACGCAAGTAACGTGGAGAACTTCAAAGAAGAATTGACAGTTGAAAATATATAAGAATATATATATACCTTGGCTAAAACATATATAAGAATGGAGGAACAGATAAGGGTATTAAAGTAAAAATAACAAATTAATAAGAACTTTGAATGCACTGGTAAACATATGGAAATTGAAGAAGATAAAGTCCAGTACTAAGCTAAGGATAATTAGCTCAAAAGTCAAGTCTGCTGTTTTGTACAGATTTGAAACATCAAGAATAAACGATTAGAACAAATACAGGATTATCAGAAAAGTTCTACTGTAGGGTCAGGAGTAAGACAAGGTTCGTACTATCCCGCTGCTATTCATCACGATCATTGACCACATTTGTAAAATAGCTAACACCAGGAAGGAAACAACTCGAGAACTCTGTAAATGAATTCTCTTTTAACATCAGGCAATCTATATCAACATATTAAGTACTAACTTTACCAACAAACATCCAACTGACTCCAGTTAGCATGTATACGTAAAGCAAAATACTTAAAATTTTAACATCACATTGAATCAATAATCATGATTTGACGTCTCAACTAGAGTGCTAGTGAAAAACTTGCCCATCTATTTAATCATCTTTTAAAATCAATTGAAAATTTCACTGTACTACAAATTTTTTCATCAAATGGAAATTAAACTAATGATTTTTCAACATCAATATCATATCAAAGAAAATTTTCAATGATAGGGCGGATGGTAGAATTTTAAAATTATAATGTACGTTACTATAAACGCCAAAAGAAAGTTTCAACACAATCTTTCTCCAATTTATCTTACCTAGTACAGAACCTAGCTTGCTGAACAACAAGCGAGTAGAAGAATAACAAAGTTAGATAAGTAGCTAGAACTGCTGCCACCAAAAGACAAAAAATAGAAGACATAGGAAAAAGAATGTGCCATTAACGTGAGTACTGACCCTTCTGTCTAAAATACCCACATATCAATTGGAATTTTTAGATCACAGTAGTAGAGAGTTACCTCATCGAAGTAAGTGAGAACCTCAAAGAAGAATTGCAGCTGAAAATAGGTAAAAAAAAACCTGGCACATAAAAAAATGGAGGAAGATAAGGCGATTAAAGAAGAATAACAAAGTAATAAGAGCTTTGAATGCACTTCATGAAATTGACAAGATAAGTCAGTACTCTAGATAATTAGCAAGAAGAAGTCAAGATTGAAGAAGAATAATGACTACCAAAAAAAAGATACAGACTTTCATAAATTAGTTACTTGTGCAGAATAGAAAAGTAGGAATTGTATGACAAAGAACTTAATTTAAAAAAAAAAAAGACGAAAACGAAAGGAAGCGGTAACTATGTGGCTTGTTTTTCAACATGAAACCCTAAAACGCAAATGGAATAAACCGCGGACAGTTCGACTTTGGAAATCACCGACAATCCCGACACGCCACGGATACCCGGGTTTACCCGGAAGTCGTTGTTCAGATCTTTTTGCGGCCGGCTAATGACAAAGTACCAAAGATTCAAATGAGAAATTCACGAAAAGAGTCAAACTAACACTGAAGAAGGATGTTGAGAAATTATGGAAGTGTTTCATATGACATTCATGAAGAAGACCAGCAAATAGTATAGCTAGGAAGGCATTGTTCTGGAACCCATTAGAGAGTAGAAACAGGAAGATTTAACAAAACACATGAAGAAGAGAACTAAAAATGAATATTTGGGTGGTTGAGAAGGTATGAAAATATCTGGTAACGATGTCACAGGATAGAAATGAATGGTCAATGTTTGATGAAGACCTATACTCAAGATCTAGCTAAAAGTTTTGTTACTGTTATTATTAAAGACTATTGAAAGTTAATGTCTCTATATGAAATGTATATCTCTCGGAAACAGTAAGTATATCTATTTGTCAATGCATTAAAGAAGTCTCATGAAGTGAGTGCTTGATTATAGTAACCTTTTGCAGTGTGCAACAAATGAAACATTTCTTTGCTATTTCTCAGTTGTTTTATAATGTTATCTTCCTTGTAGATGATATTATCCTTGGCATAGGACCATGGATGACATTTGATGGACAGGCAAGAAGAGACCTCTACAAAGGATATTTGCTCTAACCTAAGTTATTGAGTTTGTGTCCTGGATGATGTAGCAGACTCGAGATCATGCAGGAAACATCACCTGAAGTCATGTTCACTTGATGTAAAGTCTCAGTCAGATTGTGGCAGTGTGGTGAGTGTCAGTAGATGAACAATGAAACCAAACAAGTCACAATAGCCTAGACATTGATGGGTGTAACAGCCCAACATGACAGGGAACTAACTTTTCAGCATGTTGACCTTAATGAGATTACATAAATTTCTGATGATGACCGGCTGCATGATTGATGTGATTCTCAGGGTGTGTTAGTAGCAGAAAAGTGCATTTAGTTTGTTAGTGATGGTAGTGCTTTTAAATTAGACTCATATTTAGTAAACAAGCCTAGGTTGAACTAAGCCTTTGAAAGTTTGCAGCCTTCTGACCCATCTCATGAGTTTAATAGGGATACTGAAATATTAAGAGTTGAAGATTTGGATTCAAAGACTTGGAAATGCTTAAAATAGACCTTAAACTAGTGAAAACACATGTTAACAAGATGGGGAGATCAATCCATATGGGTGCATTTTTTGTCTATTTTATCTCAAGTTCCAACACAATTAACTTTGTCAGAGAAGAGTATTGTAACTCTTATCAAACATGTGGACCAAGAATAGACAGAAGGTGAAATTGATGGAAAAAGAGGAATATTTTCTACCAGTTTCATTGAGATCTGTGTGGACTGCCCACATGCCTACATTCAACAAGACAGCTTTTACACACAGCTGCTTTCAAAGGACAGTGCCATAAGTAATATCTTTGATGCAATAACTGACGCCATGTCTTTCAGATATGATAAAATGGTAGGAAATTTTGCACTGTAAATTAAACTTTACCTTAGGCCATGAGCAATTAAGACAATAATTATATCAAAATGTGCGGCTTCCCTAGAAAGGATGTTCAAATAACTAAACCCTGGTCTCAGGAAGAATATGTGTTCTCTGAACATGGAAGTTATTCCAGCAACACTAGTACTAAACATTTAAAGGAAGAATTTATCCCTTCAGGTGAATGCTCAAAAAGTAATACAGTACTCACAAGTTTGGTCATTTATGGTTCAGAACGAAACAATACAGAACAGTGTTTGCCTCTCAAATATTATAATAGCAGCACTGAGAAAAAACAATGTTGCCAACAGCTAAAAATACTGAATCTGTCAATTCAACAAGCTTACACATGAAGGTCAAGATACCAAATCTTCCAAAGCCGTTTGTACCTTCAAAACCAATTTTAGCCACAAAGCCTTCTACTGTGATAAGCCACACATCTTTCCCATTAGACAAACCAGTTGTATCTAGACCAAGAATCACACAAGTTTTACCCATATTGACAGATCAGTCCAGTGTTACTTTAGACACCGTTGTTGTCAGTGAAGTGCTAAAATCAAATAATATGAATTCATCCAAAGATTCAAACACTAAGGTTGATTCAGAATACTCATCCCCACGTCTTAGTGACATTTATGTTGAGAATGATTATAACGAACACTCTTTGTCAAATACAGAAAACATTTCTCTGCAATACAACAAGACTGAAAATAGTGTTCACAGTTTAATTGCAGCACCAAACTCCATAGCTTGGTTCAGCAGTGTATCTACCTCATGTTCTAATATCAATACTCTTAAAACTTCATCCATTCCAAAACTTCTCAATGTCGATCAGTGACAAGAAGAACATTGTGTCGAGTTCTTGCATCAGCTCAGAAGAGAATATTGCCAGATCAAATATTGTTAATACAGGAAAACCAGTTTCAGAGAAAAGGATTCATGCTGCTTTAAAAGTACATGCACAAAACCAAGTGTTTGTCAACAAGGTTACTCATGTGGATTTAGATGTTGACACAACAATAAATCTGTCTGTGGACATCCCTGATGCATCTTGCCATCATCAAGTTCAGACTCCATCAGCTATAGTAAACAATAAAAGACTGCCTTCTGCAGCTTTTGCTGAAGCTTTATCTTCAAAGTTGAAAGGTCCTAATCCATTATCAATGGGTAAAAAATCTCAATCAGTGTTCCATGTTCCATTGATGTCAACCACAGCTGAGCCAGAAATCATGACTTTACCAAACAGGTCCACCGTAAAAGTACAACAAAATAACAGCTTGGATATGAGTACATCTGTGCAGCAAACATCTTTCCCAGGTCAATCTTTTCAACAGCAGCCACGCATACCAACATCATTTCAATCTGTGCCAAAACGCCCACCACCTAGACCAGCAGATTTCATATTATCCAGGACAGGTACGTGTATTAAACAAATAAAGTGTTTAATGTTTCAGTGAGCAAAGTTACATTCTGTTTGAAAGTTTACATTCCGCTTGTGTGTCCTTTAAATATTTATGTACTTACATTCTGTTTCTAATATTACAATATATTTATATACTTGCATGACAAAATGTACTATCAGAAAAAAGTAAAATAAGAACAAAATGTACCATCACAGTAAATGAACAAAATGTACCATCACAGTAAATGGCAAAATGTAACATCACAGTAAATGAACAAAATGTACCATCACAGTAAATGAACAAAATGTACCATCACAGTAAATGAACAAAATATACCATCACAGTAAATGGACAAAATGTACCATCACAGTAAATGAACAAAATGTACTATCACAGTAAATGGACAAAATGTACCATCACAGTAAATGAACAAAATATACCATCACAGTAAATGAACAAAATGTACCATCACAGTAAATGGAATGAAGCTGAGACAAGTACATCAATTTAAATACCTCAGAGACCTGATAACATCAGATGACAGATCAGAAATAAAGACTTTTGATGCTATAGATGACAAGTCTGTTTTCTTTGCTTATCTCGGTTGTTTTTATTTAACAAGGCATTATAATCTGCAAAATCCAAATCTTCTAGTTGACTATTTTCTACCCAATCGATGCCAGTTTCGCCCTGCAACATTTTCTCATCCAGGTGATCAATGGCTACTCCAAACAATAGCTGAGACAAAATAAACATATCCTTACTCTAGTTTCAACTATAAACTAGTCACTTTGGCCATCATTAGTGTGCCTGCACACTGTGAACCATTATACAGGCAAAAGATAATGTTTATTATTTTAGCTGGTATCTCAGAATATTCAGCAAAGAAGTTGTGTAGACTATCAAAACCTGTTTTTAAATCTATGAAGTTCAAGTAAAGTGGTTGCTGCAGTTTAAGTAAAGTGGTTGCTGCAGCTTAAGTAAAGTGGTTGCTGCAGCTTAAGTAAAGTGGTTACTGCAGTTTAAGTAAAGTGGTTGTTGCAGCTTAAGTAAAGTGGTTGCTGCAGTTTAAGTAAAGTGGTTGCTGCAGTTTAAGTAAAGTGGTTGCTGCTTCTGAATATGTTCTTAAGATTAGTCTTAGTGTAATTACTTAGTCCCTGGTCTACAAACTAACTAATCTTACAATCTAGTTTCTAATCTTTACAATCTGTTTCTAATCTACAATCTGTTTCTAATCTACAATCTGTTTCTAACTTACAATCTGTTTCTAATTCTTACAATTCTGTTTCTAATCTACAACTAAGTTCTAATCTTACAATCTGTTTCTAATCTTACAATCTGTTTCTAATCATACAACTGTTCTAATTACAATTGTTTCTAATTTTCATCTGTTTCTAATCTTACAATCTGCTTCTAATCTTACAATCTAGTTCTAATCTTACAATCTGATTCTAATCTTACAATCTGTTTCTAATCTTACAATCTGTTTCTAATCTTACAATCTGTTTCTAATCTTACAATCTAGTTCTAATCTTACAATCTGTTTCTAATCTTACAATCTGTTTCTAATCTTACAATCTAGTTCTAATCTTACAATCTGTTTCTAATCTTACAATCTGTTTCTAATCTTACAATCTGTTTCTAATCTTACAATCTAGTTCTAATCTTACAATCTGTTTCTAATCTTACAATCTGTTTCTAATCTTACAATCTGTTTCTAATCTTACAATCTGCTTCTAATCTTACAATCTGTTTCTAATCTTACAATCTGTTTCTAATCTTACAATCTGTTTCTAATCTTACAATCTGTTTCTAATCTTACAATCTGTTTCTAATCTTACAATCTGTTTCTAATCTTCAATCTATCTAATCTTACAATCTGTTTCTAATCTTACAATCTGCAACTAATCTTACAATCTAGTTCTAATCTTACAATCTGTTCTAATCTCACAATCTGTGTCTTTTGTACAACTTTTTATGTGTTTACAGTCTGTTTATTATCTTAGTCTGTTTACAATTTTGTTTAATTCTTTCTAATCTTAAAGTCTGTTTCATTCTATTTAGATGCTTTCATTCTGTTTAGATGCATATCTTCTGTTTAGATACTTACATTCTGTTTAGATGCGTTTCTTCTGTTTAGATGCTTACATTCTGTGTAGATACTTACATTCTGTGTAGATACTTACATTCTGTGTAGATGCTTTTCTTCTGTTTTACAGTTTACATTACAATTTGATTCTTATATTACCAGTTCAGTAAGCTGTTGATGTCCACATTGCTGGTTGTGATTTAAATAGTTTAGAATTTAAAACATACAATTCATTTATCAAATGTTTCAACTAAAGACAGCCATAATTCTCTTATAGGTTCTTTTATAGCCTTGTATTTCCCTTTGAGTTAGATGTTCAGTTATTAAAGTAATGCTCTTGTTGTTTATTTATAATCACAGGAAACTGTGCATGTTAAACTTTAAAAAGTAATGCTCTTATTGTTATTTATAATCAGGAAACTCATTTGAAACTCTTGCTAATAATCTCTTGTTGTTTTTTTTATAATCACAGGAAAACTGTCATGTTCGAAACTCTTGCTAAAGTAATGTCATGTTATTTTTTGATTTAAACTGTAATGCTCTTGTTGTTTATTTATAATCACAGGAAAACTGTGCATGTTCGAAACTCTTGCTAAAGTAATGCTCTTATTGTTTATTTATAATCACAGGAAAACCGTGCATGTTCGAAACTCTTGCTAAAGTAATGCTCTTGTTGTTTATTTATAATCACAGGAAAACTGTGCATGTTCGAAACTCTTGCTAAAGTAATGCTCTTGTTGTTTATTTATAATCACAGGAAAACTGTGCATGTTCGAAACTCTTGCTAAAGTAATGCTCTTGTTGTTTATTTATAATCACAGGAAAACTGTGCATGTTCGAAACTCTTGCTAAAGTAATGCTCTTGTTGTTTATTTATAATCACAGGAAAACCGTGCATGTTCGAAACTCTTGCTAAAGTAATGCTCTTATTGTTTATTTATAATCACAGGAAAACCGTGCATGTTCGAAACTCTTGCTAAAGTAATGCTCTTGTTGTTTATTTATAATCACAGGAAAACTGTGCATGTTCGAAACTCTTGCTAAAGTAATGCTCTTGTTGTTTATTTATAATCACAGGAAAACCGTGCATGTTCGAAACTCTTGCTAAAGTAATGCTCTTGTTGTTTATTTATAATCACAGGAAAACTGTGCATGTTCGAAACTCTTGCTAAAGTAATGCTCTTGTTGTTTATTTATAATCACAGGAAAACTGTGCATATTCGAAACTCTTGCTAAAGTAATGCTCTTATTGTTTATTTATAATCACAGGAAAACCGTGCATGTTCGAAACTCTTGCTAAAGTAATGCTCTTGTTGTTTATTTATAATCACAGGAAAACTGTGCATGTTCGAAACTCTTGCTAAAGTAATGCTCTTGTTGTTTATTTATAATCACAGGAAAACTGTGCATGTTCGAAACTCTTGCTAAAGTAATGCTCTTGTTTATTGCTCATCAAATAAAGACTAGGACATGTTAAAAGTTCTGGCAAAGTTGTCATTTTGTACCTCCTCACATGACACAATGCTCTCTACACCAACATATATACACAATTCTAGATTTGGTAATTCAGTTATGTACAAATATGGACAGGTGGCGTCTGTGGCTTAGGGGATAGTGACTCGGTCTATTAACCCCGACGTTCTGAGTTCGAATCACGCTGTGGGCAGTTTGGTTGCAAATTGTTTCGCGTGGATTTTTACAAAAGGACGATGGCATCACCCGTTCAGAAAGCAATGGCAAACTACTGAAAGTAATAATGACAAAACTATCAACAACAGCTCAAAAGATATGACTAAAGATTAACACCAGTAATCCTAAACTAAACAGCAGAACCACAGAAGGAAACAAGGAAAAGATCGTAACAAGGTAGAAGAAAGAGGTAGAGACGTTCCGGTGTGAGGATAAGTATGCAGAAAACAGAGAGACTAGGGAGGAAACGCATGTGTGTACTATACTGGAACTGCAGGAGTGTCCGCGAACGAGGTCCTGCCTTGGAGAAACCTATTTATGAAGCAGACATATTTGCGCTTCAAGAGACTCGTCTACACGAGTTGGGTAAATTGAAATGTGTAGGTGTCAGGCAGTCCTGGTTAGGCAAGAACTCATGGCTTCAGAGACGGGCAAAACTGCATGAAACTCAAACGATTTGCAGGCCCAGCCAGTAACAATAAACGGAGCTAAATAGTTCACAATTATTAATATCTATGCCTGCAATAATAAAATTGACAGATATGTGGGAGATTTGTCAGTCAATCTGTCGTCACGCTACATCAAGTGTGATTATGTGCGGTGATTCCAACGCCAGTGAAAAGTTGCGGGACAATAATATTGTTAATGATCAGGGTATGACACAGGAGGAGGTATTGACGCAGACGAACTTGATCTGTCTGAATGATGGCAGGCTCGTTCGAATATTTGACAGACAAGGTGTCACAGATATTGTACTTGGTCTCCTTCTGGTTTCTATAGACTTGAGAGTTTTGTGTCGCTGGAATGTTCGCAGACACCATGGCAGTGATCATCTGTCATGTGTAATACGAGTTTTAAAAAATCAACTAGGATGAGAGCACAAAATCTGGCCTATGACAGCCACCAACCTAATGCCATCAGTCAGTTTCGACTAAAGGTACACCAATTTAAAAAAGAACTTCTATTCCACAGTCACCATGGTGGACACCTGAAGTTGCAGAGGCCTGGGCAGAAAAAAGGATGGGAGGCATATTCTCGGGATCTCCAATGGAATAGAGTAACAAGCGACGAGATGTTGAAATGAAACTTAAAAAAACCCTTGGAACCGTCGTTCCACTGCTAGAAGAAAGTATGCGAACAAGACATTAAGTCGCTTGACATAAATACAACAAACTGGGAAGAGTTTGCCAAGTAATAGGTTGAGTTGAAAATATAATCTGATCATGTCTCAGAACTGTTGAAACCATTCAGACAGGCCCATTTCGCCCGAGTGGTTACCAGGGCTGTTACCTGCCACGCATGTCGTAAGAGGCGACTAAGGAGGTTTGGATGAAATCGGATGCACGTGTTCGCTAGGGAATCCTAACCTGAAACAAATGCTTGCAGAAAACGGATGCACCAGACCGTAAGGCGCATAACATGGTGCAACGACCCTCACAATGAGGAATGGGATAACGGATTCTACGGTCGCCAATCTGCTTCAGAGATTTAGCCATGCAGTAAGAATATCAGACCTACCATCACAAGGGTGGCCAAAACGCGAGAAGAGGTCGACACAAACGGGGAAGCAGAAATCATAGGAATTATATCCTACAGAACTGCCTCCAGTATGCAGACTTGAGAAGAAAGAGGTGGCTCACTTACACCAGCGTCCAAGACAAACTTTATGGCGTGGCTGATAATCTGAGGCAGACGGCTGCCTTTATTAGAGAATCTGAAATCCCAATCTAGTAAAAAGCAGAAGACGAAGAAGACAGGCTCGTTTATATAAAATATGTAGGAAGAAAGAAGAAACTCATGCAGTATCCCTCCCCTCCTTCCTTCCCCCCCCTCCTTCCCCCCCTCCTTCCTTCCCACCATGGACGACACTTTATTCACTGTCACTCTAGACCTACAGGATGTCATCGTCATCATAACACTTCACATTCCTCTGTCTGGAACATTGTATGAACTAGATAGTTTTGTTAAAGTACAATTCTCTTCAAAAGTAGGACAGCAACCACCGTAGTATATATTTCACTTCTGGAAAACTGACACACTTTTCTTGATTTGTTTCTGCATCCGTGAAAGGTTGCACCAGTTTGGAACTTCTGGTTGATGTAAGAAAAGTCTAAGAAAACTCCAGCTGTTATTCAAAGTTCTATGCACATGGGAGATAATGAAACTTATTTTACACGAATAAAGATATAATTCGTATTATCTGCCCATGATAAATTCTATCAATTTTCCAGGGAGAGGAAAACGGATCGGAAAATAAGTAGAGAAAAATTACAGTGAGTCCACAAGTGCTCCGACATTTTTCTCAAAATTTCTGTGCTGATGACACTGTCTTTCTTAATACCAAAATGGAAAAATGATCTCTAAAAACTGTTTGATATTGTAGTAGACAAAAGTAAAAAATACAAATTATGCTGAAATAGTACAACGACAGAAATTATATTTAATTAAGAAGCATATTATCATCTTGTTACAGGAAATGCACTTAAACAAGTCTTTAAAAAATATCTAAAGGCAAAGGATTGACTTCAGTGCCCGGGTTTCCCACATTGCACCGTTCCTGTCAGCAGAAAAGGTGCACCATCTACCGAGAGTGTTGCACAAAACACCATCTACCGAGAGTGTTGCACAAAGCACGAGCTACATATCTTCAGCAACAAACCTAAGGATTTCATGAACAAATGGCACATTCGGGGTCTCTGTGGCTAAGTGGTTAAGCCCTTTGCCTTGTGAGTCGAATGTCGTTGGTTCGAGTTCGACCGCGCCATTCTGTTCACGAGTGCAGTTTTACCAGACACCCTAGGATTGCTGCTGGAGCTACGAAGTTCGTGCTTTGTGTAATACTCTCGGCAGGTGACTGTCATTTCTGCGGAGAGGACTGAGCCGTATGGGGTAAAACCCAGTGGAATGAAGTCAATCCTTCGGCTTAAAACCTTTATGGTACATACGACTCTGTCCGAGTTCGAACCGAAAACCTTCAGAACGACATGCACCTTCAGAACTACTTGCACCTTCAGAACGACATGCGCCTTCAGAACTACTTGCACCTTCAGAACTACTTGCACCTTCAGAACTACTTGCACCTTCAGAACTACTTGCACCTTCAGAACTACTTGCACCTTCAGAACTACTTGCACCTTCAGAACTACTTGCACCTTCAGAACTACTTGCACCTTCAGAACTACTTGCACCTTCAGAACTACTTGCACCTTCAGAACTACTTGCACCTTCAGAACTACTTGCACCTTCAGAACTACTTGCACCTTCAGAACTACTTGCACCTTCAGAACTACTTGCACCTTCAGAACTACTTGCACCTTCAGAACTACTTGCACCTTCAGAACTACTTGCACCTTCAGAACAACATGCACCTTCAGAACTACTTGCACCTTCAGAACTACTTGCACCTTCAGAACTACTTGCACCTTCAGAACTACTTGCACCTTCAGAACTACTTGCACCTTCAGAACTACTTGCACCTTCAGAACTACTTGCACCTTCAGAACTACTTGCACCTTCAGAACTACTTGCACCTTCAGAACTACTTGCACCTTCAGAACTACTTGCACCTTCAGAACTACTTGCACCTTCAGAACTACTTGCACCTTCAGAACTACTTGCGCCTTCAGAACTACTTGCGCCTTCAGAACTACTTGCCCTTCAGAACTACTTTGCACTTCAGAACACTGACCTTCAGAACTACTTGCACCTTCAGAACTACTTGCACCTTCGAATACTGCCTTCAGAATACTTTCATTCAGAACGACATGCGCTCAGAACTACTTGACCTTCAGAACTACTGCACCTCAGAAGACATGGCCTTCAGAACTCTTCACCTTCAAATACTGACCTTTCAGAACTACTTGCACCTTCGAACTACTTGCATTCAGAACCTGACCTTCAGAACTACTTGCACCTTCAGAACTACTTGCTCCTTCAGAACTACTTGCACCTTCAGAACTACTTGCACCTTCAGAACTACTTGCACCTTCAGAACTACTTGCACCTTCAGAACTACTTGCACCTTCAGAACTACTTGCACCTTCAGAACTACTTGCACCTTCAGAACTACTTGCACCTTCAGAACTACTTGCCCTTCAGAACGACATGCCCTTCAAACATTTGCACCCTTCAGAATACCTGCACTTAAAATCATGTCAAACTATTCAACTTCTGAAACTGCTTAGAATACGATCAGATGCGAAATTTACCAGATGCATCAAATACAGAATAAAGTCTTCACAACAGAACATGCTGAAAAAGAGGAGATAGAGAATGACCAAAACGGAGAAAGAATAGGTTAGATGGCGTAGCAGAATCCTGTGAAAGAGCAAAGATAATTACACAAGCCACCAGAACAGCGCAAGACAAAAACAGAAAACCACGACACTGGGCAACAATCCGGTAGCAGTGTGACGACAAAAGAAGAAGAAGATAAGAAATAGAACATGCCGGTAAAGTCAAGACAACGAAAAACATACTATAGAACAAATGTTTATTTTTCAGACGAGAGGGAAACAAATGTTCTGCTGTGTTACATACATCCAATACTGACAGATGAAAGGAAATATTGAACAATAAACAAACAGACAAGAACAATATGGAAGCCACGGAGATGTTGTTAAACAAAAGAATGTTAAGAATTAATATGAACTGTTATAATGACTGTTGTAGATGTGCTGAGAGAGGTCAATGAAATAGTAACGTGGCAACAAACATCCGATGGAAGTGATCATCGTTTCTTGGGTATGTAATATAACGACAGAGGTTAAAACACATTGTGACAACAGAAACACTTGCTAGAAAGAGAGATAGAGGACGACAGAGAGAACGAAAAACTGAGCAGCCTAACAACAGGCATTGAAGAATGTCACAGCTGAGTTGAAAGCCAATGCTAGAAGCAGAGTTGTGGAGATCAGTGACCGTCAATACCAGCAAGCACAACACATGACGATGCTGATGTACATGTGAAAGTAAAAACGTTACTAATCTTGGTTATTGGTTACTAAACTGACGTCATTGCACTCCGGGCAGAACCATAGGTGCTCAGTCTCCTCCAACAGATATCGAAGAGTATGCATACTGATGGTTCCCGTGACTCGCTGATTAAACACACCTCTCACTCTGCCTCTCAGGCATCCAGTTCGACTTGTACAACGGGTAACTCCAAACTGCCTAAACCGCTTGATCATTCAACATCGATTTTAGTGTCCTCATCCAACAGACAGTCACGAAGAGACCGAAGAACATCCCCTTATCCATCTTCAACTCCCCAACAATCGATACTGTTGATGCAAGCCTGTCCGCTCTCTCATTACCATAAACACCCGCATGCCCAGGGCAGTATATCCACGTAAGCCTCTGGAAACTTCTGGAGGCTAGAAACTTCAATAGACGACATCCACTCATACCGAAATCTGCCCTTCTGGATCTTGTGAAGCATCGACTGAGAGTCAGATACATCAACGGCCCCAGTAAATGAAGTCCCAGACAGCCAATGGAGGTCAGCAGTAAGGGCCTAGTTACTAAGCTATGCATGGAAAACGGATCATTGTGATATTTATGAAACCTTTTAATGTTGATATTATTGTATGTTTATGAAACATACTTTTGCATTACAAATGTTTCAGATTAATGAAATAGTAATTAATGAATTACACGCACACTCATTAAATCACGTTGACATTGTCATTTCTGATAACTTTCACTTAGTTCCAAAATAATTGTTCATGTGTGGAAATAATGCAAGTTGAAAAATCGTAAAAATAGATTACAGCAGATACCAGTTTTTAAAATATTTTTTTATCTTTACTTGTGCTAGGATGATTTGGTTCTCCGTAAATTCTCAAATTCTAATTTTTAATGTTTGATCTTTTAAATAAACATGTCATTTTGTCATATATCTTGCTCGAGCAACGATTCTAACAAGCCGTGATACTTCTACGAAACCGATGACTATAACAAAAACACTATATGGACGCTACTCTATATATAAATGCATAATACACTACCATGATCTGTAATAATAGTACGAGCACGAACTAGCGTACATAAATTTTTGAAGATGCGTCCCGTGTTTATTGTTCATCGAGGACAAAACAGCTGCATCTGACAGTTGGTGACGTGTGCACAGCTAGCAGAGCATAATGTTTCATGTAACCATATATTATATTTACTTAAGTGCTGTATCATTGCACGTATTTATTCTCATACATCGCACAGGGTGGCGCACATTATTCTTAATCTTTACATATAACACGCATTAGTATTAGCACTGGCTATTAATTCCGGTGATAGTTTTGAAATTACTTTCAAAAATTATTTTGTCAGTGCGATATATTTCAACGATATTTCCTCTCCCCCCTCCTCTCTCTCTCTCTCTCTACCACAACTTCGCTCTCTTTCTCTGTACCATCCTCTGTCATATCTTCAAACTATTTTGCCTGGTGTTATAATTGCTCCAAACATCATCTTCCAAACATAAAATACACAATCTCCTTGTTTTGTGATGTTGATAATAAGTTACCTTTATTTGAGGACTATTATTTTACGTTCCTCTATCAACCGTGACGTCATCACCACCCCAACAGCTTGCAACACCGGCACTATGACAGTAAATATGCATTTTACAATAGTTGAGTTCATACATATTTATTCCTCTCCGCTCCTCGTGGAGCACAGGGCTTCAGTGTGTCTTCTGCAGGGTATGCCTTACCTATCGATATTTTCTTCTCTTAACTTGGGTCATCATAGGCTCCTGTCATTTTCTTATCCACAGGTCTGTGCTTGCAACTCTGTCATAACATCAGGTTTCTTTGTGTGCAGGCCTCTGCCAAAACCTCACCATTTGTTTGTTTCGCTGTCTATGGAAATGAGGCTGTAGTTGGTGGAAAGGACTGTCGAATTTGATAAACACCTCACGCTGCGTTCGTAGATCAGAAAAAAACATTCGAAAACTGTTGTGGAAAATGTTGTGAAAATGTTGTCAAATTATGAAGTTAACTATCACTTAATTAATCTATACAGAGACCTCTACGTGCACAACCAGAGTACAATTAGAACAAACTCATGACTTTCAGAACATTTCTACGTAATTCTGCAGTAAGACAAGGAATGCATACTATCACGGCTGTTGCTCATCACATGTGTCGACCAAATCTATAAAATAGCTACCACAAGTGAAAGAACAGTTTTTGAGAACTTCTCAATGAATTGTGTTTGCCAACGATCAAGCAGTCATACGATCAATAAATGAACAGTTACAACGACACATCAACATACTCCGGTTAACATAAGATGACTGCAACATGAAAATCAACATAACCAAAACTGAAGTACTTACATTCGCTAAGATCTACACTGGCAGGCATCAGTAACAATTTAAAGGCTTCACATATCTGGAAACATTTTTTTTTCTTCATAAAATGGAAGAATAACTAACGAAATCCTAAATAAATGAAATAAATTAAGGCAAATCATAAGACAAATGGCACCGATTTTAAACTGCAGACATGTCACCATGAATACTAAAAGAGAACTGTACGGCACAATCTTTCTCCCAACATTATACCATCAGTACCCAACATGGATGTTGACATGAAACAATAGAAGAAAATTAGTCACGACAGAGATGAAGTTTCTACACAGAGTGTTGAGTATCAAGACACCGATTTGGGAAGAAAAAAGTGGGTTCCCTAACATCATGACAACTAAATTAAAGGGTTGACAACAAATTAAATGGTCTCGAGCAATGTTATCACAGACAGTACCCCTCAAAGAGCAATGTTATACAGATACAGTACCTCAAAGAGCAATGTTATACAGATAGGTAACCCAAAAGAGCAATGTTATAAGACAGTACCCTCAAAGAGCAATGTTATACAGATAGTACCCCTCAAAGAGCAATGTTATACAGACAGTACCCCTCAAAGAGCAATGTTATACAGATACAGTACCCCTCAAAGAGCAATGTTATACAGATACAGTACCCCTCAAAGAGCAATGTTATACAGATACAGTACCCCTCAAAGAGCAATGTTATACAGATACAGTACCCCTCAAAGAGCAATGTTATACAGATACAGTACCCCTCAAAGAGCAATGTTATACAGATACAGTACCCCTCAAAGAGCAATGTTACACAGATACAGTACCCCTCAAAGAGCAATGTTACACAGATACAGTACACAAATAAAAAAGTTACCCACGCAAAAGATGAACCACAGAGATAACTGCGGCAATGAAAGACACCATGTACGAAGTGAGACGCACACAATAGCATTTTCTAGAAATCTCTTTTTATCTTGATGTTGTATGGCAACCCAGAGTTAGAGAAAGAAAAATGCGCTGAGCTTTAGGAAATAAAACTGGTTATGAACTCTTGTATTATTGCGCACATGTAGCCTATGTACAAAAATGAACAAGTCTGTCGATTCTCCCACCTCCCTCTGATCATCCGCCGTCAGGAGAAACATTTATAGAAATAATTGTGCCCCAGTAGTCATCCAACGGTTTTTGGATCTTCGAAATTTAAATTGGTATTTGAAGATCCTGAACCTCAGCTTTACACTTTGAACTATGAACTAGTCATACTAATTAGTTGACGTACAAAATTAGATAGTGTCATTATTTTACTATTATACATTCTCTGCTACATCCCTCCTCCCCATTTTATAAATGTAGTGCAGTCTTTTTTTTCAACTGAGCAAAGTGCATAAGTGTTCCTGCTAGAGTTTCGACATCACATCATCACGTGCATGACCTGGTGTTAATTTATGTCATACTATATCTATTGTATTCTCATCTCCGTAACTGATTTTACTGTACAGTTGAAGTGTTGGTTATTCATCGAATTTGTTTTTTAATTAGGCACGACTGTGAAAAGAAAAACAAACTCTTTAATATAACAGTTGGCCTATTGTGACATTGACATGTTCACATGATAGCTCCTCGTTTCTCCTCCTTGAAACAAATATGTGTTTTGTGTAACAAGTCATGTGTCTCTCCTGTAATAATCAGAATGTGACAGATGCAAGCGAGAGCAAGTGCTGAGTGGAACTAGCAACAAATTACTGAGTTAATGGGAGTCTTGTTTGATGAATACCATAAGACAAATAGTTCTGTATTCTAGCGGTGTAGTGTAGTTCAAGATCAGAACGCATACAACAGATCTGATTATAAGCAAACGTGGACACATTTAAAAGTATGTGGTGGTCAGTTTATTTCAAACACAACGAGGTTAGTAGTTCATGAAATATTTTTCCTCTTAACATTTTGTACAGAAAAAATGAAAATCATGGCATATCCTCAAGGACGTAACCACCAACCACAGTAAACGAGTCGTTGATTTTCTAGGCACCACTTATACGTTCAGTAGTTTGCCATTGCTTTCTGAACGGTGAGGTCTATTTTTACCTTTTATAAAAATCCCACGGAAACGAATTTGCTTCCAAATTTGCCCACCGTGGGGTTTGAACCAGGTACACTTGGGTTCGTGATCAAGCTCACTACCACTTGAGCTACAGACGCTCACATACGTTTTTAACGCGCTATTTTTCAAGCAACTTTTTAAAAGAGGTGCTCTATCAAAATATGTTATATATTTTTTTAAGTTACGCTACTTATATTAGATATTTCGTTAATTCGTTTTGTTAGTTAATTAGTTTGTAAGCTAGATAAATTTCTTATGTTGCGTGGCATGGGTAATAAATAAATAAATATCAACATTTATCGAGGCAACATAGATGTGTTTTTACAGGAGAATGTTCGCCCAAGTGGTTACCGGGGCCCAAATCTGGGGTGTAAAGAATAGAACCACTGTTACCTGTCACGCATGTCGTAAGAGGCGACTAAGGAGGTTTGGCTGAAATCGGATGCACATGTCCTAAATGTGTAGAAGTCTATGCATTTAGGAGCCTACCAATATGCAACGTATACACGTTCTTGGCAAAAATCAAACATATCACAAAGTGATTAAAATTGGTTGTAAAGAACGAACGCAAAGAAGAAGAAGACAGGCGAATGTTAAGAATACCCTCAACTACTAAAATGGCTGTTACTGTTTTGGAAGTAATCAAGGCACAGAGAAAACGTATTATCAATGTTAGAAACCGACAGTCATAATTTTTCGGGCATTTGATGAGAACGAAGATTTATAGCGTATTGTGACTTAAAATCAGTAGCAGACGAGACAGGGGGAGACAATTCTGAACAGTCTGGTTTAATGTAACGGAAAATTGTCAATATTCGAGCTGATAGTGATCAGTGAGGACACACGATTGTGGAGATCCATGATCGCCTACGTCAGTCGGCATGGCACAAGATGATGATATTACGCACCAGAGTACTTTTTCCCACATCAGAATATGTGAAGTTGAAAGTTCTATTTTATAAATTCATCTACTGTAATTTGCAAATAGTTATTCACAAATAGCATCGAACCAGAAGATAAACGGACAAATAATGAATGATCTAAGATATACAGATGACAGTATTGCTAGCAGAATATGAAAGAACTACAAGAAATAGTAAACCAACTAAAGAAACTAGCAAGGACTATGGAATAGACATTACTATACAGAAAACGAATACTTTGTTATCGCAGAGAACGGTAGATTCTATTCTCTATTTCTGATCTATACCTATCATACTACCATCTGATGTTGGCAGAGTTCTAATAGATTTAAATTCTCGTAATGGTCTTAGCAATGCTTCACGTAATTTCTTAAAATTTGTGGTGGATTTTGTGTTGTGTTTTTAAGATGACCATAACTTCGTATACTCAACATTCAAACCTAGTCCTTTGATTTTAATTTCTGTCACTACCACACTACTAAGTTCCTAGAGAATACTTTCATTTTTCTCTATCAAGATCAGTGGCGGCTCGTGCTCAGTTTTGTTGGTGGGGCCAGACATTTTTTCCGGATAAATCATGGTTTTTGGTTGCTATATTTTAATTTATAAAATAATAAATACACGTTATACATTATTTTTGGTAGGGCCCGGCCCCACTGACCCTTAATGACGAGCCGCCACTGATCAAGATTGTAATGTCAACATATCTTAAGTTATTTATATTATATCCAACCTACTGTTACATTGGCTTTCTCCGTTTATTGGTCATAAAATGTCACTATACAGAGAGAACAGCTCATGTTTTGAATGACTGATCTTTTTGGGGTCAATATTTAAGTTCTTTAACATTTTGAAAAGATCCAGTAATTCACTTTTCGAACGCCTTGGTTTAATCTATGGACCTTTTACAGATCTTGTTTTATTTCCAATTCTCTTCAGGTAGTAGTTTATATTAATATCCGTTAGTTCTTGTAATCCGTTAGTTCTTGTAATCCGTTAGTTCTTGTAACAGTAGTTTAAAATATGGGAATATCCGTTAGTTCGCAGTATAAAAATATGAGGATATCATTTAGTTTGTGTAGCAATTGTTTAAAATATGAAGATATCTGTTAGTTCGTCTAGCAATTGTTTAAAATATGAAGATATCTGTTAGTTCGTCTAGCAATTGTTTAAAATATGAAGATATCTGTTAGTTCGTGTAGCAATTGTTTAAAATATGAAGATATCCGTTAGTTTGTCTAGCAATTGATTAAATCTTAGGATATCCGTTAGTTCTGGTAACAGTTGTTCGAAATTCACTATCGGAGTTTACATATCTAGAAGGGAAACATTGTGTAACGCTGCGATCTTCGCTCATGATGTCTTCGAGGGTTTCCATGCAAGTACTGAAATATTTTAGCTATGGTGGACTTGGAAGACGCATACAACAGAGTGCCCTACTACCTCATGTACCGCTGGTGGACTGAAGACGCATAAAACAGTGCGTTACTCACCAGCTTATCAAACTCCAGGTGCACGCTCTACTCATAAGATGGAGAGATGATGTGCTGTTCAAAAGGAAGGTTGTACTGCGATGTGGTGGTTGGTTATCTGAACCGGTGACTGTATATTCAGACTTGCTACAAGGCTCTCCTCTTTAACCAGTCTTATCCAACATATACACTGTGTCAATCACACAGCAACAACAACAGCTTGATGGGAGAGGTAGAACATTGTCATTTGCTGATGATATACTAGTGTATAAACAGGGGAAAAATAGGAATGAGATTGCCGCGAGATACAGAGAGAAGTTGACCGCATCACAGACTGGTGTGATGTTTTGACAATATTAGTAGAACGCAAATTGAAAGACTTGTGAGAATACAGAATGAAACTATGCGTTTCATCCTCGGTTACACCTGGGGTACACCCTGCGTGTCGATGAGGTTTATACTGGATCTCCCGACCATGGAGTATATGATAGCTAGAGCACTTGTTTATCTCTAAATAAATGTTAAAAAGAATCACCCATTGCTCGAGCTGCTCGGCATCAGTATTGGAAACCGATTAAAGTCCGCAGACAATGGACTGAGTCACTACAAACGTCAACAATTTGCAGAGTTACACCTATCTTCGTTCCGGTGCACAATGGTGTCGTTGATCAATAGAGAAGAACAGAAAGGCTGGTCAGCTTTGCAGCGATTTCAGGGGGCCACCAATGGATAGAGTTGACATTCCGAACGCTCTTCTAGAGTGTGGCCGCAAAAAGGATTTTCTTTAAACAAATCCACATCAACTGCTAGATTGCAAGAGCTGGGATTTAAGATTGGAGTGACCAGAAAAGAGCGACAACAGGTATATGAGTAGGCTCATCAATCAATATCGAACTGGTACGGTCAGTCACTGGACGCTGTTGGAGATATTGTGAAGGAGATCGGAGCACCTATGAAATTGCAATGAAGTGCTATGAAGATATTCCAAACTGAAACTGAATTGAAACTGTTCGAAATGTGAGCATATCCATTAGATCTTGTAGAAGTTTGAAAAACAAGGAGGTGTGAAATTTGTTTTGGTAAACAAGTGTGCTGAGTAATCATTATCTGAGATTTAAAATTCCACAAGTAGTCAATTAGTGTTGAAAGAGTGATGACTGTCATTTTGTTTCGACAATAAAATGTCAGAAATATACTTTTCAACAACGGTATGTGCATTTTTGCAACTTGGCGATTCTTAGCCGTTATTGGAAACATTAAAATATTTAGTCAACATTACAATAATTTATCTTTCAATTTGAGTAAAGGACAGTTACATTGTGGTAAAACAGTTTTTCTGATCAGAAAAATGCAAATGTTTTGTCTTTACGTTTTTGGGACACATGTAGTGGAATATAAAAAATTTAAACAGTTTAAAATTAACTTTCATAACAAACTTTTATTGAAGAATAAACACAACAGAGGAATATAATTTCTTAACGCGTGATGGTGTATAGTTTACCACATATTCGTCACACCTATGCGTACGTATAAAAGTAGGATGCCAAATCAAGCTACCAACCTGAATATTTATGTTAGGATCTATGTAAGCTAACTGTAGTTAAATATTAGATGGCTATCTTAGGTATAAGCGTATAGCTTACTACAACAGGTGGGTTAATTAAAATTATAACGTTATTCGGTAACAAGCATCGCAACAGTAGACCGCTAGGTTATGTTATGTGAAATCTGACAAAATAACGCTTTCTCCTTTTGGTATGTGAAATAAATTCGTTTATCCGCATAGAATCATTTTTCAAGTGCGGTGTTTCATACAGAAAGAACTGTAAATCGAAGAAAATTAGCTCATGCTACAAATAATGAGAAAATCGAAGTAAGTTGAAATAAAAAGACAAATAGTGATGGAGAAGATATTATGGAAGGAATCACTCCTGCAAAGTGGAGAAGAGGAAGACCACGGAGAAGATGGATTCAGTATGTAACATCATTTCAACATGGCGGCTGCAGGAGGTGGGACACTCGCTATGAGTATGAGAGAGAGAGAGAGAGAGAGAGAGAGAGGAATTGCAAAAGACTATTAATGTGGCAAAATTCTGCTCAAGACCTTTTTGATGATGATTTGTACTAGTTTTGGTGCCAGATTATGATTTCTTACCGAAGTATGAACTCTAACTTGTGCTTTTGTGGTGTGCTCGTGTGAATGAATACGTGTTCCGTGTGATTGTATTCTTGTATCCTTGTGTGGGACTGTAGCGTAGTGTGATTGTATCCATGTATACTCCATTGGTCATAGAGTTCTCGTGTTGTTGTATCATTATGTGTAAGCTTTGGTGCATCCATCTATGCTCGTGTTCTTTTATCCTTGTATGTTAGTGTTGTTGTATCATTATGTTCTTTTATCCTTGTATGTTAGTATTGTTGTATCATTATGTTCTTTTATCCTTATATATTAGTGTTGTTGTATCATTATGTTCTTTTATCCTTGTATGTTAGTGTTGTTGTATCATTATGTTCTTTTATCCTTGTATGTTAGTGTTGTTGTATCATTATGTTCTTTTATCCTTGTATGTTAGTGTTGTTGTATCATTATGTTCTTTTATCCGTATATGTTAGTGCTGTTGTATCATTATATTCTTTTATCCTTGTATGTTAGTGCTGTTGTATCATTATATTCTTTTATCCTTATATGTTAGTATTGTTGTATCATTACGTTCTTTTATCCTTATATGTTAGTGTTGTTGTATCATTTGTTCTTTTTATCCTTGTATGTTGATTGTGTATCATTATGTTCTTTTATCCTTGTATGTTAGTGTTGTTGTACATTATGTTCTTTATCCGTATATGTTAGTGCTGTTGTATCATTATATTCTTTTATCCGTATATGTTAGTGCTGTTGTATCATTATGTTCTTTTATCCTTATATGTTAGTGCTGTTGTATCATTATGTTCTTTTATCCTTGTATGTTAGTGCTGTTGTATCATTATGTTCTTTTATCCTTGTATGTTAGTGCTGTTGTATCATTATATTCTTTTATCCTTATATGTTAGTGCTGTTGTATCATTATGTTCTTTTATCCTTGTATGTTAGTATTGTTGTATCATTATGTTCTTTTATCCTTATATATTAGTGCTGTTGTATCATTACGTTCTTTTATCCTTATATGTTAGTGTTGTTGTATCATTATGTTCTTTTATCCTTGTATGTTAGTATTGTTGTATCATTATGTTCTTTTATCCTTGTATGTTAGTGCTGTTGTATCATTATGTTCTTTTATCCTTGTATGTTAGTGCTGTTGTATCATTATGTTCTTTTATCCTTGTATGTTAGTGTTGTTGTATCATTATGTTCTTTTATCCTTGTATGTTAGTGTTGTTGTATCATTATGTTCTTTTATCCTTGTATGTTAGTGCTGTTGTATCATTATGTTCTTTTATCCGTATATGTTAGTGCTGTTGTATCATTATGTTCTTTTATCCTTGTATGTTAGTGCTGTTGTATCATTATGTTCTTTTATCCTTGTATGTTAGTGTTGTTGTATCATTATGTTCTTTTATCCTTGTATGTTAGTGCTGTTGTATCATTATGTTCTTTTATCCTTGTATGTTAGTGCTGTTGTATCATTGTGTTCTCGTGTTCTTTTATCCTTATATGTTAGTGTTGTTGTATCATTATGTTCTTTTATCCTTGTATGTTAGTGTTGTTGTATCATTATGTTCTTTTATCCTTGTATGTTAGTGTTGTTGTATCATTATGTTCTTTTATCCTTGTATATTAGTGATGTTGTATCATTATGTTCTTTTATCCTTGTATATTAGTGTTGTTGTATCATTATGTTCTTTTATCCTTGTATGTTAGTGCTGTTGTATCATTATGTTCTTTTATCCTTGTATGTTAGTGTGTTGTATAGTTGTGTTCTGTGTTCTTTTATCCTTGTAAGTGTTGTTGTATCCTTATGTTCTTTTATCCTTATATGTTAGTGTTGTTGTATCCTTATGTTCTTTTATCCTTATATGTTAGTGTTGTTGTATCATTATGTTTTTTTATCCTTATATGTTAGTGTTGTTGTATCATTATGTTTTTTTATCCTTGTATGTTAGTGCTGTTGTATCATTGTGTTCTCGTGTTCTTTTATCCTTATATGTTAGTGTTGTTGCATCATTGTGTGTTTATGTTGTTGTATCCTTGTGTACACATGTTGCTGTAACCTTGTGTGCTCGTGTTGTACTATTGTGCTCATGTTGTTATATCCTTATGTACTCATGTTTATTTATCTGTGTGTTCACGTAGTGTTATGTCATTGTGTGCTCGTGTTGTGTTTTATATATTTCAATGGTTTTTCTTACACGCACGTGGGGTTGTATCACTCTATGGTTTGTGTGTTTTTCCCCTTGTATGTGTACTATTATGGGCTTGAAGATTTTCGCACTTGTACATGTGCTTCTGTTGTTTAATCCTCTTGTACGCGTATCTTCATGTGCTTTCGTTTGTTCTCTTGTAGGCGTATCTTTTTGTCCTTCTGTTGTTTTGTCGTCTTGTATCTACTTCTTTGCGTGCTTCTGTCGTCTTGCATTGTTTAAAGTGATCCATGGACAAATTTCACCTCTAGTCCCCCGTTGTCGATCATGGTCACCTACCGTGTCTAGAAATAACTGACTTGACATGACATCATATAGGTACAACTAAGACATTTGGTGGGACACTAGAGATCATCCTTCTCTTGTTGTTTATTACCTTTAAAAACATAACGTGTAGGATTTGTTTAGAATAACATTATCTGCTTGCGCTGTAGTGGTTACTGTAGAAACAAATGTACACCAACATGTTGCTAGCCTTATGAATATGTATATGTGCATGTATGTGTAACAAACACGCGTTGACTTATTCACTCCCTCATACACATACACTCACACACAAATAGACACGTTTTGTGTCTATCTCTGGCACATAGCCACGTGTTTTATGACGATTTAATATGCTGGTACTGCTGAAAGTATAATATGGCGACAGGTGTTATGATATTCATCTAAACTGAATATTAAAATTCTGACAGTTTGACTTGCCAGGTGGAGTTCGTAAAACTACAGTATTCAGCCCTAGTCTATAACAATTGTTACAATCGTTATCTTTGACAAAATTGTGTCCCATATCCTTGTGCTGGAATTCAGTGACTAAAATGATATTGTCAATTCTTCTCGCATTTTAAAAGTCAATAATTGTCAAATGATTCTTCTATACAAACACAACATGTTCTCGTTTGTTTACTAAGTCTGTAACTGTAGGAATCTGCACATATTAAAAATGGACATGCAGGCTTGAGGTATATTTGAATTATTGATTTGAAGATTTTAATACTTTTAAAACCACATTTTTTCCGAGCAACTATAATATCAGGTAATTGAAGCAACAGAAAGTCACACAGAACGAATATGAAGTCATTGGTCAAAAGATGCACACATTTATTACATACATGCTATATTGTCACACCAGGTACTATGCCTACAGGTAGACAACAGGCAGTTAAACAGTCAAGTGACCTAAATACATTTATTATAGAGATGGGTAAACATTCATGGCGTGATAATGACTATGTAGCTTATAGATAAAGTGCGTGGATGTGATGCACACAGGCATATTTGTTGTGAAAAATTGGGATAATTTGACGTTGACAACGTTTCGTATGGTAAGTTTGATCAATATATTTCATATAATCCTGTAATATTTCAGTTACTTGATGGTGTTATGTTAAGGTGACTGAAAGCATTATGTTTCGAAATATTCAACATCGTGAATATTCTTCTTCTTCTTCTTTTTTGCGTTCATTCTTTACAACCAATTTTAATAACTCTTTGTGGATATGTTTGATCTTTGCCAAGAACGTGTATATGTTGCACATTGGTTTGGTAGGCCCCTAAACACATAGACTTCTACATGTTTAGGACACGTGCATCCGATTTCATCCACACCTCCTTAGTCGCCTCTTACGACATGCGTGGCAGGTAGCAGTGGTTCTATTCTTTACACTCCAAATTTGGGCCTCAGGAACCACTCGGGCAACATCGTGAATGTAAACTGTTCATTGTGATAATAATTCCCCCTGACAATAAGTGTTTTGCCCATATTATTTTTGTTTCAAACTTTAAAAATGGTAATGAAGATCAAACGCATATGATATCATACCAATAAATTACTGCTGCCTTGTAGTTGATTGGGGACAATCAAAAGCTAGCGGAGCAAACCATACACAAAACTGGACGGTAGGCAAACCAAACAGTCCATTAACAAGACTGGTATAGCTGGGCAGATGACGCTCATCAGCTCGGGAGGGCAGGTCGTCTACGGGTCGCTGCCCTGAAAGACAATAGCAACCTGCTGCCTTGTGAGTTTCGGCTGAGGACAGAAAAAGCTAGCGGAGAGCGAACCGTACACACACGCTGGTTGAAATCGAACATACCACCGAAAGATAAGCACTTGAGCTCCAATTGGTACTGAAGGCTGTGCACTTACATCCCGTTCTGATGTTTGGCTGTTTGTATATCACAATAGAATGATACAAACGGCTTAAGAACGATCGCGAGAGAGAGAGAGAGAGAGAGATACCAACAAGTGCTCATACAGCAGTTACCAAACAATGTTACATTACTAATAATTATTTAGTAATACTATGGTGCTTCAAGTTAAAACATTTAAATTACGATAGAAATTTGCCCAAACTTTGTCATTGTCATTTAAGTTGACAATAATGTTTCTAACGATGTCATGAGTGTTGTGCAGATGACATTACGGTAGAGACAAATCGCATGACTTCATAGTTGCAGTTATCAAGTGACTGTCTCACTATTGACATGAATCAAAGAGGAACACGCGTTCTGTTGCTCATTTTATTAATATTTTTAGCAGCAAAGGAATGAGAGATAGAAATTCATTAGTGAATAAACGTCTAAAACAATGACGCGTGCAGAAGAAAGTTTTAGAAACAGCTTGAGTTCTGTGACATGTTGTTCTCGACCTTGTCAGCACACCCAGTAGTGATCCGAGAGTCGATTGCAGCTTTTGAACACACGGGAACAAAAATGGTCCATTGACAATTCATGAAATAGCCGCACCTCTGGAGCAAGAAGGGACGTGATAGCTCCTCAACAAAACTGAAGAGGTTACGCACGCAATCAGTTGCAGCTTCAAGGGAAAGTGAGATTTAATTTCCAAACACCGTTCAATTTTCATGTAAGTTGGCAGTATTTTGACGAAGAACGTCCTGCATTTAACGTTACAGTGTAAGCGAATCGTATGATGGTATAGCTGCAGTTTAAAGATGGCCGTACCGTAGCTGACATGCACCAAAGAGGATCGGCGTTCTGTTATCCGTTTTATTTTCTTACCAGAGACGTGGGAAAACCTATCGCATATCATCAGCAAATGAATGTTCTGTTCTTTGATGTACACTAATTACTACAGCAAGAGAACGAGTGAAGATATGAATTAAAAATTGACTCGAGTTCTATAATAGACCGTCACAAAATAGGCCATATGCCAGAAAATCTTGAACTTGGCTGTTTAAACTGATAAATAGTATCATTAATTAATGTCATTAGAGCAGAAACATATAAGTATTTGTTCACAAGCTTTAATAGCTCTAACATAGTCAGATAAGAAATGAAAAATCTGGCCAGCAATGGCGGTGAGGGCCATTCAGAATCAGGACTGTTTGATTCTGGACACGACTTTGCTAGCGCATTTCCATCATGTTTGGTCGGATATTTTCCGGTTTCGTTTGCCAAGATAATGAGTTAGTGCTTGAGCAACTCTGTGAGCTATGAATGTTACACGGAATGCTTTTTGCTGTGTCAACCGTGCGTTTGTTGTGGTTATTCAGAAAATGGCGGACAGCGGTTCTGACGAACCGAATAAATCTGCCGTATGCAGTGATATTGCGGGTGCAGAAAACTTGATTTTGTCGTGATTGATGTTCTCTTCGACATGAATTGAAATTCAAGTGATGAACAGTTGTGTGTTGACACTTTAGCTGCGGCCATATGCATTTATTGCGGTGCAGGTTGCTTTTTGTGACGGTACGGCTGTTTCGTTCTGGAATTAGTTCACACAGGAGACAGTTATTAGCATTTCGTGTGATTTTCGTTGGCACAAGAACGGAGCAATTATGGGGTGACCTGATGCATTGAAGTTGGAATCATACATATGAATTATAAACTAAGATAAGAAAAGAAGTCTAGAATGCAACCAGCAAATATTGTATACTTTGATCTACAACTTTGCTAAAATTCAAGTGTCTGTCCAGTAACACCAAGTCACAAAATACAAAATGATAATAAGACCAAGTGTTTGATATTGATCTGAAACCTAGAGCACAACAGTTTTAGTTTGAAATATCTTCGTTGCACTCCAGACATGCCCATAGGTTCTCTGATCCCCTTCGCAATATCCCCAACAGCGTCCAGCGACTAACCGTACCAGTTCGATTTTGATTGATGAGCCTACTCATATACCTATTGTGCTGTTCTTTTCTGGCCACTCCAATCTTCAAACCCAGCTCCTGCAATCTAGCAATTGACGTAGATTGGTTTAAATAAAAATTATCTTTGCGGCCACACTCTTTGAGAATTTTCAGTGTCAGCTATATCCATTGGCTGTCTCCCTATTATTGTGGCAGAGCAAGCCAGCCAACATGTCTGCTCTCTCATTGCCAACAACACCCATGTGCCCGGAACGGATTTAAATATAATTCTGCAAATTGTTGACAATGTTGTGAATCTGTCAATTACTTGCGCACCGAAGCAGTCTCCGAGAGTGCAACAAAACAAGATGTAACATTATTACATCTGAAAACAGAGCCTTAAAACAAATCTTTGGACCAACAAGGATAAACATAATGCTGAATGGAGAATGAGAAACGGTAAGAGAATTTAATATTTGTTTAAATCACAATCCGTTACCACCATCACGAAGGTTAATAGATGACACTGGCTAGTGCAAATTGAAAGAATGGCAGAAAACAGAAAGTCTAAAATTGCATATACAAAAAAGGTGACGTGGAAGAGACCGTGAGGTAAACCAAGTAAATGATGGAGATATAAGACTGAAGCAGACCTCGAGGCACTAGGAGTCAACAATTGCGAAAAGAAGGCTAAGAACATAAATGAATGGAGGTGGGTGATAGCCAATGGCAGCTCGTCATTAAGAACCAGTTGGGCCGGACCTCACGCAAAATAATGTAACGTGTATTTATTATTTTATAAATTATTTATTCATAATTATTACTTTTAACGTGATACTGATTAGCTTTGAAATATAACGCTTAAAATAGTATATACAGTCTGAAATTAAGCGTCTTTCCTCCCTAATTGGTATACTTCATGCATTTCCAGCGCACTATTTTTAGGGACAGTAGAAAAGTAACCTATTTAGACCGTCTGTTAACATAGTGACCTCTGAGCTCTCTCGACTGGTACAGACAAATATGTGATTTTCATTCATTCAGTAGGAACATTCTTACTCGGCCAAGTCAGTGCACAGTTAAACGGGGTTATTGCGCTAAAAATTAGTCCGGGTGCGTAAATACCGAATGACATATTTAAAAAAAAAATCGGGAAAAAATTAGCAAACCATTATAGAGTGGTTTACAGTAATTGCCCGTTCCATCAATATACATCTGTGTACGACAATGTGCTAAACTCTTTTATAAGTAACGCTATCATTTGATGAATTCAGTTTTGTACCTTAGACGATTCTAGTAAAAGGGAGGTGGGGAAGGGGGGGACGTCCCGGAATAGACAAATAATAGAAAATACTAAAATATAACCTAACCAAAACCATTATTTTTCCGATAAATTGTGTCTAGTCCCACCAACAAAAAAGATCAAGAGCCGCCACTGGTGATAGCAATGATCCTCAAAGACTCGAAAAGCTGAGGAAAAGTAAGAAATATTCATACAAGGAGTACATTTATAAATTGCAGTGTACATTCATAGAATCTCTTATCGCGGATTGTTCTTTTTGTTTTGTTTAATTAGTTGTTTATGTATCTATTGTGAACAAGCTCTGTGCCATCACTTAAATCATCCGTGTTTCTGTGTGTGTCAATCATTCCTAATTTATGTCGTAAACAAACAAACAAATGCAGTTGATGAAATATTGTCTTCGGCACAGCTGCACGATGATTGACTTGAACATTTCTTAGGTGCAAAGGAAAGGTTTGAGCTGTTTTCTAAGTTTACTATTGTCAACATTGTTTGTACATAACTTCATCTCTTAGTTTGTGCTCCCATTTTAAAAATCTCTAATTCCAAAGTATGAGTAATTGGTGTAACGGATTTTGAATTTAAGTGGAACATTTCAAACAAATATTTCAAAGAAATCAGAGAAATGTCTGGTCAACCACTAGTGACACCTGTTATAAGAAAGAGAAGATGGAGATATGTTAGACACACCTTGCGGAGAAATGATCAACGAATATCAAAGCAGGCATTAAAGTGGGATGTAAAGAGTTCAAGAAAGAGATGACGACCTAGGGAGACGTTGAAACGAACTTTGCTAAGAGATGCAAGAAATATCGGTCTCAGTTCCATGGAGGAGATTGAGCGAGTTACCAGGATAGAGCGGTATGGAGAAATTACTTGCAGGCCCTATGTAACGTATAACGAACGGTACGTGAGGAATTATTATTATTTATTTCAAACACGTATAGTTAAGGGTCAATAATAATCAAGTATAATGTTTGACATATTTGAAATGTGAGAATTAGTACATTCTCTGTCACACATTCTCACTGGAAGAAACTCATTCTTATTGTTGAAATCAGGTCCCACAACCTTTTAATGCATATCATTACCAGAGCTTAATACCATCCATAAGACACTGATTCATGTGCTGTCACTTCGATGGAAACTGCGTGAATAATCTTCCTACGTAATCAAGCCACAATGAACCGCTGTCAGCGAGTCTGCTTCCTGTTGTGCTACCCTTGCTGTGGGATAAGTAAGTTACGTCTATTTTTTGCAATAATGAAGCATAGCACTTAATTTTTTCCAGCTTACAGAAGCACGTCTGTTTTTTGCAATAATGAAACATAGCACTACATTTTTTCCAGCTTACAGAAGCAGTCTGTTTTTTGCAATAAGGAAGCATAGCACTTACTTTTTTCCAGCTTACAGAAGCACGTCTGTTTTTTGCAATAATGAAGCATAGCACTTAATTTTTTTCTGTTTACAGTAGCAATCTTCACTGTGCATCGTGACCCCTCCCTCCTCCTCCTTCCTCTTTCCTTTCCTATTGTTGCACGAAAGTTATTTACCAAAAAGAAATGTTTACAAATCCAACACTTCTATTGGTTAAATTTACATTATGTTAATTAGTACTGTGAAAGCTGTAATAGAATAGTAGTTGTTGTAATTGGTAATGTGAAAGCTGTAATAGATGTGGTTGTTGTAATTGGTAATGTGAAAGCTGTAATAGAATAGTGATTGTTGTAATTGGTAATGTGAAAGCTGTAATAGAATAGTAGTTGTTGTAATTGGTAATGTGAAAGCTGTAATAGAA
The DNA here is from genome assembly GCA_020796225.1 of Arion vulgaris. NCBI lineage: Eukaryota > Metazoa > Mollusca > Gastropoda > Stylommatophora > Arionidae > Arion > Arion vulgaris. Next base: position 45,554,560 of record CM036764.1, on the reverse strand, counting down.
TAGTGGTTGTTGTAATTGGTAATGTGAAAGCTGTAATAGAATAGTGATTGTTGTAATTGGTAATGTGAAAGCTGTAATAGAATAGTGATTGTTGTAATTGGTAATGTGAAAGCTGTAATAGAATAGTGATTGTTGTAATTGGTAATGTGAAAGCTGTAATAGAAAAGTGATTGTTGTAATTGGTAATGTGAAAGCTGTAATAGAATAGTGATTGTTGTAATTGGTAATGTGAAAGCTGTAATAGAAAAGTGATTGTTGTAATTGGTAATGTGAAAGCTGTAATAGAAAGTGATTGTTGTAAATTGGTAATGTGAAAGCTGTAATAAATATGGTTGTTGTAATTGGTAATGTGAAAGCTGTAATATAATAGTGGTTGTTGTAAATGGTAATGTGAAAGCTGTAATAGAGGTGGTCGTTGTAATTGGTAATGTGAAAGCTGTAATAGAATAGTAGTTGTTGTAATTGGTAATGTGAAAGCTGTAATAGAATAGTGGTTGTTGTAATTGGTAATGAAGCTGTAATAGAGGTGGTTTCTGTAATTGGAATGTAGAAAGCTGTAATAGAATAGTGGTTGTTGTAATTGGTAATGGAAGCTGTAATAGAATAGTGGTTGTTGTAATTGGTAATGTGAAAGCTGTAATAGATGTGGTTGTTGTAATTGGTAATGTGAAAGCTGTAATAGAATAGTGGTTGTTGTAAATGGTAATGTGAAAACTGTAATAGAGGTGGTTGTTGTAAATGGTAATGTGAAAACTGTAATAGAGGTGGTTGTTGTAATTGGTAATGTGAAAGCTGTAATAGAATAGTGATTATTGTAATTGGTAATGTGATAACTGTAATAGAATAGTGGTTGTTGTAATTTCTTCGTAGCCGAGTGTTCCCAGGATCAAATTTCCCTGTTGGGGTGACAATTTTTAAGACCGTAGCAGGCTTCAGTTTAGTACTAGGGAAACCATAGGAGGCAAAGGTGGCATCAGGGATGTTGACCATATCAACTATCCTGTGTCATTGATCAATGAAAAGAACAGACTTACGGCTTATTCCTCAACATTTTGCTGTTGTTATTTTAGACAATATTTTCCCAACATGACGTCAACATACCTCATATTTTGAGACTGGGTTGTGTACAAACAATAGGTATTATAGATGTGCTCTTTGAGCTATTTGCTTATAGAGGTGTTATAGAAGTATTATTGGTGTACTAATATGAATATTGAGAGGGGCCGAGAAATAAGCAATGTTGGGAACCACAAACTAAGGTGCCTGCGATTACATGCATGCCTGTCACATGTACTCCCCCCCCTCCCATATTCTTCTATATGCTCCTCTATCATATGATCATATGCCCGATTCTCACTTGCACGCCTCCCGCTTGCACGCCTCTCGCCTGCATGCCTCTTATATGCATGCCTCTCATATACACGTTTCTCACATGCATGCCTCTCTCAGATATACTATTCTGACATGCACATCTCTCATATGCACGCATCTTGTGTCACACAATTATCTGTTTTGACCGTGCTCATTTCATTTCAAAACGGGGAATGTGGTAGGGAAGGAGGGTGGGGGAGTGTTTAATCGACCAATAAATCAGTATTTTAATCTGTAAGTTCAAATATTTAATTTGTTTATTTTAAATTTATATGCAACTTTTTTAGTAGCGATCAATGATTCTGTTTCTTTTTCTTTCTTTAATGATCACATTTTCAACTGTTCCTTAATAAGATACAAATTATGAACAAATTCGTAGACACAGTAAACCTACACGTAGCTGTGTGTTGTGAATTTGCATCCTCACGTTTTTCAGACTTATTTTGTCTGTTACCAATCTGCTAGTATATCTGACATAAAAATCAGCTAGCATATTTAATATAAATGGCATATTAGGTTGAAGTAAATTTGGTGTCTTCTCAACTCTTTACAGCTAATGTTAGTCCCTGCATCTAATTGGCATTTGTAATGTTTAACCGGCATACCACAAACGCGTTAACACCAATAATTTATCTCCAGTACATCGATTGAACAAATGCAATGCAATTTTACATGTAAACATATTTTATGTTCTTTTGATCTCGAAAACTTTATACAACGTTAAGTATATTTTTAACTTATTTCGTTCTTTTTTTTGGCTTGGTAAATGGCCCATTTTTAGTTGTCCCTTAATTGAAAAACAAAAGTGAGCAAATTAATAAAACGATGCTAACATAAATAATACCATTAACGAATGTCGACACATATAACTATAATTATGTTTTTATCATCTGAATAAAGGAGTTGTAAATAAGTTGTGCTGTGATTTATTGCGACAAAGCTGCAATATTGGGCACATTCTGGTCAAGCACATTTCATTTCTTCATGCTTTTGTTAGGGTTATCACTTTATGACGCCAGATTCGCCCGCCTGTCCAGCGTGTTCGTAGCGTGTTGGACAACGAGTGACAAGTCCTCTGTGAGTGTGGGTTCAATTCCGCGGACTGGCAGAAAAGCCACAGGTTCTCCAGATTTGTGGGGTTCGTGGCACCGAACCGAAGGGTTACGATGTCCATGGTTCCGAGCCGAAGAGCTCCAAGTTCAAGTGCTTCTGGATCGGGGAATGACGCCATACGTGCTTTTCCGATGAAGTGTTCTATAGTATCTCCCGGGCACTGAGTCGTTGTCATTAAAAAAATGTTCTAGATAAGGATCACGACTGCAGTTATTAGGGTGATAGTTCGCATGCGTTAAGTGTGTACATTTTGGATCGATGATTACCCAAGTTATGGCGCAGACTCCAAACACTAAAACGTATTTTCTTGGAAGCCGTTGCGGCTAAGGAACATACTCAGAATATTTTGGGACATACATCTTTTGTGTCTCTATACGGAAATAGGATTTTACACTTTGCTGTCATATCGGAGTAGAAAACACTGACTACTGGTAGACATTTATAGGACTAAGAACTCTGGTAAGACCATCCATGTCATTTTACAGGACCACTTTACTTGACAAGCTGGCAACTGGCCAAGTCTCTCTCTCTCTCTCTCTCTCTCTCTCTCTCTCTCTCTCTCTCCATCACTGCTTAGACTGATGTACCAGATTTCCCAATAAATATTATAAATGTTTTGTCTTATTCATGTGGAAATCTGATTCATGCAGCCTTAGCATGAGTGTGCTTCGTCACATCTTTAGCGCTATTTGGAGCTCTGGTGCTTATCCTTCGGCGATGTGTCCGGTTTTAGCCAGCGTTTACTGGGTTCGCTCTCCGTCAGCTTTAGGCTGTCCCCAGCCGACCTGCAAGGCAGCAGGTTAAGTCTCATTCTGAAAATATGTACATGTATAGTGACAAAAGTTGACATAAATTGCCAGAATCAAGCGCTTTTGCAACTCCAGCCAAGTAGACGGTCAGGATGTGTTACTTTGAAGTACCGACAACCCTAGATTGGAAAGCTGTAACAGACACCACTACACAGTGACTGTGATGTGACTCTATTAATAAATCTTGGTCAGAAACATCGTATTATTAATGGCACTCTAAATTGTTGTTGGTCTGATGTGCGGTTAACTGTCAAACTAGGTCTAACTGCCATTTAAGCTACTACTATCACAGGGCTAACCTCTTTGATTCAGATTCCATTTTCACTTTGTCAGACTGCAGCGATGCGGCATGTTTCGACAGTTACCTTGAGCACGGGGAATAAGGTCTGTGTCAGCGTCTGATCATTGACACTCACTTTGAATTTTTCTTCTAACCCATATATATATATATATATATTTATGTTATGTTATGCAATCGACGTCATGGCACATTGGGAATTCCCATTCGTGCTCTGTCCTCCGCTGCAGCAGCCATCCCAAAGCCCATTTGCTCACCGTACCCATGATAAGTTGATTACTATATCTTCTCTCTACCACGAAGACGACACTGTCTGGCAGTCCAAACTTAACGCCTAATTCTCGAACTCGTTCCAGTGTCTGAGACTTGCCCATATCACATAATTTAGAGCGTGCCGCATTGATGATATCGGCTCTGTCCATACTTCTGCCCGATTGAGTCGGGGCATTGTTTGCAAGAAAGTCTGCACGCTCGTTACCCTCACTCCAGCATGTCCAGGTGTGTACAGCCAAGTCATTTTCTTGAGATGTGATCTCCGAATGATGTCCCCCCATTCCACACGCATACTTCCAGATTCAATCTTTGAAGCATATTCATCGAGTCTGATATGATAATCGTATGGGTTACCTGTTGCTCAGCTACCCATGACAGAGCCCTGGAGGCAGCAGTGATCTCCATAGTCATTCTCGGTGTCGTTGTCTCGAGAGCCCGCAGTCCCATGACGTTTGCGACCGTTTCGTTGTGCTGAATAAACCCACGATGATCTGGTTCCGCGTCTGACAGAGCCATCGGTGTAGATAATGATATCACCTGGATGGGAGGGCTGATCCACGAAAATTTTATTTGCTTTTGCTAGCGCCGATTGAAACCATCTTCTAAAATATCTGTGCGCAGCCCCAGTCACGTGTTTCCCGGGAACAGGGAAAATACAGAGTTAACACTTGCAAATTGCCAAGAGCCGGCACGGGCCCCGAAACGGCTGAGAATACTCTTACTCAGGAACAACTCATAGTGGATAGAAAAGTAAGGTCGATAATGCAAATGCTTGACCCAAACATTGGCTAATGGCAATACTTTTCGGATGCCTATCAACCTACACAGAGTGAGATGACGTCCAAACACCATGGCTCAGATCAGATAAAGGCTACGGCAAATAGATCGTAACGGCGTAGATCCGGGCCAAAATATACGGCAGAATGGATCATTCCCTAGGGCTAGCTACCCAAGTAAATAAACAGCTGGCTGAAACCGGGAGGGTGGTCCTAGTCACCATGGGCGCATAATCGCACAACGTAAAACAAACGTTCTTGTCAAAGGATCAATTATATATCACAAATAGAATGATAAAATTGACCGTGAAGAACGAACGAGATAAAAAGAATAATAAAGCCACCTTTACTATGGAGGACATTTTCTTAAATATGACATGAGAACAGCATTGTTTCTCTTGTGTTTAGACATTGTTTGCTTGCACAATTCCACCTAGTTTCACATAATCCAAAGATGCTAATCCGTAGTATTTCATCTCATTTACAACCTGTGCTGTCTTTCCCATTTCATTCATACTTCTAACATTCCAGGTGCCAATTCCGGAGCTTTTCCTAGGTGAAAGGAAGATAAACGGTGGTGAACTTCTTGCGGCTTTCTCTGCATCGCTTCATACCTCTTCTAGAAGAGCTTCCTTTATCTTGGTTGACACAGTTTTTATTTTATTTTTATGTGACTTCTTCATGGTTGGTTGGATTTTGTGGCTAAAATTTTATACTGGATAGGGTAGCCAGCCCTACGCCAAATCCCACATTTGACGCCTTTTACGACATGCATTGTAGGTCGCAGTGTTGCTATTTTCTGCTCCCTTGGGGCCCCAGCAATACACGGGAGCGTCGATTTTCTACGCACCACTTATACGTTCAGTAATTTGCCATTGCTTTCTGAACGGTGAGGTCTATTTTTACAGTTCGTAAAAATTCACACGGACAATTTGCTTCCACACTGCCTGCCGCGGAGTTTGAACCAGGTACGCTTGGGTTGTCTTCTTCTTCTTTACGTTCTTTTTTAATCACTCTTTGTGATATGTTTGATCTTTGCCAAGAACATGCACATTGGTTTGGTAGGCCCTAAACGTATAGACTTCTACACGTTTAGGACATGTGCATTCGATTTCAGCCAAACCTCCTTAGTCGCCTCTTGCAACATGCGTGGCAGGTAACAGTGGTTCTATTCTTTACACCTCAAATTTGGGCTCCGGTAACCACTTGGGTGGCTTGGGTTGTGATCGAACTCATTACCGTTCAAGTTACAGACGCTCACTTTGCGCTTAGGACAGCAACAAATACACGCTATTCTTTATTGTTCGTGGTTGTTCTCTGTATTCAGTTTCGGCTGTGATTCATTTCTTTTAGTTCCTATTCTACTGTTGTCCTCCAGTCTGTTTTCGGTGTTCCACGTTTTCGTTTACCTTCTGGTGTTCATCTCAGTGCAATATTCGTAACAGATTCAACCTCCGTGCGTATCACATGTTCGATCCGTCTCCACCATCTTTTTGGGATATTTTTTATATTCTCTTGCTGGAACTATAGGAACTATAATAAAGCAGTGGAAAAGCATATATGTGCTTTTGAATATAAGTGTTACAGAAGAGTTATCCGTATATCTTAGACAGAGAAGAGAACAAATAGATATATCCAAAAAGAACTCAAAATCAAACTGGCTGATGCTACAAATCAGAAAGAGAAAATTGAGATATTTTGGACATATAAAAAGACATGAAGGGCTGGAGAAGACCATCATGGAAGGAGGCATACCGGCAAAGAGAAGAAGACCACGTAGAAGATGGATTCAGGATGTAACTGATGGTTTGAATATGACGGCTGCAGAGGCAGCACATCTGGCCTATGAGAGAGAGAGAAATTCCGGAGGACTGTTGGGGCGACAAAGTTCTACTCAGGACAAGCTATTTGATGATGATGGAACTATAAGTATCAATCCCAGTTTACCAAAAATTATTTCTAATTTAATAATAATGTTTTGTGTGTCAGGAAATATAAGATTGTTTCGTGCGCATCAACATCAGAACTCTGGTGGTTATCAGATTAAAGATTTATGATAACTAATCTAAAATTATACTTGAAAAGGTTGACAAATTCTAAGCTTTGACGTGCGTTAAACCCCACGTGCGTTTGTTTATGTTTGAATAGACCCACATAGTAATGGCGTCCGTACCTGCATACCATATTTTTGTCATCTATTGACAATGTCCAACTTATTTATATAGATCACATGCCATATTTGCTGTCATCTATTGACAATGTCCAACTTATTTATATAGATCACATACCATATTTGCTGTCATCTATTGACAATGTCCAACTTATTTATATATATCACATGCCATATATCATGTACAGTGTGTGTGCAAATTTTGACATTTCATCATATGTAGTGTCTTTTACCCATTTAGAACTTTACTTCGGCAGAAAGTTATTGTTTAAACTTTAAATTGTCCTTCACAACGTCAAAAAGAATGTTTCATTTGTGTTTCATTTTAATTTGTCACTCCTGTTTGTTCGTTTGCTTGATAAAGGCCTTGTTGGTCGAAACGTTGCTGTATTTTGTCATTGTTTTTGTAATTTGTAAAACTACAGTACTTTGTAATTACGTGTTTTGCCAAAAAGAATGTGTACGTTTACCAAAGAACTCGCAAACTATTACTCTTTTCTTATTATAAGAACTTTGTGTTGGCAAAGTCAAAATGTGATTACTGTTTGGTTCGAGTTCTCTATTGAGGATGGAGGTAGGTCAGCTGCTAAAGATCATTAATAATCACTAAACCACAAGGCCAGTTTTGTTTCAGTTGCAATTTGTTAGGATTAGATACTTTTCTATTATAGCTTTTTTTCCCTTTTTTTAAAGCAAAGCATAGCTGCCATACTCAGTAGCTGGTGGGAATAGTAGACTCACACTCTCCCCAAATACCCAACCCACACTCTCCCCAAATACCCAACCCACACTTATTATATATAGTAGCGACCCCAGTGCTGTTTGGCTGATGGGGATATTTATAAATAATATGTATTCCACCAAGCAAGTGATCATATAACACAACAAGGGTTATGGATGGTAAATCGACAGAATTACACTAACAATACAACAACACTTCTTGAGTCATGTTAACAGTTGATATAAGAGATGTGTAAACAGTTAATAGATATGTTAACAGTTGATATAAGAGATATGTTAACAGTTAATAGATATGTTAACAGTTAAGATAAGAGATATGTTAACAGTTGATATAAGAGATATGTTAACAGTTGATATAAGAGATATGTTAACAGTTGATATAAGAGATATGTTAACAGTTGATATAAGAGATATGTAAACAGTTAATAGATATGTTAACAGTTGATATAAGAGATATGTTAACAGTTGATATAAGAGATATGTTAACAGTTAATAGATATGTTAACAGTTGATAAAAGAGATATGTTAACAGTTGATAAAAGAGATATGTTAACAGTTGATATAAGAGATATGTTAACAGTTGATATAAGAGATATGTAAACAGTTAATAGATATGTTAACAGTTGATATAAGAGATATGTTAACAGTTGATATAAGAGATATGTTAACAGTTAATAGATATGTTAACAGTTGATATAAGAGATATGTAAACAGTTAATAGATATGTTAACAGTTGATATAAGAGATATGTTAACAGTTGATATAAGAGATATGTTAACAGTTAATAGATATGTTAACAGTTGATAAAAGAGATATGTTAACAGTTGATATAAGATATATGTTAACAGTTAAGATAAGAGATGTGTTAAAAGTTCATATGAGAAATATATTAATAATGAATATGAGATTGTATTTACATATTATTCATAATTTCTTGTTGACAGAGAACTTGTTTGTTGTTAGTCCTGAGGGTCAGTTGGAGAAATCCAGACTTTTGGTTGCTCAGCATGCAGTGGATGAGGAGAAAAGAAAATATGAAGAAGAGAAGCAGAGAGAGGAAGAAAAGAAACAGAGAGAGGAAGCAGAGAGGATGAGAGAAATTGATAGAAAAATAGCAGTAGAAAAGAAAGAAAGGAAAAGAAATCAGAGGACAAAGGTCATTGAAGAAATTGTTAATTCTGAGAAGGATTACTTGTTCAATCTGCACTTATGTTTAGAAACATTCAGTGATAGACAGGTGGGTACAAGTATTGTTTACATCAATAATTTATTGTAAATGAATCATTACTAGTATTATCAATAATTTACATCAATAATTTATTTAAAGGGTTTAAAAGCCGAAGGATTGACTTCATTGCACCGGGTTTTACCCCATACGGCTCGGCCCTCTCCGCAGAAATGGCACGCCACCTGCCGAGAGTATTGCACAAAAGCACGAACTCCGTAGCTCCAGCAACAATCCTAGGGGTCTGTGGAAAAAACTGCACTCGTGAACAGAATGGCGTGGTCCGTACTCGAACCCACGATCTTCGACTCACAAGGCAAAGGGCTTAACCACTTAGCCACAGAGACCCCCGAATGATGGACATGTTGTTCTTACTGTATCAGGTTCTGGTGCTCTAGGTGATTGCATATAGACAGAGCATCCTGACAATCAAAAAATCTAAACCAAAGAGACTGGATAAGTTTCAGCATGAGACTATGACATTTTTCCTTGGGTGCACACATGGAACTTCATGCCAAGCTACATGCTAGACTTACAGACATGTATAAAGACACAAGATTACCCATGTGAAGAGATTCTTACATGTCTCTGCAGATCTACAACATTCACTACATGGCTGTCTAACAGAAAACAAAGGCAGAAGACTAAAGATGGAACTGTCTTGAATGGTAGAGGTGAAGGATACTGTTTCTTAGATCTGTCCATTTGATCACATCACAGTGTGATACTCCAGAAAGCTGTGTGAACATATCTTTTCTTCTTCTTTGCGTTCGTTCTTTACGACCAATTTTAATCACTCTTTGTGATATGTTTGATCTTTGCCAAGAATGTGTATACGTTGCACATTGGTTTGGTAGGCCCTAAACGCATAGACTTCTACACGTTTAGGACACGTACATCCGATTTCAGCCAAGTGTGAACATATAAAAGTGGTAGTCATCTTATGCCTGTACTGTAGGGAATGACCCAGACAGCTACATATGTAGAGATAAGAAATGTTTTTGATAGTCATAGTCACGGTTCTAACTTCACCAGAAAAGTGTTGCCACATAATTGCTGTTATTGTGCCAACAAACACTGCTAAAAATGCTCATCTTTCTCCAAGCACTAATCTCAGTGCTACAGAGTTTATTGATAGATACATCCGTCTAGGGGGATGTTATCATCTATACATATGGTTTGGGGATTTAGAGAGTACGTAGGATCTAGATGGGCCTATGCAGTGGAGGTAAAAGGAAGCACAATACTTAAAGGTAGCAGTGCATTCAATGCAACTGCTTCAAGCAAGATAAAGTTATCTCTTTGATGATTTCATGGCTAGCAGAGCAAAAATCAAGGCCTGCAATGATAGTAACAGACTCAATGAGTATGCTTAGGAGGATCGATGCAGACAGGCTTTGCATTAAATGGGTAAAATACATTCAGCAATCCTGCATGCCTTTATGATTCCTACAGCTATGTCTGCCAAAGATGTGTGCTCCTTGTAGATTCAGCCACAGTGTTACTGTCAATATCACAAAAAGGGATTGTGAAATTATTAGGGGAAGTGAAAGATAAAAGTGAAAAACAAAATCTATATCTCAATGTAGCAAAAACAAAAATAATGACAACAGAAAAAACGAACATGACAAGATATTTTTATCAACGGAGAGAAAGTAGAAAATGTGAACAGTTTTGAATATCTTGGTTCACTACTATAGTGCGTTTCAAAACGTTCGGTCAACGATTGACCTCAAATATCTCCATATTCATTGCATGGATGAACGTGATTTTTGCATGTGGTGTTGTATTTCCGATGTCCCAACGATTTTCTAAAATTCAATGTTGCAGGTAGTGTACTTTTATTGCAACGGCGAATTCCTTTGATCTTTTCAAACCTAGTAATTATTTGGTGCTGGAAGAAAATAATTTACCGTAAATTTTTAAAATCACATATTTTCGGCATAGGCGTATATACAATTCGAATTTTGAAGGGTGAGATAACTCATATTACATAAATTATATAAAGTGTTTACTCACTTATTCTGAGTCCGATGAGTCTAACATATTGATGACTATTCTTGGCTGCACGAACGACAGTCCATCTTGGTCCCAGTAGTCATTTTCCTCCTTTAAGACATGGTCTTCGCATTTACACCAATAATCTCTGTCTATCTTCGACAGGGTGGCATATGTTAGTTCTTTCATATTGCTTAGCTTGAAAGTTTTATTTTCAGCTGCTACCATTCCTTTAACTTTGGCCCAAATGAGTTCAATTGGGTTTAAGTGTGAATGATAAGGTGGTGGTCTCAAACACACATGACCATGCTGTTGAATCAACTTGTCTGTTTGGAATACCCTGGTCTTCTGTGATGTTTTAACAATAGATAGTAATTCAGGCTTCAAAAACCCTCGTTAAATGGAATGTTCTCCTTTCTGAGCCAAAGTTTTATAGCATCTTTTGTACTCGAAGATGTCGGGATTTTGTCTTCTTCTGACACAGTGTTGTGGTATGATGCGTTGTCCATTATCACACAGGATGGTCTGTCTAGGGACGGAAGAAGAGTATGTTCAATCCAATCTCTAAATATGTTACAGTTCATCTCGGTATGACAGTCCCTGTTGTCCGTATAATTGGAATCCGTATCTTTACTTAAGCCCAAAGCATGCATAGTTCTCTGTTCAGGATTTGATATACTTCGATACAGTTTTCCACGATTAGATTCTCTGATAAAATATTTATACATTTTCACAGCCACTGTATGCAGTGTAAGAAACTTGATTTTCATACCCATTGTATAACAAATCTAGAATACTAAACGTTTTGTAATACACCTATGCTCTGAAAACACAAACAGTAAATTGTAACTAAACACACCGGAATGATCATTATACATTTTTTTTAAGTGCGATAAAGCGATTAAAATCGGGAAAACCACGTGAAAAACGTGCAAGTCGTGGAACTTGCAACATCTTACAAATATGCAGGGGGAAAAAACTTCTCATTATATGGTTGGCTAAGGAGATGGTCACTTTTATATACTTTACATAAAGAAAATTTTAAACCATACGTTTGTTATTGAGTAAAAAAATATAAACCTCGGGACATTACAATCATTAGATCATATGCAAAGTTACAACAATTACGGTCAAGCGGTTGCAGAGATATTAAATTTTACCCGCGGAAAATCATTTTGAAACGTACTATAACATCAGATGGAAATGGGATGAAGGAAATTAAAAGAAGAACAAACATGGCTTTACAAAAACTTAAACAACTAAAAACAGTATGGAATGGAACTGATAAGAAAACAAAGCTAAGAATACTAAGAGCATGCATATTCCCAGTGGCAACGTATGGGTGTGAAGCTTGGACATTTAACAAGGTGATAGAAAAACATATATGTGCTTTTGAATATAAGTGGGGTCACAGGTGCATGGGGACAACGTCGCACCAGGATTAGTGAGCTGGCACTAATCAAGACTCTGCCCCACCTCCACATGGTGACCCTGGAAACATACAGTGGTTCTGGTCTGGCTAAGAGGGCAGGGATTGAGAGAGAGCTGCAGAGGTAGTCACGCTAGATGGGATCCGCTCAGATTGAAAATTCCCAGAGTGACTATTAATGCATGTTTCTCCGGCTGAAGCAAAAGCTGAGTGGATAAACATGAATGGATGAGGGATACATCCAGGAAAGTGATGTGGGCTTGTGTGGAGCAAAACATGGAGGGTGAAATTCAGAGCTCTGAGGAAGGGCCCCGAGTTGAGCTCTGTGTCCGGACAAACTATAGGCATTGTGAAGATGTGCACGGTGAGAAACAAAAGAAACGTAAGCAACATTTGTCGTCTGTGAAGGAATCCGAACTCTCCCAGGGTAAAGGGTCGCAAGCAAATTACCAACTGTGGGGTTAGAATCAATAAGAACAATGCGTAACGAATCAAAAGTCTCGACAAGTGTCTGTGGTGTAGGTAGACAGGAAGACTATACTGGAAGACAAAGAAGAATAGTAAACTAGCATAGAACTTGTGTTGATTAGTTGCCACAAGCTGAGAGACATACTGAGGAGGAGATCTGAGCACTTATCTACTAATTGGTTCAATGTACTATAATGATGATCCAACAACTATACTAAACTATGACATAAAAGATGAAGTAGCTTTTTGTAGACATGAAAAGAAAGGCATCTGTGGCTTGCTGGTAGTGAGCTCGACCACAATCCGAGTACCTGGTTCAAACTCAGCGCAGAAGTTTGGAAGCAAATTTGTTCCCGTGGATTTTACGAGTGGTAAAAATAGACCACACTTCTCAGGAACCAATGACAAACTATTGAACGTATAAGTGGTGTCTAGAAAATGGTCTTCTTTACTGTGGTTGATGTCGAAGTCCGGTAAAGGATATGCCACGATTTTCAATTTCACCAGACTACTATTTCATATATCAGAATGTGCAGAGTTGAAAGCTCTTTTCTAGAAATTTAATTTCTGTATTCTACAAATAATTATATATACACATATCATCAAATGGATCTTGTGAATATATTTTATTTTAAATAAAACATTTTGGCATACAAGTAACTTGTTGGACAATTGGTGCTGTTCTAATGGTTTGTAAGGCAACTTGTCATATTCTGCTAGTCACAGGATAAAGTGATATTACATATTTATGATATTTAGTGATATTTATGTGATATTACAGCCAAATGTAATGAAGTCAATGTCAGTTTGCAAATACACAGTCAGTTGGTCTATGAACCTGTAGGCATTTGAAAATCCTACCAAAACATTTTGAGTTTCTGCTATGTTATTTCTCATTCAGTGTTTCTAAAGGTAAATGTTGAGTATTCTAGTATGCCAAGTTTACAATTATGTGTTTCTTTCTCTCTCTCTCTCTCGTGATCACCGCCCAGACTGATGTACCAGATCTCCCCATAATATCTATTCATGTGAAATCTGATTCATGCAGCCTTAGCATTGGTGTGTTTTACATCACATCTTCAGCACCATTTGGAGCTCTGGTGCTTATCCTTCAATGATGTTTCCGGTTTCAGCTAGTGTTTACTCGGTTCACTCACCGCTCTGTAGTCATCTTAGTGTTTTTTACGGTGTGGGTAGCTAGCCCTATGCCCAACCTCCTTAGTCGCCTATTACGACATGTGTGGCAGGTAACAGTGGTTCTATTCTTTACACCCCAATTTGGGCCCCGGTAACCACTCGGGTGATGTTTCTAAAAGTTAATATTAGAGTATTTTTGTATAAGCCAAATTCTGTGATCCCACAAGTAAATATTAAGACTTAATATATATCAAGTCTAAACACGTACAAACAAAGTACTATCTTCTCTTCTTCTTTCTTTTGTCCTTCTCTGCTTTTTTCCGCTAGGCGTAGCAGGTTTAACTGATGATCGGTTTCCGAGATAATACACGCTCGGTCGCTTGATATGGTGTGGTATTGTGGAGTTTTAAGATGTCTGTAACTCCATCAACCCATCTTTTCTTGGTCTGCCCTTCCTCTTGATGATTCCATTTTCAGGTTGTACGCTCTTGCAACTGGTATATTCGGGTTCATTCTGACCAAGTGGCCAAACCATATACTATAGTTTTACAAAATACAGAAACAGTGACGATAAACAGCAAAGTTTCGACCAAAAGGTCTTTATCAAGCAAACGATACAACAGGAGTGGTGAATTTCACAGAACACTTACAAATGGACGATTATATCAAGTCTGTCATTATATGCTTCTGAAAGTAAATGTTGCATATTCTTGTATGTTAAGTTTATCATTCTGTGTTTCTACAAGTATATGCTGAGTATTCTTAGAATAAAATGTGCTAGTAAAATCTTGAGTTCTGTGTTTCTACACACAGGCTTTTCATATAACTTTCAATTGCATCCTTAGAAGCCACCTGCAGGAGTTGATTTAGAGTTTCTCTTGGGTAACATGGAAGAAATTGCTGATGTCAGTCAAAAGATAGTGATCAGTCTGGAGACAAGTATTTCTGAGGCAGACTTGGAAAAACAGTGTGTAGGTGAGCCAAGGAATGGTTTTAATTAAGTGGTCATAAGTTGTGGCATTAGTCTTGTCATTCTAACAAACATTTCATTAACAAAGAGTAAAATTATAGATGTTCAAGCATATCAACATAGTTTAGTTTAGTCATCAGATCATCATCACTGCACATCAAACCATTTAGTCCATAAGTTGGTTCACTATTCTTCTTTCGTTACCAGTATAGTGCTCTTGTCTAGCTACACCCATTTGACTTTGTATTCTTTCAGTCTGGTTAGGTTGTAGATTCACCACCCATATATTTAGCTGTCTTTTTTTTTTTTGGGGGCTGTTTTCAAAGTGTATTACAAAGTCTCCTGATTTTGTTGACTAAGGACAGTACTTCATCAACTTTGCTGAAGGCATAAAATTTTGTTATTTTGTTTCAGCCAACAAGCTTGATATGATGTCTTTCATATGATAATAATAATTCCTCTCGTAACGTTATATGTTACATAGGGCCTGCAAGCAATTTCTCCATACGGCTCTATCCTGGGCAACTCGCTCAATTTCCTCCATGAAACCGACTCCGATATTTCTTGCCTCTCTCAGCAAAGTTCGTTTCAGGGTCTCCTTAAGTCATCCCCTCTTTCTTGAACCCTTTGCATCCCACTTCAATGCTTGCTTTGATATTCGTTGATCATTTCTTCTCAAGGTAACCCTTTGCATCCCACTTCAATGCTTGCTTTGATATTCGTTGATCATTTCTTCTCAAGGTAACCCTTGCATCCCACTTCAATGCCTGCTTTGATATTCGTTGATCATTTCTTCTCAAGGTAATACCCAACATGTCTCTGATTTCAACACTTTTCCTTTTCATATGAACTGTGTTACATTTTGTTGTTACTAAATTGTTTACTTATTAGATTTCATATGTTTAGCTGTTTTTTTGGACTGTTTTCAAAGTGTATTATATAGAGTTTCCTGATTTTGTTGACTCTAGGACAATGCTTCATCAACTTTGCTGAAGATATGAAAAACACATATGCTCCATATTGTCGTAATCATGACGAAGTCATCACAGCAATGGAGAAGTATTCGGACAGCCCAGAAATAAGTGCTTACTTCAACTCTAAGATTGAGGCCATGAAAAAACAAACAAATGTCTTCGATATGGCTAGCATACTTATAAGGCCTGTGCAGAGAATACTGAAATATCCCCTTCTGCTTAATGAGCTGCTGAAGGTAAGATTGAGATTTAGGCATACATTTCATTGTCTTATTCTTTGTGTCCGTTCTTTATGACCAATTTTAATCACACTTTGTGATATGTTTGATCTTTGCCAAGAACGTGTATACGTTGCACATTGGTTTGGTAGGCCCTAAACGCATAGACTTCTACACGTTTAGGACATGTGCATCTGATTTCATCCAAACCTCCTTAGTCGCCTCTTACGACATGCGTGGCAGGTAACAGTGGTTCTATTCTTCACACCCCAAATTTGGGCCCTGGTAACCACTCGGGCGACATTTAATTGTAAAGTGGAGGTCTCTATGGTGCAGTGGTTGCGATGTTTGCCTGTCGTTCTAAAGGTTGTGGGTTCGAATTTGGACAAAGTCACATATGCAACTTTTTCATGAGATCCTTAGGATTACTGCTGGAATTATGTTCATGCTTTGTGCAACACTCTCAGCAAATGGAGTGCCATTTCTGCAGACAGTGCTGAAGCCATATGGAGAAACCCGGTGCAATAAAATCAATTCTTTGCCTTTAGGCCGGCTATGCCTTTAGATCATTTTGATTGTAAATAAGTAAAGATGTCTTTGTTTTTTGTCTCTTAGCACAGATGTTGTGGGGGCATTGATGAATATGATTTATATATTAGGTATTTCCAGTTCAGAGTTCAGTCTGTTATGAACTTTACTATGAACGTCTTCATCACCTATGCCTGACCACTCTTTTATATTCTCAGTGTGTTTTTCTGTGATTTTTTTCCCATGCTAAGTATTGTTAAATAATAATTTTTAATCAATGCCTGAAAATTTGATTATGTGTTCATATACTTTTATGTTTTCAATATGTTATAGTGACGATGAAAGTTCATTTGCTTGTCCTTCTACTCTATGTTATGTCCATGGTGGATTATAGGTCATCCTACTCTATCAACTGTTGTCCATGGTGGATTATAGGCTTGGCATTCTCATGATATTTCAATCACAATGCTAGCATCTGGATCATATTCAGAATGAATACATGCATATTAGTCATTGTCTACACCAGAGATACTCCCTTTGTGAAGATGAAATCTATGCTTGACATTCTTTCACTGTGTTCTTATCATGCTATCACCTAAACCAAAGAATGTATGTGGGTTAATATGAACCAGAGGTGGATCTGCACAAAAAATATTAAATTATACTAATTGCACTAGTTCAAACATGTAATGTGAGGTCAAAGGCACAATTTAGGGACAGGCGCATCAGGATTAGTGAGCTGGCACTAATCAAGATCCTACCCCACCTCCACATGGTGTCCCTGGACACATATAGAGGATCCTGTCTGGCTAAGCGGGTAGGGATCGAGGGAGAACTACTCTGGTATCTTCTTCTTCGAATGTTCCATATCGACCACTTGTCAACTATGTGTGATTTGTATGTGATCTGAGCCTAAGAGCGATTGTACGTTATGCCAGTTATGCGCCTACAAGTAGGCCAGCACATCCGATTTCTGCGCTGCTTTTTATTTACTAGGTAGCATCCCTAAGGCCTACATCAGTTGCTTCTTACGACATGCATTGTAGGTCGATTGGTACTATTCTTTGCTTCCTTGCGGCCCGCGCACCACACGGGCGACTCTGGTATAAGTAGTGTGCAAGAGCAGTTACGCTATACAAGATCTACTCACAAGATAGACGAGAAGAGTCCCCAAGTGACTGTCTCTGCACGTCTCTCCTGGCCGATGGGAAAAGCGAAATAAATTAAAAAACGAATTGTAAGAACTCAAAAGGTACAAGTTGTCAGGAGGCACATATTCACGACTCGAGTAATGGTGGCAACGTCTTTGCCAGCTCTTGGCAAGGATCGTCGGAAAAGATACAATGTGCCATGATGACACAAGGGAAGATTGCAATTAACTCTGTACAAGAGGCCAAGCGCAGAAATATCTACTGGGTAAAGTTGGCCGAACGCAAATCCTAAAGTTGCGTTTTAGCGCTTAACAAAACTGCCTTCCTGAAACAACCGGGCACAGTACTGTTGTTCTTACAACTAACATCCCCGGAAAAACCAGGGCGGGTGATTTTTGGCGAGCGCAAAATCTAAATTGCACTGATAGCGCCCAATGAAATGACTCTCAACATTATTTGTCGTAGCTCCAGTCCAGTGTTTTCCTGGGCCAGGGAAAATGCAGAGTGGAAACTGCAAATTGCCAAGTGCCAACACGCGCCTCGAGAAGGCTGAGAATGTTCCTACTCTGGAATAAACTCAACACGGTCAGAAAAGTAAAACCGACATTGTAAAGATTTGACAGACTGCCTAAATCCAAACAATGGCGAAGGCCGACACTTTTCACGGTGTGTTACACAAGTAAGATGCCATCCCAGGACAAGCTTATGTGCCTCAAAAAGACTGAGGAATGTTCCTAATCTGGAACGACCTCAAATAGTCACAAATGGTGCACAGTGTAGACACACTCTTTGGCGTAGATCATAATGCCCAAATATATGGCGAAAGATGATCATAAAGAGCAATGAATACACAAAGCAGCCGACAAGTGACCGTTCCAATGACCAGTCGTAGAAGGGTTGTAACTGTTCCTATACCGGAACTACCGCACCCAGTCATCTGCAAAGTAGGAAGTGCTCTTTGGCGTAGATCAAAGCTAAAATATATGGCATTAAAAGATAATTAAAGAGTGTCTATCATACGATGCAGAAGGAACGCAGTACTCAGTCAGAAAGGTTGCAGTACAAAAGGCTCTTTGGCATAGATCCAAGCCAAAATATACAGCACAACAGATCGTTAAAGAGAACATGTATAATTATGGGGAAGTGTTAGGTACTGGCTGTCACCGAGATAGACTCAAAACGCTTCCTGTAGGAGAAAACAGTAGCCCTGACCTACACCGTGTATGGTACTATACACAAAGTGGGGGCCTAATTTTTAACAAGGGTTTGAACGTCAGTCGTTCTTGTCAAAGATAAATTATATATCACAATAAGAATGATAAAATTAACGCGAAGAACGAACGCTAAGAAGAAGAAGAAGAAGAAGAAGAAACATGTAACGTCATGAATATCACAATTGGTGTGAAACAATGATGTGTACTTGCACTGACTCTGTTCAGTATCGTTTTTCTTTTCCTGATGCATTTAGAAACAGTTATATATGAATCTATGTCAGTTATTGTATTGATGGTTAATTGTTTAACCTATGGAGGCTTCAGGCAAAAGACAAGGTTAAATCAGATACTATCAGAGATATTATATTTGTTGAAGACCATATCCTCAATACTAGCACTAAGACGGACTTGTAGAAAAGCATAGAGAAATTCTCAGCAGCGTGTTATAACTTGTAGCTTGCCAACAATATGGATAAAACTGGAAAATTGTGTTTGGTTCTTGGTTACTGAACTAACATCTTAGCACTATTGGCAGACCCATATGTGCTTTGTCTCCCCAACAGATGTTAAAGGGTATTTATACTTGATGGTTCCCATGCCTTACTGGTTAAACACACTCCTCACTTTTCCCCTCAAGCATCCAGCTCTGATTTGTACAACATGGAACTCCAAACCTATTAAATTGTTTGATTAAACATCAATATATGTGTCTTCATCAAACAGGCGGTACGAAGAAACAGAAGAACATCACCCCAGTGGCGGTTCGTGATCATTTTTGTTGGCGGGGCCAGACATTATTTCCCGTATAAATCATATGGTTTTGGTTGCTATATTTTAATTTATAAAATAATAAATACACGTTATACGTTATTTTTGGTGGGCCCGGCCCCACTGGCCCTTAATGACGAGCCGCCACTGATCACCCCTATCTGTCTTCAACTCCCTGACAATTGATCCTGTTGATGCAAGCCTGTCCACTCTCTTTCTGCAGTGAGCACTTGCATGCCTAGGACAGTAGATCCATGAAAGGCTCTGGAGTTTGTAAATCTTAATATATTATATCCGGTCATATTGCAGCCTGTCATTCTGGAACTTCCAAAGCATGGACCAAGAGTCAACACAAAAACAGTGACAAAGAGACTCCTGTGATTTTCTGTTGTTGTTTCAAGAACATTAGTCTGTTCTATTCAGACATGTTATGTTGGTCCAATCAAAGGTCAAGGGTGTATAACCTCTACTCATACACTTCTATTCAGCTTGTTAGAAGCTGCTGAAATTAAAAAATTAATTCGCTGGCATATCTCTAATTGTGGCTAAAGTGCCCAAGATGGCAAACCACTACAAGGTAAAGACACCCCTGATGGCAGTAGAAGTTAATGATAAATAAACAGTTATAGTTTGCTGTTTTATTTTGTTGAACACAGAACACAGAAGAGGACCATCCTGACAGAGAGGACACAAAAGCTGCCATCAAGGAGATGACAAATGTTGCAATGGCCATCAATGAGTACAAGAGAAGGAAGGATCTAGGTCAGCCATATTTTTCTGTTGCCAATATTGTCACAATATTACATGTATTTTTGTCTGAATTTTTTTCTTTCTATCCAGTTTTTGTAACTGATCTTGTTTTGGAATATAAATTTTTAGCTTAAGTTCTTCCAATGACATTCTTCAACATGCTTCTATAACCCTAACTTTTGTCTTACTTTACATTTTGTTGTGATGGAGTTCTACTGCATTGGTCTCCTTGCATTAAACAATGAAATAAGCGTCAACAATTTGCAGAATCACACTTATCTTCGTTCTGGGGGAACATGGGTGTCATTGGCAAGGAGAGAGCAGACAGGCAGGCTAGCTCTGCTACCATATCAGAGTGCCAGCCAATGGATAGAGCTGATTTTTGAACGCCCTCATAGAGTGTGGCCGCAAAAGAAGATTTTCATTTAAACCAATCCACGTCAACTACTAGATTGCAGGAGCTGGGTTTGAAGATTGGAGTAGCAAGAAAAGAACAACATAACAGGTACGTGAGTAGGCTCATCAATCAAAATTGAACTGGTACGGTCAGTCGCTGGACGCTGTTCGAAATATTGCGAAAGAGATCAGAGCACCTATGGGCATATCCGGAGTGCAATGAAGATACTCCAAACTGAAACTGAAACTGAAACTGAAACAGAAATTCATATCTATGTATAGTTTACCAGTTATAGTATCCATGGCTCCAATAAAAGTACATAGGGTTTGTAAGTCTTTGATATGTATGTTTTAGGTGAAGAAATGCTTGAGTAGATGTATGTTTTAGTTGAAGAAATGCTTGAGTAGATGTATGTTTTTATGCTGTGATATTTCTTTTTCTTTTTGACAGTGTACAAATATAAAAATTTCACTGATCAGACCTTCAGTGATAAGATTTCCAAACTGAATCTGCATTCTATCATGAAGAAGTCCACTAGAATGAAAGGCAGACTTAGCGCCAACTTGGGTATTGCTTTACAAGTATGTTATATTTTGATACTTTCATAGGTTTCCCAACAACATCTTGAAAAACTACTACAGCAAATTACATGCAGTATTGAAATTTCTGGGCTGAAGATTGAAGTCAAAACAGGTGTGCAACTAGGAAGTATTATGGCAATCCCACTATTTAAATTTGTCATTGACTGGGTGATGTGTAAAATAATTCAAGATAAAGCAAGAGATATCAGACAGACTCTCACGAGGCCCAGATGAAAATGTTACTGATACAACGCACTTCTATCTCACTCACATAAAAATATCCAGGAAAAATTGTGTCAAGTTATCAATACAATCATATAGTTGAGCTAAAAATCAATCAGAAGAAAACAAAAAATAGTACTCTAAACATAGCCACAGAAACTAGAAAATATGAAATGAAAATCGTGGCATATCCTTTACAGGATGTAGCCACCAACAACAGTAAATGAGTCGTAGATTTTCTAGGCACCACTTAAACATTTAGTAGTTTGTTATTGCTTTCTGAACGGTGAGGTCTACTTTTTTACCATTTGTGAAAATCAAAAGGAACTAATTTGCTTCCAAACTTGTCCACCGCAGAGTTTGAACCAGGTACGCTTGGGTTAGAAAATGGTTCATATAGAAGATAATGCAAGGGATGATGATGTTGTTGTATATACCGATGGGTTGGTTCAACATGGTGAGAAGTTCGGCTGGGGTTTCTTGGCTAATGCGCATGGTAGGGTTGTTGCAGAGCGAAGTGGGGTATACAGGACAACTACTTCTAGTATGAGGATGGAGATTGAGGCCGTTACTGCTGCCCTCCATTGGATCTCTGGGACTTTATTTACTGGGGCAGTTGTTGTATCTGACTCTCAGTTGATGCTTCACAAGATCCAGAAGGGCAGGTTTTGGTATGAGTGGATGTCATCTATAGAAGTTTCTAACCTCCAGCGGCTTACGTGTCCTGGGCATGCAGGTGTTTACGGTAATGAGAGAGCGGGCAGACTTGCATCAACAGCATCAATTGTTGGGAAGTTGAAGATGGATAAGGGGATGTTCTTCGGTCTCTTCGCAACTGTCTGTTGGATGAGGACACTAAAGTCGATGTTGAATCGATCAAGCGATTTAGGCAGTTTGGAGTTACCCATTGTCCAAGTTGAACTGGATGCCTGAGAGTCAGAGTGAGAGGTGTGTTTAATCAGCGAGCCACAGGAACCATCAGTATGCATACTCTTCGATATGTGTTGGGGAGACTGAGCACCTATTGGTCTGCCGGAGTGCAATGACGTCAGTTTAGTAACCAATAACCAATACGCAGGTTGTGATCAAGCTCACTATCGCTTAAGCTACAGACGCTCACAATAATCAATTATAGAAAGCATAATCATTCCAAATACAACTGCTTTCATATATCAGAACCAAGAATTATATAAACTGCAGCTGCATGGTATCACCTTTACTGAACGGATCAGAATGCTGGATTACTGTTTTTTTATTTTTATTTCATTTCTAGTTTGTCACATTTATTTAATTTTTAGTTTTTTTAGTCACGTTTTTTCATTTTAGAGCAGTTAGGAATTTATCATCTGACTGTCTGTGATTTCTAGTATGTAGTAGCATATTCTTCATTCCCTTTGGTCTGTATCCTTTTATTGCTGTATCTTAATTTCGTACTTTATAAAACTTCAGTACTTCATTTTTACTTGCTACCTTTTTACATAGTTTTACTGTAGTCTCCGCTTGTATTGAGAATGACAGAAGAAGATACATGTGAATTTTTTACTTTCCATACAGCTTGTCTGTGAAAGATCTTAATAGCGAAACACGTACAAACAAAGTACTATAGTTTTACAAAATACAGAAACAGTGACGATAGCAAGCAATGTTTCGACCAAAAGGCCTTTATCAAGCAAGCGATACAACAGGAGTGACGAATTTCACAGAACACTTACAAATGGACGATTACGGAAACATTCAAATGTATCTAATGAAAATCTGGGAATAAAAAGGAATAATGAAATGAGTGCAACACAAAACTAGAAGTGGAAAAGAAGAGAAACAATATACAATCAAGTGAAAATATAAATTATATATATGAAGCAAATGCACATTATAGATTACAAGGCATGAGATGAGAAAGTACTAAGAAGCATAGGAATGTAATGCGTTGAATTCAAGAGGCCGCAAGGTATCATATAACGAAATAAAACGGTTCTCCAGAGCACATCAACTACGATCATCAGAGGAACATGATCGGATGGCTGTGACCTGGACATCGCAAGGTCCTGAATGGTCAGTATCATTGAAATGAGTAGCTACAGGGTATTCCTGTAGCTACTCATTTCAATCTGTCTCACATCACTCTGGACAAGTTCATAGGTGCTCTGATCTCCTCCCCAATATCTTTACCAACTTATAATGATTAATCCCACAGGTTGTGTGTTGATTAATCAAATGTCTTGTGTCTCTCTAACAAAGTGTTCTTGTATGGTAGGCCCCATCTCCTATCTCTGGATAGATATTTATAAAAGTTTTCAGTCATAAAAAGGCTGTTTCTCATATGGCATTGATGATATCTGAACTATCTATTGACTGTCCTTCTTTGTTGACTACTGTATCAGTCATGTGATCTGCATGCTTATTGCGTTGCACTCCTGCACGCTCTGGTACAAAAATAAATGTTAAGTGGGTCATTTCAGGATGTGCTCACTTTGACAAGCCATTCCTACCTTATACAGCCAGTCTGAATTTTTTTTGACATATTCATTGAATTGCTCAGTATATACACACACATGACAATTCCTGTGTACACAACCACCTCAGAGCCATAGTTGCTACTGTGATCTCCAGTGTTAGGCTTTTTGTGGGGACCGCAAAGGCACTGCTGTCCTCCTTGACATTTTTACATCTTGAGCTTACAGTAATGTCTATGCACGACACTGCTTGCCTCAAACCACTGAGCCATCAGTGTATAACACAGCATCAACATCCTCTGTGTGTTCATCCACCATACCATTGACCACCACCTTATATTATAGTAGGAACTTGATGTGTGCGGCTTCTGTTAACTGTGATGGGGACGGAAATAGAAATGTTGGCATTCACAAGATTGATACCCTTTCGTTGCTAAGATTAATATATATAGGCCTACATAACCAGAAAGAACTCAAAATCAAAGAGATCTGGCTGATGCTACAAATAAGAAAGAGAAAATTGAGATACTTTGGACATATAAAAAGGCATGAAGGGTTGGAGAAGACCATCATGGAAGGAGGCTTACCGGCAAATAGAAGACGAGGAAGACCACAGAGTGCTGGATTCAGGATGTAATTGATGGTTTGAACATGACGGCTGCAGAGGCAGGACATCTGGCCAATGAGAGAAAGAAATTCCAGAGGACTGTTGGGGTGGCAAAGTTCTGCTCAGGACAAGCTATTTGATGATGATGAGGCCGACATACCTGCTGGACAACATCTTTTGCATTGCCATTCATGATTTACCTTGCCATTCATGATTTACCTTGCCATTTATGATTTACCTTGCCATTCATGATTTACCTTGCCATTCATGATTTACCTTGCCATTCATGATTTACCTTGCCATTCATGATTTACCTTGCCATTCATGATTTACCTTGCCATTCATGATTTACCTTGCCATTCATGATTTACCTTGCCATTCATGATTTACCTTGCCATTCATGATTTACCTTGCCATTCATGATTTACCTTGCCATTCATGATTTACCTTGCCATTCATGATTTACCTTGCCATTCATGATTTACCTTTCTTCAGTCTATTTCCTTTATGTGTAGTCGCTCACATCATGGAGTGGTTGCAGAATGTCAACCTTTAACCAGAGGTAATCAAATGCTCTGGATACTTTATCCATGACGGGAAGTCTAGAAGATATCTCGTAGTTTGACAGAACATGTTTCTGGTGTATCCAAGAATTCCATACATCGCTTTGTTTTCTATTCTCGCCAGTCTGTTTATTTGTGTGGTGCTAATTATCAGGATGGCCAGTGTATATTTTATGTTTAAGAGAATCAACCCCTTGTATAATACCATAAATAGACACTGTTCAAAGTTTGTAGCTGACATGATATTTATTTTCAATAAATCATTTCTAGATTTGATAGTTGTGTCGTCTATGTGCTCCTTGAATGATAAACTATGGTCAAGTCTCACACCAAAGTATTTCATGGAGCTGGTTCTTTCAATGTCTATCCCACAAAGTTTCACACCAAAGTATTTCATGGAGCTGGTTCTTTCAATGTCTATCTCACAAAATCTCACACCAAAGTATTTCATGGAGCTGGTTCTTTCAATGTCTATCCCACAAAGTTTCACACCAAAGTATTTCATGGAGCTGGTTTTTTCAATGTCTATCTCACAAAGTTTCACACCAAAGTATTTCATGGAGCTGGTTCTTTCAATGTCTATCTCACAAAATCTCACACCAAAGTATTTCATGGAGCTGGTTCTTTCAATGTCTATCTCACAAAGTCTCACACCAAAGTATTTCATGGAGCTGGTTCTTTCAATGTCTATCTCACAAAGTTTCACACCAAAGTATTTCATGGAGCTGGTTCTTTCAATGTCTATCTCACAAAGTTTCACACCAAAGTATTTTATGGAGCTGGTTCTTTCAATGTCCATCCCACAAAGTTTCACTGTTAGTATCAGTTAAAACCAAGTTACTGTGACTTTGGATTGGTTGAATGTTGCCCAAGAGCTATTGCACCAGAAGGATATCCGATCCAATTTGTTTTTGTAACTCTTGAACAACACTGCTCTATTTTCTCCTTCTCTGTACACTAGGTTGTCATCTCTCTCTCTCTCTTTGCCTTTTACCCGGGTTGGGCATAGGCCCTCAACCAACTGATTCCAAGTCTTCCTATCTCTAGCTATCTCCTGCAGCTCCCTCCAGCTCTTCTTTATATTGTTGATCTCCGCCTCCAAATCTCGTCTCCATGTATTTCTCGGCCTCCCTTCTTTCGCTGTCCCTACGGGTTCAGGCAAGGACCCTTCTTGTTATATTCCCCTCCGGTTTTCGCAAAGTGTGTCCTATCCAGCGCCAGCGTCTTTTTAACCTGTTCGTTCACTGGAATCTGTCTTGTTCTCTCCATAAGTTCCTCATTTGTGACCCTATCATACCATCTTATTCCCTCTATTTTCGCAGACACCAGTTGATGAATGTTTGCAATTTATGCGCTATTGTTTTAGTTGTTCTCCATGTTTCTGACCCATACAGTAGAACTGCTTTAACATTAGAGTTAAATATCCAAATTTTTGTTCTAAATTTGATTTCTTTGGACTTCCAAATGTTTCCCAGTGCAATGAAAGCTCCTCTTGCCTTCTGTATTCTTATTTTAACATCTCTATCTGTTCCACCCTCTTTGTCTACGTTGCTGCCCAAATATGTGTATGATTCTACCTCTTGAAGTGGGATTTCCCCAGGGAGATCGAGTTGTCGTTGCTTGGTTAATTCTCAATATCTTTGTCTTTCCCTTATGAATGTTCAGCCCTAGTTGCTGGGACCTTTGATTCAATGTGTTTAGCTTATCCTGCATCTGATTTCGTGTATGTGACAGAAGGCTATATCATCAGCGAAGTCCAGATCATCTAGTTGCTCTGTCCATTGGATTCCATTTCTGGTGTTAGTTACTGTGGTCTTCATAATCCAGTCTATTGTCAGTAAGAACAACAAGGTGATAGAAGACATCCCTGAGCGCCTCCTGTTTCTATTCGAAAGTATCTGTTAAGGTTGTCATCTGCATAGGAAAAGTTCTGCCTGTGCCACTTAGTTTTCCTCTGTGATCTACTTGTGTAGACATTAAAACGAAAAGAGAAATCCCTGAGACAACCGTGAGTTCTTCTTCTTTCTTCTGCGTTGTTTCTACCGATTTTAATCACTCTTTGTGATATGTTCGATCTCTGCCAGAACGTGTATACATTGCACATTGGTTTGGTAGGCCCCTAAACGCATAGACTTCTACACGTTTAGGACACATGCATCCGATTTCAGCCAAACCTCCTTAGTTGCCTCTTACGACATGCGTGGCAGGTAACAGTGGTTCTATTCTTCACACCCCAAATTTGGGCTCCGGTAACCACTCAGGCGAACCATGAGTTGACTGTTATCAGCTCTGATGACTGCTGAGATGTATTATTTGTTTGAAGGGATGAGTTAAGATGCTGACACTTTCTACATTGAAATAGCAGGGAGTGGGGTTGGGGGAGGCAGTAGAACAGTTACCAAAAAAACAAGATTGTAAAAGTGAAAAGACTGTGTTCATGTATATGCTGCAAAAGAAACTGAAAAATACTGTTATTCAGATAAACTTTATTTCTTGAAATTGTTATTAACGTTATTATGTTAACCATCATCAGAACCAAGA
Source organism: Arion vulgaris (assembly GCA_020796225.1). Lineage (NCBI taxonomy): Eukaryota > Metazoa > Mollusca > Gastropoda > Stylommatophora > Arionidae > Arion > Arion vulgaris. The sequence goes on along the minus strand of CM036764.1, from coordinate 45,526,815 downwards.
CTAGTATCTATAACAGCTGTGTGCTGTCAACATTGCTGTTCGGATCGGAATGCTGGAGAATGACAGAACAGGATATGTCCAGACTCTCCGCCTTTCATACAACTTGTCTGCGAAAAATCTTACGCGTGTACTGGCCGACTACTATCTCGAATCAAGAATTGCTTGCACGATGCCAACAAGAGAATATGGGCACTATCATCCGAAGCGATGCTGGAGATGGATTGGACATGTGATGCGCATGGAGACTGGCTCCGACACGAAAACTGCACTGAGATGGACTCCAGAGGGTAGGCGAAGCGTGGAAGACCCAAGACGACCTGGAGGAGAACGATAGAGCAAGAGCTGAAGGAAATGAATCATAGCTGGAACACAATACAGAGGAAGGCCATGAACAGGGAAGAATGGTGTACATTTGTTGCTGCCCTAAACGCCAAGGCGTAACAGGCTAAAAGAGAGAAAAAGAGAAAATGTTAACCAAGCTCAAGCGGTAGTGCGCTCGATCACAGACCCAAGCATACCTGGTTCAAATCCCACGGTGGACAAGTTTGGAAGCAAATTCGTTTCCGTGGGATTTTTACAAAAAGGTAAAAATAGACCTCACCGTTCGAAAGCAATGGCAAACTACTGAACGTATAAGTGGTGCTTAGAAAACCAACAACTTGTTTACTGTGATTGATGGCTACATCCTTTGGGATATGCCATGATTTTCATTTCATATTAACCAGCGGAGATGGGCTGCAGGAATTTATAACATGGATGCCATGGTGTTCAATATCACAGTGTTGGTTGACTGTGTATAACTTGTCTGCAAAATATTGGTTCTGTGTTGGTTTCTTTAGCAGTTTGTTTGAAATGTCTGCCTCGTGCACCACATCCTTAGTCGCCTTTTATTCTGAAGTACCTCTATTTTCATTTGTTTGCTTAGATGAGAGATGAAATGTTTGAAAAGGAAGAGACAAAATTTCGACACTTAGAAAGGACTATTAGAGTTTTTCTGGACAGTATCCAACAGTACTTGGATCAAAGTCAGGTAAGCATAATGTTTTGGTGTAATACAGCTTCAGTCAGTATCTTAAGAAGCATGCATTGTAGAAAAAATCTGCTTTTTAACATTGCCCTAGCTTGAGACTAGTCCGGATATCTTTCCTGTGAATGTTCTGCAGCAAAAGAACAAAAAAAGTTATGTTTCATATTTGTTCTCAGTACGCTAAGTATTGCAATTTGGAAAAAGTTTTAATGTTGTTATTGTTTGTGCCTTTATCGTTGATTTAAGTTAGCTTTTTACTATGTTCTCACTATAGTATACACCATTATTTGAAGCAGCTGGATGCTTTCCTTAGTGTATTTGCAGTTTGAGTTTGCAAAATACTGCACCCAACAGAATTGATGCTGGATATCCCTTACAAGAGAGGGAAAAGTAAAAGTTGTTTTCATGCATAAGTCCCACTCCTGTGAAAATCAACTCACCATGTGCATTGTACAAACTGAGAATTTTAATTGAGCATTCAAGCTCGCTAGACTCTGATTAAATGGAGAGAGATGGACGCTGCCAGGTCTGAAAGAGGCTCAAGATGATGATCAACTCTGCAGCATTTGAAGAAAAGTCCATAACAAAGATAGATTGGATAGAGCCGACACATTGATATCATCCTCATGTTAAGAGATAAAGTAGTATTACGGAATATTTTATTGGTTTTCTGTGTTATTTGGACAGTTTGTACTAATTTATCACTCCCAAGTGGTTACCTGGGCCTAAATTTGGGGTGTAAAGAATAGAACCAATGTTACCTAATCCTAAATATCGGAGTCCGTATTCTAAAGGTTAATGCGGCAATGTCTGAACCTGGAGAAGACTAAATTCGATTCTGACAATAAACTTGATGGCCTAGAATGACCAATGACTTGAGTGTAGAAGAAGAGAAAAAAAGAAGAGTAAGTACAAAGCAATACTTGATCAGTCCAATTTTGTTTGTATATATGTTGTCTAGGAGACTATGAGGAGTCATACTGTTTATATAGACTACATCAAGGATTTCTACAAGGACAAAGAATATGCTGAGGCAATCAAACTCTATGAGGTGACCTACAAGCAGCTTAGCCTTTTTGACAACATGGTAAGTGTTGCGTAATACATGATAATTGTTGCTTTCTTTTTTTAGATCCAGAAGCACTTGAGCTTTCAGCTCTTCAGCTCGGTGCCATGGACATTGTAACCATTCGGTTCGGTGCCACGAGCACCGTAAATCTGGGGAACCTGTGGCTTTTCTGCCAGCCCGAGGAATTGAACCCGCACTCACAGAGGGCTAGTCACCCGTAGTCCAACGCGCTATGAACACGCTGGGCAGGCATAATTGTTGCCTAGAACATGATGTTACCTAGAACATGTCAAGGGTTGATTAGAACATGTCAAGGGTTGATTAGAACATGTCAAGGGTTGATTAGAACATGTCAAGGGTTGATTAGAACATAAAAAGTGTTGCCTGGAACATGTCAAGGGTTGATTAGAACATAAAAAGTGTTGCCTGGAACATGTCAAGGGTTGATTAAAACATAAAAAGTATTGCCTGGAACATGGTAAATGTTGTTTAGAACATACATTGATTGACAGTGTAATAGCTACTAAATAATACACAATAAAGCTGCCTAGAATATGTTAGGTGTTGCCTAGAACATGTCAAGGGTTGTCTAGAACATGGGGCTCTAATATCTGTCTTGGTTTAGCCAGCTAGTTTGGGTTTAGTAAGGTTAAGTTCTGCATAGATGCAATATTTGCACTAAGACTGATCTGTGAATAAACAATTGAATACAATCAAAGTTAAAAATATATATTTATAGACCAAGAGAAGGCATTTGATAGATTAACAGCTGCAAATTATGGAAGATCCTTGAAGAATATGGCATCCAGGGACAACTATAAGGTAACATCATGGCATTATATCAAGATAGCCAGAGCACAGTACGAACAACAGAAGGAATGACTGATTGGTTGTCCATTACATCAGGTGTCAGACATGGCTGTGTCCTCTTATCACTATTATCCCATATCACTCTTCACCACGTATATGGATACAAATAACTCAAGAGTCAAATTCAGATAATGATGAAATAAATGATCAGTGCCTGATACACAAAAAAGAACAAAATCTACAACATATTTCTTTTGAAATGCACTTATTGAACTTATCATGCCTGAGCTGTCACAATCTTTCCCTTTTAATTCAAAATTGTGAACTTTTTAAATTTGAAAGTAATATATTTCAAGAAAGCTAAATCTTGCAACCATGATATATCACCAAGTTCCCCACAATAATGTCTTGGAGATGATGATTTAAGAAATTTCCTTATCCCAGTTAGAAGACTGGAGAATCGTTCCAGTGTCTTTCCCACACGCAGCCTCCTTACAACTGTATAAAGAATTATATCACAATCGATAACTGGTAGAATATGATCTCATGCAATTTATAATATGAGTGACTACTTTCATGACATGCTCGAACTTCATAGCCTTTGTGCATAAAGATTTCTGGTGGTTATTACAATGATAAGATATAAACTTTGGAGATGATTCATCCTTAGCACAAAGAGCAAGAAACCCACTGTGTCTACCACTCATTGAAGGTGCCCCATTAGTTGTTATAGCAACAAGTTTTGAAAGTAGTAAGTTACTCTCTGTAACAAATGTAAGGAATACGTTAAAAATGTCTTGCCCCCTAGTACGGTCTTTGAGAGGAAGAAGTTTAACGAACTCTGCTTTTACTATTCTTCATCGCCCTTCGACCCTAGGAAAGCAAAAGTCCGTAACCAAGGCCTTCTAAGCCCTCCTATCCAAGGTCATCTTTTCCAGATCTCTCCACTCTCCCCCTTATTTTCTTGCATTCCGTCTCCAACTCCCATCTCCAGGTGTTCTTGAGTCTTCCCTTACCTCTATTACCCTGGGGATTCCATCGGAGGGCCTGTCTGGTGATGCTGTTTGGGGGTCTCCTCAGTGTGTCTTGTCCATCACCATAAGAACAGCCCTTTATCTCTCTTTCGACTTGCCATTGTCCTGCTCTATCCCACAGTTCCTTGTTTGTGTTCCTGTCATACCATAGCTGATGGAGTATCCTGCGCAGGAATATATTAATGAATGTCTGCAGCTTTTTGGTGTTCTCTTTAGTTGTTCTCCATGTCTCCACTCTATATAGAAGGACAGCCTTGACATTTGAGTTGAATATCATTCTTCTTCTTCTTTTGACGTCACACTGCTACCGGGTTGTTGCCCAGTGTCATGGTTTTCTGTTTTTGTCTTGTGCTGTTCTGGTGCCTTGGGTGATTGTTATTGTTGCTCTTTGACATGATTCTGCTATGCCATCTAACCATCTTTTCGTGGTCTTCCTCTCACCTTCTTTCCTGATGTTTGGTTGTAGAAGACTGAATACTGTGGAATTTGGATGCATTCTTATTAAGGGGCCAAACCATCATTATCTTAGTAATATTCCTGATCATTCTTGAGCTCCATATGTTCTTCAGAAAGGCAAATGCTGACTTTGTCTTTTGTATTCTAATCCTAACATCTTCATCTGTGCCAACTTGAATGTTGATAACACTTGATTTGTAAATGTGTCCACCTCTTTCAATTTTAATGGTGCTCCTCTCAAGATTGGGTCTCTAGAATTAGCATTTAATCTCATGATCTTTGTCTTTTCACCATGGATAGTCAGACCCAGTTGTGAGATTGTTTCTAGTTTAGTTGTTTTCTCTTGCATCTGTTGTTGGCTGTGAGAAAGTAGTGCTAGATTGTCTGCAAAATCAAATTCCTCCAATCAACTTATCATGGTCTACTGTATTCTAATTCTCCCCTTGGCTGTTGTTGATCTCATCATGGTCCACTGTATTCTAATTCTCCCCTTGGCTGTTGTTGATCTCATCATGGTCCACTGTATTCTAATTCTCCCCTTGGCTGTTGTTGATCTCATCATGGTCCACTGTATTCTAATTCTCCCCTTGGCTGTTGTTGATCTCATTATCCAGTCAATAGCCAGCAGGAAAAGGAAGGGTGATAGAAGGCAGCACTATCGCACCCCTATCTTTATTTCAATTTTCTGTCAGTTTTCCTTCATGCAGTACTCTACTCGTTGTCTCCTCGTACATTTTCCTACAGGTGCCATATTGAACAGTCCTGATCTAGACTGTCTACACTTCGCATAAATAATACATTGGAAGAACAAGTAGTGCTGTCAAGAAGTTTTTGTTATTTTAATTGTTTATATTCTTTTGTAACAGAAAGCAACAGTGGAACATAATGTAGTTATACCTCTCAACATCCTTAGTGGCTTATTCGCTGCACCTACCAAGATCATAGAGAAACGGTATGACAAAATGCTAGATTATAACTATCAACTTGGCAAGGAGGAGAATGATAAGGTGAGACAACATCAATGTCTAATAACTGTTATGTTTAATTTCTACTTCTTCTTCTGTGTTCTCACTAGATTGGGATTTCGAAATCTCTAATAAAGGCAGCCGTCTGCCTCAGATTATCAGCCACGCCATACAGTTTGTCTTGGATGATAGTGTAAGTGAGCCACCTCTTTCTTCTCAAGTCTGCATACTGGGGGCAGTTCTGTAGGATATAATTCCTATGATTTTTGCTTCCCCGTTTGTGCTGGCCTCTTTCCGCAGTAAGTTTTCACCACCCTCGTGATGGTAGGTCTGACAGTCTTACTGCGTGGCTAAATCTCAGAGCAGATTGGTTAGTCACAGAGTGACCATAAATCTGTTATCCCATTTCTCATTGTGAGGGTCGTTGCACCATGTTATGCACCTTACGGCCTGGTGCATCCTTTTCTGCAAGCATTTGTTTCGGGTTAGCATTCCCTAGCGGACACGTGCATCCGATTTCGCCAAACCTCCTTAGTCGCCTCTTACGACATGCATGCAGGTAACAGTGGTTCTATTCTTTACACCCCAAATTTGGGCCGGTAACCACTCAGGCGATGTTTAATTTTGGACATGTTATTACACATTAGTTGCATGGGAAACAATGCATTAGTGGTATGCAAAAAAATACATCATTTATATGTTGAGAACTGCATTATTGACATGCGAAACAAAACATTATTTTATATTATAAAACTGATTGTCATCTTATCTTATCTTATCTCATCTTAACCACATTTGCGTGAAGCGCGTGGGGAGAGTTAGTTTTCTATCTTGTACCAGGTGTGTTGCGCTTGACGTCAGTCCATGCTTTAGCAGGGATTCTGAGATGTTATCTATCCATCATGTTCTTGGCCTGCCTCGTGCTCTGCACCTGATTGTCATCTTGTGTGTTTATGTGGGAAACAGGAAAGAGCGAAATGTATGAACATCTAACGCTGGAGTTGGGAAATTGGAAAAAACTTGTTCATTTCAGGAATTTGAAGATCAACGTTACTATTTTGATCTCTTTACATTGTTTCTTTACTGAGTTAGTAGTTTAATAAGTTTTCCAAAGTTTCAGTTTCAGTTTGGAATATCTTCATTGCACTTCAGACATGTCCATAGGTGCTCCGATCTCCTTTGCAATATCTCCATCAGCGTCCAGCGACTGACCGTACGAGTTCTATTTTGATTGATGAGCCTACTCGTATACCTGTTGTACCGTTCTTTCTTGCCACACCAATGAGCATGATACAGAAGATCAAAACTGGTTATGTGAGATATAACAGTTTTTATTACAGAGTTTGAGGCAGAACAAACAGGACAACTATTTTCAGTATGAGGATCAATTTGGAGACTGCTGCACTTCAGTGGCTCTCTGGGACTGTTTACTGGGACCGTTGTTGTGTCCGTCTCTCAGATGATGCTTCAGAAGGTCCAAAATGGCAGATTCAGTTATGAGAGGACTATCATCATAGCACTCCGGACAAGTCCATAGGTTCTCTGATCTTCGCCTCAATAAATCCAACAGTGTCCAGCAGCCAAACCCGCTTGTGCAATGTTGATTAATCAATCTTTTTGCATATTTGGTATGTCATTCTTTTCGGGTTGTACCAATATTGACACCCATCTCTCTCATTCTGATCAGTGACTGGGATTCACAAGCCTGAAACTCCTTCCGGAAAGATTCTCTCAATGCATTTAGAATGTCACTTCAGTCCACTGCAGCTCCCTCTAATATCGTAGCCATGCCAGCCAATCTATCAGCTCGTTCATTACCCCTGACTCTTGCATGCCCAGGGACAACAATGAAGGTGACTTCTCTAATCCCTGTCTGTACCAGTACCTCCACCCAGTTTCATCTTACCATTCCTGTTTGACTTTACGAATCATACTCATGGAATCACTGAGTATAAAAACATGAGAGTAGTCATGAGATGCCAACCACGTCACTGCCTCTGAGTGTAGGATGTTGACTCTAATGAGCAAACAGTTACTAAATATAATCAATCGAAGTAAAATAGTAATATTTGTAGCTAGAATGCGCAAATGAAGTAATATTTGTAGCGCAAATCGTAAGTAATATTTGTAGCGCAAATCGTGCAATCAAGTAATGATTGTAGTGCCCACTTTTACAGTTCAATTCATTGAAATAATCTTGATCTGACTCTTCATTGTTTCTGAGCATGCTAAGTCTTGGTATATTTATCATACCAAACATGGTCATTTTTTATGTGTGTGCATACAAGTTGTATATCTGTGATATTTTAGGAACTGCAAGCAGCCAAGAATGACTATGAAGCCATGAATTATCAATTATTGGATGAGCTACCAAAGTTCTATAATCTGGCATACAAAATGTTGAGGCACTGTATATCAGTGTTTATACTTGCCAGGCGAGACTTCATGGACCAGTCACTGAAGGAAAGCTGCACTTTGTTAGAGGTAAAGTAGTTATTGAAATTAATGAAAGAGTTAATGAAAGTCTCTTTCCACACTTTTAGCAGCACACTGCGCCATGGCGGAAGTCTGTTGCACGTTATTAGCTGCACACTGCGCCATAGAGTTGCTTCCCTTATAAGAAGTCTTTCTAGTTTTACTTCTACTATTTTACTTCTACTACTTTTTAACCTTGTTATTCTATTGGGTTGTCCAGTTTTCTTTAATTTAGTATATAATAATTTATATATGTTTATTTATTGATGATTAGTTCGGATTTTTGTTTTTACCTTATTGAATTAACTGTTTAAAAATTGAGGCAATAACTCTGCGTGGAAAGAGTTTAAAACATGTCTTGTGTTGAGAGTACTAAAGAGTAAAAGTACCTGTATGTGAGGTTTTAAATGTAGAGAATGGATCCCTATAGATGGTAGCATGACCAACTATCTCAACGTTATCATTACTCTTGGAAGAGAATGTAGAGATTAGGCAATATGAAGGCTGATCTCGCAGTTAAACAGCTGATCGAAGTTGATGCAAGGGATGATGATGTTGTTGTATATACCGATGGGTCGATTCATCGTGGTGAGAATTCAAGCTGGGGTTTCTTGGCTAATGCGCATGGTAGTGTTGTTGCAGAGTGAAGGGGAGCGTACAGGACAACTACTTCTAGTATGAGGATCGAGGTTGACGCTTCTCTCCATTGGCTCTCTGGGACTTCATTTACTGGGGCCGTTGTTGTATCTGACTCTCAGTCTATGCTGCACAAGATCCAGAAGGGCAGGTTTTGGCATGAGTGGATGTCGTCTATAGAAGTTTATAACCTCCAGTGGCTTAGTGTGATATACTGTCCTGGGCATGCAGGTGTTTACGGTAATGAGAGAGCGGACAGACTAGCATCAACAGCATCGATTGTTGGGGAGTTGATGGGTGGACAGGCTTGCATCTGAGAACAGAGTATCGATTGTTGGGGAGTTGTAAGATGGATAGAGGAAGTGTTTTTCGTTTCTTCGCAACCTGCCATGTTGAGATGAAAAAAAGGTTCACTAAAATTGATGTTGATATCGATCCAGAAAATTTAAGCAATTTGGAGTTACCCGTTGTCCAAGTAGAACTGGATGCCTTAGGAGCAGAGTTAGGAGTGTGTTTAATCAGCGAGCCATGAGAACCATCAGTATACTCTTCGATATCTGTTGGGGGAGACTGAACACCTATGGGTCTGCCTGGAGTGCAATGACATCAGTTTAGTAACCAATAACCAATCTTTGTAGTGGTATTTTATTAACCAACTCATTTAGACATATTTCCAAAACAATGCCAATTTTTGAGTTGGTAGAGATAGGAAATTTCTTTTTTTTTTCAAATTTAAGTCTTGTCTATTGTAAACACTTGTTCCAATTACAGCTCTCAAATTATGAATTTATATTTTTGGTTACTGATTTTCATGTTTTTAACAATTAATTTTAGAAAATCTTTGCCTCAAACCAATGTGCAATGTATACACTTTCTTGGCAAAGATCAAACATATCACAAAGAGTGATTAAAATTGGTCGTAAAGAATGAACGCAAAGAAGAAGAAGAAGAAAACCTTTGCATATGGTCCAAGTCTCTACCTTCCTTTTTTCATGGGGCACAACTCTCAGAGGAAGTAAAAAGAGACAATATGATATTTTCTCACAGCATTCGATTTGTTCACTTATTTTTTTCTTAGTTGATCTAGTCAAACTGCTCTTACAGCAACACATCACAGAAAGCTCACCACATGTGAAATTAAATGCTTGAGGAAGGCAGTGGGGTCACCAAGAAAGATAGACTACGAAATGAGGACATCAGAAGCAGAGTGGGCATAACTTCATGCACGAATACATCGAAGAAAACAAATGCAGTGGTTTGGACATTTAATGAGAATGAAATACAATCAACCACCAATAACAGCATACAATAAAATGAGATCCTGTAAAGGATATGCCACAATTTTCATTTTTCATGAGAAATTGCTTGAAGACCCTATGTAACATATAACGGTACTAGAGGAATACCCTAAAAATGTTCATATTTTATTCTTTTCATTCTCAATTAATTTAATTATGAGATCTGTTCTCTCTAAGAGTCCTGCCAGTTTCATTTTTCTAGATTGTTACAGCATTTATTGCTTATGTAGAAATATCCTTGACGTCAAGACCACAATATGTTTTTTCTACCATTTTCAGCTTCCATCTATGGCAAGCAAAACAAATTTGATGGACACATTTAGAATCCGTCACACAACAGTCTTTGACCATATGTCCATGTTGAGTTTCATTCCCAAGGGTTTCAATCCCAGAGTGGACATTGTCAAAGCTGACCGTGTCAAGCAAAAAGGATGTTCTTCAGCAGATAACAGCTTGCGAAGAGAAAAATCACTTCAGGTAGTCTATGTATTTGTTAAAAGTCTCACTTCAGTGTGGATATTTTTTTTTTTTTGCAAACTAAAATGTGAAATATGCACAGAAACTGGATAATTCTAAATTATAAATTAGCATTTTTTCTTCAAATCTGTGTAGTAAAATATAAACAAAACATAAAGCAAGTATGGCAGTCTAACAAAGAACAACAAAGTTGACATTTAATCAAGCTGGGACAGAAAAAATGCATAAGTCAAATGAATCCATGGTTTATGGATTTAGTAATCATTTATATATTTTCCTAGCAGTTATCAAAGTATTGAAAATTGTTCTGCGTGACAACTAGTGTTAGGGTCGTCACAACAGAACTCATACACCTAATCTAACTGCTAGGCATAACTCAGAATATGTTTCAAAAGCTTGTTCATAGGTATTTAGATATATAAATAGAGAAGCAAAAACAATATGGACAGTGGTTTGAAATTAGATTTTGTTAGTAGCAAAGCAATAATGGTGACAATTCAAACAGTGATGATAGTGAAGATATTGCAGCTCCTATAATTAACATAAGTTCCTCAGTATGCATACTCTTTGATATCTGTTGGAGGAGACTGAACACCTATGGGTCTGCCTGGAGTGCAATGATGTCAGTTTAGTAATCAGTAATCAATAACCAGTTAGTGGTACACATATTGCATAAAATAATGCAACCAAAGCAAGAGAAACATTGCATCAAATGACTGAGAGTAGAAATAAGTTGTATTTGCTTTGTTCCTGCTTGTGAACCAGATCTACCAATCCATATTTTCAGATATTTTGATATGTTTTTAAAAGTGGAGTAGACGTCTAAAATGAAAACAATGGTAAGATTGTGTGTTTGCTTTATTACTATTTTTCAGGATTTCTTCTTTTTGTTTCTCTAATCCTATTTTGCCTGCCAGCTCGGAGTGGTTAGCTGGGCCTCAAATTTGGGTGTAAAGAATAGAACCATTTCCTCCACATGTTGTGTCCTAAACGTGTAGAAGTATATGCTGTTTCTGTTCCTCTGTTATTGATATGATTGGCTGATCGTCTGCACAAAATTTGTTTCATAGTTCCCAAGATTGTCCTCTTCACTGGTTTTAGCTGATGTGGTTGATATATGTAGTGAACTGATATATGTGATTAACTTGATATATGTGATGAACAACAGTAGTGATAGTACTCATCCTTGTCTTACTCAAGATCCAACGTGCAACTTTTGTGATAGGCCTGTGTTTGTTCTAACTATACACAGACTGTTGATATAGAGGTTCTTGCATAGATTCATTAAGCTGTCATTAACTCCGTAGATTGAAAAATATTTTCCATAACTTGCTCCTATCTACACGGTCAAACACTTTTCACCTTGATCTTACGGACATAATGTATAGGTGTTTATCAAATTCAACAGATCTTTCCACGAACTGCCTGAGGGCGAATATTGCATCGGTACAGCTTCTGTTCTCCCAGAATCTCATTTTAGGAGTCGTTGAGCTGTGGCTCAATGGTATGGCGCAGCCTTTTTTTTCAAATATTTTACAGAATAATTTTCCGGTGTGACTCAGTATAGCACTATTCCTTTATATTTCATACTATCCTTTTTGCTACCTTTCTTCTATCAGATAGGAACTATTTTTGCATTTCTTCAGTCACCTGGTATTTCTTGTGTGATCCAGACTTGGTTCAATAGTCTATGTAGCCATCTTATTTAGTTGCTTTTAGTAGGTCTGTAGTGATATTGTCTGTGCCTGATGTTTTGTTAGAAGGCGCCATATTTACAGCATTTCTAATCTCTGTGGGATTGCTCAGCAGTAGAAGACTATGATTGCTAGGGCATGTGAGAAGAATGGAAAATAGCCCCATAACCCAATAGGTGTTGTTATATGAACTTTTGGATGGGAAGAGCCTACAAGGCAGACCACTGCTCAGATATAAGGATATCTGCAAAGCCTCAAATGTATAACTTTTCAATCTGGCCTAACAAATGTGAAAAACAAGCTAATAACCGAGTTATGTGGAAAACAATATGACGTAAAGGTGCAACAAGACTTAGGGATTAGCTTAACAGCAAGTCAGACAAGCACAAACTCAGAGTATTTGTCACAGTAACACACTTGCCAATTGACCATCTGTAAAGATGAAAAAGGCCATATATATATGTATATGTGGTAGGAAAGAAATCGGAGCATGTATAGTTATTTACCAAAGTGCAATTGTGATGCTCCAATTAATAAATCTCCTACCATTAGTGTTTTCCTGCAGTTAGTGTCTCTGGTTCACAGTAAATCTGGGATATGTTAAGTGGAGATGTCACTTGATCTGATATCTACTCTTTGATATGTATGTACAGACAGTATTCTGATATCTACTTTTTGATATGTATGTACAGACATTATTCCTGAATGTGTTGTTTATTATTATTCTTTACAGTCCAGTACTAATTTTCAAAATGAAAATCGAATAAAGTACTTATACCAGTCATACCCTCCTGACAAGTTGTACTGGGTGATCTCAACTTACAATGCTGTTGACCTCATGGATATCTCAGTTACAGAAGGATGCCTGATTGGTGTGGTCAAGGAGCATGACCCCATGGACAATAAAGAGAAATGGTTTGTGGATGATGGAGGTGAGGGCTGGTTTGTTTTTTCTAATGAGTGACTCAGTTTAGCTCTCCTGATCGACATGCTCACACATTAAACATGCTCCATCCTCTACTGCTGCAGACATTGCGTTGGTTATTGGTTACTGAAATTACTTTATAGCACTCCAGGTAAAGCCATATGTAAATACATCTCATTGTTCTCACACTCACTGTACCTAAGTAATGTTGGCTGGCATATCTTTTCTCTCTATTCCGCAGACACCACTGGCATGATTGACTGCACTTAACACCCATTTCAATCAGGCGGGTCAATGTCTTTGATTCTGTTTCCATATATGTGAAATATGGGACATTTATGATGTCTGCCCTGTCCATATTTCTCCCATTTGCAATGGATGCGCTGTTCTTCTAAACTATATGCTCTTTCATTTACCTTCCCTCACTCCCGCATGTAAATCCAATACAGATTCTTGAGGCAAAACTACTGATTGCCCATTCTCGGCAAAGTTTGCCTGCACTAATCCTCTTCAGCATACATATTATCTGTTACCATCATTGCATAATATTTGTTGTAAAGATGAGACCGAAGTCTGTTATGGCGGTACGGAGGCGGAAATGACAACTTGTTTGCTACGGGACAGACCATAGTACCCATCTTTGGCGCTGTGTTGAGGGTGATCTTGCGACCACTTCTCTCTATATCGCCATCCGATGGTTGTTTTAGCCTCCTCGTAACTGATTTCGTAGTCAGTCTGCGGCAGTCGCCCTTCTGCCTTTGCTAGCTTGTCTGCCTCTTTGTTTCTGCTTATATTACAGTGTGATGGGATCCACTGTATGACTGTGCGTTTGAATGAGTTTGTTAATTGTCACCATTTGTAATTGTCACTGATTGCTTCAGTCATTCTCTGGTCAAGATCAAAACAATATGATACATAGTTTATTTGGTACATATAATACCCATATTTTTTTATATGGTACATACCCATGACTTGAAACTGTGTGTATCTGTCTCTCTTCTTCTCTCTCTCTCTCGTGATCACCACTTAGACTGGTGTACCAGATTTTCCCATAAATCTCATTCATGTGGAAATCTGATTCACGCAGCCTTAGCATTGGTGTGGTTCATCATTTGGAGCTCTGGTGCTTATCCTCGGTGATGTGTCCGGTTTTAGCCAGCGTTACTGGTTCACTCTCTGTCAGCCTTTGGCTATCCTCAGCGACCTGCAAGGCAGCAGGTTGTATTTTCTTTTAGGTAGCAACCCTTTGACAACCTTCCCTCCTGGGTTGTTGAGCGTCATCTGCCCAGGTTACCAGTCTTTTTTTTTGATTACTTGGTTTGCCTGCCGTCCAGTTTTGTGTACGGTTTTCTCCGCTAGACTTTGATTGTCCCCAATCAAACTACAAGGCAGTAGTAGTTCTCTGCGAGGGGAAACAGGGTTATTGTTCTTTGGATGGAGTCTCCATCTTCGAGGCTTGCTACTGTTTTTTTTCACCTTGCGTTTCTTTTGGGTGTCCCTTTGCCCACTTCTGCTTGTGCCTCGTCCATCGACTGGATCCGCCCTTTCTCTTTATCACTTGTGCTCACATTGTTGTACTGGGCGACACCTTACCCATTTCTATTTCACTGTGCACAGTGCACAGTTTATCACCATTTGGTAGGAACGTTTGCACTGGGTTCAAGCCTCTGCCGGGCTTTCCAGTTTTTCTGCACATTAGAGTGGTCCTCTCATCCCTGTGTTTGCCATGCCTTTTCATCGCTCTATCATCAGCACTGTGCATGTTCGCTCCACCGGTGCTCTAACCAGTGTATTGTCTGTATGCGTGTTCGCTCTACTTTGGTGCCTGCTCACTGTGTTTATCAGGTTTCTCACTGTGCTCACATTTACTTGCCTCGAGACTGTCAGGACACGCAACTCAGTTCAGGCCTCACCTCAGGGCTCTGAGTTTCACCCTATGTGGCCCACATCTCTTCTCTGGATGCACCCCTCATCCCTTTAACAGCTTTTCCCAATTGGCCGGAAGAGACATGCATTAATAGTCGCTCTGGGATTCTGCTAGTCTGTGTTGCGAGCAGATCTCATCCAACGTAACTGTGTCTGCATCACTACTTATACCAGAGTATCTCTCCCTCAATCCCTATCCGCTTACCCAGACAGGAACTGTTGTCTGTTTCCAGGGTCACCACATGGAGGTGTGGTAGGACCTTGGTTAGTGCCAGCTCACTAATCCTGGTGCGACATTGTTCCTATGCGCCTTTAACCCCAAACTGTGTGTATGATATAGTTTGTTCTAGTTTATTAAGAAAGTCACTTATTTGGGTCAGTTTGTTCCGCTTCTGATGTGTCTCAGTTAACCATAATCCAATATATGCCTATTTTGTTTATATACACAGGCAGCAAGGGATTCATTCCTCACAACATCTTGACACCACTAAATAACTCCCCATGGGGCACCATCGGTAATGAAGATGAGGAGGATGACATTATTTCCATTCTGTCCGGTGACAGTGGTGACAGCATTGTGCTGACAGGAAATGATAACAGAGTTGAAAGCCACAGTAGCAATTCATTCACAGACTCATCTTATCAGCAGACACATCAACCTCAGTACCAGGTGAGAGAATACTAGCTATTAGCTTCTTATGGCCATGTCATACTCAGTAGCAGGTGAGTGGATACTAGCTATTAGCTTCTTATGGCCATGTCATACTCAGTAGCAGGTGAGTGGATACTAGCTTTCAGCTTTTAGCCATGCATACTCAGTAGCAGGTGAGGATACTGACTATTAGCTTTCTATGGCACAGTCATACTCAGTAACAGGTGAGTGGATACTAGTAGTCCTGTCCATAAACTAACACGTCTTTGGAAATTGATTTTCTAGAAAACTACCTGTTGGATCTCATTGAAATTTTCAAGCAGCCTAGAATATCCATGGACGCTAAGAAATATTTTTTCCAAGAAAATTTGATTAGTTTGAAATATTTCTTCTTCAGGTTATATTAAAATCAACTCACGGATTGTACACAATAGTAACAGATCCTGAACAGAGCGTTTTCTAAAATACATTATGTAACATAGAATATCGTGAAGTATAAGACAATTTCACTTGAAATCCGCAGTGATTCATCTCCGTGACTTTGAAATGAAAGCATGTGCGTTATAATTGGGATACCTTGATAGTTATAGGCGTATCTAGCTATTTGTATGAAGCTATTGTATCATATTTGTTGGCTTATCAAAACTGACATTGATATCACATTCATAATGAGTCTGAAGTGCACATTTATAACTAATGCAGAAGGTTACAGTTTCTACTATACAACACTTCAGGAGAACTAAGAAGTCATCTATTCTGCAAGATATTCCTAACCTGAGAAGCAACGCAACTCCGCGCTGATCTAATAGAAATCCTTTTCCCGATGGATTGAACGGCCAAGAATGCACTAATGTCAAAACAAGGAAGAAAAAGAACAATTGGTCTTTGACATAGATGTCATAAGCGGAGCTTTGAAAATGTTTGCCAAATCAACTTGTTACTTCAGAAACCTGAATTAAAACTGCAATCAGATTGCACACTAGACTTTCTAAAGTTACTCTTGAAAATTCAAGAGCATGCCTTCATTTCCTTCAAGAAAACTATAGGCGGCAGGAATTTTTGTAAAGCACATTTAATGTGCGAGTAAATGCCTGAGGCAGATCCGTGAGCGCGAGGCAAGGCTATGATATTGTATATTTGACAGATCCTGGGTCAATGCTCACCACACCAATGCTAAGAATGGCAATCAGTAGCGTGAACAGAAGAAAATACCAACAGCAAAGGCCAGCGTATTATACTAACACATGCAGGAAGTAGTGAAGAAGGTCTTGTCCATGACGCTGGACTTATTTTCCAATCAAAAAGTACCGACGTAGGGACTACCACACAGAAATGAATGGACATATTTTCAGGCACTGGATGGAGAAAGATCTACTTCCAATTCTAAACAGACCATCATGCTTGGTAATGGATAATGCATCCTATCACAACGCAGTATCAGCGGAAGACAAAGTACCAACTGCATCAAATACAAAAGATCAAATTAGGACTTGGCTTGATAAGGAAAATGTCAGCTTCGATGATACATATTTGAAACCCGAGTTGTTGCACCTGGTGAGGATGACAAATAAGACAAAGGTGTTTCATATTGACAAAATCATTGCGAATACGGCCCACGTCTTTGCGACTACCTCCATATCATGCTCACCTCAATCCGATAGAGCTTGTCTGGGCTAAAGTAAAAGGGCAAGTTGCCGAACAGAACAGGACGTTTAAAATGTGTGATGTTGAAGTTCTGACACGTGAGTCCTTCTCAATGATAGACATGCAGTTCTGGAAGAAGTGTGTTGAACATGTGCTCCGAGAGGAAGATGAGTACTGGCACGAGATGGATTACAATTTGTCCAGCCAGTAACAATTATCAACCTCATGGAATCGTCAGATTTGGGATGATACAAATCATATTTTGATTACAGACTGAGAAATAGCAACGTATACATTTCCATATCCAAATGCGTCTACCATCATACAATTTATGGTGAAGTTAAGACACCCTGGGGTCTAATGGTGACCGAAGGGAGGACTAACTGTTGCATATTGTATCCAAGTTCACGATTGCACATAAAGGGCAACACACTTAATTACTTGACCTATCAAGTTAATATGGAGATACACCTATGAATAGAATTGACATGGACAAATTCTAGGGATACTGTAAAATCTAAAATTTGAGCCCCGTATTTGCAATTGTCATAAAGATCAAAGGAATTCGCCGATGTGCAAAATCCGTAGCATCTATGGACTACTGGTTAGCTTTATTTTAGCGTCATGGATATTCTAAGGCTGCATGCAAAAAAACACTGAGATCCAACAGGTAGTTTTCGAGAAAATCAATTTCAAACGTGCTCACTAATTAATGGACAGACTATAGCTATTAGCTTCTTATGGCCATGTCATACTCAGTAGCAGGTGAGTGGATACTAGCTATTAGCTTCTTATGGCCATGTCATACTCAGTAGCAGGTGAGTGGATACTAGCTATTGGCTTCTTATGGCCATGTCATACTCAGTAGCAGGTGAGTGGATACTAGCTATTAGCTTCTTATGGCCATGTCATACTCAGTAGCAGGTGAGTGGATACTAGATATTAGCTTCTTATGGCCATGTCATACTCAGTAGCAGGTGAGTGGATACTAGCTATTAGCTTTTTATGGCCATGTCATACTCAGTAGCAGGTGAGTGGATACTAGCTATTGGCTTCTTATGGCCATGTCATACTTGGTAGCAGGTGAGTGGATACTAGCTATTGGCTTCTTATGGACATGTCATACTCAGTAGCAGGTAAGTGGATACTAGCTATTAGCTTCTTATGGCCATGTCATACTCAGTAGCAGGTGAGTGGATACTAGCTATTGACTTCTTATGGCCATGGCATACCTAGTAGCAGGTGAGTGGATACTAGCTATTAGCTTCTTATGGCCATGTCATACTCAGTAGCAGGTGAGTGGATACTTGCTATTAGCTTCTTATGGCCATGTCATACTCAGTAGCAGGTGAGTGGATACTAGCTATTAGCTTTTTATGGCCATGGCATACTCAGTAGCAGGTGAGTGGATACTAGCTATTGGCTTCTTATGGCCATGTCATACGTGGTAGCAGGTGAGTGGATACTAGCTATTAGCTTCTTATGGCCATGGCATACTCAGTAGCAGGTGAGTGGATACTAGCTATTAGCTTCTTATGGCCATGTCATACTCAGTAGCAGGTGAGTGGATACTAGCTATTAGCTTCTTATGGCCATGTCATACTTGGTAGCAGGTGAGTGGATACTAGCTATTGGCTTCTTATGGACATGTCATACTCAGTAGCAGGTGAGTGGATACTAGCTATTGGCTTCTTATGGCCATGTCATACGTGGTAGCAGGTGAGTGGATACTAGCTATTAGCTTCTTATGGCCATGGCATACTCAGTAGCAGGTGAGTGGATACTAGCTATTGGCTTCTTATGGACATGTCATACTCAGTAGCAGGTGAGTGGATACTAGCTATTAGCTTCTTATGGCCATGTCATACTCAGTAGCAGGTGAGTGGATACTAGCTATTGACTTCTTATGGCCATGGCATACTCAGTAGCAGGTGAGTGGATACTAGCTATTAGCTTCTTATGGCCATGTCATACTCAGTAGCAGGTGAGTGGATACTTGCTATTGGCTTCTTATCATACTCAGTAACAGGTGAGTGGAATACTATAGTTCGCTCCAAAATTCGTGAACATCTTTACCGACCGATATAAAATCACCCACTTGACAGAAATTATTGATTTTTTACATTTTTCTATAGGTATAACTCCATACCAGAATAATTACTTTTGATCACTGGGAACCAGACTCAGTAGCACTAAACTTCTCAACCTTCATTCCTAAAGTGTCAAACAAATATGGCGAGCCTAATCTAGTGAAGACAGCAACTACAATGGAACACCTCCATTACATGTTTCCAGAAGACAGCTGGACAAGAATTTACACAGATGGATCGGCAATGGGAAGAAACATGAATGGTGGAGCAGGATTGTACATTAGGCACCCAGATTCTACTACTGTGTCTTTAGTGGCCCCTACTGAAAGAATATGTTCCAATTACAAAGCATAACTCTTAGCTATTTTTATGGCAGCATAGCACATGAATAAGATGCAAGCACCTGCAGACAAGATGGTATTTCGTATAGACTGACTGACAGCAATATAAGCCCTGGAGGCTAAATCTGCTGACAGCACAGTAGAAAATCTAAAAAGAGAACTTGGTCAGCTTTCAGAAAAGGCAGAAATTCACTTGCAGTGGATTCTATCTCACTGTGACATTGCAGGCAATGATAGTGCCGATGTCTTAGCTAAGGAGGGCAGTGCCAAAGAGCAAATTTACCAACACCTGTCTTTTCAGGAGGTAAAACCCTCATACAGAGAAAATCTGCAGTAGACTGGAAGACAAACACTGGATATGATTATGGAAAAGACTTCCTCAAAGATGTAAGCAGAACAGACCAAGTCATTATATTTAAACTACGTACCAGACACTGCAGGCTCAAAAAACACTTAGAGACCAGGAATAAGTCACACAGCTTTCTGCCAGTGTCAGCAGGCAGAACAGACACCTGAGCATGTCCTGCAAGACTGTCCTCTCCTGGGTGAGCTGAGAAGCAACATGTGGCCATATCCAGTCAGCCTGAAAACTAAGCTTCGGGGAAACCAGACAGACCTGAAGCTGACTGCCCAGTTTGGGGTCCACAGTAAATTAAGCGCATGACCAGAGATCGCTGAAGAAGAAGGATTGATAACAGATTGTTATAATATTTCATGGGTTTCATGTAGTGGAATGAAAGTTTCATAGGGGTGGGGGGGGCATTGTGTCATCATATGTTACCTTATGGCTTATTTTATTCTTTGCTTGATATATCCTTTTTGGTTTGAAATATTGATATTGTCTGTTGTTGTACTTTATGCATCATCATGTTTTGATCTTTCCCCTTGGTATACAGTTTTACTGTACTGTTGACATTTATTCCACAGTATTACTATGCACTGTACGATTTCCAGTCAAGGCACTCAAATGAAGCATCATTAACTGCAGGTCACCCTGTTGCTGTTTTGAAATTTCATGATGCTGATGGTAGAACTGAGTGGTGGTTGGTGGACTCTGAAGGTAAGCGTGGTTATGCCCCAGCAAACTACATGGCACCTTATGAGGCACCGTCTAACAATTCATAGTGTGGACACAATCATTCATACCAACAGTTCTAAAGGCATTCACATGTTCTAGAACAATATTGTTGATTTTCTTGTGCTGCTCATCAAGGCCAAGTTCAGAAATGTGTAAGTGCTGCACAACTGTTGAATGGTCTGATAAAGTTGTTTGTCATTGTTGGTTAGTCTGGCAATAGTTTTGTTTTATAAATAATAAATTATCTGTTCTGGTTATCTCAATGGTGTATGTGATATTTAGAAATTTAAATCATAAATTGGTATTAATTTTGTTTACTTTTTTTGCTATTAGTTCTGACTGAGACAAATATTGATGCTGTAAGATAAGTTCTAAGGTCTATGACCAGGTTGAAGCATTTAATAATCATAGCTCAGTTTTTATGGTTGAGAACTGTAAAATGAAAAAAAGCCTAAAATCGGCCAAAATGCCAAACACTTTTTTAAGCCAACCACTTTTAAAAAGCAAATTTCTCGAATCTGGCCTTAAAAAGGCAAATTGCAACCCTGCTATGTGACATAGAGCATCCTAGATTTCCAGAGTACAGATCACACCATCTTTTATACATTTTAATGTGAAGATTATAAAGTGTTTGCACTTTGAAAAAACTATAATTATGGCCCAGTGATTTCAGCAACTGGGATCATAGAATACAGCAATTAAGTATGAAGCAAAATGATTTTGTCAAAAAGTTTTAACTACACTGTATGTTTCTGACTTCTAAAATTGTTGGCTTCATTGTATGTTTTTGACAGAACTTAATTATGTGGTTTTATTTACAGAAAATCATTATGGCTTTTTGACATTTATTATGTTTTTGATAGATGTTTGTTATGTGTTTTTTTGACAAAAGAAATTTGACATGTGTGAATACTAAATAAAGAAATGACATTAATTTTAATTGTAAATATGTATGGATTTGCTTGCATATTTTGCTTTGTACACCTATCTTTTTATAGGAGTTAGGTCTGGACATGTCATACAAAATTAAAATATTTACACAATTTAAAACTAATTTCAGCATGGTAATTCTTATTGTTCTCTTGTCCGCTTTTCGTTCTCTTGATAATGTACTAAAAAATACACTAAAACGATTTTTTTAACATCAACAAATCACTCCAACCCATTTGATTTCAATAGAAACCTCTCACGTACACTTAACTACATAAAACTAAGTCCAATAATACATATAAATTCACTGGGTTTATGGAGTAATGGTCAAACATATTGGAAGTGCGAAACATACACAAACGCTGCATTTCAGCAAAAGAAACTTACAACCATTTTCTGGCAATACCCAACTCCCAATATCACTTACTTACATCAAAGCATGATTGACACATTGATTTCAAAACAAATCACTCTAATGCACATACCGTCATCAGGCCAAACCTGAAACAGAAGATCCAGTGGGTTTTGGAAAAAGTGTCCAACTCATTGAAATGGACACAAAACGTACAGAAATGTTTTTGTAAACAAATCAAACTGCAACCCATTTGATTTCAATACAAACCTCTTGGAAGCACTAAGCTACATCAAATTAAGTCCACTATTACATATTGATCCACTAGTTTTATGGAGTAATGGTCAAACATTTTGAAATGTCACACTTACAGAAAAGCTCTATTTCAGCAAAAGAAACTAAGAGCATTTTCTGGCAATATCCAACTTCCAACATCACTTACTTATACCAAAGCATGATTAGCACATTGATTTTAATACAAATCACTCTAATGAACACACCGTCATTGGGCCAAACCTGAAGTGAACGATCCAGTCTGTTTCGGAAAAAGTTTCCAACTCATTGAAATGGACACAAAAGTAAAAAGCACTTTCCTAAACAAATCAAACTTCAACCCATTTAATTTCAATATAAACCTATCAGATGCACTTAAATACATCATAACTAAGTCCACTAATACATATAGATCTGCTGGGATCATAGAATAATGGTCAAACACGTAAAATGCAAAACATGCAAAAACGCTCCAAAGCATGATCAGCACGTTGATGTCAATACGAATCACTCTAATGCACATATCGTCATCGGGCCAGAGCAGAAATAACAGGTACACAACCAGTGGGTTTTTTGAAAAAAAGTGTCCAACTCATTGAAATGCGACACAAAACATTTTGTCAAAAAATCAAACTCCATACCATTTGATTTCAACACAAATGTTTAAAATGCACTTAGATACACCCATCACAGTCCACTAATACATATATATCCACTTGGCTTTATGGAATATATGGTTCAATATATTGTCTATCCATCTCTTTCTTGGTCTTCCCTTAGCTCTAGTACCTGATCTCTTTTTATTGTATGCTGTTATTGGTGGTTGATTGTATTTCATTCTCATTAAATGTCCAAACCACTGCATTTGTTGTCTTTCGATGTATTCAGTGCATGAAGTTATGCCTGCTCTGCTTCTGATGTCCTCATTTCATAGTCTATCTTTCTTGGTAACTTCCTCAAGCATTTCATTTCACATGTGGTAAGCTTTCTGTGGTGTTGCTGTAAGAGACCAAGTTTGGGACTGGTAACAAAGTGTTGGTAGGCAATTACTTTTTATCATCATCATCCTACCCATTTGATTTCCATACAAACCTCTCAGATGCACTTAACTACATCACACTAAGTCCAATAATACATATATATCCACTTGGTTTATGGAGCAAATGTCAAACATATTGAAATGCCAAACTTACAAAAACGATTCATTTCAGAAAAAATAAACTAAAAGCATTTTCTGGGAATACCCAACTCCCAAAATCTCTTACTTACACCAAAACATGCTCAGCACATTGATTTCAATACCGCCCGGTCATTACGGACCCAAATTTGGGATGTAAAGAATAGAACCACTGTTACTTGCCAGGCATGTCATAAGAGGCGACTAAGGAGGTTTGGCTGAAATCGGATACACGTGTCCTAAATGTGTAGAGTCAACCTTCTGGCTTGCAGGACGGCTGGGGACAGCCAAAGGCTAACGAGAGCAAGCCCAGTAAACGCTGACTGAATCGGACACATTGCCAAAGGATAAGCACCAGAGCTCCAAATGGCGCTGAAGATGTGACGAAACCCACTCATGCTAAGGCTGCATGAATCAGATTTCCACATGAATAAATTTATGGAGAGATATGGTACATCGGTCTTTTAGGTGATCACAAGAGAGATTTCAATACAAATCATTCTAATGCGATACCATCATCGGGCAAAAGATTGAAATAAAGGATCCACTGAGTTGGATCCACCTACATTTGACCCTCCAAACTACATGCAAAACAAATGGTGTATATTTACACCACTGTGCATGTGTGTTAAACATTTTAATTATTGATTCATTCATATATTTTTCTTTGTATGTTATGGTAGTTTTCATAAATTCTGACAAGACAGAACGATTGTTCTGATATATTTCTACAGTATTTGAAATTCCTTTGCGATATCTGATACTTGGTTTACGGGTCAGTGATTTTAATTAATCTTTTGTAAGTCTGAGATGTATAAGTGAAATTTAATTGCCAAGATTCTTTTAGCTCACATGAAACCTTTAAGAATGTCTAGAAGGGGGATTTATATTTGTTTGTCTGTAACTTTTCTTTTATCTGGACCCTATATCAGGAAACAGAAAAAGACAAATAAAAGTTAGAAAACTGGATGAAGAAACAATTACAGTTGGCAGGTTTCATAGAAACAGAAATAACATTTGAACTAGTGAAGAAACATTACATTGCAGAGTTCATGGACAGAACAGATAATAAAAGTTTGGAACTATGAAACAATTACAATAAAATAGAAGTATATTTTGGGCAAAAACATGAACTATGATAACATTTATAGAGGAATTAGGAAGGCAAGAGAAGACAGATAGGAGACTAAGAATGGAAGTTACAGTCTGCAGTGTGCCAAGGTGAAAGACAGAGATGCTGGAGATTCATGCAGCCAACCTTGATGGCGCTATGATGATATCTCGGAAAGCTGAAGGTCAAACTGTTATAACTCATTATTTTTGACATAGACAGCTATTTATTTCTAGTTTCGAATAACATATTTATCAGTGATTCTGTATGATCCAGAGATGGTTCAGTCGCAACTGAATATACACAGTTCAGAATCACACTTATCTTGTTCGGGGCACATGGGTGTGGTTGGCAATGAGAGAGCAGACAGGCTGGCTGGCTCTGCCACTGATATCAGAGCCCAGCCAATGGATAGAGCTGATATTTTTAACGCCCTCATAGAGTGTGGCCGCAAAGAAGATTTTCATTTAAACCAATCCATGTCAACTACTAGATTGCAGGAGCTGGATTTGAAGATTGGAGTAGCAAGAAAAGAACAGCATAACAGGTACGTGAGTAGGCTCATCAATCAAATCGAACTGGTACGGTCAGTTGCTGGATGCTGTTGGAGATATTACTGAAGGAGATCGGAGCACCTATGGACATGTCCGGAGTGCAATGAAGATATTCCAAACTGAAACTGAACTAAATTTGTCCTCTACTCTGTCCATGTTACATGGAGAACAATTCTGTAAAACATAAATTCAAAAGCACATACATAATTTTCAACTACCCCGTTAAATGTCCATGTTTCGCACCCATACGTTGTCAATGGGAATATGCATGCTTTCATTTACTGGTATTAATGTCACCATTTATAAAATAATTTTAATATATATATATAAAGCTATCACAGAGAAGAGAACAAATAGATCTATACAGAAAGAACTCAAAATCACAGAAAACTGGCTGATGCTACAAATAAGAAAAGAAATTGAGATGTTTTGGACACATAAAAGAATGAAGGGCTGGAGAAGACAATCATAGAAGGAGGGATACCGACAAAGAGAAGAAGAGGAAGACCACGAAGAAGATGGATTCAGAATGTAATTGATGGTTTCAACATGACGTCTGCAGAGGCAAGATAACTGGCCTATGAGAGAGAAATTCCAGAGGACTGTTGGGGTGGCAAAGTTCTGCTCAGTACAAGATATTTGATGGTGATCACAGTGGTAGTTGTCCTGACATCAACGGTGTAACATCGAAGTGCAGTCTTTACTATGCCATTACATAGCGGGCATCACCATACGCATATCGTATGCGAAAGTCTGATAAGCTAGACTTCTCACAGAAACAATAAATAACATGCAATAGATCATGTGCGTCTTGGACTACTTGCTCTCTATCTAGTTTTGAAAGCCATCGACATGTGGACAAAAGTCAATTTTCTATTCAGAAATGTGTGGTTAATTTTAAATAACTTTACTTTTCGCCCGTGTGCCCAGCGTGTTCATAGCGCGTTGGACTACGGGTGACTAGTCCTCTGTAAGTGCGGGTTCAACTCCGCGGACTGGCAGAAAAGCTACAGGTTCCCCAGATTTACGGTGTTCGTGGCACCGAGCCAAAGGGTTACGATGTCCATGACACCGAGCCGAAGAGCTTTCAGCTCAAGTGCTTCTGGATCGGGAAAAAAAAAAACTTTACCGTGTGTGTTTCAAAACACTTGTAATAAACAAAAATCGTGAGACCGGAATGTAAATATTCCAAGTATAGTGCAACGGACCTCTCCAACATATAAGCACCAACACATTTTGTCAACTAAAAACTGATTCCAAAAGTATGCCAAAGAGTACATCAATGTTATACAGTCTGAGTCTATCTGTTATAGGTTATATACATGTTATATTGTCTGTTACATAACATCCACAATAGACAAACAGAAAACAAACATTATGTCAGATTTTATATTTTATTTATATTTCTCTCAAAAAGCTAAACATTTGTATGAGTCACTAATATCTTAAAATAGTGACTGTTTCATCTCTACCAAAGCTAATGCAAGACTGTTGTAGTCTTTGCTCTAACGACCTTGATTCAACTAAACCCTGCAACATCTTACACGATTGGGTAGCTTGCTGAGGTAGCAATGCCGCACTGGTTGTTCTTGTTTCTTGACATCAGAATGTATCCTTTATCTCCCCAGCTTTCTCCCCAGCTGTGAAAGAAAATAGTTTCGAATAATGAAATAATATAAACTGTAGTATGCATACAGAAATGAGAAGTAACTAAAGCAATAAATCATTACAACTAAAGTATTAACTGTACGTTGCATACATCAACAATGTAGAGAACAGTAGCTAGCAACAGCAAAAAATGATTACATACTTAAGATATTAAACTGTATATGCATACATCAAACAATAGAGACATAGTAGCAAAGCAAATACTGATTCACATACTAGGCATATTAAACTGTACATATGCATACATCAGTCAAGTAGAGAAAGTAGCTAAGCAAAGATCACATAGAAAGCAATAACTGCTATACACAGTCATGAAAATAACAAATTTGCATTCACATACTTAGAAAGCGTAGTAACGTCTAATGTGAGATCCGGACAGGATAAAAAAAGAAAATAAATAAAATCTAAATTACCAAACACAAAAGAGAAAATTAAATAATATGAAAGCTTAAAAGTTGAATAACTCGATATTATTCTAAATGCTGGAGTACAACCGAGAAAAAGGCAACACATCCCGATCCTTATCTTTCAATTCAGTTTGCCTGACCAAAATTATGTGAAAATTGTGTCCGAACAATATCAGCAAGCTAGAACTGCTCGTCACATGTTTTCTGGGGACAACTAGAGTCACAGAAAATAGGTTCCATGCCTTGGCTAAATTATTTATTAGACCTTGCAGTGTAGCCTCACTGTGTGCGACTAGCACAGCATCGTCAGCGAAATGGAATTCCTTGAGAAGAATTTGTCTTGGCTCTTAAGCGAGCCAAGTTAAATAGTAAACCATCAGATCTAGTTCTGATGAAAACATCGCCATCAGCGTCTCCTGAAGGCATGGTATAAAAGGACTAAGAAGAATATGCCAAAGAGAGTAATATACTCACACACATAGGCAGGATCTGGTCGTGCTATGATACAGAGAGGCGGCCGCATCAGGCGGTACAGTAAGGGGGACGGCTAAGCAGTAAAATCAAAATTACAATTGAAGGTTCTTTAAGGAAAAACATTAAAGGGCAGCATTTCGAAGACTTGCATCATACTGAGAAAATATACCGCACCAACCTCCACATAGTCAAGTAAAAGTGAGCATCACTTTATTATACACGACATGTCTCAATGATCTACCTGTTCTTGACAATCCAGTAATCTTTGCCAGATTCTTCACCATAACCAACTGCCAGGACTCCGTGATCGAGTTCGGTGGTGCTGCATGCTGGCTCGTCGTAAACTCCACCCTTGTAGTTCTGGAAAGATTCGTGGCTGGCATCGATGGCAACACTGATTGGGCCGACCTGTCGTTAAAAATTGAATGACATATATTTACACAGTACATGGAAAAGAGAACAAACAGAAAAACCTTTTCAACAGCGAAATTTGTTTCCATTGATTTAGTTATTTGTTTTTAGTCACATATTTTTATTTTAGGGCTGTTAGTAATTTATTGTCTTATTCTATATGTTCTGTGCCGTGTAGAAGTGAATTTCTTACTTCTATTGTATCCTTTACTTGATAAAGGCCTTTGATCGAAACGTCGTTGTGTATTGTTATTATTTTTTTATTTTGTAAAACTACAGTACTTTGTTTTTACGTGTTTCACCATTGCTACATAGTCTTACTGCAGTCTTCCATTATAACTGTATTAGTCGTTATCTAAAATAATCAGTGCGTAGATCACCAATGGAACTATCAGTATGCACGTCCCTCGATATCTCTGGAAGAGTGTGAGAACATATGGTCTGTCCAGAGTGCAGTAACGTCGGCTCAGTAACCAATGACCAACTTTTCTAGTGTCTTTCGGACCAATAACAAAGCCAGATACAACAGCAACCATAAATATATTTTTGAAACCACCATACACGTTGTTTCTTGTATATATATATTTCATTTTTTGTTGTTTCATTCATAGAAAGTTTTAGCTGAGATACTATACTATAAGATAGTTTCAGCTGAGATACTATACTATAAGATAGTTTCAGCTGAGATACTATACTATAAGATAGTTTCAGCTGAGATACTATACTACAAGAAAGATTGTGTGAATTATCTCTAACATAATAATAATAATTCCTCTCGTACCGTTATACGTTACATAGGACCTGCAAGTAATTTCTCCATAACGCTCTATCCTGGGCAACTCGCTCAATCTCCTTCATGGAACTGAGACCGATATTTTCTGCCTCTCTCAGCAAAGTTCGTTTCAGGGTTTTTAGGTCGCTCTCTTTCTACTGAGATACTATGTACAAGAAAGTTTCACAAAACTAAAGATAGTTAGCTAATACAACTACAAGATAGTTCACTCAGATCTATCCAAGTATTTCAGCTGAGATACTATACTACAAGATAGTTTCAGCTGAGATACTATACTACAAGTTAGTTTCAGCTGAGATACTATGCTACAAGAAAGTTTCAGCTAAGATACAATACTACAAGAAAGTTTCAGCTAAGATACTATACTACAAGATAGTTTGCTGAGATTACTAAAGATAGTCAGCTGAGATACTATACTAAGATAGTTTCAGCTAGATACTATACTACAAGATAGTTAGCTGTTCATACTACAAGAATTTCAGCTGAGATACTAACTACAAGATAGTTTCAAGATACTATATACAAGATAGTTAGCTGAATACTACAAGATAGTTTCAGCTTAGATACTATACTACAAGATAGTTTCAGCTGAGATACTATACTACAAGATAGTTTCAGCTCAGATACTATACTACAAGAAAGTTTCAGCTAAGATACTATACTACAAGATAGTTTCAGCTGAGATACTATACTACAAGAAGTTTTCTGAGATCTACTACAAGATATTTCAGCTAATACTATACTAAAAAGTTTCAGCTGAGATACTATACTACAAGATAGTTTCGGAGATACTATACTACAGATAGTTTCAGCTGAGATACTATACTACAAATAGTTTCAGCTGAGAGTATATCAAGATGTTTCAGCTGAGATACTATACTACAAGAAAGTTTCAGCTAGATACTATACTACAAGAAAGTTTACAGATCTTCTGAGATAGTTTCAGCTGATACTATACTACAAGATAGTTTCAGCTAGATACTATACTACAAGAAAGTTTCATGAGATCTACTACAAGATAGTTCAACTAGATACTATACAAGAAAGTTTCAGCGAGATTATACTACAAGAAGTCAACTGAATACATCACAAGAAAGTTTCAGCTTAGATACTATAGAGTTCATGCCTAGCCACACCACATTTGAATTGATACTCTTGCACTCTGGATAGGTTTGTGGATTCACCACCATTATGTGAATCATTTGTACACCATCTCTCCTTTAGGGAATTCATAATGTCAGTCGGGTCTATTGCTCGTCGCAAAGTCATATACAACCTGTCCCTCCCCTAACCTATTAACCGTCCTGCATAGACCACTGCTAAATCAGCCGGGTGATCTGCACACTCATTGTCATGTACTTATGAATGCACTGGTACAAAAATAAATATTAACTTGATCATTCGGGATTTGCCCAACATGAAAAGCTATTTCTATCTGATACAGTTAGTCTGAATTGTTCTTAAGCACATTCATTGATTCCATTAGTATATATTCATATGGTAATTCCTGTGTACCCAATCACTTCATAGTTACCGTTAACAGATACTCAACTTGCCCTTAATGCTGAGCCGTCACTGAATAATATACAAATTAGAACCACATGGTAGTTTATATATTGATCATTCTTCGTATATCTGAAACATAAACGTCGAACAAGCTGCTAGAAGACAAAATTTCAGCCTTTAAAGTTTTATATAAGACGTGGCAGCATTTAATAGACACAGAAACGCACATATGAAGAAGATCTGAAAAAAGTTAGAGATAAAAGAAAAGGAATTGTTCAGGTAGATCAAACAGAGACATATCAAATATCTTGAAAACATAGAAAAAAGATTATATTCTTCTAAAAACCACACTGACTGAAGAAAGGAAAGTTTGAGAGCAAGCTGGCAAGAGAATGACATTGAAATGATATAATTGAGACGAAAAATTTAAGAGAAGAACAACTAACGGTTTAGCATAATTTTTCATCGTGACCAGAAATACTAAGTAAGTTTTATAAATTCATTGCCGCTAAGCTTCGATGTGGACATATCATTTAATCAATAAACTTTATTTGATACTGACCTCTGCAACAGCTTTCTGAAGAGCGTCTTCACTTCCGGAGGTGACGTCTTTGTAAGATGTCTCTGTAGCACCAACATCAGCTTTTTTGAATGCACATTTACGGTCCTTGGTGAGAAAGAAATCATGATACAAAATAATATAACAGTAATATATAATGGGTGTGAAGCATGGACATTTACGATCCTTGGTGAGAAAGAAATCACGATACAGAATAATATAACAATATAATTTTAGAACATGATAATGTCTCTTTTTACTAGTCAAACAAACTTTATTTAAATGTGTCTTCTATGTTCTCATTCTATGTTATTCTTTTATAGTAGCCGTACACCTTGAGCGGAGACTACTTGTCCTTTTGTTCGATCGACTGGTTATGTCCGTGGTAGATTACGGACTCGGAATTCTTACGATATCAAGATCACAATGTGAACGACTCGAACGAGTTCAGATTGAAGTTATGCGTATAGACATGGGCTGCACTAGAGATAACCCCATTGTGAAGATTTGATATATGCTTGACCTTCTGTCACTAAGCTCCCGTCATGCAATCGTCCAAGTCAAGGCATATATGCGGGTTACTTCGGATAAGAGACATCTACTGCACAAGAACATTAATGATGTTAAAGGCACGAGAATCAAGCGTGGCATGTCGTGGATGGCCCAAGCTGAGAGAACAATTGGCCAGGTGACCACGGTTGCAACCCTACCAAAAGGGGAAGAATGGATCCCAACATATGGTAGCATGACCAACTATCTCAACGTTATCATTACTCTTGGAAGAGAATGTAGAGACTGGGGTAACATGAAAGCTGATCTCGCAGTTAAAGCAGCTGGTCGAAGATAATGCAATGGATGATGATGTTGTATATACCGATGGGTCGGTTCATCGTGGTGAAAAGTCCGGCTGGGGTTTCATGGCTAATACGCATGGTAAGGTTGTTGCAGAGCAAAGTGGAGCGTACAGGACAACTACTTCTAGTATGAGGATGGAGGTTGAGGCTGTTACTGCTGCCCTCCCTTGACTCTCTGGGACTTCATTTACTGAGGCCGTTAGTGTATCTGACTCTCATTCGATGCTTCACAAGATCCAGAAGGGCATGTTTTGGTATGAGTGGATGTCGTCTATAGAAGTTTCTAACCTCCAGAGGCTTACGTGGATGTACTGTTCTGGACATGCGGGTGTTTACGGTAATGACAGAGCGGACAGGCTTGCATCAACAGCATCAATTGTTGGGGAGTTGAAGGTGGATAATGGGGATGTTCTTCGGTCTCTTCGCGACTGTCTGTTGGATGAGGACACTAAAATATATGATGAATCGATCCAGCGATTTAGGCAGTTTGGAGTTACCCGTTGTACAAGTAGAACTGGATGCCTGAGGGGCAGTGTGAGAAGTGAGTTTAATCAGCAAGCTACGGGAACCATCAGTATGCATACTCTTCGATATCTGTTGGGGAGATTGAGCACCTATGGGTCTGCTTGGAGTGCAATGACGTCAGTTTAGTAACCAATAACCATTTTATGTTCTCTACTATGTTCTAGTATTCTCTTATTCTGTCGTCCTTGGTCTTACACTTGGTCTTACACTTGGTCTTACACTTGGTCTTACACTTGGTCTTACACTTGGTCTTACATTACTTGCTGTCATTAACTGATTACAGTTGATGCACTCTAATGTTTAACTACAAATAACATAACATGCGGAATATTAAATAACAAGTATTTTAAATCTTAATTAGAAACCACGCATCTTCTCAGATCTCTATAATAAACTAGATCTAAATACAGTTTATGATCTACTCACTTCTGCCTTGTATGGGTAGCTAGCTTCTGTGTCGATACCTTTGTTGTGGATAATGTATTTGAAGGCATCATCCATCAAACCACCACTGCATCCCATGTTACCTAAGTTAAACAAATATAAGTAAATAACACGTTTTCATACCATTTGATATATTAATTAAGAAATGGAATGTTAGTCCCGAATTTGTCTTTGACGGACAGAAGTAAATGTGTGATGGGGTCGACATCTCGCTGATTGATACCTGAGTAATTATTCGACTTTGTAAAGTTTAAACGTAACTTATGGTTTCAGTCTTATAAATATATATATATATATTTATATATTTATATTTATTTATTTATTTATTTTTTACACGACATCAAATAAACATAGAATAAAGAAAGAGAGAGAGATGCTAGTTGTTCTACAAGATTGACAGAATATATATGAAATGTAGAAGTAACAGACAGTGCAGTTAGTATATGGAGTATGTAATAATATGAGAATGTAGTAGGCAGAAGGGTGGCGTCTGTGGCTTAGGGGATAGTGACTCGGTCTATTAACCTCGGAGTTCTGAGTTCGATCACGCTGCGGACAATTTGGTTGCAAATTGTTTCTCGTGGATTTTTACGAAAGGACGATGGCACCACCCGTTCAGAAAGAAAGGAAACTACTGAACGTAATAATGTCTACAAAATCACTAATAGCGTTAAAAGCTGGGGTTGATTCGCAGAGTCCTGTATTTAACTTTTAATATGCATGTTTTTTTTTAGTAGGCAGAAGACACGAAATGGATAGTAGAGCATGTGCGAGGACAGAATAACAGAATAGATAGTCAGACAGACAAATAATTTGTTCAGTATCGTTCTCATTAAATATTTAAAATATATAGATGACAATGTCAGGAAATACAGTTAATATTGATTTGCGCCAGATCACAGACAAAATTTGATTAGTGTCCAACATCAAAAACCGAGCACGTGACTTACCAAACTTCTGTGAGCAGTCAACCAGGTTTGACTCGGACAAACTGACCAGTTTTCCAGCTGATTTGAAATGTTGACCTTCCAGTGATCCGGTAGTAGAGAAGGCCCAGCATGAGCCGCACTGTCCCTGATTCTTTACTGGAGTGACATATCCCTTAGTGCGCCAGTCAACAGTGGCGGCGAGGAGACCCTTGTAGAGACCGGTCTGGTAGATACCAGGGTTCAGTGGTCTGTTGATTTTCAGACCATTGACTTGATTTACGAATTCTTCAGTGGTCTACAAAAAAAAAAGGTAACAATTTAGTTTTTTCTTTGCTTGCGTTACAATATTATAATAGTAATTTTTAAGTAAATCTACTGTCTCTTTCTATAGTTTATTATTAACTGCGTGGTTAAGTTTTAAAGTTTTATATATAAATATATATTCTATATTGAAAATGTAGGTCCTTTGTTGTTGATAGTGAAAGAATAATTAAACAATACTATAAAGTCAAATGATTACATTTGCTTGTGTGCTTCAGACTGTTGTTATACCCTCAGTGAATTCTTCGATTTTGAGTATGTTAATGCGTATTGTTATACTGCTAGAGTTATACTGCTTGTATTATGTTATACTGCTTGTATTATGTTATACTGCTTGTATTTTGTTATCTGTTATAGACTGTTGTATTTTGTTATACTGTTTATTTGTTATATGTTTATATTATACTGCTAGTATTATGTTATACTGCTAGTATTATGTTATACTGCTTGTATTTGTATACTGTTATTATATATACGTATTATGTATACTCTGTATTTTGTTATACTGTTGTATTTGTTATACTGCTTGTATTTTGTTATACTGTTCTTATATTATGTAGTATGTTATACTGCTATATAGTTATACTGCTAGTATTATGTTATACTGCTAGTATTATGTTATACTGGTATTGTTATACTGTTGTATTTTGTTATACTGCTTGTATTATATTATAGTTAGTATTATGTTATACTGTTTGTATTATATTACTTGTATTATGTTATACTGCTTGTATTTTGTTATACTGCTAGTATTATGTTATACTGTTGTATTTTGTTATACTGCTAGTATTATGTATTGCTAGTATTATGTTATACTGCTTATATATACTGCTAGTATTATGTTATACTGCTTGTATTTTGTTATACTGCTTGTATTTTGTTATACTGCTTGTATTTTGTTATACTGCTGTATTATGTTATACTGCTTGTATTATTTATACTGCTATTATGTTATACTGCTAGTATTATGTTATACTGCTTGATTGTTATACTACTTGTATTATGTTATACTGCTTGTATTATGTTTGAACTTGTGTTACTTTAGTTATCTTATACGTATTACTCAATATAGATGAGACTGCAGTAAAACTATTGAATGGCTTAAGACATAAAATAAAGTACTGTAGTTTTATAACTACAAAAACAATGACAACATACAGCAACGTTTCGACCAACAAGTCCTTTATCAAGCAAACGAACAACAGGAGTTGTACAACGTGGTCGAAATGTTGCTGTATATTTTCTTTGTTTTTGTAATTGTAAAACTACAGTACTTTGTGATTACGTGTTACGTATTACCCCACGTATGTTGTACCCACAAATGTTCACGTGCACACACACACATACTTAATACTTTGAGGTAAACATCATCAGTATTCTCTCATTTGAGAATTTTTTATATATGAGTACGAGTACGTCTCCTACACGTAGTCCAGGATCAAAATGAATACCAGAATATTGCAAGACAGATGCACTGATTTCGAATTCCTGGAGTTACTAAATTAAACATAAGTATCCGATAATATCGAGAAACGATACATTGAGACGAATACAACTACTCACCAGATCAGTGAATTGATTCTCTCCCATGTAGTAACTTGACAGGCCTTGTGCGTAGAGCTCATTGTGTGTCTGGATCTTCTGTAGATTTGATTGCCAGATGTAGCGGCGAATAATGTCTTCGTCTGAAGCGTAGATCTTGTTGTATGTCTGCTTGAACACCACCCAATCAGCTTGAGTACTGGCCGAAGCCAAAGTCACGACCACAGCTAGAATTGCTAATTTGAACATCTGTGATACAATGAAAGCATATATTCTATTAGTCACGAGAGAAAATTGACTTTTTACAGCTAGTTATTTTCTCTCTCTCGACCGTTCTTTTTCTGCCGTTTTGATCATTCTTATTGTGATATATAAACGGCTTTTGCAAGATCGTATGTTTACGTCACAACTTCAGTACCATTTGGAGCTCTGGTGCTTGTTCTCCGGCGATGTGTCCGATTTCAACCAGCGTTTACTGGGTTCGCTCTCGTCAGCCTTTGACTGTCGTCAGCCAACCTGCAAGGCAGTAGGTTGTTATATTCTTTTAGGTAGCGACCCTTAGACGACCTACCCTCCCGGGTTGTTGAGCGACATCTGCCCATGTTACGGGTCTTTTTTGACTACTTGGTTTGCCTACCGTCCAGTTTTGTGTACGGTTTGTTCCGCTAGCCTGTGATTGTCCCCAATCTAACTACAAGGCAGTGGTAGTTCCTGCGAGCGGATACGCGCACTGGATTCAAGCTGCTGGCTTTCCAGTCTTTCTGCACATTTGGGTGGTCTGCTCACCCCACGCCTACCACGACCCCTCGTCGCTCTACTGTCAGCGCCGTGCACGTCTGCCCCACCGATGGACTCACCCGTGCATCGACCGCATGCTTTTGCATGCTGTGCCTGCCCACCGTGTCAATTAGTTCTCACCGTGCACACATTCACTATGCCTCTAGACGGTCCGAAAATGCCAAAATCCATCTCTGTTTTACCCCTTTTTTCAATCTCGAACCATTCAGCTATTTCACCTCCTATTTTAATGGTTGCCTGTTTGCTCGTGGTATAGAGATTCTGTGAGTTGTATTATGTGTGTTGGAAAATGCATATCTTTCATGATGTTCCACATTTTCTGGTGTTGTGTATGGTCGAAAGCTTTGCTATAGTCTATGAAACATGCATGCAGGTCTATGTTGTATTCTCTGCATTTCTCGACAATGAGTCTCATGCTACAAATATGGTCTCTAGTGCCTCTACTTGTTCTGAAACCTGCTTGTGTTTCGTGTATTTCGTCTTCTAATTTTTGTTCCATCCTCTTCATGATGATTCTTAGTAGGTTTTACTGGCATGACTTTATGTATAATGCGAATATGTATGCAATATCATGACAAATTGTGAATGATTTAACACTAAATAGTGGCAATATAAAGGAAAGAAATGGAGTAACGTTGACTCTAAGCGTCAAGGTGAAGAACTTAAAGAGACGCTCATAAATACGAAAATACAATGGATCAATTACTGAAGAATTACTATAATAATCCGCCGCTTAGGAGACACAGAGATTGTTACTGGCTTGGCATTCTTAACACAGGCATTGGCTCCATATGAAATGGGACATCCTGAGATTTTAGCAAGTGACCACCTTCCATGAGTGGTGTTGAAAAAAGGTAATGCACGAAATCATCAACTGCGTAGGAAAATCATATATGACAACAAAAGTGATGACATTACCAGCAGAATAAGACGGCCAACGTTTAAAACATACACACATTGGAAATCATAGACTCAATCTTCATGGTAGAACATAGAAATTGAAAACGTTGCTGGAAAAGAGGAAGGTAGTCAAGAACCTGACAAAAAGCTCATAAAACCGCCAATTCTCTCTCGATCTCAGCGAGTTAGAGCAATCAATGAGACCAAATAACTTACTGCAAATATACTGCAAGTCATTGTATAAACAAGTTGGAGGAGTTTTGTGATAAGGTAGGTAGGGAAAAATCACTGACGTTTTCTGTTTGCGATTATACATAAGCAAAAACATATATAATATATATTACTCTTTCAAGAAAGATACGTTTTAAAACCTTAACTTTTTGAAGATTAGATATAAAAGTTCGTAACACAATTCAATTTAATAAACCGTTATGAACCATAATTTTTGAAATTCTGAAAATACAAATTCATCTCTCCCCCCACTCCACCTCAAACAAACCCTAAAAAATAAAATAAATCGAATCAATTCAATGATCTGTATCAACTTTAGCGTCATCAATGTAAAACTATGACAAAAAAACAACCCTAGCAAATGTGAGCTCATGATAAATTCAGAAGTATGTCAAGAATTGAATGAAAAAAAGCATAATGTCGGAGACGAGCAGTTAATAATTGACAATGGTGATAAACAATAATATAAGAAATCAGAATGATTATCTTTGATGTGATTGAGTCAAAAAACCTTCCGATTGTAAAATAAAATATTAGAAGAATGACTACCACAATAAAAGAACATGTCTTTGTCTCAATCTTCATCAAAGAGGCCATTTACAACAGCAATTCTATTCTTCTAAAGAAATATAAGACGGACAATACAAACGACCTAACAGTCAAATATACTAATGTAATATGGAACATGAACAGTTAACAATCAGATTATCCAAGAACATGATAGACATATATCTCAAAGTTAAACAAGAATGAGAAAACTGGACTCAAAATATACAATAGAAAACTTGAAAAAAAACTCATATTGACAATATAAGTATTAACAAATAAACGGTGGACTAAAATACGTTCATTCACTACTTATAAATGAAAACTGACCATACAAGTTTGAAGTTACAGATGAACTGAACATACAAGTTTGAAGTTACAAATGAGTTGAACATACAAGTTTGAAGTTACAGATGAACTGAACATACAAGACTAAGTAAGTGTAAGCTGGAGACGAGGCAGGTCTAGATCATGACATGTAGCGAGTAAAGTGTAGATGAAGTTCTAATAATAATGAGACTGCAACATTGCAAAGAAACTATAACGAGTTGTATTACCTTGATTGTAAAGACTGGTTTGCTTCAGTTGAAAAGTAAAGCTTAAAGGGGAAAGACACTGCCTTATATTGCAGTTCTACTTACAGTCACATGGAGTCGTGACTTTCAGTTGAAGATAACCCGCATAAATCTATGTCCTATCGCCCTCGTGTATCTATCTGTGTCTCACATTGGTATTTTTCTGTAAATGTTACATCCCGTGATTGTATTCTTTGCACTGTCATTAAGTCACATGATTAATGATTTTAATCTTTTAATCATATGTTGACCTCAAATACGTACTTGTTCCTATCGAATTTCGAGCAGCATTGTTTTGCTACGTCAGGTTTATCTCATACTTATTAAAGGAAAATGTGAATCGTAAATAAAGTTATGAGAAACTAGAACAAGATTCAAAGAAAACGGGAAAGGAAAGACCTTGTAATATAAAACGGAAAGAAAGGAAAATGTGAAAAGGAGTGAAAGAAAAGTGAAAAAACAGAGAAAGAGAAATACACGACTGGTAAATAAATAGTGTGAAACGAATGTCAAGTGACAGATCTGAATTTATATTGCCAAGAAGATGAAAACAGTTAATTGCAAATCCTTTACAGGACTTTGCGAATCAACCCCAACTTTTCAAAGCTGGAAGTCGGAATAACAGAACGATAGCGAAAAAATTAATGGACACCTCAAGGCTGTACTCACAGTAAATGAACACATACATTTAGTAAGAAACTGAGGAATAATACATTTATAGTTGGTGTGAAATGTCTACGCAGAATACTGGAACTATCAAGAAGAGACAGGTTTAGGAATAAAGACACCAGGAAAAAACCTGGGTACAACATCAGTACTGAACTTTATCAATACAACAAATGAAATGGTTCGGAAACTTAAGCAGATTATCAACAGACAGTGCATCCCAAAGATCAATATTACTCCAATGCAAGGAATACAAAGCAAAAAGTCGTCCTCGAAAAAGGTGGACTACAGAGCTAAAAGAGGCAGTTAAGGACACTACTTATGAGGCGTACAGAAAAACCCGTTCTTGAAATCACTTCTTATGAGACAATGTGACACAAAACAGGATTCTAGAAAAGAAGAAGAAGATTATGTTGATTGAGCTTGCTGAATCATGTTTACTTTCTGGTGATGTTCGGAGATATAAGAAGAGATAGCCAAGTAATCTGAAACCCTTAGTTGTGGATATTTTGGGAAAATCCTCTATGATATCTCTTCAATATACTCGTATATGAAATAGTGTTGGTGACTGAAACCCTTAGTTGGGGATATTTCAATATACATGAAACCATCAAATGTACCTGTTCTTCGCACTGAAATTTAGTTTAAATTTAGTTGTAATGTTCGACGCTTTTTATAGTTACATTTGCTTTCCTTTTCTGCTGATCTTCCAAGTCGTTCATCTTTAGTTTCCTCATGAATCGCCTTTACACTCCTCCGTCGCTTGTAGTCAAGCCTAATAACTAATCTTTCCTCCTCTGTCTCCATGTTTCTGGCCATCATTTTTCTTTTCATATCATTCTCCAACCACATATCTCTAACTTCATTAGTTTCGATAGATCTACACAATTTTATCATTTTCGAAACTTCTAAGTCTCAAACAGTGCGAGACTGAGCATATTAAAGAAACATGTCCCGTCCCAATAACATTCCAGTGAAAGTGGACAAATAACAATTGACAAATTGAATTTATTCAGATTATAAGCTGGTCGAATAGTGACCATATGTGTTAATAACAAATATTTTTTTTAAGTTTAACTTATTGGCTTTTCTGTAAAATTTATCACGGCTGTCCCTCATGGCAGCCAAGCATCAAATCTATTCGGCCATAGGTCAGACGACAGCATCAAATATTTGCGTAACACGTGACATCATCATCGCATTAACATGTGACCGGCATGTTAAAACATGGATTCAACTTTTCGGTTTTCAACTTTTTTGAGACCATTTCACTAAGTTGGAATTTAAATATAGAGTCAATAGAATCAATAGTCCGGTTTTATGTTTTACATCTTTCCATCTATAAAAGCTACCCTCTTTCCAAATTTCAAGAACATTACTTTAATAGTATCTTCCTTTTGATCAGTTCTTTTACTTTGGTAATTCGATCTCTAGGTAGTGACTAATCCAACAGTGCAATTTTGTAAATACGTTGCCGTGTGACTTTATACCCTGTGTATGTGCAGTTTGACTTGAAATCCTACTCTACGCACTTTACTGTTGCTTTTCCAAATCAACACAAATTAAGTATATCTTTTTTGTGTTGAAAAACATCTTCAATTTTCTGAGTCGACTGAACGTCTGTGTCTTAGGTCATTAATTTGTATACACAGTCCGATAAATATTGGGTCAATGTTGTCTTATATCAGCCTTTCATTTCTTATCTTATCTTCACTTAGTGGTTTTTTGCTTCTTTAGTACTCTGATTGCTTCTTCCATTACTTTCCATTGCTATGCATTTTGCTATCATGAAAGTGTATTCTAACATTTATTTTGTTCTTCAGTTTTGTTTCACTGATTCAATCAATAATTTCACTTTCTTTTCTTCTATTATATTAGTGTGGTTTATTATCATGTAGGTATAATCTAAAAGTAGTTGTACTCTTCATTTCTTTGATAGCTTGTTATCTTTCTATTAAATCATTCATGTTGCTTGTCCTTGTAATTTGACATTACATTCAATTAGAATATTTATAACTTTTGTCCATGTGAGATTGTTTTTCTTGAATAGTGCTAAGTGAGGATTCTCATAATTTCACTTCGGATAGGTCCGTATGTGCTCAGATCTCCATCTCAACATTTCCAACAGTGTAAGGTGACTGATCAGTGCCGGCTCGTCATTAAGGGCCACTGGAGCCTGATCCCACCAAAAAGAATGTGTAACGTGTATTTATTATTTTATAACCAAAACCATGATTTTCCCGAAAATTTTGGTCTGGAACCACCACAAAAAGGATCACGAGCCGCCACTGACTGATCATTCCACTTCTGGGTTGATTAATGAAAACTCATTGTGATGTGCTCAGTTCAGTTTTGAATATCTTCTTGTGCTTCGGGAGAGTCCATAGGTGCTATGATCTTCATCGCAATATCT
The DNA here is from genome assembly GCA_020796225.1 of Arion vulgaris. Taxonomy (NCBI): domain Eukaryota; kingdom Metazoa; phylum Mollusca; class Gastropoda; order Stylommatophora; family Arionidae; genus Arion; species Arion vulgaris. Next base: position 45,485,259 of record CM036764.1, on the reverse strand, counting down.
CCAGCAGCGTCCAACGAGTAACCGTACTATTTCAATATTTATTGATGAGCCTACTGGTGCTCCTATTGTGCTGCTCTACCATCGTCCACCTTCTGGATCATACTCAATTGATTACTCAGAATGTACGCATGAGTGCAGTTTTTGTGACTCAAGCCAAAGTAGGTTCTTAGTCACCGCCAGTACCATTATCATGCTACTTGTTGTCATTCTATATGAACCGCTGTCTTCCATGATCTTTCTGCCATATAAACTTGCAAAGAAGTCACACGCACACTTTTGATGGCGAACTACCATCAGTGTAAATCAAAACATCATCTTCATTACATGTATCATCATGCCTTACCGTCTGCATCCACCGTTACGATTTCTCTCTCTCTCTCTCTGCAATGTTTATTGATTTTGATGATGGTCGAAAAAGTGTTCCCGAATACTGCAGGCACCAGTATCCATTCCTCACAATGGTTAATATTCGTGAGTTCACATACCAGATGAACAGTGTCCAACCCACGATTTCTCCTGTTTTAACTGACTCTCATATACCGAGCACTTCATGCAATGGATGACACGTTTCAGCACTTTTTAGATATACGACACACCAAGCAGACTCACTGAGAGCCGCTGTAGCGTATTTGCTAGTGAACTCGCTTTGCAAGGCTGGTGGTCTGGGTTCAGCTCCCGCAATGCGCGTGGAATTTTTCCTAACAGCGACGGCTCTCAGGTCGACCCTCAATTGGGTACCAGACATGCTCTGGGAAAGTACAGGTGGCCGACGTGATGCTGACCCCATCACCCATCGTGTGCCGACGGTCAATGAAAAATACGGGCTTAAAACTGTATTGACCACGAGGTACTTTACTTTTTTTTTTTTTTACGGACTCACTGCAGGCGTTAACAGTGTAATTATTTAGAGATACGACGGGCAGACTCACTGCAGACGTTAACATTGTAATTATTAAGGGAGAACCATGTTGATGCTGCTTTTGTATGATTGAATACTGTTCCAAAGACTTCACATCAGTTTGTCATGCGGTTTAACTCCCACGTAGCCAACCGGCAATCCCATTCCTGTCGTTTCAATGTCTACACACCAGAATGGGATCAGAAAAGGACATCAGTTATTAGTTATATGAGGACTATCATCGTAGCACTCCGGATACGTTCATGGTGCTCCGATCTCAACCTCAACAAATTCAGCAGCGTCCAGCGGCCCAACGCCCCAGTTCGGTGTTGATTAATCAAACTAGTTGTGGTTGTTGCGTAGGCCCCACTAGCCTCTCTTTTGTTTTCTCCTGAGCGTGTTTAAAAGTCCACGCACAGCGTTGTTGGCGAATGACTGAACCATCGCTGTAAATAACTACATCTGTATCATCGATGTTGTCATTCAAGAGAGCCTCAACCTCCGCGTTGATTAGTAATAGATTATTTTGATCACAGTTTTTCTTAACGGATGTAATGACTGTAAAAGCAGTCTCTATTGAAGTGGCACAGCAATTCATTCCTCTCCTGGTTCAATTCCGGAAGGATCACATATTTGCGTGTCTTGAGCCTTGGCAATAACTTGATCGATATGGTCCCTAAAGCATAGACTGCGATCAAACTTTACACTCAAATAGATAATAGTGTATATCCATCTATTTTGACATGTGGTGTTTCAAAATTTGCAATTTGGTTATTTAAAGAGAACCATGATAGCACAGCGTTGGTATTGTTTATCGGTGCAGCAGAGACATCACACCAGGCCATGATGCAGTCCAGTTCTTCCTGTAGTTTATTAGCATTTTCATCCCTGTTTCTACCTTGTTTGTACACCATGATGTCGTCTGCAAATGACAGTGTTCATCCCCTGCCAGATAGTCCTTGATTCATAATCATTAGGGTGAATGCGTTGAATAGTATTGGAGATAGTGGGGACCCATGTAGTAGGCCTGGTGAAACTGTTGTCGGCACAAAGTACCAATTACAACACCTAAGTGCCACTTTTCTCTCGAATAGGGCCCTTGCAATCTATCTTATGAGCAATGCATCGATATTGAGTAGCGTGAGCATATGTATAAGGTACGTGATTGGAACTTTATTATATGAATCCTCGAGATCGAAGACAAAGGAGCATAGAAACAACGTCAGGATTGGTGACTGGCACTAATCAAGATCCTACCCCACCTCCACGTGGTTACCCTGGTAACAGACAACCGATCTTGTCTTGCTAAGCAGGTAGGGATTGAGGGAGAGCGACACAGGTATAAGTAGTGATGCAGACGCAGTCACGTTGGATGAGATCCGCTCGCAACACAGACCAGCGGAATCCCAGAGTGACCATTAATGCACGTCTCTTCCGGCCGATGGGAAAAGCTGAACAAATAAACATAAAGGATGAGGTTGCATCCAGAGAGAGACTTGGGCCTCGGAGGCGAAACTCGGAGCCCGTAGGTGGGGGCACCGAGTTGAGTTGCACGTTAGTGAAGGAATCCCAACTCCCCTAGAGTAAATGGCCGAAAACAAATTGCCAGGTGTGGGGCAAGAATCAATGAGAACGATGTGAAACAAATCAAAGGTCTCGGCAGAGTCTCTGAAAACACGGTAACGTATCGACCAAGAAGAGACCAAGCGAAGATAAACCTATTGGGTAAAGTTACCGACGCAAATCCTAAAGTTGCGTTTTAGCGTCTAACGAAACTGCCTTCCCTATAACAACCGAGCAAGGTACTGTTGTTGTCACAACTAACATCCCGGAAAACCAGGGTGGGTGATGTTTGGCGAGCGCAAAATCTAAGTTGCACCAATGAAATGACTCTACATTATTTGTGCGTAGCCCCAGTCCAGTGTTTCCGTGGCCAGGAAAATGCAGAGTAGAATTGAAAATTGCCAAGTGCCGACACGCGCCTCGAAAAGGCTGAGAATGTTCCTGTTCCGGAATAAACTCAAAGTGGTCAGGAAAATAAGACCGACAATGTAACGATTTAACAGGCTGTCAACAACTACAAGAGAAGTACAGAGAGCCCAGATTTACGGTGTTCGTGGCACCGAACCGAAAATTTACGATGTAAAAGAGACATAAGCAGCGGAAATTCTTCTCAATGAACTCATTTTCGCTAACGATGCTACCTTAGTCGCCCAGAGTGAGACTACACCGCAATACCTCATCAATAATTTGACCAAGGCAAAAATCAAGGCAGGTGATCTATATTCTCTGACTAAAAGTGTCTCCAAAACAGTTTTTTTTATGTCAGGGTGGTAACACAACAAATATCACTTTAAACTTTTCTTCCTGATCCAGAAGCACTTGAGCTTTCAGCTCTTCGGTTCTGTACCATGGATATCGTAACCCTTCGGTATGGGGCCACAAACACCGTAAATCTGGAGAACCTGTGGCTTTTCTGTCAGCCCGTGAAATTGAACCCGCACTCACAGGGAGCATGTTCCCACGTCGTCCAACGCGCTACTAACACGCTGGGTAGGATATCACTTTAAATAGTGACCATTTATCACCAGTTCAAAAATGTTGCTATCTTGGGTCCATGGTCACTACAAGCCTTTCTCTTGATGCAGAAATCAACGCTCGAATAGGGAGAGCGACTATTATATTCGATAATCTATTCAAGCGAGTGTGGGACAATACCAAACTAACATTGAAGACGAAGATTCAAATATATCAAATTAGTTCTTGCTATGAAAGAACGAATGAGTATAGTTCATATAAAGAACGAATGTGTATAGTACATAGTACAGAACGAATGTAGAAGTACTTGTAAAGAACGAATGGCTCAGAAACATGGACAAGGCACGAGGGTAGACTAAACACCTTTCACCTTCGATGTCTATGCAAGATTATGAACATCAGGTGGTACGACAAGATAATCAACTCTGAAGTACTGCAACGTGCAAACGTGCCTTCCTTTATGGGCATGCTCAGAGGTAGACGGTTATGATGGTTGGGGCAAGTGAGAATAATGGAAACTTGTCGCATACCAAAATAAATGTTGTTCTGTGAACTTTCAGAGAGGAAGAGGCACAAGGAAGACCACTGCTCAGATATAAATATATCTGCAAGGCTTAAATGGAAAACTTTTCAGCACATGGGAAAAACTATCTGCTGACAGTTGTGTGGAAAGCGATATTGGGCAAGGGAGCATTTTTTTTTTTAGAAGAGACTTATGTCTGAACTGAAAAACAAGAGAGAAAGGCGAAAACTCAGAGATTGTCACAGTAAAACACTTGTCAATTGAACATCTGTAAAGAGGAAAAATGCCATACATACACATAACATCAACAAAAGACAAACAGAAAACAAAAGTTATTTCAGATTTTATATTTTATTTATATATCTTTCAGAAAGCTGAACATTTGTATCAGTCGCTAATATATTCAAGTAGTGATTGGTTTCATCTCTACAAATGTGAATGCAAGACTTTTGTAGTTTTTGCTCAAACGACCTTGATTCAACCAAATCCAGTAACATCTTAGACGGTTGGGTAGCTTGCCATGGTAGCAATGCCGCACTGGTTGTTCTTGTTTCTTGACATCAGAATGTATCCTTTCTCTCCCCAGCTTTCTCCCCAGCTGTGAAAGAAAATAGTTTCGAATAAATGAAAACGAATATATGTAAACTGTACGTATTCATACATCAGTCAATGTAGAGAGCAGTAGCTAGCAACAGCAAATACTTGCATTCACATACTTAGAAAGCATATTAAACTGTACATATGCATACATCAGTCAATGTAGAGAACAGTAGCTAGCAACAGCAAATACTTGCATTCACATACTTAGAAAGCATATTAAACTGTACATATGCATACACAGTCAATGTAGAGACAGTAGCTAGCAACAGCAATACTTGCATTCACACTGAAAGCTTTTAAACTGTACATATGCATACATCAGTCAATGTAGAGACAGTAGCTAGCAAACAAATACTTGCATTCACATACCTAGACAGCTTAGTAACGTCAAATGTGGGAGCCGGACAGGATAAGAAAACGAAAATAAACAAAATCTCAATTACCAAACACAAAAGAGAAAATTAAATAATATGAAAGCTTAAAAGTTTAATAACTGGGTATTATTCTAAATACTGGAGTACAACTGAGAAAAAAAAACACGTCTGGATTATTATCTTTCAATTCAATTTGCCTGAGCAAAAGTATCTGAATATTTTGTCCGAACATTATCGTCAAGTTAGAACTGCTCGTCATCTACAGGCAAGAGAAAATTCTCACAATGATGAAAGAAATGCATCAGAACTAAATAGGTCCTATGCTCAAAAGTTATATAAGTTGTGAAATGAAATTCTTGAGAAAGGCAGTGGGAATCACCAGGAAAGACAGACTATGAAATGAGGACATCAGAAGCAGAGTGGGCGTAACTTCATGCACCAAATATACATCGAAAGACAACAAATACAGTGGTTTGGACATATAATGAGAATGAAATACAACCAACCACCAATAACATCATACAATAAAAAGAGATCGGGTACTAGAGTTAAGGGAACACCAAGAAAAGATTGATAGACAATATCAAGACCACACTACATAAACACGGATATAACACAACAAGGGCAACTCATCTAGCCCTAGAACCCAAATTAAAGCTCCTATCCCTACGCTTAACGGCAGGAGTGGACAGCCAACTACATCTTCCACCTGGGAATAGACAATAGACAATAGACCAAAGTCTCTTTTCAAAAGACTGCGCCTTTGTGCACTATCACTTTCCACAAAACCCTGTCATCAGCTTGTTTTCCACGTGCTGGACCATAGGAAAGTTCTTCATTTATATCTTGCAGACATCTTTGTATCTGAGCAATGGAATGCCTGATGCCTCTTCTGCTCGAAATTTCACAAACAATATTTATTTTGGTATGCGACAATTTTTCATTCTTCTCACATGCCCTAACCATCTTAGTCGCCCACTGCTGAGCATGCCCATGATAGAAGGCAGGTTTGCACGTTGCAGTACTTCAGAGTTGGTTATCTTGTCTTACCACCTGATGTCTGTAATCTTGCGGAGACATCGAAGGTAAAAGATGTTAAGTCTCCTCTCGTGTCTTAAGTAGGCTGTCCATGTTTCCTATCCATATAGTAAAGAACTAATTACACAGGCTCGATATATTTGAATCTTCGTCTGCAGTGTTAATTTTGAATTGTCCAACACTCGTTTTGATAGTTTGCCGAATGTAGTAACCGCACTCATTATTATTTTTTCATCAAGAGAAAGGCTGGCAGTGACCATGGACGCAAAAAAGCAAAATTTTTGAACTGGTGTTAGATGGTTACCATTTAAAGTGACATTATTTGTGTTACTTCTGACATAAAACCACTGTTTTTGGTGACACTTAGAGTCAAGAAAATAGGTTGTATATTTTGGCAAATTATTGATTAGGCATTGCAATGTAGCCTCACTAAGTGACTAAGCCATTATCGTCAGCGAAAGGAGTTCCTAAGAAGAATTTGTCTTGGCTCTTAAGCCCAAGAAATAGTGAACCATCAGATCTAATTAGGATGAAAACATCTCTATCAACGTCCCCGTAGGCATGGTATAAAAGGACTACGAAGAAGATGCCAGAGTACGAAACATTTTGAACACACGTAGTTCATATAAAAAGTGAGCATCATATTATTATATAAGACATGTCTCAATGATCTACCTGTTCTTTACAATCCAGTAATCTTTTCCAGATTCTTCACCATAACCAACTGCCAGGACTCCGTGATCGAGTTCGGTGGTGCTGCATGCTGGCTCGTCGTAAACTCCACCCTTGTAGTTCTGGAAGGATTCGTGGCTGGCATCGATGGCAACACTGATTGGGCCGATCTGTTGTAACACATTGAATGACATATATTTACACAGTACATGGAGAAAAGAACAAACAGAAACCTGTGCAACTAAAAAATACCTGACTAATTTTGACTGTCAGCAAATATGATTTTACCCGCTCCTCTGATCCCACCCCAGAAGAAGAAAAAACGTGTATTCGACACAAATGTGGGATCCGGTTTCAAAGAAAATTGAAGTTTTGAACACTTTTTTGCATTCAGCGCTTTTATTTTCGTGTCAAAATGTTTTTTCTCAATTACCTAACTGCTGGGATGAGGGGATACCAATGTTAGGTTGTGCTTAGGGCATCATTTGGTATTAATATAACCTTACCAAGAAATGTAAATCAAATTACATTATGACTAGGTGTATCTGTGTTAAAACAAAGACACCACACAGCCAAAATGTGATAACATGATTACAATAATGAATATTATTTCGTCTTCCTATTTCTTTAGAAGAATATTATTGAAGTTTAAAATATTTAGTTCTTTCCGTTTTAGTTTGTTTTAGTCGTCAGATCATCATCCCTGCACATCGAATCAATTTGTCCATGAGCGCTCCAATCTCATGGCCACTGTGTTGCTCAGCGTGTGGCAACTAACTACACAAGTTCTATGTCGGTTTACTGTTTTTTTTGGACTTGATTATTTGATTTATTGTTTAATTGATTGATAGGACCATCATCATTGCACTTCGCTGAGTAACCATGTGTGCTCTGATCTCTTTGTTACATGAAGATCTCAGTGGCAGTGCACTAACCTGAGAACAGGTATTAGTCCCCGTTGTACATTTTTCTACTTCCAGTATAGAGTTCTTGCCTAGCTACATCACATTTAAATTGATACTCTTGCACTCTGGTTGGGTTGTGGATTCACCACCATTACTTTAATCATTTGCAACGTCATCTCTTCCTTAGGGAATTCAGAATATCAGACAGGACTATTGCTCGACGCAAAGTCACCTAAACGACCTGCTCCTCCCTATGGCATTGGTAATGCCTACACTATCTATTAAATATCATTCCTTGACCACTGCTAAATCAGCTGGGTGATATGCACGCTCATTGTCATGTACTTATGAATGCCCTGGTACAAAAATAAATATTAACTTGATCATTTGGGATTTGCTCAACATAACAAACCGTTACTTCCTTATACGGCCAGTCTGAATTGTTCTTAAGCACATTCCTTGATTCAAAATTCATATGGTAATTCCTGTGTACTCAACCACTTCGGAGCCATAGTTGCCGCTTTGATCTCAAATGTGAGGTTGTTCTTATTTACAACAGATGCACTACTGACATCATTGACAGATTTACATCTCGAGCACGCAGTAAATGGTCATGCACTTCGCTTGCCTCGCTTGAGTGTATACCACAGCATCACCATCATGTGAGAATTCTTCTAACATTGCATTGACTTCCGCACTTACTATAGTAGGAGCTTGTTGTTTTATATATTATTAACAAATGATAATATCAGTGGCGACTCGTGATAATTTTTGTAGGTAGGGCCAGACACAGATTTTCGGAAAATTCATCTGCCTATAGCGGGACGTTATTCTCCCTTTACTAGAATGATCTAGCATTTTTAGATGACGTTACGAGTCACCACTATATAAAGTAGGTCACAACACATCAGCTTGTATAAACGCATATTTTTTTTACACAGATGTATAGTTATGGAACGTACTATTATCTGAAACTATTAAATGATGGTTAGTTAATTATTTCTATCATTTTCTATCATTTTAAAATATTATTCAGTATTTACGCGCCTTGACTACTTTTTAGCACAATAACACCGTATAACTGTGTACTGGCGTGGTCGCGTAAGAATTTACCTGCTAAATTAATGGAAATCACATATTTATCTGTGCTAAATAGCCAATCGAGTGAGGTCATAGGTCGGAGGTAAACAGACGGTATAAATATACAAAATGTCTACTGGCGTAAAAAAGTGAGCTTAAAATCCGTTAGGTATACTAGTTAGGGAGAAAAGACACTGAATGTAAGACTGTATAGTATATTTTAGCTTTATATATATACAACATTTATAGTTATTCAGTGCCTCGTTAAAAGTAATAATTATGAATAAACAATTTATAAAATAATAAATACACGTTGTACATTATGTTTGGTGGAGCCCTTAATGACGAGCCGTTACTGAATAATATACAAACAAGCGGTACATGATAGTTTATATATTCATCATTCTTCGTATATCTAAAACATTATTATCGAACAAGCTGCTAGAAGACAAAATTTCAGCCTTTAAAGTTTTATATAAAACGTGGCAGCATTTAATAGACACAGAAACGCACATATGAAGAAGATCTGAAAAAAAAGTTAGAAATAAAAAGAAAAGGAAATTGTTCAAGTAGATCTAACAGAGGCATATCAAATATCTTGAAAACATATAAAAAGATTATATTCCTCTAAAATACCACACTGGCTGAAGAAAAGAAAGTTTGAGAGCAAGCTGGCAAGAGAATGACATTGATATAATTGAGATTAAAAATTTAAGAGAACAACAAACGGTTTAGTATAACTTTTCATCCTGACCAGAATCGCTAAACAAGTATTGGAAATTTATTGCAGCTAAGCTTCGATGTGGAAATGTCATTTAATCAATAAACTTTATTTGATACTGACCTCTGCAACAGCTTTCTGAAGAGCGTCTTCACTTCCAGAGGTCACGTCTTTGTAAGATGTCTCTGTAGCACCAACATCAGCTTTTTTGAATGCGCATTTACGGTCCTTGGTGAGAAAGAAATCATAATACAGAATAATATAACAGTAATATATAATGGGTGTGAAACATGGACATTTACGGTCCTTGGTGAGAAAGAAATCATGATACAGAATAATATAACAGTAATATATATGGTGTGAAGCATGACATTACGGTCTTTGGTGAGAAAGAAATCATGATACAGAATAATATAACAGTAATATATAATGTGTGAAACATGGACATCTTCGTCCTTGTGAGAAAGAAATCATGATACAAAATAATACAACAGTAATATATAATAGTGTGGCATGACATTTACGGTCCTTGGTGAGAAAGAAATTATGGTACAGAATAATATAACAGTAATATATAATGTGTGAAGCATGGACATTTACGGTCCTTGTGAGAAGAAATCATGATACAAATAATACAACAGTAAAATTTAGCACATAATAATGTCTCTTTTCTAGTCAAACTAACTTTATTAAATGTGCTTCTGAGTCTCATTTTATGTTCTCTACTATGTTCTAGTATTCTTTATTCTGTGTCCTTGGTCTTACATTTGGTCTACATTAGAAACCATGCATCTTCTAAGATCTCTATAATAAATTAGAACTGATGGAATTCTACTGGTCTGTGTTGTGAGCGGATCTCATCCAACGTGACCACGTCTGTGTATCACTACTTATACCAGAGTAGCTCTCCCACGATCCCTACCCGCATAGCCAGACAAGATCGGTTGTCTGTTACCAGGGTCACCACGTGGAGGTGGGATAGGATCCTGATTAGTGCCAGCTCACTAAACCTAGAGCTGCGTTGTCCCTATGTGCCTTTGACCCCAATTAGATCTAAATACAGTTTATGATCTACTCACTTCTGCCTTGTATGGGTAGCTTGCCTCTGTGTCGATACCTTTGTTGTGGATAATGTATTTGAAGGCATCATCCATCAAACCACCACTGCATCCCATGTTACCTGAGTTAAACAAATATAAGTAAATAACACATTTTCATACCATTTGATATATTAATTAAGAAATGGAATGTTAGTCCCGAATTTGTCTTTGACGGACAGAAGTAAATGAGTGATGGGGTCGACATCTCGCTGATTGATACCTGAGTAATTATTCGACTTTGTTTAAACGAAGTTTAAACGTAACTTATGGTTTCAGTCTTATATATACATATATACACACACAACAAATAAACATGGAAAAAAAGAAGAGAGAGGGATGCTAGTGGTTCTACAAGATTGACAGAATGGTAACAGACAGTGCAGTCAATAAATGTATTAAGTAATAAATAGAACATGTAGTAGGCAGAAGACACGGATTGGATAGTAGAGCATGTGCGAGGACAGAATAACAGAATAGATAGTCAGACAGACAAATAATTTGTTCAGTAGCGTTCTCATTACATATTAAATATATATAGATGGCAATGTCTGGAAATATCGTTCATGTTGATTTGCGTCCGATAACAGACAAAACTGATAATAGAGAAATAGAGACAAGGTGTCAAAAAGTAAATGCAGTGACCTACCAGCTGGCACCATTATTACAACACCCAAAGATCAAGATAGAAGTGAAAAGACAGATGATAAAAAGTATTTTCCTATCAACACTTTGTTACCAGTGCCAAACTTGGTCTCTTACAGCAACACATCACAGGAAGCTCACCAAATGTGAAATTAAATGCTTTAGAAAGGCAGTGGGAGTCACCAGGAAAGACAAACTAATGAGGACATCAGAAGCAGAGTGGGCATAACTTCATGCACCAAATATACATCGAAAGACAATAAATGCAGTGGTTTAGACATTTAATGAGAATGAAATACAACCAACCACCAATAACAGCATACAATAAAAGAGATCTGATACTAGATCTAAGGAAGACCAAGAAAAGATTGATAGACAATATCAAGAGCACACTACATAAACACGGATACAACACAACAAGGGCGACTCATCTGGCCCTAGAACGCAAATTAAAGCTCCCATCCCTACGCTTAACTGCAAGAGTGGACAGCCAGCTACATCTTCCACCTGGGAATAGACAATAGACAACAGACAAAACTTGATTAGTTTCCAACATAAAAAACCGAGCACGTGACTTACCAAACTTCTGTGAGCAGTCAACCAGGTTTGACTCGGACAAACTGACCAGTTTTCCAGCTGACTTGAAATGTTGACCTTCCAGTGATCCGGTAGTAGAGAAAGCCCAGCATGAGCCACACTGTCCCTGATTCTTTACTGGAGTGACATATCCCTTAGTGCGCCAGTCAACAGTGGCGGCGAGGAGACCCTTGTAGAGACCGGTCTGGTAGGTACCAGGGTTCAGTGGTCTGTTGACTTTCAGACCATTGACTTGATTTACGAATTCCTCACTGGTCTACAAAAAAAGAGAACAATTTAGTTTTTTTCTTTGCATGCGTTACAATATTGTAATAGCAATTTTCAAGTAAATGGTTTGTCTTTTTCTGTAGTTTATTATTAACTGCGAGGTTAAAATTCAAAGCACTCGTTTGTTTTAAGATTTAAAAATCCTTCTCAATGACCTGGAACCGTTTACATTCTTTTTCTACAATCTCTAGTCATGCACCTAATTTACTATAGACCACAAACTGGGCAGTAAGCTTGTGGTCTGTCAAGTTTCCCCAAAGCTAGAACTGAGAGTGGCCACATAATGCACACTCAGGAGAGACAGTATTGCAAGACGTGCTCCAGTGTCTGTTCCCCATGTTGCCCTGGCTAACAGAGAGCTGTTTGACTATTTCTAGTCTATGTATGTGTTTGTTAAGTCTGCATTGTCCAGTACGTAGATGAAACATAATGACCAGGTATCTTCTGCTTAGTTCATTGAGAAAAGTAACTTCCGTAATCATATCCTGCGTTTGTCTTCCATTTTATTGTTGATTTTCTATTTATACGTATTTTGACCTCTTGTAGCGAAAGTTGTTTGTCTGTTCTTTGACACTGTTTTCATTAGTTAACCAGTCAACGCTCTCATTGCTTTCAAATGTCACAGTGAGATGAAACCCGCAGCAGGTCAGTTTCTTGTCTTTTCTTTCACTGTCACAGTGAGATAAAACCCGCTGCAGGTCAGTTTCTGTCTTTTCTTTCAATGTCACAGTGAGATGAAACCCGCCGCAGGTCAGTTTCTTGTCTTTTCTTTCAATGTCACAGTGAGATGAAACCAGCAGCAGGTCAGTGTCTGTCTTTTTTCACATTCAAGAAATTTTATTTTTATTTTATGTCAAAGGGGTTTAACTTTGATGACTTGTATAGCTGAGAGAGTCTGTAAGTAAAATCATCTTGCACGGATTTGCCTGCAGCATATCTATGTGGTGTGCCGCCATCAGGAGGGCTGAGAGTTCTGCTTCGTTTACATGACATGTAAGCTTGATTATTCAGCCCTTACTCATTACATATTAAATGTGTTTCTGTAACTTATAAGAAAATTAAACTCATCCTGATTATTAAGTGTGTTTCTGTGACTTTCGTTTTCAAATAACTCCAGCTATATTGTAGCAATGGCATTTTATTGCAGTTTTATGAGCAATTGTACATATTATTGTGTTCGATTTTCTTCCTTGTTGTAATCCAACATTGACAAAAAATAAATATATTCTATATTGAAAATGTAGGTCCTTTATTGTTGATAGTGAAAGAATAATTAAACAATACTATAAAACGTCAAATGTATTACATGTGCTTTTGTGTGCTTCAAACTGTCAGTATTAAAGTCTCAGTGAATTATTTCGATTTTAAGTATGTTATACTGCTTGTATTATGTTATACTGCTTGTATTATGTTATACTACTTGTATTATGTTATACTGCTTGTATTTTGTTATACTGCTTGTATTATGTTATACTGCTTGTATTATGTTATACTACTTGTATTATGTTATACTGCTTGTATTTTGTTATACTGCTTGTATTATGTTATACTACTTGTATTATGTTATACTGCTTGTATTATGTTATACTGTTTGTATTATGTTATACTGCTTGTATTTTGTTATACTGCTTGTATTATGTTATACTGCTTGTATTTTGTTATACTGTTTGTGTTATGTTATACTGCTTGTATTTTGTTATACTGTTTGTGTTATGTTATACTGCTTGTATTTTGTTATACTGTTTGTGTTATGTTATACTGCTTGTATTTTGTTATACTGCTTGTATTTTGTTATACTGTTTGTGTTATGTTATACTGCTTGTATTTTGTTATACTGCTTGTATTATGTTATACTGCTTGTATTATGTTATACTGCTTGTATTATGTTATACTACTTGTATTATATTATACTGCTAGTATTATGTTATACTGCTTGTATTTTGTTATACTGCTTGTATTATGTTATACTGTTTGTGTTATATTATACTGCTTGTATTATGTTATACTGCTTGTATTTTGTTATACTGTTTGTATTTTGTTATACTGCTAGTATTATGTTATACTTCTAGTATTATGTTATACTGCTAGTATTATGTTATACTGCTAGTATTATGTTATACTGCTTGTATTATGTTATACTGCTTGTATTATGTTATACTGCTAGTATTATGTTATACTGCTAGTATTATGTTATACTGCTTGTATTTTGTTATACTGCTTGTATTTTGTTACTGCTTGTATTTTGTTATACTACTGATTTTGTTATACTGCTTGTATTTTGTTATACTGTTTGTGTTATGTTATACTGCTTGTATTTTGTTATACTGCTTGTATTATGTTATACTGCTTGTATTTTGTTATACTGTTTGTGTTATGTTATACTGCTTGTATTTTGTTATACTGCTTGTATTATGTTATACTGCTTGTATTTTGTTATACTACTTGTATTATGTTATACTGCTTGTATTATGTTATACTGCTTGTATTTTGTTATACTGTTTGTGTTATGTTACACTGCTTGTATTTTGTTATACTGCTTGTATTATGTTATACTGCTTGTATTATGTTATACTGCTTGTATTATGTTATACTACTTGTATTTTGTTATACTACTTGTATTATGTTATACTGCTTGTATTATGTTATACTGCTTGTATTATGTTATACTGCTTGTATTATGTTATACTGCTTGTATTATGTTATACTACTTGTATTATGTTATACTGCTTGTATTATGTTATACTGCTTGTATTTTGTTATACTGCTTGTATTTTGTTATACTTTTATATTATACTGCTTGTATTATGTTATACTGCTTGTATTTTGTTATACTGCTTGTATTATGTTATACTGCTTGTATTTTGTTATACTGCTTGTATTATGTTATACTGCTTGTATTTTGTTTCTGCTGTATTATTACTTGTGGTACTTGAGTTATCTTATACGTATTACTCGACGTATGTGGTAACCACATATGGGCACGTGCACACACATACCAACACGTGTAAAATAAAAATGACTCTTTTTAAAACCTTGAGGTAAACATCATCAGTATTCTCTCATTTGAGAATCGATTTATATACGAGTACGTGTACGTCTCCTACACGTAGTCCGGGATCAAAATGAATACCAGAATATTGCAAGACAGATGCACTGATTTCGAATTCTTGGAGTTGCTAAAATAAACTGAAGTATCCGATAATATCGAGAAACGATACATTGAGACGAATACAACTACTCACCAGATCAGTGAATTGATTCTCTCCCATGTAGTAACTTGACAGTCCTTGTGCGTAGAGCTCATTGTGTGTCTGGATCTTCTGTAGATTTGACTGCCAGATGTAGCGGCGAATAATGTCTTCGTCGGAAGCGTAGATCTTGTTGTAAGTCTGCTTGAACACCACCCAATCGGCTAGAGTACTGGCCGAAGCCAAAGTCACGACCACAGCTAGAATTGCTAATTTGAGCATCTGTGATACAATGAAAACATTTATCGCTGTTAATCATGAGAGACAATGGACTCTTTTTCCCAGCTGGTCATTTTTAATCTTCTTCTTCTTCCGCGAACTTTTTACAACCACTTTTTAAACCACTCTTTGTGGTTTGCATGTGATTTTGAGCCTAAGAGCAATTTTACGTTGTGCCAAGTTATGCGCCTATGGTGACTAGGCCAGCACATCCGATTTAGAGCCAGCATTTTATTTACTAGGTAGCGTTCCTAGAATTGTTTTTAATGAGTTTGCTTTCTTCTGGGAGAATTAAATTATGAAAATAGCATGGCTGATAAAGGTCATCAGTGGACTGGTCTACATAGAGTAACGAATATGTGCACAATTCGATCATCAAAATTACCGAAAAAGAACGATCGCGCGCGAGAGAGAGAATATGTGGACATACTAGCTGTGCCAATACAACCC
Source organism: Arion vulgaris (assembly GCA_020796225.1). Classification (NCBI taxonomy): domain Eukaryota; kingdom Metazoa; phylum Mollusca; class Gastropoda; order Stylommatophora; family Arionidae; genus Arion; species Arion vulgaris. Next base: position 45,469,387 of record CM036764.1, on the reverse strand, counting down.
ACGCCATTGCCTTTTACACTAGTAAATGTTTATGTCTGTAATGCAAATATGTATGCAATATAATAGAAATTTTTGGATGACTTAACACTAAACAATGGCAATGTAAAGGAAATAAATGGGGTAACGTTGACTCTAAGCGTCAAGATGAAGAACTTAAAGAGGCACTCGTAAATACGAACTTTGTATGTATCAATGACGGAAGGATCACTAGAATAACCCGCGCCCAGGAGACACATACAGTGTTATTGGCTTGGCATTCTTAAACAGACATTGGCCTCCATATGTAAATGGGACGTCCTGGAGTTTCATGAAAGTAGTGACCACCTTCCATGAGTGGTGTTAACAAAAAGGTAATGCACGAAATCATTGACTGCGAAAGAAAATTATGTATAACAACACAAGTGATGACATAACCAGCAGAATAAGACGGTCAACGTTTAAAACGTCAATACAATGGAAACCATAGACACAATCTCCATGATGGAACATAGTAGTTGAAAAAAGTTTTGGCTAGAAAAGAGGCAGGTAGTCAAGAACCTGGCAAAAAGTTCGCAAACAGGCAGTTCTCTCGATCTCAAAGCTGTAGAGCAAACAATGAGAGACAACAACTACTTACTACAAAAATACTGCAAGTCAGTGTAAGACAACAAGTGGGAGGAGTTTTGTGAGAAGGTAGGCAGGGAAAAGTCACTGAACAGTTTCTCTATGGCGATTATACATAAGGAAAACAAATATATATATTACCTTCAAGAAAAGTTCACGTTTTAAAACCTTAACTTTTGAAGATTAGATATTAAAGTTAGTAACACGAATTCAATATTAATAATAATTTTAAAATTCTGAAAAAATAAATCTCACCCCCTCCCTCTCCCCTTCCAAAAGAACAACCCCACAGACAACTGTGAATCAATGTAATTATCTGTATCAACTTTTGCGGCATCAATGTAAAACTATGACCATAAGAAACCTAACAAATGTGAGCTCATGGTAAATTCAGAAGTATGTCAAGAATTGAATGAAAAATAGCATAAATGTCGAGACGAGCAGTTTAATAATTGACAATGATGATAAACAATAGTATAAGAAATCAGAGATGATTATCTTTGATGTGCGTTGAGCCAAAAGCTTCCTATTGTAAAATAAAATATTAGAAAAATGACTGCCACAAGAACAGAAAATGACTTTTGTCTCGAACTTAATCAAAGAGGCCATTTACAACAGCAACTCCTAAAAAAATATAAGACGGACAATACCAACGACCTAACAGTCAAATATACTAATGTAATATGGAACATGAACAATTAACAATCAGATTGTCAAAGAACATGATAGACAGATATCTCAAAGTTAAACAAGAATGAGAAAACTGGACTCAAAATTTATAATAGAAAACTTGAAAGAAAACTCATATTGACAATATAAGTATTAACAAATAAATGGTGGACTAAAATACGTTCATACACTACTTATAAAATGAAAACTGACCATACAAGTTTGAAGTTACAGATGAACTGAACATACAAGACTAAACAAGTGTAAGCTGGAGATGAGTGAGGTCTAGATCATGACATGTAGCGAGTAAAGGGGAGATGAAGTTCTAATAATAATGAGACTGCAACAGTGCAAGAAACTATAACGAGTTGTATTACCTTGATTGTAAAGATTGGTTTGCTTCAGTTGAAAAGTAAAGCTTAAGGGGAAAGACACTGCCTTTTATTGCAGTTCTACTTACAGTCACATGGAGTCGTGACTTTCAGTTGAAGATAACCCGCATAAATCTATGTCCTATCGCCCTCGTGTATCTATCTGTGTCTCTCATTGTTTTGGTGTTTTTTTTGTAAATGTTACATCCCGTGATTATATTCTTTGCACTGTCATTAATTCACATGATTTACGTTTGTAATCTTTTAATCATATGTGGACCTAAAGTACGTACTTGTTCCTATTGAATTTCGAGCCGACATTGTTTTGCTCACGTAAGGTTTATCTCATTACTTATTGACAGGAAAATGTGAATCGTAAATAAAGTTATGAGAAACTGGAATAAGGACCACAGAAAACGGGCTGTACTCATAGTAAATGAACACATATATTTAGTAAGAAACTGAGGAATAATACATTTATAGTTGGTGTGAAATGTCTACGCAGAATGCTGGAACTATCAATCAGGAAAAACGTGGGTACAACATCAGTACTGAACTTTATCAATACAACAAATTAAATGGTTCTGAAACTTAAGCAGATTATCAACAGACAGTGCATCCCGAAGATCAATGCTACTCAGATACAGGGATACAAAGCAAAAGGTTGTCCTCGCAAAAGGTTGACTACAGAAATAACAGAGGCAGTTAATGACACTACTTATGAGCGTACAGAAAAACCCGTTCTTGAAATGACTTCTTATGAGACAATGTGATACAAAACAGGATTCTAGAAAAGAAGAAGAAGATTATGTTGATTGAGCTTGCTGAATCATGTTTACTTTCTGGTGATGTTCGGAAATATAAGAAGAGATAGCCATGTAATCTGCAACCCTTAGTTGTGGACATTTTGGGGGAATCCTTTATGATATCGCTTCAATATATACGAAATAGTGTTGGTGACTGAAACTATCTTAGTGGAACTCATTACTTTAATAGTATCTTCCTTTTGATCAGTTTTTTTTACTCTGATGGTTCGATCTCAAGGTAGTGACTACGATTTTGTAAAACACGTTGCTTCTGTGCAGTGTGACTACTTTAAATCCTACTCTACGTACTTTACCTGTTGCTTTTTCAAATCGACACAAATTAAGTATCGAAATAGGGGGAAGACTGCAGTAAAACTTGGTAAATTGTGAAACACGTACAAACAAAGACTATAGTTTTACAAAATACATAAACAGTGACGATGTTTGTTCGTTTGCTTGATAAAGGCCTTGTTGGTCGAAACGTTGCTGTTTATCGTCACTGTTTATGTATTTTGTAAAACTATAGTACTTTGTTTGTACGTGTTTCACAAATTAAGTTTGTCTTTTGTCTTGAAAAACATCTGAGATTTTCTTAGTCGAATGAACGTCTGTTTCTTAGGTAATTAATTTGTATACAGTCCGATAAATATTGGGACAATTTTATCAATCTTTCATTTCTTATCCTATCTTCACTTAGTGGTTTTTGCTTCTTTAGTACTCTGATCGTTTCTTCCATTACTTTCCATCGCTATGTAAGTATTTTGCTATCATGAAAGTGTATTCTAACATTTATTTTGTTCTTCAGTTTTGTTTGACTGATTCAATCAATAATTTCACCTTCTTTTCCTATATTACCTTAGTGTGTTTGTTATCAGGGCGAAAAACATAATAACAAAGTACTGTAGTTTTACAAAATACAAAAACAATGACAATACACAGCAACGTTTCGACCAAAAAGCCTTTATCAAGCAAACGATACAACAAAAGTGACGAATGTTACAGCCCACTACATATAGACTTTGACAAAGATATTACAACGGTTAAAAATGAATGATAATATGTGACTAAACACGAATAACGAAATTAATACAGAAAAACTAGTGGAAAAAGAATAGAAACAATAAAAATCAAGTAAATATATGACATATACATTTAACATATACACATATAAAATATGGAGCATGAGAAGTGAAAGTACTAAGAAGCATAGGAATGTAGAGCGTTGAATCCATAAGGTCTCAAGGTACTATATACAGAAATAAAGCGATTCTCCAGAGCAAATTGATTACGATCATCAGAGGAACATGATCGGATGGCAGTGACCTGGACGTCACGAGCACCCAAATGGTCAGTTCCATTGAAATGAGCGGCTACTGAGGTCACAGAGCATTGGCGTATATCGCGTAAGTGTTGGTCGAAACGGTCACTGAACATTTTGCCTGTTTCGCCAATATACGCCTTAGCACACCGCTTGCAAGTGAGGGCGTAGATTATATTTCGGGAATCGCATGGGAAACCATCTTCATTAACAAACGTGGCTAACGGAAAAGATATAGTACGAGTCTGTATGTCATAGGCACACGAAATGCAACGCCGAGGGCCCACTCTGGACAGGGCCAAAATGACTCTGGATATTGGAGTTAAGGCGACTGTGTACCAACATATCCCTAAAACTTATGTCCCGTCTGTAAGCCACCAAAGGATAGTTGAGGAAGACTGAGCGGGTCTCAGGATCTGACTTAAGGATAGACAGATGACGGAATAAAACATTTTCACCAGTGAACTATGGGGGTGGAAAGTTAAGATAAGTTTCACCCTGTCAGAGTTGGCAGTCCTATGCTGGTTGGTAAGTGTCTGCTGGTGAGTAATTTTCTGAACTCGATGCATGGCAAATACAAGCACTTTCTCTGTGTATAAGCACTTGCGGAAGAAATCAAACATCTCATGAGCTCTATAAAGAAAATCATCGTCCTCGCTACAAAGGCGACGAAGGCGCAATATTTTTAAAATTGTTTCTCTTCTTTTTCCACTTCTAGTTTTTCTGTATTGATTTCGTTATTCGTTTTTAATCACATATTTTCAATCATGTTTAACCGTTGTAATATCTTTGTCAAAGTCTATTTTAGTGTGCTGTGACAATCGTCACTTTTGTTGTATCGTTTGCTTGATAAAGGCTTTTTGGTCGAAACGTTGTTCTGTATTGTCATTGTTTTTGTATTTTGTAAAACTACAGTACTTTGCTATTATGTGTTTCGCCATTCTACATAGTTTTACTGCAGTCTCCATCGATTTTCTTATCATGCAGGTGTAATCTAAAAGTAGTTGTACTCTTCAACTCTTTGATAGCTTGTTACCTTTTTTATTAAATTATTCATGTTGCTTGTCCTTGTAATTTGACATTACTTTCAATTAGAATATCTACAACTTTTGCTCATATGAGATTGTTTTTCTTGAATAGTGCCGGCAAGGAAGCAAAAATAGTATCACTGCGATCTACAAGACGTGTCGTAAGAATCAACTGATGTAGGACCTATGAAAGCTACTCTAGTAAATAAAAAGCATCGCAGAAATTGGATGTGCTGGCCCACTTTTAGGTGTTCAGCTGGCGCAACGTACAATCGCTCTTAGACTCAGATCACATACAAATCACATATATGGGTTAACAAGTGGTCGATATGAATCGTACGAAGAAGAAGAAGAAGTACATAGGATAGGTCCATGTGTGGTCAGATCTCCATCACAACAATTTCAATAGTACATAGGATAGGTCCATGTGTGTTCAGATCTCCATCACAACATTTTTAATAGTACATAGGATAGGTCCATGTGTGTTCAGATCTCCATCACAACATTTTCAATAGTACATAGGATAGGTCCATGTGTGTTCAGATCTCCATCACAACATTTTCAATAGTACATAGGATAGGTCCATGTGTGTTCAGATCTCCATCACAACATTTTCAATAGTACATAGGATAGGTCCATGTGTGTTCAGATCTCCATCACAACATTTTCAATAGTACATAGGATAGGTCCATGTGTGTTCAGATCTCCATCACAACATTTTCAATAGTACATAGGATAGGTCCATGTGTATACAGATCTCCATCACAACATTTTCAATAGTACATAGGATAGGTCCATGTGTGGTCAGATCTCCATCACAACATTTTCAATAGTACATAGGATAGGTCCATGTGTGTTCAGATCTCCATCACAACATTTTCAATAGTACATAGGATAGGTCCATGTGTGGTCAGATCTCCATCACAACATTTTCAATAGTACATAGGATAGGTCCTTGTGTGTTCAGATCTCCATCACAACATTTTCAATAGTACTTAGGATAGGTCCATGTGTGTTCAGATCTCCATCACAACATTTTCAATAGTACATAGGATAGGTCCATGTGTGTTCAGATCTCCATCACAACATTTTCAATAGTACATAGGATAGGTCCATGTGTGGTCAGATCTCCATCACAACATTTTCAATAGTACATAGGATAGGTCCATGTGTGTTCAGATCTCCATCACAACATTTTCAATAGTACATAGGATAGGTCCATGTGTGGTCAGATCTCCATCACAACATTTTCAATAGTACATAGGATAGGTCCATGTGTGGTCAGATCTCCATCACAACATTTTCAATAGTACATAGGATAGGTCCATGTGTGTTCAGATCTCCATCACAACATTTTCAATAGTACATAGGATAGGTCCATGTGTGTTCAGATCTCCATCACAACATTTTCAATAGTACATAGGATAGGTCCATGTGTGGTCAGATCTCCATCACAACATTTTCAATAGTACATAGGATAGGTCCATGTGTGTTCAGATCTCCATCACAACATTTTCAATAGTACATAGGATAGGTCCATGTGTGGTCAGATCTCCATCACAACATTTTCAATAGTACATAGGATAGGTCCATGTGTGTTCAGATCTCCATCACAACATTTTCAATAGTACATAGGATAGGTCCATGTGTGGTCAGATCTCCATCACAACATTTTCAATAGTACATAGGATAGGTCCATGTGTGTCAGATCTCCATCACAACATTTTCAATAGTACATAGGATAGGTCCATGTGTGGTCAGATCTCCATCACAACATTTTCAATAGTACATAGGATAGGTCCTTGTGTGTTCAGATCTCCATCACAACATTTTCAATAGTACTTAGGATAGGTCCATGTGTGTTCAGATCTCCATCACAACATTTTCAATAGTACATAGGATAGGTCCATGTGTGTTCAGATCTCCATCACAACATTTTCAATAGTACATAGGATAGGTCCATGTGTGGTCAGATCTCCATCACAACATTTTCAATAGTACATAGGATAGGTCCATGTGTGTTCAGATCTCCATTACAACCTTTTCAATAGTACATAGGATAGGTCCATGTGTGTTCAGATCTCCATCACAACATTTTCAATAGTACATAGGATAGGTCCATGTGTGTTCAGATCTCCATCACAACATTTTCAATAGTACATAGGATAGGTCCATGTGTGCTCAGATCTCCATCACAACATTTTCAATTGTACATAGGATAGGTCCATGTGTGGTCAGATCTCCATCACAACATTTTCAATAGTACATAGGATAGGTCCATGTGTGTTCAGATCTCAATCACAACATTTTCAATAGTACATAGGATAGGTCCATGTGTGGTCAGATCTCCATCACAACATTTTCAATAGTACATAGGATAGGTCCATGTTTTCAGATCTCCATCATAACATTTTCAATAGTACATAGGATAGGTCCATGTGTGTTCAGATCTCCATCACAACATTTTCAATAGTACATAGGATAGGTCCATGTGTGGTCAGATCTCCATCACAACATTTTCAATAGTACATAGGATAGGTCCATGTGTGTTCAGATCTCCATCACAACATTTTCAATAGTACATAGGATAGGTCCATGTGTGCTCAGATCTCCATCACAACATTTTCAATAGTACATAGGATAGGTCCATGTGTGTTCAGATCTCCATTACAACCTTTTCAATAGTACATAGGATAGGTCCATGTGTGTTCAGATCTCCATCACAACATTTTCAATAGTACATAGGATAGGTCCATGTGTGTTCAGATCTCCATCACAACATTTTCAATAGTACATAGGATAGGTCCATGTGTGCTCAGATCTCCATCACAACATTTTCAATTGTACATAGGATAGGTCCATGTGTGGTCAGATCTCCATCACAACATTTTCAATAGTACATAGGATAGGTCCATGTGTGTTCAGATCTCAATCACAACATTTTCAATAGTACATAGGATAGGTCCATGTGTGCTCAGATCTCCATCACAACATTCTCAATAGTACATAGGATAGGACCATGTGTGTTCAGATCTCCATCACAACATTTTCAATAGTACATAGGATAGGTCCATGTGTGTTCAGATCTCCATCACAACATTTTCAATAGTACATAGGATAGGTCCATGTGTGCTCAGATCTCCATCACAACATTTTCAATAGTACATAGGATAGGTCCATGTGTGTTCAGATCTCCATCACAACATTTTCAATAGTACATAGGATAGGTCCATGTGTGTTCAGATCTCCATCACAACATTTTCAATAGTACATAGGATAGGTCCATAGTGTTCAGATCTCCATCACAACATTTTCAATAGTACATAGGATAGGTCCATGTGTGTTCAGATCTCCATCACAACATTATCAATAGTACATAGGATAGGTCCATGTGTGGTCAGATCTCCATCACAACATTTTCAATAGTACATAGGATAGGTCCATGTGTGTTCAGATCTCCATCACAACATTTTCAATAGTACATAGGATAGGTCCATGTGTGTTCAGATCTCCATCACAACATTTTCAATAGTACATAGGATAGGTCCATGTGTGCTCAGATCTCCATCACAACATTTTCAATAGTACATAGGATAGGTCCATGTGTGCTCATATCTCCATCACAACATTTTCAATATTACATAGGATAGGTCCATGTGTGTTCAGATCTCCATCACAACATTTTCAATAGTACATAGGATAGGTCCATGTGTGTTCAGATCTCCATCACAACATTTTCAATAGTACATAGGATAGGTCCATGTGTGGTCAGATCTCCATCACAACATTTTCAATAGTACATAGGATAGGTCCATGTGTGTTCAGATCTCCATCACACCATTTTCAATAGTACATAGGATAGGTCCATGTGTGTTCAGATCTCCATCACAACATTTTCAATAGTACATAGGATAGGTCCATGTGTCTCAGATCTCCATCACAACATTTTCAATAGTACATAGGATAGGTCCATGTGTGTTCAGATCTCCATCACAACATTTTCAATAGTACATAGGATAGGTCCATGTGTGCTCAGATCTCCATCACAACATTTTCAATAGTACATAGGATAGGTCCATGTGTGTTCAGATCTCCATCACAACATTTTCAATAGTACATAGGATAGGTCCATGTGTGTTCAGATCTCCATCACAACATTTTCAATAGTGTAAGGTGGCTGATCATTCCAGTTCTGGGTTGATTAAACAAAACGCATTGTCTATTGTCTGTTGTCTATTGTCTACTCCCAGGTGGAAGATGTAGTTGGCAGTTCACTCTTGCCGTTAAGCGTAGGAATGGGGTCTTTAATTTGCGTTCTAGGGCCAGATGAGTCGCCCTTGTGTTATATCTGTGTTTACGTAGTGTGGTCTTGATATTGTCTATCCATCTTTTTCTTGGTTAAATGAATGTCATAAACAGACTTGGAGATGGAGTCTTCTTGATGAATTGAAGGAAACCGGAATGTCCATGGAGACCATAAAAAACAAGGACCAGAGACATGGGAAAGAGTCGAACAACAGTTAAAGCCCTAAGGATAGCAGAAACATGGGAAAGAGTCGAACAACAGTTAAAGCCCTAAGGAGAGCAGAAACATGGGAAAGAGTCGAACAACAGTTAAAGCCCTAAGGAGAGCAGAGACATGGAAAGAGTCGAACAACAGTTAAAGCCCTAAGAAGAGCAGAGACATGGGAAAGAGTCGAACAACAGTTAAAGCCCTAAGGAGAACAGAAACATGGGAAAGAGTCGAACAACAGTTAAAGCCCTAAGGAGAGCAGAGACATGGGAAAGAGTCGAACAACAGTTAAAGCCCTAAGGAGAGCAGAGACATGGGAAAGAGTCGAACAACAGTTAAAGCCCTAAGGAGAGCAGAGACATGGGAAAGAGTCGAACAACAGTTAAAGCCCTAAGAAGAGCAGAGACATGGGAAAGAGTCGAACAACAGTTAAAGCCCTAAGAAGAGCAGAGACATGGGAAAGAGTCGAACAACAGTTAAAGCCCTAAGAAGAGCAGAGACATGGGAAAGAGTCGAACAACAGTTAAAGCCCTAAGAAGACCAGAGACATGGGAAAGAGTCGAACAACAGTTAAAGCCCTAAGGAGAGCAGAGATATGGGAAAGAGTCGAACAACAGTTAAAGCCCTAAGAAGAGCAGAAACATGGGAAAGAGTCGAACAACAGTTAAAGCCCTAAGGAGAGCAGAAACATGGGAAAGAGTCGAACAACAGTTAAAGCCCTAAGGAGAGCAGGAACATGGGAAAGAGTCGAACAACAGTTAAAGCCCTAAGAAGACCAGAGACATGGGAAAGAGTCGAACAACAGTTAAAGCCCTAAGAAGACCAGAGACATGGGAAAGAGTCGAACAACAGTTAAAGCCCTAAGAAGAGTAGAAACATGGAAAGAGTCAACAACAGTTAAAGCCCTAAGGAGAGCAGAAACATAGGAAAGAGTCGAACAACAGTTAAAGCCCTAAGAAGACCAGAGACATGGGAAAGAGTCAGACAACAGTTAAAGCCCTAAGAAGACCAGAGACATGGGAAAGAGTCAGACAACAGTTAAAGCCATAAGAAGAGTAGAAACATGGTAAAGAGTCGAACAACAGTTAAAGCCCTAAGGAGAGCAGAAACATAGGAAAGAGTCGAACAACAGTTAAAGCCCTAAGAAGACCAGAGACATGGGAAAGAGTCGAACAACAGTTAAAGCCCTAAGAAGACCAGAGACATGGGAAAGAGTCGAACAACAGTTAAAGCCCTAAGAAGAGCAGAAACATGGGAAAGAGTCGAACAACAGTTAAAGCCCTAAGGAGAGCAGAGACATGGGAAAGAGTCGAACAACAGTTAAAGCCCTAAGGAGAGCAGAAACATGGGAAAGAGTCGAACAACAGTTAAAGCCCTAAGGAGAGCAGAAACATGGGAAAGAGTCGAACAACAGTTAAAGCCCTAAGAAGACCAGAGACATGGGAAAGAGTCGAACAACAGTTAAAGCCCTAAGAAGACCAGAGACATGGGAAAGAGTCGAACAACAGTTAAAGCCCAAAGAAGACCAGAGACATGGGAAAGAGTCGAACAACAGTTAAAGCCCTAAGAAGAGCAGAAACATGGAAAGAGTCGAACAACAGTTAAAGCCCTAAGGAGAGCAGAGACATGGGAAAGAGTCGAACAACAGTTAAAGCCCTAAGGAGAGCAGAAACATGGGAAAGAGTCGAACAACAGTTAAAGCCCTAAGAAGACCAGAGACATTGGAAAGAGTCGAACAACAGTTAAAGCCCTAAGAAGACCAGAGACATGGGAAAGAGTCGAACAACAGTTAAAGCCCTAAGAAGACCAGAGACATGGGAAAGAGTCGAACAACAGTTAAAGCCCTAAGAAGAGCAGAAACATGGGAAAGAGTCGAACAACTTGTAAAGCCCTAAGGAGAGCAGAGACATGGGAAAGAGTCGAACAACAGTTAAAGCCCTAAGGAGAGCAGAAACATGGGAAAGAGTCGAACAACAGTTAAAGCCCTAAGAAGAGCAGAGACATGGGAAAGAGTCGAACAACAGTTAAAGCCCTAAGAAGAGCAGAAACATGGGAAAGAGTCGAACAACTTGTAAAGCCCTAAGGAGAGCAGGGACATGGGAAAGAGTCGAACAACAGTTAAAGCCCTAAGGAGAGCAGAAACATGGGAAAGAGTCGAACAACAGTTAAAGCCCTAAGAAGACCAGAGACATGGGAAAGAGTCGAACAACAGTTAAAGCCCAAAGAAGACCAGAGACATGGGAAAGAGTCGAACAACAGTTAAAGCCCTAAGAAGAGCAGAAACATGGGAAAGAGTCGAACAACAGTTAAAGCCCTAAGAAGACCAGAGACATGGGAAAGAGTCGAACAACAGTTAAAGCCCTAAGAAGAGCAGAAACATGGGAAAGAGTCGAACAACAGTTAAAGCCCTAAGGAGAGCAGAGACATGGGAAAGAGTCGAACAACAGTTAAAGCCCTAAGGAGAGCAGAAACATGGGAAAGAGTCGAACAACAGTTAAAGCCCTAAGGAGAGCAGAAACATGGGAAAGAGTCGAACAACAGTTAAAGCCCTAAGAAGACCAGAGACATGGGAAAGAGTCGAACAACAGTTAAAGACCTAAGAAGACCAGAGACATGGGAAAGAGTCGAACAACAGTTAAAGCCCAAAGAAGACCAGAGACATTGGAAAGAGTCGAACAACAGTTAAAGCCCTAAGAAGAGCAGAAACATGGGAAAGAGTCGAACAACAGTTAAAGACCTAAGGAGAGCAGAGACATGGGAAAGAGTCGAACAACAGTTAAAGCCCTAAGGAGAGCAGAAACATGGGAAAGAGTCGAACAACAGTTAAAGCCCTAAGAAGACCAGAGACATGGGAAAGAGTCAGAACAACAGTTAAAGCCCTAAGAAGACCAGAGACATGGGAAAGAGTCGAACAACAGTTAAAGCCCTAAGAAGACCAGAGACATGGGAAAGAGTCGAACAACAGTTAAAGCCCTAAGAAGAGCAGAAACATGGGAAAGAGTCGAACAACTTGTAAAGCCCTAAGGAGAGCAGAGACATGGGAAAGAGTCGAACAACAGTTAAAGCCCTAAGGAGAGCAGAAACATGGGAAAGAGTCAGACAACAGTTAAAGCCCTAAGAAGAGCAGAGACATGGGAAAGAGTCGAACAACAGTTAAAGCCCTAAGAAGAGCAGAAACATGGGAAAGAGTCGAACAACTTGTAAAGCCCTAAGGAGAGCAGGGACATGGGAAAGAGTCGAACAACAGTTAAAGCCCTAAGGAGAGCAGAAACATGGGAAAGAGTCGAACAACAGTTAAAGCCCTAAGAAGACCAGAGACATGGGAAAGAGTCGAACAACAGTTAAAGCCCTAAGAAGACCAGAGACATGGGAAAGAGTCGAACAACAGTTAAAGCCCTAAGAAGAGCAGAAACATGGGAAAGAGTCGAACAACAGTTAAAGCCCTAAGGAGAGCAGAGACATGGGAAAGAGTCGAACAACAGTTAAAGCCCTAAGGAGAGCAGAAACATGGGAAAGAGTCGAACAACAGTTAAAGCCCTAAGGAGAGCAGAAACATGGGAAAGAGTCGAACAACAGTTAAAGCCCTAAGAAGACCAGAGACATGGGAAAGAGTCGAACAACAGTTAAAGCCCTAAGAAGACCAGAGACATGGGAAAGAGTCGAACAACAGTTAAAGCCCTAAGAAGACCAGAGACATGGGAAAGAGTCGAACAACAGTTAAAGCCCTAAGAAGAGCAGAAACATGGGAAAGAGTCGAACAACTTGTAAAGCCCTAAGGAGAGCAGAGACATGGGAAAGAGTCGAACAACAGTTAAAGCCCTAAGGAGAGCAGAAACATGGGAAAGAGTCGAACAACAGTTAAAGCCCTAAGAAGAGCAGAGACATGGGAAAGAGTCGAACAACAGTTAAAGCCCTAAGAAGAGCAGAAACATGGGAAAGAGTCGAACAACTTGTAAAGCCCTAAGGAGAGCAGGGACATGGGAAAGAGTCGAACAACAGTTAAAGCCCTAAGAAGACCAGAGACATGGGAAAGAGTCGAACAACAGTTAAAGCCCTAAGAAGACCAGAGACATGGGAAAGAGTCTAACAACAGTTAAAGCCCTAAGGAGAGCAGAGACATGGGAAAGAGTCGAACAACAGTTAAAGCCCTAAGAAGAGCAGAGACATGGGAAAGAGTCGAACAACAGTTAAAGCCCTAATGAGAGCAGAGACATGGGAAAGAGTCGAACAACAGTTAAAGCCCTAAGGAGAGCAGAGACATGGGAAAGAGTCGAACAACAGTTAAAGCCCTAAGGAGAGCAGAAAGGAGTAAAATGAAGGATTGATTGCTAATACCATTATCATTGTATAACAAAGATCGTGAACCTCGTACATGCGTCCTGGAAAGAATTTAGTTCCAAGAGAACCAAAAAAGAAGAAGTAAAGGAAAGTAAGAAAGAATATCGATGAGTCTAGTCTAGTCTACCTACTAAAGTCATCCACACAGCAACGAAAATAATTCATTTTTATGACAAGGCCGTCATTTATAAACTTATAAGAAGTATATTAAATATAAGTTTATAAAACAATATGGACTCTCAAACTGAGTAGAGTCTCTCTCTCTCTCTCTCTCTCTCTCTCTCACTCGCGCGCGCGTTCGTTCTTTGTGGTCATTTTTATCATTCTTATTGTGATATATAAACAATCTTAGCCAAGAACGGTTTTTTACGTCACATCTTCAGTACCATTTGGAGTTCTAGTGCTTGTCCTTCGGCGACGTGTCTGATTTCAACCAGCGTTTACTGGGTTCGCTCTCCGTTAGTCTCTGGCTGTCCCCAGCCGACCTACAAGGCAGCAGGTTAGTAGAGTCTAAGAGGTTACAAGTATAGTTCCTCGTATAATTCACTGATCACAATTTCAGAGTAACACAATTAACAAGAGTATATAAAAAGGGGGGAGGAAAAACAACCTCCTTCAAGTATTCTCCATATAAACATATCATCATCATCAGGTGCCGTGCCGGCTGGCGTAGGCGATCATGGATCTCCACGAATCTCTGTCGCTGGTGTTTGCTATCAACTCAGATGTTGACCCTCTACCGCGCATGAAGTCATGCTATCCACAATTTTCTGTCTGTCTTCCCCTGTCTCGTCTACCTTCGATTTTACCGAATGTCACAATGTGTTCTAACCTCCCCTCCTCATCACCATATAAACATATATATTAACCAATTCAGTATACCACTACCAATTCTACACTATCTGTCCTACACCATATTGACCGTCTCCGTTAGAGGAGCCCTGTTCACTCTCTTAATTATGGTAGTTAACACAATGTCAATAGCAAGCTTTATTACCTTGTCGTATTTCACAAATAATTGTGTGCATTCTTCTCTGCAGTGATCAAGGAAGGTAGATGAACAAGAACTCTGACTTTCGATCTAATAGTTTTGAAGTGGCTAGGCCACGATACTGTACGCTGCTTGACAGTGGGCAGCCACCGTGTCGTATAGTTCGTAGAGGTAGCTTGATGAATTACAATATAAGTCCTCGATAATATAAACGTGGGGTCTCTTTAGGTCTGCTCAATGGTCACCGTCTACGGTTGAGGTCCCTAGGCAGTGTGGGTTCCTTTTCTTCTTTGCGTTCGTTCTTTACGACCAATTTTAATCACTCTTTGTGATATGTTTGATCTTTGCCAAATACGTTGCACATTGGTTTGGTAGGCCCCTAAACGCATAGACTTCTACACCTTTAGGACACATGCATCCGATTTCAGCCAAACCTCCTTAGTCGCCTCTTACGACATGCGTGGCAGGTAACAGTGGTTCTATTCTTTACACCACAAATTTGGGCCCCGGAAACCACTCGGGCGGTTGTGGGTTCAAGCTTCACTCTTCTCTCTCTGGAACTCTGGTATGAAAAACCGTCGTCTTGTTGGAGAAATCCCTCGGTGGAACGGTTGTACCTAACCACTCTTCTCGTCGTCTTGTATTTTGCTCTGATCAACGTATAGCAGTTGACCGCAAAAATATGACATGCAACAATCTATAACAAGATGCACTGCAGTTATATTTCATGCATAATTAGTTCTACAGGTGCATAGAAGGTTCCTACTAATTGTTCCTAACAGTTCGATGCAGAGTAATACTATAAACGTTCTTGGTTCTCAACAACTGTATGCATAGTTGGACCTACAATCTTGTATTCAACTCTATGGTCATGCAGTGACTCGTTCATCTCTAAGGTTATGCAGCGATTGATTCATGCCTCTATATATAGGCACTGAATTAATGCATCCTTCGTTGTAGGTTCACACATCAATCACAAAGTACTAAGTTGAATCTTGATTTTCTGGTTGGACTTCTATACTTGAAACTCTTGCTGGTAAATCACAATATATGTCTCTCTTCATCATCATCAGGTGCTGTGCTGGCTGGCGTAGACGATCATGAATCTCTACAAATCTCTGTCGTTGGTGTTTGCTATCAACTCAGATGTTGACGCTCTACCGTGCCATGAAGTCAGGCTATCCAAAATTGTATGTCTCTGTCTTCCCCTGTCTCGTCTACCCTCGATTTTACCGGTTGTCACAATGTGTTCTAAACCTCCCTCCTCATCACATGCCCGAAAAATGATGACTGCCTCTTTCTTATATTGATGATAAGCTTTCTCTGTGTCTTGATCTCATTCAACACCTCAACATTGGTCATTTTAGCAGTCCATGGGATTCTCATCATTCTTCTATAAAACCACATTTCTGTGGCCCTCAGAGATTTTTCGATCTGTGTGTTCATTGTCCATGACTCGCATTCGTATGTCAGTATTGGTTCTATGTAGCATTGAATAACTCGCATTCTGATCGGGATTGACAAGGACTTGTTGCAGATAATGCTTCTCGTGTTCAGGAATGATGTTTTCGCTTTTCCTATTCTGCTCTTTATTTCTGATCGGCATCTGCCATCTGATGTTACCAGGATTCCGAGGTATTTAAATTGCTGCACTTGTCTTAGATCAGTCCCAATTTACTGTGATGGTGCATTTTGGCAAAATCTGCTTTTTTTGAATGATCATAACTTCAGTCTTCTTAATATTGAAACTGAGTCCTTTGTTGTTACTTTCTGTCACAACCGATTCAACTAATTTATGTAGCTCCATTTCATTTCTTGCTATTAAGACAGTATCATCAGCGTATCTCAGGTTATTTATGATATGTCCTCCCACAGATATTCCAGGAATATCTTTTATAGACCTAAAAATGCTTTCACAATACAGTGGGAACAGGTCTGGTGATAATACGCATCCTTGTCTAACACCTTTTTGATCTTCTGGAAAGTTCCAATCTTTTTGTCTATTCTTTTAGCTGCTGTTTGCTGCCAATATATGTTCTGAATGACTCTTAGATCTTTGCTGTCAGTGTTTAAGCTCTCTAACATTTTGGAAAGTTCTTGATGGTGTACATTGTTGAACGCCTTGGTGTAGTCTATAAAGCACAAGTATAGATCTGCTTTTACTTCTATTGATCTTTCTATTAATGTTCTTAGGAACTCTTATTAACTCTTATACAAAAATTACAACCTTCTGCTTCCCTGGTTGTGTGCGTCTATCTCATCTCTACAAGTTTCACCAGCCGAAATAACACATAGAATGCTCAGGTTGCTAGTTAGTCTCAAAGACATAACATTTCAATATAACTACTAATTCTCTCTCATACAAGCTACATTCTGCGTCTCTCAAAAACTCTCCTATAGTGCGTTTCAAAACGTTCGGTCAACGATTGACCTCAAATATCTCCATATTCATTGCATGGATGAACGTGATTTTTGCATGTGGTGTTGTATTTCCGATGTCCCAACGATTTTCTAAAATTCAATGTTACAGGTAGTGTACTTTTCTTGCAAGGGCGAATTCCTTTGATCTTTTCAAACCTAGTAATTATTTGGTGCTGGAAGAAAATAATTTACCGTAAATTTAAAAATCACATATTTTCGGCATAGGCGTATATACAATTCGAATTTTGGAGGGTGAGATAACTTATATTATATAAATCATATAAAGTGTTTACTCACTTATTCTGAGTCCGATGAGTCAAACATATTGATGACTATTCTTGGCTGCACGAACGACAGTCCATCTTTGTCCCAGTAGTCATTTTCCTCCTTTAAGACATGGTCTTCGCATTTACACCAATAATCTCTGTCTATCTTCGACAGGGCGGCATATGTTAGTTCTTTCATATTGCTTAGCTTGAAAGTTTTATTTTCAGCTGCTACCAGTCCTTTAACTTTGGCCCAAATGAGTTCAATTGGGTTTAAGTGTGAATGATGAGGTGGTAGTCTCAAACACACATGACCATGCTGTTGAATCAACTTGTCTGTTTTCATACCCATTGTATAACAAATCTAAAATACTAAACGTTTTGTAATACACCTATGCTCTGAAAACATAAACGGTAAATTGTAACTAAACACACCGGAAGGATCATTATTCATTTTTTAAAGTACGATAAAGCGATTAAAATCGGAAAACCACGTGAAATACGTCAAGTCGTGGAACTTGCAACATCTCACAAATATGAAGGGTAATACTTCTCATTATATGGTTGGCTAAGGAGATGGTCACTTTTATATACTTTACATAAAGAAAATTTGAAACCATACGTTTGTTATTGAGTAAAAAAATATAAACCTTGGGACATTACGATCATTAGATCATATGCAAAGTTACAACAATTACGGTCAAGCGGTTGCAGAGATATAAAATTTTCCCCGCGGAAAATCATTTTGAAACGCACTATAGCTATCCAATTAGTTCTACCTCAATATCATGGGACGATCGTTTTGCACGAAAATCATTCAAACTTAGTAAGTGGTCACTTCTCTCCAACTACGCATTATAACAGGCAAAACACTGTCTATTTGATAAACAACCTTTCTTCATTTTGGGATTCTACATTTTCCACAGCTCTCCCCTTTTCCCAGGCTGTACCGAAATAAACTCAAGGACAACTTGTTCGACAAGTAAATACACTGACCTCTGCCCTTTTTACACTGGACCTACCTCTGAACCATTTCATCCTGTGACGGGTCACAATTGCACTTCGGTGAGTAACCAAGTGTGCTCCGATCTCTTTCTTACAAAGGAAGATATCAGCGGCAGTACACGAACTCCGTAGCTCCAGCGAGGGTCCATGTGTCATTTTGAAGATGGGGAAAATATTTTGTGGGTAATTTAGAAAAAACTCTTGTTAGTGAATTCTGCACGGGCAATGGATTTCCAGCTTGCTCTTCTCGATTTTAAACTGACAATGGTTCTTTTACGTGCCCAAGCTGAACAGGGGACCTATGTTTTATCGTCCGTCTCCGATAGGACTAGGAGCTCGATCTCACTACACTGAGACCAGGTATCTCTGGACAAATATTAGGGTGGCTCCACGAGGGAGCGAACCGAGTATCTTTGGAACGAAAGGCGAGCACGTAGCCTCCACGCTACAGGGGATCCTTCATGAAGGTAAGTATATAAAACACGTCTGCAGCTGTTTTTTACGTTTATCTGTGTTCTCAACATTGATATGACCGTACATTTACGCATGCTTATATTATATGCAGACATATATGCAGACATATATGCAGACATATATGCACCCGCTAATAACAAATAAATCCGAACATGCGAACCAGCCATTTTTATGTCAATCAAGTGCCATGTCTGACGGCGTAGACGATCATGTCTCTCCACAACTCTCTCTCTCTCTCTGCTTGGTGTAATCAGTTCTGACGTCGATCTTGTGTCGAACCATGATGTCAGGTCATCCAACATCTTCTCCTCTGTCTTCCACGATCTCTCCTTCCCTGAATTTTACCTATTGTCACCAAATGTTCTAAATTTTCTCTTCGCATTATTTGCCCGAAGAACCTTGATTATTGGATTCTTATTCTTTTTATAAGGTTGCTGTGTGCAGTCGTACATGTACGCTAGCTACGTGCAGTATTGCATATGCTTCAGACGTCGTATTGTGCACTTGCACATATGTACGTATCCCTGTATTAAATGAATATTAGATGTACCTCCACTATTGTTATGTGCCCTATTATATCAAACGGCTTTTGTTGTGTGCAATCTTAGATGTTTCCCAACCGATTTTCATACTTATCACAATGACATTCTCACATGTATGAACGTAAACCACAATGACATCCTCACATGTATGAACGTAAACCACAATGACATTCTCACATGTATGAACGTAAACCACAATGACATTCTCACATGTATGAACGTAAACCACAATGACATTCTCACATGTATGAACGTAAACCACAATGACATTCTCACATGTATGAACGTAAACCACAATGACATTCTCACATGTATGAACGTAAACCACAATGACATTCTCACATGTATGAACGTAAACCACAATGACATTCTCACATGTATGAACGTAAACCACAATGACATTCTCACATGTATGAACGTAAACCACAATGACATTCTCACATGTATGAACGTAAACCACAATGACATTCTCACATGTATGAACGTAAACCACAATGACATTCTCACATGTATGAACGTAAACCACAATGACATTCGCACATGTATGAACGTAAACCACAATGACATTCTCACATGTATGAACGTAAACCACAATGACATTCTCACATGTATGAACGTAAACCACAATGACATTCTCACATGTATGAACGTAAACCACAATGACATTATCACATGTATGAACGTAAACCACAATGACATTCTCACATGTATGAACGTAAACCACAATGACATTATCACATGTATGAACGTAAACCACAATGACATTCTCACATGTATGAACGTAAACCACAATGACATTCTCACATGTATGAACGTAAACCACAATGACATTCTCACATGTATGAACGTAAACCACAATGACATTCTCACATGTATGAACGTAAACCACAATGACATTCTCACATGTATGAACGTAAACCACAATGGATATAGACAAAGCCACATCGCCGTACATGCTTCTTTTATAACCTTTCATATCCCATTTTTAGTTAATGGCGTCCATGGCGGTAGAGACATCGTTGTTAAAATGTCTTTTATTACCAGTATCAGTAACAAATGCGGTGGTTTGGACATTTAATGAGAATGAAATACAACCAACCACCAATAATAGCATACAATAAAAAGAATTCGGGTACTAGTGCTAAGGGAAGACCAAGAAAAGATGGATAGATAATATCAAGACCACACTACATAAACACGGATATAACACAACAAGGGCGACTCATCTAGCCCTAGAACGCAGATTAAAGCTCCCATCCCTACGCTTAACGGCAAGAGTGGGTAGCCAACTACATCTTTCACCTGGGAATAGACAATAGACAATCAGTACGTCTTCATTTTTTAAATTATCATGATTTCTAAGCATTCTTCTTTTAGTAGTTTGCCACTGTTTACTCAACGAGTATATAAATATATATATATACAGTGGCGACTCGTCATTAAGGACCAGTGGGGCCGGGTCCCTCTAAAAATAATGTATAGCGTGTTTTTTTTTATAAATTAAAAAATAGCAACCCAAAACCATGATTTATCCGGAAAAAAATGTCTAGCCCACCAACAAAAATGATCACGAGCCGCACTGTAATATATATATATATATATATTTTATATATATATATATATATATATATATATATATATATATATATATATATATATATATATCTTTGAATATCTTGAATAAAATATCTTCAACAATTTAGATTATACAACGGAACTCGGAAGGAGACTAGCCATGTCAATTCAGAGGGTGGTTAGTTTGAAGAAACTATGGTAGACTACAACATAAACAAAGAAACAATGGTAAAACTTCTTAGGACATGTATTTTGCATGCGCAATATATGGTTGTGACTTGTTTACCATAAAACAAATATTAAAGAACAAAATATAACCTTCTTAAACATAGTGCCATAGAGAAGTTCTCTTAACGTCTTGTACAGAGAAGATACAAATATGAACATACTACAAGATCTGGTGATGAGAAACATTGGCTCATAAACAGCATCATGCCCTGGAAACTAAAATATTGTGGTCAAATTAAATGCCACAGTAATTTGCAAAGAACAGTAATGGGGGATATGTTTCCTGAAAAACGAGGCAAGGAACTACCAAGATGACGGTTGCAGTAGGATATTAAAGACGGTTTGAACATTACATTGTAGGTGGCGGTAGAATTTCATAGAGATCAAATGACTTTCACATGCGTTGAGATAAGAACGCCTTTCTTCAAGGACCTGCTATTCATCATCATCACTTATTATTATCATCGTCGTTTCAATAACAACACCAGATATTAAATTTATGTAATAGTTACGATTAAATTGACATAGTCACCACCGTAATAATCATATCACACTTGTTATCATCATTTTTACTTTATGTAGATAATTTGTAATGACATCGTCTATGATCTATATAGAAACTTTGTCCTATTTAAAAGGGAAACTGGAGCGCTTACGTTATCTGTTCAAACTGTTATCGGTAAGTTGGAAATAGTATTTGTGTAAGCATTATCTATCGATGGTCCAATATCTAGAGTTAACATAACGCAAGTCTCAACACATGTTAGTTCACACACGCCCCTAAGATAATAATAACAATAATAATAATTCCTCTCGTACCGTTATACGTTACATAGGGCCTGCAAGTAATTTCTCCATACCGCTCTATCCTGGGCAACTCGCTCAATCTCCTCCATGTAACTGAGACCGATATTTCCTGCCTCTCTCAGCAAAGTTCGCTTCATGGTCTCCTTAGGTCTTACTCTCTTTCTTGAACCCTTTGCATCCCACTTCAATGCCTGCTTTGATATTCGTTTGATCATTTCTCCTCAAGGTGTGTCCAACATATCTCCATCTTCTCTTTCTTATAACAGTTGTCACTAGTGGTTGACCAGACATGTCTCTGATTTCATCACTTTTCCTGAATTCGTTCCATTTTATATTCATTATTTTTCGAGACATCTATTTTCAAATGCATTCAACTTGCTTTCTATATCTTTAGTCATTTTCCAACTCTCGCTGGCATATGTTAGGATTAACATAAGATAGCTTGCGCAATTAAAGCTAATGAGTGTGTGTATACTTTCAAGTAAATATTATATTCCGTTACTTTTGCCTACAATACTCGCTACTTAGTATCAGTTCATCATCATCATATAGCCTGTCATGAGAAGAACTTTGTCACTCCAACAGTCCTCCGGAATTTCTCTCATAGGCCAGATGTTCTGCCTCTGCAGCCGTCATGTTGAAACCATCAGTCTATTGTCTATTCCCAGGTGGAAGATGTAGTTGGCTGTCCACTCTTGCCGTTAAGCGTAGGGATGGGTGCTTTAATTTGCGTTCTAGAGACAAATGAGTCACCCTTGTTGTGTTATATCCGTGTTTATGTAGTGTGATCTTGATATTGTCTATCGCCCGCGTGCCCAGCGTGTTCGTAGCGCGTTGGACTGTGGGTGACTAGCCCTCTGTGTGTACGGGTTCAATTCCGTGGGCAGGCAGAAAAAGCCACAGATTCCCCAGATTCACGGTGTTCGTGGCACCGAACCGAAGGGTTACGATGTCCATGGCACCGAGCCGAAGAGCTGAAAAGCTCAAGTGCTTCTGGATCGAAAAAAAAAAAAATATTGTCTATCCATCTTTTCTTGGTCTTCCCTTAGCTCTAGTACCCGATCTATTTTATTGTACGCTATTATTGGTGGTTGGTTGTATTTCATTCTCATTAAATGTCCAAAACCACTGCAATTGTTTTCTTTCGATGTATTCGGTGCATGAAGTTATGCCCACTCTGCTTCTGATGTCCTCATTTCGTAGTCTGTCTTTCCTGGTGACTCCCACTGCCTTCCTCAAGCATTTCGTTTCACACGTGGTGAGCTTTCTGTGATGTGTTGCTGTAAGAGACCAAGTTTGGCACTGGTAACAAAGTGTTGGTAGGAAAATACTTTTTATCATCTGTCTTTTCACTTCTATCTTGATCTTTGGGTGTTGTAGTAATGTTGGCAGCTGGTAGGTCACCGCATTTGCTTTTTGACCTCTTGTCTATATTTCTCTATCGAGTTTTCCGTCCTCTGTGAAAATGCTTCCTAAATATTTGAATTTAGAAACTTAATTTGTTCGCAGTGATCATTGTCTATGTCAATAAGGTATTTTCCGCACTGTGTCTCTTTCACTATTCTGTCGATATATATGTTGAAGAGAAGAGGTGAGAGCACACAACCCTGTCTTACTCCTGATTTTGTTTCAAATGAGTCTGTCATTCCGTCTGTTGTTTTTACCACACTGTGGCTATTCGTGTATATTGCTCTGATATTGTCTAGCAGTTGTCCCTTGATCCCATAGTTTTCTAGTGTAATCATCAGTTACTTCCTGAATCCATCTTCTCCGAGGTCTTCCTCTTCTTCTCTTTGCCGGTATACCTCCTTCCATGATGGTCTTCTCCAGCCCTTCATGTCGTTTTATATGTCCAAAATATATCAATTTGCTCTTTCTTAATTGTAGCATCATCCAGTTTTCTTTGATTTGAGTTCTTTCTGGATAGATCTATTTGTTCTCTTCTCTGTCCATGATTTTGTAACACTTATATTCAAAAGCACATATATGTTTTTCTACCACCTTGTTAAATATCCATGCTTCACACCCATATGTTGCCACTGGTAATATGCATGCTCTTAGTATTCTTATCTTTGTTTTCTTATCAGTTCCGTTCCATACTGTTTTAGTTGTTTAATTTTTTGTAAAGCCATGATTGTTCTTCTTTTTATTTCCTTCATCCCATTTCCATCTGTTGTTAGCAGTGAACCAAGATATTCAAAACTGTTCACATTTTCATCTGTTGTTAGCAGTGAACCAAGATATTCAAAACTGTTCACATTTCCATCTGTTGTTAGCAGTGAACCAAGATATTCAAAACTGTTTACATTTCCATCTGTTGTTAGTAATGAACCAAGATATTCAAAACTGTTCACATTTTCTACTTTCTCTCCATTGATAAAAATATCATTTGTCATGTTCGTTTTATCTGTTGTCATTATTTTTGTTTTTGCCACATTGAGATATAGATTTTGTTTTTCGCTTTTATCTTTCACTTCTCCTAATAATTTCTCAATCCCTTTCTGTGATGTTGACAGTAACACTGTATCGTAATCGTATCGTAGTTCAGGTATTTCTCTTTCTCCGATTATAAAAGGATCGTATTGTTCTTTTCCGCTACCTTCTTTAACATTCCTCATGATGTTTTCTGCATAAATGTTAAACAGACACGGCGACAAAATACAACCTTGTCTGACTCCCTGCCCTATGTCAAACCAATATTATGTATCATCACATGTTCTTACCGCCGCCATATGATCACTATAAAGTTCTCTTATGATCTGTATTGAATATAATGTAAATCCCATTTCTCCCATAATCTTCCACAATTCCTGATGCTCTACACAATCAAATGCCTTTGAGTAGTCAATAAAGCATGAGTATAGATCTACATTATAGTCTCTAGATTTGTCTATGATTGTTCTCATGTTAAATATATGGTCACGTTTACACTACTTAGTATCGTTGGCTTTTACTTGTGACCGACTTGTGAATAAAGAATTAAAAGTTAAAATTAGTAATATAATAATAAAGTGTCAGTGTTTTCTTTTTGATTTGATTAATCATGATGAAAACAGGGTTAGAGAATTACTGTTTTCTACTATGCATTGTCGATATCAGAAGTTGACTTAAAGATGTCATAATTGGATTTTCAGAGTGAAGAATAACCATTGGCATAAACGGGATTTTATGTGATCTGACCAAACAGATCCTGCGCTGATCCAGAGCCAACTATAAACTTATGGGCCGTCGGACTCTGGTAAAAATTATGTGAAATCAGACCCCAACTACACCACTTGACTTCGCCTTCCAGTATTGGTGTATATAGACGAATTCATTTTAAAATCAACACAAAATGCTAAATCAAAGTTATATTACGCAACAAGTTAAGTTTAACAATAAGAAATATCAATATTATGAATATTTTTCACTAATAAATAACCGTAGACTCACAGAATTGAGTAAAATTGCAAAAATGCGTGCAGCGTTCTATCAAACATCTGTTATTTCCAGACCCCTTTTCTGATCTAGGTCAGGAAATTCCCGTTCAGTTGTCTGGCCTAGTTATCTAGAGTTGGCTGTGGCTGATCAGACAGTCATATTACACATAATAATAGAGGAAGTATCAAATGGAAATCTAAACTTTATATCGGATTGGTAAATTATGAGAAGGCTTTCAACAGCATCAAGATGGAAACCCTTTGGACATTGATAAGACACTATAGGATCCCACCAAAACTTAGTTACCTAGTAAAGCAACATATATAGATAAGAAATGTAGAGTTCTTCATGAAAAAATCTAACAGACTTTGTTACAATAGGGACAAAAGTACGGCAGAGATGCCTTCTTCACCTTCGCTGTTCTTACTGACTATAGACTGGATTATAAAGGATACATTAGCTACACCTAGAAATGGAATTCAACGGACAGAGCAGCTTTATTATTGCAGTAAGAATAGTGTAATTATAGAACCAACAGAGTAGTATTCTATCTAAATGTCTTCTACATCCACGATCATACCACTTTATAACATTTGTTTTTAGTTTGGGTGGAAGGGGGTGGATGGGAAGAGAAACTATTAACAGTCTAAGATATGTAGTGGATAGCCAGTTCCCCCCACACTCCCAGGTGGCAGCTGAGGAACAGACAAGTAGCTTTAGTTTATAGTATAGTTGGTAGGATATATTAGTAGAGACTTAGTGTTTGCACTCTCCAAACAGAAGGGTAACATTAAACGAGACATTAACGTAGTAAAAAATACGTAGTTGTGTAGTGACAGTCAGTTAGTAACGATGAGTAAACGGAAGAGATGACATAAACATTGGGCACGACCAGACGTGTTCGTTTATTGTCCACACATTATAATAATAAATGTATATGAAATGAATCCACCTGGTTCGTTTAGTATATTATAGTTGCATGCCCCCGCCCGTCAACAGATAGAGTAAGTCAACGTTGCATCTTCTTTCTCTTCTAAGTTTCTCTAATCCTGTCTGCAACGTTGATCTTTCTTCTTTCTCTCTCTCTCTCTCTCTCTCTCTCTCTCTCACGATCGTTCTTAAGCTGTTTTTCTCATTCTATTGTGATATATAAACAGCCAAATATCAGAACGGGATATACTTGCACAGCCTTCAGTACCAAGTGGTGTGTTCGGTTTCAACCAGCGTTTACTGGGTTCGCTCTCAGTTAGCCAGCCAAAACTCACAAGGCAGCAGGTTGCTATTGTCTTTCAGGGCAGCGACCGTAGACGACCTGCCCTCCCGGGCTGATGACCTACTTGGTTTGCCTACCGTCCAGTTTTGTGTACGGTTTGCTCCGCTACACTTTCTCTTCTAAGTTTCTCTAATCTTGTCTGCAACGTTGTATCTTCTTTCATACATATTTAATATTTAGTAGAAACATAAATCGAAAGATTAGGTCAAATCAAAACCACGAAAATGTTCATTCTTCGACATTTGTTGAAAATATTATTCCAGAACTCAGATCAGTTGATGATGCATTTCTCTTTTAAAGCAGCATCAAGAAATCAACGTAGCACAGACAATATAGAGAGTACATACATTGGAATTATGAGGTTGAATATTATCAATGGCATCTCGTCATCATTTTTGTTAGTGGGGCCGGGCAAAATTTTCGTAAAATCATGGTTTTTGGGTTTGGTTATATATTAGTATTTACAGATTAGTTATACATGATTTTTGGTAGAGCCTGGCCCCACTGGCCTTTAATGACGAGCCGCCACTGAATATTATAAATATATCATATAGTCTAACACAGTTAAGCTAAAAATTTAATAAAAGCTTATGAGAACAAAAATTGTGTAAGTTGGAATATACAGGGAGTTCAAGATAATTGCAGCCCCATTGATAAATCGAAAGTT
Organism: Arion vulgaris; assembly: GCA_020796225.1. Classification (NCBI taxonomy): domain Eukaryota; kingdom Metazoa; phylum Mollusca; class Gastropoda; order Stylommatophora; family Arionidae; genus Arion; species Arion vulgaris. Next base: position 45,442,072 of record CM036764.1, on the reverse strand, counting down.
GCCAGATAACCCATCGCGTTTTGTCAATTTACTATTTAAACCGGTTCTGACTAGATCGTCATACGTCACATTTGTTCATCGCCCTTTCCCGCACTACAATTACATACCGTTACACAACCTTGACCTATACTACGTCATAGCTGAACCTTCTCATTTTCATACATATATGCCAGATTAGCTCCATTCACAGGCTGCAATTATCTTGAACACCCTGTATAAACGGGAATCATGGAGAATTACACAAACATTAAGAATGAAAAACCATATTGTTTGAAACAAAGTACTATGGAGGATTTCTTAAGCTGAAATATCACATACAGTCTGAAATTCTGCGTCTTTCATCCCTAATTAGTTACTTACGCATTTCAAGTGCACTATTTATTTAGAGCCAGTAGAAATGTAGTCTGTTTAGACCATTTGTTAACATAGCATTCTCTGACCTCTTCTCGACTGCTTATTTAGCACAGACAAATATGGGATATTCGTTCATTCAGTAGGGAAATTCTTACACGGCAAAGTCAGTACACAATTAAACGGTGTTATTGCGCTAATAATTAGACCGGGTGCGTAAATACCGAATGATATATATATAGTATAGGGGAGATAAAGTCATGGAATAAACAAATACTAGTAAATACTAAAATACATCATCATCATGATCATCAGATGCCGTGCCGGAGAGCGTAGACGATCATGGATCTCCACAAATCTCTGATGTTTGTTATCATTTTAGATGCTTACGCTCTGTTGTGCCATGAAGTCAGGCTATTCAAAATTGTCTCGCTTTGTCTTCCTCTGTCTCGTCGCCCCTGGCTTTTACCGGTTGCTACAATGTGTTTTAAACCTCCCTTTTTTCTCTCTCTCGTGATCCCGAAACCTCCCTTTCTCATCATATTGCCGAAAAAAAGATGATGGCCTCTTTATATTGATGATAAGCCTTCTCTGTGTCTTGACCTCATTCAACACCTCCCCGTTAGTACTAAAATATAACCTAACCCAAACCATGATTTTTCCGACAATTTGTGTCTGATCCCCACCAGCAAAAATGATCACGAGCTGCTATTTCGATGTACTTCGATGTACATCACTGCACTTTGACGAGTAGCAATGTGTGCTCATATCGCTTTCTTACACAGGAAGATCTCAGCTGCAGAGCACTAATTCCGTATAATCCGTGTGGGTTTCCTAAATATCATTTTGAAGATGGTGCAAATATTTTGTAGAAATTTTATTTTTAATCTTTCTAAGAATCTTTTTATGCACTGGCTGCAGCTTTCCAGCGTGTTCCTCTCAATTTTGAACTGTAAATGGTTGTTTTACATGCTCAACTTCAACACCGGACCTACGTCTTATCGTTCGTCTCCGATAGAACTAGGAACTCCATCTCACCTACACTAAGATCAGAAAGATCTGGAAAATATCTAGAGTACTTATGTACCAGAGAACGAAGTAACTTTGGAACAAGAGACGGGCACCTACCCTCTACACCACAGAGGCCCCCCTCCCTCCACCACACACACACGCACACGCACTATCTCTAATAACTGGGTTGAAACAACAAAATGACATAGAACCGGAACAGATGACCCATATACAAGACAAAGTTGGGAAAATCTGATAAAGATAAAACTAGTTCTAACGTGAACTAGCATCATGCTTATCAAACTATTATGCATCAAACTATTATATTTAACCTAAAAACTAACGGTAACCAAAAAAATGACGATAAGAAATAAATGACATTGTTTTAAAACAATACGCACAATGTTGGTGTAGTGAAGATTAGCAATCTCTTATCGTTAGTTACTTTGTAACAATCTATTCTCATTAGCTACTTTTAATTTCTCTTAATTTTGTAGTTCTACTACTTTTTTTGTTTGCTTTCGTAACAAACATGTTAAGTCAGTTGAACTAACTGTATTGTAGATCTAACAGCGAGTTACTCTAGTACAGTTTTTGCAGAACATTTTTGATGAAAATGTCACTGTCAATAGCTGTTTATTTTAGTTGCAACAGCGGTGGAAACTTGACCAACTCTTGTGAGCGGGTATATTTTTTTGGATTGCCGTATTTTTTTATCCAAATTGATGCATCCACACTAAACTTTGATCATCATCAAATAGCTTGTCCTGAGCAGAACTTTACCCCCAACAGACCTCCGGAATTTCTCTCTATCATATGCCAGATGTCCCGCCTCTGCAGCGGTCATGTTCAAACCATCAGTCACATCCTGAATCCATCTTCTCCGTGGTCTTCTTCTTCTCTTTGCCGGTATGCCTCCTTTAAATGATAGTCTTCTCCAGCCCTTCATGTCTTTTTATATGTCCAAAATATCTCAATTTTCTCTTTTTATTTGTAGCATCAGCCAGTTTTCTTTAATTTTTTCTGGATAGATCTATTTGTTCTCTTCTCTGTCCAAGATATACGAAGGACTCTTCTGTAACACTTATTCAAAGCACAGATATGTTTTTCCACTGCTTTATTAAATGTCCATGCTTGACACCCATACGTTGCCACTGGGAATATGCATGCTCTTAGTATTCTTATCTTTGTTTTCTTATCAGTTCTGTTTCATAATGTTTTAGTTGTTTAATTTTTGTAAAGCCATGTTTGTTCTTTTAATTTCCTTCATTCCATTTCTATCTGTTGTTAGCAGTAAACCAAGATATTCAAAACTGTTCACATTTCCATCTGTTGTTAGCAGTAAACCAAGATATTCAAAACTGTTCACATTTCCATCTGTTGTTAGCAGTGAACCAAGATATACAAAACTGTTCACATTTTCTACTTTCTCTCCATTGATAAAAATATAATTTGTCATGTTCGTTTTATCTGTTGTCATTATTTTGGTTTTTGCCACATTGAGATATAGATTTTGTTTTTCGCTTTTATCTTTCACTTCTAATAATTTCTCAATCCTTTTTGTGATGTTGACAGTAGCACTGTATCATCAGCTTATCTTAGTTCAGGTATTTCTCTTCCTCCGATTATAAAAGGATCGTATTGTAAACTTTGATAGACAATATAAATGCGTTCACTGTACAGCATCATGCCTACAAAAGCTTGCATTCTTACCTACCTCTATATTTATATATAACACTGCGCCAAATATTGAATAGATCAATAAATAGACACTGAACAAGTATTAGGTGCTTTCATAAATTTTTTTTTACCAAAGACATGATTTGAACTACAAACCAGTATTTCTTACAGCACTCATTTCATAGCCCTACAGACGAACATTGTTCCAGTGCACAAACAGTTATCTTTAAAAAAGAAATAGCTTCACTTAGTCGTGTCTTTTAAACACCGTAGACAACAGAACACAGAAAAATCAGGTCACATTCAATCGAACAGTATTTGTACATGCGGTAAGCTTTTTTGGCATTTATTGATTCCGGTGCTTCCCCTGGGTTCATAGAAATTATTATTCACTTGTTACAAATAAACTTGAAGCTACCTATGAATGATGTATGTATGTATGTTATATGTGTTTACTTGTGTGTATGTATGCTGTTGTTTCGTCTCATATATACAAACGCAAAAATGTTATCGCATGTGTTTGTGCAAGCACTGTTTGATCGAATCTGACTTGATATTCTGTGTTCTGTGGCCGACGCTGTTTAAAAGACCAGACCAAGCGAAGCGAATTTTGTTAGAGCTAGTTGGGTGTGCTCTAAAAAAAACCCGCTCCTCTGCAGGGCTATACAAATGGTGCCATAAGGAATAAAGGTTTGTGGTTCAAATCCTGTGTGTTTGGTAAATAGTTTTTTTTGAAGATTTTGATATTTGTTTACTGTCTGTTTATTGACCATATTAAATCATATCGTTACAATGGCTAAAAAAAGAAGTTAATTGCATATCCTTTACAGGACTTTGCGAATCAACCCCAGCTTTTAACGCTGTTTGTGATTTTTCTAGGCATTATTACTTTCATTAGTTTGCCATTGCTTTCTGAACGGGTGCTGCCATCGTCTTATTGTAAAAATTCACGCGAAACACTTTGTAACCAAACTGTCCGCAGCGTAATTCGAATTCAGAACGTCGGGGTTAATAGAACGAGTCACTTTGCCAGAGTGGTTACCGGGGCCCAAATTTGGGGTGTAAAGAATAGAACCACTGTTACCTGCCACGCATGTCGTAAGGGGCGACTAAGGAGGTTTGGCTGAAATCGGATGCATGTGTCCTAAATGTGTAGAAGTTGTCTATGCGCTTAGGGGCCTACCAAACCAATGTGCAACGTATACACGTTCTTTGCAAAGATCAAACATATCGAAAAGAGTTATTAAAATTCATCGTAAAGAACGAACGCAAAGAAGAAAAAGAGGAGACCGAGTCACTATTCCCTAAGCCACAGACGCCACTTTACAATAGTTACCGTTGCAATAAATCTAATGTTATTATTGCTCAGACAGCGAAATGGAAAAATTAACAAAAACGTCAAACCACAAAGTGCAATTAACTTGTTTGAAGTTCTTAGTTTATGGACTGGTCTCTAGATCTTTCAAAAGTTAAATAGTAGACCTCATTATTTTCATTCTAAACTACATTTCTTTTTCTGGCGATAACTAGTCATAATTGAGGTTTCTAAATCTCCTGTTTGTGAATTTCTGGCTCAAACTCTATGAGAAAGGGATTGGGAAGGGGTGCTCAAAATCGTGGGGAAAGTGTAAAAGCTGCCTGCACCCTCCCACTTGAAATTACGCTCCTGCTCAGAAGCCAGCGATGCAAGAGAGCACACTCATCCAGGTAAAACAGGAAGGGGGATGACAAGGACAAGTACATGATAACAAACAATAAGATAGTACTGAACAGATTAACATCATGCTTGAAATAGAAGTAAACAACATACTTGAAGATAACATAACAGTTACATAGACTTGTACAAATGAAATATATAAACTTAATAGACGGCATCCCCATATCTCTATAAGAACAACATATGTTCACGTATACAAGTGTAAAATCGTTTTTAGTCAACTGTAGGCAGACGGGTGGCGTCTGTGGCTTAGGGGAAAGTGACTTGGTCTATTAACCCCGACGTTCTGAGTTCGAATCACGCTGCGGGCAATTTGGTTGCAAATTGTTTCGCGTGATTTTTTTACAAAAGGACGATGGCACCACCCGTTCAGAAAGCAATGGCAAACTACTGAACGTACTAATGCCTAGAAAAATCACAAACTGCGTTTAAAAGCTGGGATTGATTCGCAAAGTCCTGTAAAGAATATGCAATTAACTTTTTAAGCAGACGAGAAGATGTGTTCAATTAAACCTCCCCTCCCTCTCTCTCTCCCCAAAAGAAATTTATAGAGTGTTATGAAATTGTTTTAAAAAAATTAAATCTTTTCACGAAACAGAACATTAGCAAAGCGTGTAATGGAGTGCGCAGACAAAACTCATTAGAAACATTCAAAATAAAAGTAATACAAATATTTTCACCATCTACTAAATTGCACCAGGGCCATCTCGCCGGTTCTACAGAGTTTGTGCACTGCCGCTGAGATCTTCCTGTGTAAGAACGAGATGGAAGCGCACATGGTTACTCACCGAACTGCAATGATGATGATCCTATCACTCAATCAATCAACATTAACATATGCATGAGTCTGGTAGACATGATATATAAGGTTTTGCACATTTTTCACTTCTGTTGTATTCTTTTCTTGATAAAGGCTTTTTGGTCGAAACGTTGCAATGTATTGCCATTGTTTTTGTAAAACTCAGTACTTTGTTTTTACTTGTTTTCTCATTGCTACATAGTTTCACTGCAGTCTTCCCTTATATCGAAATGCTAATTGCAGGTTGGTACGGACACAGTGATTATCAAGGTAAACTTCAGAATTACAACAAAAAATTCAAACAAAATGTTGTTACATAGAAATATTTATCAGTCTGTGATCAAATGAAATAAAACTAGAACATGTCCAAGGAACCCTTTCATACCTCGTGGTATATAGGGCAATACAGTGTTAGGCCTGCATCGTTCATTGACCGTCAGCACACGATGAGTGATGTGGGCCGCCGGCCGCCTTTACTTTCCCAGAGCATGTCTGGTACCCAATTGAGGCTGGGTCGACCTGAGAGCTGTCACGGTCGGGGAAAAATTCAACGTCCGCTGCGGGAGTTGAACCCGGCACACCATCCTTGAGATGCCTTCTCTGTTGTGACTAATTGTATTTTATCATTTGATGTCAGTGTTCAATTTTGGCATTGATAGCATGATGCTGGAAGAAATATTGTGTTGAACAATGCTCTTTTAGTGTTCATGGTGATCATGTTTACATTTCCAAACCAGATCCATCTGTCCCATGATTTTACTTGTCCCATTGCATCATGTTGTCCTATCTACTACAAAAAACAGTGGAAAAAGTGGAGAACTGGACAACAAGATGGGCCTCAAAATTAATCACACAAAAACCACAGCAACTGTTTTTTCCCTCTCCCACACAAGGAAAAAGTATTCATCAATTTAGAAAACGAAACAATACCCCAAACAGATACACTCACCTTCCTTGTAATCACCCTAGACAGCAGACTTACCTGGAAGCCAAACATAGACAAAATTCAAAGAAAAGCCATACAAAGACTTGCTGTGATGAAGAAACTAGCTGGCACGTCCTGGGGCGCAAATTCAAAAATATTAAAGCAGGTCTACACGGGAGCAGTAAGACCCATTATGGAATATGGTTCCAGCTCTTGGACAACAGCAGCCAAAACAAACATACAGAAACTAGACAAGGTACAAAACATGGGCCTAAGAATAACTCTGGGAGCAATAAAAAGCAGCCCTATCATAGAAATGGAAAAACGCAACATAGAGCCTCTAGAACTCCGCAGAATATTTAAAACTCACCCAGTTTGAAAAACTAAAATGGCTAAAAGAACACCCTCTACACACAAAATTCCAAGACAAAACAAAAAACAGACTTGCAAAGAAAAGTCCCAACCATCTGGCCAGAGAATTTCATATGCAACATACAGACATCCTAGAAACTGACCCAGAAATGTGGGAGCCCATAATACTAGAGCCATGGACACGCTACAATAACATGGCCCAAATACACCTAGAAGTCTCAGGAATAATATTTTAAAAAATACAGAGACAGAGCAAAGAGCCATTTCACTCCAAATGTTACGAGAGCAATTTCCCACCAGTACATGGACACGTGTTCACAGACGGCTCAGCTACAGATGCTACCAGAAAAGGAGGCAGCGGAATCTACATCACTCACCCTCAAGGAAACACAGAAACACTCTCTGGCAGCAGGAGAAACATGCACCAACTTTAGAGCAGAGGCAACAGCCCTTCTTGCAGCCATACAGATTCTCAACGACCAGCAAGTGTCAGCAAAAATATTGCAATCTTTAGCGATTCAAGATCCGTTCTCCAGGCTATCTCATGTCCAAGACAAGACAAGCTCATTCAGGACATATGGCAAAATATCAGCTTGTCAAAAAATCCGAACTGGTCTTACAGTGGATACCAGCTCAATGTGGCATACCAGGAAACGAAAAGGCTGACAAACTCGCAAGGGCTGGAGGGAGCCTAACACAACACCACTCAACACAAAGTTTTACAGAAGCAAAGACTCTCCTGAAACAATCCAGGAAAATGATCTGGAGAAAAACAAATGGAGGATACAACCCAGAGCATGACAGTATAAATACACTAAACAGAAAAGCACAGACCACAGTCTTCAGACTTAGAACGGGACACTGCAGTCTCAGAGCACACCTCCACAGAATGGGTCTCAGGGACTCGCAGCCTGCACCTGTGGAGCACCAAAGCAGTCCCCAGAGCACATCCTGCAAGACTGCCCTAGTTTGAGTAGTGAGAGTTGGAAATCTGACCAACAGAAACAACACTACAAGACAAACTATGGGGAACCGGTGAAGACCTCAAGCGCACCGCCCTGTTTATGACACATACCGGAGTAGTCGCATAGCAAAAGTTGATCGCAGAAGAAGAAGCATCTATGTTGGATTTCGTTAGTTATTCTGCTTGGTTAAAAAAAATGCTCCTTAGCTATATAAAGTATTTGACTTGTTTAAATGGATGTTTGTCGATGGAGATAATGGTAGCATTTTCTTCTTTAGCAAATGTTATTACTTTGGTTTTACTGATATTTATTCTCATATTGTATTCAGTGCATATTAACTAGAGTCTCTTTCAACTAGCATTAAGTATCAGTGCACTTATATACAACAGCTCTGGTAAATTAAGATTTTCTCAATTTAGAAAGTCTGGCAATTTATTTCTAAGGTGGTTTGGATCAATCTTGGGAATTGAAGAAACATGTTATTGAATCAAGCACACTGTCCATGTAACTACATACAATATTTGGAAATAAATACGGCACATGTTGGATGTGTGAAGTTAAGTAATGTGTGATAAATACGGCACAATTTGGATGTGTGAAGTTAAGTATATGGCCTTTTTGTCTTTACAGACGGTCAATTGGCAAGTGTTTTACTGTGACAACTTCTGAGTTTTCGCTTTTCTCTCTTGACGTTCAGCTCATACATAAGTCTCTTCTCAAAAGACTCTGCACCCTTCCGTAATTTGACTTTCCACACAACTCTGTCATTAGCTAGTCCTTCCCATGTGCTGGGACCTATAGAAAAGTTTTTCATTGAGGCTTTGCAGACATCTTTATATCTGAGCAGTGGTCTGCCCTGGTGCCTCTTCCCTCTGAAAGTTCACAGAACAACATTTGTTTTGGTATGCGATAAGTTTCCATTCTTCTCACATGCCCCAACCATCTTAGTCGTCTACTGCTGAGCATGCCCATGATGGAAGGCAGGTTTGCACGTTGCAGTACTTCAGAGTTGGTTATCTTGTCATACCACATGATGTTCATAATCTTGCGGAGACATCGATGTGTGATAAATACGGCACATGTTGGATGTGTGAAGTTAAGTAATGTGTGTTTAAACTGCAAATTGTTTGAACCATCAGTATGCAAAACCTTTCAGGAATAAAACAGTACATGTTGTCACAGACATCAGGTCAAGATATACAAATAATATAGTTTACACAATGACTAGTACAACTAATACAAGATGTGCCAATGTGTTTAATACATGAAATATACATAGGATACACTGAACAGATCATGTACAAAAAAGAAAATGAGTCTGCTGAGGGAATGCAAATCTTCCTGATTAAATATAAAATAAATACATACTTGAGATCTGTATATTACAAATATATTTGTTACATACAAACACTCCCACATAATAGTAGTATACGCTGGTAGATAAACTTGCAACTAAATGTTTAACTACATCCTTATGTGCATTACTGAAACAAAAATGAAAAGGAACTGTACTTATTTTTTTTCTTCAAATTGTTATTATGAATCACATTTATATAGTCCCATAAATACATGATATTCTCAAATTTTGAGTAGCGTTTTCTTACAGGTTGACATGGAATCCACTAATTTTGAGCAATCTTGGGTCTGTCTGTGTACCAAAGTTTTTCACTTCTTGTACATTTCACAAAGGTGCAGCTTGCAATTAGAACACACATTTTCAATGGAGTTCCTCGGGCAAATTTCCAAGCTTGTCCAATACGATTACTATTGAAGAAATATTTAACAATTTTCAATGTGTGGTATAAGGTAGATTCTGATATAAGATGCCAGATCCATTAGGAAATATCTTTTAGTTCTGGAACAGCTCTACTATGGAAAACTTTAATATATCTTGCTCTAGACTGAATGATGAGGTGCAATAGTTTAAGCACTTCAAAAACATTTTCTTTGGTGGGTGCTCATGCACTGTTAAATATTGGAATCACTAAACATTTCCCTAATTGATGTTCAGAAATGCTGACTTCTCTGACCTTGGATGGCTTTCATCAGTGAGTAGGACTTTTATCTATTCTTCTTTAGTCCAGACTTTGAATTTCAGTCCCCATTTGTAACGTTTCCGTTTCACTACCTTTGTTGTTTTTTTCACAGGCTGTATGACTTTCTCTCTCTCTCGATCACCGTCCAGACCGACGTAAATTTCATTCATGTGGAAATCCAACTCATGCAGCCTTAGCATTGGTGTGTTTTACGTCACATCTTCAGCACCATTTGGAGCTCTGGTGCTTATCCTTCGGCGATGTGTCCGGTTTCAGCCAGCGTTACTCGGTTCGCTCTCCGTTCTGTAGCCATCTATTGATTTTTACGGTGTGGGGTAGCTAGCCCCACAAGACCAACCTCTTTAGTCGCCTCTTACGATATACGTTGCAGGTAACAGTGGTTCTATTCTTGACACCCCAATTTGGGCTCCGGTAACCACTCGGGCGACGGTATGACTTTCTGACAAACTTCCAGTAGTTGTCTGTGAACTGTGGAAGAAGTGAATACTACTCTTGTCTCACCCAATTCACATTTTAATGCAGCATTTGTAGTATTTCAAGAGTTTATCACACTTTCCCATATTGAGTAGGTATCACCTCTGGTGGTTGCTTTTTTTTACGGTCACAATATTTTGTTTTTGGCAAAGTATATAATATTTCCTGCTTTTTAATCACATGGCTGATGGTTGCCGGACACACATGTACTATTCTTGTAATGTTTCTGTAGGTCTGGTTTGTATATCCGTGTGGGGGTCACAATTTTGATGTGCTTTTTGAAGTCGTGTCCATCTGGCACAATGAATGCTTCACAAATCATTAGCTTAAACAGTAACATCACAAATAATAGTATGTCTGATGTAATGACTGCACAAGTGTTAAATCATCTCATATACAATGATGGAATATCCATTCCCCCCCCAAACAATAAATGTCAAATGGCCCATTTTTCTGCACAAAAACATGATAATCAATGAAAATAGGAAAAAAGCACTGTGTTTCAATTATTTACACAATGGTGTGCTTCAATCTTTCTATAAATACATCAAATTCATAAGTACTTGATTACAAAACTCTACACACAGACCATATACAGAAGCCATACATACAGACCATGCCCAAACATAAAATGAGTGTCACAAATACAAACTGCGAAGAAACTGTGTCCATTGAAATAATTATATAAACACTGGTAAACATCTAACAAAAAATCCATTCACTCAACCCATATCAAGTTTTAACCTGCACGCATGTTGTGAACTTTAAAAGGCTTCACTAAGCTGTGTATATTCATGGCTAAAGTGACACTGTTTCACAGATCTTTCGATCTGCACATATAAACAACAACATGAAAGTTATGTCTACTGAAAATGTATCTTCAGATATTACCCAACAATTAAACTTCTCATACATTATAATTATCAACAACGGAAGTAGTCGAAAGTAGATCCCGGGACACATCAAACTTACTATTGGAAATGTGCAGTCATCTCCACGCATTGTTTCTGAGGTAACGCAAAGAACCATGCAACATTATCATCTATGTTTCTTCATTGAATACACTTTAAACTAAAAGTAAACTATGAATTTCCGTGTGAAGAATGGGTACAACTGTTAGCAAGTTTACATGCTGTATGAAGTAATATGTAGACATTGTAAACTTATATCTACTTGAGTTCATATATTATTTAAAAACAATAAGTCTCACATTCTGCAAGCAGTCAACGATAAACATTACTTTACATTCATAAATGAAGGACACAACTAGCAGGTTTTATTGAAACCAGGTTGGAATAAATGACTAAATCATCTTGCTTAGAAATTCTTAGTATAAATTATCTTCATATATCAGTACAGAATAGTCTTGACTTCTGATAACGGGCTGGGCTTTGCAACATTAACACACAGATATATAAACACACACCTACATACTGATGTAACGACTAACATAATTTGAATGTTCTATTCTACAATATTAAAAAAGTATTGAATACAAAATGAGAAATAAGAGTGTAAAGACTGAAAAAAATCAGACCTAATTTACATTTTGCATAAAAAATGTAATCAGTTCTAAAAACTGAATGTAACCCCATTCTGACAGTTGAAATCAAAAGATTTGCATAATAATATCTATCAATAATAATTCATTTTTTATTTAAATACCACTGCTTCATAGTTTGGTCACATACCATCAATAACAAATGGATAGATAAAAAGTTGAGAGAGTCTTTCCAAACAGAAGAGTTTCAGGGCTGTGAATCCCACTCGCTGACCAGATTGAAAGAGATGGGTGTCAATATTGGTGCAGCCGAAAAGAACGACATACTAAATATGCAAAGTGATTGATTAATCAACATCGAACTGACATGTTGGGTTGCTGGGCGCTGCTGGATTTGCTGAAGCGGAGATCTGAGCACCTATGGACATGTCCGGACTGCTATGAAGTAAGAGCCTTCATGATCTCTTTGTCTCAGAATAGCACAAAATAAATATCTAAACTTCTCAATTTCTTGTTTGCATGATTAACTGATAGACTATTTTCTGCTCTTGATCTTCCTTGCCACTGATATTACGTTCTTCAAACGTAACCTCAATTCTAGTTTTCAAGAAAACAAGAATCTATTTTACATTCAAAATATCTTGCCTGCTTTATTCATTAGCATTTATTCCAGGATATTCTCCTATATCAAATATGTCCTATTTTCTGACTTGAAAATTTCAACGCTCTTTATTGGCTAGTTCATCATTGTCTATCAATATATTATTAACTGTTTTTACAGATTTTCAGTCAGATAGAAAGACTGGAAAGAATACAGAGAGAGGCTATGCGCACCATACTTGGGTGCACTAAAGACATGTTGTGCAGGGCAATGTGATACATCCTAATATGGAAGTTAGAACACTGATGTTTCCGTGTACTGGCATACCTTCGAGTCATGTAAACACACAACATCCCCTGTACATGGAAATAAAGAGACAAAAAGGAAATAGGTTAAAAAGAGGAAAATCTTGAATGGGTCAGGCCAGGGACTGTGTTCAACAGGTGTGTTCACTTGAAGACATTGAATCCGGAGAATGAATATCAATGCCAACAGGAATCAATAAATCATTTCTGGTATGTATCAGACTTGATAAAGAATGGAGACAAGACAACCCAATGGTTGTGGAGGCAGAAGTTCAGGCGTTAATTTCTGAGAACTCATCTGGGAAAGATGTAATCATTTTATACAGATGGTTCAGTGACTTGACATGTGTGGAGCTCACAGGCTTTCACTGCTCAAGTCTGAGGGGATGCTGTCAAGGAAGAAAGTGGTGGTTTTGCTGTGACCACGAGCAGTCTCACTATGGAAATCTGGCAGCCAAAGAATATTAGTAAATCAACAAAGAACTGGTGTCGTTAGTCGCCACATGCTGAGAGACATACTGAGGTGGACATCAGAGCACTTATGGACTAATTGGTTTGACATGCAGTGATGATGATCCAATGACTACATACTGAGGTGGAGATCAGAGCACTTATGGACTAATTGGTTTGACATGCAGTGATGATGATCCAATGACTAAACTAAACTGATTTTCTATAGACAGTAAACAAGTATTAAAGGTCTCTGGGAAAAAAAAATATATTAAACTCAGGATTCAAACCCCAAACCTTTATTTCTTATGGTACCCATTGTATGGTCATGTAGAGGAGTAATTTTATTTCTTATGGTACCCATTGTATAGTCATGTAGAGGAGTAATTTTATTTCTTATGGTACCCATTGTATAGTCATGTAGAGGAGTAATTTTATTTCTTATGGTACCCATTGTATAGTCATGTAGAGGAGTAATTTTATTTCTTATGGTATCCATTGTATAGTCATGTAGAGGAGTAATTTTATTTCTTATGGTATCCATTGTATAGTTATGTAGAGGAGTAATTTTATTTCTTATGGTACCCATTGTATAGTCATGTAGAGGAGTAATTTTCAGAGCACAACCAGCTAGCTCAAACTCTTTCTTTTAGCAAAAATGTCAACTACTTATCACATTCAATTGACAATTATATCAGAATTATCATTACAAAATTTACATTATTCATGTACATAATAGAAATACAGATCTATAATGACATAATTTGCCACTAAAATAGACATCAGTGAGTGTGGAGTAGACATATATCAGACCTAGTTTTCTAAATGTTCAATAAATGGATAGAGTCCCAATAAAACGCAATCTACACAAGGGAAACAACACCACAAAATCAATCATATATCAGTAGTTATAACAAGTGAATAGAGTTATCCATCCAACATATAACTGCTTCAGTAAATATTTGTTCATTACTTCCTGAAGTAGTACTCTTCTTTAATCCAGCAATGCTTGTGCTCTTGCCCTTTGACCTAATCCCATATAGTATTTATATTGCACATGGCCTTGCTGGGGTGGATATTATAGAACTGGAGAGCCCTCTGTGCTGCTCAATGATACGGCAGCCAAGGTTCACTGTGCTCATTCCTCACCACCAAATTGCTACTTATACTCCAGACATGTAGCTAAATGTTCATGACAAAGGGATTATCACACCCTGAGTCACTGCATCTTTATGATTGATGTTATCAGAATACTGCATATAATGATTCTCTATTCTCAGGTCTAGGCAGTATCATTCTGATTTCTTTCTAACCACGGTATGCATGCATTTGTCTAACAGGACACATATTTTTATATATAAGCTGCCCGTGTGCCCAGCGTGTTCGTAGCACGTTGGACTACGGGTGACAAGTCCTCTGTGAGTGCAGGTTCAACTTCGCGGACTGGCAGAAAAGCTACAGGTTCCCCAGATTTACAGTGCTCGTGGCACCGAGCCGAAGAGCTTTAAGTTCAAGTGCTTCTGGATCGAAAAAAAAAATATATATATATATAAGCAACTAGAAGGCTTTACAAATAGAATTTTACTTTAAAGTGCCACATATACTCAGTTATAATGTAGCATGGTGCCAGATCTGAATGGTCATAGGTTGGAAAGAAGCAGGGCATGATGATCCTAACGCCATCAGAACTGACTCCTCCCCACTCCCAGCATGTAATGAGATACATGTAATGAGTTTCTACTCTAGCCTGATATTTTAAAATAGTAGAAATAAAATATAGCATCCACAGTCATGATATAAGATCAGACGAAAAGAGACTAAATCAACAAGTCCTTATGGGTCACCAGTTGGGAAAAGAAAACGTGGAAGACCAAAGATCCCTCTTCGAAGAACCATCCAACAAGAAAGTAAACTATTGGGATGTAAAACCATACAAGATCTGCAACTGCTAGCAAAGAACCGTATCACATGGAGATCTAAAACCTCTGCCCTATGTGCCGCCTTTGCACGAAAGGAACAAACTAACTAAGTCATGATAACCATATAACAAAGTGTAGTTACATATAAACAACTAATGTTGCTCATTGAAGATAATAAGACTTTTGAAAAGCGCAAAGTGAAAATCCGGTTTTTTGGGAAGGTAAGAACAATTGTATGTTTGTGAGTTTATTATTTTGGAATTTATAAAGTGGTACTGAATATCTTTACAGCCAGCAAACCAATGAATAACGTATCATTGATTACATCAGAAGAAAAAATCAACATCGCAGATCTGTAATCTGGTGTCTGTTATTATTCAAACATTAACTCTTTCCACGCTTTAAGCCACACACTGCGCCACAGCGGGAAATTCGTTGCACGCTATAAGCCGCACACTGCGCCATAGAGTTGCTTCCTTATAAGAAGTCTTTCTAGTTTTACTTCTACTGTTTTACTTCTACTACTTTTCAACCTTGTTATTCTATTGAGTTGTCCAGTTTTCATCAATTTAGTATATAATATATTTATATATATATGTTTATTTATTGACAAGTAGTTGAGATGGGTTTTTTTCAAACATTTTTTTACTTCCTTGAATTAACTGCTTAAAAATTGAGGAAATAACTGCACGTGGAAAGAGTTAAATAAATGCTGAATGTACCTGTAGAAGAAATGTATCTTTTATATATAATTTAAATGTATTTTCTACACCAGTGAAGTCTAGGATCTATTTACTTGAAATTATAATTACAGAAATATGATTGTGAACACACAAAATTTTAATATATTATTTTTGTTAGTAAGCAAAATGTTTATCCTTGCTTAGTAATAATGGCAGTTTTAATTCTAGACATACTGTCTTTTTCACGACAATCTTCGCGTTGCTGTAGATATATGACTAATTTTGTGGGTGTCTTTTTACTTTCAAGGACAATCTGGAATAAATTATACAGTTCAATACATTCACAGATCTACAAATCGAGACATTTATCAAATCAAACATCAGGATGCTATAGAAGAATATATAGATAATTAAAGTTACATAAGTTACTAGAAAAACAATGACCATATTAGCAACTTGAATATAGATAATTTATCAAAATACATCTAGCTTGTCATTAACTTTATCAAATGTAAACTGTATAGTAGTGACTGAAATATTAGTATGCCAAAATTCTACTAGCAGTGTTTTGTATGAAAGCAGCTATTGTTGTATCTGCCACTTTATTCTACTTTTTAAATATTTTCATTCAAATAAATTGCTTACTAAGGTATACTTCATTTGGAAGCATTAAAACATTAAACTAAAAAACAAATTAAACATGTGTTGGTCTGTCCATGATTTAGGTTTGCAAGTCCAAATACAAATAAATTTGTCATCTTCAATTTACAGTGATATATTCGTTAGTTCTTTTGTCGGCATCTGTTAAACACCAGATTGGATGTCTTAATACAGTCAAAAATGACAATAAACAAATTCAACAGAACAAGTCATAGAATTTATGACATTTCATAGCTCTGTCTTGCATTCAGTCTCTGTTGTATGAATGCAAAGATGAACAAAACACCATATATCCCAGCTGCTATCCAGCAGTTAATGGCACTGTCATCATACTTCTCCTGTATGTAAACTTCAGAGAAGTTGTTGTGTTCCCATTCTGACTCTGAGCTTTTGATGTCCTCATACAAAGCTGGACATCGGATTTTGAAGAAGAGTCCCATCAGGGCCTAAATAGATATCAAATATCAGATGAGAATTATGAGCGCACTGATGATACAAGATACAATTATCTTTTTCAAGCAAATATAGAACAAAGGTTGAATTTTCACAATATATAATAATGCTTTGTTAACCAATTATTGGAAATACAGTATAATTACATGTAGTGTGAGGTTAATATTTTTCATAACTATTTATGTATCAGTCTGAGCAAGTTTCAGGCTAATTTTTATATAAAGAATATTATGGAAATATTTAATTGAGATGGCCACCACACAGTGTTGGTGCAATGTTAGTGACACATATGAATGAATTAACAAGATTTCCATTGTCCCTATCTATCTAGAGAAATCACAGAAAACTGAACAGGCTCGGTAGAATCTGTATGAAAGGAAGACTGCAGAGTTTGATTCTAGCCCAACTTTATCGGTGGTATATATTGTATGTGTGCGCCACACTCTCAAAATTGTTTTCAATAATATATTGAGAGCAGTTCTACTAATTGAAAGTTATTCTAGAAATATTAATACATTTTATAGATGATCAAATTCACACTCTCCCGAAGGTGTAGTCTCTTTGCGATGTGATGGCACATAACAATATGCATGCAATTTCAAATGATAATGAATGGACAATAATCAACCTAGCAGTAGCCAATAGAATGCGGATAAGCAGCACCAAATTCCAAAGAAGAATCAGTTTTTCTTCCATGGTTATAAAATTAAGAAGGTAACACATCACAGTGTATCTGTAGCACACCCTAGTAAGATGCACATAGGTTGTGTTATGTATTTTTTCCAGTCTTTCTATCTGTATGTATATGGTTGTGGGCCAGGATTGCCAGAGCCTACAATCACAGACAAGACCAGAACCTGGTATAAGAGACGTAGATAACGCTCTGTAACTAACACACATAACAGTACGAAGTAACAAGTAAACTAAGATAACTTGCCGGCTTGAGTCACTGAATCGAAATTTCTTTCAGCTGTTTGTAGAGTATACATAATGGTTGAGATACATCATTCTTTTATTATTGAGCAGAAGTTGGTTTTATTTTAATAATTTTATGGTTGAAATTGTTTACTAAATTTATGCTGACTGCAATTACATTTGATTATTGACAGCTTGTGTTGTGATACTGTGTGTGTGTTTTGACAGTTATCAGTACAATACACTTTCAAAATATTGTAACTATATTTTAATACGTTTTACACAATAAATCCCATTTGTGAGTTGTTAAGCTATGGCTAGATGCTATAACCAACTTATACTCAAAGCAACTAAAGATGTCAGAATAAGCTGGCTACACAGACTATTCAACCAAGTCTGGATCACACAAGAAACACCAGAACATTGGAGGAATGCAACAATAGTTTCCATTTTTTAAGAAGAAAGGTAGCAAATGGTATTGTACGAAATATATAGGAATAGAGCTACCTAGTCATACTGGAAATTAGAAGATTATTACTTTTTAATACAAGATGACTTTGTTGTGATGAAAAATTTATATCTATAAAATTTAATGTCTATTAAAACTTATTCGGTTAAACTGATTTACTTTCAGGTACAAGCAGGGTTCCGAAGATCCAGTAGGATTTGTTATATTTCTGCGAGAAGAGAAGCTACAACCAGGCATCATTCTTTGATATGTTGGGAACAGACTGCATGTTCTGTTCCACATGGCAGCTGTGATTTACCACCTGAGGGAGAAACTGCTCATGCACTTTGAGACAAAGTGCAGAAAGTAAGAGTGAAACAATAAAAGCTATTGTTGAGAAATTGCAAAATACCAGTATCCTGATCCAGCTGCAAACGCTTGGTCTATTCTCCAAGATCCTGACTGGACCATGGATGCATATTCTGCACAGGAACGAAAAGCATCTTTCCAACCTCCAAGCAGTAAGTAAAATTCATAATAAATGCTGTAAACAGTATCAATGTCCACTAGATTATGTGGTTGTGTTCAATGTTCTTCCACCACTATCCATTTGCTAATTTTGTGACAATTTCCATTTACTCCTTGTTCAAAATTGTATGTGCTAAAACTGTTCTATAAGAATTGTATTTTGTATAGGTGAAAGAAGGCATCTTTACCAAGGTCAATGAAACATTGCTACAAATGAAGAGAGACCCATTGTACATGAGCTACTGCACATGATGCTTTTGTGAACCCATGGATGAGTCTGTGAATAGGTTAAGAATAGTATATGATGTAATGCTTCCAACATTAGCAAAGTTGTAGCTCTTCTGGCAGATGCCTTCATCTGTAAACTTCAGCTCCAGTTGGCTCCATATTTGTCTGTAGTTCTTTCCAAGCCAACTGAAGCCATATTGGGAGCTGCCACTGGGTATGATGGATGCTTTATAGCAAAGAGCTCTAAATGAAAAAATTGGCTTCATTGATAGATAGGTCAAAGGAATTGAAAATAAAACACTTGATTGGCTAAGACATTACCCCTAGATAAGCAGGACCGGCTGATCAAGTTTATAGTTCCTCGTGGAGTTATGGCACGGCATTTGAGAGCTCAGAGTGATAAAGCTATAAAAGACGCTCCTGTCAGAATGCAGGCTTCATTAGTTATTAAGAGAGAAATTAGAAGCAGAGATAGAAAGTGTAATTTTAAATAATTTACCATTGTCTAGTTTAGCCATGTTTAGTAATGTTAATCAAGTAGACTTAAATATACTCAATCATTTTGTTGCAATAGATAATTCTGTCAGGTTTTAAATATCAGCATGCCTGAAATGTCAACGGGAAATAAGTTCCCTACACTGAGAAAGCTGTGCTGTTCAAGACCAGGACAACAGCTGAAAGGAGGACTATTCACTATGTACATTTAGCTTGTAGAAAATGGGATAATGACTATCCATCAACATCAGAAGAGGAACATGAATGTGTCAAAATTATTCATTTATTTTGTACATGGCTTTGTCACAATTTAGTGATTCACTTGTGTTTCATAGTTTATGACACATGTAAGTATTTTTTTTTCTCATTTGTAGTCAGTAGTACAATATTATTTAAGATAGCTTCAGGATATTCATGTATTATTGCTAGACTTTTGGAGACGATGAAAATGGTGTCACATTCATGTACTCACAATTGTCTGCAAAAATTAGTTCTTTTTTTCATATTATGTAACGAGATATTAATTACTAATTACTGCTCTAATTAGTGTTACATATCACTTTTTAAATGCTTTGTTTTAGTGTGAATTCTAACGCTTTGTTGACTTTCGATTAATGTTTGATAATTTACGCTATCAAAAAATGTTTTAATTATCTCTAATTACGCTTATCAATTAGCAAAATTCTTTTTTTTTTTGATCCAGAAGCACTTGAGCTTTCAGCTCTTCGGCTCGGTGACATGGACATCGTAACCCTTCGGTTCGGTGCCATGAACACTGTAAATCTGGGGAATCTGTGGCTTTTTCTGCCAGCCCGCGGACTTGAACCCGCACTCACAGAGGGCTTGTCACCCGCAGTCCAAAGCGCTACGGACAAGGGAAAGAGGGCATGTAAACAATTCAAGTAATGGGGATGAATATGCAATCCTAACAAGACTGCAAGAATATCAAATCTAACAGGGTGTAGCCAAACAAGAGCACTGTGCTGTGGAACACAGACAGCAATATTAAACCAACACAGAACTTGAGTCGTTAGTATCCTACGCTTACGCACATATTGAGAAAGTAATCGGATCACTTATGGACTCATTGAAATTGGTTCGATGTGCAACAGTCTAGTGACTGAGAGATGAGGAATATTGAATGATGGTTTGTTGACTTGACTAGTAACCAACCTGAACCTATCTCGACTGACCGAAGTTGCTCGAGTTACGTATTTAACTATAGATGTTCTGAGTTTCCTATGAATATTGTATATATTTAGTTTCATTTTAATTTGTTATCATACTGACAATCACAATCATAAACGACACAAAAAATATAGACCAAAAATTCAGATAATCATAGAATGATAGTAGATTATTATCTGATTATGGAATTGATAAAATGAGAATCGAACGAATGAAATGGTCCGGATAAACTTAAAACTAAGTGACTGTAAGACATTACAAAAAACGTTAATTTCTGCTCACCAGCATAACAATACCCCAGGCACTTATAAGCATGTAGTATATCGAGCATTTCGGTCCCAGACAGGCCATGGTTTAAGTTGATGAGTCGTTTACTAGAGAAGTGTGTTATAAGAAAAACAACAGGTCAGAAGACGACAATCATATGATTTCAATCCAAACACCTACTTCCTTCCGGTACGCGATAATCGAAAGTTTTAGAGGAAATTATTCGATACCTAGTATTTAACAGGAATAACGAACTTGACAAAAGATATTTTTATCAATCATCAATGGAGAGAAAGTTGAAAATGTGAACAGTTGTAAATATCTTATTTCACTACTAACAACAGATGGAAATGGGATGAAGGAAATTAAAAGAAGAACAAACATGGCTTTACAAAAAATTAACTCAAACAGTATGGAACGGAACTGATAAGAAAACAAAGATTAGAATACTAAGAGCATGCATATTCCCAGTGGCAACGTATGGGTGTGAAGCATGGACATTTAATAAAGCAGTGGAAAAACATATATGTGCTTTCGAATATAAGTGTTATAGAAGAGTCCTCCGTATATCTTGGACAGAGAAGAGATCTATCCAGAAAGAACTCAAAATCAAAGAAAACTGGCTGATGCTACAAATAAGAAAGAGAAAATTGAGATATTTTGAAGATATACAAAAACATGAAGGGCTGGAGAAGACCATCATGGAAGGAGGCATACTGGCAAAGAGAAGAAGAGGAAGACCAAGAAGAAGATGGATTCAGGATGTAACTGAAGGTCTGAACATGACGGCTGCAGAGGCAGGACATCTGCCCCATGAGGGGAGAGAAGTTCCGGAGGACTGTTGGGGTGGCAACGTTCTGCTCAGGACAAGCTATTTGATGATGATGCCGAGTTTCTGTTTGAAATATCTTCATTGCACTCCAAACATGTACATAGGCGCTCTGATCTTCTTCAGAATGTCTATAACAGCGTCCAGCGACTGACCGTACCAGTTCGATTTTGTTTGATGAGCCTACTTTAATACCTATTGTGCTGTTCTTTTCTGGCCACTTCAATCTCTGCTTTTGTAATCTAGTAGTTGATGTGGAGTGGTTGAATTTAAAATCTTCTTTACGGGCCACACTCTATGAGGGCGTTCAAAATATCAGCTCTATCCATTGACTGGCCCTCTGATATGGTGGCAGTCAGTCAACCTGTCTGCTCTCTCATTGCCAACGACACCCATGTGCCCTGGAATGAAGATGTGTAATTCTTCAAATTGTTGACGCTTGTAGTGATTCAGTCCATTGTCTGCGCACCGAATCAGCCTCCACCTTTCAGATCATAACGAATCACTCAGAATGCACGCATGAGTGTAATTTTGTGACTCCGGCCAGGATAGTGCCGTAGTCGTCGTCTGTACCTCCATTCACATGCTGCTTGTTGTCATACTAAATGCACCACTGGCTTCCTTGACCATTCTGCCACATGAGCTTGCAGAAAAGGTCCATGTGGACTTTTCGTCGCGAACTACCAATCCATCCGTGTAACGCACAACGTCACCTTCATTGCAGTTGTCATTAATGATGGCTTTGACGTCTGCATCCAACGCCACGGGATTCCTCTCTCTCTCTCTTTCTCTCTGCAACCTTTGTCGAATTGAATGATGGGGAAGAAGGTGTTCTCGTATATTGAATGCACCGGTATCCATTCTTCCCCATGGTCGATGTTTGTGAGCCCAGCATACCAGCTGAACTGTGTCTCCAGCACGGTCAACCCACGACTTGCCCCGCTTTAACTGATTCCCACCATTCCCACTGGTGTTAAGCAGCGCGTGCAATTGGTGATCCTTTTTAGCCCTTACTTTAAGATACGCCCGTGCTGTAGCTATCTTGAGTCTATACTCCATGCTCGGGAAAAGGTTTTAAACCCTTTCTCGGGAAATTCATCGGAAAGCAGGAGAAATTACTCGGGAAATCCAGAAGAAACATTATCGCCATGCAGGATGTATCTCTTGTACAACCGAGAATGATACACGTAGCCTCATTATGTAGTCTTTCAATGTGCGACTTACTAACAGTGATGATGGTCATTGCATATTCAGCGGTTGAAAAAACCAGCGCCTGGTACAGGGTGACAAGCACCCGTTGCTCGATAGTAGCAGCCGCCACGACTCTCATTGCCGCCAAACCTTTACGTGCCTTCACAATGACATAGTCAACATGTTCCATGAAACACAGGCTGCGGTCAAATATCACACCCAAAAGTTTCATCGATTTAGCTCCGAAGAAACCAACACCTCAGAGTTCCACAATAGGAGTACATGCGTTAACAGTGTGATTATTGAGTGAGAACCATGTTACTTCTGCTTTTGCGGGATTAACAAGTGTACGAGAGACATAATACCAGTCTGTGATGCGGTCAAGTTCTCTCTGTATCTCTCCGGCAATCTCATTTCTGTTTCCCTTGTCTATACACTAGAATGTCATCAGCAAATGACAGTGTTTTAACTCCTTCAATGAGTTGTTATTCTGTGATTGACACCATGTATATGTTGAATACCACAGGGGAAAGAGGAGAAACGTGTGGCAATCCGGAATATGCAGTCACCGACTCAGATAACCAACCACCTCGTTGAGGTGTTGAAAGGGGATGTTCTTCAATTTCTCTCGATCGGCTGTTGGATGAAAACATTAAAATTGATGTTAACTACATCCAAGATTTAAGGAGTTTGAAACTACAATTTGTACACGCAGAACGTAGCCTAATACCTGAAGCTAAGAATGAGAAGTGTGCTTAACCAGTAGCCTAAGTCATGGAAACCATCAGTTTGTATACTCTGTGACAGTGGCGGCTCGTCATTAAGGGCCAGTGGGGCGGGCCCCACCAAAAATAAGGTGTAACGTTTATTTATTATTTTACACATTAAGATATATCCTAACCGAAACCATGATTTTCCCGAAAATTTCCCCACCAACACAAATGATCACGAGCCGCAACTACTCTATGACATCTGCTGATGGAAACTGAGCACCTACTGGTATATTCTAACTCTGAGCGCTAGATATACCACCAGTTCAGAAACGAATAACCAGTTGAAACTAGCTGCAATGATTAGCTTAGAGACGACTTATACAGTAGCTTAAGAACAAATTCTCAATTTTTCTTTAATTAAATCTATAAAGTACATCAGTAATCGAGTTTATTCACCAGGTGCCGTACCGGCTGGCGTTGGCGATCATGGATCTCCACAAATCTCTGTCTCTGGTGTTTGCTATTATCTCAGATGTTGACGTTCTTCCGTGCCGTGATGTCAGGCTATCCAAAATGGGCTGACTCTGTTTTCCCCTGTCTCGTCTCCATTCGATGTTACTAGTTGTTACAAGCTGTTCTAAACCTCACTTTCTCATCACATTCTGGGGTCGCCCGAGTGGTTACCGGGGCCCAAATTTGAGGTGTAAGAATAGAACCACTGTTACCTGTCACGCATGTCGTAAGAGGCGACTAAGGAGGTTTGGCTGAAATCGGATGCATGTGTCCTAAACTTGTAGAAGTCTATGCGTTTAGGGGCGTAACAAACCAATGTGCAACGTATACACGTTCTTGGCAAAGATCAAACCTATCACAAAGAGTGATTAAAATTGGTAGTAAAGAACGAACGCAAAGAAGAAGATCACATGCCGGAAAAATGATGACTGCTTCTTTCTTATATTGATAATAAGCTTACTCTGTGTCTTGACCTCATTCAGCACCTCCACATTTGCTATTTTAGCAGTCCATGTTATTCTCATCATTCTTCTGTAAAACCAAATCTCTGTGGCCCTCAGAGATTTTTCGATCTGTTTGTTTACTGTCCATGACTCACATTCGTATGTCAGTATTGGATCTATGTAGCACTGTATAAATCTCATTCTGCTATCAGTTGACATGACTTGTTGCATACAATGCTTCTCATTTTCTGGAACGCTGCTTTGGCCTGTCCCATTCTGCCTTTATTTCTGATCTGCATCTGATGTTACCAGGACTCAGAGGTGTTTCAATTGCTGAACTTGTATTAGAACTTTGATAACACTCGGTGTAGCTCAGAAATAAATAAAACAGTTCAGGCAAGAACAGTATTCCAGATAATAAAATGTATTATGTTCAATTGGGTGAAGGGAGAAATGACTGGATGGATATTTGAACACCATTGATTAGTTGTGATGCTTAAATCCAACTGACTGTCGTTGAGCTACAGTGCATCTCTAGCAAGAATACAAAGTGAAAGTTACAATAGAAGTCAGTAGTTTCATATCAATAGTTTTAATTTGATTTCTTGTTGTTAAAATAAAATTATAATAGATACAATTTTGTTAAAAGCACAATTTAAAATATAATTCCAATGGTAATCTTCTTCTTCTTCTTTGCGTTTGTTCTTTAGAACCAATTTTAATCACTCTTTGTCATATGTTTGATCTTTGCCAAGAACGTGTATACGTTGCACATTGGTTGCCAATGGTAATAATAGTGTTAATATAAGTTTCAAATCATGTGAGAGCATACATATACTGCAGCAGTTTTAGCTGGGTGCACAGTTTAAATGTAACATAGAAAAATCACAGAAGGCTATTTGGATGTAGTTGTACATAACTGTCAAGAGTACAATGGATAGTTGAAACAAAAATAAGGACATTTACAGTGAGGTGAATACTAGAAGGATAATTATAAGGATCAGGAAGTAACAGTCATAAATTGCAATGAAATCAGAATGGTTTGAATACTGTCTTAACCACATTACAAAAAATAGTGAAAAGAGTCAGGAATCCGCAGAAACTTCAGCTACTGAACAGCTTAACACTGTATCACAGAAAGGTAACAACAGAATTGGGTAACAGCGGACAGTGACAACAATTTATAGAGGATCATGATTGCACAAAAAACATGAGACAGAAATATGGGCATGTGTCTCTACCAATTGTTTCTTAGGTTGGTAATCTCAGGTCATTTCCCAGCTGAAGTGGGATATCTCCAACCACAAATGGCTTTCAGTTATCAGTTATATGAGGACTATCATCATAGCACTCGGACATGTCCATAGGTGCTCTGATCTCAGTCTCAGTAAATCCAGCAGCGTCCAGCGACCCAACACGCCAGTGCGATGTTGATTAATCAATCTCTTTGCATATTTAGTATGTCGTTCTTTTCGGCTGCACCAATATTGACACCCATCTCTTTCAATGTGGTCAGCGAGTGGGATTCACGCCTGAAACTCCTCTGTTCTGAAAGACTCTCAATGCGTGAAGAATGTCACTTCGATCCATTGCAGCTCCCTCTGATATTGTAGCTAAGTCAGCCAATCTATCAGCTCGTTCATTACCCCTAACTCCTGCGTGCCCAGGGACAAAAATAAAGGTGATTTCTCTGATCATTGTCTTTACCAGTACCTCCACCCAATTACATAAATGGCTTTCAATTCAACCCAGCCTTAACTGGGTACTACAGAAACACTAGAAAGGCAATCAGTGTGATGTTGACCACATTCTCCATCAGGTGCCATTGTCAAAGATATCATACAGTATTCAAACAGGCTCTATTATCTTTCATAAAACTCAACACGAATACATTTTCAGTTCAGCACCATCCTAGATATACATTACAAACGATTTCATCTAATCATATCTCATCCCTGAGAACATTACAAATGGAAACATGTGATCGTCCGAGTGGCTGCGGAGCCCAAATTTGGGGTGTAAAGAATAGAACCACTGTTACCTGCCACGCATGTCGAAAGAGGCGACTAAGGAGATTTAGCTGAAATCGGATGTGCATGTCCTAAACGTGTAGAAGTCTATGCGTTTAGGGGCCTACCAAACCAATGTGCAACGTATACACGTTCTTGGCAAAGATCAAACATATCACAGAGAGTGATTAAAATTGGTCGTAAAGAACGAACGCAAAGAAGAAGAAACATGTGATCTTTACTGCTAGTTTAGTATGATTTCTCATAATCCAGTTTGATTGCTTCCCTCAATTTATTTCAATGCATCTGTGCCAAAAGTTTACAGCATTCTATTGAACATTGACCAACTGGAAAACTTTTTATAAGTTAGCATATTCAATAAATAATAGTAAATATTTTCAATGTTTTGTTGTGAGGTTTAGAAAATGTTTTAAAATAAAATGAAAGTGGCATATGACATTTATATTGACATTTTGTGAAAAGTGTACTGGATAGTAACATACATTTGAAAATTAACAACAGTAATCTCCAAATACCCAGCAACTGGAGTGGGATAGCTACTTTGTCACTGATACAGTGGGTACAAAGCTCAAGATCGTTAACCCAAACAGGTGGACTACAGAAATAACAGAGACAGTGCAAGACACTATTTATGATGCGCACACAAAAGCCTGTCTAAAGATCTCTTCTTCTACTGATGTTGTGAGGCAAAACAGGATTTGAAAAAGAAAAGTCAGCTTTAAAAATAAAAGTACTGTTTAGCGATTCAAGATCTGTTCTCCTGGCTATCTCATGTCCCAGACAAGACAAGCTCATTCAGGACATAGCTAAAATATCAGCCTGATGTCAAAAAAATCAGAACTGGTCTTACAGTGGATACCAGCTCACTGTGGCATACCAGGAAACGAAAAGGCTGACAAACTCGCAAGGGCTGGGGGGGAGCCTAACACAACACCACCCAACATAAAGTTTTACAGAAGCAAAGACTCTCCTGAAATAATTCAGGAAAATGATCTGGAGAAAACAAATGGAGGATACAACCCAGAGCACGACAGTATAAATACACTAAACAGAAAAGCACAGACCACAGTCTTCAGACTTGGAACGGGACACTGCAGTCTCAGAGCACACCTCCACAGAATGGGTCTCAGGGACTCGGCAGCCTGCACCTGTGGAGCACCTAAGCAGTCCCCAGAGCACATCCTGCAAGACTGCCCTAGTCTGGGTAGTGAGCGATTGGAGATATGGCCAACAGAAACAACCCTACAAGACAAACTATGGGGAGCCGGTGAAGACCTCAAGCGCACCGCCCTGTTTATGACACATACTGGAGTAGTCGCATAGCAAAAGTTGATCGCAGAAGAAGAAATAAAAGTATATTCATGTACATACAAAATAACATGTTATTCATAAAATTTGCCTACAAAAATAAGTGAACTAGAGCTTTTTTTGGTACCTATATCTGCGCAGTGAAAAAGTAAACATAAATTAATTTGGCTAGAGTACGTTTTTCCTTGTGGTAGCTAATCTATGTTAAAAAAAACTTTGCCAGTCTTTAAAAGTTACTAATTCAGGACTCGCTTCAGTGCAATGTGTGAATAATATTTAACTTTGGTATTCTTATCTAAACACGTAGTCACAAAGTACTGTAGTTTTACAAATTACAAAAACAATGACAATATACAGCAAAGTTTCGACCAACAAGGCCTTTATCAAGCAACGAACAACAGGAGTGACAAATTTTAAAAAACAATTACATATGGATGACTAGATACGGAGACATTCAAACGTTTCTAATGAAAATCTGGGAATAAAAACGAATAACGAAATAAATGTAACACAAAAAACCACACATAAGAACTAGAAAAGAAGAGAAACAATATAACATCAAGTAAATATATAACTTGAATACATGCAACATATGCACATATAGGTTACAAGGCATGAGAAGAGAAAGTACTAAGAAGCATAGGAATGTAATACATTGAGCCCATGTGGTCGCAAGGTACCATACAACGAAATCAACCGATTCTCCAGAGCAAATCGACTGTGATCATCTGAGGAACATGATCGGATGGCTGCGACCTGGACATCGTGAGCTCCTAAATGGCCAGTATCATTGAAATGGGTTGCTACATGGGTCACAGAGCATTAGCGTATGTCGCGCAAGTGTTGGGCGAATCGGTCACTGAGTCTCTTGCCTGTCTCGCCGATATAAGCCATGTTACACCGCTTACAGATAATGGCATAGATAAGATTACGGCAATCGCATGTGAAACCATCTTCAATAACAAATGTGGCTAAAGGAAAAGATACAGTATGTGTCTGTATCACATAAGCACACGTATTGCAATGCCCCCGGCCACACTGGACAGTGCCAAAATGACTCTGGATATTGGACTTAAGGCGACGATATCCTTAAGACTTGTCCCGTCTGTAAACCACCAAAGGATAGTTGGGGAAGACTGAACGGGTCTCAGGATCTGACATAAGGATAGACAGATGACGGAATAATATATATATTATTATACTTTCTTTATATTATAATATATTCATATATATTATAATTATCTAACACATTCAGATACGTTGATAAAATTTTCATTAACATGTAAATCAGGGCTGTCCAATGCGGTGCTCGTGGGTGCCTGCGCTGCACATTTATTGCACCTCAAGTTACTCCGAAGAGTGATGGGGAAGAAGCAATGGGTATTGCAGCTGAAACTCTTTACAATGATCATAAAGATATATCTCAAGTTATGTCTTCCATTAAGAGTACCCAATTGTCTTGTCAAACTGTAGCTAGACGGGTTGAACAGATTTCTAATAATTTGTAATCACAGCTGTATTGCTATTTGCAGTCGTGTGAACATTTTTCATTTCAGTTCAATGAAAGCACAAATTTTGAATAGTGCACAGTTGTGTGTATTTATTAGAAAAATTTTTTTCTAATTCTACAGTAAAAAAAGGAGTTAATTAACTCTTAGTGGACCAGGGCAAAAGTTATGTTTTACAAGCGCTTTCACGTTTTGATAACCAAACGCCACTTAGCGTGGCGGAATGTAAAACGCTCCACTTCAAACGCCACTTAGCGTGGCGCTTGGTCCACTAAGAGTTAAACTTCTTCCTCTTAATGACCGTACTAGAGGGCAAGGCATTTTCAACATATTTCTTACATCTGTTAAGGAGAGTAACTTACTAAAACTTATTGCTATAACAACTAATGTGGTAGATTCAATGACTGGTAGATACAGTGGGTTTCTTGCTCCTTGTTCAAAGGATGAATCAGCTCCAAAATGTATCTTTTATCATTGTAATAACCACCAGGAATCTTTATGCACAAATGCAATGAAGTTCGAGCTTCAGTCTTCTAATTGTGATAAGTGAATTTCTTAAATCATCTCCAAGGCAATATCATGGGGGACTTGATGACATATCATAGCTATAAGATTATTTTTTTTGGACAGATATTACCTTAAAATTAAATGTTAGTTAGTTAGTTTGTTCCTTTCGTGCCAAAGGCGGCACATAGGTTTTAGATCTACATGTGATGTGGTTCGTTGCTAGCAGTTGGAGATCTTGTATGGTTTTACATCCCAATAGTTTACTTTATTGTTGGATTGTTCCTCGAAGAGTGGTCTTAGGTCTTCCACGTTTTCTTTTCCCAACTAGTGACTACATAAGGACTTGTCGATTTAGTCTCTGTTTGTCTGATCTATGAAAATCTTGGATGGGTCAGGTTGAGGACTGTATTGAACAGGTGTGTACACTTGAAGACATTGATCCCGGTGAAGAATGGATACCAGTGCCAACAGGAATCGATACATCTTTTTCTGTATACATCAAACTTGATAAAGAAAGCAGACAAGACAACCCACTTGTCGTGGAGGCAGCAGTTCAGGCATTGATTTCTGAGAACGCATCTGAGCATAATGTAATCATTTACACGGATGGTTCGGTGATTCGACATGTGCAGAGCTCGTGGGCTTTCACTGCTCAGGTTGGAGATGTTGTGAAGGAAGACAGTAGTGGTTTTGTCGTGACAACGAGCAGTCTCACTATGGAAATCATGGCGGTTACCAAAGCGATGATTTGGCTAGAATCACAGACTTTTATCCATGCATGTTTTCTCAGTGACTCAATGAGTATGCTCAGAAAGATTGAAACAGGATGGGCTTTGAGACATTGGATGGAGTCGCTGGGGAGGTCTAAGCTGACAAAGATCAGTTTTATTTTTGTGCCAGGGCATGCAGGTGTAAGGGGAATGAACGTGCAGATAGGCTTGCAGGTATGGTTGCTGTACAAAGCGGGCGAGCAATGGACCAGGCTGATATTATAAATTCCTTAAGGGAGAGAACATGATTCACGTAATAGCGGTGAATCTACAACACTAACCAGACTGCAAGAACTCAAAGTTAGGTGTGGTGTAGCTCGACAAGAACGCTATGCTGGCAGACAAAGAAGAATTGTAAACCAACAAAGAACCGGTGTCGTTAGTTGCCACACGCTGATGGACATACTGAGGGAGAGATCGGAGCACTTATGGACTAATTTGTTCGACGGGCAGTGATGGTGATCCGACGACTAAACTAAACTTGTCTGATCTAAGAACATGACCTAAATATTTCCACCTACGTTTCCTTATATTTGATATGGGTTGTTGGTGTGTTCTATCTCTCACTGTGCTGTTAGAAACGAAATCACTCCATTTTACTTTTAATAATTTTCGGAGACATTTATTCTCAAAATTTTAAATGTAAAGTCTCAAATTACATTGGAAAGGTCGTGAAATCTCCGACACTATAAATTCAATAAGCACGTTTAAAAAAATGAAAAATTTGGATTGAACATACAAAAAATCACTTTCCAAATTTGAAATCTATTGCTGAATCTATCAGTGGCGGTGTATGTGATACTTTTTTACAAACATCTTGAACTCCTTACTGTCAAATTTGCTAACAGATTTAGTCAGTTTTCAACCCTTGAAAAATTATAATGTTATCCAATAACACGTTTGCATCTGTTGATGTATCTAAACTTGGAAGTAGTGTCTGCGAAGAAATTCTCTAAAAATATAATCTTGAAGTGTAATCAAATCTTGAATATACAAGAAGACAACATTTTTTAAATCCTCTCTTGGCAAAAACGAAAATGTCTGGACTTTGGTGGACAAGAATAAATATTCAATAATTAGTAGAGTTATTTAGAAAATATATTCATGCTCTCATTCAACATATCTTTGCGGTTTTGTTTTATCTATGAATATCATCAAAAATAAAAATCTATCCTGTCTGACAGACTCAAACTAAGATGATACATTAAAAACAGACTGTTTCAGTTGCACTCCAACATTTTGTCAACTTGTAACATATATGCAGTGTCATATTTCACACTATTTTTAAATGTTAAGTACATTAATTAACAAAAATTAAACGTGAGGACTACAAGTTAGGATTAAGTTTTCATATGTTATTAATATGTTTTAACACTTTCAAGCTTTTAAGCCGATATACTGACTTGCAACTATATTTGAAGATGGCACAAAACCAATATACTGGCTAATTCAGTATACATTGTAATATAAATAAGCCCAAAGGTAAAAAAAAATACAGAGTTAAAGCGTTATTATTTTGTTACCCATGTGTTGGCAGGGCTCTAAAGGGGAGCAAGGAATAGTACTACTGCTACCTACAAAGCATGTTATAAGAGGCGACTGAGGTAGGGGCCTAGGAAAGCTATCCTAGTCAATAAAAAGCGTAGCAGAAATCAGATGTGCTGGCCTACTTGTAGGCACATACCTAGCACAATGTACAGTCGCTCTTAGGCTCGGATCACATACAAATCACAAAGAGTGGTTAACAAGCGTTCAAAGAAGAAATTACTATCAATATCACACTATTATTATTATTCATCTTATTATTGCAATCGCCACATGGTGCCCGTGCCTCCCCAGCCATAAGTCAGATGTGCCCCAGTATACAAAAAGGTTGGATATCACTGATGTAAATGTATAATATGCTGCTTTATATTCTTAAGTAAGGCATTAAATTATAACAAGTGAATTGTAATTTTTAAATGAACTTCCTCACTGTTCCATTTACAACAGCGCAGTATGAGTGTGCTTCAGCTGGGAAATCCTCAACATAATTCTTTTTCTTATCTTCCTTCTGATACCAATCTTGTCTGTGGTAGGTCTTGTAATAGAAGTTGGAGAACAAGACAATATGTGACACCATATATGCAATCAACACATACCCATGCTCAACTGGGTACCCACAGTTGACATATACAAGGTACATAGTCTTTAAAAGTACAAGCCAGAACTGGATCTGTATTGACAATGCAAGAATTACATGTTAGTCTATAACTTTAGATTCAATGAAAAGAGCATTTCACCTCTGATGCAAGTAGTGTTTTATTATGTGCTGAGGATATTAGGGTGAGTGTGAACAAATTTTTTCATACAGAACAGATCAGAGTGACAAATCGTATTCCATTTTGTTACTCTCTCTCTCTCGATCGTTCTTAAGTCGTTTTTATCCTTCTATTGTGATATATAAACAACCAAACATCAGAATGGGATGTATGTGCACAGCATTCAGTACCAATTAGAGCTCAGAGTGTTTATCCTTCGGTGGTGTGTTCGGTTTCAACCAGCGTTTGTGAACGGTTCGCTCTCCATTAGCGTTTTGCTGTCCCCAGCCAAAACCCACAAGGCAGCAGGTTGCTATTGTCTTTCAGGGCAGCGATCCATAGACGACCTGCCCTCCCGGGCTGATGAGTGTCATCTGCCCAGAGTCTGTTACAGAAAAGCTCAAAGCTGTACAATGTTAATATTAATAAATTCAAGTGTTACAAATCTACAGGGAAAACGCTATTGTTATTAGTCTTCTTCTTTGTGTTCATTCTTATCAACCAAGTTAAACCACTCTTACTGATCTGTGTGGTTTGTATGCCACAAACCTTAGTATGTTGCATCCCAGTTTTTAGGCACCTACAGCATGCAGGACAGGCACATTCAAATTTCAGCTTAATTGTTATTAGTAAAACCAAATTAACTGCACTCTGAACAAAAAATAGGCGCTCAGTCGTTCTCATTAGATAATAAGGGATATGTATGCTGAGGGTTCCTATAGCTTGCTAGTTGTACAAGTTATTCAGTCAACAGAACCTACATCAAAAATTGTTAATGCTTTAGACATTTGTTCAGAATGAATCCCAACCAGTCTGCAATAAGAAAATATTATATAAGTCATCAGACTCAAGCTGCAAGGAAAAAAAGGAGACCCAGAAAATTATGACTGGAAGTAGCCAAAGAGACATTTAACAAATTTAATATAACAAGCCCCACACTTTGTGATGTCCAGAAAACTACATCTTTGATTATTTATTGTTTGTTCCCCTGCGTTAACAAAGCCACATTGTTCTTCGTTAATTTCTGGTTTTATTTTTATTCTTACCTTCTCATGATAATGCTTAAAAATAATTTTGTCACGTGACTCATGAGGCTGGTTGTATGGTGTTATTTATATTTTATCGTTCCTATTGTCTATTCCCAGGTGGAAGATGGAGCTGGCTGTCCACTCTTGCCGTTAAGCATAGGGATGGGAGCTTTAATTTGCGTTCTAGAGCCAGATGAGTCGCCCTTGTTGTGTTATATCCGTGTTTATGTAGTGTGGTCTTGATAATGTCTATTAATCTTTTTCTTGGTCTTCCCTTAGCACTAGTACCCGATCTCTTTTTATTATATGCTGTTATTAGTGGTTGCTATTCTTATTGTTCCTATACTTAGTAAAGAATTATCTCATATGAATTATCTCTTCTTTACCCTTTGCCCCTAGGGAGGCTTAGGTCTCCTGTCCAAGCCCTCCTATCCATGGTCATCTTTTACAGATCTCCCTCTCTCCTATTTTCTTGCAATCCGTTTTCAACACCATCTCCAGGTGTTCCTGGGTATTCCCATACCTCTATTACATTTCATCAGGTTGATTCAGGAGTGCTTCCTTGCAGTGTCCTTCTTTCTCGGGTGCAAGCTATG
Source organism: Arion vulgaris (assembly GCA_020796225.1). Taxonomy (NCBI): domain Eukaryota; kingdom Metazoa; phylum Mollusca; class Gastropoda; order Stylommatophora; family Arionidae; genus Arion; species Arion vulgaris. Next base: position 45,407,344 of record CM036764.1, on the reverse strand, counting down.
AATTTCCCCTGGTTGTAATTTCTGTAGCTATTTAATGTTTTTTACGGGGTGGGGTAGCTAGCCTCATGCTCAACCTCCTTAGTCACCTCTTATGACATGCATGGCAGGTAACAGTGGTTCTATTCTGTACACCTCTAATTTGGGCCCCGGTAACTACTTGAGCGTATATGAATTATAATAATGAAATATGACTTCCTATCTTTCTCTAAATCATGGATAGCGAATTTGTTGTTAAAATTTGACTTGACCATAACTCTCTAAGTACAACGAAGAACTTATGAAGACTTAGTCATTGATATGGAAGCAGATGGAAGTATCAATAGCAAAATCAGCAATCGTTATACAAAAGCTAACCAATTACTGGGACAGTTAACACCACTGTTGTCACATAAAAAGGTACCGCTAAAAACTAAAGCAAATCTCATAAGAAAGATTTTCTGGCCAACACTATGTTACCAGTGTCAAACATGGCCAATAACAGCAGCTAATGAGCGGAAAATCATAACGACAGAGATGAGGTGTCTTAGAAGAGCTGCAGGTATGACAATAAGAGACAAAATTAGAAATGAAGAAATCAGAAGAAGACTGGATGTGAAACCAGTCATACAATTCATAAAAGAACAACAGATTAAATGGTTTGGACACCTGACAAGAATGCCCTAGTATTGCCTACCACAGAGAGCCAAACAGAAAACGTATAATGAGTACAAAGCAAGAGGAAGACCATGCAAAAGATGGAGCGACAACATCAAGAACAGTTTTACGAAAATGAATATCAGCTTACAAAGTGCCTTAAAACAAGTACACACAAGATCACTCCGCCCCCCTCCTCACCCCACACACTTCTATAAAGAAGTAAATGGTGGAAGAGAAGAAGAAGTCATTGATAAAGGTGGAAATTGGGTGCCACTGTGATTATTTGCAGATTTGTGGAGATTTCATTACTTATGCATATATACATTAGCTGAAGTAATCTGCGATCAGTTATTTGAATCAGCTGACAGATGTGTTAACTATACATACCAGCTGTAAAGAAGTTAGGTACTGTTTCCACCACAGGTAAGGCTGCATTGCTGGTCCCATAGCAGACAGCATATAGTACAGGTACATTAGCGCATGAACTCCAGAGTTTAATGTTGCAGAAAAAAATGCTGTAAACAAGAATATATTTACACCTCAAAATAAACAACTTGATAACATTATGTCCTAAACAACAGTCAAATGATTATCCATTACTCTCAAGTAATACCAATCTTACTGGCTATCTGGATAGGCTGAGCTGAAAATGCTAGTAGTGCTACTAACAAATACAGCAGACAAGGAAAAAAGTATGTCTCCTTTATCTATCAAATATTTATCTTATGTCTCATTTATCTATCAAATATCTATCTTAAGTCTGTCTCATTTATCTATTAAATATCTATCTTATGTCTCCTGTATCTTTCAAATATCTATCTTATGTCTCCTTTATCTATCTTCTTCTTCTTCTTTGCGTTCGTTCTTTACGACCAATTTTAATCACTCTTTGTGATATGTTTGATCTTTGCCAAGAACGTGTATACGTTGCACATTGGTTTGGTAGGCTCCTAAACGCATAGACTTCTACATGTTTAGGACATGTGCATCACATTTCTGCCAACTTTATCTATCAAATATCTATCTTATGTCTCATTTATCTACTAAATATCTATCTTACGTCTCATTTATCTACTAAATATCTATCTTAATTCTCATTATAGGATGATCCCCATGCTGCTAGTATAGTGTATTGGTTAGAAACAATTGAAAGAGTTAAAAAACATAAACAGACAATGACAGACAAGAAAAAGTGAAGTTTTCAAGACAAACCTTCACCGCCTCCTACAAACTTGACTGCCATCCACCACAGCAGTGGCATAGTGGAATGATGATATACATGTAAGAATGTGATCTGACTATTTTTTTTCCGAAGCACAAAAAACACCTGAAAATAAAGAATTGTTGATGTCAGAAGAATGGTAAAAAAAAATAACAGAACACAGTACTATCTCAAACAATAAATGTCAACAGGTTTGTTAATGTATTTAAATTGTTTAAAATTAAATGTTGCTTTTACCAAAATTATACATAAGTTTTAATGAATATACTAAACAAAGTAAGCTGGAACATGTTCTGCTGGATAAGACACTACCAGTACAACAGACTCTAGTTAGACTCCAAATGTGATACAGCAGTAATAAATGGTTCAAGCATGAAGTGCCAGAGAGTGGAGTTCTATCCTCTACTTTATTCCTCATATACATGAGTGATACAAATGAAATTATTTCCTGAAAATGAAAATTGCGATATATACTGATGATAAGAGCAATGTTCAACACAATCTTTCTCCCACATTATGTTACCAGTGCCAAACCTGGACGCTGACAACAAACGATAGAAGAAAACTAGTAATGACAGAGATGAAGTGTCTACGCAGAATGCTGGGTGTAACAAGAAGAGACCAGTTGAGAAATGAAGACATCAGGAAAAAGTGGGTACAACATCAGTACTAGACTTCATCAAGAAACAACCAATTAAATGGTTGCCACGTAAGCAGATTACCATCAGACAGTGCACCTCAAAGAGCAATGCTGCTCGATACAATGGGCACAAAGCAAAAGGCACGCAAAGATGGACCTCGGAGATAACAGAGGCGGCAAAGAGACTATCTATGAAGCGCATACTACGACCCGCTTTAGAAATCTCTTCCTGACCTGACACTGTGAGGCAAACAGGATTCGAGAAAGAAAAAGAAAGAAAAAAAAAACTGATGATATAGCAATTATCTGAGTAGAGAAGAAAGCTTATGTACAACAAAACTCAGGTTATAGTCAATTATGGAAACCTTGCAGCCTGAACTAACAAGTATGTTATGTCTATGAAATGAAAATCGTGGCATATCCCAAAGGACGTAGCCATCAACCACAGTAAACAAGTTGTTGATTTTCTAGGCACCACTTATACGTTCAGTAGTTTGCCATTGCTTTCTGAACAGGTGGCGCCATCATCCTTTTGTTAAAATCAACGGAAACAATTTGCAAGCAAACTGTCCAGCGTGATTCAAACTCAGAGCGTCGGGGTTAATAGACAGAGTCACTAACCCCTAGGCCACAGACGCCACCACATTATGTCTATCTATAAATACACATAATACAGATTGTCCTACACGATTTTTGATGCGTGGTGGTATGCTCCAACTATCAAGCTGAAATGTATGTGCTAGAAGTCATTTTGTATCAACTGAACACTGTTTTAATGTCTCTGCATCAAATGCACAAAACATAATTATTTTAAATAAATGCTTATGTGGTGCCGGGGTTGCAAGGAGCAAATAATAGTACCACTGCAACCTACAAGGTATGTCATAAGAAGCGACTGATGTAGGCCCTAGGGATGCTACCTAGTAAATAAAAAGCATCGCAGAAATCGGATGTGCTGGCTTACTTGTAGGCACATAACTGGCACAAATACAATCGCTCTTAGGCTCAGATCACATACAAATCACACAGCGGTTGACAAGTGGTAGATATGGAGGCATTCGAAGAAGAAAATCTTACATAAAGCATACAAGTTAGCTAAGACGGACTAAACATAAGAACAACCCTTCACAGCAACAACCCTTCACAGCAACAACCCTTCACAGCAACAACCCTTCACACAATCAAACAAATCTTAAAAATATATATTTAGCTAAACAAATGGATCACGGGGAAAACTGGAAGAGAGGTCTTAACAGACATATGGTCAACCCAAACAACAAGATCAGCAACCTCACAAGGTGAGATCAAAGCACCATTTAGCTGCTCTGAACCCAACACATGTCCCTTAATAATCACTATACATTTTTTAACATAAATTCTTGCAGACTCATTAGGTATGAATGATATAACTAATCTTATATGAATGATATAACTAATCTTATATGAATTATATAACTAATCTTATATGAATGATATAACTAATCTTATTTTTTAGACTTTTCGTGGTAAAAGTTAAACTGGTTTTAATCAATACATAGATTTATGTTGTTCTGAAATTGATTATTAGTCCACGAAAGCATGACTATTTTATTATTCTAGTTGGGAGTTTCAGCGAGGAAAAAGAGGGGTGTTATTTAATTAATAACGAATATATGTGTATTTTGCATGAACAGAACACTAACCAACAATTAATTTCTCGTTTGTAAAATGTATTTAGTACAACACAATTGAAGGAAAGGAATTATGCCTTTGTTTTGTCCCTTGAACTCCATGAAATTCATGATGAAAGTATATTTAGTGAATAAACATATAATGTCATCTCAAACTGAATAGTTCACAAATAGACTAGCTTGGTAACCATGTGTTGCAGATTTGCAGTGGTCCAGATATTTGGTATGGTAGATTGATTACACAACAATAATGACCTAGGTTATTAGAATCTTAGTATATAGAAATGACTAAGATATGTGTCCAATTTATATTATTACTTACCGTGTCCATGAGCTCAATAATTTTTGAGAAATAAAACCACCAACATGCACTGGCAAGCTGTAAGAGAAAATCTTTATTGAGAGGTAGAAATAGTTACCTGTATGCATATTATTTTTGCCCAACACCTAGCCTTTACTTTTGAAGCCCTGGTTGTTCTAATATCTTTACAGAAAATATAAGTAATTAGTGCTTTCAAATTTTTTGGAGAATAGTTAGTTAGTTAACAAAACCAACATCACTGTATTTCAGGCAGACCCATGGGTGCATAGTCTTTTTTCAAAAGACAGCAAAGGATATGTACACTTATGGTTCTGGAAACTTTATAGTTACACAACTTATTCAATCTTGCTCTAATCTCTTTCTTGCATAGGAAGATCTCAGTGACAGACTACAAATTCCACAGCTTGAGCTAGGGACTCTAAGTAATTTTTTGAGGATGATGACAACTTGTAGGAATTACATTTTTCCCAACCAGGCAGCAACTTTCCCTGCTACTCTTATAAATATCCAACTGTCAAGGGGTTCCTTAACATGCTCAACTGCAGCATGGGACCCATGTTTTATCTTTCATCTCTAATCCTTGCCCAAATTGTAGAAGAACATTTCAGACCCACCTCCGGCTCACTAGTCATCTATGCACACACAGACAAACATAATGCAACTACATTCTCTAGGATGAAAAATAGTGATCATTATCACCGTTGATGGACAAGCATCATCATCAATAGTACTAGGAACTTAATCTCTTCTAATTTAGATAAGGAATCAATGGAAAATAGTCTGATTATTCCCTGTTGGAAATGAACCAAGTACTTTTGGAACAAGAGCCATACCTCCACGACACTGAGATCCCGTAAGAAAAGAATCGAATCTATCCAATGATTACTAACATACCTAGGTCAGCAGAGACAGATCACAATTCTTCACCTCAGGACAGGATATAATAAATTAAATAAACAATGCTACTCTAATACAGTTGATACAAAGCAAAAGGCCATCCATGCAAAAAGTGGACCTCAGAAATAACAGAGGCAGTGAGAAACACTGTTAATAAAGTGCACAAAAAAGACTGTTCTATAAATCTCTTCTTAACCTGATGCTCTGACGCAAACAGGATTAGAGAAAAGAATGAAGAGAAGATTGTTCCTTTTGTTATACTTGGATTCAATTTGGATTTTGAAGATCGAAATTGTCTTGACTTATTAAGTAAACATAACCAAGATATATTTACAAAACAGATAACTGATGTAATGTATCATCCATGGCATCAAAAGTTGACCTTCAGATAAAATACAATAACACAAAAATAATAAAAACACGATAATTAAAGCAAATATCACGCTGAAATCCAAAATTCTATTAAAAAAACCAAAGCAGTTCCCCTATTTTAATAGCAATTTTAACTACATGGGAGATACAAAGAAAAAGAAATTATGCTGCACACTTTTAGAGCAACATCAGCTTTCGAAAACCTAAATAATATATGGAACACCAAGTTATAATTAAAAAACTAAATTATGAATTTTCATTTCTAATGTTTTATCAATCCTAACATAAGCCAGCGAGAGTTGGAAAATGACCAAAGATATAGCAAGTAAGTTGAATGCATTTAGAAATAGATATCTGCAGAAAAAAAACATTAAATGTTATGAATTCACGAGAGGTGATTAAATGAGAGAAATATCTGGTCAACCACTAGTAACAACTGTTATAAAAAAGAGAAGGTGGAGATCAGTTGGGCATACTTTGAGAAGAAATGATCAAAGAATCGCAAAGCAAGCAATGAAGTGGGAAGCAAATAGCTCAAGAAACAAAGAATACCCTAGGGAACCCTGACAAGAACGTTACTGAGAGAGGCAAGAAAAATTGGACTCAATTTCATAGAAGAGATTGAACAAGTTGCCCAGGATAGAGCAGTATAAAAAACTGCTTGTATGTCTTGTGTAAAGTATAACGAGATGAGAGAAACATAAAATGTTTATTAAAATGTATGCAATAAATCATATAGATCTTTTTACTTTTACATGTACGAACAAGTGACTTTACATTCCCTTTTGACATGAAACATGCAATGAAATATGTTCATGATGATGCCTACAACTAACTGTAGCTGTAAGGTGCCATTAGAACAGACACTATATATTTTTATTTTGCTGACAATATTACTATTTCAATCAAGTTTCCTTACATTTCTTCCATCAAACGAGTGACTGTACATCTTACGGTGATGCTGTTAATACAATTGAAGAATTAACTTTTGTCATTTAGTTGATGCTCTTTATTGCCAGCTTTTTCGTGGACATCTCCTTGTTCTAGAGCAACACTTTTAAAATGTTTAAGACTGGCAATTTGATTGCTTTCTAATTAGGTATTCACACCAGTATCATGAATACCTTTTATTCTGGTATATGTATATGTATTATATAACTCTCAGTCGATGCTTCACAAGATCCAGAAGGGCAGGTTTCAGTATGAGTGGATGTCGTCTATAGAAGTTTCTAACCTTCAGAGGCTTACATGGATATACTGTCCTTGGCATGCGGGTGTTTATGATAATGAGAGAGAGGACAGAAGTTGAAGATGGATAAGGGGATGTTCTTTGGTCTCTTGCGACTGTCTGTTGGATGAGGACACTAAAATCGATGTTGAATTGATCAAGCGATTTAGGCAGTTTGGAGTTATCCGTTGCACAAGTAGAACTGGACGCCTGAGGGGCAGAGTGAGAGGTGTGTTTAATCAGCGAGCCATGGGAACCATCAGTATGCATATTTTTCAATATCCGTTGGGGGAGACTGAGCACCTATGGGTCTTCCCGGAGTGCATTGACGTCAGTTTAGTAACCAATAACCAGTTAACTTTATTGCGGATGTAGTAAACTGTTGTTACAACCAACTCAATACTAGTAACATGAGAAAACATTGCATAATATGAACTAGTTGTTACTGAACTTACCCTAACTGAATAAGGGTTGTCAGAATAATCCATTGCTTGACATGAGAGACTGAATCCTGGAGCAGTCCATGATGATAAAATGAACTGTTGATAATTGTTAAAGCCATAAATCAACACTCTCTAACATTAAAAACAAAAATTAATATAACATGGGTCATAGTTAATCATTTCTGAAATTTATTTTTAAATCTAATAAGACAGAAGAATTAACCCTTTCGCTCTGCATTATTTTTACATCTGGACGCATTTATTTTGCAAATTCCAATTTAACATTTAATGTCAAGTTTTTAAAATCTTTATAACTCTAGTACTGTTTCTCTAAAGTATGACATTTTATATATATCAAATTGTTGCTAATTGGATTATGAATACACTAATATAATAATATTTTCCATCAGGTGATATACGTTCAAGAAAATTAAATTATTGTAGCATAACTATTTAAAAAAAACAAAAATCATAAAAAATATTTATACTCACAGGGTTGTTTTACATCTTAATATTCATAGATGTTTCCAGAAGTAGCAGTTTAATGAAGATAGTCCATGTGTGAACATATTCGATAAGTTTCATCTAATTAGGTGCACTAGTTTTTATAATATTCAAATTTTAGTGCGGACATGTCAACAAATGGTATGTTCAACGTCCATCCATTAGAAGCAATTATAACATTAGACTTAGAATTACAACTATCGATACTACATTTCATAAACAATGAAATGTCATTATTACCATAAATTAAATAGTCTTCATTACTATCACAAGTTATAATTTGATTTAACAATACTCAAGATTGCACTGTATAACCTCATTTTGGTCTTTAATTTTTATGAAAAAAATATGACTCGAATTTAAGCCGATAACACATGCTTTCCCACTTTCAAATCTTTGTTAAAAGGAGGTAGATATGTACCTACATATAAGTACGTTCCGTTTCTGAAGATTTTTTTAACTTCAGTTTAGGGGTTGTAAAGATACATTCGTTTCCGTCAGCAGACATCCAAAAACCAATATATCGGTTTTGCAACATCATTAACATTACTCTGGACCAATATATCAGCTCTGCAGTCCCATTGGGTTAAAACAAAAAGCAACAACATTTATTATTGTTGTAGCGCAAATATTTCAGTTCTACGCAGTCTCCCACTATCTCGCTTTAAAAAGCTAAATTTAAAAAAACATGTTTTTCAACAAAAGAAAAATGTTTTACCTCAAACAGCATATATATAGATAGAACCACAAGGAAAAAATTGTACACAACTATTGTGCTTTTCAGATCAAAGGGATGAAAGGCTTTCATCCATTTCTGACCCTGACAAACTACAAACAGGTATAATGTTACTGCAGCAACTGTAGGTACAGGAGAGCTCATCAATGGCCAGTCTGCTACTCTGTTATCTGAAAGTTCATTGGTATCTATACATTAATAAAATGACATAAACATTTGTATAAAAATTAACATATGGAGAACATGAACAAAAATTAATGATTGCACTGGCATGGATTACTAGGATTTAATAAACAAATAGCACCCAAAGACAAGAGAATAGTAAGATAATAAGTTGTTAATGATAGTTTAGAGATTTGAAATGAGGATATATAAAACATGAAACACGCACAGTAAGAAAAGGATGTTATATGATGTTTGACTGTTGACAGCACTTTGTCAGTCATGAGCTATCATGACTGAAACTTAACAATATATATATATATATATATATATATATATATATATATATATATATATATATATATATATATATATATATATATATATATATACATACATACCAAAATATATACATACCACACATACATTTTAATTTCAAATAGCATGACATCAGTCATGTAATTGATTTACTGATTGATTGATTGAATGGATCATCATCATTGCAATTTGGTGAGTAACCATATGTGCTCCGATCTCTTTCTTACAGAGGAAGATCTCAGCTGCAGTGCATGAACCTTCTATAACAAGATTGTTCCTGTCGCAAAATTTAACTAAACGTTCCCCATTATCATTCATCACACCACATCCATGTTTTCCCATAGTTCTGTAGCTGTGTGTGTTTTGTCTGACTTTTGCATTGAGGTCTTGTGTAACAATAATAACATCATGATATGTTGATTTGTCTAACTCTGTTTGCAGATTTTCATAGTACAGATCTTTTTTTTGCATCTTCACTATTAGGTAATACATAGTATTATAGAAACTTGATATTGGTATCCTACCCTTTAATCTGTCCTTAATCAGGTGGCTGATGATGTGTTTCCATTATAACAAGCACTTTTTTATGCCTTTTCTTATGATGACTGCTACTCCTTTGTAGTGTGGTTCATCATATCGCCCAGAAAAGAGAACTGTTTCACCTGTTATAGTAGTACTTTTCCATTGCCTGTCCACCTGCTCTCGCTAATCTCCAAAATATGTAAATTATATCTTTTCCTTTCTGAAGTTATCTGTGAGAGTTTTTACTGCTTCATACGTTGTTCTTACATTCTAGAATCCAATTCAGGTTTAGGGAATCAGGACTTCCATCCTCACGAAAGTGGTTTCCTTTTGGCTTTCACCGCTTCTAGTCATATGAGTCAATGACTGATAGCCATGTGATTAAGTAGTGTGTTTGTTGCCGTTTCCGAAATGTAAAGTTTTTACAGGATGAAATTGTTAGTCCTAAGCCAAACCCCCATCTTGGAGGACCAGAAAGCCATATTTAGTCTGGCCCCTCCTTAGTAACCTGTCCGGCTTGGGTGATGCTCCCAAGAGCATAGGTTCCTACAGTCCTAGCCCACTGTAACAGTGGAGCATGCAAGCCTCCTGACCACTACAAGGTAACGGCCCATGGGGAGGTATCTAATCATGAATACTTTTTAACAAATTTTTGTAGAATCCCCTTTTTACTATATAATTTAAGATTAAATATTGTATCACATAATTCACAGAAGTTAATAAATATTAACACTTGATACGAGATGGAAGAAACACATTCCTGTTATGATTGAATGAGGTCCAAGCACAAATCTATCGAAACAAGAAAGCTAGTGATGCTGTGGACGACATGGACATCTCAGTGGTTCGAGACATGCAAAGTGCAAGCAAGCAAGCTTGAGAGAAAAAATAACTGTTAAGCAGACAAGTGGTGCTTTCGCTGTAACAACAAGTAGCCTTACAATGGAAATAATGGTAGTGACCAGGCATTGAGCTGACTTTGCACACAGGATTACAAACATGCATGTGTTCTAAATGACTCAATGAAAATGCTCAAGAAAATCCAGTCTGGCTACATACACCATTAATGGCTAGATACATTTAACACATCACAAACAATCCCTGTAACTCTTCATACTGTCATGTGGTTGTGAAGGCCAATGAGCAAGCAGATCCACTGGCTGACACAGCAGCATCACTGAAAGACAAGCAATGGACAGGCCATAAGAGAAGCAGATTAAATCAATGATTTTTTTACAGACATGTATGAATGTGCATCCCTATCCAGGAAATGAGACTGAGACCGGAAACTGCCAGACATGAACATGTTGATCAATAGACATGAACATCAATCAACACTGAACTGGAGTGAACCTTACACTGATGAAAATATTGAGGAGGAGATCTGAACACTTATGGTGGACCTGTCCGGAGTGCAATGATGAGGATGATCCTCAATAATCACTAATCAATATTAAATTATATATGTGTAAACATGGCAAAATTATTAACACTGAATTGCTTTGAAGTTAAGTTCTTTCGTTTTCTTCAAGTGTTAATCATGTTGAAGCTATATGCAAGCAAACAAGAAGGGAAACAAATAAGCTAAACAGGTAGATTGGTGGAAGATAGAGAGATAGGGAGGAAGAAAAAGACTGCTAAGAAGTTAGAAACAGCTAGATAGATGAAATTAATTTGAGCAATACCCGCTTTGGACAATATCTTGTGATATAAATCAATTACGATATCCATCATATCTGTGCTCAGCAACGATACTTGAGTCTGTTGAAAAATTTACAAAATAATAGATACTGTTTATAGCAATTAATCAACATTGTTATGCACATTGTGAAATGTCTTTGCAAATTTTAAAACATAATGTCATAATACAAACTAACTAAATAATGCATGCACATATATATATTATATATATATATATATATATATATATATATATATATATATATATATATATATATATATATATATATATATATATTATATATATATATATATATATATATATATATATATATATATATATATATATATATATATATATATATATATATATATATACTCTGCCAATGCCGGTTCCAAGCCGGATGAAAAAGAGAGGACTTGCGTGAGGCCAGCTACCTCATCACAAGAAATTGAAATAGCTACAGAAACTTGTAAGAAAGGACACCACTAGTGACAACTGTTATAAGAAAGAGAAGATGGAGATATGTTGGGCACACCTTGAGGAGAAATGATCAACGAATATCAAAGCAGGCATTGAAGTGGGATGCAAAGGGTTCAAGAAAGAGAGGTCGACCTAAGGAGACCCTGAAACGAACTTTGCTGAGAGAGGCAGGAAATATCGGTCTCAGTTCCACGGAGGAGATTGAGCGAGTTGCCCAGGATAGAGCGGTATGGATAAATTACTTGCAGGCCCTAGGTAACGTATAACGGTACAAGAGAAATTATTATTATTATTTATATATATATATATGGCTGAATGTGGAGGATAGTGAATGAGTGTGTAAGGGATAGCACTTAACAGTGAGAGGCAGTCATATCCTTTTTAGGATATGTGTATATATATATGTGTGTTTATAAATTGATGAGTAGTTAGGATTTTAAAAAAAATAACCAATTGCATTTTTTTGCCTTCCTTGAATTAACTGTGTACAACTGTGGAAATAACTGCATGTGGAAAGAGTAAGACCTTGTTCACCACTGCAATTATTGTGCCAGATTCTCAGTCCTTGCTTTAAAAAGTTTGATGTGTTTGGGTACAGCATGAATGGATGTAATATATAAAAACCTCAAGCCTCACATACCTTACATGAATCTACTGTCCAGAACATGTAGAATGTCATGGTAATGAAAGAAGCTGAAATGCTGTTAACAAATGACCATTTTTGTTTTTAAGATCCAGGTGCTATCCATTTAGCAAATTAATTTTTTATTTTTTGTGATCTTGTGTCAACTGATCTCTTAGGTTTTCCTTGTGATACTTTGCTTTCTCTTCAGAAACAGCATTTCTTTTAATGACATTGTTATATTTATTTATTTATTGCCAGTGATTCAGTATGAACTACACTACTCTGCTCTCTACACAATATCATTTTCCTCACTGATATTGCTAGAGACATGTTTGCAATTATCTTGTTGTATTTTATAACTCTATCTATATCCTTTTCATGTCCCGATTGACACATAAGGCTTCCACAAGAGACTTCCACTGTTGCCATTCTGCTGCCTTTCTACCAACCATCTCCCATGTCAGGCAACACTCCTTCAACTCTCTCTCCACCATACTTCTCCATGTTTCCTTTGGACGTCCAGGCCTCTTTCCATCCACTGTCCATCTTAGAGCTGTCCTAGCCAATGCCCTCCTGGCATACGTCCAAACCACCTCCATCTTCATCTCTTAATGATGGTCTCCAAGGATGCACAGTCTCTTCGTTTCAAAAGCTCCTCATTTGTTATGGTATTTGACCAGAAAATCTGCAGGATTCTTCTTAAACATTTATTCTGAAATGTCTCCAACTTGTATATTATGTGTTTGGTTATTTTCTAGCATTCACTACTATATATGAGAGCCGCTGTAGCGTAGTTGTTAGTGAACTCGCTTCGCAAGGCTGGTGGTCTGAGTTCAGCTCCCGCAATGTGCGTGGAAATTTTCCCGACCGTGACGGCTCTCAGGTCGACCCAGCCTCAACTGGGTACCAGACATGCTCTGGGAAAGTAAAGGCGGCCGGCGTGATGCTGACCACATCACCCATCGTGTGCCGACGGTCAATGAAAAATACAGGCCTAACACTGTATTGACCTATATACCACGAGGTATGAAAGGGTTCCTGTCATAGTTCCCCAGATGGCAGCGGAGGAATGGACAGTTAGCCAGATAGTTAGTGTAGTATAATTAGATTATTTAATAGTTGAGACTATGTGTTGTACTCTCTATGTAGAAGTGCAACACATAACTACGAGACATGACGCTTTTGTGTAGTAAAATAGTGACGATTTAGTAACTGTTGCTAGAAAACAGAGAATAGGGACTTGACTTGCAGAATTAATACCGACGAGATGTGTTTTAGGCTGTAAGGTAGAAACATCATTAAATATATGAAGATATATAAATGAATCTTTGTTCATTATATGAATACATGTGGTCTCGTCCTACGTTGAACAACAACTACTATAATCACCCCTGATGGGGAATAGGAGGAATAATAATAAATCATAGCATCATGTTACTAGGAAATACATAATACGGACAAGAAATGGAACACCTTTTATAAAGCAAACGGACAAGAAACTGAACCCCTCCTTTTACAAATGGTGTCAGGGTGAAACAACATCGGCCCTTTTTCAGCTATTCATGGACCAGAATTGAGTGAGTACTTATTACTTTTTGATACTTATTTACACGGCTCTTTCCGCTCTGCTTCAAAATGGATCTTATACGTCAGGCACTTTAATTCTTCAATCAACCATCTAGGAACGTTAGTCATCATCCTACGTTAGTCCTTTCTTAGCCCTTCATTACGACTGGGCGACCGGCGTGTATTCCCCCGGTCCGGATCATCTACGTTAACTACTTTATTCTTCAATTAATCACCTAAGGACGAAATACTCGTTTTTATTCTTGTACGAGCGGGACTGATTTTGATATCAATTCTTACCAAACTCCCGGAGATAGCTCGACCTGACCTGCTCATTTATGGTTTGCCTGGTGTATATTATTCATGTGGGGCAACGATGCATTTCGCTAGTCAGGAACTGTGGTATGGGTCGTTCTTACAATGATGTACTGTGTACACGCCTCTTTACATGTCATGTCCGTGATTATGATTGCATAGTTGAATATTATCAGGTAGCCATGGATACAAGTGATATAGAGCAGACTGCATTTTGTGTGTCCCTTGGTCTTTACGAATACACGTGCATGTCGATGAGTCTAGCCAACGCTACTGCTGCAAATCAGTTATGACACTAAAGCCAGCATTCTGCACTCGCAACAGCGCAATTGGTCATCACACTTTTAAGACCGAATTCAGAGGATTACATTGTTCAGAAAGGGATTGTCTGGAAAATATTTACGGACTGTTATGTAACAAATTAGGTTCCTGCAATGGAAGTGAGCTATGCCAGTCTCTCACTGGTGCATGTACTCTGGGATGTGAACCTGGATTATATAGTCTCCATTGTTCGTTTCGTTGTATCTAAGAACTGTCTTTATGAAGTCTACAATTATAGTTCTGGATACTGTGTACAGTGGTGTCCCTTACCCAGGATGGAGACTGCTTTGTGACTTCTATAGCGTTGAACATTTATGAACATTATGTTACCAGTTTTTTTTTTCTTACATCATATTATATGGCATTAATTGCATCGTGAGTATATCTTTCTTATTCAATTTACGCACATTGCTTGCTAGATATGAATATGCATTTTTTTTACGTATATGATCATTACTACTTAATTATATAACATCTGGTTGACTATTGGTGTTTCAGGTTATATATTTCTGACAATTGTACTCGTTTGGTCACTTAATTTATATTGCTATATTTCTATCGCATTGTATGATATTTAGAAATAGATGGCTCATAGGAATACGAGAGGTGGCAGGTTCTGCGATGAGATGCTGTTGAGTCCGCCCGCAGGAGCTCCAATTCCTGCAGTTGCTCAGTCCGGTATACATGTTCCCGGTGTGGATATTTGCCCAGGCCCCTTGGCGCAGCCTCCCGCCGCTCACTGGAACCCCCCTCGACCGCCCAGCAGACCGCTGCGTACATTCGGGGTGCGGGATGGTCCCTCGGTGGAGGAATTTGCAAGGGACATCCGTTCGTACTGGAGGCTCTATGGGCTTGAAGGCGAGGATAGGCTGGATGCAATTCTGGACAATGTATCAGAATCTATTCGGAGTGAACTAAGGATACAAATGCTCACCCTGCATGATCCTGACCAATTGTTACTCCGTTTAATCGAGAATATGGGGACAATAGGTCAGCCCATGAACTTTTGTCCGCCTTCTATGGTCGTCACAGGGGTTGGAGAATCCTGCCGCGGTTTCTCCCATAGGTTAGCAGATATATATGCTAAAATTACGGCGGCACAGACTAGAGAGGGACTGGCTGTCATGGAACCCCAAATTTTGCGGGATCATTTTATAACTTCTTAACCGACCGACTTTGCGCGAAAATGTTATTAGAGAGTGTAGTCAGTTTCCCATCCACGACCTTTTTGCAGAGCCGTGATGCAGCTTTGCGTTGGGAGCACGATCCTATCCCTACAGCGGAGCCTGAGATAAGTTCTCAAATGCGGCTTATGCAACGTCGCTTAAGTGACGTGGAATCTGGGGTTGTGGGTCGTCGGGTCGAAATACCCAGGCGATTGTGCAACCAGTCTGACCACAATGTTCCACATCCATCTCAGCATGATAGTGGTTCGAATAATCGACAGAGACGTTGTACGAGATGTGATAGGTTCGGACATGCCGCGAGCGATTGTAGAGGTCCTCCTTTAAACGGACGCCACTCAGGAGAGGGCACGACCCTGGTGCCCGAGAACAAGGCCCGGACCGACGCTGGTAGGTGAATTTCCCTACAAGATGTCTGGATTGGTGGGAATATTTTCCGGTGTCTTATTGACACTGGTTCCCAGGTCTCGGCTCTTACAGAGAGTTGTTATCGTCGATTTTTTCCGGTGTCTGCTTTAAATGGGGATAATTGGGTGCAGCTGAAGGCTGCCAATGGTCTTCATATCCCTTATTTAGGCCATATGAGGGTTAACATCGTGTTATATAGTACCTATCTAAGGATTGCGGTTTTTACGTTTTTAAGGACACTCCTCACGAACCAATCTGTAGTATCAGGCCATCATTGGTACAAATGTCCTGGGCCGTTTACGGTCGTTTGAATCTATTCTGGGTTCTCCAGTAAAACCTACCCCCGGGAGCGTGGTGCCAGCTTCTCTTCCAGCCTTTGTTTGGTCCGGGAAGGGAAAGAAATTACATATTAGGGCGAATTCTCTAACAGTTGTTCCGGTCAGGATCAAAGATAGGGTAGAATGGGAAACAGGTTCTCTTTGAAGCTAATCGTGTTTTAATATGCAAGGGTATTATGTGTTGCAACACAGTTACACAGTTAAATCGTAGTATATGTGCCATTCGTGTAATAAATATTACTAATGAAAATATTTTATTGTCAAACGGTACTGTGGTGGGGACTGTCTGTGAGGTGGACTCCGCTGGTGATCTGAGTTTTGATGTTCTTTCCGCAACTTCTGTAGAATGTTCCATGTCTAGCAAGGACAAGTCAGGGTTTATTAATACTGCTGATATGGGGGCTGGCTCATGTCGATTTCACTTTGATAATATGTACGGATCTGCTGCTCAAAAGACCGCATTGTTATCCTTGTTGGAGAAATACGATGATGTCTTTTCCTATAGCGACTCTGATGTGGGATACGCTGATAAGGTTCGACATCAGATCCGGTTATCCCAGGACACCACTCCAGTTAAACTGCCGTATAGGCGGATTCCCCCTGCGTTCTACTCAGAGGTTCAGAGTCATATTGCGGATCTTCTTCAGAAACAGGTCATCCGTGAGAGTGTCAGCCCCTGGGCCGCACCAGTGGTGTTGGTCAAAAAGAAAAACGGGTCTTTACGCCTATGCGTGGATTATAGAGAATTGAACAAAGGACAATCAGGATGCATACCCGCTACCTCGCATCGATGATTATCTGGACTCTCTGGGCGGTGCCAAGTTATTTTCCACCCTCGACCTGACTAGCGGGTATTATCAGGTAGCGATGGCGCAGGAGGACATAGAGAAAACTGCCTTTTGTACACCCTTCGGATTGTACGAATATACCCGTATGCCAATGGGTCTGACAAATGCTACTGGAACCTTCCAAAGGTTAATGCAAAATTCTATGTCTGATTTTATGTTTAAATCTTTATTGGTTTACTTGGACGACATGTTAATTTTTCAGGAAATTTCGAGGAACATTTGGTTAGACTAGGTAATGTATTAGAGAGGGTACGGAAAATAGGATTGAAAATTAATCCTGATAAATGTGTTTTTTGTAGAGACAGAGTGGACTTTTTGGGGCACACTATTTCTAGTGGTGGCATTGCTACACAGCAGTCCAAGATTTCTGCAATCCAGCATCTCGGCGTACCCACTAGTATAAAGCAAGTGAGAGCTTTTCTGGGCATGGCTGGGTATTATCGGAAGTTCATCCCCGGTTTTTCTAGTGTAGCCAAACCTCTACTGGACTTGGTCAACGACAGTGATTGTCTTGGTCAGTCGCCTAAGAAGAATAGACAACGGAGATCAAAAGAAACATCGAGCTTTGAATGGAGCAGTGAATGCGAGAGCTCATTTCGAGCCCTTCAAACCAAGTTGACCTCCGCGCCAGTTTTAGGGTTTTCCGACTTTGGATTACCATTTGTTTTGGATGTTGATGCATCCTATAGTGGTCTGGGGGCAGTTTTAAGCCAGGTACAAGGAGGTATTAGTAAAGTTATAGCGTATGCTAGTAGAACTCTTCGCAGAGAAAAAAAAACATCAAGAGTATTTTAAAAATTGGAATTATTGGGGTTGAAATGGGCAGTAACTGAGAAGTTCCGTTCTTATCTTTTAGGTAGTAAAGTCATTGTGTTCACAGATAACAAAGGCCTGACATTTTCCAATAGGGCACAACTGGGTGCTATTGAGCAAAGATGGTTGGCACAGATGGCCGTCTTTGATTATGAGATAAAGCACCGTCGGGGTTCGTTAAATAGGAATGCAGATTTCTTGTCTAGGTATCCACCGCCCACCGTACCAGACGAGACGGATCGTGGGGCAGTATCTGAAGATGAGGATATTGGGGTTAACCTTGCCATTTTTTTCCCACCGTCTTCCAGTTGTGATGTGTCTGTACAGGCGATGAATATCGCGCATAATAGACAGTCGGGCCCTTATGGTTTGACAGAGCTGAAGCTTTTGCAGCGACAGGATCCCGCGCTTCAGGTAGTAATAAACGCCTTGGAGAAAGATACTCCGGTAGACACAACCGGCTGGTCGCGGGAGTCACAGCGACTGTGGTTGTCCCATGACGCATGTTGCATCCAAAAAGGGGTACTTTGCATGAGAACTGGTGAGGACACTGGGGCCGATGATTTAAAAATTATTTTACCTCACTCTCTGCGTCAGTTAGTACTGGCATCCATCCATGAGATCGGCCATCAGGGGCGTGACAAAACGTTAGCGTTGGTGAAATCCCGTTTTTTTTTGGTGTGGTATGGCAGGGGATGTTAGTGATCAGGTGAAGTCCTGTACTATTTGTAACCTGACTAAACCGCCTAAGAAGATCACCACTACTACGGCATATAGTGGCCACCCGTCCGTTGGAAATGGTGTCCATGGATTTCATTGAATTACCGCGAGATTCATGCGGGTTCAAACACGTATTAGTGCTCACCGATGTGTTCACTAAATATGTGGTCGCCTATCCTACCCTGGATCAAACCGCAAAAACAGTAGCGGAAGTCATTCAGTCCCGATGGATGCCAGACTTTGGAGTACCCAGTAAATTGCACTCGGACCAGGGGAAAAAGGGTTTGAATCATCCATTATATCGGCACTTTGCCAGAAGTATGGGATTAAAAAGTCCAGGACCACTGCGTATAATCCAAGAGGTAACGCCATATGCGAGAGGTTCAACAGAACATTGTTAGCCATGCTTCGTTCATTGGAGGACTCGGCTAAGTTAGAATGGTCTCGCCATGTGTCCAGTGTTGTCCTGGGTTATAATATCACTCCACATACGTCCACAGGGTGGTCACCTTATTATTTACTTTTCGGTAGACACCCCAAATTGCCAATTAATTTTATTATTGACGATTTGTTTCATCCTGATGTTCCGGGGGGCGATGATATGGGTTCTCACCAAAATAAATTGGCAGAGGCGCATAGAGATGCAAGTGACCGTTTAGCCCGGATCCACAAAAGGGACGATAATAAACAGGGTATAATTGATATCATACCTTTGAATACCTTGGTACGTCGTAGAATAGGCCATAACAGGGACACCAACAAATTGGAAAACCTGTATTCTAGGCAGGTATATCGAGTAGTCCAGAAGCCTGATATTCAATCAGGTTATTATGTGATCGTTCCGGTCGATGGTATGGGTCACTCTCGGCTGCTAATATCTGGCCGTCACATCAAAAGATGTGAAAACTTGGAGCATTTTCTATAAGTTATGCAACTCCCTGACCAAGTGTGTGAAATTGAATACTGTAGTGGTTATTGGATTCTTTATTTTGTTTTTTTATGCTAGTGCCGGTTATTTAAACGGAAGATTCCTGACCGTAGCAGTCAGTATGGCGGGATGAGGAGAAAGAAAGGGTGGCCTAAGTCCTTCCTTAGAGAAGTCACAGAAGAGAATTTGCGACAGGAACAGGTTAGGGATCTGTACAAGAATCGAGTCGACTGACGGTGTCTCCATCCTAGGACACGTCAAAAATCGACAACACGAGTAATTGAGATCCCAGAGGATGAGTTCAACAATGACGCTATAAAATTTTGGGATCCAGCGAGAGTGTCTCCAAGCATACTAGAAGTGTTAAACCCAGTAGAGAGTGGTGTGAAAATAAATTCACCTCTCTACAAATAAGTTCGAAAATGTACATGACAGATGCCAAATCCCGGAACTCAGATTACGAGCTAAATATGAACTGCAATGCTAGTTTTAATATTAAAATTTGGTCAGTACGATCTGGTTCTGATGTGCAAAAAGATGTGCAATTTGAACGGAAGTTTCTTGATAACATAAACAATGCGTCATTTTGGGGGAAGTATTCTGTCCATTCTATGACCAAGCGGTTGCGATGGAATACTGTGGTGATTGGGTTCCTTATACTATTTCTTGGCGCTGATGCCCTGTGTTGCTATCAGCATTGTTTGAAAGAATTAACTCTTTCGTTCTACGAACTACGGTTTAGTCCTGGCTTGCTCTATTTATTGTTGGGGGTCTATGTTGTCCTTTAAAAATATCCTTCAGGGTATACATTGTGGGGATGGCACAGATGATACTATCACTATTGCTCCCAGGGATGGTCTCGTGGGAAAGATGTTCGATCATGACCTGGCCAACCACAAAACCACAAGGAACCGAGCCTTAATAACAACTGGCCTGCGTTTTTGTTTAGATCCTTGGGGATTGTAATGGTGGATCGGAAGCAATCTGTTGGAGTTGGTGGAGTGATTGTTTGGGTTTTTGTTTGGGTACGTGGAGATGGAATGATCCATTGTCTTGCTTCTTTATTGCGGGTCTCCGATGTACAGCTCCAGGTTTATTTGGGAATTTGGTGGATTCCTTGGGGGTTGGGACAATTGTGGATTGTCAATACACTCTTATAAGGGGTCTAGAAAATACATAACCCCAATGTGGTTGTTGGACAGTTCTACTGTCAAGGATATTATGATGTTATTCCAAATGTTGGAAAGATTAATTTGATTACTTGTGATTAGAGGTTGATATGTAAAATGGTGGGAGAAATTTGATAATCACCCTATTTAATTATTTGATATTTGAAAATGATGGGGATATTTGAAGTTGGTTGATGTTGATGGCAAACATTAATTATTTGATATTTGATAATGGTGGAGATAGTTGAAGTCAATTAATGTTGATGGCAAACATTAATTATTTGATATTTGATAATGGTGGAGATATTTGAGGTCGGTTGATGTTGATGGCAAACATTAATTATTTGATATTTGATAATGGTGGAGATATTTGAGGTCGGTTGATGTTGATGGCAGACATTAATTATTTGATATTTGATAATGGTGGAGATATTTGAGGTCGGTTGATGTTGATGGCAGACATTAATTATTTGATATTTGATAATGGTGGAGATATTTGAGGTCGGTTGATGTTGATGGCAGACATTAATTATTTGATATTTGATAATGGTGGAGATATTTGAGGTCGGTTGATGTTGATGGCAGACATTAATTATTTGATATTTGATAATGGTGGAGATATTTGAGGTCGGTTGATGTTGATGGCAGACATTAATTATTTGATATTTGATAATGGTGGAGATATTTGAGGTCGGTTGATGTTGATGGCAGACATTAACTTTTCACCGTTCATGCTATCTATGGTTATATGATGTCGATACGAGTATTTTGGATTCTTGGATTATTTATTCCCTGGGATTGGGGGTTGGTTAATATTAATATATGATGTTGTTAATTAGGCATCATATATATGTTGTTCCATATTTGTTGGTCATATGTTAAATCTTGGGAGTTCATTATTTCCCCTGGGTTTGAGGGTTGGTTGATATTACCTAGTTGAGGACATATAACGTGAAAAGTTTAACGTTATATATATGTTTTTCCTTTTGGTTTCGATTTGTAACTTGTTTTTTTGTTTGAGATTTCAGATAATGTGACAAGACTCTGACATGCAAGAAAGACATAGTGATAGTGACATACTGATGCAAGCTGCCATCAAACCCATACTACCTCATGTGAGGAATGGATGTCCAGTACAGCCACCTCACATTGGCCAAGTGTTATGCTGTTGGGTCGCCGTCGGAGTCAATAGGCGCTTATTTTCCAGATCACTTAATTAATATAATGCTGATTAATTTCTATTACTATGCTTTCAGCACAAGAGCACAGAGGGTTTACTGTTGTTGTTAACCATGGTCACCTATGACCAGTTGATGAGTCACGTTCAACGACGTGTGGTGACTAGTTCCCATTTGCTCATTCAACTTGGGTCTTCCTGAGATCCCGTCAGGATTTTCTTTTTCTTTCGACCATGGTTGGCTGTTATAGTTAGTTGTTGTGGAGCCACGTTAACACGTGAGGTGACTAGTTCCCTTTCAGCTCTCACCACTCTAATCACCCTACTGAACACTACCTGTGCGATTTTTTCTCATTTCGCCATCGGGGCGATGGCGAGGTCTCCAGGGGGTGTCATAGTTCCCAGATGGCAGCGGAGGAATGGACAGTTAGCCAGATAGTTAGTGTAGTATAATTAGATTATTTAATAGTTGAGACTATGTGTTGTACTTTCTATGTAGAAGTGCAACACATAACTACGAGACATGACGCTTTTGTGTAGTAAAATAGTGACGATTTAGTAACTGTTGCTAGAAAACAGAGAATAGGGACTTGACTTGCAGAATTAATACCGACGAGATGTGTTTTAGGCTGTAAGGTAGAAACATCATTAAATATATGAAGATATATAAATGAATCTTTGTTCATTATATGAATACATGTGGTCTCGTCCTACGTTGAACAACAACTACTATAATCACCCCTGATGGGGAATAGGAGGAATAATAATAAATGATAGCATCATGTTACTAGGAAATACATAATACGGACAAGAAATGGAACACCTTTTATAAAGCAAACGGACAAGAAACTGAACCCTCCTTTTACATTCCTTTTTACTTTTTACTACTATATAACAGCACTTGCAGTACATTACTTCTATCTATTTTAAGCTCTCTACACAATATCCTTGTCCTCACTGATATTGCTAGAGACATGTTTGCAATTATGTTGTTGTATTTTATAAACAAATAGTAGGAAAGTTTGTACAACATACAAATTTTCCCATTTTCTTTTTAGCAACAGACAAAAAAACCTACACACTTAACCAATATTGCCAAATTTAGATTCAATTGTTGTTCTTCACTTATTCTGTATGTCTTATTACTTTTACATATACAACTTGTAATGTATAGTAAGATGTATATCCCCATATGCAATCTATGTGGTAGGGAAACCTGAGTAGGCAGGAGATTCACCTATCTACAATCAATTGCATTGAACTAAATAGCCACAAGTCTACATGGCTGCTGTATTCGTAACAACAAGGTTCTATGTTCTCTTTTCTTCTCTCATCTGCTCTGTATATAGTGGGCCACTTACAGCAAGCATGAACGTCCAACAGGATTTAGTCATAGACATTAGGACTAATGGATGACCGCCAAATGAGTTTAGGCCTATTTTCTGCAGTGACGTTTTTGATAATTTATGTTGTTCATTTAATTTCATGTTGACGATATTACAGAACTCAAAGTAGAGGAGAAGGGGGGATTTTTCAGTAATTGTAGCTCTGTCTGACCTATACATTATCTATTTACTCAAGCAGTGATGATGTTTCTTACAGTTATTTCTCCATATCGTAAAGGTGATATGATTTTAGAATGTTTAAAAGAGGGTTTAAAAGCCGAAGGATTGATTAATTGCACCGGGTTTTACCCCATACGGCTCGGTCCTCTCCGCAGAAATGGCACGCCACCTGCCGAGAGTATTGCACAAGCACGAACTCCGTAGCTCCAGCAACAATCCTAGGGTCTCTGGAAAAACTGCACTCGTGAACAGAATGGTGCGGTCCAGACTCGAACCAATGACCTTCGACTCACAAGGCAGAGGGCATTAAGTTTCTCTTCACTTCTCTTGTCTTTTATACTACTGATATCTATTTTCACGGCAGCAAGTAAAGTTTTCTTTGTTTAGTAAACATTGTGTGTTCAACTCTTGTCTGGAAGGTTTTGAATGTTATATTATCGGTTTAAATGGGTTAAGTTTAGTAACACTCACCTGTAACTTATTTCGGCATAGAATGGTACGACGTGACTGGTCCCAATACGTGACTGGTACCAGGACCTGTACAGACGTGTTAGAATCTGCAACATATCGATGTTATCATTATCTTGATATCTCTACTAAAAACAACTGCTAACATATAAATTAAATATTATGCTATGTGTTCAAACTTACATTTTAATGTCAATATTTATAGAAGCTGAATTAGTCCAACTCCAAAAATACAGTCTAGCTCATAGCATTCAAACATGTGTTCAATTGAAATTGCCGGTACACTGTCACTCATACCAACCTATAGTCCACATTTCCAAGAAATGAACCTTGCAATTGGTTTATCTACAAGACATACGTCATACGACAAAAGTTGTTGATAAACGCCGTACAACGTAGTGGCTTACTATAGACAAGGCGTGTAGAAGTTAAGTGTGCTTGGAATAGATTTTGAACTGTATACTGTATAAACGTTATCAAAATATTGTATTTTTGTTTTACTTTCTTGCTTAATTGGATAAGCAGGCGTATCCACACACAGTTTTACCGGGGAGGGAGGATGTACTTGCCACCCCCCTCGTTGTCCTTAACGTTTAGACGGCCATGCAAACAGGTGCTATATCGAGGTGCTATATCGAGGTGCAATCGATTAATCGATCACCTAGAACAGGACTTACTCCCTGAGACCCAATGTGGCTTCAGAGCAGGTCGTGGTACAGCAAACATGATATTTGCTGCTCGTCAATTACAGGAAAAATGCCAAGAGCAGCACCGTAACCATTACATGGTCTTTGTCGATCTGACGAAGGCTTTCGACACGGTCAATAGAGAGGGTCTATGGAAGATCATGGGAAAATTTGGATGCCCAGTGAAATTCATCAAGATCGTCCAACAGTTTCACGAGGGCATGATGGCACGTGTACTTGATGAAGGGGAGCTGTCGGAAGCCTTCCATGTCACCAACGGCGTCAAACAGGGCTGTGTACTGGCCCCAACACTCTTTAGCATGATGTTTGCTGCCATGCTCACGGATGTCTTTTGGGAAGGCGACGAACATGGGGTAAAGATTAGATACAGGACAGACGGTAATCTATTCAATCTTCGGAAGTTAAAATCCTCCACC
Source organism: Arion vulgaris (assembly GCA_020796225.1). Taxonomy (NCBI): domain Eukaryota; kingdom Metazoa; phylum Mollusca; class Gastropoda; order Stylommatophora; family Arionidae; genus Arion; species Arion vulgaris. The sequence goes on along the minus strand of CM036764.1, from coordinate 45,381,940 downwards.
AAGGTAAAATAATCAACTATCTCAAACCTGTCGTTTGCTGATGACTGTGCCCTCGCTACCAACTCTGCGGAAGAAATGCAGACTTACATGAACAAGTTCTCAATGGCCTGTGATAGGTTTGGTCTCACCATTAACACCAAAAAACCAGAGGTCATGTTCCAGCCCGCCCCTAGAGAACAGTATTACGATCCAGTCATCAACATTAAACACCAGCGTCTCTAGTCAACGGACAACTTTGCTTATCTTGTTCCTATCCAGATCGGCAAACATAGATTCTGAGGTCAACAATAGGATATCCAAATCCAGTGCTGCGTTCGGAAGGTTACGTGTCACTGTGTGGGAGCGGAAGGGGATAAGCGTAGCCACAAAGCTGAAAGTGTACCAGGACATAGTGCTAACCACGCTGCTGTACGCAAGCGAGACATGGACAGTGTATAGCAGACACGCAAGAAAATTAAACCATTTCCACACAAGCTGTCTACGCAGAATACTAAAAATAAACTGGCAGGATAAAATTCCAGACAGCGAAGTCCTCACAAGAGCAAAGATCCCAAGCGTCAACACCCTGTTGCAGAAGGCTCAATTGAGATGGGTCGGTCATGTTGCTCGAATGCCTGATAAACGCATCTCAAAACAGTTGATGTATGGCGAACTTGAAGGGGCAGACGTTTAGCTGGTGGACAGAAAAACGCTTTAAAGACACTCTTAAAGTGTCTCTGAAATGCTTCGATATTGACACCATGTGCTGGGAATCCCTTGCGTAAGATCGCCAAATGTGGCACTGTAACAACACAAGAGAAACCCGAATAGCTGAAAATCATCGTATTGTTGAGTCACAGAGAAAATGAGCAGTGCGAAAAGACAGAGCACACAACACGTACATGTCTAACCTTGATCATGTATGCCCCACCTGTGGTCGGGGATTCTGTTCTAGGATTGACTCTACAGTCACCTCCGCACACACCAGAGAGGTGCAACAGCACACGTCTGAGATTGTTGTCCTCATCGCTTGCGATGGACGGCTATTATATCGAGGAAACATTAGCGTCATGCAGGGACACATGATTGGTTAGTTCACATATTCTACGCCAGAGATTCATGAACTATGTCTGTGGACCACACTTTGGAACGAATGAGAATTTGCTCGCGTCATACGAAGTTTATTGTGATAACACGCCCAAATATTAAAAAAAAAGTCAAATCACTACATTGTTTTATTCATAACACAGAACAAATGAAGTCACCATAGATCCAGCAAATATAAGAGGACAGTACAGCAAAATAGAAAAAACAATGATTCAGTTAAATAAATACACAAGTTACTAAAAGGTGTGAGTTTGTTGTAGACTAGAAGAAGGAACCTTTTTTTTCATGAGGTAAATACGGTGCTATATAGCCAGTTATTTTTTTTTTCATTGACGATCGGCACACGATGAGTGATGTGGTCAACATCACGCCGATCGCCTTTACTTAATAGAAACATGTTCTTCGACATGAGAGCATGTTGTTGTCGAACCGACACCACCAGCCTTGGATGCCAATGTACTCACTAATCACTGAGCTACTACGAACGAAACTATGACATACCATAAGTTGAACCTATATACACGCTGAACTAACTGGAACAGATTCACAACACTAAAAGACACAAACACTAACATGCCCAGACATATACTGATAACCAACACTTGAAACAAAAATAGATAGAAAATTATAGCAATACTACAATCTGCGTGAGACCATCCCCAGAAAAGCAAGAGTAAATCCATTCTTAGCAGAAGAATTGCACAAACTTGGCGAAACAGCAACTCATAATACAAAACTCTCATATATTCACACTGCATCATTATCTCTGCAGGCTAATTGGATGCTGTCACATAGTTCAATCCAAATATTTTCAGTGTTTCTACAGTCCAAGCATCCATACTTAACTTACTGCGGCGCTTTCGAGACAGCGACATCGAGCATGACTATGGAGATCACTGCTGCCTCCAGGGCTCTGTCATAGGTGGCTGAGCAACAGGTTACCCATACGATCATCATATCAGACTCGATGAATATGCTTCAACTGATTGAATCTGTAAGTATGCGTGTGGAATGGGTGGACAGCATTCGGAGATCACATCTCAATAAAATGACTTGGCTGTACACACCTGGACATGCTGGAGTGCAGGGTAACGAGCGTGCAGACTTTCTTGCAAACAATGCCCCGACTCAAACGGGCAAAAGTATGGACAGAGCCGATATCATCAATGCGATACGCTCTCAATTATGTGACATGAGCGAGTCTCAAACACTGGAACGAGTTCGAGAATTAGGCGTTAAGTTTGGACATGCCAGACAGTGTCGTCTTCGTGATAGAGAGAGAAGATATAGTAACCTATTTCCCATGGGTACGGTGAGCAAATGGACTTTAGGATGGCTGCTGCAGCGGAGGACAGAGCATGCATGGGAATGCCCGCCCAATGTGCCGTGACGTCGATCGTATAACATAACATAACATACTTACTTAACTTACTATATAAGCGTATGTGCTCCACAGTTGTGCAGTTTGCCTGAGTTCTTTATTTCTGACACTTCGTAGTTTTGAAACGAAAGCCAAGTCATCACTTTCTCAGTTGAGAACTAATGATTTCAGCTGATTCGGAACTGCAAAAATAGAATGTATTGCTGAAAGAGAAAGACAGATAAAAACAGCAGATTGTTTCAGGCAAACTGTTCACACTCTTTGCGAGCGTGAGCTCACTTCCTTTCAGCACTAGTATGAAATGGTGCGTGGTGCTGCAATTTTGGATAAATTATGAAAAGTTAACAGGCGAGCAGCATGCACACCAGTACACATCTAATGAAAGAAATTGAGTTTTCATCTTTGTTTACTCTCCGACGTCATCTTAAATATGTTCAAAAAGAAACCAGTCTCCAAATAGCTTGTCATAATATCGATGACAATGGGGACTGGTACGTGCCTATCTTTGTATATGTGCGTCCGGCTGTTGGTAGTACAATGCTTCTCTGTATATATCAGTGTTATGGTTTTTCTTTGTGGTTCGGTCTGTTCTTCTTCTTCTTTTGTCCTCACACTGCTACCGGGTTGTTGCCCAATGTCGTGGTTTTCTATTTTTGTCTTGCGCTGTTCTGGTGGCTTGTGTGATTGTTATCTTTGCTCTTTCACAGGATTGACAGGATTCGGTCTGTTATTCTCTCTTAATACCACCACTAATCTTTATCATGTCAGGGAGGTGGTAATTTTTCCAGATTGTGTGCTGTGTATACAGACTTTGTAGCTGAAATAAAATGGTTGGAATCTGCTTTCATATTGTTTAACATTGGTTCTACAAAATTTCTTCCTTTCAGAAGTAGCTTTCCAAAGACGTGTATTCTTCGACACATTGGGTAACTTATCACGTTTCTTAATTGTTCATATTGCTGTTTCTATTTTTCATTGGCTAAAGATTTGTGATTTGTTTCTAATTATGTAATAGTTGTTGACTCCATGCTCAGTTTTTATGACTCATTGCTAGCATGCTTGGTTTTGCAGCCACATTGTATTTAGTATGCAGCTACTGGCATACCTTCGCGTCAATGCTGACACACAACATCCTCTACACATGGAAATAGGACAAAAATGAAATAGATTAAAAAGAGGAATATCTTGGATGGGTCAGGCCGAGGACTGTATTGAACAGGTGTGTTCACTTGAAGACATTGATGCCGGTGAAGAATGGATACATGTGCCAACAGGAATCAATACATCATTTTCGGTATGCATCAAACTTGATAAAGAATGCAGACTAGACAAACCACTTGTCGTAGAGGCAGAAGTTCAGGCATTGGTTTCTGAGAACTCATCTGAGCATTATGAAATCATTTATACGGATGGTTCGGTGATTCGACATGTGCGGAGCTCGTGGGCTTTCACTGCTCAGGTCGGAGGTGATGTTGTGAAGGAAGACAGTGGTGGTTGTACCGTGACTACGAGCAGTCTCACTATGGAAATCATGGCGGTTACCAAAGCGATGATTTGGCTAGAATCACATACTTTTATCCATGCATGTTTTCTAAGTGACTCAATGAGTATGCTCAGGAAGATTGAAACAGGATGGGCTAGGAGGCATTGGATGGAGTCGCTGAGGAGGTCTAAGCTGACAAAGATCAGTTTTATTTTTGTGCCAGGGCATGCATGTGTAAGGGGGAATGAACGTGCGGATAGGTTTGCAGGTATGGCTGCTGTACAAAGCGGGCGAGCAATGGACCATGCTGATATTATAAATTCCTCAAGGGAGATAGGACGTGTACATGATTCACGTAATAGTGGTGAATCTACAACACTAACCAGACTACAAGAACTCAAAGTTAAGTGTGGTGTAGCTCGACAAGAACGCTATGCTGGTAGCCACAGAAGAATTGTAAACCAACACAGAACCGGTGTCGTTAGTCGCCACGCGCTGAGGGAAATACTGAGGGAGAGATCGGAGCACGTATGGACTAATTTGTTCGACGTGCAGTGATGATGACTAAACTAAACTATATTGTATTTGGTTTCGAGAAATTTGAGTTGTCCATGCTGCAATGTCATATTTTAGGACTGGTCCCAATCGCCCAGTTTATCATCTTTTTTAGCACACTTTTATCTGCTTCACACGTTCAGCCTGAAACTTTACTCATGACTGTCATTCTACATTCATATCTTGTTTAGTCTCAATCAAGTACCATATCTGTAGGCGATCATGCCTCTCCACAACTCTCTCTCTCTCGTTGGTGCAGTTAATCAGATCTGATGTCGATATTTTGTCTAACCACGATATCTCCTTCCCTGAATTTTACATGTGGTCACCAAATGTTCTAAAACCGTTTCGCAATATATTCCCGAATAACCTCAATTGTCGGATTCTTATGACAAGGTTTCTTTATTTTTAATTCTTTTTATGGGGCCCGTCCCAGATGTGCCATACCAGGTGGACCCGTACAACGGAACGTGAAAACGTTTATAAACTATCAAGCCCCATCAATCCTTCGATCGATGACACTTCTAGTTTTGTACAAGGGTAGCCATGTGGCATTTAATGAAGGCTCCCGACCTTCGGCTTTGATCAAATGGGCACTAGTTCCGTAACACAAGCTGATATCTTTGTAAACCCATATAATGAGCCACGTGACAGATATCAAGCGATACAGATACTACACTTTGATCTTAGCCAAAAGGCCGAGAAGCGCCACTGGCCCTTAATGACGAGCCGCCCCTGTCTGTAGCCATGAGAATTGTGTCATCAGCGTATCTTAGATTGTTCATGTTTTGTCTTCTAATTGTTATTTCTGCCTTTTCTTCTATATGTCGCATGATATTTCCACTGTATAGGTTGAACAGGTCTGATGAGAGTACGCATCCTGCCTTGTCTTACTTCTATAATTGTATCTCCTGATAGATTCCACTCTGATTCTCTAGTCTTATTGCTGCTCTTTGTTGTCAATACATATTCGTGATTAGTAGCAGATCTTTCCCATCAATAGTTACATTTTCTAAATATTTTTCCATGTTTTACTTTATCGAAAGCTTTTGAGTAAGTTGAGTCCACTTGTATCTATTTGTGGCTTACATGTCAAGACGTGATCTAAGGTTATACACCCAAGATAGTTAGGCTCTTCCTTTAGTCGTAGATTCTTTTCATTTGTGAATAATTTTGTGGTTTGTTTGTGGCTCGTTTTCATTTAAGGGTAGACAGGACAAACGGTTGCTAACTTCCTTATTTCTCAGTCAAATGAGATATTGTCTATCAGGTAGTACTAGGGACAGTCTGGTATGAAATATTATATAACTTTTAATTTAATTACTTGTCAGGTTGCCATGGAAATGGCGGCCATGTTGGATTATAAACAATGCCGTAAAGTAGGTAAGTACTAACAACTAGTTCATATTATTCTTTCTTTTTTAAATTGAAATACTTACATAAGCCATAGTTCTAGGCAGCTAGCAACTTTAAATTGTTCTGGGACAGATAACAAGCAGATAGAAGTGAAACGAATAAGACATATACAATTTTACCCAAAAATAGGAACCTATGGTTACTGAAAATATTGTGTTTAAAAATATATTTCTCACAACTTGTATTTCTATATCTGACTGCCCTCAGTATTGATAGATCTATATGTATGCCAAATTTCATATTGATATCTTAAATGGTTACTGAGATTAACCTACTGAACACTTCCTAAATCAGTGAAAATCACAATTGTGAGAAAACTGCAATTTAAAAATATTTTTGGTGAAATTTGAAAAGATCTTTAACTTACCAAAGAATTTCCACATAAATCGCTTATATGATTGACAGAACATCCGTTCCGTATGGTTATATGTTAAATTCACCTGTATTATATGTGCCTCCTTCTTTCTGAGATGCTCTTTGATGTGGAGCATGGGACAACTACTATTTTTTTAATATAGGCAAATATTGACGTAGACTAATGAGAAAACGATTTTTAGCTATGCGATTGATAAAATCTACTTTGACAATTTGAATATCATTGTTGAGAGATGTATTTGTCTCTACAAAAGCTTTGGAATCGTCATCACAGAGCAACTGGTAATAAACAAGTTGTCTCTTTCTCCCTGACCTGGCAAAAATAAGCTTGGCAGCTTCAGCTTCCATATAATTGGATGAACTCTCACAATTTTCTCACACTGGCACTTTACAATGATATATAATTCGATATGTGTTATAGAATAGGGATCCCGATCACAATGTACCAACCAAACGGTATTTCTAGACATTACCTCTTAAAAAAAACGTTAAATTTCCGTGAGAGTGGGCTGTTTAAAATCTCATTTTCAAATTTAAAAACAAAAAAATTCAATTTTTTTTTACTGATTTCGATTCTAGAGATATACAACTAACAGAATAAAACATATTTGGAAAATCGATATTTTAAAGAAAATATGTCATTTAGTGAGTATTGAGACCCCTTAAGTACCCATGGCTGGTTTCATAACCCCTTATGAGTTAATAGAACTTGCTCAATTCTACTGTTTGCAATATATTCTTTTATCTTTTTTTTTTCCTGATCCAGAAGCACTTGAGTTTTCAGCTCGTGTCACGGACATCGTAACCCTTCGGTGCCACGAATATCATAAATCTGGAGAACCTGTGGCTTTTCTGCCAGCCCGCGGAGTTGAATCCTCACTGACAGGGAGCTTGTCACCCGTCGTCCAACGTGCTATGAACACGCTGGGCAGATGTTCTTCAGAAGTCCATTTGGCTAGGTCATCTGCGAAGGACTACTTTGGGATATTTGCTGTGATATCATCTATGTACACACAGAAAAGTGTTGTGTAGATAGCTTCTTCTTGGGGGACAGGTACTCTTTGTTTCAAAGGTATCTTCGTACTGTAGTTCTACCCTCCCTGTAGTGGCCAATCAAATTGCATATTATACCACACACTCATGTTCTTCACAGCTTGACTTTCAAAACTTGAGTGGTTACCGAGGCACAAATTTGGGGTGTAAAGAATAGAACAACTGTTACCTGCCATGCATGTTGTAAGAAGCGACTAAGTAGGTTTGGCTGAAATCGGATGCACGTGTCCTAAATGTGTGTCAACCTGCTGCCTTGCAGGACGGCTGGGACAGCCAAAGGCTAACGGAGAGCGAACCCAGTAACGCTGGCTGAATCCGGACACATCGCGCAAGGATAAGCATCAGAGCTCCAAATGGCGCTGAAGATGTGATGAAAGCCACCCATGCTAAGGCTGCATGAATCAGATTTCCACACGAATGAATTTATGGAGAAAACTGGTACATCCGTCTTTTAAAGTAAAGATGAGAGTAGGATATGCTAACTGTTAAATGAGACTAATGTAAACAAGCAATTTCGAATCTTAAGGGTTAAAGGTGCCATGAGAAAGGAGATATAAAATCCACCATTGGTGCTAAATCCATGATCTCTCAGTATTAACAGCATATTATCACACACGTATGCACACATAGCTAAACACAATGCCTGTCCAGAAACTATACACTGTTTTAAAAAAACAAAACTTTAATTTCAACACATAAAAAAATACATTTACATATGGCCTTACAATAGAGATAAACTATTTTCCCAGTTGCCATTTGTGAAGTAGCTGTCACATGATAATAGAATGTGGCCTATGAGATGTTAGCTAATGTGGCATTACATCTTTCAAGTTATTTTCTTCTATAGGATGATCATTCAGGCTAAGGACTGAAAAAAGTGACTTGGGTGGTTTAAGCCTGGGAAACAGTGTGACAGAGCCACTTTGTGTGGGGAAAAGAATATAAGAATCATGTGTTTTAAATTCTATGCAGCAATGTTTTCAAATGTTTATTATTTTGCCTTGTGGTATCAACTCCACTAAGAGAACACATTTCATATCTCAGAAAACTGTGTACCTGATCTTCCTGGTTGAAAGTTTCTGAAACTTTCATCACACTTGTACATCATGGATCTATATCATAATACAAGTGTAATATAGGAGGCTCACCTCCTGCCATAATAATGGTTTAAAAGTTTGTCTTCATGCTCAGGGCAAAATGTGAGAAATGTCAAAAGCATTTGCCAGCCTTGTTTTGTTACTTCTCCGTAAGCATCCTAAGCAATCAATAGGTAGAACAAATTTTGATAACACAATTTTTTTTACAATTATTTCAAAGAGTCCTTGACACTTCAAACTGTAGGAGAACAGAAATTGTGAACTGTCTGTCCCCACAAACATTTTCATCAACAAAATGCTCCAAGTCATCATTCACTAAAGATGGTCCCCCATTTTGCCACACTAAGCTGACACCCGTCACTAAATATTCAAACCCATTTCCTAACGTTGCTAGCGCCTAATGAAACGACCACCTTAATTATTTGTGTGCAGCCCCAGTGTTTCCCAGCATCAAGGAAAATGCAAAGTAAAATCAGCAAAATGCCAAGTGTTGACACGCGCATAGAAATGGCTGAGAATGTTCCTAATCCGAAACAACTTCACCGTGGATAGAAAAGCAAGACCGAAAGTGTAAAGGTTTGACTGGTCATACAATCCCAAACACTGGCAAGGGCAGACACTTTTCGGACGCGATTGTCTCACATGTGTAGGATGACGTCCATAGCATGCAACCACTCCCTGGCCTAGATCAAAGAAAGGTCAATTAAACCTCGAGTGGCAAGTCCATCGCCCTACAGATCTAGGGAAGCTACCCTAGTAAATAAAAAGCGCTGCAGAAATCGGATTTGCTGACCTAGGCACCCACATAACTGGCCCAATGCACAATCGTTCTTAGGCTCAGATCACATATAAATCACAAAGAGTGGTTTAATAACTGGTCGATATGGAGCGTTCAAAGAAAATTTTGCTACATTGAGATTTTGATTTGTTTTTTTTTGCCTTTCTCTAGCAGTCATTATTTATTTCTCAATCTCTTTCTCAGATGTTGACAGCAACACTGTTGTACATTACTAGATTGATTTAGGCAGTTTGGAGTTACCCGTTGTACAAGTTGAAATGGATGCCTGAGAGGCAGAGTGAGAGGTGTGTTTAATCAATGAGCCACGGGAACCATCAGTATGCATACTCTTCGATATCTGTTGGGGAGACTGAGCACCTATAGGTCTGCTCGGAGTGCAATGACGTCAGTTTAGTAACCAATAACATTACTAGAGTACAAAAAAAAACAACTACAGTCTGTATTTCAAACCAGAGTGCAGCTCAATTGTCTTAAACATTTTAAAAAATAAACTGAATTTCACAAAACAGAATCAGTGCTTAGCTAATTGGTAGAGGAATACACTATGCATAAATTATGGACCATCACTACAATGCAAAGAGATTTTATATATATATATATATATATATATATATATATATATATATATATATATATAGACCTCATAGGGTACCTTGGGGGAAGAGGCAAAGCCTACGAGAGCAAACCCAAACAGAAAATCTGGAGTGGAGCCCCTAAGATGGGTGGGTGTCATGAGATGCCCTACTGGTGATTCCTCTCTCTGCTCCCCATGGTCAAATTTGATGATGGTTGACAAGAAGTTCCTAAATATTGAAGACACTGATATCCATTCTTTCCCTGTTGTACATGACAAGAATTATCTATCCTCCTGTCTTTTGCAATCACCAGCACAATGTTTCATGTCAAAGATATTCTTTTCAATTATTATTTCATCTGGCATTTTCTAGTTTTTTTTTATTTCTGTTTTTTCCCTCTGGTGTCCATATAATCATCCTCACAGGTATGTCTCTGTATATCTTATAATATTTCCATCTCCTTTTGTTGAGGACATTTTCCATGTCTTTCAAACTGGTATCTAAGAAATATCTGTCACGCCACCAAATATTTTCTATTCTACCATGAATGTTGAAAGGAAGTGTTGTATTTGTGCTACACTAATATTTTGTGTAAGGGGGATGGTTAATTTCATCCTTCTTATGCAGAGAGTGACGCCAGACAAATAGAAGTCCATTCATTGAGGATCTTCGTCAGTGCTACTGTGTTTCGTGCATCTGTGCTGGGATTTTCCTCATTGTTTGTCACCGGCGTGTGTGTATTTCGATATGTATCAGAATTGATACAGAATGCAGACAAGACAACCCAATGGTTGTGGAGGCAGAAGTTCAGGCGTTAATTTATGAGAACTCATCTGAGAATGATGTAATCAGTTATATAGATAGTTCAGTGGTTCGACATATGCGAAGCTTATGAGCTTTCACTGCTCAAGTTTGAGGGGATGTTGTGAAGGAAGACAGTGGTGGTTTTGCCGCGACTATGAGCAGTCTCACTATGGAAATCAAGGCGGTAACTAAAGCGATGGTCTGGCTGGAATCACAGATTTTTATCAATGCATGTTTTGTCAGTGACTCAATGAGTAAGTTCAGGAAGATTGAAACAGGATGGGCTCGGAGACAATGTATGGAGTCGCTGGTCAGGTCTAAGCTGACAAAAATTAGTTCTATTTTTGTGCCAGGGCATGCAGGAGTAAGAGGAAATAAATGTGCTGATAGGCTTGCAGGTATGGCTGCTGTAAAAGCGGGTGAGCAATGGACCAGGCTGATATTATAAATTTCCTAAGGGAGAGAGGACGTGTACATGATTAAAATAATAGTGGTGAATCTACAACACTAACCAGACTGTAAGAATTCAAGTTAAATGTGGTATGGCTAGATAAGAACACTATGCTGGTAGCCAAAGAAGAATAGTAAACCAACAAAGAGCCGGGGTCATTAGTCACCACACGCTGAGAGACATACTGAGGAGGAGATCAGAGCACTTATGAACTAATTGTTATTAAAAGACATCTCAAAATTCGCAAAGTTCATGTAAATCTTTCTCTGTCACTCATTAACACTGTTCAGAAAATTTGTCATATGGTAAATATATGTTAATTTGTTCCTCATTCTGTTGTAAAACACGTCTGTCCATTCTCAATGGTTTTCAGCAATTGAAACATAACAATATTGCAGAATATCTCATGTGAAACTTAGTTAGTTAGTTAGTTTATTCCTTTCGAGCCAAAGGCGGCACATAGGGCAGAGGTTTTAGATCTCCATGTGATACGGTTCTTTGCTAGCAGTTGGAGATCTTGTATGGTTTTACATCCCAATAGTTTACTTTCTTGTTGGATGGTTCTTCGAAGAGTGGTCTTCCACGTTTTCTTTTCCCAATTGGTGACCACATAAGGACTTGTCAATTTAGTCTCTTTTCGTCTGCTCTAAGAACATGACCTAAATATTTCCACCTTCGTTTCCTTATAATATTTATAAATACTCTGTTTCCGAAATACTGGGGTTTTTACGATTGAGGATTATTAGGCCTCAGATCAACCGACCATAGCAAGTACGAAGAAAACAACACCTTCCATCTTGAAACCGGAAAAATGCTCCGTGAAACTACAGAGTATAAATGTTTAAAATTTGGTCAACATTGTACCAGTATCTAAACCTCTGTACACTTGTTATCCAGCGCACTAGCTACTGTGCTAGACCAGCTTTCTAAACTTCAACCAATGGATCATTCATTTCGTTAACATGTATTTACACTTAAGTTGTCGCTGTCTGAATGTTAGTCCACATTCACACTCTGGTGATCTACTACCAATACCACCATGTTATTTACACTTAAGTTGTCGCTGTCTGAATGTTAGTCCACATTCACACTCTGCTGTAACTACTACCAATACTATTGCTTTATGTCTTTATGTACACTTAAGTTATCGGCCTGAATGTCAGTCCATATTCACACTCTGGTGATCTACTACCAATACCACCATGTTATTTACACTTAAGTTGTCGCTGTCTGAATGTCAGTCCATATTCACACTCTGGTGTATCTACTACCAATACCATTGCTTGATTTCTCATTTTTGTTGGGGTTCTTGTTGCAGAATTAAAATAAAAACTATTGTTCTGAGAAATGAAACAAAAGATTTGTTTAGATGTAGCAGTATTAGTAATATTTTTATCATGCTGATCTTTAGGCACATCAGGAGATTTAGAAATGTTTTCCCAATGGGTTTCAGAACTAATTAATTCTCTCATTGTCTGCATGTTATTAGAAGTGTGTGTTAGATGGATGGGTGTATCTGCATCAGTATTGTCATTCTGATAAACTAATCTGTGTGGTTTCAACAGTTCCTGCTGTATTACATCTCTACTGTGTGAGATTAAGGTAGGTGTAGTTTTCATTGCTTTACTGTCAGCAGTTCCATTCCTGATAGTTGAATCAGTCTGACCTGAATAATTATTGTCAGTTTTGCTTAAATGTAATCTACTATTCTCATCTAGCGCATTTTTACTGTGTGCATCTTGTCTCAATATCACATCTTGTCTCAATATCACAGGTGTGTGAACAACAATGTTATTCATGACATCTACACAGTTTAACTGAAACTCTCCATTATTTGTAGAGGTAGGATAACAGCTGGATTCATATCCATATGTATCTTCATGTTGTCCAACATTAGCGCTGATCGTACACAGAGATTTACTGGGTATTTCTGATTTGGTACTGCTATCACTGACAAACTTTAAAGGTTTAAATTGAAGTCTTCTAGAACACCTGCCAGATTCCATTTCATGAAGTCTTGAATACTTTGAAGCATGACTGAGAAAATGATAGTTCTGATGAGTACTTTGATATCCATTAAGGGCACAAAATTGTGGAGAAACCTAATAAAAAAAAAAAAAAGAAACATTTAGGATTTTCAAATAAAATTGACCACAGTAATGTGAAAATATTTAATGGCAAAATGATGCGCATTATTAGAGCACACAATTTAAACAACAAAAACACACACTGAAAAATTTTGAGTCAAACTGGAAATCATTTAAAAATAAAAATTATAGCAAAAAGGAAGTTTGTTATAGGAAAGGTAAAGAGAATGAAGAAAAGCTTTCGTTTTTGTTTAATTTCTCAGTACATAACTAGTGTCGTAGCTAGTCATGGTAGAGATGAAGTGTCTATGCAGAATGCTGGGAGTATCAAGAAAATACAAGTTTAGAACTGAAGACAACGGAATAAAAGTGGGTACAACATCAGTACTGAGCTTCATCAATCAAGAAACAACAAATTAAATGGTTCGGCCACATAAGCAGATTACCAACAGACTCAAAGAGCAATGTAACTCCGATACAGTGGATACAAAGCAAAAGACCATCTATGCAAAAGGTAACCCTCAGAAATAACAGAGCTGGTGTAAAACACTATTTATGAAGCGCACAAAGAAACCTGTTCTAGAAATACTGACCCTCAGAGACAAAACAGGTTTAGAGAAAGAAAAATATAATACACACACAAGATTGTTACCTAGTACATGTTTTACTCAGAGGATTTTTATCAAATTTTATGTAAACTAAATTTTACTGTTTCATGTTGAGTGGTTGGTTTTTAGATAATGCAAAATATTCAGAGAAATAAAGAAAAAAAATAATTAGATCTGAAATTCTGACAATCAAAATGAGTTAAAAATTAGTTAGTGATAATACATAGTAATGATTGTTTTCTTGCTATAACTACTAGAGAATGGACAATATTAGACAAATCATATGCAGGTATTTTTACAGCATAAAATAAGGCAAACACATATGAAGTTTTATAACGATGATATCGCTCCCGTTCCCATACTCCAACCTTTTTGGGAGTTAAGCTTGACATGGAAACATCACATAATGGAAACAAACAGAAAGGCTATGAGGAAACAAAGTGTGATGCGGAAGCTAGCTGGAACTACCTGGGGAGCTGATATTCGAATCCTGAGTCAGGTGTACACTGGTGCAGTTAGACCGACCCTGGAATATGCATCATCGACATGGATATCAGCAGCCCATTCAAACAAATCGATACTGGAAAAAACACAAAACAGGTATCTGCGTACTATTTTGGGAGCCATGAAATCTACACCAATTGTAGAAATGGAAAAGGCAGCCAACATCCAGCCCTTGGAAGACAGAAGAAGGAGAAAAGTGATTCTACAGACTGAAAGGATCAAAAGAATGCCCCACCATCCACTGCATGAAAAAATGGCGGCAAGAACAAAGAACAGACTAAAGCGCACAAGTCTAAACCACAAAGCAAAAGAAATAGGAAAGTCATACTTGGAACTACTAAATCATAATTCCATACCTGAAGAATTGCTTTTTGATCACAGAGAACCAGACTCAGTAGCACTAAACTTCTCAACCTCCATCCCTAAATTATTAAGCAAAGATGCCGAGCCTAATCTAGTGAAAAAGCAATTACAATGGAACATCTCCATTACATGTTTCCAGAAGACAGCTGGATAAGAATTTACACAGATGGATCGGCAATGGAGGCAACCATGAATGGTGGAGCAGGAGGGTACATTAGGCACCCAGATGCTACCACTGTGTCTCTAGCGGCTCCTACTGGAAGAATATGTTCCAACTACAAAGCAGAACTCTTAGCCCTTCTGATGGCAGCACAGCACATGAATAAGCTGCAAGCACCTGCAGGCAAGATGGTATTTCCTACAGACTCACTGTCAGCTATACAAGCCCTGGAGGCTAAATCCACTGACAGCACAGTACAAAAACTACAAAGAGAACTTGCTCAGCTTTCAGAAAAGGCAGAAATTCACTTGCAGTGGATTCCATCTCACTGTGGCATTGCAGGCAATGAGAGTGCTGATGTCTTAGCTAAGGAGGGCAGTGCCAAAGAGCAAATTTACCAACCCTTGTCTTTTCAAGAGGTCAAAACCCTCATACAGAGAAAATCTGCAGTAGACTGGAAGACAAACACTGGATATGATTATGGAAAAGACTCCTCAAAGACCTAAGCAGAACAGACCAGGTCATTATATTTCGACTACGCACCGGACACTGCAGACTCAACAAACACTTATACAGACTAGGAATAAGTCAAACAGCTCTCTGCCAGTGTCAGCAGGCAGAACAGACACCAGAGCATATCCTGCAAGACTGTCCTCTTCTGTGTGAGCTGAGAAGCAACATGTGGCCACACCCAGTCGACCTGAAAACTAAGCTTTGGGGAAACCTGACAGACCTGAAGCTGTCTGCCCAGTTTGTGGTCCACAGTAAATTAAGCGCATGACCAGAGATCGCTGAAGAAGAAAAAGAATCTTATTTTAAAATTGCTAACAACATTTAAATATCACATGGAAGAATATACAAGTATTAAATTATATCCACTTTACTGTACACATTAGCATTGCTGTAATGAAGGGGTTGAATAGCTAACTAGCAGTCACGAGATAGTGAGAACATTTGCCGGTGCGGACATGTTTCAGTCTACCAAACTGTAACTTGGTACCTGCCTTATACCTAAAAAGACAATGTTGCGCCAAGATCAGAGAGCTGGCACTGACCAAAACCATACTACATCTCCTCATTGTTTGCCCTGGAAACAGACAATGGCTCTTGTCTGGCTAAGTGGGTAGAGCTACTAGTATAGGTAGTAGTGCAAGCGCAGTCATGTCTCATATGTGCAAAATCCTAGAGTAAATGTGCCTGCATGCATCTCCTGGATGATGTCTAGAGATGGGAAAGTTGCATAAATGCAAAACAAATGTGAGAAGTAACAATGTATGAGTTGTGTAAGCGTATACGCATGTCCCCCGGAATCAATGGTCGCACCATAATTGCCAGCTCTCTGGAAGAATCACTGAGAACAATGAACATGTCTTGGAGACACAAAGGAAGATTGCAATAAACTCTGTATAGGAGGCCAAGCGCAGATAAATTTAACGGGCAAGGTTGGCAAAGCAAAAAACCTATAGTTGCGTTCTCGTGCTTAACAAAACCGCCATCCACGGAACAACCGGGTTCGGTACTGTTGTACGAGCGTAAAACATAAATTTGCATTCTTGCACCTGGAAAAAATTGCCATCCCTGGAAGAACTGGGAAGGGTGATGTTGGCAAGCAAAAAAGCTAAAGTTGTGTTGTTAGCGCCTATTAAAACCACCCTTTTGATTATTTGTTTGCAGCCCCAGCCCAGTGTTTTCTGGCATCAGGGAAAACGCAGAGTAAAAGCTGCAAATTGTCAACATATGTCTTGAAATGGCTGAGAATGTTCCTAATCCGGAACAACCTCACAGTGGTTAGTAAAACAAGGCAGAAAATGCAAAGGTTTGTCATCTTGTACAAGTCCTACCATTGGCAAAGACAGACACTTCTCAGACACGACTGTGCCTACATGACACGAGTAGGATGACATACACATCACTGCACTCCCTGGCTCAGATCAAATAAAGGTCAATTTAAAAGCCAAAAATTTATCGTTCAGGTGACAAGTCCATGTGTCCCAACTGGCTGAGAATGTTCCTAATCCGGAACGACCTCACACAGAGAGGATGCAAAGTGTAGACATACTCTTAGGTGTAGATCATAAAGTCCTAATATACTGCGAAATATGATCGTTAAAGAGCAATGGATACACAAATTGTGGGGGACTGACTCAGCAAGAGAGACTCAAACATTTTCAGCAGGCTGAAATTGTCAGCAGCCTGCCCTACACGTGTAGGGGCCTACGAATGGAGGTACAATGCATAGTTCTTAACTCAGGCCAAACACATCACAAAGAGTTATTAAACTGGCAGCAAAGAAATGTTTGCAAACAAACAGTGCAATAAAAAAATTTGCAATTCTAATGTTGTATCAATCCCAACATATGCCAGAGAGAGTTGGTAAACTACTAAAGATAAAGAAAGTAAATTGAATGCATTTGAAAATAGATGCCAGCAAAAAATAATGGGACAAATTCAGGAGAAGTGATGAAATCAGAGAAATATCTGGTCAACCACTAGTAACAACTGTTATAAGAAGGAGAAGATGGAGTTATGTTGGCACACCTTGAGAAGAAATGATCAAAGGATACCAAAGCAGGCATTGAAGTGGGAGGCAAAGGATTAAAAAAAATAGAGGAAGCTCTAGGGAAAATTTGATATAGACTTTGCTGAGAGAGCTTTACTTCTCCTAGATGATTTAAATATCAAGATTGATGAGCCTCATCTGCCTGAAGCTAGTAATTTCTGGCACTATTTTCCAAAGTCATCTTAGTAGAAAGAGGGAAGAAAGAGGGAGCATTATAACTGTACCCCTCAAGATGGCTTGGTTACAGATATTATACATTTTTTTTAGAGAAGACCTATAGTACAGCTTTCTGTGGCTAAGCCTTTGCCTTGCGTTTAGATGGTTGTGGGTTCGAATCCTGACCGCACCATTCTGTTCATGGGTGCACTTTTTCCAGATTGTTGCCGGGCCATCTCTGTAGAGAGGGACCAAGCACATAGGGTAAACCCGGCGCAATGAAGTCAATCCTTCGGCTTTAGACCTTTACTCCCCAGTGTTGACTATTTCTAGCGTTTATTTAAACATTGTATATTGTCAGAAAAGTGAACAGCCTACTATTATTTTATTTAAAACAAACTCAATGGTAAACCAATGCCAATATCTTGATCCTTTTAACAATAAGCAAATCTGTTAAGTTAGCATAACACCACTGTCATTTAAGTAATACCAACCCAGCTACTTTCTTGCAGGTTTTCAACAGACACAACTTTTGCAGTGATAGGATTGTCTACAAGCAAGTCAGGGGTCAGGACAGGTACTGGTTGGAAAACAGGACTGTTCACAAATACCAGTGGAGGCAAATGTGACAAGACTGTCTTTTTCCTCTGTGGCATCTTATGAAACACATCTGAGAATACAAATGGAAATTATTTAAAAAAATAAACTGGTAGAAAAGTTAACACAGAATTTTATCATTCTTTTTAAGCGATCTCTGGTCATGAGCTTAGTTTACTGTGGACCACAAACTAGGCAGTCAGCTTCGTGTTTTCCCAAAGCTTAGTTTTAGTTTGGCTGGGTGTGGCCACATGTTGCTTCTCAGCTCACACAGGAGAGGACAGTCTTGCAGGACATGCTCCAGTGTCTGTTCCGCCTGCTGACACTGGCAGAGAGCTGTTTGACTTATTCCTAGTCTATGTAAGTGTTTGTTGAGTCTGCAGTGTTCAGTACGTAGGTGAAATATAATGACCTGGTCTGTTCTGCTTAGGTCTTTGCGGAAGTCTTTTCCATAATCATATACAGTGTTTGTCTTTCAGACTACTGCAGATTTTTTCTGTATGAGGGTTTTGACCTCCTGAAAAGACAGGGGTTGGTAAATTTGGTCTTTGGCACTGCCCTCCTTAGCTAAGACATCGGCACTCTCATTGCCTGAAACGCCACAGTGAGATGGAATTCACTGCAAGTGAATTTCTGCCTTTTCTTAAAGTTGAGCAGTTCTATTTTTAGGTTCTGTTCTGTACCTCCAGGGCTTGTATAGCTGACAGTGAGTCTGTAAGAAATACCATCTTGCCTGCAGGTGCTTGCAGCTTATTCATATTCTGTGCTGCCATCAGAAGGGCTAAGAGTTCTGGTTTGTAGTTGAACATATTCGTCCAGTAGGGACACTTCTTGCAGCGTCTTGGTGCCTAATGTAGACTCCTGTTCCACCATTCATGTTTCCTCCCATTGCCAATCTGTGCAAATTCTTGTCAAGCTGTCTTCTGGAAACATGTAATGGAGATGTTCCATTGTAGTTCCTTTCTTCACTAGATTAGGCTTGGAATCTTTGATTAACAATTTAGGGATGGAGGTTGAGAAGTTTAGTGCTACTGAGTCTAGTTCCCAGTGATAAAAAGTAATTCTTCTGGTATGGAGTTATGATTTAGTAGCTGCAAGTATGACTTTCCTATTTCATTTGCTTTGTGGTTTAGACTTGTACGCTTTAGTCTGTTTTTGCGTTCTAGTTGCCATTTTTCCATGTAATGGATCGTGAGGTATCCGCTTGATCCTTTCCATGTGTTGAATCACTTTTCTACTTCGTCTGTCGTCCAAGGGCTGGATGCCTTTTCCATTTTTACAATTTGTTTAGATTTGATGGCTCCCAAAATAGCGCGGAGATATCTGTTTTTTCCAGTATCAATTTGTTTGAATTGGCTGCTGATATCATGACGGTGATACATATTTCAGGGTCGGTCTAACTGCGCCCATTGTATACCTGACTCAGAATTTGACTATCTGCTCCCCAGGTGGTGCCAGCCAGCTTCCGCATCACGCTTTGTTTCCTCATAGCCTTCTGTTTCCATTATGTGGTGTTTCCACATCAGATAACTGTCAAGCTTAATCCCCCAAAAAGGTTGGAGTATGGGAATGGGGGACAACATCATTGTTAAATTTCAGTCTGAAGTGTTCTTCCTTTGTTGACAATGAGAAGAGCGTTGCTACAGATTTGTTCCGGTTTATTTCGAGATCCCCATTTACGTGGCAACATTATGATGCTGTTCAGGCTTTCCTGGAGTTTTGAGACAGCAGGACCCTGGAACTCAGAGGTGTACCACACAGATCATCTGTGTGGACAGAGTGTGATACATGTCTGGGCAGAGATTGTGGCAGATCATTGATATATACCAGGAAAAGCAATGGGGACAGTACACTGTAAAAACTGTAATTGTGAAGGAGT
Source organism: Arion vulgaris (assembly GCA_020796225.1). Lineage (NCBI taxonomy): Eukaryota > Metazoa > Mollusca > Gastropoda > Stylommatophora > Arionidae > Arion > Arion vulgaris. The sequence goes on along the minus strand of CM036764.1, from coordinate 45,361,951 downwards.
ACAGCAATGCATTTGCTATAACTATAGGAGCAGCTTCACAACAATCATCAAGGCAGTAACTATGGCTTCAAAAGTGGTTGACTACACAGTTGACACATGGGTGTATGAATATGATGTATACTCATACTGAGCGACTCAATGAATCTGCTCAAGAAAATTCAGACAGGCTATATAATTATTTATTAAAAATATAAGGCAGTAATTGCATGACACATTGAGCCCATCCAGAATCACCCATTTAACCTGTATTTTTGCATCAACCCTAGCATGCGAGAGCAGATCATCTTAGTAAAGCATTTGTCTTCCTCTTCTCCTATTTTCTGTGATGCCTCAATCACTACTCGATCAGAGTCAATGAGAGTTGATTACAATGGCTTGAACTTTTCAAATCTTAAAAATGCAACACTTTTCTCATTCTTATTTATACTATTATAGTATCAGCATTTACTAATCACTATTGATGAAATAATATTTTGTGATTGATTAATCAGTTCTATAAATAAGTAGTATAATTGCCTGTGTAGTGACGGCAAGGGAAGCAAAGAATAGTACCCCTGCAACCTACAAGGCATGTTGATGTCATAAGAGGCGACTGATGTAGGGGGCCTAAGGAGACATCATCAAGGTGTGTATCCTTTATAGGAAGTTGCTCTTTGCAGCTCATCTGAAATTCACTGTCTCTAGTCAGTTCACCCACTCCGTCGATGGTCATATTCATGGTTTCTTTAATATCCTGTAGCCATCTTCTTCTTGGTCTGCCTCTGCGTCCTGGGACCCTGCCTCTAATATTGTTCTCTCCAGAACACCGTGACGCTTGATGTAATCAAAGTATCTAATTTTTCTGTATAGTATGTTGTTAATCAGCCAATTGTCTGTAACATTCAGTTCTTTCAGGACAAGTGTTCTTTCTCTTTTCTGTCCATGGTATTCATAGGATCTTTCTGTAGCATTTAGTTTTGAAGGACTGGATTTTCGTTCTTGTTTTTGTGTAATGGTCCATGATTTACAAGCATAAGTAGACGCTGCAAAAATGCATGTTCTCAATATTTTTAATTTTAATATTTTGCTGGTGCTTTGCCACATGTTCTTCATTGTGTTTAACTTCTTGATTGCTATTATTGCCAATCTTCTTGAGATCTCTTTGGAGCAGTTGCCGTTATTGTTAACTATTGATCCCAGGTATTCGTAGCTCTCTACACATTGGAGTTCATTGTTTATTTGGATGTTAGGTGAGCCTTTTGCTTTTCAGTTGACATTATTTTTGTTTTTTGTATATTCAAATATAGATGTTGGTCTTCGTTATGTTTCGGTTTTCCAAACACTCTTTGCTGGTGGATAATAATACTGTATCGTTTGTGTATCTAAGCTCTGGTATGGATCTGCCGTCTATAGTGAAAGGGTCGTAATTCACATAATTGGCATTATCTTTTACATTCCTCATAATGTTCACATATATGTTGAAAAAGTATGACGACAAAATACATCCGTCTTACCCCCTTTTGGATTTCAAACCATTAAGCTATTTCACCTCCTATTTTAATGGTTGTCTGTTGTTCGTGGTATAGAGATTCTATGAGTTGTATTTATTATGTGTGTTGGAAAATGCATGTCTTTCATGATGCTCCACATTTTCGGTTATTGTATATATGGTCGAAAGCCTTGCTATAATAAACTATGAAGCCAAGCATGCATGCCTATGTTGTTGTATTCTCTGAATTTCTCGATAATGAGTCTCATGCTACAAATGTGGTCTCTAGTGCCTCTACCTCTTCTGAAACCTGCTTGTGTTTCGTGTATTTCGTCTTCTAATTTTGTTTCATCCTCTTCATGGTCATTCTTAGTAGGATTTTGCTGGCATGATGACTTGACTTTATAAGGGCAATAGTTCTGTAGTTGGTGCATAGTTTCAGGTTTACCTTCTTCGGCATTGGTATAAATACTGATCTTTTCCATTTCTTTGGCCAGGAGGAGCTATTCCATATCTTTCACTTTTTTTGCACTATTTATGATATAGTCAATGAACGATATATAATTTATAATACTCGAGTAGTAGGAATAGGCTAAAAATTAAAAAGCGTCACATAATTCGGATGTGCTGACGACCTACTTGTAGGCGCATAACTAGCACAACGTACAATCGCCCTTAGGCATAGATCACACAAAGCGGTTAACAAGTTGTCGATATGGAAGAAATCTAATCACTTTTATTTCTTAGCTACTTACATGTCATAAAATTCAAAAGTAAGGAAGTTGTTTGAAGAGCGTCGCTGGTTGATTTGTGCGAAAGGCCGAATAGTAGCAATATTAGCAAAGTGCGAATAGTAAGTATTCGATATTCGAATACCAAATACTGCCTGATTTATGGCCTTGTTCGTCTTTACAGACGGTCAATTGGCAAGTGTTTTACTGTGACAACTTCTGAGTTTTCGCTTTTTCTCTTGTCGTTCAGCTCATACATAAGTCTCTGCTCAAAAGACTCTGCGCCCTTTCGTAAGTTGGCTTTCCACACAACTCTGTCATCAGTTAGTCTTTCCCATGTTCTGGGACCTATAGAAAAGTTTTTCATTGATGCTTTGCAGACATCTTTATAACTGAGCAGTGGTCTGCCCTGGTGCCTCTTCTCCTCCGAAAGTTCACAGAACATTTGTTTTGGTATGCGACAGGTTTCCATTCTTCTCACATGCCCCAACCATCTTAGTCGGCTACTGCTGAGCATACCCATGATGGAAGGCAGGTTTGCAAGTTGCAGTACTTCAGAGTTGGTTATCTTGTCGTACCACTTGATGTTCATAATCTTGCGGAGACATCGAAGGTGAAAGATGTTAAGTCTCCTCTCGTGTCTTGAGTAGGCTGTCCATGTTTCTGAGCCATATAGTAAAGAACTAATTACACAGGCTCGATATATTTGAACCTTCGTCTGCAATGTCAAGTTTTTGTTGTCCCACGCTCGCTTTGATAGTTTGCCGAATGTAGTAGCCGCCGCACTCCTACACGAGCGTTGATTTCTTCATCAAGAGAAAGGCTGGCAGTGACCATGGACCCGAGATAGCAACATTTTTGAATTGGTGTTAGATGGTTACCATTTAAAGTGATATTTGTTGTGTTACCTCCTTGACATAGTACAACTGTTTTTGAGACACTTATAGTCAGAGAAAATAGGTCGCATGCCTTTGACAGTTTATTGATTAGGCATTGCAGTGTAGTCTCACTGTGGGCGACTAAGGCAGCATTGTCAGCGAAAAGGAGGTCATTGAGAAGAATTTCGTTTTTGTCTTGGCTCTTAAGCGAGCCAAGTTAAAGAGTGAACCATCAGATCTAGTTCGGATGAAAACATCAGCATCCTCGAAGGCATGGTTCAAAAGGCCTGCGAAGAAGATGCCAAAGAGGGTGGGGCAAGGACACAACCCTGCTTGACTCCACTCTTAACCTCGAAACTATCAGATGTGCTACCATCGAACTGTATGCTGGCTTTCATGCCTTCATCAATCAACTGGAGCAACTTTGGGGACAGCCAATATGCTTCAGTATTTTATAAAGACTTGGTCTGCTGACTATGTCAAATGCCTTAGTCAGATCCACGAAAGCAATGCATAAAGGCTTACTCTGCTCTCTGCACTTCTCTTGTAGCTGTCGAAGGGTAAATATCATGTCAGTTGTTGACCGTCCAGCTCTGAATCCACATTGTGACTCTGGGAGAACACGCTCTGCTAGTTTCTGTAGTCGTTTTGAAAGGACTAGTGCAAAAGCCTTGCCTGTGACACTTAAAAGGGAGATGCCTCTGTAGTTATTACAATCCCCCTTATCCCCTTTGTTTTTATAGAGTGTCGCATACCATAGACTGCCTGATACCGAAAGTGATTGTCTATTAAAAAAGTATTCGCTACTTACTATGTTACGTCTCGCGCCATCACCACACGGTCATCACCACATGGAAGTTGGCTTCATTGAATGTTCTTCTCTTGCGTTCTCTAAGTGTTTGTTAATAATGCATATATTTTATATCGTACTTTTTATTTTGTTTAAATTAATTTGAAATATATTATATTGTAAAGTGTGTGAAATTCAAGTTGTTGTTCAGAAGCAGTTTCATGTACTACAACAGTGCAGCACTCCAACACATTGAAACAGTATGGCTAGAAATTATGTATCAGCGAACTGGCAACAACTCGTGGATCAAGAAAAAAGCGTTCGACCGAGTACTTGCATGCTGACATCAAACAATAACCAAAAAAAACTACTCATGACTGAAATGAAGTGTCTACGCAGAATGCTGGAAGTATCGAGAAGAGACCGGTATAGAAATGAAGACATCAGGAAAAAGGTTGGTACAACATCAGTACTGAACTTTATTAAGACACAACACATTAAATGGTTCATCCACATAAGCAGATTACCAACATACAGTGTGCATTAAAGAGTTATGCTACTCTGATGCAGTGGATACAAAGCAAAAGGCAGTCTCCGTAAGAGGCGGACTTCAGAAATAGCAGAGGCAGGGAAAAACGGTGTGAAACGCACACAAAAGTCTGTGCCCGACTCCCAGCAGATACTCTGGATAGTCCAATACGGTAGTTAGTTGTATCAGAGGATACTTATCGAGGCTTCCAACGTTCCGTCCGTCGGCTGTAACGAGAGCAACCCTGCGTGTTCGTACCGCGTTAGACTACGGGTGACAAGCCCTCTGTGATTGCGGTTTCAATTCCGCGGGCTGGCAGAAAAGACACAGGTTCTCCAGATTTACGGTGTTTGTGGCACAGAACCGAAGGGTTACGATGTCCATGGCACCGAGCAGAAGAGCTGAAAGTTCAAGTGCCTCTGGATCGAAAAACCAAAAAAACGAGAACAACCTTGCTTGCATCACTAGCATTAACACCGGGGAGTTGATGATGGATTGGGAAGGTGTGTGATGAGTGTGGGGAGGGATGGGAGGGGGGCGTCCTCAGCTGCTCAACGAATCGCCTCTTGGATTAGGTCATGGTAATTTATTTTCAATATTTACATTGTTTCCAGGAGTTTTGAGCCACGGATTGTATGTGCAGCTTTGAACACCCGGGGAGCAGAACATGGTGGATGAAGGGGTGTTTAACCGTGGCTTACGATAAACATGAGGCCAGCGGGTTCAGGTAAACATTCTAGGAAATAAGACCCCAATAGTCGCGTTATGGTGCAGCCCTATGGTTCTACCTGTTATACTATGATATCGGAACCAACAGCTAGTGATATGTTCAGTTCTGTATTTCTCTCTAGCATGTGACACCACTAGGACAGCAACAAAACGACGCAATTCTATTCTTGTTTTTGACTGTCCTCTGCATTGTGTTTCAGTTGTGACGAATTTCTTTCAATTCTTAATCTACCTTTTCCCCTTCAGGTCGGTTTGGGCCTTATTCGTTTTCCTTTAACCTCTGTTATCCATTTCAGTGCAGATTTCGTTAGTAACATGTCCGATCCACTTGCAGCATCTCTTTTGGATCGTGACATTCATAATTTCTTGCGTTGCTGTCAGTTATGTATGCTCATTCTCAAACACTTCCAAATAAAAACACAGTACGACGATGCCATTGAAAATGTTAATCTTTAATAAATAATGAGTACACATGTTTAATAACCAATGAGTACTTAGTTCTGACTTACTGACTGGTCTACTCTTTGTAAGAACCAAATATAACTCACTGTTTGACATACTAGAGACGAAACCAGACATTGTGTGATATATTATCAATAAATGAAACCAGACATTGTGTGATATATATCAAGGAATGAAACCAGACATTGTGTGATATATTATCAAGAAATGAAACCAGACAATGTGTGATATATTATCAAGAATTTAAACAAGACATTGTGTGATATATCATCAAGAAACTAAACCAAAATATTGAGAGAGTATCAAGAAACTAAACCAGACATTATGTGATATATTATCAAGAAATAAAACCAGACATTGCGTGATATATTATCAAGAATTTAAACAAGACATTTTGTGATATATTATCAAGAAAGTAAACCAAAATATTGAGAGAGTATCAAGAAACTAAACCAGACATTGTGTGATATATTATCAAGAAATAAAACCAGACATTGTGTGATATATATCAAGGAATGAAACCAGACATTGTGTTATATATTATCAAGGAATCAAACCAGACATTGTGTGATATATTATCAAGAAACTAAACAAGACATTGTGTGATATATTATCAAGAAATGAAACCAGACATTGTGTGATATATTATCAAGAAATAAAACTAGACATTGTGTGATATATTATCAAGAAACTAAACAAGACATTGTGTGATATATTATGAAGAAACTAAAGAAGACATTGTGTGATATATTATAAGGAAACTAAACAAGACACTGTGTTAGATATTATCCAAAAAATAAAACACTGTGTGAGAGAGTATCAAGAAACTAAACAATACACCGTGTGAGATACTATCAAAAAATAAAAGAAAACACAGTGTGAGAGAGTATCAAGGAATGAAACCAGACATTGTGGGAGATAATTAAGGAATGAAACATAATCTATAGTTTGGGATATTCGACAAGTGACCTAGAACATTTTGACAATAATTCAGTAAAACTTCTCTCTATCGACGTCCATGCACATTGGGTTAACCTAAGCTTTCTCTGTCACTTGCAGTAGAAATCTCAACCTTTCACATTCACTCCGTTCAAGAGCTGGTGGCTCGCATATTATTTTCTTTGTTTCACAGACAGCAGCCGCATACATGTCTGCTTATAACCTCCATTTATGTCTGTTGGCTCAATATCTCTAATTTTAGTTTTACATATTGGAAGCAAATGACATTTCTGATGTTCTCCGTTTTCTCATATCTTTTTCCAATTGCAATGTATGTAAAAAGCAAGGGCATTGGCAATGCTATAAATATATTCGAAGAACTCTAATAGACAGAGAACTAGAAATATGAACAGATCAATACATGTGCTTTATAGACTACACCAAGTCGTTCGACACAGTAAACGACCAGGAACTCTGGACAATATTAGAGAGCTATATATGTGCTTTATAGACTACACTCTGGACAATATTAGAGAGCTATACATGTGCTTTATAGACTACACCAAGTCGTTCGACACAGTAAACGACCAGACACTCTGGACAATATTAGAGAGCTATACATGTGCTTTATAGACTACACTCTGGACAATATTAGAGAGCTATACATGTGCTTTATAGACTACACCAAGTCGTTCGATACAGTAAACGACCAAGAACTCTGGACAATATTAGAGAGCTATACTTGTGCTTTATAGACTACACCAAGTCGTTCGACACAGTAAACGACCAGGAACTCTGGACAATATTAGAGAGCTATATGTGTGCTTTATAGACTACACCAAGTCGTTCGACACAGTAAACGACCAGGAACTCTGGACAATATTAGAGAGCTATATGTGTGCTTTATAGACTACACCAAGTCGTTCGACACAGTAAACGACCAGGAACTCTGGACAATATTAGAGAGCTATATGTGTGCTTTATAGACTACACCATGTCGTTCGACACAGTAAACGATCAGGAACTCTGGACAATATTAGAGAGCTATATGTGTGCTTTATAGACTACATCAAGTCGTTCGACACAGTAAATGATCAGGAACTCTGGACAATATTAGAGAGCTTAAACATTGACAGCAAAGATCTAAGAGTCATTTAGAACATGGCAGCAAACTGCAGCTATTACAAATAGAACTTTCCAAAAGATAAAATAATGAGTTAGACAAGGATGCGTATTATCACCTTACCTGTCAGGGCCGTGCGGTATATTTTCTCAGTATGATGCAAGCCTTCGAAATGCCGCCCTTCAAATGGTTTTTCCTCAAAATTACCTTCAGTTGTAATTGCGATTTGGTTGCTTATGCCGCCCCTCTTAGGTGCCGCCTGATGCGGCCACCTCTGCATCATAGCACGGCACGTCCCTGTTACCTGTTCTCACTGTATAGTGAAAACATCTTTAGGTCTTTAAACGAGATTGCTGGATTAGTCTAGGAGAACATACCATAAATAACCTAAGATATGCTGATGATACTGTCTTATTATCAAGAAATGAAATAGAGCTCCAGAATTTAGTTCATAAGATTGTGACAGAAAGTAACAAAAAAGGATGGGGCCTGAATATTAAAAAGACATAAGTTATGATTATCTAAAAAAATTTTTAAAAAGCAGAATCCGACAAAATGCACAGTTTGCAGTTGATCATCGTGAGCAACCATCTCTGATGCTGTAGGAATAACCATCTTTGACAAGTATCAGCAGTTGTTATCACTTTTAGAAAAATATGAACTTATCTGCATAGGAAATGTTGTCATCGATATGATTTGAGAGAATATGCTTCATAATTGACAAAGACCTAACTGAGATATGATGTCTTCTAAATATCCGGTGTTCTGGATGTTACCTTTAGTAAAGATGTACTGATGATTCGTTCATTTTAATAAAACCATGTTACAGATGCCTTAGGCTGGATTAACTTTCGCTTCCGATCAGTCACATCAAGCTCTTGCTCAAGGGCTCTAGTTATTTATTCGCTATATACACATTGCCGGTAGATTAATATTTCACTACATGTTGAGTGAGATAGTTGCATGTAATGCATTTTATTGAGTGAGATAGTCATAAGTAATGCATTTACTTGTGTGAGATAGACAAAAGTACATGACAACTTGGATGAGCTAATGAAGGAAATAAAATACTGAGTGAGAAAATCAGTGAATTAAACTTAACAAATTGAGTGAGGAAGTCGATGAATCAAAAATAACAAATTGAGTGAGGAGGTCAATGAATTAAACTTAACAAATCGAGTCGCCCGTCTGCCCAGCGTGTTCGTAGAGCGTTGGACTACGGGTGACTATCCCTCTGTGTGTGCGGGTTCAATTCCGCGGGATGGCAGAAAAACCACAGATTCCCCAGATTTACGGTATTTGTGGCATCGAACCGAAGGGTTACGATGTCCATGGCACCGAGCCGAAGAGCTGAAAAGCTCAAGTGCTTCTGGATCGGGAAAAAAAAAAATTGAGTGAGATAGTCAATGAATTAAACTTAACAAATTGAGTAAGAAAATCAGTGAATTAAACTTAACAAATTGAGTGAGAAAATCAGTGAATTAAACTTAACAAATTGAGTGAGAAAATCAGTGAATTAAACTTAACAAATTGAGTGAGAAAATCAGTGAATTAAACTTAACAAATTGAGTGAGAAAATCAGTGAATTAAACTTAACAAATTGAGTGAGAAAATCAGTGAATTAAACTTAACAAATTGAGTAAGAAAATCAGTGAATTAAACTTAACAAATTGAGTGAGAAAATCAGTGAATTAAACTTAACAAATTGAGTGAGAAAATCAGTGAATTAAACTTAACAAATTGAGTGAGAAAGTTGAAGAGTTAAGTTTAACAAATTGAGTGAGAAAGTTGAAGAGTTAAGTTTAACCAATTGAGTGAGATAGTCAATGAATTAAACCTAACAAATTGAGTGAGAAAATCAGTGAATTAAACTTAACAAATTGAGTGAGATAGTCAATGAATTAAACCTAACAAATTGAGTGAGAAAGTTGAAGAGTTAAGTTTAACCAATTGAGTGAGATAGTCAATGAATGAAATTAAAGCTATTGAGTCACATAATCAACATTGTAACATGTGAAACAATTTGTGGAGACATTGCCACTTGTTAATTTCATGCATGATTTAGAACAGATTTTCAATTAAACAGAACAGTTACAGTGTTGGCGCTATGCTACTATTTGAACGAAGGAAAAAATAATTTTTCCTGATCCAGAAGCACTTGAGCTTTCAGATCTTCGGCTCAGTGCCACGGACATCGTAACACCTCGGTTCGGTGCCACGTACACCGTGAACCTGGAGAACCTGTGTCTTTTTTCCAGCCCGCGGAATTGAGCCCGCACTGACAGGGAGCTTGTCACCCATCGTCCAAACCGCTACGAACACACTGGGCAGGCGTGCAAAGAAAATATAAAAGTTATATGTGAAGACATCTTCACACAAGAAGAAGTAAAGAAAATAATGGCATTAAAACAAAGAGCGTAAGTCGTAGTTATAGGAGCACGCAATGTGGGGATTATTGTGAATAAATCAGGTGTCAGGTAACATGACAGATAGAAATATATAAAATAATCAATTATTATCAATAATAATTTTCTAATAGCTAAACGATCACTTTTTTATTTGGAGAAGTTATTGGTTTCTAAACTGACGTCATTGCACTCCGGGCAGACCCATAGGTGCTCAGTGTCCTCATCTAGTGTCCTCGTCCAACAGACTGTCGCGAAGAGACCAAAGAATATCTCTCTTATCCATCTTCAACTCCCCAACAATCGATGCTGTTGATGCAAGCCTGACCGCTCACTCATTACCGTAAACACCCGCATGCCCAGGACAGTATATCCACGTAAGCCGCTGGAGGTTATAAACTTTTATAAACGACATCCACTCATACTGAAACCTGCCCTTCTGGATCTTGTGAAGCATCGACTGAGAGTCAGATACAACAACGGCCCCAGTAAATGTAATCCCAGAGATCCAATGGAGGACAGCAGTAACGGCCTCAACCTCCATCCTCATACTAGAAGTAGTTGTCCTGTATTTGGAAAAGACAACGCCATAATGTGTAGGTAACAAAATCTAAGTTAACAATGGTTAAAAATAGTACATGTGGTCACGTGGTTCTAAAGAAACAAATATTATGAATGAGTTTCAAACAATAAATTTGAATCTAATAATATATTTTTTAATTAATACATATGCATAAATACCTATGTTTTCTATGTAAAGACCGGACAAACATATTTCATTTCAACATTTCAAATATAACCAGTGCATAAAAGGACGCCACATGACACGTACAATATTTTAAACATGATAAATGGACGCCACATGACACGTACAATATTTAAAACATGATAAATGGACGCCACATGATACGTACGATATTTAAAACATGATAAATGGACGCCACATGATACGTACACTATTTAAAACATGATAAATGGACGCCACATGATACGTACAATATTTAAAACATGATAAATGGACGCCACATGATTCATACACTATTTAAAACATGATAAATGGACGCCACATGATAAGTACGATAGTTAAAACATAACTAAAACTCGTTTAAAGACCTAATGTATAGATGTTAGAATATTATATGATTTGAACACAATCACACATATAACATCTACACATATAACATCTACACATTGAAAATATATATTGTGAATAAGACATTCTGTGTTGGATATATTCACATAAGTTTATAATAGGAACCGGGTTTCAGACAAAAATCACAATATTTTTCTGTTTAAAAAAAATATTTTAAAATGCCTCCTAATCGCAGTTAGCGATAAAAGGGCAGAATTTAGACAAATATAACAGGAAAAAAAAAGAAATAATCTGACTGTGTTCAATATTACATTTGATTTAACAGTTGAAATGTGAGGATTGAACATCTTATAAAACATGTTCAGATCGAACATGGCTACACATCTTATATATTACACCGTACAAGAAACGAATCAATCGGAAAAATGACATTGGAAAGATCTATAGAAATGACCTACTTATAAATGAGAGCTAATATATACAGACATTTCATGTGAGCTTAGAAAAAATATTCGTGTAAATATGACTATATTGCACCGTGAGCGTAACCAAGGGTGATCACATTTGCTGCCTAGAGTAGGTCAATATTGTTGACAAAAATAAGTAAGAGAAATACATAAACTGCAAAGGACATGAAATTACAAATTAATACAAAAATAATATCTACAAACGTAGTGATACATTATATACGCAAATAATATTTTCTTATTTATTTATATAAATGAAAATCGACGGGCCTTTGCGTACGCTTCGTAGATAGTGTCTTTCGTCGCCTCTGTTATCTCTGAGGTCCATCTTTTGCGTGCCCGGTTTTTTGCTTTGTACCCATTGTATCGGAGCAACATTGCTCTTTGAGGTGCACTGTCTGTTGGTAATCTGCTTACGTGGCCGAACAATTTAATTTGTTGTTTTTTGATAAAGCTTATTACTGATGTTGTACCCACTTTTTCCTGATGTCTTCATTTCTCAACCGGTCTCTTCTTGTTACTCCCAGCATTCTGCGTAGACACTTCATCTCTGTCGTGACTAATGTCATTTGTTGTCAGTGACCATGTTTGACACTGGAAGCATAATGTGGGGAGAAAGATTGTGTTGAACATTGCTCTTTTTGTGTTCATGGTGACATGTTTGCATTTTAAAATTGGCACCATTTGTCCTATCATTTGATTTGCTTTGTTGCATCTGTGTTGAATTTCATTAGTTATTGTTCCGTTTGCTGAAAAAATGCTCCTCATGTATGTAAAGTCTTTTACTTGTTTTAATATGCGATTGTCGATGCAGATATTGGTAGTGTTTTCCTCTCTGGCGAATGTCATTACTTCTGTTTTGTCGATGTTTATTCTCATGTTGTATTCGTTACATGCTAACTGGAGTCTGTTGATGTGTTGTTGTAGCTATTCTTCTGTTGTTGATATGATTGCCTGGTCATTTGCAAAAAAGAAATTCGTTTAAGAGTACTCCGAGGTTGTTTCCATCGCTGGTGTTAGCTATTTTACAGATTTTGTAAATATATGTGATGAACAGCAGCGGGAATAGTACGCAACCTTGCCTTACTCCTGACCCTACGTGACACTTTTCTGAAGTCCTGTGTTTGTTCTAATCGTACATTGGCTGTTTGTATAAAGGCTCTTGCAAAGGTTGGTTAGGCGGTCATTAACCCCATAGGTTGTTAGTATTTTCCACAACTTGTGCATAACTACGCGCTCGAACGCTTTCTCCTGATCTACAAATGCAACGTGTAGGTGTTTGTTGAATTCGACAGTCCTTTCTACTAACTGCCTGAGGGCGAATATCGCGTCTGTACAGCTTTTGTTCTTCCTGAATCCCATTTGGGAGTCATTAAGCTGTGGCTCGATGATATGGCAGAGCCTTTTTTCGAGTATTCTGCAAATTAATCTATCTATATAATGAAGACATATAGTTATACCTTGCATGAGGTTCTAGTGTATTTGACAAGGTAATAATAAATAGTACAAGCAATAATGTTATAAAATAACAAAGTATTATTACTTTTAACGAAAACAAGAAGAAAACTAACATAATAGATGAAAAAGGACAACGATGCATTGCATGTTATTAATAATTCATAAAGTACACTTTCGGAAGAAATAAGACAACAATATCACATATCATTGCCGGAGAAACTTTCAATAGAACAATATGAACGATTCGCTTAATAAACAGTAGAAATATTTGTAGCAGAATGTTCTGTATGAATTAAAACATAGTCTTCCATGCAACAGATTTGAAACAACGTACTTGTCTCTCTTCAGTTGTCAACATACACATATTTCAGATTGATTTATAAATATGAGCAATTTTGTAAATTCATTTCACACGATGATGTGACACTGTCGGCTTGTCGCGAAAGCTGGATTATCTCTTCAAAGTCTGACAAGACCATGAGATTATCTCTTCAAAGTCTGACAAGACCATGAGATTATCTCTTCAAAGTCTGACAAGACCATGAGATTATCTCTTCAAAGTCTGACAAGACCATGAGATTATCTCTTCAAAGTCTGACAAGACCATGAGATTATCTTTCAAGTCTGACAAGACCATGAGATTATCTCTTCAAAGTCTGACAAGACCATGAGATTATCTCTTCAAAGTCTGACAAGACCATGAGATTATCTCTTCAAAGTCTGACAAGACCATGAGATTATCTCTTCAAAGTCTGACAAGACCATGAGATTATCTCTTCAAAGTCTGACAAGACCATGAGATTATCTTTCAAAGTCTGACAGACCATGAGATTATCTCTCAAAAGTCTGACAAGACCACGAAGAACGGATAACATGCTCTATACATCATTATAAAACAACCACACCTCACTATGGTAAAAATAAGCTAATCTTCATTTCTGAGGAGCGATGCTTATTCATAGACAGACACTATAGACTAGGGTTTCCCTAACCTTTTTGTCCATACCCAATGTAAGACTTTCTAAAATTCTTATGCCTCCTATGTAACATATACATGCATATATATATATATATCCTCCTTAACAATCAAATTGCCCCCGGTGGGAATATGGCCCCACGTTGGGAAACACTGCTATAGACACTTGGCTACCGAATTGAAATACAAAAAACGGGTTGTAACTGAATTGAATTTATGTCCTATTTTCCCATTCCAGGTATATGTACAAATTCAGCTGCAGTTTCCGGAATTATTAACAGATTTTTATAAGTAATATAGCATTTAGTAGGTAAATGAATTTTTTAAAAAATAGATGTAAACGAAATACACATTGACGCTCCCAGCGGCTCATGGGAGCCAATCAGTTAAGATATTTCAAATAGTAGAATATAGGCATGGATGGCCAAGGCAGAGGATATTATTAAACAAGTCTGTACTCTAGACGAGCTGAAGCATGTGGAAGAATGGATGCCTGTATCAGAGGATATGATTGATTACACCGGGGTTGTCAGTATACTTGAACATCTTATGCTTATTCAGCACAACGAAACGGAAGAACAATTAATGAGGACTATGGCGCCTTCTAGATAACAACATCAAGCATGACTATGGAGATCACCGCTGCGTCCAGGGCTCTCTCGCGGGTGGCTGAGAACTCATACGATTATCATATCAGACTCGATGGATATGCTTCAAATGGTTGAATCTGGAAGACGGCGCGCTGAATGAGTAGACAGTATTCGGAGGTCACATCTCAAGACAGTGACTTGGCTGTACACACCTATACATGCGTTGCGCGCTCATTTATGTGATATAGGCGAGTCTCAGACACTGGACCGATTTAAGTTTGAACATGCAAAACTGTGTCGTATTTGTGGTAGAGAGAGAAGATATACTAATAAACTTCTCATGGGAACAGTGAGCAGGTAGACTTTGGGATGGCTGCTGCAGCGGAGGACGGAGTTCGCATTGGAATGCACAACGTGTCGTGACGTAGACCGAATAATATAACATACACACATACATACACCAAAATTCACACACGCGTACACACACACGCAAGATTGCACGCACGCGCGCGCGCACTCACACTAACATACATACATACTAATATATATATACATACACAGCCATATACATAAATAGTTATAGAAAGATTTCCAAGAAACCTTGCGCAATGTTGATTTTGTGCATCATATATATAACGTTCTAGAAAAGATAATTACTATGTGGGGGACGGATTAGTGTAATGAGTAGAGCGTACGTTTTTCGCATCGATCACAACATGTTCTGGGTTCATTTCCCGCACACAACGTTCCATAAGTGAAGATAGAAATTAGCCCTCCAACATTCTGCATACTGAGGTATAGAAATGTGAAGTGACAAACACATTTTGTCTACGTACTACGGGATACTTTCATTTTTCATATGACATGTTGTTCTAACATTGCAATTGTTGTTATTGGTTATTGGTTACTAAACTGATGTCGTTGCACTCCGGGCAGACCCATATGTGCTCAGTCTCCCCCAAACGGATATCGAGAGTATGCATACTGATGGTTCCCGTGGCTCGCTGATTATGCAATTGTTGTCTTCTTCTTCTTTTGTCGTCACACTGCTACCGGGTTGTTACCCAGTGTCGTGGTTTTCTGTTTTTGTCTTGCGCTGTTCTGGTGGCTTGTGTGATTGTTATCTTTGCTCTTTCACAGGATTCTGCTACGCCATCTAACCATCTTTTCCGTGGTCTTCCTCTTGCCTTCTTTCCCGATGTTCTGTTGTAGAAGACTCTGTATACTGTGGAGTTTGGATGCATTCTTATTAAGTGGCCAAACCACTTCATTCTTTGTTTATCTATGTAATTCAAGCACGGTTTTGTGCCAACTTTCTTTCTTATGCTGATGTTGGTGATTCTGTCTTTTCTTGTGTTATTGGTAACTTTTCGCAGGCAACGCATTTCACATGTAGTTATTTGCAATTGTTGTAATCATTCTAAATAACATAACATTCTCGAATTATCAATGTAACTTGAACAGAAAATGTTCACTTATAAGGCAAAGGTAACACTTGAAACATGGCGTTCGATAATGATGCCTTACATGTTGTAGTTTAAACTGAAAATTAAGATTTCATTTTTGGGCCGTAAAAACATTTGCGTCTAAATTGTAGCCTACAGTTTTATGTCATAGCTAGCCAAATGGATAACTTGTCACGTGATACAATTAGTGCCGCGTTTAGCCTCTGGCTGGTTACTGGGGCCGTCGCCCGAGTGGTTACCGGGCCCAAATTTGGGGTGTAAAGAATATAACCATTGTTACCTGCCCCGCATGTCGTAAGAGGCGACTAAGGAGGTTTGGCTGAAATCGGATGCATGTGTCCTAAACGTGTAGAAGTCTATACGTTTAGAGGCCTACCAAACCAGTGTGCAACGTATACACGTTCTTGGCAAAGATCAAACATATCACAAAGAGTAATTAAAATTGGTCATAAAGAACGAAAGCAAAGAAGAAGAAGAAGACTGGACCAGCATAATTATCTGCACAATGGTGGCCAGCCTCCAGAATCTTGTATGATGAAGATTAATCACATCTGTCATGCCAACCAAAACATGATATACTTCATATATATATATATATACTTCTACGATATACACTGCCGTTCAGTTGGAAATACTAGTATACGTTTTGTGAAACAAGAGAATTTACTGTAGCAGGAGCTATGTACTATTTACTGACTAAATTGTCTCATAAACCTCAGAGTCTCATTATAAAAGCCTCATTATACAATAGTCAAACATGGCTATATAAATCTATGCTGGCCTAACTGAGCCATAGTCGAGATTTGTTGTTGCATAAAAATGCGTAAATTGAATACAATATTTAAAATATATTGTGATCGTATACATAAGTAAGTAGTTTATAGCCAGAGATTTTATAATCAAATATTAGGAGCAGTAGGATCTCGTCATTATAGGCCAGAGGGGCCGGGCCCCACCAAAAATAATGCGTAACGTGCATTTATTATTTAATAAATTAAAATACAACCTAACCCAAAACCATGATTTTCCCGAAAATCTGTGTCTGGCCCCACCAACAAAACAATCACGAGCCGCCACTGATTAGGAGTGATTAAAAACATGTTGATAAATTAGATGGCAGATACAATTGTTAAATTATACTTCATTGTTTGCGAGTGTTGTTGTGCATAAGGTGTCGGGCGAACCTAACATTAACGTCGTAAATATTTTGTAAGTGCAAAGAAATTAAGACATGAATCATTCACAGTAGCTTCTGAAGCACTCGATTTATTCCTCACATGACATGTTTATGAAATAAATGTAGCAATAAATCGCACCTAAGACACACCGATTAATAATCATACCATGCATTATATGTATACCATAGCGTAACTATAATAATAACAAATGTAACTATGATATGAGCTATTTTGTGCCATCTTTGTCAAAATTGAATACTCGCAGCAATAGAAAAAAAAATTGGTTATTGGTTACTAAACTGACGTCATTGCACTCCGGGCAGACCCATAGTTGCTCAGTCTCCCCAACAGATATCGAAGAGTATGCATACTGACGGTACTACTTTTCAGATACAGCGGCTTCAAGGAATAGTATCACCCACGCAAAAGATGGACTCAGAAATAGCAGATGTGGTAGGAACACTATATATGAGGGGCAATAGAGGAAACGCTAAAAGGTACAACAGGGATAGATAATAGATAGATATATTACAACAACTTTCTATGTATATTAATTTTAAGTTGAAGAGTTGATCAATACAACAACTTTCTATATATTAATTTTAAGTTGAAGAGTTGATCAATACAACAACTTTCTATGTATATTAATTTTAAGTTGAAGAGTTGATCAATACAACAACTTTCTATGTATATTAATTTTGAGTTGAAGAGTTGATCAATACAACAACTTTCTATATATTAATTTTAAGTTGAAGAGTTGATCAATACAACAACTTTCTATGTATATTAATTTTAAGTTGAAGAGTTGATCAATACAACAACTTTCTATGTATATTAATTTTGAGTTGAAGAGTTGATCAATACAACAACTTTCTATGTATATTAATTTTGAGTTGAAGAGTTGATCAATACAACAACTTTCTATATATTAATTTTAAGTTGAAGAGTTGATCAATACAACAACTTTCTATGTATATTAATTTTGAGTTGAAGAGTTGATCAATACAACAACTTTCTATATATTAATTTTAAGTTGAAGAGTTGATCAATACAACAACTTTCTATATATTAATTTTGAGTTGAAGAGTTGATCAATACAACAACTTTCTATATATTAATTTTGAGTTGAAGAGTTGATCAATACAACAACTTTCTATATATTAATTTTGAGTTGAAGAGTTGATCAATACAACAACTTTCTATGTATATTAATTTTAAGTTGAAGAGTTGATCAATACAACAACTTTCTATGTATATTAATTTTGAGTTGAAGAGTTGATCAATACAACAACTTTCTATATATTAATTTTGAGTTGAAGAGTTGATCAATACAACAACTTTCTATGTATAAATTTTGAGTTGAAGAGTTGATCAATACAACAACTTTCTATATATTAATTTTGAGTTGAAGAGTTGATCAATACAACAACTTTCTATATATTAATTTTAAGTTGAAGAGTTGATCAATGCAACAACTTTCTATATATAAATTTTGAGTTGAAAAGTTGATCAAATATCTGATATATCACAATATTATTATATTTCTTTCATTGGATAATGTGGAAGGTTATTGGTGTGGAAACCGATTATATTGACAAATGAGGACTAAAGTTACGAACAAACAAAATCTGTAAACAGTCAAGAAGATATGAATTCACTCGCCCGAGTGGTTACCGGGGGCCAAATTTGTGATGTAAAGAATATAACCACTGTTACCTGCCACGCATGTCGTAAGAGGCGACTAAGGAGGTTTGGCTGAAATCGGATGCATGTGTCCTTAACGTGTAGAAATCTATATGTTTAGGACCTACCAAACCAATGTGCAACGTATACACGTTCTTGGCAAAGATCAAACATATCACAAAGAATGATTAAAATTGGTGGTAAAGAACAAACGCAAAGAAGAAGAAAGAAGATCTGAATTCACTAATATAAGAAAACATGAGATTAGAATCGTTGGTTGAATAGTTATAGAGCATGTATAAAACAGATTCTGTTAACTAGGAAACTTATAGTTGAATATGTACTTGATTCAGATGCAAAGGAACTGATGACATCGTGAGTGGATGTGTATACAAAACTTTGAGACCGCAGGATTCAGCGACAAACGGGTATATACTGTCCAGGACATGTCCAAAGTTGGATGTAACGAACTATCTGACCTCAAATATGGGTACACTGGTAGTGAACAAAAGGGGAAATACTGAGATTACATAACAACTGTCTGCTTGACAAGCTCGGTATTTGTTGAATCATACGCTATGATGAGGCTGCAGAACGTTATCAACAAATGGTGTACGACGCCTTGGAACTGTCATATGGATGGACGGATCACAAATGTCTATAAACAGTGAGTACTGGTTAATTTCAATATGAGTACCACTCGCTATTTGCTGCGAGAATGGAGGGGATGAAGTGGTAAAAGGTGTCGTGAGAACCGTAAAGTTAATTCTGTGTATAAAAAACCAATACAAATTAACCAATAACCAATACAAGTTGATAGAAAGTGTAGATGTCAATACCAGTGGTGGCTTGTCATTAAGGGCCAATTGGGCCGGGCCCCACCAAAAATTATGTGCAACGTGTATTTATTATTTTATAAATTAAAACATAACAACCCCAAACCATAATTTTTCCGAAATTTGTGTCTGGCCCCACCAACAATAATGATCACGAGCCGTCACTGGTCAGTACAATATTGTGTAGACTGGACAAATAATCTGCTTATTCTTTCAGAACTGTAATTTCCACATTTAGTTACAACACATTGCACAGTTTACTTTTCCCATTTGACGTACCGTTGTCCAACCCTGCCCTTGACATACAATCAAAGTTTGTTTTGATAACATGATTGACATTGTCCTTGTTGTTCTGCTTGTCCGTATTATATATATCGAAATGTCGTTTCTCTAACGATAGCTTGCTTCCAATGCTTTCATTTTCTGGTGGAATATTTACTTCCTGAATGTTGCTGTCCTCGTTGGTATGAATGTCGTGCTGTGTGAAATCTGGCTTATTTTTGATAGATTTGATGGTTGCTGTTGATGTCGTACGACTGTTCATTGCTACGATTGAGTCACTGTCTTTACTCTTGTCTGGAACTGGTGAGACAGAACGCTGGGGAGCAGTATTTTCTAACTTTTCAGTATCTGCAGGAACGTCTTTTATAGAGGCACTAGTAGGTAAAGTTGGCCTAATAGGGACACCTGTTGTATTTTTACCATTTATTTGTCCGCTAATCAAATCTGATGTACGTAGTCCGTTATAAGAGATTTTAACTGGGTCTGACATGAAAGATGCTAGAGTTTTGGGGCCGGACGGTTTAGAGGCTGCAGATGGCGGGGGCACAACATCGCCAGAAGATGTCTGTTTATTACTTTTGTTACTACTATCATTTGCATGACTACCTACTGTTGTAGAATGTTTTAGAACATTTACAGTAGAGGCTACGTTTTGAAAAGTGGAGACGGCCGGACTTTTAGATGTGATGCTGTTGCTATTCGTGCTGACAGGTGACGGCAAACTATTGGAGGTTTTTTTTGGTGGAGATTGTGTTTGGGACTTTTTTGTCCCTGGAGATTGTTTGTCTGAAGATAATTGAGAAGAATCGGCAGCTGGAGGTTCTCCAAAGAGACCCATGGCGAACGGACATCCAGGAGGATCAGATTGTGATCCGTTTTGTGACATTGCAGCTGCAAGTCTCATTGCTTCACCATCTGCAGAACTCCGAGAAATTTTTCGCCCACCAGGACTGGCTCTATCTTCCGAGATGTCTTTAAACGAGACAGGAGAATAAGAAGGGAGAGGACTGCTGGATATCAGTCTGGAAGTTTCCATGTTTAAGCGGCTGCTGTTGTAATCTGTCTTCTCGTCTCGGTTACGACTTCTAACTTCCTCCTCCATGATGGCAATAAATGGACATGTAGACAGATCCTGCCCTTTGACATCCTTCTTTCCATTGAGCCAGTAGGTTTTCATTTTCCCTTTTCCCTGAAATAAAAAATACAGCAATTAATGAGATTAAGTGTGACTAGCCATGAACACATTAGGCATGAATAAGGAGTGTGAAGACAGATATGAGATGTTAAACAGCAAATTCACATGCAGTGTTGAAACATCCTAGCTGAAGTTTAAAATCGAAACAGGCGTGCGACAAGGATGTCTTATGTCAGCTCCTCTATTCAACATTGTCATAGATTGGGTGATGTGTAAAACAACTGAAGATAAGTCAAGAGGTATAAGATGGACTCTCCCATTCACCCTGGAAGACTTTGATTTTGAAGAGGTATAAGATGGACTCTCCCATTCACCCTGGAAGACCTTGATTTTGAAGAGGTATAAGATGGACTCTCCCATTCACCCTGGAAGACCTTGATTTTGCTGAGGAGATCGCACTTATGTCTCACACACATAAAGACATCCAGTAAAAAATTTGCCGCCTTAACCTTCTTCTTCTTCTAACGTTTTTAGACATCGATTTGTCTTACTTTTAAAGTAGTTAGTGGTCAACTGAAGTCTATGTACATCTCCGTATAGCTTGTCTTGGACAGACATCGATTTGTCATACTTTTAAAGTAGTTAGTGGTCAACTGAGTCTTTCCTATAACTTGTCTTGGACAGACATCGATTTGTATACTTTTAAAGTAGTTAGTGGTCAACTGGAGTCTATATACATCAGCATATAGTTTGTCTTGACTAACATCGATTTGTATACTTTTAAAGTAGTTAGTGGTCAACCGAAATCTATATACATCTCCATATAGCTTGTCTTGACAGACATCGATTTGTATACTTTTAAAGTAGTTAGTGGTCAATCGAAGTCATGTACATCTCCGTATAGCTTGTCTTGACAGACATCGATTTGTATACTTTTAAAGTAGTTAGTGGTCAATCGGAGTCCATGTACATCTCCGTATAGCTTGTCTTGGACAGACATCGATTTGTATACTTTTAAAGTAGTTAGTGGTCAATCGAAGTCCATGTACATCTCCGTATAGCTTGTCTTGGACAGACATCGATTTGTATACTTTTAAAGTAGTTAGTGGTCAATCGAGTCCATATACATCTCCTATAGCTTGTCTTGGACAGACATCGATTTGTATACTTTTAAAGTAGTTAGTGGTCAATCGAAGTCCATGTACATCTCCATATAGCTTGTCTTGACAGACATCGATTTGTATACTTTTAAAGTAGTTAGTGGTCAACCGAAGTCTATATACATCTCCATATAGCTTGTCTTGGACAGACATTGATTTGTATACTTTTAAAGTAGTTAGTGGTCAACTGGAGTCTATGTACATCTCATATACTTGTCTTGGACAGACATCGATTTGTATACTTTTAAAGTAGTTAGTGGTCAACCGAAGTCTATATACATCTCCATTTAGCTTGTCTTGGACTGATATGGGGATTGGTCAAGTGTTTTCTCTCTTTTCCGTGTATTTTGGACATTCTTGCAGTATGTGTGTCTCTTTCATCTTGCTGGTGCCACATGTACATATGTCAGATGGGCCTATTTTGTACTTGTTAAACAGATGGTACCTCAGCCTATTGTGCCCTGTTCGTAGACGAAAAATGACAACCTGTTCCTCTCTGCTTAGTTTGTGGTATGCATTGTCTTTTATGCCCTGGTGATCTCTCAGCCATTTGTTCTTGTAGGCCATTTTTATCCGTACTTTTGCTTCCTCATATGTCATACTGGTGTCTGTCTGTGAAAGCCTGCTTCCTGTTTTTGCCAATATGTCCCAATACAGTCAGTTAGATTAAAAATCAACCAGAAGAAAACATAAATAATAACTGTAAACATTGCCACTCCAGCACAAGTAAAACTAGAAGATAACACTCTGCCAAATTCAACTGCTTTTACATATCTTGGAAGTGCTATCATCCCCGATAGAGCAGCTGGATCTGACACTAAAAACCGACTGAGTAAGGCACTAAGTGAATTCATGACCCTTCAGGAGGTCTGGAAGTCAGTCCAATGCAGCATCAGAACCAAGATTAATATATACCACAGCTGTTATGTGCTATCAACTTTACTATACAAGTCAGAATGCTGGAGAATGACATAACAAGATATGTTCAAACTCTACACCTTTCATACAACTTGTCTGCGAAAGATGCGTGTTCTGGTCAAATACTATCTCTAACCAAGAACAACTTGCATAGAGTCAACAAAAGAATGTGAGCAGCATCATCCAAACGAGACGCTGAAGATGTCTCGGAAATATGTTATGCATGGAGACTAACTCTGTTACGAAAACTGCACTGAGATGGACACCAAAGGGTAAACGAAAACGGGGAAGACCCAAAACGACATGGAGGAGAACAATAGTACAATAACTGAAAGAAATTAATCATAGCTGGAATATAATACAGATGACGGCCAAAAATAGAGAAGAATGGTTTGCATTTGTTGCTGTCCTAAGCGCCAGGGGCATCACAGGCTTAGAGAGAGAGAGAGAGAGAGAGAGAGAGACAGAGAGAGAGAGAGAAAGACAGAGAGAGAGAGTCATTATTATACCATAAACACAAACTGTTGCATACATTCTGTTTTATAAAATAGTTTTTTTTATAACTGATTATGTGTCATCTTAAAAATGAATGTCGGTTGTAGTGATTCTTCAACGTTTCATGTGTCTTGTTTCATCGGTCTGGGCGGTGATCGTGAGAGAGAGAGATCTACCAGGAAATAAAATTGCTGGCTTGCAGAGCAATAGTAGGAAACTAGGGACCTAACCAACAACAATATCAATTCTAGTACTGGGACATATTCAACATTACACATAACTACATCAATATTTTCTATGTGATTACAATTACCTTATAAATACGACATTTAATACAAACACAAATACACTGTTGCACGTGTCTTTGCAAGGTGTTCCTTGATTGATTGATTGATATGACCATCATCATTGCACTTCGGTGAATAGTCATGTGTGCTCCAATCTCTTTCTTACACAGGAAGATCTCAGCTGCAGTGCACGAATTCCGTGGCACCGGCGAGGATCCCCGATGTAATTTTGAGGATAGTGAAGATGTTTTTGTAGGTATTCTATTTTTAATCTTTTCTAATTAATTTTGCCTGTGCCTGGTCTTCTCGATTTTGAACTGCCAAGTATACTTTTACGTGCTCAAATTAACACGAGACCTACGTTTTATCGTCCGTCTCCGATAGGACTAGGAACTCGATCCCTCCTACACTGAGATCAGGGATCTCTGAAAAAATATCCAGATGGCTCCGCGAGGGAGCTAACCTGGTACCTTTGACACTAGAGACAAGCACCTAACTTCTACGACACAGATACCCCTCAAGGTGTTCCTGACAGTTGCTAACTGATACATCTAAAGTACAAATTAATGATCACAATCCTTCTAAAATATTGAACCCAATCTGACTTATACATAGTGGTATGCATTAGCAGGTTTAACTAAAGATTGAAGTCAGCTGGTTGCTGTCAAGAATATCAGATATGAGAAGTAAAAACCTGGATTTCATGAATACATACCTTGACCTCAATAGAACCTCTCTCTTCCAGATCATATGGGTATCCTTCCAGTTCTTTCTTTGTGGTCTCGCTGACATGAATCTTCATAGCCTGTTATTGAAAGTCAGACATCTTATTTTCAGACTGCACACACATATATGTCGGGGTCAAGAGTCTCTGCACACATGTATGTCGGGGTCAAGAGTCTCTGCACACATGTATGTCGGGTTCAAGAGTCTCTGCACACATGTATGTCGGGTTCAAGAGTCTCTGCACACATGTATGTCGGGTTCAAGAGTCTCTGCACACATGTATGTCGGGTTCAAGAGTCTCTGCACACATGTATGTAGGGTTCAAGAGTCTCTGCACACATGTATGTCGGGGTCAAGAGTCTCTGCACACATGTATGTCGGGTTCAAGAGTCTCTGCACACATGTATGTCGGGTTCAAGAGTCTCTGCACACATGTATGTGGTTCAAGGTCTCTGCAAAATGATGTCGGTTCAAGAGTCTCTGCACACATGTATGTAGGGTTCAGAGTCTCTGCACATGTAGGTCAAGAGTCTCTGCACACATGTATGTAGGGTTCAAGAGTCTCTGCACACATGTATGTAGGGTTCAAGAGTCTCTGCACACATATGTTCAAGTCTGCACTAGGGGTTCAAGAGTCTCTGCACACATGTATGTAGGGTTCAAGAGTCTCTGCACACATGTATGTAGGGTTCAAGAGTCTCTGCACACATGTATGTCGGGTTCAAGAGTCTCTGCACACATGTATGTAGGGTTCAAGAGTCTCTGCACACATGTATGTAGGGTTCAAGAGTCTCTGCACACATGTATTTTTCAAGTGGTTCAAGAGTCTCTGCACACATGTATGTCGGGTTCAGAGTCTCTGCACACATGTATGTCGGGTTCAAGGTCTCTGACACATGATGTCGGGTTCAAGAGTCTCTGCACACATGTATGTAGGGTTCAAGAGTCTCTGCACACATGTATGTCGGGTTCAAGAGTCTCTGCACACATGTATGTGGGTTCAAGTCTCTGCACATGTATGTAGGGTTCAAGAGTCTCTGCACACATGTATGTCGGTTCAAGTCTCTGCACACATGTATGTAGGGTTCAAGAGTCTCTGCACACATGTATGTCGGGTTCAAGAGTCTCTGCACACATGTATGTCGGGTTCAAGAGTCTCTGCACACATGTATGTAGGGTTCAAGAGTCTCTGCACACATGTATGTAGGGTTCAAGAGTCTCTGCACACATGTATGTAGGGTTCAAGAGTCTCTGCACACATGTATGTCAGGGTTCAAGAGTCTCTGCAAAATGTATGTGGTGGTCAAGGAGTCTCTGCACATGTAGTGAGGGTTCAAGAGTCTCTGCACCATTATGTCAGGGTTCAAGAGTCTCTGCACACATGTTTGTAGGGTTCAGAGTCTCTGCACACATGTATGTACGGGTTCAAGAGTTTCTGCTCATCATGTATGTGGTTAAGATCTCTGCTACATGATCATTGTGTGTCAAGAGTCTCTGCACACATGTATGTCAGGGTGTCATAGAGTTATGCCATCACATGGATATGATCATAGGTTTATATGCCACATTATAGGGTTTTATATGATATTGTTTTGCACATCAGTGTTTGATATGTCATCATTCATGATGTTATATGCCATCATTCATGTGTGTTTCATGATTTGCCATCATTCATGGTTGAATCATGTTATCCATCATTCATGTGTTTTATATGCCATCATTCATGTTGTTTATATGCCATCATTCATGTTGTTTATATGCCATCATTCATGATTGTTTGATATGCCATCATTCATGATTGTTTGATATGCCATCATTCATGTTTGTTTGATATGTCATCATTCATGTGTTTGATATGCCATCATTCATGTGTTTTATATGCCATCATTCATGATTGTTTGATATGCCATCATTCATGTGTATATTATACTGCGATCATTCATGTGTTTTATATGCCATCATTCATGTGTTTTATATGCCATCATTCATGTGTTTGATATGCCATCATTCATGATTGTTTGATATGCCATCATTCATGTGTTTTATATGCCATCATTCATGATTGTTTGATATGCCATCATTCATGTTTGTTTGATATGCCATCATTCATGTTTGTTTGATATGCCATCATTCATGTGTTTTATATGCCATCATTCATGTGTTTTATATGCCATCATTCATGTGTTTGATATGCCATCATTCATGTGTTTGATATGCCATCATTATTCATTATTGTTTGATATGCCATCATTCATGTTGATATGCCATCATTCATGTGTTTATATGCACGTCATTTCATGTTTGTTTGTATATTTTTTGCCATCATTCATTGTGTTCTTTATGATGCCATCATTCATGTGTTTGATATGCCATCATTCATGTGTTTGATATGTCATCATTCATGTGTTTTATATGCCATCATTCATGTTTGTTTGATATGCCTGTCATTCCATGATTATTTTGATATGCCATCATTCATGTGTTTGATATGCCATCATTCATGTGTTTGATATGCCATCATTCATGTGTTTTATGCCTCATTCATGTGTTTATATGCATCATTCATGTGTTTTATATGCCATCATTCATGTGTTTGATATGCCGTCATTCATGATTGTTTGATATGCCATCATTCATGTGTTTTATATGCCATCATTCATTTTTGTTTGATATGCCATCATTCATGTGTGTTTTATATGCCATCATTCATGTTTGTTTGATATGCCATCATTCATGTGTTTTATATGCCATCATTCATGTGTTTTGATATGCCATCATTCATGTGTTTGATATGCCATCATTCATGTGTTTGATATG
Organism: Arion vulgaris; assembly: GCA_020796225.1. Lineage (NCBI taxonomy): Eukaryota > Metazoa > Mollusca > Gastropoda > Stylommatophora > Arionidae > Arion > Arion vulgaris. Next base: position 45,334,330 of record CM036764.1, on the reverse strand, counting down.
CCATCATTCATGTGTTTTATATGCCATCATTCATGTGTTTTATATGCCATCATTCATGTGTTTGATATGCCTCATTCATGTTGTTTGATATGCCATCATTCATGTGTTTGATATGCCATCATTCATGTGTTTGATATGCCATCATTCATGTTTGTTTGATATGCCATCATTCATGTGTTTTATATGCCATCATTCATGTGTTTGATATGCCATCATTCATGTGTTTGATATGCCATCATTCATGTGTTTGATATGCCATCATTCATGTGTTTGATATGCCATCATTCATGTGTTTTATATGCCATCATTCATGTTTGTTTGATATGCCATCATTCATGTGTTTGATATGCCATCATTCATGTTTGTTTGATATGCCATCATTCATGTTTGTTTGATATGCCATCATTCATGTGTTTGATATGCCATCATTCATGTGTTTGATATGCCATCATTCATGTGTTTTATATGCCATCATTCATGTTTGTTTGATATGCCATCATTCATGTGTTTGATATGCCATCATTCATGTGTTTTATATGCCATCATTCATGTTTGTTTGATATGCCATCATTCATGTGTTTTATATGTCATCATTCATGTGTTTTATATGCCATCATTCATGTGTTTTATATGCCATCATTCATGTTTGTTTGATATGCCATCATTCATGTTTTTTGATATGCCATCATTCATGTGTTTGATATGCCATCATTCATGTGTTTGATATGCCATCATTCATGTTTGTTTGATATGCCATCATTCATGTGTTTTATATGCCATCATTCATGTGTTTGATATGCCATCATTCATGTGTTTGATATGCCATCATTCATGTGTTTTGATATGCCATCATTCATGTGTTTGATATGCCATCATTCATGTGTGTTTTATATGCCATCATTCATGTTTGTTTGATATGTCATCATTCATGTGTTTGATATGCCATCATTCATGTGTGTTTATATGCCATCATTCATGTTTGTTTATATGCCATCATTCATGTGTTTATATGTCATCATTCATGTGTTTGATATGCCATCATTCATGTGTTTTATATGCCATCATTCATGTTTTTATATGCTCATTCATGTTGTTTATATGCCATCATTCATGTTTGTTTTATATGCCATCATTCATGTTTGTTTGATATGCCATCATTCATGTGTTTGATATGTCATCATTCATGTGTTTATATGCCATCATTCATGTTTGTTTGATATGCCATCTATGTTTCATGATCTTTGTTTTTATATGCCATCATTCATGTTTGTTTTATATGTCATCATTCATGTGTTTGATATGCCATCATTCATGTGTTTTATATGCCATCATTCATGTGTTTGATATGTCATCATTCATGTTTGTTTGTATGATATTGTGGATGCATCATTCATGTTGTTTGATATGCCATCATTCATGTGTTTTATATGCCATCATTCATGTGTTTGATATGTCATCATTCATGTGTTTGATATGTCATCATTGTCTACCATGGATAGCAAGGTCAAACTATTCAAAGTTAATCATCATCATCAAGGTGCGTATCCTTTATAGGAGGTTGCTCTCTTTGCAGCATATCTGAAATTCACTCTGTCTCTAGCCAGTTCACCCACTTCGTCGATGGTCATGCTCATGGTTTCTTTAATATCTTGTAGCCATCTTCTCCTTGGTCTGCCTCCTGGGACCCTGCCCTCTAATATTGTTCTCTCCAAGCCATCGTGAAGCTTGATGTGACCAAAGTATCTAATTTTTCTGTATAGTATGTTGTTTATCAGCCAATTCTCTTTAACATTTAGTTCTTTCAGGACATCAGTGTTCTTTCTTTTTTCTGTTCATGGTATTCGTAGGATCTTTCTGTAGCATTTAGTTTCGAAGGACGGGATTATCGTTATTGTTTTTTGTGTAATTGTCCATGATTCACAACCATAAGTAAACACTGGGAAAATGCATGTTCTCAATATTTTTAATTTTAATATTTTGCTGGTGCTTTGCCACGTGTTCTTCATTGTGTTTAAATTCTTGATTGCTATTGCCAATCTTCTTGAGATCTCTTTGGAGCAGTAACCATTATTGTTAATTATTGAGCCCAAGTATTCGTAGCTATGGTGTTCGTAGGATTTTTCTGTAGCATTTAGTTTCGAAGGACTGGATTTTCGTTCCTATTTTTTGTGTAATGGTCCATGATTCACAACCATGTTTACCTTAAAAAATGGCTGATATTTGGCGTCCACCCCATGATGTGCTGACTATACTTAAAGGAAACATACTGAAAAGAGGTAACTCATGGATGGGTCGTGCCAAAGATATCATACAGCAAGTATGATGTCCTGCAGATATCAATCTTGGAAGAGTGTGGATAACAAAACCTGCGGTTGCCAACACCAACTTCTCGGTCCATATAAAAAAGGTAAGAGGTAGGTAAAGGAACCATTTCATACCTCGTGGCATATAGGAAAATACAGTGTTAGGCCTGTATCGTTCATTGACCGTCGGCACACGATGTGTGATGTGGTCAGCATCACGCCGGTTTCCTTTACTTTCCCAGAGCATGTCTAGTACCCACCCAATTGAGGCTAGGTCAACCTGAGAGCCGTCGCGGTCGGGAAAAATTCCACGCCCACTGCAGGAGTTGAACCTGGACCACCAGCCTTGAGAAGCGAGTTCACTAACAACTACGCTACCGCGGCTCTCTCGGTCCATATAACACTTGATAAAAGTTGCAGAAAGAAAATTCCTGCTACGGTTGATTCTGATGGCCAAGTAGAAATATATGAAAACATGAAACATTGTAATACTGTGGTGTACACGGATGACTAAGTGGTTAAGAGGCAAGTGAAGTGCGTGAACTTTCACATCAAACTTGATAGTAAAACTGTTCAGAAGGCAATTGTAGATCTTGCTGTAACAACAAGTAGTCATTAAATGGAAAGATAGCGATGATCAGGGAGTTGAGTTAGATTTGGCACACAGGAGCACAGACAAACATGTATTTTAAGTGAATCAATCAACCATGCTGACGAAAGAATCCAGTATAGCTACATAAGATATGAATGGCTAAACACACTGAATAAATCATACATGATCCATGCAACATTTGTTTTCGTACCAGGTCACGAGGGTGAGAAAGGCAAAGAGCAGATTGGTTGAGTGACACAGCAGTGATCGATGAAGGACGGACAAAGGATAGGTCAGACATCATCAATGTCATAAGAAAAGCAAATCTAATAGATTATATTTTTACAAACACATACACAACCGCATCATTATCCAGATGGAAGGAGATAAGAGCTAAGCCAGAAACTGCCAGGCATAAATACGTTTTCTAGTAGTAAATGACATTTGGTTAATCAACACATAACTGGAGTGATCAGTCAGTTTAAGCTGATGGAAATGTTGAGGTGGAGACCTAAACACTTGTGGACTAGTCCGCAGTGTAATGATGACGATCCTCACTAATAATACCACAGAGGTCCTTCAACAAAAGGGACTAGCAACTACAGATGCAACACATCTGGCATACGATTGAAAACTACTACTACCCACGATGTTTACCGGTACAAGTGGACATGATAAGCTAATATTACCTCTGCGAGTAAGGAGACATGTTACTGTGGCAACATCTATGAGTAAGAAAGACTTGAACGTAATGTCCACAAGTGAGCAGACTTGGTAACATGATTATGTTCAGGGTCGTGCGGTGCTATGATGCAGAGAGGCGGTCGCATCAAACCGCACAGTAAAAGGGCGGCATAAACAGCAAAATCAAAGTTACAATTGAAAGTTATTTTAAAGAAAAAACATTTAAGGGGCGGCATTTCCAAGACTTGTATCATACTAAGAAAATATACCGCACGGCCCTGATTATGTTTACAGGTGATCTGTTCATGTGATAACTAACCTGTCCACTAGTTTCCATCCTAGATGCTGTATTGACAGTATCACCAAACAGACAATAGCGAGGCATTTTTAGTCCAACAACTCCGGCAACTGTTGTTCCAGTGTGCGCCCCTAAGAATAAATGATATGATAGATGCACGCTGTGTTTACTAGTACTACATAAATGATGCTGTCACTTGGTAATGCTATTAAAGTTGTTAGTGAAATCACTTCCAGACAGTAAAGTATGAACTCTTCTTCTTCTTCTTCTTTGTGTTCGTTCTTTACGATCAATTTTAATCACTCTTTGTGATATGTTTGATCTTTGACAAGAACGTGTATACGTTGCACATTGGTTTGGTAGACCCTAAACGCATAGACTTCTACACTTCTAGGACATGTGCATCCGATTTCAGCCAAGCCTTCTTAGTCGCCTCTTACGATATGCGTGGCAGATAACAGTGGTTCTATTCTTTACACCCCAAATTTGGGCCCGGTAACCACTCGGGCGTGAACTCTGCTAACTAACTAATATATTGTATACAATAGATGTTGACAAAAATCAAAGGTACTGACAAATAAATTAACAAATTAAATAAAATGAAACATTAGGTACAGTTGCAGCAACAAGGATCTACGATTATCAACAGAGGGAATCAGAATGATGCAAACTGTTTTCAGTATTTTCAATGTTTAAGATTCCGAAAAGAATGTGTGCTGGTAGTTCAAGGCGATCGTTTGATTTCTTCTTCTTCTTCTTCAGCGATCTCTGGTCATTCGCTTAATTTACTGTGGACCACAAACTGGGCAATCAGCTTCAGGTCCCCCAAAGCTTAGTTTTCAGGTCGACTGGGTGTGGCCACATGTTGCTTCTCAGCTCACACATGAGAGGACAGTCTTGCAGGATATGCTCTGGTGTCTGTTCCGCCTGCTGACACTGGCAGAGAGCTGTTTGACTTATTCCTAGTCTATATATAGCCTAGTGAACATTTTAAAGAGGTATTAAATAGACCCAACCCAGTGATAACACCAGTTTTTGAAACAGAAATACAAATGCCTTCAATAAATGCACCCATTGACGACTTCTCAATGGAAGAAATTAAACAAGCCATCAAGAAACTGAAAAACAACAAAGCCAGCGGTAGCGACGATATTTCAGGAGAGATGCTAGCAACTGACGAGGAATCAATGGGATTCCTACGTACCTTATGAACGATGTTTGGCAGAATGAGACCCTCCAAAAGATTGGAAAGACGGAGTGATATTCAAGCTCCCAAAAAAGGCGATTTGTCAAATTGCAACAACTGGCGCGGAATAACTCTGCTATCAACACCTGGCAAGCTATTCTGCAATATTTTGATGGAGAGGCTGAAAAAAGCCGTCGGCGCAAGGCTAAGAGAAGAACAAGCTGGCTTTCGTCCACATCGTTCTTGTACCGATCATATCTTCACGCTGAGATCCATTATAGAAGAATTAATTGAATTCCAGTCACCACTAGTGATAAATTTTATAGACTTTCAGAAAGCGTTTGATAGTCTTCATCGTTCTACTCTCTGGAGATTCTTAAGACCTACGGCTTCCAGGAAAAATACATCAATATTATAAAAGCCTTCTATTCTGAAGCATCCTGCTGTGTAAGAACAGATGCAGGAAACTCAGACTGGTTCACAGTCAATTCGGGTGTGAAGCAGGGCTGCGTTATGTCACCTATGCTTTTGGGATAGCTATAGACTGGATCATGCGCAAATGCACCCAAGATGATCAGCTAGGCATCAAATGGCTTAATAACAGCAGACTATTTGATCTTGACTTTGCCGATGACGTGGCCATATTGAATTCAACCACACAAGCAACCCACAAACTAACGAGCAATCTTTGCACACTTGCAGAACAGGTTGGTCTCCAGATTAATTCTGCCAAGACCAAAATTATGGACCTTACAAACTCGACAGACAACATCGTAATAAATGGCCAAACACTGGAGAAAGTTGAACATTTTACATATTTGGGTAGTAAAGTGTCAAACAACGGAGACACGATGAAAGAAATAAACTCTCGTATTGCTATAGCAGCTAGTGCCTTCACTAAATTAACGAATATCTGGCAATCTCAAGACCATAGTATATGCACAAAAGTTAAATTATTTAGGTCATGTGTGATTCCTGTACTCACCTACAGTTGTGAAAGTTGGAAATCAACAAAGAAAATTGATAAGAAACTGGACAGCTTTGAGAATAAATGTCTACGAAAATTATTAAAAGTAAAATGGCGTGATTTCGTTTCTAACAACACAGTGAGAGATAGAACACACCAACAACCGTATCAAATATTATAAGGAAACGAAGGTGGTAATATTTAGGTCATGTTCTTAGATCAAACGGAAAGAGACTAAATCGACAAGTCCTTATGTGGTCACCAGTTGGGAAAAGAAAACGTGGAAGACCAAAGACCACTCTTCGAAGAACCATCCAACAAGAAAGTAAACTATTGGGATGTAAAACCATACAAGATCTCCAACTGCTAGCAAAGAACCGTATCACATGGAGATCTAAAACCTCTGCCCTATGTGCCGCCTTTGGCACGAAAGGAACTAACTAACTAACTAACTAGTCTATATGTTTGTTGAGCCTGCAGTGTCCTGTGCGTAGTCGAAATATAACGACCTGGTCTGTTCTGCTTAGGTCTTTGAGGAGTCTTTTCCATAATCATATCCAGTGTTTGTCTTCCAGTCTACTGCAGATTTTCTCTGTATGAGGGTTTTAACCTCTTGAAAAGACAAGGGTTGGTAAATTTGCTCTTTGGCACTGCCCTCCTTAGCTAAGACATCAGCACTCTCATTGCCTACAATGCCACAGTGAGATGGAATCCACTGCAAGTGAATTTCTGCCTTTTCTGAAAGCTGAGCAAGTTCTCATTTTAGGTTTTGTACTGTACTGTCAGCGGATTTAGCCTCCATGGCTTGTATAGCTGACAGTGAGTCTGTGAGAAATACCATCTTGCCTGCAGGTGCTTGCAGCTTATTCATGTGCTGTGCTGCCATCAGAAGGGCTAAGAGTTCTGCTTTGTAATTGGAACATATTCTTCCAGTAGGGGCCGCTAGAGACACTTTTTGCAGCATCTGGGTGCCTAATGTACACTCCTGCTCCACCATTCATGGTTGCCTCCATTGCCGATCCATCTGTGTAAATTCTTATCCAGCTGTCTTCTGGAAACATGTAATGGAGATGTTCCATTGTAGTTGCTTTCTTCACTAGATTAGGCTCGGCATCTTTGCTTAACAATTTAGGGATGGAGGTTGAGAAGTTTTGTGCTACTGAGTCTAGTTCCCAGTGATCAAAAAGTAATTCTTCAGGTATGGAATTATGATTTAGTAATTGCAAGTATGACTTTCCTATTTCTTTTGCTTTGTGGTTTAGACTTGTACCCTTTAGTCTGTTCTTTGTTCTAGCCACCATTTTTTCATGCAGTGGATGGTGAGGCATCCTTTTGATCCTTTCAGTCTGTAGAATCACTTTTCTCATCCTTCTGTCTTCCAAGGGCTGGATGTTGGCTGCCTTTACCATTTCTACAATTGGTGTAGATTTCATGGCTCCCAAAATAGTACGCAGACACCTGTTTTGTGTTTTTCCAGTATCGATTTGTTTGAATGGGCTGCTGATATCCATGTCGATGATGCATATTCGAGGGTCGGTCTAACTGCACCAGTGTACACCTGACTCAGGATTCGACTATCAGCTCCCCAGGTAGTTCCAGCCAGCTTCAGCATCACACTTTGTTTCCTCATATCCTTTCTGTTTGTTTCCATTATGTGATGTTTCCATGTCAGACGACTGTCAGCTTAACTCCCAAAAAGGTTGGAGTATGGGAACGGGAACGATATCATCGTTAAATTTCAGTCTGAAGTGTTCTTCCTTTGTTGACAATGAGAAAAGCGATGCTATAGTTTTGCTCCGGTTTATTTCTAGACCCCATTTACTTGCCCACATTATGACGCTGTTCAGGCTTTCCTGGAGTTTAAAGATGGCAGGACCCAGAGACTCGGAGGTGTACCACACAGATAGATCATCAGTATGGAGAGTGTATGATACATGTCTGGGCAGAGTTTGTGGCAGATCATTAATATATACTAGGAAAAGCAATAGGGGACAGTACGCTGCCCTGTGGGACTCCTGCTCTTAATTTGAATCTTGGACTGTGCACTCCATCCAATTTTACAGATGCTTGTCTATGGGTAAGAAAGTCTTTTATCCAATAGTACATTCTACCCCATATTCCACTGCGTAAGAGCTTGAGTAGCAAACTATTCTTCCAGACTTTGTCGAAGGCCTTAGACATGTCGAAGAACACTGTGAGCGTTTTCTTTCTTTCTTGGAAGCCATTTTCTATGTCCTGTGCGAGGTATGCCACTTGGTCATCAGTGCTTCTATGCTGCCTGTAGCCTGTCTGGGCTGGATCCAATTTATGGTTGGATTCTAAAAACCACTGGAGTCTAGTGGTTATCACTCTCTCCAGAAGTTTTGCAGTGCAACTTAGCAGACTTATAGGTCTGTAGCTCTGTGGATCCTTTCTGTCTTTTCCACTTTTGAAAATTGGGTAGATTGTGGCATTTTCCAGATGTCTGGGACTCTCCCCTGTCTCCAACTATTGTTAAAATCTGGAGTAGAAGACTCTGTGCTATTGGGCCTATTTGTTTGAGCATGTCGTTTGATATTCCATCTGGTCTCGGGCCTTTTACGATTGAGCTTTTTCAGTGCTCTCTGCAGCTCAGTCAGTGTGATGTCTACCTCCATACAAGGTTCACTTGTTGCGTTTTTGAATGTAGCATTTATCTCACTTCTGACTTTTTTCCCTTGCTCCTGACTTATTGCGCATGAGCTTTCTTGCATGTAACACTGGGTCATCAGGGCGGCTGCTCGCTTCCTGTGAGAAGTTGTTCTCCTTGCTGGAGAACTGTTTTCACTCTAGATGGGTTGTCATCGCTCAGGGCTTTTGTAAGTCTCCACAGCTTTTGAGTATGTATCTTTTTCCATGTTCAAAGAGGCTGTCTTTTCTCTCCAGGATTTTCTACACTGCTGGTTTCTTTATCTAACATAAAGGGCACTTGCTCTATTGTGTTGTATTACATTTTGGTCTGTTGGTGCGACTTCCATTGTATTTCTGGCACTGTAAAGCGAGCTATGGAGAACTTCCATCTCCGGTGTCCAATATGGCTTGTAGTTTTTCTCCTCCCTCTGGGTATAGCCTTTTTCGCAGCATCTAAAATGGGTTTATTAAATGCTCGTGCATCTCTGTCCAATTTTCCTGATTGATTAATTTCTTTACAGTACTTGTCTGCTAGTTCTTGGAATAGCTTCCAGTCTGCCTTTTGTAATTCCAACTAGGTGCAGAGTTTGTAAGTTCCTCCTTGTTAATGCTATTTATAAGGAATTTCACATGTCTATGGTCACTACCTCCAATCTGGTCGCAGATTTGCCTATCGGTTATCCTGTGAATGTCGTCTGTAGCAAAAGCCAGATCTGGGGTGCTTGTTGTGCGCCACCGTCGTGAGTAACATGTGTGAGGATCATCTGGGTGGTTGAGAATGGTGAGACTGTTGGTGATCAGCCATTCTTCAAGGCTTTCACCCCGAGGATCTAGCATGTCATAGCCCCAGCTTGGTGAGTGGCTTTTGAAGTTTCCTACTATAAGCAAGTTGTCATCTTGAACTTTGATAGCTTCTAGAACAGTTTAAATGGAGGGTGGTGAGTATATATTGTATAGTGTCATCTTAGTGTTGTTGATAAGGAGTTGAACAGCTATGCATTCTGTGCTCATGTGATTGGACATGTGTAGTTCAACTGCTGGTATGGAATTGAGAACTAGTGTTACTACTACACCCTTATGTATATTTTCTCTATCCTGACGAAAGGTTTCAAATCCTCTAATGCTGAATCTATTTCCCGGATTAAGGTGCGTCTTTTGGATACAGCAGATATCAATCTTTTCTGCTCGCAGACGTTCCTCTAGTTCTCGTTTTTTGTTGGTTACCCCTTCTACATTCCATTGCATAATTGTGAGAGATGAAAGTTTGTCCTTGCTGCCAGTAGTAATACCCTGTCCTCCCTGGCTTTGCAAGAATCAACAGGGCCGCCAGTAGCTAAGGGTGGACCCGTAGAGGCAGGGGTCAGGTCCCACCACCACCTGGCTGTTCCCATGGTGGTGGCACCACAGTTATATAAATATTTGCACATGGCCATTGAGTTGTTCGTATGTGTCGATTCCTCCCCGCCAATAATAGCTGACACATTCCATTTCTGAGGACATCTTTTTTTTTAGGTTGTTCTCTAGACAGTTGCAGTCTCCTGCTGACGAGATATGTCTTCCCGGGTTTGTCTGGAGTCGTCCTACTCTAGATGACTTCAACCTTCTGTTGCCGGGCTCACCAACCCAGGCTTTTAAGCAGGGTGTGCTACCTGGACACTATAGTTTAATCCCATATACTTAAGGGAAAGTGTCATAGAAGTAGAAGACAAGACAAGAAAAAGGATCTCCTCAAGAGAGAGAGAGGACAAGTGCTATTTATCCCATAGCTGGGGGATGGGTTGATTGCAGCCAGAGCATTTACCACTCGCCGGTGGGTTCTGCACTGTCACCTTATGAGGCCCCATCCTGCTCCCCGCCTTTTGGTCTTGCCTTTCACCTTCAGTCTGTTCGGCTTGGTTATACCTGCCAGGAGTTAGACACCCGCCAACATAGCCTGAAGGATCCTAAAGGCACACAAACCCTCCAACCACGATAAGGTAGACTAATATCAAGACCACGCTACATAAACACGGATACAACACAACAAGGATGACTAATCTGGATAATAGAACGCAAATTAAAGCTCCCACCCCTAAGCTTAACGGCAAGAGTGGACATCCAATTATATCTTCCAACTGGGAAAGACAATAGACAAAAATATAACAGCACACAACATCAAATGTTACCTATTCGAATTTTCATGGTCTCGTTATTGGAAGGGTTCAGAAGCGTGTTCATGGAGGATCTCATGTCCAGAGCCATGTCACACATGTGAAGCGCGTGGTACTTAGTAACAATCGGTGCTCCAGACACAGCCATGTAGGCATCACCAATTGTCTCCACCTTGAAGAATATATGATATTTCAGATTAATGTAGATTATATTTCTACCAGGTATAAAATAGTTACCACAAGAAGACCAAATATCCATATTCGTAATCACCGTCAGGTATGGTTGAAATCGGATGCACGTGTCCTAAACGCGTAGAAGTCTAAGCGTTTAAGGGACTACTAAACCAATGTGCAACGTATACACCAGAGTTTCCCAAAGTGGGCGGTACGCCCCCAGTGGGCACTGAAGCCTTCCAGAGGGGCGATAGTGGGTTCAGAAGTATTTTGGGGGGGTAACGAGTTTTTCTCGTGATTTTGCGATTGAATAATCATTAAAAATTTGATTTCTGCATTTTAATTAATCTTATGCCCATCTTACAGTATCCATTTTTCATCAATTTTCTATTTCATGTATATAATTATTTGAAAATTGACCATGTATGACAGAAATATATATCAATTTCTATGTCAAAGTGAAAATAGAGCATATATATATATATGTGGGGGGCGTTGGCAAACTGTTATAATGGGGAGGGGGGCGTTATAAAGTTTATGTCGTGCAAAGTGGGCGGTGAGCCGAAAAAGTTTGGGAATCTATGGTATACACGTTCTTGGCAAAGATCAAACGTATCACAAAGAGTGATTAAAATTGGTCTTAAAGAACGAACACAAAGAAGAAGAAGAAGAAGACCGTCAAGAAATATATTTACCCTCCTGCAGAAAATAAGTCTTACTACAGTCAGAAAATAAGTCTTACTACAGTCAGAAAATAAGTCTTACTACAGTCAGAAAATAAGTCTTACTACAGTCAGAAAATAAGTCTTACTACAGTCAGAAAATAAGTCTTACTACAGTCAGAAAATAAGTCTTACTACAGTCAGAAAATAAGTCTTACTACAGTCAGAAAATAAGTCTTACTACAGTCAGAAAATAAGTCTTACTACAGTCAGAAAATAAGTCCTTACTAAGTCGAAAAGCTTCTAGAAAATAAGTCTTACTACAGTCAGAAAATAAGTCTTACTACAGTCAGAAAATAAGTCTTACTACAGTCAGAAAATAAGTCTTACTACAGTCAGAAAATAAGTCTTACTACAGTCAGAAAATAAGTCTTACTACAGTCAGAAAATAAGTCTTACTACAGTCAGAAAATAAGTCTTACTACAGTCAGAAAATAAGTCTTACTACAGTTAGAAAATAAGCCTTACTACAGTCAGAAAATAAGTCTTACTACAGTCAGAAAATAAGCCTTACTACAATCAGAAAATACGTCTTACTACAACTCTCTCATTGAGTATGGCCGCAAAGAAGATTTCCATTGGTTGTGTTCGTAAGGACGCTCGTATTGCTAGGCTAGGCGATTGGTGTCGTAAGAAATGAGGTAAGTGGTTCGAGTCCCGTGTTTGTCTATTTGTTTTTTCGAAAGCTCTTAATACCTGTACTGTGTTTATTTGTTGATCACTTAAAGCACCTACATTTACCCAAAATACGTGAGTTTAAAAAAAAAAACGATTACAACATATTTTCAATAGTTTACTGTATTTAGCTGACCTAGATAGCCAGTACACCTCACGTGACGCAATAACAAGTCTGCACCGGTTGACCTAGTTCTGCACATTGCATATAGTCACGACCTACTCGATAAATATATGTAGGTCGTGATATAGTGCAGTAGTATTGTTCCGTGCTTGCAACCAAGAACCAACAGTACTATCCCATGTCAGACCACATGAATATGTACTCCTGTATTAACAAACACTATTATTATTTTTTTTTTCTCGCGACAATCACTAATTTCTTGGCAGAAACGAACGAACATTATGCACGTCTGCAACCTTGACCCAATTGAAAAGTAGAAACTCACATTGAATGTAAACAAATGTAAAACATATCTTCCGTGAGCAATTGAGCAGTGTCAATACAAGACTAAGAAAAAAATATTGTTATGAACAAGAACATTTTAATACTAGTTCTTCGATTTTAATGCACGATTAATTAAATAGATTAGGATATTCATAGTTTGAGTTTGTATTGTAATGACAACTAGAGTACCCGAGCAACAATAGATTGAAGTAAGAATATGTATTGTAATGACAATTAGAGTACCAAAGCAACAATAGACTGAAGGAAGAATATGTACTCGACAAGAACTTGATCAGACCCAACTAGGAAGAAAGGAAAATGTGGGAAATGCCTAGTGGTATTAAATTGGGAAACCAATAAAGGAAGTATGTATTATTTTGTGGATTTTGAACATGTGAACTTCTGTTATTGTTACTATCACTAGCAGAGGGATATGAAAAGATATCACGGGAACCCTTGATATCTCATAATTGTTCACATATCTCAGGTTACCAGGGGCGTTGTACATATTGATTTGAAATATCAAGTTGTTCATATATCTCAGGTTACCAGGGGCGTTGTACATATTGATATGACATATCAAATTGTTCATATATCTCAGGTTATCAGGGGCGTTGTACATATTGATCTGAAATATCATTGTTCATATATCTAGAGTTACCAGGGCTTGTATATATTGATTTGAAATTGAATTGTTCATATCTCAGTTACCAGGGGGTTGTACATAGATATGACATATCAAATTGTTCATATATCTCAGGTTATCAGGGGCGTTGTACATATTGATTTGAAATATCAAGTTGTTCATATATCTCAGGTTACCAGGGGCGTTGTACATATTGATATGACATATCAAATTGTTCATATATCTCAGGTTATCAGGGGCGTTGTACATATTGATCTGAAATATCATTGTTCATATATCTCAGGTTACCAGGGGCGTTGTACATATTGATTTGAAATATCAAGTTGTTCATATATCTCAGGTTACCAGGGGCGTTGTACATATTGATATGACATATCAAATTGTTCATATATCTCAGGTTATCAGGGGCGTTGTACATATTGATATGAAATATCATTGTTCATATATCTCATGTTACCAGGGGAGTTGTACATATTGATCTGAAATATCAAGTTGTTCATATATCTCAGGTTATCAGGGGCGTGGTACACATTGATATGACATATCAAATTGTTCATATATCTCATGTTACCAGTGGCGTGGTACATATTGATCTGAAATATCACATTATTCATATATCTCAGGTTACCAGGGGCGTGGTACATGTTGACCTAAATTATAAAATGGTAGATTCTCACCTTGTACACGCTGTGTCTCTCACTCAGTTGATCAAATTGAGTATACATTCCGTTGAGCATTGACACAACCTCCATGGGCGTAATCTGACTACAGATAGTCGTGAAACCAACCACATCACTGAAGAGAATGGTCACATTGTCAAATACCTGCAGAAAGAGATGGTTATCATGTTGATAACTGTTTTAATATTATCAAATAATAACAACTCATACATGGACATTTAATAAAGCAGTGGAAAAACATATATTACACTTTTAAGTGTTACAGAAGAGTCTTCGTATATCTTGGACAGAGAAGAGAACAAATAGATCTATCCAGGAAGAACTCAAAATTAAAGAAAACTGACTGATGTTACAAATAAGAAAGAGAAAATTGAAATATTTTGGACATATAAAAAGACATGAAGGCCTGAGAAGACCATCATGGAAGGAGGCATACCAGCAAAGAGAAGAAGAGGAAGACCACGGAGAAGATGGATTCAGGATGTAACTGATGGTTTGAACATGACGGCTGCAGAGGCAGGACATCTGGCCTATGAGAGAGAGAATTCCGGAGGACTGTTGGGGTGGTAAAGTTCTGCTCAGAACAAGCTATTTGATGATGATGAATAACTCATCTGAGCCAGGTCACAGGAGTAGTGCATTCAATTCTGTTAGAGTCAAACATAAAACCGACATCAAGATGGGCACCCATATTCAATCACGCGTTCTTTCTTTCTTTCTTTCTTTTCTCCAACCCTGTTTGCCTCACAGCGTCAGGTCAAGAAGAGATTTCTAAAACGGGCCTTTGTGTGCGCTTCGTAGAAAGTGTCTTCCGTCGCCTCTGTTATATCTGAGGTCCATCTTTTGCGTGGTCGGCATTTTGCTTTGTACCCATTGTATCGGAAAAGCATTACTCTTTGAGGTGCACTGTCTGTTGGTAATCTGTTTATGTGACCGAACCATTTAATTTGTTGTTTCTTGATGAAGTCTAGTACTGATGATGTACCCACTTTTTTCCTGATGTCCTCATTTCTCAACAGGTCTCTTCTTGTTACACCCATCATTCTGCGTAGACACTTCATATCTGTTGTGACTAGTTTTTTTAATTTAATGTCAGCGTCCAGGTTTGGCACTATTTTTATTGTATGCTGTTATTGGTGGTTGGTTGTATTCCATTCTCATTAAATGTCCAAACCACTGCATTTGTTGTCTTTCAATGTATTCATTGCATGAAGTTATGCCAGTCTGCTTTGATGTCCTCGTTTCGTATTCTATTTTCCGGGACCCACCGCTTTCCTCAAACATTTCATTCGCATTTGGTACTTTCTGTGGTGTGTTGCTGTCAGAGACAAGTTTGGGCATTTGGTAACAAAGTATGGTTGTGGTGTGTTGCTGTCAGAGACCAAGTTTGGCACTGGTAACAAAGTATGGTTGTGGTGTGTTGCTGTCAGAGACCAAGTTTGGCACTGGTAACAAAGTATGGTTGTGGTGTGTTGCTGTCAGAGACCAAGTTTGGCACTGGTAACAAAGTATGGTTGTGGTGTGTTGCTGTCAGAGACCAAGTTTGGCACTGGTAACAAAGTATGGTTGTGGTGTGTTGCTGTCAGAGACCAAGTTTGGCACTGGTAACAAAGTATGGTTGTGGTGTGTTGCTGTCAGAGACCAAGTTTGGCACTGGTAACAAAGTATGGTTGTGGTGTGTTGCTGTCAGAGACCAAGTTTGGCACTGGTAACAAAGTATGGTTGTGAAGGATTGTACATGGATATAGGGATTTTGATGTGTTAACAAATTGACAGCGCTGTGAACCTAAGTCTACTTTACATTATATTGTCCCAGATCTTGGACAAGATCAAATAATTACAGAATATATAACATGACACTGTGCCATAGGCGTACACATACATTTGATCATGGAGAGGCAAAATGAATGTTACAATTTTAGTTGATAATTAACTACGCGGAAATGTAGAAGATCAGATTCACATTAACCTGTTATATCAAAAAGCCATTTCACAGGGGTTAGGCAATTGCCTCCTCCTACCTTAATGTATCGACGCCTATTCACTGTTTTTGTGATAGTCTATTGTATTTGATAGTTCAAATTTTATTCAGTATATCACGATTATTTTTAACTGCTAGAAACAGAATTAAAATCCCTCAAGAATTTCCATATTTTTTTGGTCTCACATGGAGTCGCTATATCGTAGTATTTATTGCACGTGTTTTGTAGGCGCTTGGACAATTGATCAAATTCCAGAAGTTGTAGTTTAGTTCAGCACAAAGTTTAATACATTTTTACTTTTGGTAGACGTGAACTCAATATGATATCATAGAAACACTGACAAGTAAATATTGTCGACTTGAACTCAATATGATATCAACACTGACAAGTAAACGTTGTCGACTTGAACTCAATATGTTATCATAGAAACACTGACAAGTAAACACTGCCGACTTGAACTCAATATGTTATCATAGAAACACTGACAAGTAAACACTGTCGACTTGAATTCAATATGTTATCATAGAAACACTGACAAGTAAACGTTGTCGACTTGAATTCAATATCTTCTTCTTCTTTGCTTCGTTCTTTACGACCAATTTTAATCACTCTTTGTGATATGTTTGACTTGCCAAGAACGTGTCACTTGACATTGGTTATCAGAACCATAAACGCAGATTCATAGTTTAGGAACATGAGCATCCGATTTCAGAACCTTCATTGTTACATAAACATCTGCAAGTAAACACGTCGACTTCGATTCATATGATATCACACCAAATTTGCAGGTAACACTGGTTGAATTCAATATGTTATCATGAAACACTGAAAGTAAACATGTCGACTTGATCAATATGATATCATAGAAACACTGACAAGTAAACATTGTCTGACTTGATCAATATGATATCATAGAAACACTGACAAGTAAGCCTGCGACTTGAATGAATATGATATCATATCAACACTGACAAGTAAGCGCTGCGACCGATGTTGATCAATTATTATCTTGCCGTTAGTCAGAGATAAATACATGGATTAGAGTTAATTGTTTCATTCGTGCGAAGGCTGTCACTAGGATCAGATATTTTAGAAGCTTAGTTTGGCAGTTCGATGCTAGCAGTTGGAGATCGTGTATGGTTTTATCAACGTATTGTTCATCGTAGAGTGGTCTTAGGTCTTCCATAGCTTGCCGTTAGCCAGAATACATACATAAATACATACATAAATACATACCTTACATGCTATTCTCTAACATATCATATGGTATAAATACGTTTTCTTATTTTGTTCCCCTTTGATTTGCTCTAAAAATGTTTTATTGAATTTTGATCACGTTGAATCAATCCAAAATAAACGATCTATCATCACTATTTAATGAGGTCGTTTTTTTTTATTCCAGTGGAAACACGTCAAGTGCAATTTTGAAATCTCATGACAGGAAATTACTTGATTGGAATTTACCACATCATTGAGGAAAGTACTGTTTTAATAGAAATATATTTCTGGCATACGTGCTCAGGTTAGCAGGTACAGATGAAAGTGATACGCTTTGTTGATTTAAAATCAATTGCTATCATTTAGAGACCCTCAATGAGAGCGTGGAAACTAGTATTACTTCCACTTGTACTATAATTCGTTAGTCGTTGTTTCATTTTTTTTATTGCTGCGTCATTATATACACATTTTGTTGCGTCATTATATACACATTTTGCTGCGTCATGCCTTCACATTTTACAGCGTCATTTTTTCATACATTACTCTGTCAGTGCGACACAGTTTACCGCGTCAGTGCACCATTTTTTGTTGTGTGCATCCACACATTTTGCATCGCCGTTACATCACATTGTGACTCGTTCCTTTATCATATATTTTTATCAGTGGCGGCTCGTGATCCTTTTTGTTGGTGGGGCCAGACACACAATTTCGGAAAAATCATGGTTCTGAATTAGGTTATATTTTAATTTATTGAATAATAAATGCACGTTACACATTATTTTGATGGGGGCATGACCCCACTGGGAGAGCAGCGGTAGCGTAGTTGTTAGTGATCTCGCTTCTCAAGGCTGGTGGTCCGGGTTCAACTCCCGCAGTGTACGTGGAGTTTTTCCCGACCGCGACGGCTCTCAGGTCGACCCAGCCTAAGCTGGGTACCAGACATGCTCTGGGAAAGTAAAGGCGGCCGGCGTGGTGCTGACCACATCCCCCATCGTGTGCCGACGGTCAATGAATAATACAGGCCTAACACTGTATTGCCCTATATACCATACGGTATGAAAGGGTTCCTTTACTTTTTACTTTTACATGACCCCACTGGCCCTTAATGACGAGCCGTCACTGATTGTTAGACAATTACATTAAACGTCCAGCAGATTCAATACTCTACATTTTACTGCATAATTAAACAGCAGTTTGTGCGTCGCTACTTCACATTTTACTGTAACTTACATTACAATTTGTTGATCTATTACTTAACGTTATGATGTGTCAATAATGGACGTTATGATGTATACTACATAATGTTTGCTGTGTCACTATTTCAAGCTATTATGTATGATATTTGTATGAAACAATACACTACAACTACACATCACGTTATAACATATTGTTATGTTGTGCCGCTACATCACATTCTTCTGTGCAGCTCAATCGTACGGTGCTTAACTTTGAGATGCGTCAGTACATACGTTGGCTACATCAGAACTTCACTTAATCTTGTTCCAATTTAAGATACTCTGCTGTATCATCATCGATTCACATGCTACTGAGAATATGCAGTAAAGATGATCTGCCCAGTGTGTTCGTAGCGCGCTGGACTACGGGTGATTAGCCCTCTGTGAGTGTGGGTTCAATTCCGAGGGCTGGCAGAAAAGCCACAGATTTTTCAGATTCACGGTGTTCGTGTCACAGAACCGAAGGGTTACGATGTCCATGGCACCAAGCCGAAGAGCTAAAAAGCTCAAGTGCTTCTGTATCGGAAAAAACAACAAAAAAACAGAAATTGATAGACTATTTGATTTTCATCGCTTGAAGTATGTGTTTTACAGTCTTACTGCAGTCTAGAGGTATATATTCTGCAATCTTGAAGTATGTGTTTTACAGTCTTGCTGCAGTCTAGAAGTATATGTTCTGCAATCTTGAAGTATGTGTTTTACAGTCTTGCTGCAGTCTAGAAGTATATATTCTGCAATCTTGAAGTATGTATTATCTGGCGTGAGCATGATCAATGATAACCTTTTTTCTACGATTTCAGACTCTAATAATTTATGTGAATTAAATATTAGTAATAATTAAAATTATGAAAACATAACGGTCCTTATGTGTGATTTCTCTTTGTGTAGCGGCCTGGCTCACTCAGTGTGTTTATATAACTGAAGAAAAGATACAGCCACACATCATGGAATACATATTTCTAATATGGAGTGTGATTTAGCCTTAGGTGCATTTTGTTTAACAATATGGCCTTGTAACAGTATCATTATTAGCAGGGTCGTGCCGGGCTATGATGCAAAGAGGCGGCCGCATCAGGCGGACCGTAAGGAGGGTGGCATAAGCAGCGAAATCAAAACCACAATTGAAGGTTATTTTAAAGAAAAACATTTATAAGGTGGCATTTCGAAGACTTGCATCATACTGAGAAAATATACCGCACGGCCCTGATTATTAGCTGATAGGTATGACTGATGGTTAATTCCTGTCCGGTCTCCCAGTCCTGTGTCTGCGCTAGTTGAAACTCCGCTTAGTTGGAGGTTCTAGTTTCGTATAAAATATCACTTAACGATTCACTGACATGGGCTAAGCTATTCACTGACAAGGGCTAAGCTATTCACTGACAAGGGCTAAGCTATTCATATTTCATTGTGTATACCACTGGTGGTTATGGAAAATATTTTAAAACTCATGACGTATTACTCCGCTACTCGTGCAGCATACGGCCTCAACAGTTGCTTGCCACTTTTCCCGGTCTCTGGCTGTTTTCTTTTTGGTCTCCCAGGATAGTCGAGCACATTTCAGTTCTTCACGAAAACTTCGTCTTAAGGTCTGTTTAGGACGTCCTTTTTTCCGGTTTCCTTGCGGGTTCCACTCGACTACTCGACTAGTGACACTAGAGTGTATCTTCCGTAGGTATGCCCAACCCATCGCCATATTCTTCACTTAATCTGGACCATCATGGGTTCCTGTCCTGTTCTTATCAACAGTTCTGTATTTGCAAATCTATCATAAATCTCAGTCTGAGAATCTGCCAAAGACATCTGCTGACAAAGGTCTAAATCTTATTTGTATTTAACTTGGTGACTCGCCACGTTTCCGAGCAATACAGCAACACAGATTTCACATTTGAGCTGAAAACCCTGAGCTTTAAATAACACATAAAAAAGGATAATTAATGGACTTATCAAAAGCAAGCTGGCTACAAATATAGTGAATTATATATATATATTTATTTTCTTATTTATTTCGCGTCGTTTCTATTTACTAGTATATAAATAGCTTTCATCGTCATTATCGTGTCGCTCACTGTAAGAAATATGGTTGAATCCGTATACAACTGAACGTACCTGGCATGTGTCAACTGAAGGAACACCTTTCCTTAATCTGTCAGCAACAGGTTTTGGAATCATCTGGTAAAGTAGAGCATCCGTACGTTGCATCTCTTGATCCAGCTTCATCATGCTCTGTTCTAGGAGTCGACTTTTCTCTTGTTCCTGAGAGCAAAGATTCATACAATATGATTCTCTACAACATCATAGTCTAAGAATATTCTAGAATATAAGGTTCTCTTATTCTCAGAGTTATCACAGATCATGACATGTATGTACAGTTAATAGTGTATAAATACATGGAGACGAGATTTGGATGCAGAGATCAACAATATAAAGAAGAGCTGGAGGGAGCTGCAGGAGATAGCTAGAGATAGGAAGACTTGGCATGAGTTGGTTGATGGCCTATGCCCCAATCCGGATTAAAGAGGTAGAGAGAGCGAGAGAGACTATGTGTCTGTCTTGTTTATGTACAGACAGTAATGTTTGTGCCTGTCTTGTTTATGTACAGACAGTAGTGTATGTGTGTGTCTTGTTTATGTACAGACAGTAATGTTTGTGCCTGTCTTGTTTATGTACAGACAATAGTGTATGTGTGTGTCTTGTTTATGTACAGACAGTAGTGTATGTGTGTGTCTGTCTTGTTTGTGTACAGACAGTAGCATATGTGTGTGTCTTGTTTATGTACAGACAGCAGTGTATGTGTGTCTGTCTTGTTTATGTACAGACAGTAGTGTATGTGTCTGTCTTGTTTATGTACAGACAGTAGTGTATGTGTCTGTCTTCTGAGTCTGAAAAAAGCACTTTACTTTTCCCTTCTCTTATATAGAAAAAATTGCCCGAGTGGTTACCGGGGCCCAAATTTGGGGTGTAAAGAATAGAACCACTGTTACCTGCCACGCATGTCGTAAGAGACGACTGAGGAGGTTTGGCTCAAATCGGATGTACATGTCCTAAACGTGTAGAAGTCTATGCGTTTAGGGGCCTACAAACCAATGTGCAACGTATACACGTTCTTGGCAAAGATCAAACATATCACAAAGAGGGATTAAAATTGGTCGTAAAGAACGAACGCAAAGAAGAAGGAAGATATAGAAAAAAATAATGGAAAACTCAGACTTCAACATAAAAGTCCTTCTCAGGACTATATACACAAAAATACCAGGACACAATAAGCATACTACACAAGAAATATATTTAAGACTTGTTTAAGTTCAAGACAGACAGACGAATATTCCTTGGACAGTGATGAAAACAAATGAGGAGGTTTTAAAGCAGGCATGCACACAAAGAAACATTATCAAAAGAATAAGAATCCGACAATCAAGGTTCTTCGGCATATAATGCGAAGAGAAGTTTTAGAACATTTGGTGACAACAGGTAAAATTCAGGGAAGGAGAGATCGTGGAAGACAGAGGGAAAAGATGTTGGATGGCCTGACATCAAGGTTCTACACAAGATCGACGTCAGAACTGATTACATGCACCAAGTAGAGAGAGTTGTGGAGAGACATGATCCCCTACGCCAGTTTTATTGATTAATTACACCAAGAAAGAAGGCCAATACACTGATAAAAGAAAAAAAACCAATTCGTCTTAGATTGAAAGCGGCGTGTCTTGGTCACATAGAGACTTAACCCTTTCGCTGCTACATACTTTCTGAGGATGGATCTAAAAATAGCTACTTTTGTTTCTAGGTCACACACGTGAATGTACGCCTATAGCAGTGACAGTAGAAATACATAACGTGTTAACACGTCTTTAGCCCAAAGAGGAGAGATAATAACAGGCGTGTTAACGTGTCTTTAGCAGTGAATGGGGGAACAACGTCTATATACGTCCTTAGCAGCTAAAGAGTAAATGTACCACATAACAAACAAATAAACGAATTATTTCTTGGGATTCGTAAAAAAAAAATGCATCTATCGCCCTGGCAACAATTTTCACAAGTCTACAATACCCATACACTAAACATCTAGAATCCATGCCGTCTAGGAATATTGCATTGCCTTTCTAAGAAAGAAAATATGCATGATTTCAGCAATTACTTACTTGATCTAGAGCCAGCTTGAGCTCAGCTGACTGTTGTGTGCCTGCCAAGACAAGATCTCTGCTAGAGTCATGCATGCTCAGGTCGTTGATGTACAGACCAACTCTGAACATGTCATCCAGTGAACTCATTCTGTAAAATCAATCAAATAATAAACAGTTCCTTCAATATCAAACGTTGGCTGTCTGGTTTTGTTTCAAGAATCTATTATGATTAACCAGTCATCTATTTATGTCTAACTAGCCATCTATTTATGTTTAACCAGCCATCTATTTCTGTTTAACCAGTCATCTATTTATATTTATCCGGACATCTATTTATGTCTAACCAGTCATCTATTTATGTCAATCAAGTAATTAATGCTCGTGTCCATCAATTTACGTCAAATAATGAAATACATGTATCTCTATATATCCATTTAGAAGATAATCAATGAGTTTCGTTAATACCTACTGGAGACATACTTCTTGTAATAATATCTACTGGATGGAGACATACTTCCTTGTAATAATACCTACTGGAGACATACTTCCTTGTAATAATACCTACTGGAGACATACTTCCTTGTAATAATACCTGCTGGAGACATACTTCCTTGTAATAATACCTGCTGGAGACATACTTCCTTGTAATAATACCTACTGGAGACATACTTCCTTGTAATAATACCTACTGGAGACATATTTTCTTGTAATAATATCTACTGGATGGAGACATACTTTCTTGTAATAATATCTACTGGATGGAGACATACTTTCTAGTAATAATATCTACTGTAGACATACTTTCTAGTAATAATATCTGCTGGAGACATACTTTCTAGTAATAATATCTACTGGATGGAGACATACTTTCTAGTAATAATATCTACTGTAGACATACTTTCTAGTAATAATATCTACTGTAGACATACTTTCTAGTAATAATATCTACTGTAGACATACTTTCTAGTAATAATATCTACTGTAGACATACTTTCTTGTAATAATATCTACTGGAGACATACTTTCTCGTAATAATACCTGCTGTAGGCATACTTCCTTGTAATATTATCTGCTGGAGACATACTTTCTAGTAATAATATCTACTGTAGACATACTTCCTTGTAATATTATCTGCTGGAGACATACTTTCTCGTAATAATACCTGCTGGAGACATACTTTCTAGTAATAATATCTACTGGAGACATACTTTCTCGTAATAATACCTGCTGGAGACATACTTTCTAGTAATAATACCTGCTGGAGACATACTTTCTAGTAATAATACCTACTGGAGACATACTTTCTAGTAATAATACCTGCTGGAGACATACTTTCGCGTAATAATACCTGCTCGAGACATACTTCCTTGTAATATTATCTGCTGGAGACATACTTTCTAGTAATAATCTGCTGGAGACATACTTTCTCGTAATAATACCTGCTGGAGACATACTTTCTTGTAATAATACCTACTGGAGACATACTTTCTCGTAATAATACCTGCTGGAGACATACTTTCTTGTAATAATACCTACTGGATATGTTTCTTTAATATGATCAGTCTCGCACTGTTTGGGACTTACACAATTTTGGAAATGATACAATTTCGTAGATCTATCGAAACTAATGAAGTTAGAGATATACTGTAGGAGAATGATAAGAAAAGAAAAATGAAGGCCAGAAACATGGAGACAGAGGAGGAAAGATTAGTTATTAGGCTTGACTACAAGCGTCGGAGGAGTGTAAAAGCGACTGATGAGGAAACTAAAGAGAAACGAATTGGAAGATCAGGGGAAAAGAATAACAATGTAACTTTCAAAGTGTTCAACATTACAGCTAGATTTAAACTAAGTTCCCGTGCGACGAGCGGATACAACTGCTATAGTTCGTTCCAAAATTCGTGATCATCTTTACCGACCGATATAAAATCATCCACTTGACAGAAATTCTTGATTTTTGCATTTTTATATAAGTAACAGTGACGACGTTCCAAAAGTATTTTTTGCCAACCCAAACCTTTAGTTCTGTAAGAATTTTATTATATGTTATTACTAAATTTACCGCAATGTTGATCTGGTATACTTGTCGAAATTTTACAGTACGATTGTCAAGTTTGTCTATAACTAAGCATTTCCGTGTTCCAAATGCAATTCAGTGCAAGTCAAAATCGGGAATTCCGTGGAATTAATCAGTTCACAATGTTTCCTACCGACTGTCATTGGCGTATGTACGCAACATTTACTTTCATTTATAGAAGTGAAAGGTATCATTTGTTCACTATGTGACCTTTCTTTTTATAATATGTAATAGGAATACGCCTTTGCAATCATTCGCCACCAATTTGTGTTTTACTGTAAGTTCTAAACTTTGATTTATCATTTTGTTGTACTTATGCAAAATTATATAACAAAAACGTTTTTGCATCAACTAAGCTACCTACCAATTAGTTAAACATGGGTTCGTAACGTCGTGAGGTATATAAGACTGCATGCAAACAATTACTTGTATCCATCAGATAGATTTCGTACAAATTAAACTTGAGTGTGATCACGAATTTTGGAACGAACTATAGTAACTATATACGCGTATGTAAAATTATGTTTTCCATTTACTTTACATGTACACTTTTGAATTGTTTCTATACGTTTCTGTTACTATTGTCTGTCAATCAAATTTGATCTATTCCTCTACCTCCACTTTTCTTTCTTCCACTGTACTTTCCTCTCTCACATATATTCAATTCTTCTATTCAGAGCATTACGATACAACTTACATTGGTGTCCCCAAGAACATGATACAATCCCACTCATGCATGTACATCATTTGTCCTTTCAGATGAAGCACACTATTGTTCACGCCGTCGTGATGGGTTCCATCTTGAGAATGTTGATTCTGGTCTAGATTGTAAACAAAAAACATATTATTAGTTTAAAATACACACTTAGTTGTAACTTTGATTGTGCTGTCTGCATTTTGTAAGAACAAAATAAATGTAATCGGCGGCTCGCAGGGGAGATTGTGCTCTAATTATTATTTCATCCGGTCAATACTAATATTACTGAAAAGAAACTACAATTTGAATGATGCAGAATTTTATTTCATTGTCTCTCTCTTGTTGGTTGGTGATGTAGATATTTGCATTCTTTTCTTCTCTCGGTCATAATCTCAGTCTTTCAACGTTAATTTTCATATTGTTATCTTTATGTGTGTTATTTAGTTTCTTGTGAATCTCACTCACTGACCAGATTGAAAGAGATGGCTGTCAATATTGGTGTAACCCGAAAAGAACGACATACTAAATATGCAAAGAGATTGATTAATCAACATCGAACTGGCGTTTTGGGCCACTGGACGCTGCTGGATTTGCTGATGCGGAGATCGGAGCACCTATGGACATGTTCGGAGTGCTATGATGATAGTCCTCATATAACTGATTTAGTTTCTTGATGCGTTTATGTAAGTGTTCTTTTCTTCTCTCGATAATGCAACAATCACGATCTTTTAACATTAATTTTCACATTAAAGACATCGAAGGTAAAAGGTGTCCTCTCTTGTGCCTTGAGTAAGATGTTCATTTTTCTCATCCATATAGTAAAGAGCTAATTACTCAGGCTCAATCTTCGTCTCTAATTTTAATTTCGTGTTATCCTACTATCTCTTTGATAGTTTGTCGAATGTAGTAACTGCACTACCTAACTGAGCTATGATTTCTTCATCAAGAGAAAAGTGGACAGTGACCATGGACCCAAGATTGCAACATTTTTGAACTGGTGTTAGATGGTTACCATTTAAAGTGATATTTGTTGATATGCTATTTCCCTGACATAAAACCACTGTTTTAGTGACACTTATAGTCAGAGAAAACAGGTCGCATGCCCTGGCTAAATTATTGATTAGGGATTGCAGTGTAGCCTCACTGTGTGCGACTAAGGCAGTATCGTCAGTAAAAAGTTCCTTGAGAAGAATTTCTATTTTTTGGTATAGGCTCTTAAGCGAGCCAACTTGAAGAGTGAGCCATCAGATCTAGAGTGGATGAAAACATCGCCATCATCATCATCCCCGAAGGCATAGTATAACAGAACTGCGAAGAAGTTGCCAAAGAGAGAGGGGGGGGGGCAAGGACACAGTCCTGTTAAGCTCCATTCTTAACCTCAAAACTATCAGATATGCTGCCATCGAACTGTATGCTGACTTTCATGCCCTGATGTATGGAGACAATCAGTGCATGATTCTATATAGAACATACCGCATACAATGAAAACAATGCAGGTATGTGCATGAATAGCAAACTTATTGTATGCACTGTGAAAACATAATACAAGCAAACTTATTGTATGCACTGTGAAAACATAATACTAGATAGCAAACTTATTGTATGCACTGTGAAAACATAATACAAGCAAACTTATTGTATGCACTGTGAAAACATAATACTAGCAAACTTATTGTATGCACTGTGAAAACATAATACAATACATAAAGGATAGTAGTTAATTATTGTTAAACACTGACAAACTTATTTGTTATGAATATTCTGTTGCCACTGTTGATGCTATGTCTTTGCCAATGCATTGTACACATTAGTTTAAAATATTCGAACTAAACAATTGTTTCATACACCGCTACGTCTTATATCTTTGATGAACTAAACAATTGTTTCATACACCGCTACGTCTTATATCTTTGATGAACTAAACAATTGTTTCATACACCGCTCCGTCTTATATCTTTGATGAACTAAACAATTGTTTCATACACCGCTACGTCTTATATCTTTGATGAACTAAACAATTGTTTCATACACCGCTACGTCTTATATCTTTGATGAACTAAACAATTGTTTCATACACCGCTACGTCTTATATCTTTGATGAACTATTTGTGAAAGTTTACCGTCTCCTACTGATATATTATCGTATCGTACCGTCTCCTACTGATATATTATCGTATCGTGCCGTCTCTGACTGATATATTATCGTATCGTACCGTCTCCTACTGATATATTATCGTATCGTACCGTCTCCGACTGATATATTATCGTATCGTACCGTCTCTGACTGATATATTATCGTATCGTACCGTCTCCTACTGATATATTATCGTATCGTACCGTCTCCGACTGATATATTATCGTATCGTACCGTCTCCGACTGATATTATTGTTTATGTATACATTAACGTTAACTAAATAGTTATCAATGTGCTAGCACAGACAAAGCTCTGACCAATTCATTTCTCGTGTGTCAGACCTATGTAAGCACACAACAAATGAAACTGAGCACACTGGTCGTTCGTATGTCTCGGTCAACTTTGATCACAGTGTTTTAAATTAGATGTGTTACAGAAAGTGTGAAATTTGTTAATTTTTTAAAGCGAGATTGGAATCCGTATAGTGCAGATTTGGACAGGTCCGCAATCTGGACAGGGTTTGTTGATTACGCAAGACCGACCGACCTACTTAAATACTTAGAAAATTAAATTATTGGTCATGGTCATAATATAAAAACGAATGCACTGATATACGCACACATGCACACACTAACACACACACATTCACACACACACTCACACATGCACAGACAAAAGAGACGTATATAAAGGCACACACACACATACACATACACACACTAACACACACACCTCACACACACATGCACACACACACACACACACACTCACACATGCACAGACAAAAGAGACGTATATAAAGACACGTTTACTTAAAGTGATACAAATATTGGAAACAAGAAAGTGACAGAGAGGGAAAAGACTTCCTCTACCCTACACTCAATCACACATCAATGTCCATTAATGGGAGCTATCACATAAAATGCAAATTGAAAAATAACAAAACTATTCGAGAAAAACACAGCAATAATCAAACATTCTGATATAATCAGTGGTTATTACTACTATTAAATGTTATGGCAACCAAATGGTCTTGAAAGGATATTTAGTTTTCGCTAGGAAATCATAAAACTGTTACAAATGGATCGTTAGAAACATGGTTTTCAATGTCATGTTTAAGCGGGCATAATTTTCATCTCTTTCTTTATGTGACGATATTGTTTCAAATGGCATAACAAAAGCAACATGGCTTTGTCTACTGAATAGTTGACTTCTTTGAAATTCAAGTCTTAAATCATATTAAAAAGTTCTTTCTAACATGTCTCCATCTTCTGTACATACACTCATTTCATAATCATTTCAATCAGTGGCGGCTCGTCATTAAGGGTAAGTGGAGCCAGGCCCCCCCAAAAATAATGTGTAACGTGTATTTTTTTCATGAATTAAAATATAACCTATTCCAAAATAATGATTTTTTCCGCAAATTTTTGTCTGGCCCCACCAACAAAAATGATCACGAGCCGCCACTGATTTCAATTATTTGCATTTATCGGTTCTTTTTAGTATCATTTTAGTATCATCACAATCTCCCTATACTGCACTCTGTATTCTTTATTCAACTATTCTCCAGTGCTTTCCCATGTCTTCATTAATCATCTCATTTTTGTTTCGTGATTGATCTAATTAATATTTTCTTTACTTCTCTCTAGCTCTCCAATTCTATTTTCAAAATATATTGTCTATTGTCTATTCCCAGGTGGAAGATGTAGTTGGCTGTCCACTCTTGCCGTTAAGGGTAGGGATGTGAGCTTTAATTTGCGTTCTAGGGCTAGATGAGTCGCCCTTGTTGTGTTGTATCAGTGTTCATATAGTGTGGTCTTGATATTGTCTATCCATCTTTTTCTTGGTCTTTCCTTAGCTCCAGTATCCGATCTCTTTTTATTGTATGCTGTTATTGGTGGTTGGTTGTATTTCATTCTCATTTAATGTGCAAACCACTGCATTTGTTGTCTTTCGATGTACTCGGTACATGAAGTTATGCCCACTCTGCTTCTGATGTCGTCATTTCGTAATATATACCTGGTGCAATTCTTGATGATCTCAATTTCATTTCTGTTTACTATTTTCTGTTTATGTTTCATTTTCGTTACAAACTTCTTATCTTTTCTTTCCTTCTTCCTTTCTTTCCTTCTTTCCTTTTCTTTCCTTTCTTTCCTTCTTCCTTTTCTTTCCTTCTCTTCCTTTTCTTTCCTTCTCTTCCTTTTCTTTCCTTCTCTTCAGTGGCGGCTGGTGATCATTTTTGTTGGTGGGGCCAGACACCTTTTTCCGGATAAATCCTGGTTTTTGGTTGCTATATTTTAATTTATAAAATAATAAATACACGTTATACATTATTTGTGGTGAGGCCCGGCCCCACTGGCCCTTAATGACGAGCCGCCACTGCTTCTCTTCCTTTTCGTTCACAATGCTTTCCATCATACATTCCTCTCGATATATCAATACCGACGATTGCTGATATGTAGAAAACATGGGTCAAATCTAGATTTCCTCTCATGTGCATAAAATGAGATTATTGCATGATTATATGATGTATCGGAGCTAAGCCATGTTAGCAGAAGGTTGTTTTAGACTATAGTGTAACATTGTATTGTAGCATTTAGTGCTGATTTCAAACTAAGTAACGAGCGGAGATTGTCAAGTCTAGCTCAAGCCCAGTAACTTTAAGATAAATAAAACCTAGGTACTTAAGGTTATCATCAATATAAGAAAGAGGCAGTTATCATATTTCGGGCATGTGATGAGGAGGGGAGGTTTAGAACACATTGTGGCAACCGGTAAAATCAAGGGTAGACGAGACAGAGGAAGACAGAAAGATAAAATTTTGGATAGCATGACTTCATGGCACGGTAGAGCGTCAACATCTGAGTTGATAGCAAACACCAACGACAGAGATTTGTGGAGATCCATGATCGCCTACGCCAGCCGACACGGCACCTGATGATGATGATGAGGTACTTGAGTTTGACGTTTTCCTGGTAGACCGTTTAAGGATTTACGAGAATATACTTCTGTTTTATGTGTTTTTTGTTTGTATTTTGTTTCCGATCCAGAAGCACTTGACATTTAGCTCTTCGGTTCGGTGCCATGGACATCGTAACCCTTCGGTTCCACGAACACCGTGAATCTGGGGAACCTGTGGATTTTCTGCCAGCCCGCGGAAGTGAACCCGCATTCACAGAGGGTTAGTCACCCGCAGTCCAACGCGCTACGAAAACACTGGGCTGGCGAGTGTTTTATGTGCTATACATACATATATGTTTTTCTATTTTAATTAAGCGGTCAACAAGCATGAATAAAATTAATAATAACATACGATTGGGAACAACTTTCTACTTTTATTGTCTCAAGACAATCAACTGGTAAATTAACTGAGAACGAGCAATATCTTGATGAGAATTTGTTATCATTCCTGGTGCTATGTTTGGGTGGAATAACAGATGTATATAACATATAAGATTAGCTAGATTAGCCCGGGTTTGATTAGTGACGTTCTTAATTCATATGTTGTATCAATTCTAACCAAAGCCAGCGAGAGTTGGAAAATGATTAAAGGCATACAAAGCAAGTTGAATGCATTTGAAAATTGCTGTCTGCGAAAACTAATGAACATAAAATGGGACGAATCACGAGAAGTGATAAAATCAGAGAAATGTAATAATTTACATGTTTATCAAATATTCCATCGTTTCATAAATACTTCTCACTGTGAAAGATTTAAGTTGACGAGTAAATCTAAACTGGCTATGTTGCTAGATAAAATTCTTATCTCTTTGTACCTCAATGCCGATCTTTTATGTTGATGATGATCAACTAATCTCTCCCTCTCTCTCTTTCTTTCTCTCGCGATCAACACTTAGACTGATGTACCGGATTTCTCCATAAATTATATTCAGGTGGAAATCTGATTAATGCAGCCTTAGCATGGGTGTTTCGTCACATCTTTAGCGCCATTTGGAGCTCTGGTGCTTATCCTTCGGCGATGTGTCCGGTTTTAGCCAGCGTTTACTTGGTTCGCTCTCCGTCAGCCTTGGGCTGTCACCAACCGACCTGCAAGGCAGCAGGTTGCTATTTTCTTTAGGGTAGCTACCTTAGACAACCTTCCTCCCGAGTTGTTGAGCGTCATCTAAAAAGTTACCAGTCTTTTTGGACTACTTGGTTTGCCTGTCGTCCAGTTTTGTGTACGGTTTGTTCCGCTAGACTTTGATTGTCCCCAATCGAACTACAAGACAGTAGTAATGAACTAATCTAAACCACTTTCGTAGAGATAGTGGCTCAGGTTTTGAGATACGTGTGTAACCTCTCTTAAACTCCATCTCAGAGGGAGCCGTCACAACTCGCATTACTGCATAACCCACAGAGAGGAGTCATGAAATCTCATGTTTTGGTTTGAATAAATTACCTTATCAGAAATACCTTGAAGTTTATAAATAAAACGATTGAAAACTTGAACTTTTTTCGGGTTTTTCAATAGTAATAGGCTTTCGATATTTGTCGTGGGTAACTGAACACATGTGGAATTGTCTGCAGTGCTTTGACGTCGGTTCATTAACCAGTAACCATCGGAGGTTATCTTCTGGCTCTGAGTGTAGTTACATTTTAAAATAAAATAAACCAGGCAATATAAAGTTTTGATGTATCTTTCACATCTTTCTGCCTCTTTCATCTGTCTCTTTTTATCTGCTTATATATACATAATTTTGTCATCTATCTTTCCCTTTCTATTTTATTTCTCCTAGTTTTCTCTGCTCTCACTTTTCTTGCTCTCACTTTTCTTGCTCTCACTTCTTCTTCCTTCTTGCTCTCACTTTTCTTGCTCTCATATTTCAAATACAGAAACCGTCAAGAACTAAAAACGAATATACTCACCATGATCTTCATCATTATTCACAACGCCTTTGACATCATCATGATTAACAACATTCTCTTCAATCTGCTCAGCTGTTCGAAGAAATGATTTCCTGCCAACAAGCTGGAAGACATTGTTCGTGTGATGTAAAATCTGTGGACGACAAACATGACAAGAAACAAGTCTTTGATACAATGGCAGAATCAATCAGAGGTTGATGAAAGAATGGTTTATGAAATATTTCACAAAGAACAATGTCGCCTTCATAAATATTCATGTTTTGCTACAAATAATTTTGGATTTAATTAACAATTTACCAGACGACGAGAGTAATGAAACTAAGGCGTACATTCAGTAGCAACACATAGACACCTTAGAGTATTAGCACAAAGTAATTTATAGTATTAACCTCCATACAAGAATGTATAGTATTAGGCACATACAATAATTTATAGTATTTCAATCAATAATTAATAGTATTAACCCATACAAGTAATTTATAGTATTTTCCCCATACAAGTAATTTATAGTATTAGCACATACAAGTAATTTATAGTATTAGCCACATGCAAGTAATTTATAGTATTAGCCAATACAAGTAATTTATAGTATTAGCCACATCAAGTAATTTATATGTATTGTATGTTACTCAAATATGTCATTGCACTCGCAGAATGTGCTCAGTCTTTCCCAACAGATATCAAGTGATTATACTATGGTTCCATTTGCTCACTCGTGAACACACTCTCACTCTGTCTCTCAGGCATCCAGTTCGACTTAAACAACGGGTAACTCCAAACTGACTAAATCAACTGATCGATTCAACATCGATTTTAGTGTCCTCATCCAACAGACAGTCACGAAGAGACCAAGAATATCTCCTTATCCATCTTCAACTCCCCAACAATTAATAAGAGTATTAGCCAAATACAAGTAATTTATAGTATTAGCCACATACAAGTAATTTATAGTATTAGCCACATACAAGTAATTTATTTAATTTGTTGTTTCTTGATGAAGTTCAGACTGATGTTGCACTACCTTATTTATTGCTATCTTCATTTCTAAACCGATCTCTTCTTGATAATAATCCCATCATTCTAGACATTTTATCTCTGTCGTGACTAGTTTTATTCTAACATTTGATGACAGCGTCCAGGTTTGAAACTGATAGCATTAATATTGGGAGAAATATCTTGTTAAACAATGCTCTTTTAGTGTTCATTGTGACATTCACAGTTATTCTTCCATTTGCTAAGAAAATGTTCCCTAGGTGTTGAAAGTCTTTGTCTTGCTTTGCTTGAAGTTTGTTGATGGAGATAGTGGTAGTGTTTTCCTCTCTAGCATCTACGTTACAGTCGTACATATAATGAACGTTAATGACTGTTAAAGGTTGGAGAAATGTTAAACCATCTCCCTTCTAGTAATCCTCCTCTTCACGGAGCACATGATCTTCACATTATGTCCAGTATTGAATGTCTATCTTTGAGATAAATTCACGTAGCAGGGTTTTAACATTACACATTTTAAATGTGTCCTTTCACCCTAGTCCACACACGTTCCGTTGGATTTAGATGTGAATGGTAAGATGGGAGTCGTACAGAAATGTAGCAATGTGCTTCAACCATTTTGTCGATCTCAAATATGTTCGTTTTCTTCGTTTTTCTGATAATCTGCAATAAGTTTGGTTTCAAATGTAACTTTTTCCGTTAACAACCACATCTTAATTTCATCCTTTGTGTTTGATCTTCTCTTGTTCTTCTCTTCCACCATTGACTTCTTTATAGAAGTGTTGGGAGTGAAACGTAGTGATCTTGTTTGTGTTTATTTTAAGGCACTTTGTAAGCTGATATTCATGTTCGTAAGGCTGTTCTTGATGCCGTCGCTACATCTTTTGCGTGGTCTTCCTCTTGCTTTGTACTCTTTATACTTTTTCTGTGTGACTCTATGTGGTAGGCGATACCAGGCATTCTTGTCAGGTGTCCAAACCATTTAATCTGTTGTTCTTTTATGAATTGCATGACTGGTTTCACATGCAGTCTTCTTCTGATTTCTTCATTTCTAAATTTGTCTGAATTTTGTCTTCCTGAGATCAGCCTTCATGTTGCCCCAATCTCTCAGTTAAGCAGCTGATAGAAGATAATGCAAGGAATGATGATGTTATTGTATATACCGATGGGTCGGTTCAACGTGGTGAGAAGTCTGGCTGGTGTTTCTCGGCTAATGCGCATGGTAGGGTTGTTACAGAGCGAAGTGGGGCATACAGGACAACTACTTCTAGTATGAGGATGGAGGTTGAGGCCGTTACTGCTGTCCTCCATTGGATCTCTGGGACTTCAGTTACTGGGGCAGTTGTTGTATCTGACTCTCAGTCGATGCTTCACAAGATCCAGAAGGGCAGGTTTCGGTATGAGTGGATGTCGTCTATAGAAGTTACTAACCTCCAACGGCTTACGTGGATATACTGTCCTGGGCATGCGGGTGTTTACGGTAAGGAGAGAGCGAGCAGGCTTGCATCAACAGCATCGATTGTTGGGAAGTTGAAGATGGATAAGGGAGATATTCTTCGGTCTTTTCGCGACTGTCTGTTGGATGAGGACATTAAAATTGATGTTGAATCGATCAAGCGATTTAGGCAGTTTGGAGTTACCCGTTGTTCAGGTCGAACTGGATGCCTGAAAGGCAGAGTGAGAGTGTGTTTAATCAGCGAGCCACGGGAACCATCAGTATGCATACTCTTTGATATCTGTTGGGGAGATTGAGCACCTATGGGTCTGCCCAGAGTGCAATGCCATCAGTTTAGTAACCAATAACCAATAACTTCCTGGGATACAACATTATGATATGAAGCAGTGTCCATTACCAGACACTTCGGTCGATCTAGGGTGGGTAGAAGAGTTCAGTTTGAGTTTGGAATATCTTCATTGCACTCTGCACTCTGGACATGTCCATAGGTGTTTAAATCTCCTTCGCAATATCTTCAATAGCGTCCAGCGACTGACAGTACCAGTTCGATTTTGATTGATGGGCCTACTCATATACCTGTTATGCTGTTCTTTTCTTGCTACTCCAATCTTCAATTCCAGCTACTGCAATCTAGTAGTTGACGTGGATTGGTTTAGATGGAAATCGTCTTTGCAACCACACTCTATTGTAGGAGAGTGTTCTCTATCAAATCAAACATATTTTCATTCCGTTCAGTTTGGTAGTCCCTACCATCTGTAGAAATTGTTTGAAAAAGTAGCTCTGCTTCATTGACGAGTCCATTCTTTCTGCTACCACCAGCATGGACTATTAAAATGTATTCTCCCTTATTGCTAGGAATTTCCCGTTTCCTTTCTCCATCTACTTATTGCCATTCTTTATAGTAGGTGTGATGTACAGTCACCCATGCCATTCTTTATAGTAGGTGTGATGTACAGTCACCCATGCCATTCTTTATAGTAGGTGTGATGTACAGTCACCCATGCCATTCTTTATAGTAGGTGTGATGTACAGTCACCCATGTTTCATCCATATACACTTATACCATAGTCCTTCTTTGCAATCCTGTCTGAAGTATTTGCTCATATTCGTTTACGAAATATCAATATTGCATTCTGATTTAAGTTGCACTTGTAATTTGCGAAGATTAACAAGTTGATTTGCACAATCAATGTATAAGGTTAGCGAAACAGAGAATGAAGTGGTTTGGCCACTTAGTAAGAATGCGAACAGACCAAACTGCCTATGAAGATTTCCACAACAGGATATCAGGAAGGAAGGAGAGAGAGGAAGACTGAGGAAAGGATGGATAGATAACGTAGTTGAATTCTGCCAGGCTAAAACCATCACCAAGTCACCAGAGAAGCGCAAGACAAACACATAAAACCACGACACTGCGTTAATAACCTCAGTGAAACCAAGTACAAAACAAGAAAACGACATAAAACACGACATAGTAATAACCTGAACAAAAAAGATAAGAAGGTATAAGGTTTTCATAATCTTACGTCTAATCACATATTTATCAAAAGCATCTACTTTTCTCGATCTTCCTTGCTTCTTCTGTGTTTTTGTTGATTGCCAGTCCCGTTTTAACCAACTTGAAAAATATTGCTATCTAGTCAGAAAGCACGCTACTCACAGGATCACTGATGTTGTGATACAAATAACCTCTCTTGACTTCCCAACAAAAATGTCTGTACAATATGATCTTAACGTTTTGCATCGTAATGATTTTACTACGGAAAACCATACATTTCTGGCCACAATAACAGAATATTACTTTACAACTTAACTATAGTTCTCTTGCCCAAACAAAAAATAGAGTCACTCATTTATTCGTTTAACGCCTCTGGTATGGTGTACATTTTAACGTCATGGACTGTCGAAATTCAGTAACAGTTTGAATTTCAATAAATAAACAATGTACATGTATTAAGAGCTTAAGAAAAAACAAATCACAGGATTCGAACCACTTACCCTCATTTCTTACAACACCCATCGCCTAGCCTAGCAATACGAGCGTCCTTACGACACCCATCGCCTAGCCTAGCAATACGAGCGTCCTTACGACACCCATCGCCTAGCCTAGTAATACGAATATTCGAATCCTGTGTTTGTCTATTTGTTTTTCGGAAGCTCTTAATACCTGTACATTGTTTATATATTGATCATATTATTTGTTTTCTTTGCTTCCTCTGGGGTTCTTGAAAATAAAACTCCTTGTTCTCATCTTTGAAGTTCAACCAAAATAAAGTCGAACAATATTGCTTTCCTATTTACAAAATAAAGTCGAACAACATTGCTTTCCTATTTACAAAATAAAGTCGAACAATATTGCTTTCCTATTTACAAAATAAAGTCGAACGATATTGCTTTCTATTTACAAAATAAAGTGAACAACATTGCTTTCCTATTTACAAAATAAGGTCGAAAATATTGTTTCTTTGTATTACAAAATAAATCGAACAATATGCTCTTTACAAATAAAGTCGAACAATATTGATTTCATTTACAAAATAAAGTCGAACAATATTGTTTGCTATTTACAAAATAGTCGAACAACATTGCTTTCCTATTTACAAAATAAAAGGTCGAACAACATTGCTTTCTATTTACAAAATAAATCGAACAATATTGCTTCTATTTACAAAATAAAGTCGAACAATATTGCTTTCCTTTTACAAAATAAAGTCAGAACGATGTTGTTTCTATTTACAAAATAAATCGAACAAATATTGCTTTCCTGATTTCAATAATGAAGATCGAACAATATTGCTTTCCTTATTTACAAAATAAAGTCGACAATATTGCTTTCTATTTAAAATAGAATGAACAATATTCTACTTCTATTTACAAAATAAAGTCGGAACAATATTGCTTCAATTTACAAAATAAAGTCGAACAACATTGCTTCCTATTTACAAATAAAGTCGAACAACATTGCTTTCCTATTTACAAAATAAAGTCGAACAATATTGCTTTCCTATTTACAAAATAAAGTCGAACAATATTGCTTTCCTATTTACAAAATAAAGTCGAACAATATTGCTTTCCTATTTACAAAATAAAGTCGAACAATATTGCTTTCCTATTTACAAAATAAAGTCGAACAACATTGCTTTCCTATTTACAAAATAAAGTCGAACAATATTGCTTTCCTATTTACAAAATAAAGTCGAACAACATTGCTTTCCTATTTACAAAATAAAGTCGAACAATATTGCTTTCCTATTTACAAAATAAAGTTGAACAATATTGCTTTCCTATTTACAAAATAATGGGTAAGCCAGTTGCTACTTTAAAAAGAAACAATATGAAACTTTGTGAATGTCTTCAAATTCTACCGTTTTAGTTTCATGACAAAATTACAGGTCACAAAGTAGAAAAGATTTTCTTTTGGTGAAATAAATATATTATTAACGTCATGGATGTCTTCAACTAACATAACCCAATTTTATCAGAAAATATCATATGAATGTACAATTATGAATATCTAACGATGGTCACTAATTTGTAAAAGTGTACTGTAAGATATAGTCTGTGAAAATAGGTTTGGAACACCAGGAAAGAGAGCATGTTGTAAAACTTTGTTTGAACAATGTATACAATTATGAAATATCAATATATTTCCCCCCAAAAAGACAATCACGAATGACATAACTAGAACTGATTCACTTTGATAAACAGAATTGAGAATCAGTCTTTGGTTTGTTTGTTTGTCTGCATTGAATGAATCAAGTGAAACTACTAACACTACTTAACAAACATTCTAGATTCATTTGATTTCAATTGAATTGAAGATTTACAAAGGGTTACTTTAAAGGGTATGTAGAGTATCATAGAAGAAACACGGGGAGTTCATTTACTGGATAATTTTATGAAACATGTCCAGATGTTTTGTATGAATTTGAACAATGGAGATTATATGAGAACAGATCCACACAGTCACTGACGTGTCAGTAGTGATTGGAGATATATTAAGTTTCAGTAGCCCTCACGACAAACAGACAACAATTTGGAAGAAATATATGTTATCGATAGAAGGGAAAACTGCAGTAAAACTATGTGTAAAGCTGATGAAACACGTAAAAACAAAGTACTGTTGTTTTCAACAACAACAAAAAACAACCAAAAACAATAACAATATACACAGCAACGTTTCGACCAAAAGGCGTTTATCATGCAAAGGATACAACAGAATTGAAGAAATTCACTTCTTACATGGCACAGAAGATATAAACTCAGACAATAAATATCTAACGGCCCTAAACATGAAGAAATAGATGTCAATGTTTTGTTTGTACTGTCATTACTTTACTGTTTGTTACAGCAAGAAATTCTTGGTTCGACATGTCTGAAAGCTGATGGCACGTCAAAGTACTGTTTTTACAACAAAAACAACCAAAATCAATACAACTTACTTTTACAGCAAGAATTTCGACTCTAAAGTCGTTTACATGCAAAGTACTACTATTGACAGAAGAAATTCTTGGTTGACATGGGCTGGAAGATTTTGTGGAACTGCATAATTCTAACTGTTCTAAACAGCAAGAAATACATGTCAAAGTTTGGTTGTGGACTGTCATTACTTTACTGTTTGTTACAGCAAGAAATTCTTGGTTCGACACTGTCTGGAAAGTTCTGTTGGTGGACTGATTAACATCATTATAATCAGCTTGTGCCGTCTCCATGTGAAATGTTTAAGCATCACCGACCTAATCGCCTGAACGCCACCCCAATGCTTCTGAACCCACTATCGCCCCCTGGAAGGCTTCAGCGCCCACTGAGGGGCGGCACCGCCCACTTTGGGAACCTAGAATCTAGATTAACGCTGTCAAACACGGCGTCCGAGATGGCGCCCGTGTCATACATTCATAACGTCCTATTTTACTATGTCTACTTAAGCGCTAATCAGATTTGAAGAAAAAGAAAAAATTTCGTTTTATCCTAGCACATTCATGAACACGGTTTTCCAATTTTTACAGTATTGTTTTATTTCGTAAACTTTCTAATGACCCCCCCCAACCCTTTTCTTTTTCACAAGAGAAATTGCCAACATCTTGACTATACTACTATTCAGTGCCGTCTCGTGATCATTTTTGTTGGTGGGACCAGACATTTTGAAAAACACAAAGTCCCCACTTTATAAAGTAGGTCAAAATTCTTCAACTTGTCTAAATGTCTATTGTCGTACACATATGTATATTGATAAAACAGGCGATTATCTTAAACTATACTATGATGGTTAATCAATTATTTCAAGTATTTTCTATTATTTTTATATTTCGTCCGTAGTTATGTAACCGGACTAATTTGTAGCGCAATAACACCGTTTAATCGTGCACTGGCGTGACCAGTAAGCATTTTCCTACTAGTTGAATGAAAATCCCATATTTGTCTGTGATAATAGCCAGTCGAAAGAGAAGTCAGAGGTTGCAATGTTTACAGACGGTCTAAAAAGACCACATTTCTTCTGGTCCTAAACAAATAACGCGCTGAAAATGCGTGAAGTATACTAATTAGGGAGGAAAGACGCTGAATTTTAGTGTATCGTTAGAGTTAAATATTGAACTTTCAAAGCTATTCAGTTTCGCGTTACACATTATCTTTGGTAGAGCCCGACACCCACTGGCCCTTAATGACGAGCCGCCACTGCTACTATTACCTTTACTATTACTACTGTTATTATTAGTCTTCATCATATGCACCCCACTATATAAAAATTTGGACAGCACTGGTCTAGATTATAGATTCCTTTTTCTTTAACGATAGACATTGTCTGTGAACAGTGGCGGCTCGTGATCATTTTTGTTGAAGGGGCCAGACATTTTTTCCAGATAAATCATTGTTTTGGGTTGCTATATTTTAATTTATAAAATAATAAATACACGTTATACATTATTTTTGGTAGGGCCCGGCCCCACTGGCCCTTAATGTCGAGCCGCCACTGTCTGTGAACTCAAGCCAGAAAACGTAAGTTAGGAGTGTCTACCCACTCCCTCACCCCCCGGTATCATTCATTAGCCCCTCCCATTTTCAAACATAGTTTGTTCACGCCTTCTGTCTGTGGTTGGTTTCTCATTCTTATCGAACTAGCTGTGTTTCCTGTTTGTGACAGCCATTAATTGTGACAAAGTGATCGCACCAAAAACGTTAGGGTTCCAAGTCCGTATGATATTATCACATACGTTTTCCTCGAGTCATTGAACACGAAACAAAATAACGAAATAAGCCAGCGGGTTCAATGAAGCAATACTTTACAGAAAGAATGGGAATAAAGAAAATCGAAACCGGATGCAAGCCAGAAAGGAGAAGCATTTAAGTTGTACATTGTGCGAAATTATGGAATATCTCATTTGCTTTCTGCAACTAACTTTGTCAATATCTAATTCGTTTTCTATGTCTGACAAGCAAACTGTGTTGATGTTAACAACCGGCTCGGTCTCATTAATGGTGACAGCTAATTATTGCCAATTAAAAATATCAAGTATATAATCGCATACACACACATACACACACACAAACTCACACATACGCAAACTCACACACACGCAAACTCACACACTCGCACACACAACACAAAAAGTGTATGCGTAATTTATATGCACAATTTCATTGATTTGACTTTCAATAGTTTGTGTATATATCTCATTAGTGTGTGTATATATCTCAATAGTTTGTGTATATATCTCAATAGTTTGTTATACATCTCAATAGTTTGTGTATATATCTCAATAGTTGTATTATATATCTCATAGTTGTGTATATATCTCAATAGTGTGTGTATATATCTCAGTAGTGTGTGTATATATCTCAATAGTTTGTGTATATATCTCAATAGTTTGTGTATATATCTCAATAGTTTGTGTATATATCTCAATAGTTGTGTATATATCTCAGTAGTGTGTGTATATATCTCATAGTTGTGTATATATCTCAATAGTTTGTTATATATCTCAATAGTGTGTGTATATATCTCAATAGTTGTGTGTATATATCTCAATAGTTTGTTATATATCTCATAGTTGTGTATATATCTCAATAGTTTGTGTATATATTCATCTAATATTTGTGTATATATCTCAATAGTTTGTGTATATATCTCAATAGTTTGTATATATATCTCAATAGTTTGTGTATATATCTCAATAGTGTGTATATATATCTCAATAGTTTGTGTATATATATCTCAATAGTTGTGTATATATCTCAATAGTTTTGTATATATCTCAATAGTTTGTGTATATATCTGTATATATTTGTTTTATATATCTCAATAGTTTGTGTATATATCTCTAATAGTTTGTATATATATCTCAATAGTTTACGTATATA
Source organism: Arion vulgaris (assembly GCA_020796225.1). NCBI lineage: Eukaryota > Metazoa > Mollusca > Gastropoda > Stylommatophora > Arionidae > Arion > Arion vulgaris. The sequence continues at coordinate 45,292,023 of CM036764.1, read as the reverse complement.
TCTCAATAGTTTGCGTATATATCTCAATAAGCTTGTATATTTGCCATTTATCTTGAATAGTTTACGTATATATCTCAATAGCTGTATATTTGTCCTTTATCTTGAAGATTTACGTAACTCCATAGTTATGATTGAATGGATAATCTTAATCTGTATATTGGTCGATGAAATAATAATAGAAATGTAAAGCAATAAAAAAAAGTAGATTTATTTGAAGAGGAGTGTGGATATGTGACGTAGGACATAAACATTAGATGAAATATGAACACAGAGGAATTAGATATTTCAGTAAATAAATGTTTAGAAGTAAAGGTTAGAAGAAATGCTTATAAGAAATTTTTATGAGAAATGTTTAGAAGAAATGTTTAGGGAAAATGTTTAGAAAAAATGTTTAGAAGAAATGCTTATAAAAATTGTTTATGAGAAATGTTTAGAAGAAATCTTTAGTAAAAATGTTTAGAAGAAATGTTTTCAAAAATGTTTAGAAAATTTTTTTAGGAAATGTCAGTAAAAAATGTCACTATAGAAATAACAGTAAAGAAGTGTCACGTTAGAAATAACAGTGAAGAAGTGTCACGTCAGAAATAACAGTCAAGAAATGTCCGATAGAAATAACAATAAGAAATGTCACGTGAAATAACAGTCAATAAATTTCACGTTAGAAATAACAGTCAAGAAATGTCACGTTAGAAATAACAGTCAAGAAATTCACGTTAGAAAAAACAGTCAAGAAATGTCATCGAAATAACAGTCAAGAAATGTCACGTAGATAACAGTCAAGAAATGTCACGATAGAAATAACAGTCAAGAAATGTCATCGAAATAACAGTCAAGAAATGTCATCGAAATAACAGTCAAGAAATGTCATCGAAATAACAGTCAAGAAATGTCATCGAAATAACAGTAAAGAAATGTCATCGAAATAACAGTCAAGAAATATCATCGAAATAACAGTCAAGAAATGTCACGATAGAAATAATAGTCAAGAAATGTCACGATAGAAATAACAGTCAAGAAATGTCACGATAGAAATAATAGTCAAGAAATGTCACGATAGAAATAAGTCAAGAAATGTCACGATAGAAATAACAGTCAAGAAATGTCACGATAGAAATAACAGTCAAGAAATGTCACGATAGAAATAATAGTCAAGTAATGTCACGATAGAAATAATAGTCAAGAAATGGCACGATAGAAATAACAGTCAAAAATGTCACGATAGAAATAAAGTCAAGAAATGTCACGATATAAATAACAGTCAAGAAATGTCACGATAGAAATAACAGTCAAGAAATGTCACGATAGAAATAATAGTCAAGAAATGTCACGATAGAAATAATAGTCAAGAAATGTCACGATAGAAATAATAGTCAAGAAATGTCACGATAGAAATAATAGTCAGAATGCACAAAGAAATAGTCAAGAAATGTCACGATAGAAATAATAGTCAAGAAATGTCACGATAGAAATAATAGTCAAGAAATGTCAGAGGAAATCAAAGAAGACGAATCTGCCCCTATAAGAAGAAGAAGAATTTGAGTAAAATTGTATGTATGTATGTTGACATTAATTGAATATTTCTGGACATCCTACGGATTTGAAATTTGGTAAGAGGGTAGATTTCATAGATGGGAAGATGTAAAAATTATAAAACCGGACTATTGGTTCGTCTCTATATCTAAATTCCAACTTAACGAAATGGTCACGAAAATGTTAAAAACCGAAAAGCTATATTCATGTTGGAACTTGCCGGTCACATGTTAAAGCGATGATGAAGTCACATGTTAAGCAAATTTTTTATGCTATTTATTGGTATTACAACACGTCTGCAATGGTCGAATGGATTAGATGCTTGGCTGCCAATCGGGAGACCCGTGTTAAACTCACAGGAAGATCATTTAAAAAAAACCTGTAATAACACATCTGGTCACTATTCGATCAGTTTATAATCCCCCTCTCTCTCTCTCTCGATCCCGGTCTAGACTGATGAACCAACTCTTATCATGAATTTTACCCTGTTTTTAAGGTTATAATCTGCCCGCGTGCCCAGCGTATTCGTAGCGCGTTGGACTACGGGTGACTAGTCCTCTGTAAATGTGGGTTCAACTCCGCGGACTGGCAGAAAAGCTACAGGTTCCCCAGAGTTACGATGTCCATGACACCGAGCCGAAGAGCTTTCAGCTCAAGTGCTTCTGGATCGGAAAAAAAGGTTATAATCTTAATAAATTCAAAATGTCGATTGTTATTTGTAAACTTTGAATGGAATTCTATTGTATCAGGTTTCTATGGCAATTGGAATGAGTGACATTTTAATCTTTTGTGGTCAACCGACAAAGTTTTTCCATCAAGCACGGAGAGAAAACGGAATTGTTATTAATGGAAAAGCAACCGATTTTGAGGGGACGGGGCATGTTTCTTTAAAATGCTCAGTCTCGCACTGTTTGGGACTTTTAAATTTCGGAAATGATACAATTTCATAGATCTATTGAAACTAATGAAGTTAGAGATATGCGGTTGGAGAATGATACAAAAAGAAAATGAATGCAGAAACATGGACAGAGGAGGAAAGATTAGTTATTAGACGTGACTACATACGCCGGAGGAGTGTAAAGGCGAAGATGCGGAAACTAAAGAGACACAACTTCAAAGATCAGCGGAAAAGGATAGAAAATGTAACTTTAAAAGTGTCGAACATTACAACTAGATGTAAACAATGTTCCCGTGCAAAGACGGGACATCTGCTAGCTTAGATATACAAAATAGAATGACATAAGATGATTGAGAATTGAAGATTGTGTGTGCATTATTATCTGAACTAGCTATATTTATTTATAATGAAGTATATTTACTAGAACATGATCAATACATATATTTACTTCATATGAAGTATATTTACTAGAACATGGTCAATACATATATGTCAACATTATTTCGTGGAACAAGAGAGACAGACAGACAAACAGACACACACACACACACACACACACACACACACACAAACACGCACAGACACACATCATCACCATCATCAAAAAGTAGTTTGTCCCTTCCGGAACATGGCTTCCATGACAGCTGTCCTGAAAAACTCTCTGTTCTGTGCAAGTTGACGGACGTGAGCAGCAATCATTCTCAGATCGTCAATGATATCTGGCATCCATAATCTTCTAGGTCTTCCTCTCATTCTTCTTCCATGCACCATTCCCTCGTATTTCTTCATCCTGAAAAAAACTCTTTATTCTGTGCAAGTTGACCGTATCAACAGCAGTCATTCTCAGATCGTCAATGACACAGACACACACAGACACACACATATATATATATATAAATATATGTCACAACTCATATAACGAGAGATACTGACAACTCAAAGCTATGTAAGATATAAACGCCTGAGTGGTTTCCGGGGCCCAAATTTGGGGTGTAAAGAATAGAACCACTGTTACCTGCGACGCATGTCGTAAGAGGCGGCTAAGGAGGTTTGGCTGAAATCGAATGCATGTGTCCTAAACGTGTAGAAGTCTATGTGTTTAGGGGCCTACCAAACCAATGTGTAACGTATACACGTTCTTGGCAAAGATCAAACATATCACAAAGAGTGATTAAAATTGGTCTAAAGAACGAACGCAAAAAAGAAGATAAAGATATAAAGACATAATGAAAGATCTTGGATGAATCTAGTCGTGGGACTAGTTAGTTAACCAAATCGATATGTCAGTTAAGTTGAGCTCAGACACTTTGATTCAATTAATCTCTTCCGTCACATTTGCAAATTTATCCATTCTCACGATAATTTTGTCACTCAAGTTAAAGTACATGTTGATGTCGACATTACTTGTACATTTTGGGTTTTTCTCGATCTCATGATCCATTTGATGTCAAATTTATCCATTCTCAAGATCACATTTGATGTCAAATTTGTCCATTCTCAAGATCACATGTGATGTCAAATTTATCCATTCTCACGATCACATTTAATGTCAAATTTATTCATTCTCAAAATCACATTTGATGTCAAATTTATCCATTTTCAAGATCACATTTGATGTCAAATTCCTCCATTCTCAAGATCACATCTGATGTCAAATTTATCCATTCTCACGATCACATTTGATGTCAATTTGTCCCTTCTCAAATCATTTGATGTCAAATTCTCCATTCTCAGATCACATTTGATGTCAAATTATCCATTATCACGATCACATTTATGTCAAATTCTCCATCCGATCATTGATGTCAAATTTATCCATTCTCCATCACATTTGATGTCAAATTTATCCATTCTCAAGATCACATTTGATGTCAAATTTATCCATTCTCAAGACCACATGTAATGTCAAATTTATCCATTCTCAGATCACATTTATGTCAAATTTATCCATTCTCAAGATCACATTTGATGTCAAATTTATCCATTCTCAAGATCACATGTGATGTCAAATTTATTCATTCTCAAGATCACATTTTGATGTCAAATTTATTCATTCTCAAGATCACATGTGATGTCAAATTTATCCATTCTCACGATCACATTTGATGTCAATTTCTCTATCTCAAGATCACATACTTATCGATGACAAAAGTCATTATCACGATGAAAAATGTGATCTTGTAGAGATCTTAGTCAAATCGATGACAAATCATTAATGACGCTTTCATATCCAGCCTGTTAGTTCTCTCATTACCACAAACCTCTAGGTATCAAGGAGAGTGTATCTACATGGCACTGGAAGGATGAAAACCATAATTACTGCGATCTATTCATGCTGCAGGCAACATATGATAATTAACATAAAATGAAAATTCCATAAGTGTGTCAAGACCATATCGTTGAGAGATGAGAGCTACTCATTTCCACAACAATAAATCATGTCGAGAGAAAGCCAACTTATAATAACACAATAGGTGGGAATTATATTTTAATGAACTGAGAAGGCGGTTATTGTACATACTATTGATCTGAATGGGCATCTGCGAAAATGTTTTCCTAGGAGAAGGGGGTACAATTTTTTAAGTTGATAGCTTACTACGTGAAAATTGAGAAGACCAGATTCGCATAAATCTGTATATCATAAAGCCATTTTCCAGGGCGCCCCCAACCTCCACCTTAACATGTGGATGCCAATATCTATCTGAGCGTTTCAACACGTCAGGAGTTCGCAAGGAAGTAGACGATAACACTCAAATAATTGCATATTGTCTGTCCCCTGGGGATCATGGAAGTGGTTGTCCACTGATGCCGATAAACATAGGGTTGTGAGCTTTAATTTGCGTTCCAGAGCCAGATGAGTCACCCTTGTTGTGTTATATCCTTGTTTATGTAGTGTGGTCTTAATATTGTCTATCCATCTTTTCTTGGTCTTCCCTTGGCTTTAGTAACCTGATCTCTTTTTATTGTATGCTGTTATTAGTGGTTGGTTGTATTCCATTCTCATACACGTGTTGAGCTTTCTGTGGTGTGTTGCTGCCAGAGACCAAGTTTGGCACTGGTAACAAAGTGTTGGTAGAAAGATACTTTTTATCATCTGTCTTTTCACTTCCATCTTGATCTTTGGGTGTTGTAGTAATGGTGCCAGCTGGTAGGTCACTGCATTTGCTTTTTGACATCTTGGCTCTATTTCTCTATCGAGTTTTCTGTCCTGTGTGACACTTAAATAATAAGTCTAGAAATTCTGACAAGCCAGAGAGATATGCTTTAATGTTGTAGAAAGGTGAAATCAATATTAACTAATGCAAGATTAGCACTGGAAGAGATTACTACAGTTGTCATGTAAAACTGGATTTGTTTTGTGTATAATTTACTAACACTGATGTCCTGAAAGAACTAAATGTTAAAGAGAATTGGCTGATAAACAACATACTATACAGAATAATTAGATACTTTGGCCACATTAAGCGTCACGATGGCCTGGAAAGAACAATACTAGAGGGCAGGGTCCCAAGACGCAGAGGCAGACCAAGAAGAAGATGGCTACAAGATATTAAATAAACCATGAATATGAACATCGACGAAGCGGGTGAACTGGCTAGAGACAGAGTGAATTTCAGATGCACTGCACAGAGAGCAACGTCCTATAAAGGATTCACACCTTGATGATGATAATTTACTAACATCCACAAGAGTGTACAGTAAACAGGATAGAGAAACATAGTTACATAAATTCAACAAAACAAATATGATTCTTCTTCTTCTTTTATTGTCACACTGCTAACCGGGTTGTTGCCCAGTGTAGTGGTTTTCTGTTTTTGTCTTGCGCTGTTCTGGTGGCTTGTGTGATTGTTTTTTTGCTCTTTCACAGGATTCTGCTACACCATCTAACCATCTTTTCCGTGGTCTTCCTCTTGCCTTCTTTCCCGATGTTCTGTTGTAGAAGACTGTATACTGTGGAGTTTGGATGCATTCTTATTAAGTGGCCAAATATGATTAACACTCTAAATCAGCGACCCATGAAGGGGTGGATAAGACACATTCATGAATCTTATCAGATCAATGTAAACCTTATACGAATTCTTATTTCTGCACTTGTATATTTTCTAATAGTTTCAATATAAGTGTTTTTTTCTGAGTGAAGGATTCAGGATTATATAAACAGTTTATGGTTCAAAAGAATGATACACCCCAGCTGCAGACGATTAAAGACTATCCAATTGTTTGAATGAAAGTGAATTAAAGTTGAATAGTTAAAAGTTTCCATGAAATAAATATGAACAACGAAATTGAATAAAAATGAAACAAAAATGCTAGCTTGTCAGTGTTCAAAGATAATAAAGCACATCAAATAAATCTCATCAGATACTCTACTCTCACAATACATTTGATTGTTGTGTGTGCAAAAACCAACGGTTAAGACAAGATATCCGGCCATCTATCTCTCTATCATCATAGCCTTTCTCCATACAAGTAAAAGAAACACTAATGGAACTATACAATTGTGTCATGTTGAGTGAAGACTGTATGCGCCGATAAGGGCTTGACGTGATAGTGGTAGGATTTCATCTAATGGTGCATGCTTTTAACAAGAAAATAGTCGCAGATAAAATGTTCTGTCAGAAAGTGCAAAACACGTAATCACAAAGTATTGTAGTTTTACAAATTACAAAAACAATGACAAAATACAGCAACGTTTCGACCAACAAGGCCTTTATCAAGCAAACGAACAACAGGAGTGACGAATTAAAAAAAAACAACACATGGACCACTACATACAAACGTTTCTAATGAAAATATGGCAATAAAAAGGAAAAACGAAATAAATGTAACACAAAAACACACATAAAAACTAAAAATAGAAAGGAAGAGAAACAATGAAAAATCAAGTAAATATATAACTTGAATACATGCAATATATATGCCCATATAGATTACAAGGTATGAGAAGAGAAAGTACTAAGAAGCATAGGAATGCAATACTTTGAGCCCACGTGGTCGCAAGGTACCATACAACCAAATCAACCGATTCTCCAGAGCAAATCGACTGCGATCATCCGAGGAACATGATCGGATGGGTGTGACCTGGACATCATGAGCTCCTAAATGGCCAGTAACATTGAAATCGGTGGCTACAAGTGTCACAGAGTATTGGCCTATATCGCGCAAGTGTTGGGCCAATCGGTCACTGAGCCTCTTGCCTGTCTCACCGATATAAGCCTTGTTACACCGCTTACAAATAATGGCATAGATAAGATTACGGGACTCGAATGTGAAACCATCTTCAATAACAAACGTATCAGAAAGTGCATAGTGAGACGTTTGGAAACTGACAATATTTCTACTTCAAGCATCTTTCCAAAGTGAGCAGATTTAGCTGATGTCGAACTGAATATCAGATTTAATAGCACAACCATTTCTATTTGTCATTTACGGTTTCAGTTCTTCAACGATGGAAGTTATTCCAAATCTGAAGTCATTTCTCATACACAATTTTACTTTGTTTTGTGTATTGGTTACTGAGCTGAAGTTATAGTATTCCGAGTAGGCACATAGATGTTCAGTTTCCCGTAGCATATGTTGAAGGGTACGCATACTAATCTTCTTCTTCTTGCGTTCGTTCTTTACGACCAATTTTAATTACTCTTTGTGATATGTTTGATCTTTGCCAAGAACGTGTATATGTTGTACATTGGTTTGATAGACCCTGAACGCATAGACTTCTACACGTTTAAGACACGTGCATCCGATTTCAGCCAAACCTTCTTAGTCGCCTCTTACGACATACGTGGCAGGTAACAGTGGTTCTATTCTTTACACCCCAATATTGGCCCCGGTAACCACTCGGACGCATATTGATGATTCTTGTTGCACGCAGGTTAAACATACTCCTGCCCTTTAAACATAGAGTTCTGCTTGTACAGCGTATAATTAACAATTTATTCACAATGAATATGTCAAATAATTAACAATGATGTAATTTAATGTTTTAAGTTTTAACATACTTTCTATTTTCTTATATGTTTTCAAAGTCTCAGATCCATAGAAGAGGACTGTCTTAACATATGTTTTGTATATCCAGAGGTTTGTCGTAGTGCCTCCAGATGTTAGACCTCCAGATGTTGTGAAGCCTGGCATAGGCTGCATATGCCCTTCCAATTATTTATTTAATTTCGAGCATTATGTTCCAATCTGAAGAAATAGTATAGCTACAAGTAGTTAATATCTATTACTAACTCTCTCTCTCTCTCTCTCTCTCTTTGCCTTTTTAGCTGGATTGGGGCATAGGTCCTCAACTAACTCATACCAAGTCTTCATATCTCTAGCTATCTCCTGCAGCTCCCTCCAACTCTTCTTTATATTATTCATCTCTGCCTCCAAATCTCGTCTCCATGTATTTCTCGGCCTCCTTTTCTTTCGCTGCCCTGCAGGTTCCAGGCAAGGACCCTTCTTGTTATATTCCCTCAGGTTTTCGCAAAGTGTGTTCTATCCAGCGCCAGCGTCTTTTTTTTAAACCTCTTTGACCACTGGAATCTGTCTTGTTCTCTCCATAAGTTCCTCATTTGTGACCCAATCATACCATCTTATTCCCTCTATTCTGCCCAGACACCAGTTGATGAATGTTTGCAATTTATGCGCTATTGTTTTAGTTGTTCTCCATGTTTCTGACCCATACATCAGAACTGCTTTAACATTAGAGTTAAATAATCCGAATTTTTGTTCTAGATTTGATTTCTTTAGGCTTCTATATGTTTCCCAGTGCAATGAAAGCTCCTCTTGCCTTCTGTATTCTTATTTTAACATCTCTATCTGTTCCACCCTCTTGTCTACGTTGCTGCCCAAATATGTGTATGACTCTACTTCTTGAAGTGGATTTCACTCAGGAGATCAATTGTTACACACTGCTTGCTAATGTCACACACTGCATGCTAATGTCATGCATGGTATGCTAATGATAGTGAAAGATTGTAGATGTCAAACATTGCATGATAATAATAGTGACAGATTGTAGATGTCAAACACTGAATGATAATGATAGTGAAAGATTGTAGATGTTAAATACTGCATGATAATGATAGTGACAGAAAGGTAACAACTATGTAACTATTTTTTGTGTGCAAAAGTAAGAACATTACTGCATGAAACAATGCATAATTAAGAATGAATGCAGCAGTTCGTACATTCAATCAATCAAGTGCCATGCTGCCGGCGTAGGCGATCATGTCTCTCCACAACTCTTTCTGCTTGGTGCATGTAATCAGTTCTGACGTCGATCTTGTGTCGAACCATGATGTCAGGCCATCCAGCATCTTCTCCCTCTGTATTCCACGATCTCTCCTTCCCTGAATTTTACCTGTTGACACCAAATGTTCTAAACCTTCTCTTCGCATTATATGCCCGAAGAACCTTGATTGTCGGATTCTTATTCTTTTGATAAGACTTCTTTGTGTACAGGCCTGATTTAAAACTTCATCATTTGTTTTATTCGCTGTCCATATAATTTCCAGCATTCTTCTGTAAAACCACATATCTGTGGCTTCCAATGATCGTATTGATTGTTTATTGATTGTCCATGATTTGCTGCCATACAGAAGTAAAATTCGTAAATTAGTAAAATAAAAACACAAAAAACAAAACAACAGAGAAACAACAATATTAAGTACTGGACAAATGAAAACAATTTTCGTTACGTGCAAGAACACATTCTAGAACACGCAATTTTGGTTTCAGATGTACTCTTGTCGTAACGTCTGGCAATATGCTGGAACAAAGAAGCCTTGCTAATGTTTAGTATACACGCCAGGTTCAGGGAAGTTCTATTTATGATAATAAACTCTACTTGTAGCAACTAAAAGCAGAATTTTGTCGTCCTGAAATTGAATTACGTTCTCTGTATAGAAAACACACTTTTAACTGAATACATGCAATGGATACAACATACGCATTAAGCTTGTCTTTGAACTATTGTCCCATTCAATCATGCTGTGACCGTGAGGAATGACTCGTCGAGTTTTAGAAGGGAAATAGCTAGTACTGACCACTTCACCACCAAGTGCTGGGAGGTTATCAGTTATTAGTTATATGAGAACTATCATCATATCACTCTGGACATGTCCATATGTGCTCCGATCTCCGCCTCAGCAAATCCAGCAGCATCCAGCGGCCCAACCCGCCAGTTCGATGTCACACATTGCATGATAGTGAAAGATTATAGATGTCAAACACTGCATGATCAAACACGCCAGTGCTGAGAGGTATCTCACTTTATGCCCAATCGAATTATACAGGGTGTTCAAGATAAAAGTAGCCCGGTCAAGTGAACAAATCTGGCATATGTTTATGAAAATGAAATGATTCAATTATGACGTAGTATAGTTCAAGTGAGCAAAGTCTTTTTGTGATGGTGTATAATTATGGTGCGGAAAGGGGTGATGAACAATGGTGACGAAAGGACAAGCTAGTCAGAACCAGTTTAAATAGTAAATAGACAGAACACAATGAGTACCTAACCAAGTTTAATTTGTCAATGGGGATGCTTTTATCTTGAACACTCTGTAGAATATTAGGTGAAATCCCGTCAGTTGCCAGACAAAGACATCAGGATCAAAGTGATTACCATTATGATTTGTTCACTGTTGTTTCGTCAATTTCCAACACATGTGTTACAACTGTGATGTTTCATGTAACATATGTGTTACAACTGTGATGTTTCATGTAACACATATGTTACAACTGTGATGTTTCATGTAATATATGTGTTACAACTGTGATGTTTCATGTAACACATATGTTACAACTGTGATGTTTCATGTAACATATGTGTTACAACTGTGATGTTTCATGTAACATATGTGTTACAACTGTGATGTTTCATGTAACATATGTGTTACAACTGTGATGTTTCATGTAACATATGTGTTACAACTGTGATGTTTCATGTAACATATGTGTTACAACTGTGATGTTTCATGTAACATATATGTTACAACTGTGATGTTTCATGTAACATATATGTTACAACTGTGATGTTTCATGTAACATATATGTTACAACTGTGATGTTTCATGTAACATATATGTTACAACTGTGATGTTTCATGTAACATATATGTTACAACTGTGATGTTTCATGTAACATATATGTTACAACTGTGATGTTTCATGTAACATATATGTTACAACTGTGATGTTTCATGTAATATATGTGTTACAACTGTGATGTTTCATGTAACATATGTGTTACAACTGTGATGTTTCATGTAACATATGTGTTACAACTGTGATGTTTCATGTAACATATGTGTTACAACTGTGATGTTTCATGTAACATATGTGTTACAACTGTGATGTTTCATGTAACATATGTGTTACAACTGTGATGTTTCATGTAACATATGTGTTACAACTGTGATGTTTCATGTAACATATATGTTACAACTGTGATGTTTCATGTAACATATATGTTACAACTGTGATGTTTCATGTAACATATGTGTTACAACTGTGATGTTTCATGTAACATATATGTTACAACTGTGATGTTTCATGTAACATATGTGTTACAACTGTGATGTTTCATGTAACATATGTGTTACAACTGTGATGTTTCATGTAACATATATGTTACAACTGTGATGTTTCATGTAACATATGTGTTACAACTGTGATGTTTCATGTAACATATGTGTTACAACTGTGATGTTTCATGTAACATATGTGTTACAACTGTGATGTTTCATGTAACACATGTGTTACAACTGTGATGTTTCATGTAACATATGTGTTACAACTGTGATGTTTCATGTAACACATGTGTTACAACTGTGATGTTTCATGTAACATATATGTTTACAACTGTGTTTTCATGTAACATATGTGTTACAACTGTGATGTTTCATGTAACATATGTGTTACAACTGTGATGTTTCATGTAATATATATGTGTTACAACTGTGATGTTTCATGTAACATATATGTGTTACAACTGTGATGTTTCATGTAACATATATGTGTTACAACTGTGATGTTTCATGTAATATATGTGTTACAACTGTGATGTTTCATGTAACATATGTGTTACAACTGTGATGTTTCATGTAACATATATGTTACAACTGTGATGTTTCATGTAACACATATGTTACAACTGTGATGTTTCATGTAACATATGTGTTACAACTGTGATGTTTCATGTAACATATGTGTTACAACTGTGATGTTTCATGTAACATATGTGTTACAACTGTGATGTTTCATGTAACATATATGTTACAACTGTGATGTTTCATGTAACATATATGTTACAACTGTGATGTTTCATGTAACATATATGTTACAACTGTGATGTTTCATGTAACATATATGTTACAACTGTGATGTTTCATGTAACATATATGTTACAACTGTGATGTTTCATGTAACATATATGTGTTACAACTGTGATGTTTCATGTAACATATATGTTACAACTGTGATGTTTCATGTAATATATGTGTTAAACTGTGATGTTTCATGTAACATATGTGTTACAACTGGTCAGAATTGTAAACTATGTTTCATGTAACATATGTGTTACAACTGTGATGTTTCATGTAACATATGTGTTACAACTGTGATGTTTCATGTAACATATGTGTTACAACTGTGATGTTTCATGTAACATATGTGTTACAACTGTGATGTTTCATGTAACATATGTGTTACAACTGTGATGTTTCATGTAACATATGTGTTACAACTGTGATGTTTCATGTAACATATATGTTACAACTGTGATGTTTCATGTAACATATGTGTTACAACTGTGATGTTTCATGTAACATATGTGTTACAACTGTGATGTTTCATGTAACTATATGTGTTACAACTGTGATGTTTCATGTAACAATGTGTTACAACTGTGATGTTTCATGTAACATATGTGTTACAACTGTGATGTTTCATGTAACATATGTGTTACAACTGTGATGTTTCATGTAACATATATGTGTTACAACTGTGATGTTTCATGTAACATATGTGTTACAACTGTGATGTTTCATGTAACATATGTGTTACAACTGTGATGTTTCATGTAATATATGTGTTACAACTGTGATGTTTCATGTAACATATATGTGTTACAACTGTGATGTTTCATGTAACATATGTGTTACAACTGTGATGTTTCATGTAATATATGTGTTACAACTGTGATGTTTCATGTAATATATGTGTTACAACTGTGATGTTTCATGTAACATATGTGTTACAACTGTGATGTTTCATGTAATATATGTGTTACAACTGTGATGTTTCATGTAACATATGTGTTACAACTGTGATGTTTCATGTAACATATGTGTTACAACTGTGATGTTTCATGTAACATATGTGTTACAACTGTGATGTTTCATGTAACATATGTGTTACAACTGTGATGTTTCATGTAACATATGTGTTACAACTGTGATGTTTCATGTAAATATGTTTACAACTGTGATGTTTCATGTAACACATATGTTACAACTGTGATGTTTCATGTAACATATATGTGTTACAACTGTGATGTTTCATGTAACACTATATAATTACAACTGTGATGTTTCATGTAACATATATGTGTTACAACTGTGATGTTTCATGTAACATATGTGTTACAACTGTGATGTTTCATGTAACATATGTGTTACAACTGTGATGTTTCATGTAACATATGTGTTACAACTGTGATGTTTCATGTAACATATGTGTTACAACTGTGATGTTTCATGTAACATATGTGTTACAACTGTGATGTTTCATGTAACACATATGTTACAACTGTGATGTTTCATGTAACATATATGTGTTACAACTGTGATGTTTCATGTAACACATATGTTACAACTGTGATGTTTCATGTAACATATATGTGTTACAACTGTGATGTTTCATGTAACATATGTGTTACAACTGTGATGTTTCATGTAACATATGTGTTACAACTGTGATGTTTCATGTAACATATGTGTTACAACTGTGATGTTTCATGTAACATATGTGTTACAACTGTGATGTTTCATGTAACATATGTGTTACAACTGTGATGTTTCATGTAACAATTGTTACAACTGTGATGTTTCATGTAACATATATGTGTTACAACTGTGATGTTTCATGTAACACATATGTTACAACTGTGATGTTTCATGTAACATATATGTGTTACAACTGTGATGTTTCATGTAACATATATATGTTACAACTGTGATGTTTCATGTAACATATGTGTTACAACTGTGATGTTTCATGTAACATATGTGTTACAACTGTGATGTTTCATGTAACATATGTGTTACAACTGTGATGTTTCATGTAACATATGTGTTACAACTGTGATGTTTAATGTAACATATGTGTTACAACTGTGATGTTTCATGTAACATATGTGTTACAACTGTGATGTTTCATGTAACATATGTGTTACAACTGTGATGTTTCATGTAACATATGTGTTACAACTGTGATGTTTCATGTAACATATGTGTTACAACTGTGATTTTCATGTAAATATTTACGTATCATGAACATATGTGTTACAACTGTGTTTCATAAATGTTTAACTGTGATTTCAGTAACATATATGTTACAACTGTGATGTTTCATGTAACATATGTGTTACAACTGTGATGTTTCATGTAACATATATGTTACAACTGTGATAGTATGTTTCATGTAACATATATGTTACAATTGTGATAGTATGTTTCATGTGAATGTTACAACATTAACTATATAACAAATATCACACAAAAAACGGTTTTATTTATCTAACAATTCTTGACTTTTGTTTCTATCATGCTCAGTACTTACTCTTTTGTCAAAAATTAGTTAGCACAAAATAATTGCAATTTACGTAGAGAAAATGAAAGCCGTGCATCTTGTGACCAACAGCCATAAACGAAATAGATCGGTTCAACAACCGTGTAGTGTTGATGTGAAACGGTTCCCATTCTAAGTATGATATGTTGAATATGTTTTATTTTTATTGCAACACAAAATGTTCAGTTGTTTGTACAAATACAGAGAGCTCTGACCAACAATTTCTGTCTCGATTGTCAATGTTAATTGGTGCACACGCAACTGAAACTTTTGTAGAAAAAATGATTGATGCTGGATTTATGTCACTTTATATACTACGGGCTCACACATAAATATTCAACCCAATAGTACACGAACTATTCTAATTTCAGAATTTCTAGTGTCCACGAAAATAGAAATTACGGGATAAAACACCCTTAATTGAAATATGTCACATTGGCAACTTTGTTGTGCATATTTGAAGTGGTCCAGGTTTTGAATATAGTAGGTTTATTACGCTCCCTTGATTACTTACATTGTTCTCATTTCAGATGTTGTAATCTTTCTTTTCTGACAGACACAAGAAAGAAAGATTACAACATGTGAAATGAGATGTCTACAAAAGCTGTCAATGTTACAAGGAGAGATAGAGTGAGAAACGAGAATATCAGAAGCATCGTTGGTACTATACCATGCATACAGTACATCGAGAAGCAAAGAATCAAGTGGTTCGGCCATCTAATGAGAATGGAACCACATTTACTACCATTACGTGCCTATAATAATCGACACTCAGGGTGCAGAGCACGAGGCAGGCCAAGAACACGATGGATAGATAACATCTCAGAGTCCCTGCGAAAGCATGCACTGGCAACGTCAAGCGCAACACACCTGGCACAAGATATAAAACTAAATCTCCCACGACGCTTCACGGCAAATGTGGTTAAGATAAGATAAGGAGATAAGATAAGATTACATTGTTAGTGAGAATAGTAGTATATGAGAGAAACGTTCTGACATCAGTCAATAAACTAGCTGTTATATATGTGTGTGTGATAGAGTTAGTAGTACATTTGGTAAGTCAAAAACTCTCTATCTGTCTCTCTCTCTCTCTTTGCCTTTTTATCCCGGATTGGGGCACATGCCCTCAATCAACTAATGCCAAGTCTTCCTATCTCTAGCTATCTCCTGCAGCTCCCTCCAGCTTTTCTTTATATTGTTGATCTCTGCCTCCAAATCTTGTCTCCATAGTCATTAAACTAGTCGTTATATATATATATGTGATAGAGTAGTACATTTGATCTGTCGATAAACTAGACGTAATATATGTGTGTGTGTGTGATAGTGGTACATTTGGTCATGAAAACAAACATGTTAAAAATAAGAATAGAACATAGTGTTCAAAATCCACTTTGCATAAACTTTAATTGAATGTGAAACTGTCTGATCGTTTGACCATTACGCTTGACTGTTTATGCAGGCACCACGCTTGGATTGTTCTTACAATGAATCGTGAATAATTATTCTAGAAACAAGAATGGGCGGTTACTTGGAAGGAAAGTAAGGGAGATCATTTTAAATATATCATCATCAGGTGCCGTGCCGGCTGGCGTAGGCGATCATGTATCTCCACAAATCTCTGTCGTTGGTGTTTGCTATCAACTCAGATGTTGACGCTCTACCGTGGCATGAAGTCAGGTTATCCAAACTTTCTCTGTCTTCCCTGTCTCGTCTACCCTCGATTTTACCGGTTGTCACAATGTGTTCTAAATATATGTATTCACAGTTTACGTTACAGCAGTGGTTACCAACCTTCGACCCTTTGTTTCCCTCTCTCCCCCACCCATACTTCCATAAGTACATCTCCATTTAAATTTGAAGTTTTTGTTAATGAATATTGTTACTCAACCGAACTGAACCGACGACGAAGCACTTCAAGCAGACACATAGGTGCTCAGTCTCTCAAAGCAGACGTCTAAGGGTTTTCATGCTTATGGTTCGTATTGTTAACTGGTAACACTGCTCAATTTGTTCCTCAAGTGGCCAGTTCTAATCATACAATGCTAGATTACAGATTGATTCCACTATTGTGGAGATTCGCTAATAGAGTCAGTACGTTCATTCATCATGTGGTCGGTGAGTAATACAAGTACATTCCTTTTATTTATCTTCAATGCTATAAATATATATGCTTCTAAAAGAGAAGTATTAGCGTTTGTAGCTGAAGCAGTAGTGAGCTCGAACACAACCCAAGCGTACCTGGTTCAAACTCCGCGGTGAGCAAGTTTGGACGCAGATTAGTTCCTTTGAATTTTTACGAAAGATAAAAATGGACCTCACCGTTCAGAAAGCAATGGCAAACTACTGAGCGTATAAGTGGTGCCTAGAAAAATTGACGACATGTAAAGGACATGTCACAATTTTCATTTTTAAAAGAGAAATATATGTCATTTCTGTATATCTCTCTTTCTCTCTCTCTCTCTCTCTCTCATTATCTCTCACTCCTCTCACTATCCTACACTACAGTTATTTACTGTTCTCATTTTCAACGGACTGCAAGAACAGACGCACACACTCTCACACATTTCTCTCAAGTCACCAACTCCGTTCGTTTTATGTGAACTATAAAGATAACAGACGCGCTGTCAGGTCTCAATCACAACATCAAACATAATATTCTAGCAACTTGACACTTTTAATATTTCAGATATATTTCATAGTTACAATGAGCACATGTGGTGCGTTTTATGGTGTCAACAAGTTTGACATGCTGACAGGAACACCTTATGCTGCTCATACTAATATAACTCAGAATATATGCGTCATAAATCGAACGACATAAATATATTGTGAATGAACCTACCCACTCTTTGTATGATGTATTCAAGCGAAGTGACATCAATCTAAAATTCAGCTTTCATCTCAGTTTAATAATGCATGTTCAAACTTTTACAGCAGACAAATTAATATGGACATTTCTTATTGTATTTTATTGTTGTCATATTTTTTTCCCGCGCATTATCAGTGACGTCAAAGTCGTGGTTATTTAACATTTGTTTACTGTTTGGTGATGTCTTCAAAATTGGGTTAACGCCAGAAAAAGCAATTGCTTTCCTGTTTCCATCTTGACTATTCATGAAATTCAAAGAGAACATGTTGTAATCGTTTTTTTATTGTTAACACTTAACCTCACCAATTTCAAAACAATCAATGACTTTTCCCAATTCTGCGCTGACGGAACTAATAACTAAGCAACGTAATTCAAGTATTCACCGCTATCTAATTTCCATCACGTTACGTCACAATCTCTGACGATCTACACAACTTTCATGTATTGTCTCGCTTAGAGGCGTGGCTAATTGGTTCAATGGCTGATTTCTCTTGCCCAAACTTATAGAGAGATCGTTACTCGGCACGTCGTCGGGCAAGTTTATCGTGCTATAAACGTTTACTTGATTTGATACGTGAGAGAAAATGTAATGCAGCAACGGGAGCTACGGATGTCGTGCTATGTAGTATATATATATATACAAATTTGTGTGGTCATCATCAACCGTGATGGCCGAGCATCATCATCACACTACCATCAAATCAGTCGTCTCTTACGAAATGCTTTGTAGGTCGCAGTGGTACTATTATTTGCTTCCCCAGCGGGTTCCAGTAACAAATGGACGATTTATTAGTTATTCAAATTATGCTATTGCATTCTGAACAGACCCATAGCTGTTCAGACCCCCCCTTCCCACTGATGTCAAGAATCGACTTCTATCTGACAATACATATTGCTCGATATCAGTTGCGAATAATTTTATTCCCTCGTGTCAGTACTATCTGTCATATGGCCTCTGATATCAGTACTATCTACAACATATGATTCCCTCTATGTATCATTGCTTGAACAACATGATTCCACTGTATCCAGTTCTGCTTGAACAACATATGATTCCACTCCTGATGTATCCAGTACTATCTGTACAACATATGATTCCACTCCTGATGTATCCAGTAATATCTGTACAACATATGATTCCACTCCTGATGTATCCAGTACTATCTGTACAACATATGATTCCACTCCTGATGTATCCAGTTCTGCTTGAACAACATATGATTCCACTCCTGATGTATCCAGTTCTGCTTGAACAAAATATGATTCCAGACTCCTTAAATCACCGGATTCAGCAGCAAGTTCAGTGTCGTTATCTACCAGGTAATGGCTGAGCAACCGAAATATGTCTGCACATCCATCTTTAACTCCACGATGATCGGTGTTGTTGATGCAGTCATCTCTGACCAACAAATAAGCCAACAAGTGTATATCAAGAACAATAGATTTAAACAAGTTCCGGGAGGTTGAAAGTTTCGATACATAAGATTCATTCATACCGCAACCTACTGTTTCTGACTTTGCTGAGCAATACTGAGAGTCAGTGGCGGCTCGTCATTAAGGGCCAGGGGCGGCCCCACCAAAAATCATGTATAACGTGTATTCATTATTTTATAATTTAAAATATAACCTAACCTAAAACTATGATTTTTCCGAAAATGTGTATCTGGCCCCACCAAAAAACTGAGCACGAGCCGCCACTGCTTAGAGTCGATCATAATAATGACACAGTAAACTGAGTCTCAGACAGTCATTATAGGGCAGTATTAATGGCATCAGTCTCCATCCTCACACTTGAAACATTATATGCATCATTTCGCACTGTAACAAACTTACAGCGCATGCTAACTAGGATACACTAGCCTAATTTTTCACTGCAATGCACATACTCATTGGTAAATACATTAACCTCTCTTACAGTATCTAATGTTAGTTGCTTAAAGAGTTTTAGTTTCTACATTATTGCTCCGGTCGCTACATTCCATTTCAAAAGTAATGATATGGCTTGTTGGTTTGCCTGTGTGGTGCCGGGGCTAGCAAGGGAGAAAAGAATAGTAACACTGCGACCTACAAGGCATGTCGTAAGAGGTGACTGAGGTAGGGGCCTACAAAAGCTACCCTAGTAAATAAAAAGCGTCGCAGAAATCGGATGTGCTGGCCTACTTGTAGGTGCATAATTGGCATAACGTACAATCGCTCTTAGACTCAGATCACATAGAAATCACAAAGAGTGGTTAACTGGTGGTTGATATGGAGCGTTCGAAGAAGAAGAAGAAGAAGAGGAAGGTTATTGGTTACTGAACCTACGCCTCAGCACTCCGGGTAAACACATATGTGCTCAGTGTCTTCGAGCAGGTATCACAGGGTATGCATACTGATGGTTCTGGTGTCTTGCTGGTTAAACACAATGCTGACTCTACCCTTCAGACATCCAGATCTACTTGAACAACCTGGAACTTCCATCTTCTATAATCGCAGCATAGATTGAACATCTATTTTAGTGTTATCCAGCAGACCGAAGAGCAGCCGCTTTATCTATTTTCAACTCCCCGAAGAATAATACCGTTGATGCAAGCCTATCTGCTCTCTCATTGCCTACATGCTGTCTCATTGCCTATCTGCTCTCTCATTGCCACGAACACTCGCATGCACAGAGCAGTAGATTCAAGCATATCTGTTTTCTTCTCTTTTATCTAATCCTGTTTTTGTCTCACAGCATCAGGTCAAGAAGAGATTTCTAAAACGGGCCTTTGTGTGCGCTTCGTAGTCTCTTTCAACGCCTCTGTTATCTCGGAGGTCCATCTTTTCCGTGGCCTGCCTTTTGCTTTGTACCCCCATTGTATCGGAGCATCATTTCTCTTTGAGACGCCACTGTCTGTTGGTAATCTGCTTATATGACCGAACTATTTAATATGTTGTTTCTTGATGAAGTCTAGTACTGATGTTGTACCCACTTTTTCCTGATGTCTTCATTTCTCAACCGGTCTCTTCTTGTTACAATCAGCATCCTGCGTAGACACTTCATCTCTGTCGTGATTAGCTTTCTTCTATAATTTGATGTCAGCGTCCAGGTTTGGCACTGGTAGCATAATGTTGAGAGAAAGATTATGTAGAACATTGCTATTTTTGTGTTCATGATGACATGTTTACATTTTAAAGTATGTCTCTAGTGATTAGAAACACTTCAATAAACGATAGCCAATACTACCGTAGTCTGACATTTTGAACTGTCCGAGTCATCGATTGTGAGTAAATCACAACCACGGCCGCAGTAAATGGAGTCCCAGAGAGTCACTGGAGGGCAGCGGTGTGGACTCAACCATCATTCTTATACTGTAAGTAGTGTTCTTGTAGGCTCCGCTTTGCTTCGTAATGACTCTACCATGCGCACTAGAAAGGAAACCAAAACCTGACTTCTCACCACGATGCACAGATTCATGGCAATGATGAAGAACATCCTTGTAACCTGTTTTCTATCAGCTGTTTAACTGCGAGTTCAGTCTTCATGTTGTCCCAATTTATACATTCCTTACAAGAGTCAAGATAACATTGTGAAAGTTGGACAGCCTTGAGCTATAATATCATTTATATTCTGGAACAGTTGATGTCTCTTAATACATAGTAACTATAACATGTATACTTTGGTTTGGGCGAAAGCATGATGGGAAAGTAGGGATGGGATGCCAAGCACGCCCGAGTGGTTCCCGGGCCCAAATTTGGGACGTAAAGAATAGAACCACTGTTACCTGCCACGCATGTCGTAAGAGACGACTAAGGAGGTTTGGTTGAAATCGGATGCATGTGTCCGCTAGGAATGCTAACCCGAAACAAATGCTTGCAGAAAACGGATGCACCAGGCCGTAAGGCGCATAACATGGTGCAACGACCCTCACAATGCGGAATGGGATAACGGATTCTACGGTCGCCAATCTGCCTCTGAGATTTAGCCACACGGTAAGAATGTCAGACCCACCATCACGAGGGTGGCCAAAACTTACTGCAGGAAGAGGTCGACACAAACGGGAAAGCAGAAATCATAGGAATTATTTCCTACAGAACTGCCCCAGTGTGCAGACTTTGAGAAGAAAGAGTGACCCACTACACCAGTGTCCAAGACAAACTGTATGGTGTGGTTGATAATCTGAGACAGACGGCTGCCTTTATTAGAGAATCCGAAATCATAATCAAATGAGAACGCAGAAGAAGAAGATGCCAAGCATGTATCGCATCTTCACAATGGGTGTATCTCTAGTACAGTCAAGGACTATACGTATTTCTTTATGCTAAATATGTTCCATTGGCTCACATTATGATTGTGATATCGCGAGGATACCAAATCTGTAAACTACCATTGATGTAGCCAGTTGATTGAACAGAAGGACAAGTAGTTACTACTCGCGATGTGCGAGTATCCTAACTTTCAGTGCTGCGAGAGATACCGTTTGTAATGTTGTATCGTTTTAATATCAATAGATTCGCACATGTATTGTCGGGGCTTGCAAGGGGAGCAAGCAATAGTAATACTGCGACCTACAAGGCGTACCGTGAGAGGCGACTAATGTAGGTTCCTAGGGAAGCTGCCCTAGTAAATAAAAAGCGTCGCAGAAATCTGATGTACTATTTGTAGGCGCTTAACTGGCTACAACGTACGATCGCTCTTAGGTTCAGGTTACATACAGATCACAAAGAGTGGTTAAACAAGTGGTCGATATGAATCGTTCGAAGAAGAAAAAGATATCAAGAGACAGTCCATTACCTTCTTTCCATTTTCTTCTTTGTTTCTGATATTGCATCAATTCGATAATTTGTATAACTATTTTTTGCTACATCAAACACATTATGCTCTGTTTGCTTGTTGCCACCTACACCTGTTTGTTCTTGTATTATTTTCTCTCTGTTTGTTGATCTCATATTCATTCTTTCGTACTTCATAACCGATATACTGCATCATAATACATTTTAAGATAAAGCAAAAGCAATTATACTGAGTAATTCCTTTTACATTGCAGTTTACATACATGCGGAAGTAAACAAAAATATTATGGACGGAAAGGGTTAATATTTATTCATGTCAGGATTTTCTATATCGTCATTTCTCAGACAAGTGTGACAGTAAACATACTCAATAAAATACGCATTTCCGGCAGAGACGAGGTACAAATAAATATGATTTAAACAGTGGCGGCTCGTCATTAAAGGCCAGAGGGGCCGGACCCCACCAAAAATAATGTGTAAAGTGTATTTATTATTTAATAAATTAAAATATAACCTAACACAAAGCCATGATTTTCCCGAAAATTTGAGTCTGGCCCCACCAACAAAAACTATCACGAGCCGCCATTGGATTTAAATAATATGAAATGTTGAAAGTGTAGAGCAAAGCTGTGTAGCGTGAAAATACTTCAATAAATAAGTAATAATACTCATTGATTGTTTCCAATATAATATGGGCTGATCTGCCATAAAGTTCACGATGAATAAGACAAACTGGTAGAAAATATTCGAAAAAATCGATCAAATTCTGAAGGAGACAGTCCTTGTCTATAAGACATGTCTGTGAGAAGTGGAGAAATGTAACGATTAGTGCCAACACACAACACAGAAAGATACAGGAATGAAATAGTACAAATAGTACACAGACTAAACAAAACCACAAAGAAGAGTATGGATGCAAACAGTGATCAAGATCATCATAGACCTGATTTTCTAGAAGACATTGATCGCGAAATAAATGGGGGACGAATCATCATGATAAATCTGAAGACAATATGGTTTAATCTCTTTCTCTCTCTCTGCCTTTTTATCTCGGATTGGGGCATAGACCCCCAACCAACTCATGCCAAGTCTTTCTATCTCTAGCTATCTCCTGCAGCTCCCTCCAGCTCTTCTTTATATTGTTGATCTAATATGGTTGAATTGCTATTCAAAAATGTTTTGTTAGATCGGTCTTCTTAAGTTGAAACTAATTTTAGCTGAAAGAAGAATCTTACAATTTAGCATCAGTCTATTTATCTGTCTATTCTCTAATCCTATTTTTCCTTTCAGTGTCAGGTTGAAACAGAATACACCTGGAGCCAGTCGTTCTATTCATCTTGTCTTTGCTTCTCTTCTCCAATCCTGATTTGCCTCACAGCTTCAGTGTAAGAAGAGATTTCTAGCACGGGTTGTTGTGTGTGCTTCATAAATAGTGTCTTTCGTCGCCTCTGTTATCTCTGAGGTCCACCTTTTGCGTGGCGGCTTTTGCTTTGTGTCCATTGTATCGTAGCAACATTGCTCTCTGCAGTGCACTGTCTGTTGGTAATCTGCTTATGTGGTTGAACTATTTAATTTATTGTTTCTTGATAAAGTTCAGTAGTGATGTTGTACCCACTTTTTTCATGATGTCTTCATTTCTAAACCTGTCTCTTTTTGTTACTCCCAGCATTCTGCGTAGACACTTCATCTCTATTGTGACTAGTTTTCTTCTGTCAGTGTCCACAGTAGAAGATGAAATAATTGATAAAATTTTTTGTGTAAGTGTACCTTGATCTTGTTAATCTCATGCAGTTACTTTCAGACTTTTCTTTATATTGTTAATCGCTGCCTCCAAATTTATTCTTCAAAAATTTCTAGCTTTCCCTCTACTTTGCTTTCCCTGTTGGTTCTACGAAGGAGCTCTCCTTGTTACATTCCCTTCTGGTTTTCTCAAGGTGTGTCCTATTCAGCGTCACCGCCTTTTTTCCACCCTCTTGTTTCATTGGAATATTTCGTTCTCTCGATCAGCTCTTCATTTGTGACCCTATCATAGCATCTCAGTCCCTCTATTCGGCGTAAACATTAGTTTATGAATGTTTGCAATTTATTAGTTATTCTTTTAATCATTCTCCATGTTACTGACCCATACATCAGAACTACTTTAACACTAGAGTTAACTGTACTATAGTCTGTCCATTAATTCGTGAGCACGTTTGAAATTGATTTTCTCGAAAACTACCTGTTGGATCTCAGTGATTTTTGCAAGCAGCCTTAGAATATCCATGACGCTAGAGAAATATTTTTTCCAAGAAAATTTGATGTAGTTTGAAATATTTCTTCTTCAGGTTATATTAAAATCAACCTCACCGGATTGTACACAATAGTAACAGATTTACGGTACACAGACGCGTTGTTCTAAAAATACATTATGGTAACATTGAAATATCGTGAGTTTCACGAATTCCCGTGCACCTAACCCAGTCGACTTTGAAAGCGGAAAGCATATGACGTTATAATTGGGATACCGTTTTATAGTTATAGGCGTATCTCGCTATTTGTATGAAGCTATTGTATCATATTTGTTGGCTTATCAAAACTGACATTGATATCACATTCATAATGAGTCTGAAGTGCACATTTATAACAATGCAGAAGGTTACAGTTTTACTATACCAACACTTCCGTAGGGAATCTAAGAGAGGTCATCTATATTGCGATATTCATAACCCTGAGAAACGAACGCAACTGGCGCTTGGTCTGAATAGCGAATCCTTTTCCCGATGGATTAAACAGGACACAAAGTGCACTAATGTCAAGCAAGGAAGGAAAAGAACAATTGACGACTTTGACATAGATGTCATAAGACGGGAGCTCTTGAAAATGTTTGCGACAAATCAACTTGTTACTCTCAGGAAACTGAAATTAAAACTGCAATCAGATTGCAGCATAGACATTTCTAAAAGTACTCTATGGAAAATTGTAAGAGCCGCCGGCTTCACCTTCAGAAAAACTATAGGCTGCAGGAATATTATTTGTGAAAAGCCACGTTTAATTGCTGCCCGAAGTAAATACCTGAGGCAGATCCGTGAGCGGCGGAGGCAAGGCTATGATATTGTATATTTGGACGAATCCTGGGTCAATGCTCACCACACCAATGCTAAAGAATGGCAATCAGTAGACGGTGAACAGAAAAGAAAAATACCAAGCAGCAAAGGCCAGCGTATTATACTAACACCTGCAGGAAGTAGTGAAGAAGGTCTTGTCCATGACGCTGGACTTATTTTCCAATCAAAAGTACCGACGGTAGGGACTACCACACAGAAATGAATGGACATATTTTCAGGCACTGGATGGAGAAAGATCTACTTCCAATTCTAAACAGACCATGATGCTTGGTAATGGATAATGCATCCTATCACAACGCAGTATCAGCGGAAGACAAAGTACCAACTGCATCAAATACAAAAGATCAAATTAGGACTTGGCTTGCTAAGGAAAATGTCAGCTTCGATGATACATATTTGAAACCCGAGTTGTTGCACCTGGTGAGGATGACAAATAAGACAAAGGTGTTTCATATTGACAAAATCATTGCGGAATACGGCCACACGTCTTTGCGACTACCTCCATATCATGCTCACCTCAATCCGATAGAGCTTGTCTGGGCTAAAGTAAAAGGGCAAGTTGCCGAACAGAACAGGACGTTTAAAATGTGTGATGTTGAAGTTCTGACACGTGAGTCCTTCTCAATGATAGACATGCAGTTCTGGAAGAAGTGTGTTGAACATGTGCTCCGAGAGGAAGACGAGTACTGGCACCGAGATGGATTACAATTTGTCCAGCCAGTAACAATTATCAACCTCATGGAATCGTCAGATTCGGGATGATACAAATCATATTTTTATTACAGACTGAGAAATAGCAACGTATACATTTCCATATCCAAATGCGTCTACCATCATACAATTTGTGGTGAAGTTAAGACACCCTGGGGTCTAATGGTGACCGAAGGGAGGACTAACTGTTGCATATTGTATCCAAGTTCACGATTGCACATAAAGGGCAACACACTTAATTACTTGACCTATCAAGTTAATATGGAGATACACCTATGAATAGAATTGACATAGACAAATTCTAGGATTACTGTAAAATCTAAAATTTGAGCCCCCGTATTTGCAATTGTCATAAAAGATCAAAGGAATTCGCCGATGTGCAAAATCCGTAGCATTTATGGACTACTGGTTAGCTTTATTTTAGCGTCATGGATATTCTAAGGCTGCATGCAAAAATCACTGAGATCCAACAGGTAGTTTTCGAGAAAATCAATTTCAAACGTGCTCACGAATTAATGGACAGACTATAACTAAGAAATGTGTGCAACATTTGTTAATTATGACCATGTGTTATTTAAATACACGACTAAATAGCCACAGAATCAAGTGATGAACAGTTTTTGTGTTGCTACATTAGTGACGGCCATATGTATTTTATGCGGAGCAGGTTGTTTTTTTTTGGTGGTATGTGGCTGTTTCATTCTGGAATTAGTTCACACAGGAAACATTTCACAGTTGTTAGCATTTCGTGTGATTTTTATTGGCACAGGAACGGAGCAATTATGGGGTGACCCGTTGCAGTGAAGTTGGAACCGTACTTATGATCTATGAGCTATGAAGAACCACACTTTAAGTACTACATGAATGAATCTCTGCTGTGTTATTGAATACAAAGGCATATTCGTGTGTTTATTGTGTTAGGGTAGCAAATCTATTAGCTAAGATATAAATTAAGATATTTCTTCATTAATAAACCAGATTTAATGTTGAATATTCTGTGAACTCTGAACTAAAAGTACACAAAGTAAAAGATTTTAAATTTAAATTAACATTGTGACAGAGTATTTTACCAAAACTGTTAAGCAATCAAGTAAAGTGACAAAAGCTTCTTACGCAATATGTCATGTATTAGCTAAACGAAAGAAACATTTCAGTGATGGAAAAATAGTTAAAGAAACAATGTTTGTTGCAGTTGAAACTGCTCGACGATTATAAAGATGAATTTGAACTAATTCATAAGTACGGTTCCAACTTCACTGCAACGGGTCACCCCATAATTGCTCTGTTCCTGTGCCAATGAAAATCACACGAAATGCTAACAACTGTGAAATGTTTCCTGTGTGAACTAATTCCAGAATGAAACAGCCGCGTACCACCACAAAAAAGCAACCTGCACCGCATAAAATGCATATGGCCGTCGCTAATGTAGCAACACAAAACTGTTCCTCACTAGAACTGCAATTCTTGTCGAAGGGAGAACCAATCACGACAAAATCCAGCTTTCTGCACCGCAATATAACTGCATACGGCAGATTGAGCTTGATTGTTATAACCGCTGTCCGCCATTTTCTGAATACACACAACAAACGCACGGATTACACAGCAAAAAGCATTACATGTAAGTCATAGCTCACAGCGTTGCTCAAGCACTAACTCAGTAGCTGGACAAACGAAACCGGAAAATACCCGACCAAACTTATGTCTTCCATGAAGAGCATTCAATTGTCTCAAAACTAAAGGTGGAAGTGTTGAACAGATTTCTAATAATTTGCAATATGTCATTTGTAATTTTACAATAAAAGACGAGTTTGTTAAACTTCTACTTCTGAAAAACCGTCATCATCATGATCAGGTGCCATGCCGGCTGGCGTAGGCGATCATGGAATTCCACAAATCTCTGCCTCTGGTGTTTGCTATCAACTCAGATGTTGACGCTATTTCGTGCCTTGACGTCGCGCTATCCAACACTTTTTCTTTCTGTCTTCCTCTGTCTTGTCTCCTCTCAATTTTACCAGTTGTAACAATGTGTTCTAAACTTCCCTTTCTCATCACATGCCCGAAAAATTATGACTGCCTCTTTCTTATATCGATGATAAACTTTGTCTGTATTTTGACCTCATTCAGCACCTCCACATTAGTCATTTTAGTAATCCATGGGATTTTCGTCATTCTTCTGTAAAACCACATCTCAGTGGCGCACAGAGATTTTTCGATCTGTTTAAAACATAAAAACCGTACTAAATGACACGATATTTGAAACATATTCCTTACATTTGTAAAGAAGAGAAAGTTATCACTTTTAAAATGTGTGTGCCTTTGTTTCATTAAACAATTGATCCATATTTGAAACATCAATTGTACTATAAACATTCTTATTTAAAACTACATTGGCGTGTTCTCCAGTACGACTATGTAATACATACAAACATACAGTGGCGGCTCGTGATCACTTTTGTTGGTGGGGCCAGACATATATTTTCGGGAAAATCATGGTTTCGGTTAGGATATATTTTAATGTATAAAATAATAAATACACGTTACACCTTATTTTGGTGGGGCCCGGCCCCACTGGCCCTTAATGACGAGCCGTCACTGTAAACACATTACGCCCGAGTGGTTACCGGGGCCCACATTTGGGGTGTAAAGAATAGAACCACTGTTACCTGCCATGCATGTCGTAAGAGGCGACTAAGGAGGTTTGGCTGAAATCGGATGCATGTGTCCTAAACGTGTAGAAGTCTATGCGTTTAGGGGCCTACCAAACCAATGTGCAACGTATACACGTTCTTGGCAAAGATCAAACATATCACAAAGAGTGATTACAATTGGTTGTAAAGAACGAACGCAAAGAAGATATCCGTAGATTTAACATGCAAATGAAAATATAATAGCTTAACAAATGCACATGAATATTCATGTTTGTTTACCCGTGGCAAACATAAACGTTTGTTTTGTCTAGGTTACACAGCTTATTTTCTCATCCCAGACATAGAGAGGTTTATTGTAGCGAGAGAGAAAAAGTGTAAGTTTATTGTTCAAGTTTACTGAGTTCAGTTGAACTTGAATGTTATCACATAACATTAATTTGACAAATATAATTTACATATAAACGTTTAAATGTGACATAACGTCACAAGAAGAACTGAACTGACATAATGTTAGCAAGAAAACTAGTCTAAGTAGAAAATCACGTATACTGTCCACTATCCCGGCAATAAAATAGAATTCCGGAAGTTGAAATTAGCTTGAAAGTAGCGCCAATTGAATTGAAAGTGCGTGATGTAACTGAATTAAAGAATGTTATCCGGGGAAAATGGACAAGAGAAATGTGAATTTCTAACCCAGGTTTAAAAAAACAAATTACAGAGATTGCGAAAAAAAAACCTGAAGGGTTAGAAATAAATGAAAATAACAAGTATTGTTGCAGATAACATGTTGCTAAATATGACAATTTTATAAGATAATGAAATGCAAAATAGAAGTAATGGCTACACCAGTCAAATGTTGTATTTATATTTGGTCGTTGTCTTAATGAAATGTTAACTAGTTGATAATATCACTGAACATAAGCGCAAGTCAACAAGTAAATAGATCAAGTTGAATCAAGTACTTGCAGTGGATTCCATCTCCCTGTGGCATTGCAGGCAATGAGAGTGCTGATGTCTTAGCTAAGGAGGGCAGTGCCAAAGAGCAAATTTACCAACCATTGTCTTTTCAAGAGGTCAAAACCCTCATACAGAGAAAATCTGCAGTAGACTGGAAGACAAACACTGGATATGATTATGGAAAAGACTCCCTCAAAGACCTAAGCAGAACAGACCAGGTCATTATATTTCGACTACGCACCTGACACTGCAGACTCAACAAACACTTATACAGACTAGGAATAAGTCAAACAGCCTTCTGCCAGTGTCAGCAGGCAGAACAGACACCAGAGCATATCCTGCAAGACTGTCCTCTCTGTGTGAGCTGAGAAGCAACATGTGGCCACACCCAGTCGACCTGAAAACTAAGCTTTGGGAAACCTGACAGACCTGAAGCTGTCTGCCCAGTTTGTGGTCCACAGTAAATTAAGCGCATGACCAGAGATCGCTGAAGAAGAAGAAGAATCAAGTATACATACTGTTCGATACTAAGGCTACTAATAACATGAGCTGAGTGATGTTACAAGGCAAACGGGGACGGAATAGACAAAGACAAATAGAATATTCTATGCAGTGAAACATATCATATGCAACAAATAAATGTCAATGACATTTCTTTCAGTGTAACATAATGCACATACTGTTATGTGGAAGCCAATCATGGATAATTAATACACAACACGACTAGACTCTGTTAACAGATAGAATATAGAAACATCTCCTTGATATCACGAAGATAAATAACATAACACACACACGACAGAATATAGATTGACTTAACATAGCCATTACTTCTATTTGAGAGTCTTTGTGGCGGAGAGATTAGGTTATTGTCTCT
Source organism: Arion vulgaris (assembly GCA_020796225.1). Taxonomy (NCBI): domain Eukaryota; kingdom Metazoa; phylum Mollusca; class Gastropoda; order Stylommatophora; family Arionidae; genus Arion; species Arion vulgaris. The sequence continues at coordinate 45,260,838 of CM036764.1, read as the reverse complement.
CGTGTCAAAGGTACCACGTTCGCTCCCTCGTTGAGCAATCTGGATATTTTTCCAAAGATCCCTGATCTTAGTGTAGGTGTCCTAGTAGGTATCTATAGGGTAAATACGATAAAACGTTGGTCCTGTGTTCAATTAGAGCACGTAAAAGAACACTTGGCAGTTCAAAATCGAGAAGATAAAGCTGGAAAGTCATTGTCCAGGCAATGTTCATTAGAAAAGATTATAAATAAAAGTTCCTACAAAAATATCTTCAAAATATCATCGGGGATCCTCGCCGGTGCTACAGAGTTCGTGTACTGCAGCTGAGATCTTCCTGTGTAAGAAAGAGATCTGAACACACATGCTAACTCACCGAAGTGCAATGATGATGGTCCTATCAATCAATCAATCAATCAATCAATCAATCAGCCAGAATGGAATTCTATTTCTAATGATACCTTCATAATCATGTGCATAGTTAGATAAACTATAGTGACTATAGCATAAGGGATAGAATGTATTCCTGTCGCACGCTTGTTCCTATTTCAAATGTGTCAGTTAAGTTTTCCTCATGAAGAGCTCTGCATATCATGTCTATCAGTGGCGTCTCGTGTTAAATTTTGTTGGTGGTGTCAGACATATTTTTTGTGTGGAAAATCATGGTATTGGGTTAGGTTATATTTTAATTGATACACGTTACACATTATTTTTTGTTAGGCTCGACTTCACTGGCCCTTTATGACGAGCCGCCACTGATGTCTATATTAGACATACTGCCTATACTAGATTACTATTTTTCTGTGGGGTTCCACAGTGTCTCATCAGTTTCCAATAACTTCCGCTATCGATACTTTCAACCGTCTTTTCATAATACACAATTCGGTTAGAAAGTTGGGATTTCTATTCGATACGTGGCTCTATTATTAGCAGTTAGGAAATAAAAACTAATATGAACATCGCTGATGATACATCCCTCATATACTAGTCACCTAATCAGGTACATGATAAATTAAACACACTTAACCTGCTGCCTTGCAGGTAGGCTGGAGACAGCCAAAGGCTGACTGAGAGCGAACCCAGTAAACGCTGGTCGAAACCGGACACGTCGCCGAAGGATAAGCACCAGAGCTCCAAACGGCGCTGAATGATGTGACGTAAAAATACGTTCTTGGCAAAGACTGTTTATTATATCAGGATAAGAATGATCAAAACTGCCGAAAAAAACCCGATCGCGAGAGAGAGAGAGAGAGAGAGAGAGAGAGAGAGAGAAACACACTTGATCGAATGTCACATCAACTAGGGTTAAAGGAAAAGTAAAGATGATGAGAATTTATCAAGTCAATGACAACCCTTTCTCGCTTGGTAAAACCCTACTTCTAGAGGTAGACTCATAGATATATTTGGGTAGCAATGTAGTGAAACTCTTAGCTTAAAGGAGGTAGACTCACTACATATACTTGGGTAACAATGTAGTAAAACCCTACTTCTAGAGGTAGACTCATACATATATTTGGGTAGCAATGTAGATAAAGAGAGGAGAACCAGATTTAGATGTGAGATGAAAATTACAAAAGGCAAGACAACTACACCCAATTAAGAAACATTTTTTCAAGTTTAACGAAATCAAACTTCTAACATCAAAATTAGAACATTCAAATCCAATGTTAAAGCAATTCTGCTGTAGGTCTATAGATCAGAAACATGGAGAACGGCTAAAACAATCAATCATAAACTGGTAATATTCATCAAATCGTGCAGAATAGAGGAACTGACATGGTGTGTTAGAAGCTATACTCATCATCATCAAGGTGCGTAATTTTTTTAGGACGTTGCTCTCTTTGCAGCATATCTGAAATGCAATCTGTCTCTAGCCAGTTCACCCACTTCGTCGATGGTCATATTCATGGTTTCTTTAATATCTTGTAGCCATCTTCTTCTTGGTCTGCCTCTGCGTCCTGGGACCCTGCCCTATAATATTGTTCTTTCCAGGTCATCGTGACGCTTAATGGGACCAAAGTATGTAATTTTTCTGTATAGTATGTTGTTTATCAGCCAATTCTCTTTAACATTTAGTTCTTTCACGACATCAGTGTTCTTTCTTTTTTTTTGGTCCATGGTATTCGTAGGATCTTTCTGTAGCATTTAGTTTCGAAGGACTGGATTTTCGTTCTTGTTTTTTGTGTAATTGTTCATGATTTACAACCATAAGTAAACTGTGATGACATAGACAATATCTTACATAGACCATATAACCGACCGAGTGGTTACCGGGGCCCAAATTTAAGGTGTAAAGAATAGAACCACTGTTACCTGCCATGCATGCCGTAATAGGCGACTAAGGAGGTTTGGCTGAAATCAGATGCACGTGTCCTAAACGTGTAGGTCTATGCGTTTAGGGCCTACCAAACCAATGTGCAACGTATACACGTTCTTGGCAAAGATCAAACATATCACAAAGAGTGATTAAATTGGTCGTAAAGAACGAACGCAAAGAAGAAGTTCTTTCAGGACATCAATGTTCTTTCTTTTTCTGTCCATGGTATTTGTAGGATCTTTCTGTAGCATTTAGTTTTGAAGGACTGGATTATCGTTCTTGTTTTTTGTGTAATAGTCCATGATTCACAACCATAAGGAGCCACTGGGAAAATGCATGTTCTCAATATTTTAAATTTTAATATTTTGCTGCTGCTTTGCCACATGTGTTTAAATTCTTGATTGCTATTGCCAATCTTCTTGAGATATATTTGGAGCAGTAACCATTATTGTTAATTATTGAGCCCAAGTATTCGTAGCTCTCTACACATTGGAGTAAAAGCTATACTACTGTATACATAATATTATGGTAGCACAATTGTTACTTCAAGACAAGAAATAAGACTACTGTACAATACTATGTCTACAAAAGCAAAACAAATAGTTACAAAATTTAATTTTATAACAATTTTCAATGAACACTGAACATGAACAAGGACACCAATACATTTAATCTATGACTAGATTGATATAGAAAACAACATAATATATAACTTGATTGTATGTTAGAATTAGATTGGAAACAAATGAAAATGGTACATTCTTTCTAAACACTTGCAATTTCAACAATATTTACTTATCTTGCATAATGCTGATTGGATAACCATCTTTTAAAACGCAAATATTGATATACTGTCAAGTGGTAATCTTATCTTATCTTATCTTAACCACATTTGCCGTGAAGCGTCGTGGGGAGAGTTAGTTTCCTATCTTGTGCCAGGTGTGTCAAGTGGTAATCAACAGACGGATAGAAGAAAAACTAAATTGAGCATCTCAAATGGACAGGAAATTGAGACTGACTACGAGATGTTATGGTAATGAGATGAGCAGATTGACGATCAGATTAACAAAATTGAAAAATACAATTTGCCATAGCCTTTTCAGACTTTAAAGTGCTTTCAATTTGTGTTTTGCTGATAGTGAGGATGACCATTGCATATTCAATGGTGGAGACGACCAGTGTCTGATACAGGATGACAAGCAGTCGTTGCTCGATGTTAACAGCCGCCATGACTCTAATTGCCGCCAAACTTTTGCGTGCATTGACAATGACATACTCAACATGTTCCCGGAAACACAGGCAAATGTCACACCCAAATATTTCATCGATTTATCTATCTGCAAAACAATACCATGAAGTTTCACACTAGGCGTACATGCGTTAACGGTGTGATTATTGAGAACCATGTCACTGCTGCTTTGATAGGGTTAACTAGTGCACCAGAGACATCATACCAGTCTGTGATGCGGTCGAATTCCCTCTGTATCTCACAGGCAATTGCATTCCTGTCTTTCCCTTGTCTATAAACTAGGATGTCATCAGCAAATGACAGAGTTCTACCTCTGCCATCGAGTTGTTGTTCTGTGATTGACACCGTGTATATATTGAATAAGACAGGGGAGAGAGGAGAGCCCTGTGGCAATCCGGAATGTACAGTCACCGGTTCAGAAAACCAACCACCACATCACAGCACAACCTTCCTTTTGAACAGTCCAGCAGCTATCCATCTTATGTATAGAGGATGCACCTGGAGTTTAATCAGCTGCTGCATTAGATAGTCATAGGGCACTCTGTTGTATGCGTCTTCCAAGTCCACCATTGCTGCACATGTTTCAATACCTGCATGGAAACCCTCGAAGACATCATAGGCGAAGACCGCAGCATTGCACCATGTTTCTTTCCCAGATCTGTAACTTCCGAGTGGGTGGAAAGTTATGACGACTTTCGAGGTCCCATGCCACCCGACGTGCCCCGATTTTCTCAAGAAGCTTGCCTATCGTGTTTTTGCAGTGCAATAATTCTGTAGCCGGCAATCTGAGAGTGATCTTTGTTGGGCTTCGGCAATGGTAGTAGGTAGCTATGAAGCCGCTCCTCCCTGATCTCACGTCCTGGATGCTGACGTTGAATTCTTTTACCAGTTCCTCGATGTCATCTTTTGATAAATCAGTAATATCCTTGTAGCGAATGCCATCAGGCCCTGGCGCAGTGCTTCCAGACGCTTTCAGTGTTCTCCTGATGATCTCCGCAGTTATACACAGCTCTTCATCCAACACAACAGCGCTGCAAAGCTCTTCTATGGCCCCCTGTGTCATGAGTCTTTCTGCCTCGTTATTGTGGTCTGTCTGCTGTATGTAGCGTTGGAGGAGAGCTGTACCCTTATTTTTGTCTGACTTCTGCCAGGCCAAGTCAGTGCTTTGGAAATCCTGGATGCATTTACATCTTGCAGTACCATTCATGCACTGGTGAAATCTCCAGAACGTCGACAGTGACTTCTCAGCACACAGCCCACTGCAGAATTCATCCCATGTGACATTCTTAGCCAGATTTGCACATGCTTTGAAGGACACAGTTTTCTCTTCCATGTCTTTTTCTTTCTTTTCTTTCTTTCTCGAATCCTGTATGCCTCACAGCGTCAGGTCAGGAAGAGATTTCTAAAACGGGCCTAGTATGCGCTTCGTAGATAGTCTCTTTCGTCGCCTCTGTTATCTCTAAGGTCCATCTTTTGCGTGGCCGGCCTTTTGCTTTGTACCCATTGTATCGGAGCAGCATTGCTCTTTGAGGTGCACTGTCTGATGGTAATCTGCTACGTGACCGAACCATTTAATTTGTTGTTTCTTGATGAAGTCTAGTACTGATGTTGTACCCACTTTTTCCTGATGTCTTCATTTCTCAACCGGTCTCTTCTTGTTACACCCAGAATTCTGCGTAGACACTTCATCTCTGTTGTGACTAGTTTTCTTCTATCGTTTGTTGTCAGCGTCCAGGTTTGGTACTGGTAACATAATGTGGGAGAAAGATTGTGTTGAACATTGCTCTTTTTGTGTTCATGGTGACGTGTTTGCATCTTAAAATTGGCGCCATTTGCCCTATCATTTGATTTGCTTTGTTGCATCTGTGTTGAATTTCATTAGTTATTCTTCCATTTGCTGAAAAATGCTCCCCAGGTATGTGAAATCTTTTACTTGATTTAGTAGATGATTATCGATGGAGATGTTGGTAGTGTTTTCCTCTCTGGCGAATGTCATTACTTCTGTTTTGTCGATGTTAATTCTCATGTTGTATTCGTTACATGCTAACTGGAGTCTGTTGATGTGTTGTTGTAGCTGTTCTTCTGTTGTTGATATGACTGCCTGATCGTCTGCAAAAAGAAATTCATTTAAGAGTTCTTCGAGGTTGTTTCCTTCGGTGGTGTTAGCTATTTTACAAATGTGGTCAATGTACGTGATGAATAGCAGCGGGGATAGTACGCAACCTTGTCTTACTTCTGACCCTACGTGAAACTTTTCTGATAATCCTGTATTTGTTCTAATCGTACATTGGCTGTCAGTATAAATGTTCTTGCAAAAGTTGATTAGGTGTTCATTAACCCCATAGGTTGTTAGTATTTTCCACAACTTGTGCCTATCTACGCGGTCGAACGCTTTTTCCTGGTCTACAAATGCAACGTGTAAATGTTTGTCGGATTCGATAGTCCTTTATACTAACTGTCTGAGGGCGAATATTGCGTCTGTACAGCTTTTGTTCTTCCTGAATCCCATTTGGGAGTCATTAAACTGTGGCTCGATGATGTGGCGGAGCCTTTTCTAAAACTTTGCAGAATATTTTCCCAGTGTGGCTCAGTAGCGCTATGCCTCTATACTTTGTACAGTCCCTCTTACTACCTTTCTTCTTCCAGATGGGAACAATTGTAGCTTTCCCTCAATCTTCTGGTGTTTCTTGTGTGATCCAGACTTGGTTGAATAGTCTATGGAGCCAGCTGATTCCTACCTCTTAGTTGCTTTGATTAGGTCGGCCGGGATATTGTCTGGGCCTGGTGTTTTATTAGGTGGGGCCATATTTACAGAATTTCTGATCTCTGATAGTGTTATGTTTGGGTTTTCTACTTCTGAAGTTACATTTACTGTGTGTTCTTGAGTGTTCGGTTGGTCCTCTTGTTGTAGGTTGAAGTTCACTAAAGTATTATACATCTGTTTATTATCATTTTTGGATCATTAAGAGCTTGACCGTTTTCATCGTTAATAATTTCAGTTGGGTCATATTGTTCTTGTCTTTTCCGCATAGCTTTAATTTTCTTGTAAAAATGTCTTGTTGAATTTTGTAGTCTGAATTTAATGTTTAGCCATAATCTTGCCATGCTTGTATTTTAGACTTCTTTATTATCTCCTTGGCTTGTTTTCTAACTGTTCTATACTCAGTGAGGTCGTTTTGATGTTTGTTTTTGCCCATAAGTTGTATCTGTGTTTTTTTCTCCTTTACCGCTAGTTTTACTTCGTCATTCCACCAAGTTGTGATTTTTGGTCTGGTACCTCTGTATTTTACTGTTCCGCATGTTTCTTTGGCTGCTTCTAATAAAGTTCTCTTAAATACTGCCCATTCTTCTTCTACTGACTTGCTTTCTTCAGTTAGTTTAGCAAAATTATCTGTGACTCTTTGAAGATATGACTCTTGTTTGTTGACATCTGTTAATTTATTGATTTTGATTATTTCTTTGTAGTCGTGTGTTGCCCTCTGGTACTCTCTTGTGTGTTCTGATAGTCATAACTACCGCTTTGTGGTCCGTGTCTATGCATAAATTTGGTATAGCCTAGCGTCACCACTGACCTTCTTTTTGATCTTTTGACTAGAATGAAATCTATTTGGCTCTTGCAGTCTAAGTTGTTCCATTTGTACCAAGTATAAATGTGTGATTGCCAGTGTTGAAATTGTGTGTTGGTAATAATTAGGTCATGCTGGTTACACAATTCCAGAAGTCTTATGCCGTTTCCATTTCTCTGACTAGTGTTGTCTCGAAGTGTCCCAGATATGACTCAACTCCTGTCCTATCAGAACCTAAATGCATTAAAATCACCCAATGAAGTAGTCTCCCCTGATTTGATTCTATTTATAGTATCGCTAATGACGTCATAAAATTCATCGCATTCTTCTATATTGTCAGCTCTATTACACGGCATTTTTGGGATTTCAACCATTACAGATTTGTGCAATGATATATATAACACAGGATATATACCAAGAGACTTGAAGACATCAGTATTCATACCACTACCCAAAAGCCCAAAGCACAGGAGTGCACAGACTATAGGACAATTAGCCTGATGAGCCACATAACAAAATACTACTCAAGATCATACATGAAAGAATTAAAACAAGATAGACATAGAAGTAGGAGAAGAACAGTTTGGCTTTAGAAAGAACAGAAGAACAAGAGAGCAATACTTTGTATAAGACTACTCGCTGACAAGTATATAGAAGTGCAAAAAAGCATCTACTTGTGTTTCATCGATTATAGCAAAGCTTTTGACAGAGTCCAACATGAAAAGCTAATCATATGTTCTACAAGAAATAGGGCCCAGATAGGGGTGATATCAGACTAATAAGTAACATATACTGGGAACAGACAGCAATAATAAAATATGAAAATAGCTACTCTCCATACATAGACATAAGAGAGGAGTGAGACAAGGATGCATACTGTCACCAAGCCTATTTAACATCTACACAGAAAATCTTCAAACAACTAGAAGGAATGCCAGGACTCAAAATCAATGGAAAAATAATAAATAACTTAAGATATGCAGATGACACAGTATTGGTAGCAGAAAATGAACAAGATCTACAAGAATTAGTGGACCAATTGGACAGAACCAGCAAGGAATATGGATTAGACATTAACATACAGAAAACAAAAACTATGGTAATCAACAAGGAAATGGAAAAACCTAAAATGAATATAAAAATACATGGAGAATTACTACATCAAGTAAAAAGCTACTCCCATCTCGGTCAGATGATAACAGATGATGGCAGTTGTATAACTGAAATTAAAAGAGAATAGAATGGCCAGGGTAATTTCAATAGTATGAGAAAGTTACTGACATCCAAACAAATTACAAACAGGCTTAAAATTAGAATGATCAAATGCTATATATATCCTATATTAATGTATGGCTCGGAAACATGGACAATGAACAAGCAGTTAGAAGACAGAATTGATGCATTTGAGATGTGGATATATAGAAGAATAAGCAGAGTTTCATGGACAGAAAAACAGACAAATAAACAAGTTTTAGGAAAACTAGAAATGAAGAAACAATTATTAAGAGAAATAAAATTCAGACAAGTAAAGTATTTTGGGCACATAAAAGGCATGACACCATGATAAAACATTTACTAGAGGGAAAGTTGAGGGGAGAAGAGCAAGAGGAAGACCGAGAGATAAGTGGGAGGAAACTTTAAGAAATGGACAGGTTACAGTCTGGCAGAGTGCAACACAAGGCGAAAGACAGAGGATGCTGGAGATTCATTGCAGCCAACCTTCGATGTGGAGACGGCACCTGATGATGATGATGATTACACGGCGCGTAAATTTGAATGTAGGTCATGTCCATGTCGTTCTCCCGTATTGTGATTGTCATTATTCTTTCTGAGATGTAACCTATGTGTAGTATTGACTTAGCTAGATCTGGGTCAATGATGAATCCGACGCCATGTTTAGCTCTTGCATTGATTTCTACACCTGAGTATGCGTATGTGTAATCTAGATGTAACTTCTTGCAGCCTTGTCCTTTGGTGCGTGTGTCTGCTAGTCCTAATATTGCTATTTTACGTTTTTTTCATTTGTTCTACGATGTCTTGAAATTTTCCTCGTGCTCCACAGATATTAATAGTGCATATCTTGATGTTATTTCTTGGTTTCCCCTGTGTCCTGCTTACCGTTTTCGAAATCTCCTCATAATTCTACGAGCACAATTGGATTATACCACTGTCGGCTTGCTAGCCTGTCCCAGTGCTTCAGAACTCCTAGATGGGTCACACGGTGCACTAGACTATCACATTAAGGCTAGAATACACAAATTCCATCCAAGAAAACTGAAAATCGACTTCGGTTAGAGGCCAGCAGAAATTCACAACCAGCTTGCCGCGCCATGTGCAGGTGGTGTGCTAGTGGCCCTTCTGGCCTTCTGTCACAACTTAACCGCTTGCCTCTTGATCCACCAGGCTTCCGCGACCTTGTCATTCCACCATGGTGGCTGTGTCAGATTCCTCTGTTTATTGCAATGTGGTCTGATTTTACTGCGTCTGATTTTGCTGATAGTATCACACTCTGCTGTGTCATATCGAAAACTGTGCGTTCGTCTTTTGTGCGTTTTATGTTATTCGTTTTTCGACCAGGATCAAGCATGGACAGTGATCACTGTCGTGATATCCAACCAAACACGCTCCATTTACACAAGGGCAACAGAGTAGGAGACACTAATGCCAAATCAATGACACTGAAAGAGTCCCCTGGTCGACTTGCTAGTCTGGTTGCTCTACAATCATTGATACAGACCAGATCTGATGTTACGAGCGCGTCTTCCAACTTTTCACCCTGCTTGTTGGTAGCGTTGTTTCCCCACTGTCTACCCCTGGCGTTAAAATCACCACAGAAGATGATGTTCTTCTCGTCCTGGTCGAATAAACTTTGCCACTGCAGTGTATCGACCTTACCATATCATGCATACACATTCACTAGGACGAAGGGATACGTGTCTGCACTCTAGCTGTATGTACCTGCATTGTGTCGCTGTTCCACTTTGACATGTATACTTCAGATGTCTGCTCTCTAACTGCATGTACCTGCATTGTGTCACAGTTCCACTTTGACATGTCTACTTCATATGCCAACATGTCATTCCTAACAAGAATTGCCTGTACGAGATGCTGCCTGTTATAGAAGGTGATGCTCGTCCATCACGGGTGATGATGACGACACAAATTTTCATCCAAAGGGAATGTAGTTACGGTATAGAAGGTATGAAAGCCAGCAATACGGACTGCCCCTTCCCCTAGGTTGGTTTCTTGTAGGGCAACGATGTCGGCATCATATAGGAGTTTGTCGAGGACCGGTCGTCTCTGCTTCACGCTGGCACAATTCCAGTACATGATGCGTACGTTCTTCCGACCCAGTCGCTCACACTTCAAAATATTCTTCCTGGCACCCGATCTTTTCCCTCTTTTACGCCGTCTACCTTGCTTGGGTCCGTATCTCTGATTCTGTGTAGTGTTAGAATAGCTGAAACACTGTTGAGATGCGAAGGATCCCGCCTACACGCACGAACTCCGTTGCGAGGCAGAGAATCCATTTCTACGTTAAGGACTGGCTATACTGCAGTCATTCAGCTCATCGGCACGTGGACACACCTTAAGCTCATCGGCACGTGGACACACCTTAAGCTTAGATTGATTTGATTACAGCATCCCTCTACAGAGTATAATAGTGCGATAATTACGTTGTTGAACGTAACTGCAATTTTGCGCACGCCATATTGTTGACACCGAAGCGAATCTCCACAGTAAAAGGGGCACTTACACGTTCAGTAGTTTGCCATTGCTTTCTGAACGGTCATGTATATTTTTACCTTTTTGTAAAAATCAAACGGAAACGAATTTTGTTCCAAACTTGGCCACCGTGGGGTTTGAACCAGATACGCTTGGGTTTGTGATCGAGGTCACTACCGCTTGAGCTACAGACGCTTGTATAATATACATGCAGAAATAGTGATTGATAAACTGCATGAGAGAAAGTATAAAGATGAGAAATGTTGCAGAGTTGCTATAATAAAGTTACATAGTAAATTAAATATGAATGTAAAACTGTAGCAGAAGTAGACAGTCGTAAAATACAATTAATGGTAGGCCATTCGGTGTAAACTGATATTTACTAATTGACATAAACAATATTGTTGACTTTAGATGTCACATAAAACAGGAGCTGGAATATATTAAATTTTAAACAGAAACCATTCAAAATGCAAGCAATTGTTTATTGAGTTCATGTAAAACCCATGGTTTGTCTGTTTATTGAGACGATAATATATATAATAGCTTGTATTTTTAACTGCTAATATAATCCTAACTGCTAACAGAATACTAAGAGCATGCATATTCCCAATGGCAACGTATGGGTGTGAAGCATGGACATGGAAAAACATATATGTGCTTTTGAATATAAGTGTTACAGAAGAGTCCTTCGTATATCTTGGACAGAGAACAAATAGATCTATCCAGAAAGAACTCAAAATCAAAGAAAACTGGCTGATGCTACAAATAAGAAAAGAAAATTGAGATATTTTGGACATATAAAAAGACATGAGGGCTGGAGAAGACCATCATAGAAGAGAGTATACCGGCAAATAGAAGAAGAGGAAGACCACGAGAAGATGGATTCAGGATGTAACTGATGGTTTGAACATGACGGCTGCAGGGGCAGGACATCTGACCTATGAGAGAGAGACATTCCGGAGGATAGTTGGGGTGGCAAAGCTCTGCTCAGGACAAGCTATTTGATGATGATGATGAACATAATCCTGGTTGTAAGATATTGATAAGATTTCAGTAACAACGTGCCAAACAGAAAGTGTATGTATGGAAGAATATGAACGAAAGGACAGACAAAAGCAGAGAATTAACATAATTCATGGAAGTATAAAGTTGCCATGTTAGGTTGATGAGCATATTCTCTAGAGAAGCGTTTCCCAAAGTGGGCGGTACCGCCCAGTGGGTGCTGGAGCGTTCTAGGGGCGATAGTGGGTTCAGAAGAATTGGGTGGGTGGGGGTTGGTTCATGTGATTAGGGGTCGGTGGCTCCTTAAAGAAGAAATTCATAATAAATATTTTAAAATAAATTATTTTCGTGATTTTGCGATTGAATAATCATTTAAAATTTGAATTCTGCATGTAAATTCATCTTATGCCCGTCTTACACGATCCATTTTTTCATCAGTTTTTCGATTTCATGCATATAATCATTGAAAATTGACCATGTATGACAGAAATATACATAAATTGTCTATATCAAGAGAAAATAGGGCATGTATGTATGTGGGAGGGCGTTGGCAAACTGTTATAATGTGGAGGGGGCTTTACAAAATGTACGTTGTGCAAAGTGGGCGGTGGGCCGAAAAAGTTTGGGAATCTATGCTCTAGAGCAAATTGCGTTTACTTGAGTCAGTGAAGGTGAGAATGCAAGCAGAAAACAGGGATTTCTCAATGAAAGATTGAGACATAACATTTAATCCCAATAGATAGAGGCTAGAGTACAAAAGCAAATGCTGTAACCTACCAGCTAGCCCCACTGTTAAGGTACCCAAAAATATGACAGACAGCTAAGCAAACAGATGATCAACAGCATTTTTATACCTACTTTATGTTACCAGAGCCAAACATGGACATTGAGCAAAGCGCAGTCACAAAAATAACTACATGTGAAATGCGTTGCCTGCGAAAGTTACCAACAACACAAGAAAAGACAGAATCACCAACATCAGCATAAGAAAGAAAGTTAGCACAAAACCGTGCTTGAATTACATAGAGAAACAAAGAATGAAGTGGTTTGGCCACTTAATAAGAATGCATCCAAACTCCACAGTATACAGAGTCTTCTACAACAGACATCGGGAAAGAAGGCAAGAGGAAGACCACGGAAAAGATGGTTAGATGGCGTAGCAGAATCCTGTGAAAGAGCAAAGATAACAATCACACAAACCCCAGATCAGCGCAAGACAAAACAGAAAACCACGACACTGGGCAACAACCAGGTAGCAGTCTGACGACACTGGGCAACAATTTGGTAGCTGTGTGACGACACTGGGCAACAACCCGGTAGCAGTGTGACGACACTGGGCAACAACCCGGTAGCTGTGTGACGACACTGGGCAACAACCCGGTAGCAGTGTGACGACACTGGGCAACAACCCGGTAGTAGTGTGACGACACTGGGTAACAACCCGGTAGTAGTGTGACGACACTGGACAACAACCCGGTAGTAGTGTGACGACACTGGACAACAACCCGGTAGTAGTGTGACGACAAAAGAAGAAGAAAGAAGAAGAAGAAGATTCAATCCCAAACACAAATAAATATTCTTATGACAGCAATTGTTTCTTGGCTTGACTTTAGTTGCATGATTATTAAATCATATCGTTCCAATTGAGTGTCATAACATCAGCGCATCAATGTATTTATTTTGTCTTATGAATGTGCACATGTATTTATTTTGCTCTTATAGAATGTGCACATGTATTTATTTTGCTCTTATAGAATGTGCACATGTATTTATTTTGCTCTTATAGAATGTGCACATGTATTTATTTTGCTCTTATAGAATGTGCACATGTATTTATTTTGCTCTTATAGAATGTACACATGTATTTATTTTGCTCTTATAGAATGTGCACATATGTATTTCATTAGATTAGTTAATGTGCACATATGTATTTCTATTAGATTAGTTACATGTGCACATATGTATTTCTATTAGATTAGTTACATGTGCACATATGTATTTCTATTAGATTAGTTACATGTGCACACATATTTCTATTAGATTAGTTACATGTGCATACATATTTCTATTAGATTAGTTACATGTGCACACATATTTCTATTAGATTCGTTACATGTGCACATATATTTCTATTAGCTTAGTTACATGTGCACACATATTTCTATTAGATTAGTTACATGTGCACAGATATTTCTATTAGATTAGTTGCATGTGCACACACATTTCTATTAGCTTAGTTACATGTGCACAGATATTTCTATTAGATTAGTTGCATGTGCACATATATTTCTATTAGCTTAGTTATATGTGCACACATATTTCTATTAGCTTAGTTACATGTGCACACATATTTCTATTAGATTAGTTACATGTGCACATATATTTCTATTAGCTTAGTTACATGTGCACACATTTTTCTATTAGCTTAGTTACATGTGCACATATATTTATATTAGCTTAGTTACATGTGCACATATATTTCTATTTATTTAATAGAATGTTCCACATACATTTCTATTGGAACACTATTGTTACTACCAGCCACTCCAACCCCTTGCCCTTCTCCCCTTCCCTTGCGGTTGGAAACCAGGTCGTTGAACTGTAAGACAAAGAAGGTGACAGTTGAGAAAGTAACAGAATGAACTTAGCTTTCTGTCTAAATTAACGGAAAAACGACGAACGCGGAAAGGAATGAATTCTTACATCTTAACGAGTATATTATTCCGAATGCTCTGTTGTGTCTTTAGTAGGCTTTGCGTTGAAAAATCCCTGACAACGTATTGGACTCTACAGTCACCTACGCATATACCAAATAGGTGCGACAGCACACGTCTGCGGCGGTCATCATCGCTTACGATGGATGGTTACTATTATTAGTATTACTACAACACGTAGCATGACAATTGAGGTACAGGCGGTGAATTAGATCCTACTCTGATTCGAGTCACAGAACTATACTCAAACGTGCATTCTGAGTGATTGAGTATGAAACGTATGGTGGAGGCTGTTTCGCGTGGATTTTTACAAAGGACGATGGCACCACCCGTTCAGAAAGCAATGGCAAACTACTGAACGTAATAATGCCTAGAAAAATCACAAACAGTGTTAAAAAGGTGGGGTTGATTCGCAAAGTCCTGTAAAGGATATGCAATTAACTTTTTTAAATAATAAAAACACAAGGACATGTGAACATATGTGTACTTACGTCTTCCCATGTAAAATTTGTCAATGGGCGCTCCAGGTTAAAGAAATCAATCAGATTCTTGCCGACAGCCATTGGGAGTACAGCTCTGAGTCCGGGACCAACACTTCTGATCTCCATCTTTCGGCTAAAGACAATATGAAAGGGAAACAGCTCAAACAGCAACTCAGGTCTTAGAGGTATGCTGTCCACTATATTGTCTACAATATGATTTGCTACTTCTCGGAAAGCTTTGTTGTCAAAGAGAAGTCTAAACTTGACATGGGTTGTCTGTGTGGCTTCATTGTAGTCGTTAGCAACCATGAAGATGTCCACTCTAGTGTTATAGAACACTTTGCCGACTTGGCGAATCTGACCTTTGACATAGTGCAGGAAACCACGTCTTCGTGATCTGTAAGTCAAGGTCAATCCATTCTTTGTCTCGTCTTCCACAAAAAATGAAGGTGGTTTAAGTTTGGGGTAGCTGAATCTCAGATACTCGTGAAGGT
This sequence comes from Arion vulgaris, assembly GCA_020796225.1. Taxonomy (NCBI): domain Eukaryota; kingdom Metazoa; phylum Mollusca; class Gastropoda; order Stylommatophora; family Arionidae; genus Arion; species Arion vulgaris. The sequence goes on along the minus strand of CM036764.1, from coordinate 45,245,309 downwards.
TGTCAAGACCATTTAAAAAATCTCTCATGTGACGTCCCAGGACTTTGAGAATACGATCGTAGCCGAACTGACCTACAAAGTTGACGAACTCAACACCAAAACTGTCCATGATAGTATCCAAGGTATCCCCTGTGATCTGCGGAAACAGAAGAAGAACCGTTTAAAGATGGACTACTTTATTTCATGAAATGAAGCGTATATGTTTGTAGTGTATGAAATAAAAATGAAAATCGTGGCATATCCTGTACAGGACGTAGCCATCAACCCCAGTAAACTAGTCGTTGATTTTCTAGGCAACACTTATACGTTCAGTAGTTTGCCATTGCTTTCTGAACGGTGTGGTCTATTTTTATATTTTATAAAAGATCCCACGGAAACGAATTTGCTTCCAAATTTGTCATCGTATGGTTTGAACCAGGCACGCTTGGGTTTGTGATCAAGCTCAGCACCGCTTGAGCTACAGCTGTGTTTGTCTGAAGCAAGAAAACCTTCCGAACATCCAACCAGTTACTATTTATATATGGACAGCTTATTGATGCTGGAATTTGTCAATCAGAACGACTATTTTCAACTCTTTACATCGTTTCTTTACCGATTTACCGAATACGGTGTTTAGTTACTGGTATTAAAGTAGAACTGGTTATTCATAAATCAGTTACAGTTCATAACAAGCAATACCAAGTAAGTGGTACAACAGGGCTGGTACTAAGTAACGAGTATTTGGTAAAAATAATGCATACTTGAAAGTAACTGAATCGCACAATATTATTTAGAGCAGAGATATAAATTAAATGACACAACAGATGATGTTTTTATGGAAGACAGGGTTCACACACTTTTTTATTGTAACTTGGTAGTTTGAATAGGGTACCATCTTCAAAATTAACCGCGGGCCATCGCATGTGCTATGGAGTTCGGGCTCTGAGATCTTCCTGTGTAAGAAAGAGATCAGAGCACACATGGTTAGACACCGAAGTACAATATTGATGGTTCTATCAATCAATCAAACAATCAATCAGTTTAAAAGACAAGGACACGAACATTGTTGAATGTGACAGTGAAAGACAATTGGGAGTTGAAAGGTGATCAAAATACATAAACAAAAATCCCGCAATAGTTTGTATAGTTAGTTAGTTTGTTCCTTTCGTGCCAAAGGCGGCACATATGGTAGAGGTTTTAGATCTCCATGTAATGCGGTTCGTTGCTAGCGGTTGGGGATCTTGTATGGTTTTACATCCCAATAGTTTAATTTCTTGTTGGAGGGTTCTTCGAAGAGTGGTCTTTGGTCTTCCACGTTTCTTTTCCCAACTGGTGACCACATAAGGACTTGTCGATTTAGTCTCTTTTCGTCTGATCTAAGAACATGACCTAAATATTTCCACCTTCGTTTCCTTATAATATTTGATACAGGTTGTTGGTGTGTTCTATCTCTCACTGTGTTAGAAACAAAATCACTCCATTTTAATAGTTTGTATGAACAGAGAATAATTCTTTGAAAACTCGACGAACAGTTTGGAACAGCTATTTTTCGATCTGTTAATTCAACACAGGTGGCTTCTGTGGCTTAAGGGATAGTGATTCGGTCTAATAACCCTGATGTTCTGAGTTCGAATCACGCTGGGGACAGTTTGGTTGCAAATTGTTTCGCGGGGATTTTTACAAAAGGACGATGTCACCACCTGTTCAGAAAGCAATGACAAACTACTGAACGTAATAATGCCTAGAAAAATCACAAACAGCGCTAAAAGCTGGAGGTTGATTCGTAATGTTCTATAAAGGATATGCAATTAACTTTTATTAATTCAATACAACCTGCATTTGGTGATTGTGAAGTTAGTGGCATTATCTTGGAGTACAATTTGATAGTAGTCTATCTTTCAAACATCATGTGGAATTAACAACACAGCGTTGCAAGTGTCGTCTTGCGGCTCTTAAAGTTATGCTAGCCACACACGTAAAGCAGAGACTACTTGTCCTTTTGTTTCATCAACTGGTTGTTTCCGTGGTAGATTATGGACATGTCATTCTCAGGATATCAAGATATGAAAGCAACTACTTCCATCATGAGCATGGAGTTTGAGGTCGTTACTGCTGTCCTCCAGTGGCTCTCATGCACTCCGCGTTTTAAGGGTTGTATTTGACTATCCTGTCCTCCAGTGGCTCTCATGCACACCGTTTTAGGTTTTTTTTTTCAATGCAGTAGCACTTGAGCTGAAAGCTCTTCGACTCGGTGTCATGGACATCGTAACCCTTCGGTTCGGTGCCACGAACACCGTAAATCTGGGGAATCTGTGGCTTTTCTGCCTGTCCGCGAAGTTGAACCAGCACTCACAGAGGACTTGTCACCCGCAGTCCAACGCGCTACGAACACGCTGGGCAGGCGGGCAGGGGTCGTTGTATCTGATTATCCTGTCCTCCAGTGGCTCTCATGCACTCCGTTTTTAGGGGTCGTTGCATCTGTCAGTTTATGCTTTGGAAGTTCCAGAATGGAAGGTTGCGGTATGAGTGTACGTCGTCCATAGAGAGAGAGAGAGTGAGAGGGAAAGAGAGAGAGGGAGAGAGAGCTCTCTAGACATCTATATGCTGGTTTAGTACTGGATGTGAATAATCAACACTTTTACAATAAGATACTTCAGAATTAATGCAGGATAACACAAAGATAAACAAAGAGCATTTTGACAAACCCAAAATTGAGATTAGAGATCGAACTGTTGAATGTAAAAGAAATGGTATGTATTTTTTACAGTGGAGAAAGATTAAATTCAAAATGTTCCAAACAAAGTAGAAGACATTAAACACATAGATACATTCAGCAGTGATAGCTATCATCATCTTATACAGCTATATATCAATATCAATTTGTTCTGACAGAACAAAGTACATTTGTTCTATTACCTTAGCAGCTGCTGTAGCCATGTCGACCATGATGTTCTCACTGTAAATGTTGTGGGTGGCGAACCCATTGAGGGAAATGTTCGCCTCTTTACGTATTCTATCCCAAGTTTCCTCTCCATATTTACTTTTCAAATGATCGGCAGCTGATTGTAGGAGAAGGCCATACATTGTGACTCACTTTCAGTTCATACAGAATGAACACAATTATGAATATTGAACGATTATTCCTTATGAAACCATGATCCGCTACACAACTTTTCTCTTGATGTTAGATTATTGCTAATATATGTTCATACATTGACAGTGTTCAATCAATAATATATTGGATATCCGTACTGTCCAACAGTTACACCTAGATTTAGTATAATCAGCTTATGGTAATCAGTAACTACTTGGTGTACTACAATTTTATACATTGGTAATGAATCATCTGTTGTGATTACTGTTGTGATACTCATCAACAAGATTGTCTGTTAGATCGTCTTTATAAAAAAGATAACGCCCTCTCTTATCTTGTAGTGTCTGTCCTTGTTTTTGATTAAGCAATAACAGTTGTCCAGTTAATTTCAGTGGCAAATATTTGCCTGCTACTTATGCCAAACCGTCGTTCAAATGATTTTCTGTGATGTAGCTTATAGATATCAGGTCATATAGTCTCACATGTTTCTCTTTCTTCACGAGATAATTTCCGTTTCTGTTCCAATTTGAAATAGATTAATTCTATTTGTTATTGTCATAGTTCTTGACTTTCGTTGACATTATAGTGTTGCAGCCAATGTAGTGAGTCTCAATGTCGTAGATATGGTGGTATCTTAGAGTGGAGTCTCAATGTGGTAGATATGGTGGTATCTTAGAGTGGAGTCTCAATGTGGTAGATATGGTGGTATCTTAGAGTGGAGTCTCAATGTGGTAGATATGGTGGTATCATACAGTGGATGTATGAATGTGTATCTACAGTGGTGTAACTGTAACAAATCTGGTTGTATCGTACAGTGGAGTGTAACTGTAACAGATCTGGTGGTATCATACAGTGGAGTGTAACTGTAACAGATCTGGTGGTATCATACAGTGGAGTGTAACTGTAACAGATCTGGTTGTATCATACAGTGGAGGTAATGTGAACAGATCTAGTGGATCATACAGGGAGACTCAATGTGAGATTGGTGGTATCATACAGTAGTGTCTCAGTGTGGTAGCTTTGGTGGTATCATACAGTGGAGTTTCAGTGTGGCAGATATGTAGGCACCATTCCGTAGAGTGGTCCACTTTGAGAGTACACTATATCTGAAAATATATGTGGGAAATAATTTAAATTTCATAACATATTAAATATGATTGTTACTGTTTAATATTAACATACATTTTTCTGTTGCTGTATTTGATACAGACTACCTCGATTGTAAAATCAAGGAGAATTAATTATTTCGAACACACCAAACAACATGACGGCCTAGAGAATTTTGGAGGGATTGATGCCTTGAAGCAGAATGAGAGGAAGATCTAGAAGACGACGTGTGCAAGATGTCATTGACGATCTGAAAATGACTGCTGCTGGAGTCGGTCAACTTACACAAAACAGAGAGTTTTTCAGAACTGCTGTTATGGGTGCCAAATTCCGGAAGGGAGAAGCTACTTGATGATAATATTCAACTTTCAAAGTTAATCAGTATCAAGTTAAAAGTAATAAGTATGAATAAGTTAATTCTAAAATAATAAGTACAGGTTACTCATTATTTTGCGTAGACCCAGGCCTCACTGGCCCTTAATGACCAGTCGCCACTGGCACCGAGTAATGTATAGGAAGTTACCAAGGAGAATAATCTACAACAAATTAAAGGATACATTGGTTGCTGGTGATTTGTCTGTGTATCAACCTGTTATTCTGTCTACCTATATCATGAAATTATGCATCTATACACAATAGAGTCAGTCATCTTGTAATTTGGAAAATAATAAATCAAATTTGGTACGTTTAAAAATAAAAATGAAAAAAGTGCCTGCATATAATGCTAAACGTATAGAAACCATAAGTGTTTTGAAACAAATAAATTATACAGAAGTAATATAATTATTAATGAGAAATCAATATAAGTGACGAAATGTTGTCAAGACTTCAATCAACGGAAAGTGGCTTCTCTGATTTTGAGAAACTTAATCGGAAATTAAATGGAAAATAATTTGAATGGTTTAAATAGAGAACATCTCATATATCACCAAGGTGTCTGTAAAATAGTCGGTCGGTATCAGTTATCGACGAAGGTTTGAGTGTGCTATAACGACAAGGTATGGTAGGTCAGGGCAAGGTGTGCTTTTATGTTTTGTCTTAACACATACTTGAATAGTTCAAATCTTAATAGTGAACGTGATGGTGGCTACACAACTATACAAAGCAGACGACTAACATCTTTGAACACATTTCCAACATCGCAACCAATCAATGCTGAATATCAGTTCTTATAAGACAAAGTTGCCCACCTGCCAAGCGTGTTCGTAGCGCGTTGGACTGCGGTGACTAGCCCTCTGTAAGTGCGGGTTCAATTCCGTGAGGCTGGCAGAAAAGCCATAGGTTCCCAGATTCACGGTGTTCGTGGAATCGAACCGAGGTTACGATGTCCATGACACCGAGCCGAAGAGCTGAAAGCTCAAGTGCTTCTGGATCGGAAAAAAAAGTTATAGTGAACGAACCAGTTACTAGAATCAATAAATAAATCATTTTATTATTCTAGGTATCAAACGAATTGAAATATGATACTACTTATATATTGATGTCACAGTTTGTGAAGGGGCTCGGCACTATCTATTTGACCAACTACACATTTAAATATATTTCTAGACACTGACAGTATCAGATGTAATACTATCAAAGATTCAGTAATCTTATGATCAAATATTGGTTCATCGACTTCATTAGCAGCAAGCTCAGTCGGCAAGCTAATGTTGAACATCAGTATAGATTTCATGCGAGGTTACTCCGACGATATTCAGAGTTATTCATTGTAGCTATAATACACATTCTACAATACGTTTGTCTCTATAATAATGTAGTACGCTTGGTGTAATGGGAAGAGAGAATATTTGTTCTTAATGACACATGTATATGACAAGTTCTAAGAACTTTGGCAACATTTGAGACATGCATAAAATTTAGAAGATGGTGAAGTAAAAATAAACATAATATGCAAGAAATAATACTACAAATCAGTGGCGCTCGTGCTAAGTTTTGTTGGTGGGGCCAGACATATTTTTGTGTGGAAAATCACGGTTAGGTTATATTTTAATTTATACACTTACACATTATTTTTGGTGGGGCTCTGCCTCACTGGCCCTAATGACGAGCCACCACTGCTACATATAGATATCGTTAATGATTACTGGTATAACACATACACACACAGCACACATATAGATACGCACAAACACACACACAAAAATATGGGTCTAGCAATTCTAGTCCGTAATAGCATTGATGTGTCGGAAGTAGACATGTCTCGATGGGATGATGACGAATTGCAACTTCAGGCGATTAAAGTCCAGTCTGAAAAACCGTTTGTGCTGGTCAACGTGTATGCCTGTAATGCGAAAGTGGACACACAGAAATGGCAGTGTTTGAGTGATATTATAAGTCATGAGAGCAATAATGTCATTTTCTGTGGTGATTTCAACGCAAAGGATAGATCATGGGGCAACATTTCCTCGAATACACAAGGAGAAGATCTCGAACTAGCACTTGAGACCACGGAATTGTTGTGCATCAATACCAGCGGTGTCACTAGAATTGCGAGTCGCCCAGGAGATGAGGATATTGTTATTGATTTGGCACTTGTATCCCTTACACTCACTGCTGTGTGCAGAGGGGGGATTTTAGGGTACCATGGCAGTGACCACCGTCCGTGCATCATACTGGTGAACAAAGGTAGATCAAAACAACACAGGCCAGTAACGCACTCTTTCCAGTACGACACCACAGGGCAAGATGTTGTCAGTAGAATAAGGTGTGTCAAACGAGGCAAGCACAGCAACAGTAGTAAACGTTGGGAACAGCCACCATGGTGGGGTGACGAGGTGGAGAAGGCGTGGATAGACAAGCGGTGTTCTGTTAGGAGGTGGCAAACTGCCAGGAAAAATGGAACTACCCATCCTGCTGACATCTTGCAGTTGAAACAAGAAATGAATAATAAAATAGGGTGTTTCAAAGCTCTTGCAAGGATGGTAAAAGTGAGAAGTGGGCTGAGTTCTGTCAACGTGTGGGCAATGACAAATCGTTGAATCTGTTCTGGCGATTGCACAGAAGTATGAATGGTACAGTAAAGAATCGTGTGTTATTGACTTCCAGAGCTTGGATCTTACATGGCAGAGGACAGATGAAAACAAGGGTAGGGCTCTGTTTGTGCACTATTTAGAGCAGAGTGACCAGAAAGACATTGTAGGGCGAAACACTGCAAGACAATCCATTGCAGCTAAATGTAAGAACCAGGAATTAGATGTAGATGATTTGGTGACGGTGGAGGAAATCAAGGATGTTGTACGGAGAGCAAAAACAGTGCACCTGGTCCAGATGGCATACGATTTGGTGACATTGACGGGTTGTCTGATGGGAGTGGGAAGAACTGGCTGGCATCTACAACACAAGCATTACGACTGCAATAATCAACGAAGAATGGTTGCACAGCTACCTGGTACCTCTGCCGAAGCCTGGCAAAGACCACACAAAAATTCAGAGCTATCGGTAATCACCATGCAGAATACAATAGGCAAGTTGCTGGAAAATAATTGCCAGGAAAATATCCTGCCAACTAGAGAGGTTACGTCTCCTTCCACCCACCCTTGGAGGGTACCGTCCATATAGAGAGACATGGCGTAACGCAGCGGTGTTCGCCTACGATGTCTATGAGGGTTTTCACTCGGCATTGAGACATGTGCTGCTGCAATTGACCTTGAAGATGCCTATAATAGAGGCCGTTGCATTTTTAATGGTGCAACTGACTGAACTCAATATCAGCCCATTCCTCCTCAATTGGATCTTTGAGGCCCTCTTCCAGCGAAAGATAGTGTTTAAATGTGGCAGTTGGGCGTCATCACCAACTACAACCCACCCTTGCTTACCACAGGGGTCACCATTATCTCCGGTGTTGTTCAATGCCTATACTGTGAGCATCACAAAAGAGCAGATCACGGGTAGAGGAAGGACAATGTCATATGCAGATGATGTGTTGGTGTATCGTCAGGGCAAGGATAGAGAACAGCTTGTGGAGGAACTTCAGTCAGAACTCGACCGCATAGGTAGATGGTGCGTTGAAGCAGGAGCATTGGTCAATCCCACAAAAGCAGCGGTGACATGGTTCTCTTTAAACAACCACATTGTCAACACTCCAACACCATCTGTGGTTTTGTGTTCAGAGGTGGTGGAGCGATCTCAGTCTCTGAAATACCTGGGTTGCGTTTTGATCGTAGTCTAGCTTTTACGGAACACATAGCTCATGTGATAATGAAGGCGAGGAAAGGTTTGCTGGCGATGAGGGTAATGGCTGCGGCGGATTGTGAACAGCGCCATCTTTGTCTTTTATACCAGGGTCTGGTCCTTTCTGTGCTTGAGTATGCGCTGGCGATCCTGCCTCTCAGTCATAGTCAGATAGAACGACTGGAAAGAATACAGAACGAGGCGATGCGCATTATACTTGGTTGCACTAAAGACACGTGGTGCAGGGCGATGCGCTATCTCCTTGACTATCCTACTATGGAGTATAGAATACTGATGAGCCGTGCACGAGCATACCTTCGAGTCAATGCTGACACACAACATCCTTCGCACTTGGAAATAAAGAGACAAAAGGAAATAGGTTAAAAAGAGGAAAATCTTGGATGGGTCAGACCGAGGACTGTATTGAACAGGTGTGTACACTTGAAGACATTGATCCCGGTGAAGAATGGATACCAGTGCCAAGAGCAATCGCTACATCCTTTTCTGTATACATCGAACTTGATAAAGAATGCAGGCAACACAACCCACTTGTTGTGGAGGCAGAGGTTCAGGCATTAATTTCTGAGAACGCATCTGAGCATGATGTAATCATTTATACGGATGGTTCGGTGATTCGACATGTGCGGAGCTCGTGGGCTTTCAATGCTCATGTCGGAGGTGATGTTGTGAAGGAAGACAGTGGTGGTTTTGCCGTGACTACAAGCAGTCTCACTATGGAAATCATGGCGGTTACCAAAGCGATGATTTGGCTAGAATCACAGACTTTTATCCATGCATGTTTTCTCAGTGACTCAATGAGTATGCTCAGGAAGATTGAAACAGGATGGGCTAGGAGACATTGGATGGAATCGCTGGGGAGGTCTAAGCTGACAAAGATCAGTTTTATTTTGTGCCAGGGCATGCAGGTGTAAGGGGAATGAACGTGCGGATAGGCTTGCAGGTATGGCTGCTGTCCAAAGCGGACGAGCAATGGACCAGGCTGATATTATAAATTCCTTAAGGGAGAGAGGACGTGTACATGATTCACGTAATAGCGGTGAATCCACAACACTAACCAGACTGCAAGAACTCAAAGTTAAGTGTGGTGTAGCTCGACAAGAACGCTATGCTGGCAGACAAAGAAGAATTGTAAACCAACAAAGAACCGGTGTCGTTAGTTGCCACACGCTGATGGACATACTGAGGGAGAGATCGGAGCACTTATGGACTAATTTGTTCGACGTGCAGTGATGGTGATCCGACGACTAAACTAAACTAAACTAAACACAAAAATATGTGCATGTTATGATTGAGAGCATATGGGATGCATGTCTCCAGACTATGAGAACTTTGTAAACAAGCATATTAGAGCAATGACCGACCATGTGGTGCCGGGTTCCGCAAGGAAGCAAAGAATAGTACCACTGCTACCTACAAGGCATGTCGTAAGAGGCGACTAATGTAGGACCTAGGGAAGCTATCCTAGTAAAATAAAAAGCATCGCGGAAATCGAATATGCTGGTCTACTTGTAGGAGCATAACTGGCACAAAGTACAATCACTCAGGCTCAGATCACATGCAAATCACACAGAGTGGTTAACAAGTGGTCGATATGGGCGTTCGAAGAAGAAGAAGAACATTGACAATTACCAGACATTGACATTCGAATATTGACATAGACCATTGAAAGACATTGACAAAGACAACACAATAAATATCGACAATTACGAACTGAAAACTTTGCAGGGCCTTGCTTGAACATCTTTAGCTTGAAAACATTACTTTGCCCGCCTGGCCAGTGTGTTCGTAGCGCGTTAGACTACGGGTGACAAGCCCTCTGTAGTGCGGGTTCAATCCGCGGCTGGCAGAAAAGCCACAGATTCTCCAGATTTAAGGTGTTAGTGGCACCGACCAAGGGTTACGATGTCTATGGCACCGAGCGGAAGAGCTGAAAGCTCAAGTGCTTCTGGATCGGTTAAAAAAAAATTAAAATTTACTAGCTACAACATGAGAACATTGGCAGATATATGTTTCTTTATCAGACTTTCACTCTATCTCTCTCTTTTTTTGGTCTGTCTCCCTCTCTCTTTTTTCTGTATATATGTATGTATGTATGTATATATATGTTTGTGTGTATCCTACGTTGTTCAGGACAACATTCTCTTATAATCGTACGATTGTTCAGTTGAAGTGAACATTTTCAGAGATCAGACCACTCACGTCACGTGTTCCTTACATTGCATTATTGTTAGAGAAGGCAAATTATTGTATGTTATTTTTTAAAACACAGCATACAAAAACAAACTTGTATTCTGTCACAAACTCTTCAGTATAATTAATAATTTACTTCACTAAATAATCATGGGCCCATTCAATTATACAAAATTGCAATTAAGTTCTAATAATCTTACAATAAAGTGTTCTATTGAGGATATGTCCACCTGCCCAGCGTGTTCGTAGCACGTTGGACGAAGGGTGACAAGCCCCTGTAGTGAGGTTTAATTCCGCGGCCTGGCAGAAAAGCCACAGTTCTCCAGATTTACGATGTTCGGGCACCGAACCGAAGGGTTAGGATGTCTAAGGCACCGAGCCGAAGAGCTGAAAGCTCAAGTGCTTCTGGTTCGGGAAAAATAAAAATAAAAATAAAAATAGAAGATATAGAAAAGTCAGCTAACATCAATGTAAAACATAAACTCTCAATGTATCAATTGTTTTTAAACATTCCATATCGATACATTAAGTTTAGCTAAATATAAACTCTAGATACATCAATTGTAGGTAAACATTCCGTATCGATACATTAAGTTTAGCTAAATATAAACTCTCGATACATCAATTGTAGGTAAACATTCCGTATCGATACATTAAGTTTAGCTAAATATAAACTCTCGATGTATCAATTGTAGGTAAACATTTCGTATCGATACATTTGTGGCGTCTGTGGCCTAGGGTTAGTGACTCGGTCTATCAACCCCGACGTTCTGAGTTCAAATCACGCTGAGGACAGTTTGCTTGCAAATTGTTTCCGTTGATTTTAACAAAAGGACGATGGCGCCACCCTTTCAGAAAGCAATGGCAAACTACTGAACGTATAAGTGGTGACTAGAAAATCAACGACTTGTTTACTGTGGTTGATGGCTACGTCCTTTGGGATATGCCACGATTTTCATTCATCGATACATTAAGTTTAGTTAATATAAACTCTCGATACATCATGTTTAGCTAAATATAAACTCTCGATACACGAAGTTTAGTTAAATATAAACTCTCGATACATCATGTTTAGCTAAATAAAAACTCTCGATTCATCAAGTTTAGCTAAACAAAAACTCTCGATACATCAATTGTAGGTAAACATTCCATATCGATACATTAAGTTTAGCTAAATATAAACTCTCAATGTATGAATTGTAGGTAAACATTCCGTATCGATAGATTAAGTTTAGCTAAATATAATCACTTGATACATGAAGTTTAGCTAAATATAAACTCTCGACACATGAAGTTTAGTTAAATATAAACTCTCGATACATTAAGTCTTGCTAAATATAAACTCTCGATACATCAAGTTTAGCTAAATATAAACTTTCGATACATCAAGTTTAGCTAAATATAAACTTTCGATACATGAAGTTTAGTTAAATATAAACTCTCGATACATCAAGTTTAGCTAAATATAAACTTTCGATACATCAAGTTTAGCTAAACATAAACTCTCGATACATCAAGTTTAGCTAAACATAAACTCTCGATACATCAACTATTTTCATCTAGCACCTTATTTGTAAAATGAAGTTTTCATCGCTACCCTTCTTTCGATTTCTTTCTAATTATCTCTCATCTCATAATCAGGTTTAATGTTTCGTTAATCTCTTGTTGCCACTGTATTCCTGATCATCGGCTGTATACTCTTCCAGAACCATTCCATCTATTATTGCTCTTTCCAAACCTCTGTAACGTTTTATGAGGTCAGAAATGTGGCTAGTTCCATAGAAATAATATTGTTAACGAGCCAATATCTTCATTGTTCAGATCGTTTATGGTGTCTGCTTTGTTTTCTTCTATTGTCTGGGCGTTGGAACTATTTCTAAACATCACTTAACTTCACAAGATTCCATTGTTGTTCTTGTTTAACGTTTGTGCCACGATCCTTGAATTAGATCGATATCACAGACAGAAAACTGCACGTTATGAAAACTGTTTCTTTTGTTACATGTCTTTATTTACCAACCTTATCTAGGCTAAATCTTTCCAAACATCAACTTAGGCTAAATCTTTCCATACATCAACTTAGGCTAAATCTTTCCAAACATCAACTTAGGCTAAATCTTTCCAAACATCAACTTAGGCTAAATCTTTCCAAACATCAACTTAGGCTAAATCTTTCCATACATCAACTTAGGCTAAATCTGTCCATACATCAAATTAGGCTAAATCTGTCCATACATCAATTTAATCTAAATCTGTCCATACATCAACTTGCTTGGACTAAAAATAATGTCTCAGTACATCAACAAAACATACATAAACAAACATGCACACATACATGTACATAAACAAAACATACATATAGAAACATGCATACAACATACACACACAAAAATATACAAATACAAACATACAGACACACAAACATACATATATAAACATGCACACTCACAACCATACAAATTGACACATCAATACCAACAAAAGATACATATCGAAACATCAGAACAAACAAAACATACACATAGAAACAACAACATCAACAAAACATACACATAGAAACAACAACAACAACAAAACATACACATAGAAACAACAACAAAACATACACATAGAAACAACAACATCAACAAAACATACACATAGAAACAACAACAAAACATACACATAGAAACAACAACAACAACAAAACATACACATAGAAACAACAACAAAACATACACATAGAAACAACAGCATCAACAAAACATACACATAGAAACAACAACAAAACATACACATAGAAACATCAACAACAACAAAACATACACATAGAAACAACAACAAAACATACACATAGAAACAACAACAAAACATACACATAGAAACAACAACAACAACAAAACATACACATAGAAACATCAACAACAACAAAACATACACATAGAAACAACAACAACAACAAAACATACACATAGAAACAACAACAACAACAAAACATACACATAGAAACAACAACATCAACAAAACATACACATAGAAACAACAACAACAACAAAACATACACATAGAAACAACAACATCAACAAAACACACATAGAAACAACAACATCAACAAAACATACACATAGAAACATCAACAACAACAAAACATACACATAGAAACAACAACAACAACAAAACATACACATAGAAACAACAACATCAACAAAACATACATATAGAAACAACAACAAAACATACACATAGAAACAACAACATCAACAAAACATACACATAGAAACAACAACAACAACAAAACATACACATAGAAACAACAACAAAACATACACATAGAAACAACAACATCAACAAAACATACACATAGAAACAACAACAACAACAAAACATACATAGAAACAACAACAACAACAAAACATACACATAGAAACAACAACAAAACATACACATAGAAACAACAACAAAACATACACATAGAAACAACAACAACAACAAAACATACACATAGAAACAACAACAAAACATACACATAGAAACAACAACATCAACAAAACATACACATAGAAACAACAACAAAACATACACATAGAAACAACAACAAAACATACACATATAAACAACAACAACAACAAAACATACACATAGAAACAACAACAAAACATACACATAGAAACAACAACATCAACAAAACATACACATAGAAACAACAAAAAAACATACACATAGAAACAACAACAAAACATACACATAGAAACAACAACAACAACAAAACATACACATAGAAACAACAACAAAACATACACATAGAAACATCAACAACAACAAAACATACACATAGAAACAACAACAACAACAAAACATACACATAGAAACAACAACAACAACAAAACATACACATAGAAACAACAACATCAACAAAACATACATATAGAAACATCAACAAAACATACACATAGAAACAACAACATCAACAAAACATACACATAGAAACAACAACATCAACAAAACATACACATAGAAACAACAACATCAACAAAACATACACATAGAAACAACAACAAAACATACACATAGAAACAACAACATCAACAAAACATACACATATAAACAACAACAAAACATACACATAGAAACAACAACATCAACAAAACATACATATAGAAACAACAACATCAACAAAACATACACATAGAAACAACAACAAAACATACACATAGAAACAACAACATCAACAAAACATACACATAGAAACAATAACAAAACATACACATAGAAACAACAACATCAACAAAACATACACATAGAAACAACAACATCAACAAAACATACACATAGAAACAACAACATCAACAAAACATACACATAGAAACAACAACAAAACATACACATAGAAACAACAACATCAACAAAACATACACATAGAAACAACAACAAAACATACACATAGAAACAACAACATCAACAAAACATACATATAGAAACAACAACATCAACAAAACATACACATAGAAACAACAACAAAACATACACATAGAAACAACAACATCAACAAAACATACACATAGAAACAACAACAAAACATACACATAGAAACAACAACATCAACAAAACATACACATAGAAACAACAACATCAACAATACATACACATAGAAACAACAACAAAACATACACATAGAAACAACAACATCAACAAAACATACACATAGAAACAACAACAAAACATACACATAGAAACAACAACATCAACAAAACATACACATAGAAACAACAACATCAACAAAACATACACATAGAAACAACAACAAAACATACACATAGAAACAACAACATCAACAAAACATACACATAGAAACATCAACATCAACAAAACATACATATAGAAACAACAACATCAACAAAACATACATATAGAAACAACAACATCAACAAAACATACACATAGAAACAACAACAAAACATACACATAGAAACAACAACATCAACAAAACATACATATAGAAACAACAACAAAACATACACATAGAAACAACAACATCAACAAAACATACATATAGAAACAACAACAAAACATACATATAGAAACAACAACATCAACAAAACATACATATAGAAACAACAACATCAACAAAACATACACATAGAAACAACAACATCAACAAAACATACATATAGAAACAACAACATCAACAAAACATACATATAGAAACAACAACATCAACAAAACATACACATAGAAACAACAACATCAACAAAACATACATATAGAAACAACAACATCAACAAAACATACATATAGAAACAACAACATCAACAAAACATACACATAGAAACAACAACATCAACAAAACATACACATAGAAACAACAACAAAACATACACATAGAAACAACAACATCAACAAAACATACATATAGAAACAACAACATCAACAAAACATACATATAGAAACAACAACATCAACAAAACATCACATAGAAACAACAACATCAACAAAACATACACATAGAAACAACAACATCAACAAAACATACACATAGAAACAACAACAAAACATACACATAGAAACAACAACATCAACAAAACATACATATAGAAACAACAACATCAACAAAACATACACATAGAAACAACAACATCAACAAAACATACATATAGAAACAACAACAAAACATACACATAGAAACAACAACAACAACAACAAAACATACACATAGAAACAACAACAAAACATACACATAGAAACAACAACATCAACAAAACATACACATAGAAACAACAACATCAACAAAACATACACATAGAAAAAACAACAAAACAAACACATATAAACAACAACATCAACAAAACATACACATAGAAACAACAACAAAACATACACATAGAAACAACAACATCAACAAAACATACATATAGAAACAACAACATCAACAAAACATACACATAGAAACAACAACATCAACAAAACATACATATAGAAACAACAACATCAACAAAACATACACATAGAAACAACAACATCAACAAAACATACATATAGAAACAACAACAAAACATACACATAGAAACAACAACATCAACAAAACATACATATAGAAACAACAACAAAACATACACATAGAAACAACAACATCAACAAAACATACATATAGAAACAACAACATCAACAAAACATACATATAGAAACAACAACATCAACAAAACATACACATAGAAACAACAACATCAACAAAACATACACATAGAAACAACAACATCAACAAAACATACACATAGAAACAACAACAAAACATACACATAGAAACAACAACATCAACAAAACATACACATAGAAACAACAACATCAACAAAACATACACATAGAAACAACAACATCAACAAAACATACACATAGAAACAACAACATCAACAAAACATACATATAGAAACAACAACAAAACATACATATAGAAACAACAACATCAACAAAACATACATATAGAAACAACAACATCAACAAAACATACATATAGAAACAACAACATAAACAAAACATACACATAGAAACAACAACATCAACAAAACATACATATAGAAACAACAACAAAACATACACATAGAAACAACAACAAAACATACACATAGAAACAACAACATCAACAAAACATACACATAGAAACAACAACATCAACAAAACATACACAAAGAAACAACAACATCAACAAAACATACATATAGAAACAACAACATCAACAAAACATACATATAGAAACAACAACATCAACAAAACATACATATAGAAACAACAACATCAACAAAACATACACATAGAAACTACAACATCAACAAAACATACACATAGAAACAACAACATCAAAAAAACATACACATAGAAACAACAACAAAACATACACATAGAAACAACAACAAAACATACACATAGAAACAACAACATCAACAAAACATACACATAGAAACAACAACATCAACAAAACATACACATAGAAACAACAACAAAACATACACATAGAAACAACAACAAAACATACACATAGAAACAACAACAAAACATACACATAGAAACAACAACATCAACAAAACATACATATAGAAACAACAACATTAACAAAACATACATATAGAAACAACAACATCAACAAAACATACATATAGAAACAACAACATCAACAAAACATACATATAGAAACAACAACATCAACAAAACATACACATAGAAACAACAACATCAACAAAACATACACATAGAAACAACAACATCAACAAAACATACACATAGAAACAACAACAAAACATACACATAGAAACAACAACATCAACAAAACATACACATAGAAAAAACAACAAAACATACACATAGAAACAACAACATCAACAAAACATACACCTAGAAACAACAACATCAACAAAACATACACATAGAAACAACAACAAAACATACACATAGAAACAACAACATCAACAAAACATACATATAGAAACAACAACAAAACATACACATAGAAACAACAACACCAACAAAACATACACATAGAAACAACAACAAAACATACACATAGAAACAACAACATCAACAAAACATACACATAGAAACAACAACATCAACAAAACATACACATAGAAACAACAACATCAACAAAACATACACATAGAAACAACAACAAAACATACACATAGAAACAACAACATCAACAAAACATACATATAGAAACAACAACATCAACAAAACATACACATAGAAACAACAACATCAACAAAACATACACATAGAAACAACAACAAAACATACATATAGAAACAACAACATCAACAAAACATACATATAGAAACAACAACATCAACAAAACATACACATAGAAACAACAACATCAACAAAACATACACATAGAAACAACAACAAAACATACACATAGAAACAACAACATCAACAAAACATACACATAGAAACAACAACATCAACAAAACATACATATAGAAACAACAACAAAACATACACATAGAAACAACAACATCAACAAAACATACACATAGAAACAACAACATCAACAAAACATACACATAGAAACAACAACAAAACATACACATAGAAACAACAACACCAACAAAACATACACAAAGAAACAACAACATCAACAAAACATACACATAGAAACAACAACAACAACAAAACATACATATAGAAACAACAACATCAACAAAACATACACATAGAAACAACAACATCAACAAAACATACATATAGAAACAACAACAAAACATACATATAGAAACAACAACAAAACATACACATAGAAACAACAACAAAACATACATATAGAAACAACAACATCAACAAAACATACATATAGAAACAACAACAAAACATACACATAGAAACAACAACAAAACATACACATAGAAACAACAACAAAACATACATATAGAAACAACAACAAAACATACACATAGAAACAACAACAAAACATACATATAGAAACAACAACAAAACATACACATAGAAACAACAACAAAACATACATATAGAAACAACAACAAAACATACACATAGAAACAACAACATCAACAAAACATACATATAGAAACAACAACATCAACAAAACATACACATAGAAACAACAACATCAACAAAACATACATATAGAAACAACAACATCAACAAAACATACATATAGAAACAACAACATCAACAAAACATACACAAAGAAACAACAACATCAACAAAACATACACATAGAAACAACAACATCAACAAAACATACACATAGAAACAACAACAAAACATACACAAAGAAACAACAACATCAACAAAACATACACATAGAAACAACAACATCAACAAAACATACATATAGAAACAACAACAAAACATACACATAGAAACAACAACATCAACAAAACATACACAAAGAAACAACAACATCAACAAAACATACACATAGAAACAACAACATCAACAAAACATACACATAGAAACAACAACATCAACAAAACATACACATAGAAACAACAACAACAACAAAACATACATATAGAAACAAAAACATCAACAAAACATACATATAGAAACAACAACATCAACAAAACATACACATAGAAACAACAACAAAACATACACATAGAAACAACAACAAAACATACACATAGAAACAACAACATCAACAAAACATACACATAGAAACAACAACAACAACAAAACATACACATAGAAACAACAACATCAACAAAACATACATATCGAAACCTCAATACCAACAAAACATACATATCGAAACATCAATACCAACAAAACATACTATATCAAACCTCAATACCAACAAAACATACATATCGAAACATCAATACCAACAAAACATACATATCGAAACATGAAGCAGGACAAAAATAATATATTACACAAATTGATGACTTTAATCACACAACGATATGTAATATTGATTGTACACTAATCCCATGTGATGTACATATTACAACGTACTGTATGTAGTAGTTTTCTGTTAATGGAAACATAGTTTCTGGGTAATGGATTCCATGTCGACGGAACACAAATAGTTTTGAAATCCGATAGGTAATAAAAACGTCATATTCAAATTGCTTCCGAGCACTACGGTAGAAACAGCGTGAAAACTCGATTTCTTTGGGATTGTCCACACACACACACACACACACACACACAAACACACTAAAATACAAAAATAAAGTGACCCTCGTGATGTCGTGCGTCAGAGTCTGGAAGACACCAATGGCAATAAATCAAGTCTATGTACGCTCAATAATGCCAGAGATGTGCATCAAAGACATTTATATGTTGCTAAATCTATTAGTTGCATTTACTTAATTAACTAATGCAAAAATCATATGATTTTGTCGCTTGTAAACCTCTAATGCGAGGTTTAAACCAAGTAATAGAAATAGATGTGCCTCTGGCTAGATCTGTGCAACAACATCTATATGTGTTTGTTCTCAAATAATTGAATTAATCATATGCTATTTCAGAGGTTCTCAAACCACAGATCAAATGCTTCTCTAATCAAGAAATTATCAAAACATGAACTTATGTTAATAAAATACATACAAGCCAAGATGCACGACATTGAGCACCTATGAGTCTTCCGGAGTGCTATGAAGGGAGCTCAGTAACCAATAACAAATAAACAGAATATATAAACATACAAAGTCACATATTTGTAACAAGAAAACAGCAAGTTTAACTAAATTATCCAGACAATGATATAAATCTCGTTTCATATTTAATAAATAAATAAATCATCAAATATCTTGTCCTGAGAGAGATGGGTGTCAATACTGTTACAACAGGACAAGAACGACATAGCAAACATGCACAAAGATTAAACAAATCTAACTGTCGTGTTGTGACGCTGGACGTTAATGGATTTGTTGAGGCGGAGATCATAGCACCTACAGACATATCCAATTCAAAATTGGTCTGTTGTGCCACTGAGAAAAGGCTGACATGACGACAGAGCACATACTGCAAGACTGCCAGTTGTTAGCAGGCCCGAGAAGCGAAACCTGGCCTGTTAACACATAGCTTCGTGAGAAGCTTTACGGAGAGACGGAGTCCCTAAAAACAACGGTACAATTCATAATAAAATTTGGTTCATCAGTCTAGGCGGGATCGACAAAGAGAGAGAGAGACATGTCCGAAGTGCTATTATGATAGTTCTCATATAACTGATTACTGATAACTGATTACTGATAACTGATTACTGATTACTGATTACTGATAACTGATTAACTGATTACTGATAACTGATTACTGATAACTGATTACTGATAACTGATTACTGATAACTGATTACTGATAACTGATAGCTGGTCTTGAGCAGAAAGTTGCCACCCTAACAGCCCTTCGGAATTTATATATTATCATATGTCCGCCTGCCCAGCGTGTTCGTAACGCGTTGAACGACGGTGACAAGCCCTCTGTGAATGCGGGTTCAATCCAGCGGGCTGACAGAAAAGCCACAGATTCTCCAGATTTACGGTGTTCATGGCACCGAACCGAAGGGTTACCTAGTACTTGACACCGAGCCGAAGAGATGAAAGCTCAAGTGCTTCTGGATAGGGAAAAAGAATTTTAAAAATAAAAAAATCTATATCATACACCTCAGCAACCGTTATGCTCCCTGCTCTTCCTCGTCTCTTATTTTCCGGATTCGTTTTTTTTCTATGTTTATTCTCTAACCAGTCGTGTCTTTTTATATGTCCAAAATACTCCAATTTTCTCATTCTTATTTGAAGCATCAGCCAGTTTTCTTTGATTGTGAGTTCTTTCTAAATAAGTATATTTGTTCTCTTCTCTGTTCATGATATGTAGATAACTCTTCTGTAACTTATGTTACAAAAATTACACACTTTGGACACATCAAGCGTCATGGTTGATGTCCTGGAAAGAACAATACTAGAAGGCAGGATCCCAGGACGCAGAGGCATACCAAGAAGAAGATGGCTACAAGATATTAAAGAAACCATGAATATAACCATCAACGAAGTGAGTGAACTGGCTAGAGACAGAGTGAATTTCAGATTTGCTGCAAAGAGAGCAACGTCCTATAAAGGATACGCACCTTGATGATAAACACTTATGTTCAAAAGCACACATATGTTTTTCCACTGTCTTGTTAAATGTCCATACTTCACAACCATACGTTGCTACTGGGAATATGCATGCTCTTAGTATTCTGATCTTTGTTTTCCTATCAGTTTCATTCATACTGTTTTTTTAATGTTTAATTTGTTTGTAAGATCCTATTTGTTCTACTTTTAATTTCATTCATCCCATTTCCATCTTTTTTTAGAGGTAAACCAAGATATTGTAAACTGTTCCCATTTTCAACTTTCTCTCCGTTGATAAAAATATCCTTTATCACGCTTGTATTAACTATTGTCATTATATTTGGTTTTGTCATATTGAGACATAGATTTTGTTTTTCATTTTCTCTTGTTATGTTATGTTATACGATCGACGTCACGGCACATTGGGCGGGCATTCCCATGCATGCTCTGTCCTCCGCTGCAGCAGCCATCCTAAAGTCTATTTGCTCACCGTACCCATGAGAAGTTGATTACTATATCTTCTCTCTCTACCACGAAGACGACACTGTCTGGCATGTCCACACTTAACGCCTAATTCTCGAACTCGTTCCAGTGTCTGAGACGTGTTCATGTCACATAATTGAGAGCGTACCTTTCTCTTGTATTTCCATTATTAATAACTCAGTCCCATTTTTGTGATGTATTATAACACGGTATAGTCAGCATGGGATGTTGACAGGAACACTGTATAGTCAGCATGTGATGTTGACAGGAACCCTTGTGTAGTCAGCATGTGATGTTGACAGGAACACTGTATAGTCAGCATGTGATGTTGACAGGAACACTGTATAGTCAGCATGTGATGTTGACAGGAACACTGTATAGTCAGCATGTGATGTTGACAGGAACACTGTCAGCATATCTTAGTTCAGGTATTTCTCTTCTTCCAATTATATATTTATCGTATTGTCTGTTTTGCTACCTTCTGTAACATTCCTTATGAAGTTTTCTGCATATATGTTAAACAAACAAGGCGACAAAATACAGCCTTGTCTGATTCTCTGCCTTATGTCAAACCATTCTGTTGTATCATTGCATGTTCTTACAGCCGCCATTTTATCTCTATAAAGTCTTCTTATGATCTGTATTGAAAAACATGAACTACGATACGCTGACGATACAGTGTTACTGTCAACATCACAAAAAGGGATTAATAAATTATTAGAAGTGAGATATAAAAGCGAAAAACAAAATCTATATCTCAATGTGGCCAAAAAAAAATGATGACAACAGATAAAACGAACATGACAAAAGATATTTTTATCAAAGGAGAGAAAGTAGAAAATGTGAACAGTTTTGAATATCTTGGTTCACTGCTAACAACAGATGGAAATGGGATGAAGGAAATTAAAGAAGAACAAACATGGCTTTACAAAAACATTAAACAACTCAAAACAGTATGGAACGGAACTGATAAGAAAACAAAGATCAGAATACTAAGAGCATGCATATTCCCATGACAACGTATGGGTGTGAAGCATGGACATTTAATAAAGCAGTGGAATAACATGTATGTGCTTTTGAATTTAAGTGTTACAGAAGAGCCCTTCGTATATCTTGGACAGAGAAGAGAACAAATAGATCTATCCTGAAAGAACTCAAAATCAAAGAAAACTGGCTGATTGTAAGAGAAAATTGAGATATTTTGAACATACAAAAAGACATGAAGGGCTGGAGATCATCGTGGATGGAGGCATACCGTCAAAGAGAAGAAGAGGAAGACCACGGAGAAGATGGATTCAGGACGTAACTGATGGTGTGAACATGCCGACATATATACTATCAGCAAAGTGCAGTAGTCACTGTCAAGAACAAAATTAAGTAGATATAGAATACATGAGAAAATGTTTGTTTAAAAACGAAATATTTCTTCATCAAAGATATGGAGACATTTATCGTCATCTAAATGTTAATAAGTTGATCATAGCCACTTGACTTCTTAACTTTTCTATTTTCATGTTTATTTACCATCATTTTCATCTCTCAGAACTAAATGACTTCTCTGAACTACGTTCATGAATCTCGTCTAAGTCTCTATCAGCTGCTTCTTCTAGTCTATTTTAATGTGTCCGAAATTAATTGAGTAGAATTAATACCCATTAACTTAATGAAAATCTTCATGTTTAAAACCCTTTAAAATCGAGATGTAAAACTGTTGAAATATCTGACGTAATCATACGTGTACACATCAGGTCAACAAATGGAGAACGAAATTAAGATTTAAGGAGATGTATATTGCGTTTTTTGGGAGTTTTTGTAGTTTTTTTTTTTTGGTGATTTAAAAAAAAAAAGAAAGTTTGACTGCTTTTGTTTGTCATTAAAAGTTCAGAAAAATTAAAAGATGATGGAAATAGGAATACTGATCTCTTCTATATATTAATAAAAGAAGTGATATTTGCTGAAATATTTTATCAAAATTATCTGCTAGCAAACATTGCCATGGCGATGCTAGCAGTAAAGTTGTTAATGGTTATTGGTTATTGGTTACTAAACTGACGTCATTGCACTCCGGGCAGACCCATAGGTGCTCAGTTTCCCCCAACAGATAACGAAGAGTATGCATACTGATGGTTCACGTGGCTCGCTGATTAAACACACCTCTCACTCTGCCTTTCAGGCATCCAGTTCGATCTGCACAACAGGTAACTACAAACTGCCTAAATCGCTTGATCGATTCAACATCGATTTTAGTGTTCTCATTCAACAGACAGTCGCGAAGAGACCGAAGAACATTCCTCTTATCCATCTTCAACTCCCCAACAATCGATGCTGTTGATGCAAGCCTGCCCGCTCTCTCATTACCGTAAACACCCGCATGCCCAGTGCAGTATATCCACGTAAGCCTCTGGAGGATAAAAACTGCTATAAAC
The DNA here is from genome assembly GCA_020796225.1 of Arion vulgaris. Lineage (NCBI taxonomy): Eukaryota > Metazoa > Mollusca > Gastropoda > Stylommatophora > Arionidae > Arion > Arion vulgaris. The sequence goes on along the minus strand of CM036764.1, from coordinate 45,220,287 downwards.
GACAACCAGTCATACCGAATCCTGCCCTTCTGGATCTTGTGAAGCATCGACTGAGAGTCAGATACAACAACGGTAAAGTTGTAGTATATGAGAACTGATATTTCTTTATATACAATATTATTCATGTCAATATTGGAACACTTTCTGCATATAGTTTTCCTGGTTGTCAGCCCTCAACCACAAGTTATTTGAATAACTTGAGAAGTTCTTGTTCTTGACATTATAGCAACAATTCTTATAGCTGATTTGCATAAACAAATCCCAACTTAATCAACAAATATAGCAACAATTCTTATAGCTAATTGGAATAAACAAATCCCAACTTAATCAACAAATATAGCAACAATTCTTATAGCTAATTGGAATAAACAAATTCGGACTTAATAAACAAATATAGCAACAATTCTTATAGCTAATTGGAATAAACAAATCCCAACTTAATAAACAAATATAGCAACAATTCTTATAGCTAATTGACATAAACAAATCCCAACTTAATAAACAAATATAGCAACAATTCTTATAGCTAATTGGAATAAACAAATTCGGACTTAATAAACAAATATAGCAACAATTCTTATAGCTAATTGGAATAAACAAATTCGGACTTAATAAACAAATGTTGAACACTGCTGCTACATTTTGATTGAGCTAATTAAAGTGACATTCAACCGGAACTTATCGTTTGTAGATATGGATAGTTATAACCTGGAGTGAGCCTCTCTATAAGCCTTGTCTTTCATTCTTTTCTCCAGTCCTGATTTGCTATCCAGCTTCAAGGTAAAAAGAGATTTCTAGAACCAGTTTTTTGTGTGCGTTTCATAAACAGTGTCTTTCGATGCCTCTCTTATCTCTGAGGTCCACCTTTTGCGTGGCCGGTCTTTTGTTTTGTATCTTTCCTTACTATGATTAAATGAGTTTGAAATCACATGCTGTGCAGGCAAGACTTTGCGCTTGAGGAGATCTTCTTCCTCTTCTTTGCGTTCGTTTTTACGACCAATTTTAATCACTCTTTGTGATATGTTTGATCTTTGCCAAGAACGTGTATACGTTGCACATTGGTTTGGTAGGACGCTAAACACATATACTTCTACACGTTTAGGACATGTGCATCCGATTTAAACCAAACCTCCTTAGTCGCCTCTTACGACATGCGTGACAGGTAACAGTGGTTCTATTCTTTACACCCCAAATGTGGGCCCTGGTACCCATTCGGTCGCGCATGAGGAGCAAAGTGAGAAGTATAAGCAGTGAGACAAGGGAACCATCAGCATGCATACTCTTCGTTGTCTGCTATGTGATATAAATCGGTTAAATGACTTCATAGTTTTATAACGTCGATTAAGTCACGAATAACTATATTTACATACAACTGTTTGATCTGATAATTATATAGCAACAAAACAATCAATGTTATGTGAATTATAGAATATTGTTTTCCCTGGACAGACCATGTTTGTGTTTGAGCGTGCTATCTGACTGTATTGTTGTATATCGGTGACAAGCTGAGATCTAAATGTAACACAAAGCCTGTCTAACATTAATAATTTAAAAATTGTAATACCACCACCACCACCATTGTGATATTAATCTTGTTATCGTTTTCTATACATTTTCTGTTCCCGCCCTATCATAACGTTCACTTCTGTGACAAAGTGTCCTAATAATTCTTAAACAATAGTTCTACCTTATCATTTGCATGTTCATTTCATAGTTACATAGATAATCGAAGTCATTATTCGGTTAAGTGTTGTTTATTTGGATAATGTTTTATGTGCATCAAAGATTGATATAACATAGTGTTTCATGCATGATTGAACATGCTTTTATTAATGTGATATCAACTTGTTCTGACAAATTATCATCCAATCTTGTAGAATTAGAAAGCTGGCTAAAATTGCTTGATTTTATGCTTGGTTAAACACCGGATACGCATGCACTTAGTGATTACAGCTGTACATGTGTACTGTTTGATCTCAAGAGTGCGAATAGAAAGCTGTGTTATGGCAGCGGAGGAGGAACTCGAGAGGTGATACAAATATAATGGAAAATCACAAGGACCAGCTGCTAGAACTAGAAAGTTTGTAGCGAACATTTAAAATGTTGGAAATATAATATTAAACAATAATGATAACAAATGGTAATTGATAAACAAGAAAGGAAAGTCGTAAATAAAATATATATGAAGAAACGATTGAAAGGAATATACGTTTCTCACAATATGGGAAAATATGGACAAACGATAAGAATTAATAGAACAAAATGAAATTTCTTTTTCAACAGAGGGAGAGTGTAGAATGCCACAGAGGGATAATGTAGATATCCACAGTGGGAGACACAGTCTGGATCACACACGAAACACCAGAAGATTGGAGAACTGTAATAATAGTTCATGCCTAGAAGAAGAAAGTTAGAAAAAAGTAATCTACGAAATATAGAGAAAAAGCGTTAATGAGCCACACCGGAAAAATATTGTAAAGTACGCGAAAAAAAGCTGCGCCATATCATCGAGCCACAAACAGGATTCAGGAAGAATGAAAGCTGTATAAACGCAATATTCGCTCTCAGGCAGTAAGTTGAAAGGACTGTCAAATCTGAAAAAAAACACCTGCACGTTGAGTTTGTACACCAGGAAAAAACGTTCGAACGCGTAGACAGAAACAAGTTGTGGAAAGTATTGTCAAACTATAGGATTAATGACCACTTAATTAATCTATACAAAATCATCTATATAAACAGCCAGTGTACAGTTAGAACAAACCAAACACAAGTCTATCAGAAACGTTCCACGTTGGACAGGAGTAAGACAATGATGCGTACTATCACCGCTGCTGTTCATCACAAATATCGTTCAATCTGTAAAACTGCTTACATTTGTGAAGAAAACAACATTGGCGAACTCAAACGAATTTCTGTTTGCAGTCAACCAGCCAATCATATCAACAGAGGAACAGATACAGCAACACATTAACAGACTCCAGTTAACATTCAATGAATACAATATGAGAATAAACATCGACAAAACCGAAGTAATGACATTTGCTAGAGAGGAAACACCACCAATAGCAAAACACACCACAACGACAAACGCCCATTAAAACAAAACAAAGACTTCACATACCCAGGAGCAGTTTTTCAGCAAACGGAAGAATAACTAAAGAAATCCAACATAGATGCAACAAAGCAAATCAAACAGTAGAAAAATGGCGCCAATTTTAAAATGCAATCATATCACTATAAACACAAAAAGAGCATTGTTCAACACAATCGGTCTTCCAACATTATGCTATCAGTGCCAACCTGGACGCTGACATTAAATAACAGAAGAAAACTAGTCACAACAGAAATGAAGTGTCTACGCAAAATGTTGGGAGTAACAAGTAGAAACCGGTTTAGAAATGAAGACATCAGGTAGAAAGTGGGTACAACATCAGTACTGAACTTCATCAAGAAACAACAAATTATATGTTTCGCCACATAAGTAGATTACCAACAGACAGTTCGCACAAACAGCAATGTTACTCGGTACAGTGGAAACAAAGTGAAAGGCCGGCAACTAAAGTAACAGATCCAAAGTTAATGAAGCGACAAAAAGTCGCACTAGAAATCGCCTAGTATCAAAATTCTTAACCTGAGTTAGACTTGATGACGCAAAAAAAGTATATGAATGCGCACACAAAAGCCCGTTCTAGAAAGTCTCTTCTTGACCTGGTGTGAGACAAATCTGTATTGAGAAAAGAAAGATGAGACAATGCTAGTAGCTCGCTCCAGAGATGTTCTGATCTGACCTGTATCTCGCTACAAGCAAACTGTCTTGAGAATGTTGTATCAAGTTACAGCAAGAAACGCATTTTGACTGACTTGCTTGTATCTCGTTCACATCAAGAAACGTTACTGACTGACTTGCTTGTATCTGTCTTCATCAAGAAACGTCTTTGACTGACTTGCTTGTATCTCGTATACATCAAGAAACGTCTTTGACTGACTTGCTTGTATCTCGTTCACATCAAGAAACGTTACTGACTGACTTGCTTGTATCATCGTCTATTGCACATCAGAAACGTTACTGACTGACTTGCTTGTATCTCGTCTACTCAAGAAACGTCTTTGACTGACTTGCTTGTATCTCGTTCACATCAAGAAACGTCTTTGACTGACTTGCTTGTATCTTGTTCACATCAAGAAACGTTACTGACTGACTTGCTTGTATCTCGTCTATTGCAAGAGACGAGGGTTCAACATCTCCTCTCAACTGATTCCCGGTCCTCTTGTGTGTTGTTTCTTTGCGGTATTTTTGCCTTTTCTTATCTTATTTTAAGACAAAATTCATTTTTAAAGAAATTAAATAACATTCCAATCCACATTTTCATTATCTTCAAAATTACATCTGGGACCATCACCGACACAGGGCCGTGACTGCTATGATGCAGAGAGGCGGTCGCATAAGGCGGCACCGTAAGAGGGCCGGCATAAGCAGCAAAATCAAAATTACAATTGAAGGTTATTTTAAATAACAAAAATTTAAGGGGTGGCATTTCGAAGACTTGCACCATACTGAGAAAACATACCGCACGTTTCTGACCGGCACTACAGAGTTGGTGCACTGCCACTAAGATCGTCACGTGTAAGAAAGAGATCTGAGTCTACATGGTTATTCACCAAAGTGCAATGATAATAATCCTATCAATAAATCAAGACCGAACTAATTATTATTTTACAACAAACAGTTATAATTCTATACAACACAACTGAATTTATGTAGAGTAAATATGTTTTTCTATAGAACGCAACTGAATTTATGTAGAGTAAATATGTTTTTCTATAGAACGCAACTGAATTTATGTAGAGTAAATATGTTTTTCTATAGAACACAACTTAATTTATGTAGAGTAAATATGTTTTTCTATAGTTCATAATAGTACATGTACAGAAAACAAGTATAATATTGTTATCACATATTGTTTTTTTCATTTATCACATATTTATCACATTTATCACATATTTATCACATATTTATCACATATTTATCACATATTTATCACATATTTATCACATATTTATCACATATTTATCACATATTTATCACATATTTATCATATATTTCATGAGCCATTATACAACAACAAAAACAAGAACGAAAATCCAGTCCTTCGAAACTAAATGCTACAGAAAGATCCTACGAATACCATGGACAGAAAAAAGAAAGAACACTGATGTCCTGAAAGAACTAAATGTTAAAGACAATTTGCTGATAATCAACATACTATACAGAAAAATTAGATACTTTGGTCACATCAAGCGTCACGTAGGCCTGGAAAGAACAATACTAGAGGGCAGGGTCCCAAGACGCAGAGGCAGACCAAGAAGAAGATGGCTACAAGATATTAAAGAAACCATGAATATGACCATCGACGAAGTGGTTGAACTGGCTAGAGACAGTTAATTTAAGCTGCGCTGCAAAGAGAGCAACGTTCTATAAAGGATACGCACCTTGATGATGATGATTGTCTTTTAAATAACAGTCATTGTTCATTCGACGGCACATAAGTAGTATGTCTATTATTAGTTCTAATTGACAACTCCAAATATAAAACATAATTTAAATTTATTCTTACCTTCTAACTATTGAAGTATTTTGAATTATACTCGCCCGAGTGGTTACCGGGTCCAAATTTGGGGTGTAAAGAATAGAACCACTGTTACTTGCCACGTATGTCGTAAGAGGCGAATAAGGAGGTTTGGCTTAATTCGGATGCATGTGTCCGCTAGGGAATGCTAACCCGAAACAAATGCTTGCAGAAAACGGATGCACCAGGCCGTAAGGTGCATAACATGGTGCAATGACCCCTCACAATGAGGAATGGGATAACGGTTTCTACGGTCGCCAATCTGCCTCGGAGATTTAGTCACGCAGTAAGAATGTTAGACCTACCATCACGAGGGTGGCCAAAACTTACTGCGGGAAGAGGTTGGCACAAACGGGAAGCAGAAATCATAGGAATTATATCCTACAGAACTGTTCCAAGTATGCAGACTGGAGAAGAATATAACTAACGTTACTGACTGACGTGCTTGTATCTCGTCTATTGCAAGAAACGTTACTGACTGACTTGCTTGTATCTCGTCTATATCAAGAAACGTCTTTGACAGACTTGCTTGTATCTCGTATACATCGAGAAACGTTACTGACTGACTTGCTTGTATCTTGTTCACATCAAGAAACGTTACTGACTGACGTGCTTGTATCTCGTCTATTGCAAGAAACGTTACTGACTGACTTGCTTGTATCTCGTATACATCAAGAAACGTCTTTGACTGACTTGCTTGTATCTCGTTCACATCAAGAAACGTCTTTGACTGTGGCATTTCGAAGACTTGCATCATACTGAAAAGCATACCGTACGTTTCTGACCGGCACTACAGAGTTGGTGCACTACACCTAAGATCGTCACGTGTAAGAAAGAGATCTGAGTCTACATGGTTATTCACCAAAGTGCAATGTAATAACCCTATCAATAAATCAAGACCGAACTAATTATTATTTTGCAACAAACAGTTATAATTCTATACAACACAACTTAATTTATGTAGAGTAAATATGTTTTTCTATAGAACGCAACTGAATTTATGTAGAGTAAATATGTTTTTCTATAGAACGCAACTGAATTTATGTAGAGTAAATATGTTTTTCTATAGAACGCAACTGAATTTATGTAGAGTAAATATGTTTTTATAGAACGCAACTGAATTTATGTAAGTAAATATGTTTTCATAGAACGCAACTGAATTTATGTAGAGTAAATATGTTTTTCTATAGTTCATAATAGTACATGTACAGAAAACAAGTATAATATTGTTATCACATATTGTTTTTTTCATTTATCACATATTTATCACATTTATCACATATTTATCACATATTTATCACATATTTATCACATATTTATCACATATTTATCACATATTTATCACATATTTATCACATATTTATCACATATTTATCACATATTTATCATATATTTCATGAGCCATTATACAACAACAAAAACAAGAACGAAAATCCAGTCCTTCGAAACTAAATGCCTCAGAAAGATCCTACGAATACCATGGACAGAAAAAAAGAAAGAACACTGATGTCCTGAAAGAACTAAATGTTAAAGACAATTTGCTGATAATCAACATACTATACAGAAAAATTAGATACTTTGGTCACTCAAGCGTCATAGGATTGGAGAGAACAATATTAGAGGGCAGGGTCCCAAGACGCGAGGCAGACCAAGAAGAAGATGGCTACAAGATATTAAAGAAACCATGAATATGACCATCGACGAAGTGGTTGAACTGCTAGAGACAGTTAATTTAAGCTGCGCTGCAAAAACAACGTTCTAAAGGATACGCACCTTGATGATGATGATTGTCTTTTAAATAACAGTCATTGTTCATTCGACGGCACATAAGTAGTATGTCTATTATTAGTTCTAATTGACAACTCCAAATATAAAACATAATTTAAATTTATTCTTACCTTCTAACTATTGAAGTATTTTGAATTATACTCGCCCGAGTGGTTGCCGGGGTCCAAATTTGGGGTGTAAAGAATAGAACCACTGTTACTTCCACGTATGTCGTAAGAGGCGAATAAGGAGGTTTGACAATTCGGATGCATGTCCGCTAGGGAATGCGAACCCGAAACAAATGCTTGCAGAAAACGGATGCACCAGGCCGTAAGGTGCATAACATGGTGCAATGACCCCTCACAATGAGGAATGGGATAACGGTTTCTACGGTCGCCAATCTGCCTCGGAGATTTAGTCACGCAGTAAGAATGTTAGACCTACCATCACGAGGGTGCCAAAACTTACTGCGGGAAGAGGTTGGCTCAACAGGAAAGCGAAATCATAGAATTATATCCTACAGAACTGTTCCAAGTATGCAGACTGAAAGAATATAACTAACGTTACTGACTGACGTGCTTGTATCTCGTCTATTGCAAGAAACGTTACTGACTGACTTGCTTGTATCTCGTCTATATCAAGAAACGTCTTTGACAGACTTGCTTGTATCTCGTATACATCGAGAAACGTTACTGACTGACTTGCTTGTATCTTGTTCACATCAAGAAACGTTACTGACTGACGTGCTTGTACCCGTCTATTGCAAGAAACGTTACTGACTGACTTGTTATCTCGTATACATCAAGAAACGTCTTTGACTGACTTGCTTGTATCTCGTTCACATCAAGAAACGTCTTTGACTGTGGCATTTCGAAGACTTGCATCATACTGAGAAAACATACCGTACGTTTCTGACCGGCACTACAGAGTTGGTGCACTACCACTAAGATCGTCACGTGTAAGAAAGAGATCTGAGTCTACATGGTTATTCACCAAAGTGCAATGATAATAATCCTATCAATAAATCAAGACCGAACTAATTATTATTTTGCAACAAACAGTTATAATTCTATACAACACAACTTAATTTATGTAGAGTAAATATGTTTTTCTATAGAACGCAACTGAATTTATGAAGTAAATATGTTTTTCTATAGAACGCAACTGAATTTATGTAGAGTAAATATGTTTTTCTATAGAACGCAACTGAATTTATGTAGAGTAAATATGTTTTTCTATAGAACGCAACTGAATTTATGTAGAGTAAATATGTTTTTCTATAGAACGCAACTGAATTTATGTAGAGTAAATATGTTTTTCTATAGTTCATAATAGTACATGTACAGAAAACAAGTATAATATTGTTATCACATATTGTTTTTTTCATTTATCACATATTTATCACATTTATCACATATTTATCACATATTTATCACATATTTATCACATATTTATCACATATTTATCACATATTTATCACATATTTATCACATATTTATCACATATTTATCACATATTTATCATATATTTCATGAGCCATTATACAACAATAAAAACAAGAACGAAAATCCAGTCCTTCGAAACTAAATGCTACAGAAAGATCCTACGAATACCATGGACAGAAAAAAAAAAAGAACACTGATGTCCTGAAAGAACTAAATGTTAAAGACAATTTGCTGATAATCAACATACTATACAGAAAAATTAGATACTTTGGTCACATCAAGCGTCACGTAGGATTGGAGAGAACAATATTAGAGGGCAGGGTCCCAAGACGCAGAGGCAGACCAAGAAGAAGATGGCTACAAGATATTAAAGAAACCATGAATATGACCATCGACGAAGTGGTTGAACTGGCTAGAGACAGTTAATTTAAGCTGCGCTGCAAAGAGAGCAACGTTCTATAAAGGATACGCACCTTGATGATGATGATTGTCTTTTAAATAACAGTCATTGTTCATTCGACGGCACATAAGTAGTATGTCTATTATTAGTTCTAATTGACAACTCCAAATATAAAACATAATTTAAATTTATTCTTACCTTCTAACTATTGAAGTATTTTGAATTATACTCGCCCAGTGGTTGCCGGGCCCAAATTTGGGGTGTAAAGAATAGAACCACTGTTACTTGCCACGTATGTCGTAAGAGGCGAATAAGGAGGTTTGGCTTAATTCGGATGCATGTGTCCGCTAGGAATGCTAACCCGAAACAAATGCTTGCAGAAAACGGATGCACCAGGCCGTAAGGTGCATAACATGGTGCAATGACCCCTCACAATGAGGAATGGGATAACGGTTTCTACGGTCGCCAATCTGCCTCGGAGATTTAGTCACGCAGTAAGAATGTTAGACCTACCATCACGAGGGTGGCCAAAACTTACTGCGGAAGAGGTTGCTCAAACGGGAAGCAGAAATCATAGGAATTATATCCTACAGAACTGTTCCAAGTATGCAGACTGGAGAAGAAAGAGGTGGCCCACTTACACTAGCGTCCAAGACAAATTGTATGGCGTGGCTGATAATCTGAGGCAGACGGCTGCCTTTGTTAGATAATCCGAAACCCCAATCTAGTGAGAACGCAGAAGACAAACTGTATAGCGTGGCTGATAATCTGAGGCAGACGGCTGCCTTTATTAGATAATCCGAAATCCCAATCTAGTGAGAACGCAGAAGAAGAAGAATTATACTGACGTATAAATGTAATAGAACATTTCGAGAATAACTTCTCAAAGCGTTCAAGATTTTCAGAAAATAACGTTACATTTTTCCGATTTGGTATTTGCCTGTCGTGGCGACATCGCGATTAGTGGTATAGTTTCCAACACAAATACAACAACAAGATATCTTCTTTAAATTGTAATGCGATTAATGAACAGCAAATGAAATATACGCTCAAAATGAAAACTAGGAAATAACTTTGAAACAATAAACATTGTAATTGAAAGCGATAATTGTTACTCATTTAGTGGATTCATTGCATGTAGTAACCATTTAGTAAATCTGCAGGTTTGGGGAATTTACACCCTTTTTACTCCCTTTCTCTTTTTTTTTCTTTCTTTTTTCTTTGCCCTTGTTTGTCTGTTTACCTTTTTTTGTCCATCTGTTTTTCTCTCTCTTTCGCCTCTTTTTTCCCCCGCCCTTTCCCTCGTTAAAATAGCCATGAATGCAGCGTTCAATATTGGGGGTTTTTGAAATTTTTTTCCATTTTAATTTTAATCATCTGGGAGGATTAATGAAAAACCCGTCCTTTCTCTCTCTCTCTCCTTTTTCTCTTTTTTCTCCCCTTTTGTTTTTTTCGCTAAAAAAAAAGAATAATACTGATTCAAATAAACCCTTTTGAAATCATTTTTGATATTTTAAACCCCTTTGATGAGATCAGGGGGAGCGAGAAGGGATAGACACTGGATGAATTTTGACCATCATTTAATAACATCAAATGTGGGCACCAATTTGATCTTTTGGGAAGGTGAGAGCCTTCAAAACAACGTATGGACAATCATATACATTTGGGAAAAAAATTCAGAGCAGCCCCATTAAAAGGGAATTACGACGCTCGGACTTAAAAGTTCAACCGATTCCACTGTTATAGAAATTTAAAAAATGGCTAAATAAAAAAAAGAAAACAATGAGGTTTTTTTCCCCCCAAAACGTTCCCTACTTGTAAACCCAAAAAATAAGGGAAAAAAAACTCTTTAATTGTTCTCCCAAAACGCAAACCCTACTTGAAAAACCAAAATAAGGGAAGAAAACGTTTGTAATTGTTCTCCCAAAAACGAAAACCTATTTGAAAACCCAAAAAATAATGTGAAGAAAACGTCTTGAAAATTGTTCCCCCCAAAACGCTACCTACTTGTAAACCAAAAAAAGTGAAAAAAAACTTTCCGTAATTTTTCCCTCCCAAACGCTACCTATTTTAAAAAAACCCAAAAAATTTAATTAAAGAAAAAACGCCCTTAAATTTGGGTTCCCCCCAAAACCCCACCTACTTGTAAACCAAAAAATTGAAAAAAAACGTTTGAAATTTTTCCCCAAAAAACCTACCCATTTTAAAAACCCGAAATTGAAGAAAAACGTCCTGAATTGTTTTTCACCAAACCCCACCTACTTGTAAACCAAAAATAAGGGAAGAAAAATCCGAATTGTTCTCACCAAAACGCTACCTACTTGAAAAACCAAAAAAATAATGGAAGAAACGTCCTGAAATTTGGGGTAAGACTTTGGGGTTTGGGACAAGAAATATTTTCAAATGAGTGTCAAACTATCGTATATATAACTTTTTATAGTTTTGGCCTTTATTTCAAACCCAAAGAGCATTTTGTTCAAACTCCACGGCGGGGTTTTTGGGAAAGAAAATTTAAATTTTTTTTACGAACGAAAAAAAAGACCTCACCTTCAGAAAGAACGAAAAATTGAAGGGGGTTGTTGGGGAAAATCGATCCCTTTTTTATGTTGATGGCTGTCCTTTAAAAGATATGTCACGTTTTTAACATAGGGAGTTAACGACCACAAAATATATAGGGCCCTTTTCGTTTTTAAAAGCCCGTCATTTGGGGCAAGTATGACAATTTGGGATTTTTCGCTTGTTCTTTGTTTTTTCATTTTCATACATGTCTTTTTCCAAAAGACTTTTGCGCCATTGTGCAATATGGCTTTCCATAAACTCGCATCACCCTTTTTTTTCCCATGTTCTGGGCCCCCAAGAAAAGGTTTTCATTGATGTTTTAGAAAATTTTTAACTGAGAAGGGTCTGTCAAAGCCTCTTTTCCCCCCGGGTTAAAGGGAACAACATTTTTTTTAGTTTTGGAAAAGTTTTCATTTTTCCACATGCCCCAACCACAATGTCCACTGCTAAAGATGGAAGGCAGGTTTAAGTTGCAGTAATGCAGAGTTGGTTATCTTGTCGTACCACCGGGATGTTCATAATTTTTGGGGGGAGACATCGAAGGGGGGGGAGTTGCTCCCCCCGTGTCTTGAGAGGTTGTCCTTTTTTTCGGGAGCCGAAGAAAAAACCAATTGCTCGGGGCCGATATTTTTGGGAATTTTTCGTCTGTAATGTCAGGGGGGTTTTGCCCCATGCCTGCTTTGATAGTTTGCCAAATTTTAAAAGCTGCACTTCCTATACGAGCGTTGTTTTTATCAAGAGAAAGGCTGGAAAAGCCCAGGGGACCCAAGATAAAAAACAAATATATACTAAAGGTAAATACAATTGAATCTATCTATCAAATCCTATGAATATCCTGATTATCCTTTTAAATCCCCTTGATTACCCCATTACTACCCTTTACTCTACCCCATGAAAAACCTTATTCAATCCTGATTAACACATAAGGTTTTCAAAATAGATTTTTTTAAATTGCTGTTTTTGGGGTTTTTCACAATTTTTTTCAAAAACCAAAAATTTTTCCCGACGCGTTCCATTCTTTCCAGGTTTTTAGCCGGCCTTTTTAACCCCGTTTATGCCCATCGATGTCCGTACTGGCATACGATATATATGATTAATAAAATTTTCCATTTTTTGTCTTGTAATTGTCCCCTGTGCGATGCCCAGTTTTTTTTATTTTAAGAGATCTTTTTCTTTTGTATTTGACCAGAATATTTTCGGATTTTCCTAACCATTTATTTTCTTTTTCCCCTTTGGATCCCGGCCTAGACTGATGAGCCAATTTTTATCTTTTAATTTTTACTGGGGTTTGACTTTTTCCCTCCAAAATTTTCCCGGAAGCCGGGTGTTTTTGTCAGGTTTCTTTTTTAAACCCTCAATCCGTTGACAACCCAAAAAACGTGTTTGCCGTCATGTCCGCCTTTTGCATGGGCACAGGCAAAGGGCCTATTTTGAACTTTTGCCAAAAGGGCGCGTAGCTTGTTGGGGCCCAGTACGAGGCGAAGTATGGCAACTTTTCCCAGGGACAGCCCCATAGTATCTGTAAATTTTGGGAAATGCTGGGGAACCCATTTATTTTGAAATGTTTTCATCTTGTGTTTTTTGGGGGGGTAAGTTTCCATCACTAACTACTTAAATTAATTTCCAATGACACTGTTTCTACATTTTTTAAAAAGTTTTGTTTTTAGATTAAATTTTTTATTTAGATTTTGTTGAGCTTAAAAACGAAAGGGGTTTGATTTGCTGTTTTGAGCCTTCCAATTATGGGGTTTTTTTTTTTGAATCAAATCCTCCCATACGGGGAAAACATACCAGGTATACACAATGTTGAACTTTTTTTTGATTTTTTTTTGAAAACACAATTTGTTTTCTGTTTTTTGATTTTTCCCTCATTACTTTTGTTTATGCAATATTAATTTTGAGTCCATTGTTTGAGATATTCTAAAAAGTGTATTTATTTTCGATTGAGAACTTTCTTATCAACTGCCCAAAAAACAGACAAATATTGTCAGCATAATTAAATTTTTCAAGTACTGAGGAACCATAAATGTCTTTGATGTAATTATTTTCCCCTCATCACCCAAAGTCTATGGCAATGCTAAAACGAATAGCGAAAGAATACACCACTTTTCAACGGGAGTCTAACTCACTTTTTGGGATCTTGATGTACTCGGGTCAGAACGGTTTTGAAAACTACGGGACAGTGAAGGTCTGAATATAATGCTTTAATCACACCACTATTTTTATTGGCTTTCCCAAATGTTGAGTATCTTTCACAAACTATGATGTACAAACCTTAAAGGAAAATGACAACGAATATAAAAAAAAAGACTTTGGGAAGAGCTGCAAAGGGTTCAAAAAAAGAGGGGAAAACCCCAAAGGGAGATCCTGAAACGAATTTTTTGCTGGAGAGAGGCAAAAAATTTTTATTTCAGTTTCATAGGGGGAGATTGTTTATTTGCCCGGGGGATAGTTTCCGGTACTGAGAAATTATTTGAGTTGAATCACAAAAACACGGGAGCAAACATTAGGACTAACAGCAACCAGGGACAACAAACTTTTTCCCTAACAAAAGAAAATATCATTTTTAAGATTTTTTTAATTTATATTGGGAGGCAATAGAACATCGATGTAAGCACTGAGGGATATAATATCTTTACATTGATAGACAGACAGATAGGGGAAACGGGGAGGAAAGGGAAATGAAACAGGGCTGCAAGAAGCAGACACCCAGATAGACGCAAAAGATAGACAGACATATTGATGGGATTTTAAATATTACACAGAGAAATTAAAAGTTCTCAGAAGTAGTTTGAAATTGCTTTTAAAAGCAATAGAATTGTTCAAAATTAAAAACCTGGTGTGGGAAAAAACCGGATATGATTTGCATACAAGATGTGACCCCTTTTCAAACCTTTCTTTTTAGCAAGTCAACCCCTCGTCACGCTCTAATTATTTGGGAAAATTTCTGATTCCCTTTTGGGGGATCTTCCTTGGTTAGCGGCTGCATAAAGGAAACTAAAATAAAAAAGGGAGTGCTCATCACAAAAAAAAAACCACCCCCACGTCAGCCCCCTTCAACTTATTTATATCGGTGTCTCAGACTCCGCCAACTCACACGAGATTATAGGACATGGGGGGGGGCGGGGAAAAACAAACCGGATATAGTTATTCTGTTGTTTAAAAACCCATCAAATTTTTTTTCTTTTATATTTGTTTAAAGATTTTAGTTGTTGACTACCAAAAAGGTTTTTAAAAGACTTGTTACAGATTTTGGTTAATATTTACGTTTTTGGGATTAGGGTTCAGACTTACGTAGTTGACAATGTTACAGGCTTCATAGTTGATCACTTTTAAGACTTCTGTTCAGACTTTTGTTATATATTTCGTTACAGATTTACGTTGTTGCCCAAGTTACAGCCCCCGTTACAGACTTACTTTTGTTGATCACCGTTACAGATTTACGTTGAAAACCCCCGACAGACCGATAACACGTTCCAACCTTTTTGATTTACGGTTGACCCCTTTTCCATAAAGAACAACAGCCCCCAAAGTCTTTAAAAAGAACAAGATAATGACAGTTCCGCTATTTCCCAAGATACGGGCCCGATAACTTACAACCCATCCCCCCAAAAATATCTTTTTTTCCCAAACTTGTTTTCCCCCTTACAGCGTCGGGGTCAAGAAGTGATTTCAAAACGGGCCGTTTTAGATATTTCTTTCGTCGCCTATGTTATCTCTGAGGTCCATTTTGGGGGGCCCTTTTCCCTTTTTGCTTTGCCCCCATTGTATCGGGAGCAGCATTGCTCTTGGGGGGCACTTCTGTTTAATTTATTTTACGGGCCAAAACCATTTAATTTGTTTTTTTGATGAATTTCCAGAAACCTGATGTTGTACCCACTTTTTCCGGGGATGTCCCATTTCAACCGGCCCTTCTTTGTTAAATCAGCATTCTGCGTATACACTTCATCTCTGTCGTGACTAGTTTTTTTTTATGATTTGTTGTCAGTGTCCAGGTTTGGAAAGGTAGCATAAGGGGAGAGAAAAATTGTGTGGGAACATTGCTTTTTTTTGGTTCAGGGACATTTTTACATTTTAAAATTGGCCATTTGTCCTATCGTTTAATTTGTTTTGTTGCATCTTTTTGAATTTATTAGTCATTCCCATTTGCTGAAAAAATGCTCCTGGAAAAGTGTGAAGTTTTTTTACTTTTTTTAATGGGAAAATTGTCGTTTTAGGTATTAAAGTGTTTTTCTCTGACGAATGTCATTATTTCTTTTGGGAATGTTTTTCCTTTTACTGTATTCAACATGAAAACGGGAGTCTGTTAGTCCCCACAAAACAATTGAACGTATCAGTAATTTTGGCTGCAGGATATTTTGGGAAAAAAACTTTTTAAAATTAAAAATCAGGCCAAAAAAAAACAGGTCTACTAAAAGACCAACTAAATACTTTTCCGAGAGATAAACTGTATTCCAAGATAACAGGCTTGAACTAGAGAAGAAAAAAACCTGGGAGAGCTTTGGGTTTTAAAAAAAACTTTTCCATATTGCTCCTCAATAGAGGACCCCTGGTATTTGGGCACGAGAGACAAACACCCAAAATTTACGTCACAAAAAATAAAAATAATTAACTTCTGTTATAGTTAAAGGGTTTGCAAAATCCTTTTTCCGTCTTTTGGGCAATGCCCTCAGGAATGAAAATTTATTTTTCAGCAAAAAACTGTCGGCCCAATGCCTCTTCAACCCCTTTTGCCCCATTCAACCGTTTTAAACTTTTAAACTTTTCCCCAAGGGCCAATATTCCCCACCCTTTTTAAAATTGGTTCCCCAAGGGTTTTCCCGGCATGCCCCTGATTTACACTTTCCCTTTAATTGCCATTTTTTTTCCCATTTTTGGGGCCCCCCTTTTTCAAATGCTCAACCTTTTTTATATTTTTAGCCATTTTTCCCAATCAATATTTTGGGAAAGGGGAATAAAAATTTGAATTGAAAATTGTAATTTATTTTTAAATACTATAAAAACTTAAAAGTTCCATATTTTATTTAGATTTTTAAAAAAGCTGATTTTTTTTTTTCCCAAATTTTTGAATATAATTTTTTTTTTAACATTTCCGTAATCAAAATTGAAAAACCAAATAGGTGAACTGTTCGGGTTATTTTTATCATTTTAGATTCCAGGGTGATTTTCCGCTTTATTTGTCATAGGTTTTCCTTCATTATACTTGTTTTTCTAGTTTACCCGAGTCCAACTTTGATCCCATAGATGAAAATTTTTGTCTTTTTCCCCAAAGAGATGCCTAAAATAATGAAAAAAAAAAACACAAACACACCCCACACACAAAAAACATACACACACACACTTTAAACATAAAAGGAATAGAATTTAACTATTTTAAAATGGGGGATCTAAGGGTTCTGGGTCTTTACTTTTTTTAAACCCTTTTCGAATCTGTTTTTGTAATAACACTAACACTGTTACATGATAACCAAGGAAAATTTAACAACAAATGGTACTGGTTACCAGTGATAATTATAGCCCCTTTTTTTTGGAATTTAAGACTCAGGTTAAAATATTTAGTGTGCACAATTACATACCCAGTTTTAAAACCATATTCAGTGGTAAAAACCATATTCGTGTTTTGGGAAAGTTTTCCTTTTGGGGCCTGTGGGCGGGCATGGGGCAGAGGTCAAGCCTATTTTCCCCCGGGTTCGTTGCAAATTTTTTTTAAGTCTTTAAGTTTATTTGGTAATGGACCCTTTTCTGGTGATGGTTCACGCAGCCCTTTTGGTTTTCCCTGTTTTCTTTTCCCTGGGTCCAAAAGGGTTACATATTCAGTGTAACAATGACACAATTAGTTTTAAAATAAATTTAAATTAGACAGTCTCCCGGGTTAATGTCCTTTCCCCAGATGGAAGATACAGTTGACTGTCCCCCTTTGCTGTTAGTTGTGTGGGGATGGGAGCTTTAATTTGCGTTCTGGGCCCAGAGAGTCGCCCTTGGGGTTTTAAATACCCGGGTTTTTTAGGGAGTGGGTCTTGATTTTCCCCCATCCATCTTTTTTGGTCTCCCCCAGCCTGGGCCCCCGATCATTTTGGGATTTTTATGCTGTTTTGGGGTTTGGGCTGATTTCAATCCCCAAATGTCCAAACCACTTTTTTTTGTTGTCTTTCAAAACCGGTGCAGGGAAGATCCCCACTTTGTTTTGATGTCCTCATTTCAGTCTTTTCCTTTGGTGACCCCACCGCCTTCCTCGGCAACATTGTATTTAGACTATAATTTCAAAAACTACAGGGAGACGAAAGCCCCTTTATCAAACAAAATTAAAATATCAAAAAAATTTTTGTTTTGTTTTCCCTATCTTTCTCACTAAATATATATCTACAGAAAACAGTCAAAGATGGAAAAACAATAAGAACTATCAAAGAAAACAAAGAAAAGAATTATACAAAAAAAGAAGATAGGTCCAACGTTTAGAGCCAACTAAAAACTTTTTTTTTAAAAAAAAGTTAACTGCATATTTTTACACTTTTTTTGCGAATCAACCCCAGCGTTTTAACGCTTGTGGATTTTTTTTAGGCATTTTACGTTCAGTGTTTCCCAAATTGTTTTTTAACGGGGGGGTATTGCCCTTTTTCTAAAAATCCAACAAAAAACAATGTGCAACCAAACTGTCCACAGTGTGATTCGAACCAAAAACGTCGAGGAATAGACGAGTCATTTATCCCCCCCAAAGACGCCACATAAACTTTTTTTACTTATTTAAATTTTTTTTACGGTTGATCGGGACTAGCCTAACAGGCTGACAGGGGGGAGATGCTAAAAGAATGGGAAAAAAGGAAAACCCGGGAGCAAAAGTCAAAATACAAGAGCATCGAGATAAAACAAACAAATAAAATACCCATCAAATGGGTATCAAAAAAGTAAGAAAACTAGAGAAAAGTGAAGAAAAAAATAAATATAATGGAAAAGTACACACTGGAACCAAAGTAAAATTTCAATTCCTAATATATCAACCATATTCAGGACAAAAACCCTTATTTTTTTTAAATTTTGCCCCAATGAATTATATGAAACCCCCGGATCCCTTAATGAAGCCAATTGATTTTGGGAAAGGGTTTTTCAGGCGTATCCCCAGTGACCAGGGGAATTCAGGGGCTTTATTTTTGATTTCTGAGGTACTTGTAATTTGTTATGCAAATAAAGGATTCCATGTTTCCTGTTGTCCAGTGTAATGTGTTTTAGAAAACTTTTTGACGGGACGTTGTCAAGAGCCCCAAATATTATTCATTTTCTACGACGAATGCAAGTCAGAAATTTGAAAAGTCTTTTATCATTAAATAGCTTGTCCAAACAGAACTTCCCCAATTTCCCCTTCAGTCCTCCGGAATTTCCCCATAGGCCGGGATGCCCCGCCTCTGAACCCGTCATGTTCAACCCACGTTACACCCCCAATCCATCTTCTTCGTGGTCTTCCTCTTCTTCTTTTGCTGAAGGATTTTTTTCCCCCTGATGGTCTTCCCGGGCCCTTCGTTTTTTTTCCCTTTTAACTTTCGTTTTTGGGTAACATCAGCCAGTTTTATTTGTTTTGGGAATTTGTCGGGAAAAATTCTTTTTGTTCTTCTTTTGTTCAGGGATATAGGGATGCCCTTTCTTAACACTTATATTTAAAAGAAATAATTTTTTTTCCTATTTTCATAAAATGTCCATGCTTCAAAACCCAAGGTTGAATTTGAATATGCATGTTTTTAGTTTTCCCTGATCTTTTTTTATCAGTTTTTCTCTTTTCTATTCATGTTTCCCCGTTATACTGATGTACCGACCCCCCAAAAATTCTGCTAAAAAATTTGGTCTTATCAAAGGGAAACTTTTCCATGGGGGCATTAGAAAGGGTGTTCGTCACATTTTTGGGCCCCATTTAGGGGTGTTATCCTTCATGAAAAAAAGGTTTTTTTCAGCGTTTACGGGTTTTCCCACCCGTCACCCCTTAGGTTTATCCATTCTTATTATATGCCCATGTTTCCCCCAAACCCCTTCCCAAGGGAAAAATGCATGCTCTAGTATTTTTGATTTTTGTTTTTTTATCAGTTGAAAGAAAGGGGTATATTTTTTTTGCCAATAAAACCGAAATAAACAGGGGCATTTAAAGTTGAATAAATCTGTTTTTTTTTGGAAAGTTGTACAAATTGTAAAAACAAAAAAGGGAAAAAAAAACATCAAAAACCAAAGAGGCAAAAAAGATTTCTACGGGACTACTCCCCTTGCACCCGGGCGTTGAAAACTTTTTTAATTTCACGGGACTATTGCCCTCCCTCCAGGGGGGGAAAAGTTCTGATAACCCCAAATAATAATGTTGGGGCCAAGATAACCAGAAAATTTAAAAAAGGAAGAAAACATTTTGTCAAAGAAATAATACCATATTAATGTCGGCATTTTTTATTAATCCCATTGTTGATTGTGAGGGTTTAAATTTTCATTTGAAAAACCCTCTTGTATTTTTTAGATCAAATTTTTCTTTTTGGCTTTTTGGCAGCAACCCATAGAAAAAAGGGAAGGGCAGCCCCAAGGTTGTATAGAGTTGAATTAGTTACAAGGTGAGTTAAAAAGTAATAAATTGCAAAATTTTCTGTTAGTCACTGTATGGAAACATATTTATTGAGGGGCCTTTTCAAAAAAAAAACCCATTTATAAATTATCAAAAATTTGAGGGCATTTTAAGTTGGTTTATAAAAACCATAGATTCCTAAACTTTTTTTGGCCCCATGCCCATTTTTGCAAGCTTTAAAATTTTTGTAACGCCCCCCCTATTATAACAGTTTGCCAACCCCCCCTCTCTAATATATATATATATACATGCTCTTTTTTCACTTTGACAAAAGAAAATTGAAAAAGGTTCTGAATTCAAGGTCTTTTTTTTCAAATGATTAAAACATAAATATAAAATTGATGAAAATTTTGTGTAAGATAAGAAAAATGAATTAAAACGCAGAATTCAAATTTTTTAATGATTATTCAACCAAAATCATGAAAAATTTAACTCCCCCAAAATGCTTCTAAACCCCACCATCCCCTTCGAAGGCTTCAACCCCCACAAGGAGGGGGGGAAAGCCCATTTTGGGGAAAACGCTGATATATAATTGGTTTTGATGCAAAAACATGGACACAAAAGTTCCCGGGAAGATAATACTGGGTGCGTATTTTTTGGGTTACTTTAATAATTTAGTAAATTTTATAGGGAGACAAAAGAAAATAAAAAACACATTTACATTTTTGGGATGAGAAGGTAAAGGGGATAACATCAAAACCACACTATATACAAAAGGATAGAGCAAAAACCAAATACACACGGATAGAAACAAATATACACACGGATGGGAACAAAACCCTATAAAAAAGGGGGAAAAGAAATAAAAACTAAAATAAAGGGATAAAAATAAACTATAACACACGGATAGAAAAAAAACAATGGCGACCCATCTGGTCCTAGAACGAAATTAAACCCTCCCCCCCTTACGCTTAACGGCAAGGGGGGAAACCCAAATTCCATTTTTCCAAACCTGGGGATAGAAATAGAAAAATTTTTGAAAATGGGAATATAAAAAAATTCCCCTGAACGAAAGAGTTTTTTAGATAGGGAAAAAATATTACGCAGCCTGAAATGCAAACGATAAGAAAAAACAAGGATCGGATCAAGAGGCTATTCCAAATGACAAAAATATGGGTGTAAATATACTTTTAGGTTTTATGGGAAAAAATATACGTGTTTTTTGAATATAAGGCAGAAGAGTCATCCGTATTTCCTTTTGGGCAGAGAAGAGAACAAAGATCTATCCAGAAAGAAATCAAAAACAAAACAATATTGATGTTAAAAATAAGAATGAGAAAAATTAATGGGACATATGAAGAGAAAACATGGGAAAGAAAAACCAGTCTTTCGGGAAAATAAATGCTAAAGAAAGATCTTAAATACCATGGGCAGAAAAAAAAAGAAAACTGATGTCCTGAAAAAAACTAAAAAGTTAAAGAGAATTCGATAAAAAAACATACTATACATTAAAAACATACTTTTTTCACATCAAGGTCACGATGGCCTGAAAGAAAATACTACAGGTCAGAGTCCCAGGACGTGAGGGAGACCGAGAAGAAGATGGTTTCAAGATATTAAAGAAAACCATGAAAGGGCCACGACAAAGTTGAACTTTTAAAACAGAGTAATTTGGGGTGGGCTGCAAAAGAGGAACGTTTATAGGATAAATTTTCATGATGAAGGGGACACAAAGGAGGAAGACCATCATGGAAAAGACATATTGGGAAAGAAGAAGAGGGAAAAATAAGGGGGAAGGGGGTTTGGGAAAGTTACTGATGGTTTTAGCCTGGGAAACTTTCAGAGAGGACACTATTTTGTTCGGTCTTTTTTGGATCGTTTTTTTAATGAGTAACCCCACACACATATTTGTTCTACCGATCCAGAAGAAAATTTTTTTAAAAATTTGGAAAATTCACGTTTTGGGGCCAAAAAGCCGGGTGCCTTTTGTCGGGGGGGAAGGGTGGCGGGGTGAGAAGGGTGTTTTCCAAGCGGGAAATTCAAGAATAATTCCAAAATTTATAACGTTGACATAAAGGGGGGAGACTGGGGCACATAATTGCATGTGTCCGGTGCCTGTCGCCCGGGTTTAGTAAAACCCAAAATCCAATTGGCAAAAAAAGAGATTTGGGAAAAAAATGGGATATAAAATAATTAAAGAAAATGTTTTAAACACCCAAGGTTTCCCCTTTATTTTTTGAAGATAGTAAAATTCTTTTTCAGAATTTTATTTCAATCTTGTTATTAATTTTCTCAAAAAGCGTATTACAGCTGACTGTTTTTGGGGTTGTCAATTGTCAAGGTTTTATCACGACCAACATTAGGCGGGTGATTTTCGCGTTTCGCTTAAAAATGCCCATGTCTCATTTGGGATGGGAGTTTGGAAACACTATAGTTCGGAAACTTTTAACCTTTTTGGTTTCTTTTACTTCTTTTGCTCCACGAAAAAACTCAACTTTTCAAATGTTTTTGGGCATCAAATTTTTCACCCCAAAAGTTAGTTTTACAACTGGGTATGATGCACCCAAAATATGCAAAAAGGGGGGCCAAAATACTTTTATTTTAAAAACACACCTTTAAATTTAAAGTCAAAAATTGTGCAAAGTTCCCAATGATTCCTTTTCCGAATGTTCTATTGTAGATGTTTTTTGTTAAGGGTCTTAGGCCCTTAGTTTTACTTCACTGCACCGGATTTATACCATATGGACTGGGTGCAAGGGGAAAAAGCAAAAAGGGGGAACACTGGCCAGGGGCAGCGAGCTGGCAATGGCAAAAACCCCCCCCCACCTCCCCCGTAGTGGCCCCCGAAACAGAAAAGAGAATCCTTCTGGCAGTGAGTAGGGGTCGAGGAGAGCTCCAGTAAGGGAGAAAATGCGGAACGCCCCAAAAGTTGTAGATAAAAAACAGGGGCGGGGAGACCCGCCCACATCTTCTGGGCTGGTTGGGTTCCCAAAAATGGAAATGGTGGCAAAAAGCGTAACATGGGCCTGCAACATGGGTTGTTTCAACTCATCTGTACGTCTAAACCACGTCCCTTAGAATCAAAGATAGCTCCAAATTGGGAGCCCCGGCAAGATTGTTGAAAACGAGGTAACGAATCGTATACACAAGGTAGATTTCAGTAACCCTGATCGGAGACCGCCCCAGATGAATTGATAGGTTTGGCAAAAACATGTTGGTTTTTTTGCTTAACGAAACTGCCCTTTTCCCGGGAAAAACTTTTGTTATGTATTGTTTGCCCCCGAAAAAAGAAAATTTTGGGTTTTTGTGCAGTGAAACTACCATCGTCCCGAAGAAATGGATGGATGATGCTGAGGCCCCAAAAAATTAAAATTGCGTTTTTGGGGCCCAATGAAACTCTCGATTATTTGTGGATATCCCAGTCATGTGTTTCCTGGGGTAAAAAAAAATGCAGAGAAAACTGCAAATTGCCAAGTTTTGACATTTATATCGAAACGGCTGAGAAAAGTTCCAACCGGGGGAAAAAACCACCGTTGGAAAAGAAAAAGGGCCCAAAAAGGAAATGTTTGCGTATCCAAAATTTCAAACACTGGGAAAAAGGGGACACTTTTAAACGAATTTTAATAGGTGTAGGGTGACGCCTTAAAATTTTTAATTTTTGACTCAGATCAAATAAAGGCCAATTAAACAGCCGAAAAATTTATCGCCCCAGTGACAAGTCCCAGAGAGTTGAGAATGTTCCCCCCGGAGCGATTTTCCCATGAGAAAGGCTGAAAAGAATGCTTTGGGGGAGGGTCGCCCAAAAGACGGGGGAAGAAGGACATTAAAGAGAAATGTACACAAGAATGAAAGGACAGCGTGTGATTAAAGGAGCATTTTCCCCGGGGAAAAGGGGGAAAACAGAAATTTTATATAAATTTTATGTCAAAATGAAAAATAGAGATGAAATATATGTCTAAGGGTAACTATAAAAGAAAATAGCAAATTTGGGGCCTTTTAGGTTTTTCTGGGGAAAAAATTGGGGACGGAAACGAAACCGGGAAACGCTGGCTGAAATCACAATCCCGAAGGGTAAGCAACCGAGTTTGGGGTGGGGCTCAAGATGAAATTTTTTACACCCGTTCTTTTAAAGCTGTTTATATATAACAATAAGAATGATCAAAAAGGCAGAAAAAAAATACGGGAGAGAGAGACACAAAAAGGGGAGATAACCCATTTCTTCCCGTTTTTTCCCCCCAGAATATATTAGCATTTTATTTTTTGTATAAAAATGACCCTTTTTTCACTCCATTATGATCAGAGATTTACCATACGTCGATATTTAATCTTTCTATTTAATTTTCAACATCAGAAACCAGCGTCAAGTTTCACATTTGTGTGGTTTTTCCATTTTGTTATTATCTTTTTGATTTTTTAAAAATTATATTAGTAAAAATATCATAATAAAGTAGAAAAAAAAAAATATCATTTTAAAATCCAGCTGCCTTAAAAATTTTCTATCCCCCAGATGTTATAGTAAGTTTGGGGTTGATCTCCGGTTTTAGGAAAATAAAGAGGAACAATAATACATTCGGTGCTATATCAAGGGAAAAAGGGACAATATCAGCATTATTTTTTAAATAGGTTATCTGTTTTGACTGATTATATGCGGATTTATATATATATTAAAGCGGGCAGGGGCCCCGCGTGTTTTTAGCACGTTGGGCGACGGGGGATAAGCCCAGGGGGGCAAGGGGGTTCAACTCCGCCGCTGGCAGAAAAGTTTTTCGGGTTTTCCAGAAGGGGCCCCGTAACCGGGAAACCCAAGGGTTGATGTCCATGGCACTGAGCCGAAGAGCTGAAAGCTCGCGCTTCGGATCGAAAAAAAAAATATATGTATGTCTTCTTCGCCCGGCCCCTACATTAAATTTCACAAGAGATTTTTTATTTTTGTCGTTCTGTGGAATTTTCCCTTAAAATTTTTACTAACGTCGTCAAATATTCAAACCTTTTTGACAGTTCCCTTTAATGTTTTTTTGGGCGTCAATTTTTTTTTTTTCCCCATCCCTTTTACATCGGTTGGGTCCTATCCAATGTCCATCCTAACATACGAAACACAGATACATTCCACTTACTTCTTTTACATTTAATCATTTTTAACCCCCAAACATGTTGGGGATATTTTAATTTTAAAAAAGAAATTTGTTTTTTTAAAATTTTGAAAAGTGCAGTTCCCTTTTTTTTGTTTATTTTTAAAAATTGGTGTTCTTTTTTACAGTTTGTAGTATAATTATTTTTTTAGTATCCTTTTGTAATTAATATTCAACCAAAAGGGGAACTCTCTGCCGTGCAAAATTAAAATTCAACCAAATAGGTGAACTGCTCTGTTATTTTATTCACTTTTAATTCTGGCTTTATATAGGGGTAACTGGTCAGGGGGGCTTTATTATACTGATGCCAAAGATGACAAGGGTTTTCTGTTTTTCTTTTGATTTTTTCTGTTTTTTTTTTGCATATTTTTTCTGCTTTTTCTTAACCAAATAATAATATCATCTGCAAAAAAAATTTAAATTTCAATGTGACTATTTTCTTTCCAATCAATGCCAGTTTCACCCTGCAACATTTTTGATTCCTATTCCAACAATTGGAAGATAAAATATAACCCCCTTTTACCCGGTTTAAACCATAAACCAGTCGTCTTGGCTATCGTCATGCGGTCTGCACGCCCCAACCATCAAGGGTTTTTTTAATGTTTATTATCTGGGGGTATTCCATTGCATTCAGAATATTCAACAGAATTTTGTAAGTTTTTCCAAAAGTCTTTCTGAAATTGATGACATTTAAGATAAGGATTGTTGTTTTTCAATAAATTTTTTTAAAGATTATTTATGTAACTATTTTTCAGTTCTTGTCAAAACCAGCTTGTCTGTCTCTAATTTTATCCAAGTTTTTAGATTTCTTCTGAATATTTTTAAAAAGTCTTTTTATTATTGATAGTAAAGGGGATCCTCTCTAGTTCTTTTAACTTGAGCTCACCTTTGGGGGGATCTTTAAAATTCCCTTTTTTCCCTTGTTCTAAATGTTTCTTCTTCCCCCTATTTTATTTTTTGGGTTTTTGCACCTGGAATTTGCTGTATCATCTTTTCGCTTTGAGTATTCCTCTGTAATGTTGTCAACCCCCCTGTTTCCCCTTTTTGTTTATCAGCGAAACGGTCTTTTTGATCCGTAAAGAAAAAAACCCTTTATACCCGTTTAAAACCAATCAGTGTTATACTGTATTTTTATTGACCATCGGACACGATGGGTGATGTGGCCCGCATCACGCCGGGCCCCCTTTTACTTCCCCCGATAGGGCAGGGAATTTCCAATTTAGGCTGGGTTTACCTGAGAGCCGTCGGGGGGAAAAATTCCCCCCGCATTGGGAGCTGAACCCAGACCACCGGCCCTTGGGGGAAGCCCAAATTCAACTTGATCTCAGTGGTATTGATTATTTCTTCGTTAACCCCCAGAGAAAAATTTTTTGTGTCAATTAGAACGTCCCGTAGCCGGGGGGAGGAGCTTTATTTGAAAACCCGGGGTGTACCTGGTTCCAAAAACCCCACTTTAGGGAAATTTTGGGAAACAAATTCGCCTGTGGGATTTTTTTTCAAAAGGTTAAAAAATACCCCCCATTCAGGGAAAACAATGACAAACCACTGAACGTATAAAGGGTTTTTTTAAAAACAACGACTCCCTTTACTGTGGTTTATGGCCCCTACTGTAAAGGATATGCTATGATTTTCTATCCATTTCCCTCACGGTCAAACTTGGTTCGGGGGTTCCCAAACAGGTTTTTTAAAGGGAAAAAGCCGGGCCCGCCCAGCGAGTTCGTAGCGCGTTGACCCAGGTGACTAGCCCCTGTGTGCAGGTTCAATTAAACGGCCGCAGAAAAACCCGGTTTCCCCTTTATTCTGTTTTTGTGGCACCGAGCCGAAGAGCTGGCTCCCGGGGTTTGGATCGGAAAAAAATAAATAAAAAATATGGGTCATCATCCAAGGGGTTTCCCTTTTTTAGACGGGGTTTTGCAGCACATCTGAAATTCACCTGTTTTGCCAGTTCACCCACTTGTCGATGGTCTATTCATGGTTTCTTTTTATCTTGGGATTACCCTTCTTTGGGCTGCCCCTTGGGCCCGGGACCCTGCCCTCTAGTATTGTTCTTCCAATTTTTCGGGCGCTTGATATGAAAAAGTATGAATTTTTTTTGTATACAATTGGGATGTTGTTTATCAGCCAATTCCCATTTAACATTTATTTCAAAATTATATAAGTAGAGGAAATTAAAAAAAAAATGAACGAATAAAAAAAAAGCATAAGGGTAACTGAGAAGATGAACTACAACATTGAAATTTGATTAATATTATTTATTAGTTTTAAATTTTTAACAAGATATTTTAGAAAAAATTACAACTGGGTTTAAGGGAAACCATGTTTTTTGATTTTTTTAAAAGAATAAATCAAAATGTTTAATTGCCCAAAAAAATAATAAAAATGATGGTAATTCTAAGGGAAAAAAGTCTACAAGATTATAGTATCAAAATAAAAAGAAAATTCCAAAAAAAGAACATCTCTTTTCTCTTTTCCCTTTTTTAAACCCCTGGGGTTGGGGGAAAAGGCCCCAAAAAACCCCATGCCAAGTTTTTCCCATCTCAGTCAACCCCCCACAGCCCCCTCCCCGCTTTTTTTTATATTGTTATCTCGCCCCTCTCTGCCCTAAGGGGATTTTTTTGACCTCCCCTTTTTTTCAAGGCCATGTGGGGTTTCCCGGCACAAGAAGAAATACATTAATATAAAATATTAACCCTTTGGGTAAACATACTTTCTAAGACGGATCTGAAAATATTTTCTTTTTTTTTTGGGCAAAAGTGGGAAAGTACGTTCCCCAGGGAGTGAAAGAAATGTATAATTTTTAACAGTCTTTTCGCCCACAGAGGATAGATAAAAGGGCGGGTTTAAATTGTCTTTAGTGAAGGGAAAACGTCTTTCAAATTTCCCTAGCAGCTTTAAAGGGGAATGGAAAAATATATTTTGGAATAAAAAAATTCAATAAATTAGGAAATATCAGACTACAAATGAATTTTTATTCTGGGAAATTTTTTGCAGTGACCTTTAAAACAAATTTATTTCGATGTACAACTCACCCGTTAATGGATGGAAAAAGGCACATTAAGGGGGACTCTGGTCTGTTATATGGATGGAATAAAGGGCATTAAGGAGGCACTTGGTCTGTTATATGGATGGAAAAAGGGCATTAAGGGGGCACTTGGTCTGTTATATGATGTGGATAAAGGACATTGGGAGGCACTTGGTTCCTATTATAAAGGGGTGTGAATAAAGGGGCATTAAGGAGGCACCTGGTCTGTTATAGGATGTGAGAAAGGGGCATTAAGGGGGCACTCTGGGCTGTTATATGGATGTGATAAAAGGGCATTAAAGGGGGGTTTGGGCTATTATATGGATGTGAATAAAGGGCAAAGGGGGCCTTGGGCTGGGAAAATTATTTTTGTTTTTTTATATTAATGTAGAATTTGATAACCCAAATTTTTAAAATATTATGACAAAAGAGGGGGAAAGGGTTTGTTTAACAAAAAAGTCAAAAATCAAATTTGGGAAAAAATACAAAATGGCCGCAAAAAAAACACAATTTTTAAACCATAAAACTCAAGCTAAGAATATAAATGAATTTGTTTTCACTCACAGGGGCAATTTAAAAATCTTAAAAAATTACACATGCTTTTATGATATATTAAATATTAATTTTTAAAATTTTTTTGTAAAAAACACACCCCAAAAAATTTTTTAATTAATTTTAGGAATTTTTCCAACATTTTTTTAAAAAGTAGGGAAAAACTTGAATAAATCAACCAAAATACATATATTTTTTTGAGAATGATATTAAAAAATTTTGACAAGTTTAAAAAAAACATAAGTGTTCAGCAAATTGTCACAAAAAGCATATATAACAAATACAAGTAGGTATTTAGGTGAAAATTGCATTCATAGTTCTAATACCCGTTCCGTACAGCACGCCACCTTTTTCTGTGGGCATACCCCTACCACTTATTTTAGACACACTTTGACATGTTGTTTTTTATTAAGCAAAAGAACACACCGACCAATAATTTGACCTCCCCATGCCCCTTTGGGCACTGAGAGTAACCCCAAATTTTTCCCCAGTTGGGGAAATTTTAAGGAGCTGTAATTTAGATTAAAACATCTCCATCAATTTTGAACACCGCCCATTCATTCCAAAAACACCACTTTTCCCCAGAACACCAACCCCTTTACCCAAAGCACACCCTTTACCAGGGAAAACCACCCTTCCCCCCAGGGAAAAAAATCTTGCACCCCAAAAACCCCCCCCTTTACCCAGAAAACCCCCTTGCACTCATAACACCACCCCTTCACCCCGGGAAAACCGCCCCCCACAACGCCCTCCCCGACTCAGAACACGTCACATTCACCTGAACATACACTCACCTAGGGAACCCCCATTCTTTCCCCGAAAATATCACATTTACGCAGAAAAAGTCAAATTTACGTAGAACACCTCACATTCATGCAAAAAAATTTACATTCACGCAGAACACGTTCATTTACTAGAACAAATTACATTAATTTAGAAGAATTTTTTTTCACGCAGAAAAAGTCAAGTACGCAGAACACGTCAATTTACACAGATCAGTCACATTTACGCAGAATACTACATGTACGATAATACATTGCCATAACTTAGATTACCCCCCCCATTTCCCTACAGAACACTTCTCTCCCCTTTTTTACTCCTAAAACGGGTAATTTACCCATAATATCCCAATCCCCTTTTACCAACCCCCCCCCCCCTTCAGGGGAAAAAAACGTTACCTTTTTCCCCCCAACACTTCGCTTTACTCAGAAAAACCCCTTTTTTCAGGTGACCCTTCACTTAGGAAAAAGCCCCCCTTTTCTTGTGGCTACAGTAGAGCACTTACATTTTCCTCACTCGGGGTAAGAGTTAATTTTCATTCCCCCCTTGGTACAAGACACCCATATCCTCCCTTTTGGCTACAGTAGAGCACTTACATCGCCCGAGGGTTACTGGCCCCAAATTTGTTAAAGAAAGGGAAACCCTGTTACCCCGTCACGCATGGCCCTAAGAGGCACTAAGGGGGTTTGGCTTTAAAACGAATGGGAGGTCCCCAAAAGGGAGGTCTATTTTTTAGGGTCAAAAAACCAACAAAAGGGTTTAAGTTCTTCAAAGATCAAAATATCACAAAGAGTGCTTTAAAAATTGGTTAAAAAACGAAGCAAAAAAAGAAGGAGAGCACTTAATATCCCCACTTTTTGACTAATAGAGCACTTATTATCCTCACTTGTGATTTTTTAGAGCACTTACATATCGAATTTTTTCATTTTTTTAAATTTAAAAAAATAAAGAACTAGCTATTCTGGGATGTTACTGTTAAAGAATCCCTTTTTTGGGCTTTATCTTCCGCCTCAGTAAATAAAATAACGGGAAAACGAGAATTTCTTTCAAAAACCCTCATCAGTTGTTCATCCATGGGTTTTAGTTTTCCCAAAACCCCCCATTTCTTTTGTATAGTTTCTAACATCTTTTATCAATTGGCTGTTAGTTTTTTTACATCTTCAGATTTGGGTTTTTGTAAGGTTTTTCTACATCTTTTAGCATTGGTTCTTTTGTAGTAAAAAGAAAATTTAAAAATTTTTTAAGATTGCATTACATTGGGCAAACAGTCAAAATTAATTTCAAGTTATTTATGTTAAAAAATTAGTTCTTTTAAAAAAAAATGTCCAGAAAAGATGTCAAGTTACAAGGAGAGAGATAGAGGAGAAAGAGAATTTAAAACATCTTTGGGACTTTTACCACGCATACAGTAGTACATCGAGAAGCAAAGAATCAATGTTTTTTCCTTCTAATGAGAATGGAACCACATTTACTACCATCACGGCCTACAAAACGACACCAGGGGGCAGAGCACGAGGCAGGCCTAACACGATGGATAGATAACACCCTTTAGAGTCCCTTGAAAGCATGAAACCACGTCGCCAACACACCGGCAAAGATAGAAACTTAAAATCCCCGGACGCTTTCACGGAAGATGGGGTTTAAAATAAGATAAGTAAAAAAAAAATAATTTGTAAACAAAAGCAATTAAAACAAGGTTATTCAAAAATAGCCTATTGTTGGGGACGTTTAAGGGGAAAAAATAATAGGGAAAAACTGCACCTAAATCATATCGAAGAGGGGGGCAACGGGGTCTAGGAAGAAGGTTATTTTTAAAAAATAAAAAAACCAAAAACGGGCTGGCCTACTTATAGGGCATAACTGGGGAAATGAAATCGTTCCCCGGCTCGGATCACATACAAAAACACAGAGTGGTTTCCCTGGTCGATATGGGGGTTTTAAAAGGAAGATTTTTAAAAAGATTAGTCAACAGACAGTCCTTCTTACAAACGATTTATTACGACAAGCAGACTTTCTGACAATGAATCAATATAACGAAGAGACTAGTCAAAAACAAAAAAAAACAAATTTATCAGTCATGGATGGATTTTTTTATGCACTGTAAATATATAACCCGGGGAGGGAAAGAGGAGAAAGGCCCGGCCCCGATTCTCAAACTTTTTGCCCACCGCCCACTTTTTGACAACATAAACTTTGGAAAGCCCACCGCCCACATTACACAAAAAAATTTTTAAGCCCCCCCCCTTTATTACAAAGCCTTTTTCCCAAAAATTTTCCAAAATATAATAATATATATATATGCTCTATTTTCACTTTTACATAGAACATTGATATATATTTCTTTTTTATACATGGTCAATTTTTTAAAAAGATTATTCATGAAGTAGAAAAAATTTATGAAAAAAGGATAGTGTAAGATGGGCATAAGATGAATTAAATGCAGAATTTAAATTTGAGATTTTTTCATTCGCAAATTAAGGAAAAAAAACCCCCCAAATGCTTTGAACCCCAAAATCGCCCCCCCCAAGGCCCCAAGGGCCCCCAGGGGCCGTACCACCCATTTTGGGAAAACCCGGCCCCGACAGACCCAGAGAAGAAAAAATGGGGGCTGATATTATAAGGGAAAGGGAAAAAATGGGAAAAAATTGGGGAAAACAAGGGGAGGAAAAATGAAGGGGGTTTATTAAAAACCCCCGGGTCCGGGGGGTTGAAAAAGGGAAAAAGAAGATGATGGGGCATATGTTACAAGATGTAGGGGGTCCAATTTGTGAAGGGGGGTTAACCCCTTTGGGTTTTTCGTACTGAAGAGGGAGTTGAATTCAGACTAAATGTAATTTTTTTTTAAGACCCTAGGGTTGTTTCTTGGGGCTAGGGGGTTTGGGCCTTTTTAATGCTTCCCCGGAAAGATTCCTCTGACGACAGGACGGAAAACCCTATGGGGACACCTGAAGCAATGAAGTAATCCTCCGATTAGGACCCTTTTAGTTACAAGATGTACAAGAGAGATACGTTCAACAAGAGTCTCTAAAATACAGGTAAAAATGGCCTACAAGAACAAATGTTTGAGAGATAACCCAGGTCATGAAAAGGATGATGCATATCACCAACTAAGTAGAGAGAACAGGTTGTCATTTTTCGTAAACAGAACAGGCACAATAGACTGAGGTACCATCTGTTTAACAAGTACAAAATAGGCCCTTCGGACATATGCACATGTGCACCAGCAAGTTGACAGAACACATACTCAAAATGTCAATATACAGTTAACAGAGAGAAAACACATGGCAACCCACATCCTCCCAAAACAAGCTATTGGGTGTCAGGACTTGTTGACCCCCTACTTTAAAAATATACAAATGATGTCATGAAAGCTATTGGAGATTAAGGACTGGAAACTAACTCAAAAATTACAAATGATGTCGTCAAAACAACTTCAGAATTAAGGGCCCATTGACCACCCTACTTTAAAGTACTCGATTCCGTCAAAAAACTATTACGGGGGATGTAAAGAAAATTGACCACTAACCTTTAAAAAAAACCATCGATGTCAGCCCAAGACAAGCTATACGGAGATGTACATAGACTCCAGTTGACCACTAACTACTTTAAAGTATACAATCGATGTCAGTCAAGACAAGCTATTAGAGATGTACATGGACTCGTTGACCACTAACTACTTTAAAGTATACAATCGACGTCTGAAAACGTTGAAGAAGAAAAGAAATGTGAAGATCGAGTTTATTATTATTGTGCATATTATTATCAAACTGCATGGAACTTTCAATTGTTAGTATTAAGTTTCATTTGTTTATCAAAACCATGGTAAAGTTACTAAACAGAATGAGTTGTTTATCAACATGGTAACTATAACAGGATAGTACAGATATTTGTTCTAAATGTCAGTCCAGTATTTCTCTCCGCATAGTATCAACCGACACTGTAGTGCGTAAAGTA
This sequence comes from Arion vulgaris, assembly GCA_020796225.1. Classification (NCBI taxonomy): domain Eukaryota; kingdom Metazoa; phylum Mollusca; class Gastropoda; order Stylommatophora; family Arionidae; genus Arion; species Arion vulgaris. The sequence goes on along the minus strand of CM036764.1, from coordinate 45,186,528 downwards.
GTTATTTTGACCAGAAGTATAGAACATGTTTGTCAGTCCGTTGAAAAGTTCAGAGACACGGAGTTTGAACATGTTTATATTTTTCTATGAAAGCAGACTCGGGATGGAGATTATCCTCTTTTACCATTGCTGTCTAAAAATTCTCCATCTAGCTGAAAGTTATGTTCATTGCAATAATAATTGTAACCTAATAGTAATGTTATTGATCTTCTTCAGATGTCGTGTCTTTGAGAGGGTTCATGCTGCAGATATTCCCATCTCCCTTACATTTCTGTTTTAGCCACCTTTCCTTTGTTGACTTCTAGTATTTCTATACATTTTAATGTTATCTCTCCATCGTTTCTTTGGTCTGCCTCTTGGTCTCTATACCTTCATCATTTTTAAATGCAATTTAGACCTCTGTTCTCTGGCTTTTTCGTTCAATATCATTATTTTAAAACAGTTGTATTATGTCAGGGAGGTAACACACAAATATCACTTAAATGGCAACCATCTAACACCAGTTCAAAAATTTCTGCTATCTGGGTCCATGATCACTGCCATTTCTCTTGATAAATAAATCAACGCTCGTTAAGGGAGTGCAGTTACTACATTCGACAAACTATCAAAGCGAGCTGGACAATACAAACTAATTGCAGACGAAGTTTCAAATATATCGAGCCTGTGTAATTAGTTCTTTACTATATGGCTCAGAAACGTGGACACCCTACTCAAGACACGAGAGGAGACTTAACATCTTTCACCTTCGATGTCTCCGCAAGATTATGAACATCAGGTGGTACGACAAGATAACCAACTCTGAAGTACTACAACGTACAAACCTGCCTTCCATCATGGGCATCCTCGGCAGTGGACGACTAAGACAGTTGGGGCATGTGAGAAGAATGGAAACTAGTCGCATACCAAAGCAAATGTTGTTCTGTGAACTATCGGAGGAAGAGACACCAGGGCAGACCACTGCTCAGATATAAAGATGTCTGCAAAGACTCAATGGAAAACTTTGTTATAGGTCCCAGCACATGGAAAAAGTAGCTGATGACAGAGTTGTGTAGACAACGATATTGCGCTCTATATACCGCTCTATCCTGGGCAACTCGCTCAATCTCCTCCATGGAACTGAGACCGATATTTCCTGCCTCTCTCAAGCAAAGTTCGTTAAGATATATATATCTTAAACTTTAAATATCCTTATTATTTATCATTCTCCATTCTCCACTATTTTCATGGATCTAAAGATTCATCTTAAGACTCTGTTTTCTAAGTTCTATAATATTATTTTATCTGATTTTGTTGTTCTCCAGGTTTCAGATTCACATAGAACAGTATCTTATCTTATCTTATCTTAACCACATTTGCCGTGAAGCGTCGTAGGGAAAGTTAGTTTTCTATCTTGTGCCAGGTGTGTTGCGCTTGACGTTGTCAGTCCATGCTTTTGCAGGGACTCTGAGATGTTATCTATCCATCGTGTTCTTGGCCTGCCTCGTGCTCTGCGCCCTGAGTGTCGATTATTGTAGGCACGTGATGGTAGTAAATGTGGTTCCATTCTCATTAGAAGGCCGAAACACTTGATTCTTTGCTTCTCGATGTACTGAATGCATGGTATAGTACCAACGATGCTTCTGATATTCTCGTTTCTCACTCTATCTCTCCTTGTAACGTTGACAGCTTTTCGTAGACATCTCATTTCACATGTTGTAATCTTTCTTTCTTGTGTCTTAGTCAGGGGCCATGTTTGACACTGATAGTAGAGAATTGGAATAAATATGCAGTTTATCAGTTGTCGTATAGAACAATAATAATAGTCAAAATATAAATAGTTTTGTATATTTGAAAACAATAAATGATGGAAGCTTAATTCTGACTTAAAACAAAATATTTACTTTACATATTTAATGTGAAATTTGAGACATCTTACACACTGCTAGTTGCTACATTGTTACGTTCAGTAACAATTATGAATTCTCCGATGTTAAAGCAAAGAGTCTGGTTTGGGAAAGGAAAGTGGTGGGGGAGGGATATACTGGTTGTAAAATAAACAAGATATCAATAGTGGAAAGACCATGTTCATGGGAGAGTTATGAAAAAAAGTACTGAAACATCCTGCTATTCTGAAATGATTTTTTGTCTCTCTCGAAATTCTAATAAGCGTTAAAGCCGGCGGAGTAAAATAGAGCGTCCGGGTTGTATAAAACATGCTCGATACCGTCTGTAACAAACAATCAATACGATCATTGGAAGCCACAGAGATGTGGTTTTACAGAAGTATGCTGAAAATTTCATGGACAGCAAAGAAAACAAACGTGGAGGTTTTAAATCAGACCTGCACACAAAGAAAGCTTATCAAAAGAATAATAATCCGACAATCAAGGTTCTTCGGGCATATAATGTGAAGAGAAGGTTTAGAACATTTGGTGACTACAGGTAAAATTCAGGGAAGGAGAGATCGTGGAAGACAGAGGGAGAAGTTGATTGATGGCCTGATATAATGGTTTGACAAAATATCGACGTTAGAACTGATTACATGCACCAAGCAAAGAGAGTTGTGGAGAGACATGATCGCCTACACCGGCAGGCATGACATTTGATTGATTGATACCGTCTGAGGGCCCCATGATGGACAGTTCTGCTATAAACAGTTAAAAGTTGAAGTAAATTCAGTTATATTTTGATAGAATGTAAACATGGTAATCGCAGATCCAATCATAGCCATGCAGAAGCACACGTCAGGTCAAACACACACATACAGAGAGACATACATTCAAAATATTTCCTTAATATGTGTTTCTATTTGGTCATACCTTGATCTGCTGGAGATTCTGACATCTGGTCTGTGGCGGGGGTGGATTCCAATAACGGTGTCATCATCATACGGCCTGATAAACGACTTTTTTGTGACTTCGCGTCTTCATTTTGTTTCCCTGACACATTTGGACCAGCTTTCGGTTCTTGTCGGTAAATTCCGTTCGTCGACTGGACATCGGGTTCTACATAATCACTAGCCGTTGATTGGTTGGGAGGTCGAAGTTGAACTGATTCCTCGTTTGTGCGGAACACCATCTGTTGAATAAATGAAACAACATTTGCCATTGTACATGGAGTGTATGATATTGTACATGGAGAATATGTCATTGTACATGGAGAATATGTCATTGCACATGGAGAATATGTCATTGTACATGGAGTATATGTCATTGTACATGGAGTATATGCCATTGTACATGGAGTATATGTCATTGTACATGGAGAATATACCATTGTACATGGGGTATATGTCATTGTACATGGAGTATATGTCATTGTACATGGAGAATATACCATTGTACATGGAGAATATACCATTGTACATGGAATATATGTCATTGTACATGGAGAATATGTCATTATACATGGAGTATATGTCATTGTACATGGAGTATATGTCATTGTACATGGAGAATAGGACATTGTACATGGAGAATATACCATTGTCAATGGAGAATATGTCATTGTGCATGGAGAATATGTCATTGTACATGGAGAATATGTCATTGTACATGGAGAATATACCATTGTACATGGAGAATATGTCATTGTACATGGAGAATATACCATTGTACATGGAGAATATGTCATTGTACATGGAGAATATGTCATTGTACATGGAGAATATGTCATTGTACATGGAGAATATACCATTGTACATGGAGAATATGTCATTGTACATGGAGAATATGTCATTGTACATGGAGAATATACCATTGCACATGGAGAATATGTCATTGTACATGGAGAATATGTCATTGTACATGGAGTATATGTCATTGTACATGGAGAATATGTCATTGTACATGGAGAATATACCATTGTACATGGAGTATATGTCATTGTACATGGAGAATATGTCATTGCACATGGAGTATATGTCATTGTACATGGAGTATATGTCATTGTACATGGAGAATATGTCATTGCACATGGAGTATATGCAATAAAAATCAATAATGTTGGATAGAATGAGATATAATTATATTTGGATGGTTCATTCTTCGACAAAATCTTCTCTCTCGCTTACTCTTTATGTCATGTGACTGACGAGCTGTTGTCCATCTTCAGTTTACATACAAGTTTGAGCATATAATTGAGCACCTCTTATAGCATTACAATAGCAAAGAAGTAACCAACAAAACAGACCTAGGAGTGACTCCATGAGTTGATACCATTCAAAACAGTTCTTAATAAAGTCAGTGGCGCTGACATATAGCAGGAAATGACACCACTTACGTCCTTGAAGAGGTGTGGTGCAGGGAAATTGGTCCTGAAATGAATAATATTCTATTATTCACATGAAGAATCTCCTATTATTCACATGAAGAATCTCCTATTATTCACATGAAGAATCTCCTATTATTCACATGAAGAATCTCCTATTATTCACATGAAGAATCTCCTATTATTCACATGAAGAATCTCCTATTATTCACATGAAGAATCTCCTATTATTCACATGAAGAATCTCCTATTATTCACATGAAGAATCTCCTATTATTCACATGAAGAATCTCCTATTATTCACATGAAGAATCTCCTATTATTCACATGAAGAATCTCCTATTATTCACATGAAGAATCTCCTATTATTCACATGAAGAATCTCCTATTATTCACATGAAGAATCTCCTATTATTCACATGAAGAATCTCCTATTATTCACATGAAGAATCTCCTATTATTCACATGAAGAATCTCCTATTATTCACATGAAGAATCTCCTATTATTCACATGAAGAATCTCCTATTATTCACATGAAGAATCTCCTATTATTCAAATGAAGAATCTCCTATTATCTACATGAAGAATACAAGAAACAAATCAAGAGACAACTATTGCGTGACAGTGTTAAAAAAATGCTTCCTATAACAAAGCAAATGACTCAACATTCTCTCCTACGAAATCAACAGATCTCAATATTAAAACTCAGCAGGGTCACAATCAGCTCTGGAGTCACACAGACATGAAGTTTAAGATAGGTAAAATGGAAGAATGTTCCGGTGGGTACGGTTGTTAAAATCCTGCTCACATGTTGTAATCACAATATAGATGGAGACTGTAGTAAAACTATGTAGAATGGTGAAACTATAGTTTTACAAAATACAAAAATAATGACAATACATAACAACGTTTCGACCAAAAAGACCTTTATCAAGCAAAACGATACAACACACCTGACGAATAACTCAGAACACTACATACAAACTTTAACAAAGATATAGCAACGGTTTTTATTCGTTTTTCATTTGTTCGTTTTTAACCGTTGCTATATCTTTCTTAAACTACTGAACGTATAAGTGGTGCCTAGAAAATCAATGACTGTAGTTGATGGCTACGTCCTTTAGGATATGCCACGATTTTCCTTTTTTCATATCTTTCTTAAAGTCTATATGTAGTTTTCTGAGTTATTCGTTTGGTTTGTTGTATCGTTTTGCTTGATAAAGGCCTTTTTGGTCGAAACGTTGCTGTGTATTGTCATTGTTTTTGTATTTTGTAAAATTACAGTACTTTGTCACATATTGTAATCATGTTGTAAATATACAGACTTGAGAAAGTAAAAATAGCCAAATCACAAAACTCTTTACGACTTAGAAGAGAACACACATTGTCTTCATACAGGCCATACTTTTTCAGTACAGAGTTTCTCAGCAGTTCTATTCTTGCCAAAATGATAGACAAAATATTTGTATCACAGTTAACTGATATATATATATATATATATAGCCAGCAATGGCGGAATGCGGGCGGGCCATTCAGAATCAGGACTGTTTGATTCTGGACACGACTTTGCTAGCGTATTTTCACTATGTTTAGGCGGGTATTTTTCGGTTTCGTTTGCCGAACTACTGCGTTAGTGCTTGAGCAACACTGTGAGCTATGAATGTTACATAGAATGCTTTTTTGCTGCGTCGATTGTGCGTTTGTTGTGGATATTCATAAAATGGCGGATAGCGGTTATGACGAACCGACTCAATCTTCGGTATGCAGTTATATTGCGTGTTCAGAAAGCTTGATTTTGTCGTGATTGATGTTCCCTTTGAACATGAATTGCAATTGAAGTGACGAACAGTTTTGTGTTGACATTTTACCCACTACCATATGCATTTAAGCGGTGCAGGCTGCTTTTAGTGGCGGTACGGCTGTTTCATTCTGGAATTGATTCACACAGGAGACAGTTGTTAGCATTTCGTGTGATTTTTCGTTGGCACAGGAACGGAGCAATTATGGGGTGACCCGTTGCAGTGAAGTTGAAACCATGCATATGAACTATGAGCTATATATATATATATATATATATATATATATATATATATATATATATATATATATATATATATATCGGAAATGTTACATTACTTACACTATTGACACTAATACAATAATAGAGAACATAATCATATTGTATTTGATGTAATACACACTAACAGACAGATTGAGACTAATACAACAATAGATAACATAGTTATATTGTATGTGATGAAAACAAAATAGAAAAAAAAGAACCTTCATTTTTGGGAACTGTCCACTTGCGATACGCCTCTTCAAGCAACGTATAACAAGGACTGCCAATATGACGAAAACTGTGATTCCTATGGCCACACCCAAAATGATATATCCTCTTTTCCTTTCCTCTGAGTCCTCTTCCTTGTTCTAAGATTACAACAAAATATGTCAATTTAAATAGCTTCTATGACATAAGAAGTATGAATTAAATTTAGTTTGTGCTGACCATGACATACTAGCAACAATGTTTTAGTCGGATTTTACATTTTGGAGTTATTTCCCTTACTTGGTTTATATGTCGACAAGATTGATTGATTTTAGGACCATCATCATTGCACTTCGGTGAGTAACCATGTTTGCTCTGATCTCTGTCTTAAACAGGAATATCTCCTCGGCAGTGAACGACTTCTCTGTAGCACCGGCGAAGGTACCCGATGTAATTAAGAAGATGGTGAAAGCTCGATCAATAGTGGCATAAAAAATGTCACTTAGTTTTATAACGTCTGCAAAATCTTGTTGCACATATACAAACTAACGGTGAGACGTATAGCTATCTAATAATGAATCTACATAGACATCTATATAATTGTGAGACACATTTTGACTTCATAACATTATATAATTGTTCAATTACGACTGTGTGAAATATGCATATTTACGATAGAGAGAGTGCTGGTTGTAATCTATTTACATTAATTAATTCATGACGGAGTTCTTCATGCTTTTATAGAATTCAGGGTTGTAACTGTCACGCTCTGGCTGGTTTCGATGTGAAACCATTTTTGAATTATAACCAACTCAAACTGGATTCTTGCATTCAGTGCGCTCGTCATTAAGGGCCACTGGAGCCGGGCCCCACAAAAATAATGTGTAACGTGTATTTATTATTTTATAAATTAAAACATAACAACCCAAAGTCATGATTTTTCCGACAATTTTTGTCTGGCCCCACCAACAAAAATGATCACAACCACACTGCTTGCATTCATGTATGATCATGCTTGCTCATATAACTGATTGATTGATTGATAGGACCATCATCATTGCACTTTTATGAGTAAACATTTGTGCTCCGATCTCTTTCTTACACAGGAAGATCTCGGCTACAGTGCACGAACTCCGTAGCACCTGCGAGGGTCCTCGATGTAATTTTAAATATAGTCTTTTATGTATTTTAATTTAAATATTTTAATGAATTTTGCCCGGGCAGAGATTTTCCATCCTGCTCTTCTCGATTTTGACTGCCAATGGTTTTTTTACGTGCTCAAAGAGAACACGGGACTTAAGTTTTATCGTCCGCCTCCGATAGGATTAGGAACTCGGATCTCACCTACACTGAGATCAGGGATCTCTGTAAAAATATCTTGATGGCTCCACGAGGAAGAAACCTGGTGTCTTTGGTACGAGAGGCCCTACAACAACTATAAATATATATATACGTTTTAACCCTTTAGCTGCTAAGGACGTATATATACGTTTTCCCATTCACTTCTAAAGACGCATTAACACGTCTGTTATTATCTCTCCTCTGTGGGCTAAAGGCGTGTTAACAAGTTATACATTGCTACTGTTACTGCTATAGGCGTACATTGACGTTTGTGATCTAGAAACAAAGAGTAGTTATTTTTAGCTCAGCCTTCAGAAAGTATGTAACAGCGAAAAGGTTAAATCTATTATACAGCTTAAGAAATATACAACTCTTACGAAAGCGCTAGTGAATTAAAATTAGTTTAATATTGTGACTCACTTCTCCAGAAATAGGAAACTGAGACATGTTGTCTGTCACGTTGTTACCTTCATGTTCACTTTGATTGACAGAGTCTGGGAAAGGTAAACAAAATATTAAAATATATCATTTATCATTCCATCTCCGAGTTGTATGTTTCTTGTCGGAATCATACATTTAATGACAAGTATCTCTACATAGAATAGAGGGACTGGGATGGTGTGATAAGATTACGAATGAGGAACTCAGAAAAGAACTAGGTAGATACCAGTGAGAAAAACTCAGAAAGAGACGCTGGCGATGGATAGGACATACATTGAGAAGACTGACCGGAAGCATTGCAAGACAGGCACTGTTTTGGAATCTGCAGGAAAGAAGTAGTGGAAGGTCTAGACCAGCGTTTCCCAAAGTGGGCAGTACCTCCCGAGTGGGCGCTTAAGCGTTCTAGGGGAAGGGGGCAATAGGGGGCACATAAGAATTTGGGGGTGTTCAGGCGGTTAGGGATCGGTGGCTTCTTAAAGAAGAAATTAATAATAAATATTTTAAAATAAATTGTTTTCGTGATTTTCCGATTGAATAATAATTTAAAATTTGAATTCTGCATTTAATTCATCTATGCATGTCTTACATCAGGGTGGGCAAACTCGGCCGCGGGCCGTGCGCCCGCCATTAGATATTTACGGCCCTCAAACACATTTTTAAATAAAAGAACGATCGTCACAAATGATTTTTCCCATTAATATTACTGAAATTCATTGAATTTTAATTCGATTTTCTTATGTATTAAATATACAATATTTTTTTCCAATTTGGCGTCATTTAAACATTAATATTGATATATATATCGTCAATGAAATTTTACTACGTTTAATAAGAGCGTTTAATATTGAGTAATTTACTATACTAGAATTGACGTGATTTGATTGGCTGAATGTTTCTCAATGATTATAAGTACTCGGACGATATAATTTTATAAAGGTTGGAAATTGCCTTTCAAATTATAATTAATTGTTTTTAACTTTTAAGCATTATGTCGGATGTATGTTTTGTTTATATTAAAAGATGTTTCATACAAAATAGAATATCGCTAAAGCTGTATAATTAATAATACCTCCTTACAACAATAATGTATCGTTAAAATAAACTCCCTCATATCATACAGATGGAATGGGCAAATGTAATTTGCAATCATTTAAACTGCGCAGTGCCTGGGAATTCCGTGTGTTTTAATAACTATCACGTTTGTAGTTTCCATCCATAAATTTCCGTATTTATATTACAACCGAGTTTTCTAAATCTAAATAATTATATTCGCGCTGCCGGAAGCACATTTTTTAGTTAATTTTGAAACATTTTAAGACATTTTTATTATAATGAGTGCATCCAAAAAAACGTAAGATTGAAGACGAGTGTCGGGTTTTCAAAGACGAATGGATTACCGAATATTGTTTTATGCAGTTGAATAAATCTGTTTTGCTTGCTGTTCACGAATCAGTGGCTGTTTTAAAAGATTATAACTTAAAAGACATTGACAGAATAAACATCACAATTTCGGACACAATCTAACATCTGAAGAAAGAAAATGCATGGAGTTGGTAAAAAAGTGTAAAGAAACAACAAACTGTGTTTACAAAACAGTCTTCAATTCAAGATGCTGCAACAGAGGCTAGTTTGGTGTTGTCACACAAAATTGTGAAATACAACAAGCCATTTTCTGATGGTGAATTTATTAAGGAATGTTTACTAGATGCAACAAACATTCTATGTCCAGAACAAAACAACAAATTTGACAGTATGACATTATCCAGAAGAACTGTGGTCAGACGTGTTGAAAAGATAAGTGAAGATTTGACCCTTCAACTTCAAGATGCAAGTAGCATTTTTGTGGTACTCTCTTGCATTGGACGGATACTGATGTACAGGATACTGCAATTATTGGTTTTTATCGTGGAATAAACAATTTTTTTAAACTCTTTGAAGAGTTACTGAGTGTTGAGTCGATCAAAACACTCCACTGGTCTCGATATATTCAATGCTGTTGTGCTGTATTGAAAGAGCTGGGTTAATGTGGAACAAGATGGCCAGTATTACAACTGATGGTGCTCGTGTTTTAACTGGAAAAAACATAGGACTGATAAAGCTGATCAATGATAGGATTAAGTCAGAATATCCTGAACACGTAATATTACCACTTCACTGTGTGATTCATCAGGAAAGTTTGTGTAAATATGTTTTAAAAATTAACATGTTATTGACCAGTTGCCAGTGTCATAAACCTCATCAGATCAAGAGGACTCAATCACAGGCAGTTCAGAGCATTGCTAGCGATCTTGAAACTGAACATTCTGATGTCCTGTACCATAGTACAGTTCGATGGTTGAGTCTTGGAAAGGTTTTAGAGAGTATGGATCTTAAAGAAGAAATAGTAATGTTTCTAGAGATGAAGGGCATAGAATGTGACTTTAATACTAACATTGTTGTGCAGAGTGGAAGCTTGACTTTATATTTGCCATTGAAATAATGGAAAAGTTAAATGAACTGAATGTTAAACTTCAGGGCAATGGTTTGTTTGCACATAAAATGTATGTTCATGTAAATCATTTCCAAGCTAAACTCTCACTGTTTCCAGACAAGCAGAGTGAAAACATGTTTATCACTTCCTTTCTGAAACAGAAACTATTTCTGATGAGATGAATACAAAATTCAAAGCTCAGTTAGATGTATTGGTTGAAGAATTTGGAAGAAGATTCAAGATTTCAGAACTTGGAGCAGCACATCAATGTTATCAATTCTCCTCTCAGTGCAGAAGCTGATAAAGCCCAAGTGCACATACAGTTGGAGTTGCTTGAATTACAAGCCAATCATTATCTGAAGGAAAAATTGAAGTCTGAATGTTTTTTTGGATTTCTATGGTTCTTTGCCTGAACAATCATTCCCAAACTTAAAAAACTTTGCAGCAAAATTTTGTCATTATTTGGATCTACATATATTGTGAACAGGCATTTTCTTGCTTAAAATCAACAAATCTAAGAATAGGTCTTTATTATCTGATTGCAACTTAAATGCAGTCATACAAATTTCTACAAATACTTGTTCCAGATTTCAAGGAATTATAAAATCTTACAAGCAATTACATACATCTCATTAGAATCAGCAATAAATAAATTGTGACTGATATGTATGGCGTTTTTTAAATCTTCATTAAAACTATTGATATGAACCCATATTGTAACTGTATGCAACATAATATTTTGCAAATATTGTTAAAACATTTGCAAAACTTTGTATCCATATTAGAAAATATACTGTTATAGTGTAAGTCTGTTAGAAATATAATTTATTTCAGAAGTTATCTACATTATGTAAAACTACCTTTGTTTACAATAAAAATATTTCATTGATTACTTACCGAGAATTAAACAAAAATATACATAATATTATATGTGGTCCTCCAATAGCTTTACAATTTTCAATGTGGCCCTCTGCAAAAAGTTTGCCACCCTGTCTTACATGATCTATTTTTTCATCAAATTTCTATTTTATATATATAATCATTTGAAAATTGACCATGTATTACAGAAATATATATCAATTTTCTATGTCAAAGAAAAATTAAGCATGTATATTGGGAGGGGGCGTTGGCAAACTGTTATAATGTAGAGGGCGTTACAAGTTTATGTTGTGTAAAGTGGGCGGTGGGCCGAAAAAGTATGGGAATTTATGGTCTAGACATACCTGGAGAAGAGGCTGAGGCTGATATTGAAAGGATAGGTGAAACATGGAAAGATTTGGAAGAGATGGCAGGAGAGAGGAAGAGCTGGAAGATGTTTCTTGAAGACCTGTGCTCCGTTGGGAGTTGAAAAATGAAGAAAAATTAATTACTAGATCCATTCACTGGATGAAAGTCAAACGTATTCACTTAGTCAAACGCATAGTACAACATTTTAAATAGAAAACGCCTACATGGATATGAATATGTACAACAAAATTGTTGTAGAAAGTATCAGACATGATTGAGTGTGGCGCATTATTTTAGGGCAGTTATGAGTTTATTGTCAGAGTTTCTCCACTCTTGCTCGAAGAGTTGAAGACAGAGACTCGTGGCGTGTTTTTTGTGCTGATGTCTCCATAGTGACACTCCTACGACCCTAACGGGTTATGGGCTTTATTATTATTATTATTATAACTAACAGCAGAAATTTGTCTGCAAAGTGAATGATATCTTATCTTATCTTAACCACATTTGCCGTGACAAGGCATGGGGAGATTTAGATTTCTATCATGTGCCAGGTGTGTTGCGCTTGACGTTGCCAGTCCATGCTTTCGCAGGGACTCTGAGATATTATCTATCCATCGTGTTCTTGGCCTGCCTCGTGCTCTGCGCATTGAGTGTCGATTATTGTAGGTACGTGATGGTAGTAGTACATGAAAATGGTAATAAATTTAAACTGGTTATTTATATCTGGTTTTCATGAGTTGCCACTACATTTATTTGTGTTGTATTTTTTTCTTCTTTGCGTTCGTTCTTTGCGACCAATTTTAATCGCTCTTTGTGACATGTTTGATCTTTGCCAAGAACGTCTAACGTTGCGCATTGGTTTGGTAGGCCCCTAAACGCATAGACTTCTCACGTTTAGGACACATGCATCCGACTTAACCAAACCCCCTTTAGACGTCTCTTACGACATGCGTGCAGGTAACATTGGTTCTATCCTTTGCACCTCAAATTTGGGCCCCGGTAACCACTCGGGCGATTTGTATTGTATACGAGACTTCATACAAGTAAAGATGATACTCATGAAAACAGTATCAGTGAATACAAGAAGTTCTATTATTAGCATCTGTAGGGTTAGAAATGTGGAATGATACTTAACACTGGTACTTGTGGATGACAGTAGTTGTACGGTAGAATAAATATTATGTTTGTAGCTACAGAAACCACAACAATATATACCTTTCAATCAGATGTATACTTATCAATATCATGTGTGAGACTGTGCACCTTTGTGTAAGTTCAAAGTTCAATGAAATTTGTTCAATAACGAATAACTAAAAAATTGAAATCAGCAACTACTTACCGATTCCTTCTTCTATAAATTCATTCAGACCATCCCAAGATGTCACTTGTACTGTTGTATCTTCTATCACTGTCAACTTATTCAGATCTTTAATGATCTCTGGATCATTCGTGTCGTCAATGACAACATCAGACTGGGGTAATTTTGTGGTTGGAAACTCTTCCGGAAGATAAGCAAAGTTATCATTTCTTTGAGAGGAAATTGTTGTAGAATGAGCATCACCATTTTCTTTCCCTCCAATATCTTCTTTGTCGAATAACCTATCATCGATGGAAGAGTTTTCGTCTCTAGCTATCACCGGTGATAATATCGGCAAGTTTGTCTCTACAGTCTCTACTACTGTCTGAATGTGATCTTCGTCTGACGGAAGTTGTATAGAAGTTAGTGTCTGCTTTGTGGTAATATCGTGAGTGTCAACAGTTTCAACAAGTGGTGCATGTTTTAGTTTATTGCTGTCATTGCTGTTGTCAACGCTTGTTCGCTCTTGGCTAATTGTTTTTAAATTTGAATCTTTGTTTTCTTTCAGTTCCATTTCATTTGTTTCGTTATAACCGTTTACTTTATTTCCGTTATTTTCATTTTCAGAAATCTCATTTCTTCTATTTCTTATTGGTGCTGATGTAGGTTTGTGTATTTTATTTACATCATTAATTTTGCTCTCAGTATTATCAGATCATATCATCTATATCTGAATTAAACAAAGGAAATCTTGTCTGGACTTCTAGGTCCTACATTAAATTGATATCTTGTTTTCTAGTTTTATGATTTGCTTTGAACATGTCACGTACAGCAGATATCATCGGTTGTCGTGTAAAATATATCACTGCGCTGTTATGGCCTGTGCCATCATTTACGACATTGCTATTTGTCTCCGAGTTGTATTTTCTGTCAGCGCCATTAATATATATCTTGTGTCCTTTATTAGATTCACACCAATCTTCATGCTATCGATCTTTTCTGCAATGTTCTTGTGTGCAGTTTTGATTTGGACTTCTTTTCTCTGGTTAACTCTCATATGTGTATCTCTACTATAATTGTTGTCATCATCAACAACGTTGTCTACTTTAGCTATATTTTCAGAATCCTTCTTACTCGTTTCTTCCATCTCGATAATATTATTTTCATGTCTTTCGTTGCCATTTTCAGAAGTTTCTCCATTTAATGCTGCTGCTTTCTCATTGTTATTTCCCTTGTCATCACCACTTTGGCCTTGAGTATCTTTAACGTTTTCGGGATGGTCTGAGATCATTATGTCAATGTCAACCTTGATGACATCGCCCAAACAGGATGTGACAAAGTAGTGAGATTTCCTGTCCTGGACACTTGAGCAAGGTGAGCAGACGGTGTCCGAGTTGTGTATGCAAGGTCTATCAATGTACATCGTATCTGGACAAGCAGAACATGGTGTGCACGTTGTCAAGGTTAGTTGGGATATCTGTGGAATAGTTAAAAGTACATGTAAATAATAAGTACAGCTGTTAAGATATTCTTATGATATATACAGGAACATAATAGAAACCGTTGCTCTCTCACAGCCCCTTTCCCTTGGTTAATCGGTCTTCTGCTATTTTCTGGTATTCACTGAAACACATTATCCACTGCTGAGCGACCTTGGGGCTGTTACAGAGGAGTAGAGGCCTGTAGATCTAGGAATTGTTTTGATTGAAGTGCTTGGGTGTTGATCGGGCATCTCATCTATAAGAAAAGTACACAAGTTGTGTATCAAGATTTGCTCAACAGTTCTAGTTGTTTTATTTATTTTCTGGATTGATGCATTATAGTTATGACAGAATGTCTATGTTGTATATGTCCATGTTGGTACTATGTCCATGTTGGTACTATGTCCATGTTGGTAAACTTCTCTGTCCATGGGGAGTGCGGGTTCAATTCATGAGCTGGCAGAAAAGCCCCAGGTTTCAAAGATTCATGGTGTTCGTGGCACCGAACCGAAGGGTTGCGATGTCCATGGCACCGAGCCGAAGAGCTGAAAGCTCAAGTGCTTCTGGATCGGGAAGAAAATATACACAATTCAAGAATGTCGACAAATGGGAGAAATATAAAAGGAGATAAATAACAAATATTTTAAAAATTTACAACAAATCAAACACAGACAAAGTATACCGGGTGAGGTGCAGGGAGACAAACAGTGGTGATACAGATACAATTAATATTGATAAACAAATAAATGATTACCAGAAAATGTGCCTTCTTCACAAGATCTACATATGGTATCCGAGTGTACAGTACACACTTGTGCCACGTGTGTTCCAGGTGGACAAAGACTGCAGTTGTGACGGAAAGTCAATGGGTAACCTCTGACTGCCTGGAGATAATGAACAACGAGGATAATAATACCGATATCGTTATATGTTTAGTTGGCACTCAGTCAAAGTACATAGAACAGTTATGATTTATAACTTCATCAAGAAACAACAAGTTGACTAGCTTTAGTCACATAACCAGGTTACCAAAAATTGGTACGTTTCAAAGGCAATGCTACTCAGATACAGTGCATACAAGGCGGCAAAAGTCGACTAGGTAAATGATGGGCCACAGAAATAACAGAGAAGGCATACTGTACGAATAGCCCTTGTACATAAGTCCGTTCATAAGTCTATTCTCAACTATGACGTGGTAAAGCAACCCCACCAAAGTGTAAACATCAAGACAGAAGTAGAGATGTTGAGATCTATTGAAGCAACCTTCGATGTAAAGATGGTACCTGGTGATAATAATGAGTTAAATAAAAAAACCTACCTCATAATTTGTGATATATTGAAGAATACAATGTTGCAGGGCGGCTCGTCATTAGGCCAGTGGGCCTGGCCACACTAATAATCGAAAAACTCGAGGAATAGATAAATAATAGTAAATACTCCAAAACCATGTTTTTTCCAAAAATTGTTTCTGGCCCCACCAAGAAAAATTACTACGAGCCGCCACTGCAATGTTGAGTTCACATTTTCTTTGCTCACCATCCGATATGCTGGCCGTGCAAGACAGCATGTATGTCTTCTTATTGCCAACGACATCCATGGCCCCCGGGAAAAGAAGATGAATGTAAAAGTGCGAATTGTTGACGCTTGTTGATCATCATCAAATAGCTTGTCCTGAGCAGAGCTTTGCCACCCCAACAGTTCTCCGGAATTTCTCTTTCTCATAGGCCAGATATCCTGCCTCTGCAGCCGTCATGCTCAAACCATCAGTTACATCCTGAATCCATCTTCCCCATGGTCTCCTCTTTCGTTTTCCTCGTATGCCTCCTTCCATGATGGTTTTCCCAGCCCTTCATGTCTTTATATGTCCAAAATATCTAAATTTTCTCTTTCTTATTTGTAGCATCAGCCAGTTTTCTTTGATTTTGAGTTCTTTCTGCATAGATCTATTTGTTCTCTGTCCAAGATATAGGAAGGACTCTTCTGTAACACTTATATTCAAAGCAATATATGTTCTTCCACTGCTTTATTATAAATGTCCATGCTTACACCCATACGTTGCACTGGGAATTGTTACGTTTTTGTTAGTTTAGTCTATTGCCTGCGCATCAGAACCAGCCTCCACCTTTCGGATCATACTAATGAATCACTCAGAACGCACGCATGAGTGGTTTTGTGACTCTTCCCAAAGGTAGTGCCTTGTCACCGTCAATACTTTCAATGTCGTGCTGCTTGTTATCATACTAAATGCACCACTGGCTTCCTTGATCTTTCTAACCGTATATGCTTGCAAAGAGGGCCATTGCGGAATTTTCGTGGCGAACTAACGATACATCTGTGTAAATCATAACGTCACCTTCATTACAGTTTTCATTAATGATGATCTTGAAGTTGGCATCCAATGCCACAGTATTCGTCGCTCTGCAACTTTTATCGAACTTAATGATGGTCGTAAAGGTGTTCTCGTATATTGAAGGAACTGGTCTCCATTCTTCCCCATGTGTGATATCTGTGAACCCGTTTACCAGCTGAACAGTGTCTGCAGTACGGCCAACGTTCTGTCGATTTCCACTACTAATACTGTTTGTTCCATGCATATTTCAGATTTGTCGGATGTCCTTTCCACCAAGCCGATCTCTTACAGGCATGGGGATTAGCTTTAGTGTTGGATTTATTTTGGATGTCAAAAGCATTGATCTAGTCAATGATACAAAGATATACCTTTCTGGATTTCTATATATTTATCGGTTAGTATTCTCAGACTAAATATGGGGTCTATGGCGCAGGGGACAACGCCACATCAGGATTAGTGAGCTGGCACTAATCAAGAACCTACCCACCTCTTCGTGTGACCCTGGTAACCGACATTTTGGTTCCGGTCTGGCTAGCGGGTATAGATCAAAGGGAGCTACAGGTAGTGGTAGGAGTGCAAGCACGGAAAACAAAACAGGTCCAAAATTTACGAACAAATGCACGCATCTTCTGGCCAGATGTCAAAATTGCCAAATAGTTGCTGAAACGTGAAACATAGCGTACGAGTCGTCTATGAACAAATCCCAACTTCCCAGAGTAATGGCGCAAATAAATTGCCAGATGTTGGGCAAGAATCAATGAGAACGATGTGTAATAAATCAAAGATCTCGGCAAGTGTCTCTGAAAAAACTGTTACGTATCGTGGCGACACATGGGAAGATTGTGGTAAACTCCGTACAAGAAGCCAAGCGCAGATAAATATGTTGGTTAAGTTAGCTGGCGCAAATCCTAAAGTTGCTTTTTAGCTTCTAACGAAACTCCCTTTCTCGAAACAACCGGGAACGGTACTGTTCTCACAACTAACATCCCCGAAAGCGGGTGATGTTTAGCTTGCGCAAAATCTAAGTTGCACTGATAGCGACTAATGAAACGACCCTCAACATTATTTGTACGTAGCCCCAGTCCAGTTTTTCCCCGGGGCCAGGAAAATGCAGAGTAGTAACTGTAAATTGCCAAGTGTCGACACGAGCCTCGAAAAGGCTGAGAATGTTCCTACTCGGAATAAACTCAAAGTGGTCAGAAAAGTAAGACCTACAATGTAAAGACTTGCAGGCTGTCAAATCCAAACATTTGCGAGGTCGAGACTTTTCACGGTGTGTTATACAGTAAGACGCCGTCAAGGACAAGCATGTACCAAAAGACTGAGAAATGTTCTAACCCGGAACGATATCACAGTTCGAAAGGGCGCACAATGTAGACACACTCTTTGACGTAGATCATAAAGCCCAAATAAACGGCGAAAGATGATCGTAAAAGAGCAATGAATACACAAAGCAGCCGACAAGTGATCGTTCCAATCACCAGTCCTAGAATGGTTGTAAATGTTCCTATACCGGAACTACCTCACCCAGTCATCTGCAAAGTAGGAAGTGCTCTTTGGCGTAGATCCAAGACAAAATATACGGCAATAACAGATCATTAAAGAGTGTCTATCATACGATGCAGAAGAAACGTCGCACTCAGTCTGAAAGGTTGCAGTCCCAAAGGTTCTTTGGCGTAGATCCAATCCAAAATATGCGACACAACGAATCGTTAGAGAGAACTTGTACATTCCAGGGCAAGCTACTAGTAAATAAATGCTGGCGCTAAGTCGAATGTGCTGGCCTAGTCACCATTGGCGCATAATTGGCACAACGTAAAAACCGTTCGTGGCAAAGCTGTTTATATATCACAACAAGAATGATCACAATGGCCGAAAAGAACGATCGAAGAAGAAATGATGGAGCACTCCAAGTTTCAATTCTGATAACAATAGGGGGAGGTCAAGAAAGTATATCATTGCCACCCCTGGTGTATTGTTGGTGCATCCCATGATGATGTGCATGACATCATTCTGAATTCTTTCAGTCTCACCATCTGTGTAGACTAATCGGCAGATAAGTAATCCATATTCTATACATGATAGAACGAGGCCTGGTACAGGAACACAAAGTATGTGTTGCGTTAGCCCTTAATTATCATACCAATGTGCGTTGTGAGCCTTGCAATAACTTGTCGATATGGTCCCCAAAGCACAGATGTCAACTTAACACCCAAATAACTCATACATGTTTTCAAGTGATTCTAAGCCCGCCTATTTTGACACTTAGTATTTCAGATTTAAGTTAAAAGTTAATTGCATATCCTTTACAGGACTTTGCGAATAAACCCCAGCTTTTAACGCTGTTTGTGATTTTCTAGGCATTATTACGTTCAGTAGTTTGTCATTGCTTTCTGAACGAGTGGTGCCATCGTCCTTTTGTTAAAATTCACGCGAAACAATTTGTAACCAAACTGTCCGCAGCGTGATTCAAACTCAGAACGTCGGGAAGCCACAGACGTCACTTTTCAGATTTTACAGTTTAATTATTTAGGAGGCTTGGTAGCACAGTTTTAGTGTGGTTTATCGTGGCGTCAGAGATGTCGCACAGGGCCGTGGTGAGGTCCAGTTCTTCCTGAAAGCATTAGAAATGTAATTCCTGTTTCTCTCCTGTCCGTTGTCCATGATGTTGTCTACAAATGTCAATGTCCTTCCCTGCCAGTCGGCTACTGTTTCCCTAATCATTATAGTGAATACGTTGAATAGTATTGAGATAATGGGGCCCTGTGATAGGCTGGTGAAATTTTTGTTGGCGCAGAGTACCAATTACCACACTTGAGTGCCACTTTCCTCTCCAACAGGGCCGTTGCAATCCATCTTATAAGCAAACAGGTAGTAGAAAACGATAGATTAGTCGACATAATTAGTGTGATGGAGATTGATAGCTAGAGCAGGCATAAAGAGGTAGATATTATAACATCAAAATTGTCTACGCAGAATGCTGGTGTAACAAGAAGAGACCGGTTGAAATAAGACATCAGGAAAAAAAGTGTTAAACATCAGTACTGAACTTCATCAGAAACAACAAATTAAATGGTTCAGCCACAGTAGAATTACCAACAGACAGTGCACCTCAAAGAGCAATGCTGATCCAATACAATGGGTACAAAGCAAATGGCAGGCCACACAAAAGATGGACCTCAGAGATAACAGAGGTGACAAAGACACTATCTACATGTAGCGCCAAAAAGGCCCGTTTTAGAAATCTCTTCTGACGCTGTGAGGCAAGCAGGATTGGAAAAAAAGAAAAAAAAATTAAAGTACAGAGGCGGATAAAGTGGTGTTGTGTATCAACCAAAAGGCAGTGCAAGAGCAAATGTAGCGGGTGGGGGGTGGAGATTTGGGGGGCGGGGGTGGCTAGGATGGAAAATAAGGTCAAGTGTGGAGTAACGAGAATTAAAACATATCAAAGAAGCATGGACACCATATTCTTTTGGTATTTATAATATCAGTTTTGTATTAGTGATTCATTCCTTATTTGTGTTACACAACTGGTAAAAGCTGGTTACTGCAATAGATTCCTACCTAATATGTACATGAGGATACTATTTAGATATGTGTTTCTATTTGATTTCTATAAGTTAACTGTAATAAAACCCAATCAAGTGTTCGCTTGAGATATTTATATCATTTCATCTTTGACTGAAGAAATTGTAAAGCAGGATTTGATTAGCTACAGTAGAGCAGTGGCTTCAAAGAAATGTATTATCATTATCAATGCAATATTTTCCCAGTTGTCTATTCAATACATGTTTAGACACGTATAAGATATCAGAACTATTATTCTAAACTAACATTTCATCGTTCAGTGATTCTAGTTAGATAATAAATACATTGCATTCATGTGTACAATGATATCTATATAAAATGTTCAATTTATACCAACTGGATTTCTAGTTACTAATTTAGTTCACAGTATACCATTGGTTATAAAAGATCAGGCTACGAGGATAAAACAAGATGGTTGAAAGAGCGGACCTCGGCTGTATCACAGCCAACTCTAAAATAACTAGGCCAGACAACTGACTGGGAAACACCTGACCTAGATCAGAAAGGGGCACTGGAATCTATAAATGTTTGATAGAACACTGCAAGTTTTTTGCAATTTTACTCAATTCTATGAGTCTATGGTTATTTATTGGTGAAAATATTCATAATATTGATATTCCTTATTGTTAAACTTAGCTTGTTGCATAATAAAAAAAGGGGACGACTTAGCTGTTTATCGTCACTGTTTCTGTATTTTGTAAAACTATAGTACTTTGTTTGTACGTGTTTCTATTGCATAATATAACTTCGATTTAGCATTTGTGTTGATTTTAAAATGAATTCGTCTATATACAACAATACTGGAAAGGAGGTCACGTGTTGTAGTTGTGGTCTGATTTTCCATAATTCTTACCTGAGTGTGAAGGCCCATACGTTTATAGTTGGCTCTGGCTATATAGAGACTTAATCCTCTGCTTAACAAAATACACCAAATGATGGGTTGAGAATTATGCCCATCCAAATAAAACTGTAGGTTGGGTAACGTAATGCTAACAGAAGTAAGGCGTGGACCCAGTCAAACAACTTGAGTTCAAATGATAAACTCAGAAACAAGTCTGCAAGTTAGCATTCCTGGAGATCACAAACTAACATTATAATGTGATGTTACGATATTATAATATATATCATCATTAGCCTCTTTGTCTCAGAAACAATGGTGTTGGTCACGTAGTATGTTCTGTGCTGAATCACATCGTTTCATGTGGCTGTAATGACCTATTCTGGGTGGCAATCCTTGCACGGGTTGCTGCAGGTAAAACTGGAGACTGGAGCCGATGCATGGGATGTTCTCTCTGCTCTCTGTGCTCTCTTTGTCTCCACATGTGATGTTGTTTTCTTCTTTCTTTTGAGCTGCCCTCCTGCCCCCTCCATGCTTGCCTGTCTTTGACCAGCCGCTCCCAGTGTTTTTTGTCTATGCCCCATGAAGTTAGATCACGCTTGCAGGTGTCAATGAAGCGTAATAATGGGCGCCCATGCTGTCTAGCACCAGCTACGAGTTAACCATAGAATGTTCTTTGGGATTCTATCATCGCTCATGCGGCACACGTGTCCCAGCCATCTGAGACGTCGCTGACTCAGTAAAGTGTACATGCTTGAATGCCAGCACTGTTCAGGACTTCATATTGAAAATGTGATCTTGCCATCAGGTGTTGTATATTCGCCTGAGACAGCGCATGTGAGAAGTGTTTGGCGATGTTCTTGTCTAGCATGTGTGGTCCATGTCTCACTACCATACAGCAGAGACAGTGGCGGCTCGTGATCATTTTGTTGGTGGGGCCAGACAGAAATTTTCCGGAAAAATCATGGTTTCAGTTGGATTATATTTTAATGTATAAAATAATAAATATACATTACACCTTATTTTGGTGGGCCTGGCCCCACTGGCCCTTAATGACGAGCCGCCACTGTATATATATATATTCTACTTCCCTATTCGAGTCCTTGAGGCTCGTTGAGACGCAGATATCACCCACCTACATTCATTTCTTCTAGCCTTCTCGTCTCGATTGTTGACTTTTAGTATTGTTAGGTCACACTTCAATGTAATCTCTTGCATCGTTTTCTTAGTTTTCCTTGGGTCTCTCACTTCCTTTGTATTGTATAGACAATTTGACATTATCTGTTCCTTGTTATTCTTTCAATATATTATAGTTATCATACTCTACAGTATTAACTTTTATGATAGTTGTCATTGATGGTAATCTCAACGAATTATAAATATCTTTATTATTTCTCAATACCCGCTTGCCCAGCGTGTTCGTAGCGCGTTGGACTGCGGGTGACAAGCGCTCTGTAGTGCGGGTTCAATTCCGCGGTCTGGCAGAAAAAGCCACAGATTCCCCAGGTTTACGGTGTTCGTGGCACCGAACCGAAGGGTTGGGATGTCCATGGCACCGAGATGAAGGCTGAAGCTCAATGCTCTGGATAGGAAAAAAATTATTTCTCATTCTCCATTCCTCTCTTTATCCATCCTTCTTGTGCTCAAATGTTCGTATTTAAAGTCCTGTCTTCAAAGATCTGTAATAATGTTTCATCTTGTTTTGTTGTGCTTCAAGATTCAGATGTATATAAAACAATTATTCTGATTACAGTTTGTGTATATTGTGATCTTGATGTTACAGGACAAACACTTGATTTCAGCTGATACTGTTGAACAAAGTATACCTATTTCTTATTCTATTCTAGACTTTATTTTTTCTCTTATTATGTTGAGAGAGCCATGCGGTAGCTTGTTGTTAGTGAACTCGCTTCTCAAGGCTGGTGGTCGGGTTCAACTCCGCAGTTGGCGTTGAATTTTCCCGACCGCGACAGCTCTCATTTTCGACCCAACCTCAACTGGGTACCAGACATGTTCTGGAAAGTAAGGTGGCCGGCGTGATGCTGACCACATCACACATCGTGTGCCGACGGTCAATGAACAATACAGGCCTAACACTGTATATACCATGAGGTATGAGAAAGTTCCTTTTTCTGTTTCTCTTATGTTGAAGCTATTGAAATTTGTGCCCAAGTACTAAATTGTCGCTCTTCATTGATTGTCATATTTTCTACAAACATGTATTCATCCGTTTTTGTATTTCCCTCTTTTTTTTATTATATTCTTCTTCTTCTTTGCGTTCATTCTTTACGACCAATTTTAATCACTCTTTGTGATATTGATCTTTGCCAAGAACGTATATACGTTGCACATTGGTTTAGTAGGCCCTAAACGCATAGACTTCTACACATTTAGGACATGTGCATCCGATTTGAGCCAAACCTCCTTAGTCACCTCCTACGACATGCGTGGCAAGTAACAGTGGTTCTATTCCTTACACCCCAAATGTGGGCCCCGGTAAGCACTCGGACTGTTTTTATTCTATAGGATGTCTTGTCCAGATGGATATTTAGTCACATTTGTCTCAACCTGATTCTATTAAATATCTGAATGCTCTCTCGGTTTCTTGTTTATTATCTTCTACCACATCCATGTCATCTATATAGCCAAGTGTTCTTGTTGTTTCATCTATAGCATCATCGTTATTAGTACAATCCTTATGACTTTTTAAACGGCAGTAGTTAGTGATATAATAAACTGAAAATATTTACTCCTCTGAATGTAGTTATAATGAACTGAGCAATGTTTACTTCCTCTGAATGTAGTTATAATGAACTGAACAATGCTTACTCCCTCTGAATGTAATTATAATGAACTGAACAATGTTGACTCCCTCTGAATGTAGTTATAATAAACTGAACAATGCTTACTCCCTCTGAATGTAGTTATAATCAACTATACATGAACAGTTTACTCACCCCAATGACAGCCAGTGATAGAATGGGTATCACCCACGAGTATCTTCTCATGGCCGATTGAGATAACATCCTCTGTATTCAAGCTTATCTCCAAACTAAGAAATCGTTGCTAATGTTCACTGAGATTGCTTTTGTTCAGATTACAAGTAAGAGGTGTATAACGGACTCTGAAACTTATTTTAAAAGTTTAAACTGATAGAGAGATTGATGAATATCTTCCAAAATCTTGAAGTTGTTACAATTTGTGATAATCATATGAAGACACTAAAGAACACAGTGAAACAAATGAGTATTTGAAGATTGTAGCCACATCAAATATTATCCAAATTTGTTACCAGCAATTATTTATTTGTAAGATAACTTTCGGTTCATAATATGAAAACCATAAACGGTTGTTGCACTATGTTGACTCTCCTTATATAGATATATATATATTTTAATATACGCAAACACATAAAAAAGTGGGGTAATTTATCAAAGAACATGGTTCATAAATATCCCATAATTTGGGAGCCTGTCGAGAAAGTGTACTGAATTCTCCTGTATATGTAATCTTAGATATAGGTTTTCGTGAAAAGTCATTTAGTATGTTCAACTTGTTGTATGTAGTATGAATAGTATATTGTATGGGCAGTATGAATGTGTGTTGTTGGGTGTATTAATAGTGTGTTGTATAGGCATTATGAATAGTGTGTTGTAGGGCAGTATGAATAAATAAGTTGTATAGGCAGTATGAATAGTGTGTTGTATGGGCAGTATGAATAGTGTGTTGTATGGGCAGTATGAATAATATTTTGTATGGGCAGTATGAATAATATTTTGTATGAGCAGTATATAGTATGTTGTATGGGTAGTATGAATAGTAATGTTGTATGGTAGTATGAATAATAAGTTGTATGGGCAGTATTAATAGTAAGTTGTATGGGTAGTATGAATAATGTGTTGATGGATAGTATTAATAGTGTGTTGTATGGACAGTATTAATAGTAAGTTGTATGGGCAGTATTAAGTAGTTGTATGGGCAGTATTAATAGTAAGTTGTATGGGCAGTATGAATAGTGTGTTGTATGGGCAGTATTAATGTGTGTTGTATGCAGTATTATAGTGTGTTGTATGGGCATTATTAATGGTGTGTTGTATGGGTAGTATGAATGGTGTGGTGTATGGACAGTATGAATAGTGTGTTGTTGCGGCATTAATAGTGTGTTGTATGGGCGTATTAATAGTGTTGTTGTATGGGCAGTATGAATAGTGTGTTGTATGGGCAGTATTAATAGTGTATTTGTATGGGTAGTATGAATGGTGTGGTGTATGGACAGTATGAATAGTGTGTTGTATGGACAGTATGAATAGTGTGTTGTATAGGAGTATTAATAGTATGTTGTATGGGCAGTATGAATAGTAAGTTGTATGGGTAGTATGAATGGTGTGTTGTATGGGCACTATGAATAGTATATTATGGGTAGTAAATTTAAAATGTGTTGTATGGTAGTATTAATAAGTATGTTGTATGGGCAGTATGAATAGTAAGTTGTATGGGTAGTATGAATGGTGTGTTGTATGGGCAGTATTAATAGTGTGTTGTATGGACAGTATGAATAGTGTGTTGTATGGGCAGTATTAATAGTGTGTTGTATGGGTAGTATTAATAGTATGTTGTATGGGCAGTATGAATAGTAAGTTGTATGGGTAGTATGAATAGTGTGTTGTATGGGCAGTATTAATAGTGTGTTGTATGGGTAGTATGAATAGTGTGTTGTATGGACAGTATGAATAGTGTATTTGTATGTGCAGTATTAATATGTGTGTATGGGCAGTATTAATAGTGTGTTGATCTTGCCTGATGTAGGGTTGCCATATTTTGTACTTCGAATGAGGACACTTCTCCTATGTGTTCCGTGTATATTTTTGATGACCTAATCTTTTATAAAATGGTGTTCTTTTAGGGATGATCAACAGATAAACAGTGTAAATGTATCAAGAGCTTCCGAAAAACAAATAGATAAACACAGGATTCGAACCACTTACCCTCATTTCTAACGACACCCATCGCCTAGCCTAGCAATACGAGGCCTTACGACACAACCAGCGAGCCATTCTAAAAAATGACTCACCGAAGTGTCTTTCTCAAACGCTTCGTTACAACTAGACACAGAATAATCAGGTAAGGTTCGATAGAACAGTGTTTGCACAAACACATGATATAAGCTTATTGTGCTTGTATATATTTGAGAGAAGACAATATCATATATACACACATGTATATACATATAATAAACATGCATACATCATTCAAGTAGCTAAATTTATTGTAAGATGAGAACAAGAGTTTTTTTCAAGAATCCCAGAGGAATCAACGGAGGCGAAGAATATGATCAACAAATAAACTTCTTCTTCTTCTTCTTCAGCGATCTCTGGAGACAGCTTCAGGTCTGTTAGGTTTCTCAAAGCTTAGTTTTCAGGTCGACTGGGTGTGGCCACATGTTGCATGGCAACAAATAAACAATGTACAGGTATTAGAGCTTCCGAAAACAAAGACAAACACAGATTCGAACCACTTCCTCATTCAGTTCTTTGAGTCAAATTTCTATAAAATTGGCCTGATGGAAAATGATTGAAATTACATTTACAAAGAAATTGTCTTAATTGAATCCACACTAAGTTGATTTCTCTCATTCGTCCATTGGGCATGAATTAAAAACGCCTTTCTACTGAAGCATTGTGTGCTAGGATAGCAAAAGGGGAACTGTGATATCTTTAGGATTTCATAGTACATTATATTACTCCTACAGTTTTCAATATTGTATAACCATTTTTTCGATGTACTTGATTTGTATTGATGGATGCAATTTCTCCAGATCGTACATAGGTGATCACAGCACTTTGAATCATCTATGTCAGTCACTGAAGTAGCATAGTGATCACAGCACTTTGAATCATCTATGTCAGTCACTGAAGTAGCAAAGTGATCAAAACACTTTGAATCATCTATGTCAGTCACTGAAGTAGCATAGTGATCACTCATCTATGTCAGTCACTGAGTACATAGTGATCACTCATCTATGCCAGTCACTGAAGTAGCATAGTGATCACTCATCTATGTCAGTCACTGAGTAGCATAGTGATCACTCATCTGTACCAGTCACTGAAGTAGCATAGTGATCACTCATCTATGTCAGTCACTGAAGTAGCATAGTGATCACAACACTTTGAACCATCTATGTCAGTGTCAGTCTATGTCAGTCATCGAAGTAGCATAGTGATCACAACACTTTGAATCATCTATGTCAGTCACTGAAGTAACATATAGTGATCCAGCACTTTGAATCATCTATGTCAGTCACTGAAGTAGCAAAGTGATCACAACACTTTGAATCATCTATGTCAGTCACTGAAGTAGCAAAGTGATCAAAACACTTTGAATCATCTATGTCAGTCACTGAAGTAGCAAAGTGATCACAACACTTTGAATCATCTATGTCTGTCACTGAAGTAGCAAAGTGATCACAACACTTTGAATCATCTATGTCAGTCACTGAAGTAGCATAGTGATCACAACACTTTGAATCATCTATGTCAGTCACTGAAGTAGCATAGTGATCACAGCACTTTGAATCATCTATGTCAGTCACTGAAGTAGCATAGTGATCACAACACTTTGAATCATCTATGTCAGTCAAAATATGATGGAAGCTTCACATTTTCCGCATGTCATCAAATTACAGCTACTAAAAATATGAAAATTCACTCTGTGGTTGGTCCTAGATCTTCTTGTATTCCAAGCGTCTTTCATAAAGTAATTGACATTTTATAGAACACTTTAACTTTGACTTCGTGGCTATCACTTTCCAATTCTTTGTCATATTTTTCACATTCAAGGAACGAAGTTTTTTACTTTTATTCCTTCTAAAGTGTCTTGTGCGGTGTGAGATCTTTATGAAATCAATAATGATTGTTTCCTTTCATTCATGATGGAGTATAAAACACACGGATCACTGGTTGAATATAGTACAAATATAATTCACTTGAATTCATTTAATATTTTTCAAAGAAGTTCTTTAAAACAACAGGAGGCTTGTTATGAGATAAAACAACATGAGGCTTGTTCTGAGACAAAATAACAGGAGGATTGTTCTGAGACAAAACAGCAGGAGGCTTGCTCTGAGACACAACAACATGAGGCTATTTCTGAGAGAAAATGACAATAGCTTTCTCAACGATAGAACGCGATACACGCGCTTCAATATTAAAGACAGACGGAAGCAGAAGTCAAACACAATTTTCTACAGACGGCAATTGGTGTAAAGCAGCACAAATGTAATATGAAGACTGAAATATTTGAGACACAGTAGTCTAGCCAGTTGTAAGACTATTTAGTTTAGTTTAGTCGTCGGGCATCATCACTGCACGTCAACCAATTAGTCCATCCGTACCCGATCTCCCTCAGTATTTCCCTCAGCGTGTGACGACTAACGACACCGGTTCTTTGTTGGTTTACTATTCTTCTTTGGCTACCAGCATAGCGTTCTTGTCTAGCTACACCACACTTGACTTGGAGTTCTTGTAAGACTATTTATTTCTCTTTACTCCGTCATATGACGTTCTGTGAAAACTTTCTTTCTCTTTACTCAATCATGTGATGTCATATAAGACCTTTCATTTCTCTTTACGCAATCATGTGATGTCATATAAGACTTTCATTCTCTTTACTCAATCGTGATGTCATATAAGACTTTCATTTCTCTTACTCAATCATGTGATGTCATATAAGACTTTTCATTTCTCTTTACTCAATCATGTGATGTCATGTAAGACTATTCATATCTTTTTATTAAATCATGAAATATCATGTAAGACTTCGATTCTCTTCACTCAACGAGATGTCTCGTTAAACATGTCAAGTGTTTGCTGTTCAAATCTCTGCTGTCTTGTCTACAGCACATTAACTGTAAACATATCAGAAATTTAGTGTAGATTTAATTAGGTCGGTTAATGTACCTCCGCCAGGCTCAGGAGAATCTTTATCTTAGATACTCCATCCCACATTTGACCTATGACAAATGCTGCGTCATTGCTAATACAGGTCACATCAACCTCTCCAGGGTTTTCCGCAATATTCTATATTTAGTATGTGATTGTACAGATTGGCATTGTAGATCGATTAGAACCCCCACCCCACTCATCCTTCCTCTTCTACTCCAGACCGTGTCATGTTAGGCAACAATTTCACAATTTGAGCGCACATGTTGTTATTTTTGTGTAAAATATTAATATGTCCCAGATATCTTGATCAAATGTTTGATGATGTGTAATGGAAAAACTCGAAGTTTAATATTGACACTCGGAGACAAGTGGATTGCAATTGGCAATAGCATTACGATAATAGCTTGGTTACAGGGTATCTTAAACATTTCAGATAATGAATCCGTTAGTGTGAATGTAAATGTGATTGAATTCTGGTTAATAGTTACTAAACCAGCATCATCGTATTCCGGGGAGACTCATAGAAGCTCAAACATCATTTATCATAGTGTGTGCATGCTGATGGTTCCAGTGGCTCACTGGTTAAACGTACTTCCTAATTTTTAGCCATAGATATTCAGTCTTGTATGTAGACTGCAAACTACTTTATACACGGTATATATTCATCAAATGCGATATATAAAGACAGGTAGTTTTACAAAGCATGTTAGGGTCTTTAAGATGTTATTTTCGTAGTCTATATGTAGTGTGGTGGGAAAGAGGGAATATTTGTCACTTCTGCTGTATCCTTTGCTTGCAAAAGACCTGTTAGTCAGAAACGTTGATGTGTATTGTTATTGTTTTGTTGTATTTTGTAAACTACAGTACTTTGTTTTTTCATGTT
Source organism: Arion vulgaris (assembly GCA_020796225.1). Classification (NCBI taxonomy): domain Eukaryota; kingdom Metazoa; phylum Mollusca; class Gastropoda; order Stylommatophora; family Arionidae; genus Arion; species Arion vulgaris. Next base: position 45,156,154 of record CM036764.1, on the reverse strand, counting down.
TCCCCATTGCTCATAGTTTTACTGCCAGTCTTCCCTTATATTGCTACATAGTTTTACTGCAGTCTTTCCTTATATTGCTACATAGTTTTACTGCAGTCTTTCCTTATATTGCTACATAGTTTTACTGCAGTCTTTCCTTATATTGCTACATAGTTTTACTGCAGTCTTCCCTTATATTGCTACATAGTTTTACTGCAGTCTTTCCTTATATTGCTACATAGTTTTACTGCAGTCTTTCCTTATATTGCTACATAGTTTTACTGCAGTCTTCCCTTATATTGCTATAGCTTTACTGCAGTCTTCCTTATATTGCTCATAGGTTTTACTGCAGTCTTCCTTATATTGCTACATAGTTTTACTCAGTCTTCCCTTATATTGCTACATAGGGTTTTACTCAGTCTTCCTTTATATTGCTACATAGTTTACTGCAGTCTTCCCTTATATTGCTACATGGTTTTACTGCAGTCTTCCTTTTATTGCTACATAGTTTTACGTAGTCTTCTTACATTGCTACATAGTTTACTGCAGTCTTCCTTATATTGCTACATGTTTTACTGCAGTCGTTCTTACATTGCTACATAGTTTTACTGCAGTCTTCCTTATATTGCTACATAGTTTTACTGCAGTCTTCCTATATTGCTACATGTTTACTGTAGTCTTCCTTACATTGCTACATAGTTTACTGCAGTCTTCCTTATATTGCTACATAGGTTTTACTGCAGTCTTCCTTATATTGCTACATAGTTTTACCGCAGTCGTTCCTACATTGCTACATAGTTTTACTGCAGTCTTCCTTATATTGCACATAGGGTTTTTCTGCAGTCTTCCCTATATTGCTACATAGTTTTACTGCAGTCTTCCCTTATATTGCTACATAGTTTACTGCAGTCTTCCCTTATATTGCTACTAGCTTTACTGCAGTCTTCCTATATTGCTACATAGTTTTACTGCAGTCTTCCTACATTGCTACATGTTTTACTAAGTCTTCCCTTATATTGCTACATAGTTTACTGCAGTCTTCCCTTATATTGCTACATGGTTTGCTGTAGTCTTCCCTCACATTGCTACATAGTTTACTGCAGTCTTCCCTTATATTGCTACATAGTTTTACTGCAGTCTTCCTTATATTGCTACATAGCTTACTGCAGTCTTCCCCATTGCTACATGGTTTACTGCAGTCTTCCTTATATTGCTCATAGGTTTTACTGCAGTCTTCCTTATGTTGCTACATAGTTTTACTGTAGTCTTCCTTACATTGTACATGGTTTTACTGCAGTCTTCCCTTACATTGCTACATAGTTTTACTGTAGTCTTCCTTACATTGCTACATAGTTTTACTGCAGTCTTCCCCTTTTATTGCTACATGTTTTACTGTAGTCTTCCCTTAATTGCTACATAGTTTTACTGCAGTCTTCCCTTATATTGCTACATAGTTTTACTGCAGTCGTTCCTTACATTGCTACATAGTTTTACGCAGTCTTCCTTATATTGCTACATAGTTTTACTGCAGTCGTCCATATATTGCTACATAGTTTTTCTGCAGTCTTCCCTTATATTGCTACATGTTTTACTGCAGTCTTCCTCATATTTGCTACATGTTTTACTGCAGTCTTCCTTATATTGCTACATAGTTTTTCTGCAGTCTTCCTTATATTGCTACATAGTTTTACTGCAGTCTTCCCTTATATTGCTACATAGTTTTACTGCAGTCTTCCTTATATTGCTACATAGTTTTTCTGCAGTCGTTCTTACATTGCTACATAGTTTTACTGCAGTCTTCCTTATATTGCTACATAGTTTTACTGCAGTCGTCCTATATTTACATAGTTTTACTGCAGTCTTCCTTATATTGCTACATAGTTTTACTGCAGTCTTCCTATATTTACATGTTTTACTGCAGTCTTTCCTTATATTGCTACATAGTTTTACTGCAGTCTTCCCTTATATTGCTACATAGCTTTACTGCAGTCTTCCCTTATATTGCTACCTAGTTTTACTGCAGTCTTCCCTTATATTGCTACATAGTTTTACTGCAGTCTTCCCTTATATTGCTACATAGTTTTACTGCAGTCTTCCTTATATTGCTACATGTTTTACTGCAGTCTTCCTTATATTGCTACATAGTTTTTTACTGTAGTCTTCCCTTACATTGCTACATAGTTTTACTGCAGTCTTCCTTTATATTGCTACATAGTTTTACTGCAGTCGTTCCTTACATTGCTACATAGTTTTACTGCAGTCTTCCTTATATTGCTACATGTTTACTGCAGTCTTCCTTATTGCTACATAGGTTTTACTGTGTCTTCCCTTACATTGCTACATGGTTTTACTGCAGTCTTCCTTATATTGCTACATGGTTTTACTGCAGTCTTCCTTATATTGCTACAGTTTACTGCAGTCGTTCCTTACATTGCTACTAGTTTTACTGCAGTCTTCCATATATTGCTACATGTTTTACTGCAGTCTTCCCTTATATTGCTACATAGTTTTACTGTAGTCTTCCTTATTTGCTACATAGTTTTACTGCAGTCTTCCTTATATTGTTACATAGCTTTACTGCAGTCTTCCTTATATTGCTACATAGTTTTACTGCAGTCTTCCTTACATTTGCTACATAGTTTTACTGCAGTCTTCCCTTATATTGCTACATTGTTTTACTGCAGTCTTCCCTTATATTGCTACATAGTTTTACTGTAGTCTTCCCTTACATTGCTACATAGTTTTACTGCAGTCTTCCCTTATATTGCTACATAGTTTTACTGTAGTCTTCCTTACATTGCTACAATGGTTTCTGCAGTCTTCCCTTATATTGCTACATAGTTTTACTGTAGTCTTCCCCTTTCATTGCTACATGTTTTACTGCAGTCTTCCATATATTGCTACATAGTTTTACTGCAGTCGTTCCTTACATTTGCTACATAGTTTTACTGCAGTCTTCCCTATATTGCTACATAGTTTTACTGCAGTCTTCCTTTATATTGCTACATAGTTTTACTGCAGTCTTCCTTATATTGCTACATAGTTTTCTGCAGTCTTCCTTATATTGCTACATAGTTTTACTGTAGTCTTCCTTACATTGCTACATAGTTTTGCAGTCTTCCTTATATTGCTACATAGTTTTACTGTAGTCTTCCTTACATTGCTCATAGTTTTACTGCAGTCTTCTTACATTGTGCTACATTACTGCAGTCTTCCCTATATTGCTCAGGTTTTTGCAGTCTTCCTTATATTGCTACATAGTTTTGCTGTAGTCTTCCTTACATTGCTACATAGGTTTTACTGCAGTCTTCCTTTATATTACTACATAGGTTTACTGCAGTTGTCCCCTTATATCGATTTCACTAGCATAAAAACCAAACACAGTAATATTTGACTAAAGAGCTTGAACAACAAAGAACAAGGACATATATGAAAAACATCAAGATACGATCAAAACAATAGATCCATAATTATCATCATCATCAAGTGCGTATCCTTTATAGGACGTTGCTCTCTTTGCAGCGCATCTGAAATTCACCCTGTCTTTAGCCAGTTCACCCACTTTGTCGATAGTCGTCATATTCATGGTTTTTTTTTATCTTGTATCCATCTTATTCTTGGTCTGCCTCTACCTCCCGGGACACTGCCTCTAATATTGTTCTTTCCAGGCCATCTTGACTCTTGATGTGACCAAAGTGTCTAATTTTTCTGTAAAGTATGTTGTTTATCAGCCAATAATTGTCATAGATAATATAAATATGGGCTAAATTGAAAAAAAATGTGAAAAACTAAGAAACTGAAAATAAAAAGTATATATATATATTTAATATGTATATACTTATATATAGATTGTATGACAAAGAGACCAGAAACTTAGCCCTGTAGTGTGTTGATTACAAGATCACAAGGCCCCATGAGATATAACGTATTTCAAGATCAAATCGACTTCAATCACTGGAGGAATACTATTGGATGGATGTGACCTGGATGTCATGAACTTTCAAATGGTCGTTGCTATTGAAATAAGTTCCCAAAGACGTCCCGAGAGATTAAATATCTCGTAGATGTTGACCGAAACATCACCAAATGTTTTGAAAGGTTCCCCTATATAAGTCTTATATCATCATCAAAGGCTTGTTTCAGTTTCAGTTTGGAATATCTTCATTGCACTCCGGACATGTCCATAGGTGCTCCGATCTCCTTCACAATATCTCCAAGAGCGTCCAGCGACTGACCGTACCAGTTCCATTTTGATTAATGAGCCTACTCACGTACCTGTTATGCTGTTCTTTTCTTGCTAATCCAATCTTCAAACCCAGCTCCTGCAATCTAGTAGTTGACGTGGATTCTTTGTTTCAGGCGACGATAGAGTTTTTCGTCATGTATTGTGTTCTGTGCTGAGTCTGTAGTGGCTTATCATGGAGTGACAATCCTTGCAGCAGGTGAAAACGCTTTATTACAATGTTTAATGTTTATAAATGATGTCGAAGGTAACGGTGGAGACTTGCATATAAAACATTCCTCAATAGCAAACGTGCCTCTGGATGATGTTACACTAGGTAGTCTGTATCATTTCATGCAACAAGTAGATTTTTTATTCATATTTTCAAACACAATATCGTTAGCAGACATGCTACAATATGGTTTAATAATCTCCTTGACATGTCATCATCATCATTATCAGGAGCCGTGCCGGATGGTATAGGCGATCATGGATCTCCACAAATCTCTGTCTCTGATGTTTGTATCATCTCAGATGTTGACGCTCTTCCGTGCCATGAAGTCAGGCTTTTCAAAATTTCCGCTCTGTCTTCCTCTGCCTCGTCTCTCCTCGATGTTACCAGTTCTTACAATGTGTTCTAAACCTCCCTTTCTCATCACATGCCCGAAAAATGATGACTACCTCTTTCGTATATTGATGTGTATTGACATGTATCGGACATAATATGCGCAGTGAGGTGCTACATATTAGTGTAAGAACCGTTGTTCTAGAATAAAGATAGCAGTTAGTAGCACATTAATTTGAAGACGATAAGAGTCAGCCAAATTATGTTGAACTACTGAACTAGTGCACCAAGAACTTCAAATATCTCTTCGAAACAGAAGCCTAACTTTAGGCCATCACACTTCAATTCTTTGAATATAGGTTAGTTTGTCACGATAAGGCGGGGTCGACGATTGTGTTATCAGGACTGGACAAGAGAATTATCTGAAATAAATTACAAGTTGGGAACACACAAGTTGTATAGAGAACAGTTGTACACAATCATTTTCTGAAAATGGACGTACGAAAAGGTCAGTTTATGTTTATCAAATGTTGTGTATATTGTGTTTATATAAAGTTGTGTATATTGTGTTTATATAAAGTTGTGTATATTGTGTTTATCAAATGTTGTGTATATTGTGTTTATCAAGTTGTTTAAATTGTATTTATAAAATGTTGTTTATAAAATGTTGTTTACATTGTGTTTATAAAATGTTGTTTATATTATATTTATACAATTTTGTGTATATTCTGTTTATAAAATGTTGTTTATATTATATTTATAAAATTTTGTGTATATTGTGTTTATAAAATGTTGTTTACATTGAGTATAAAAAATATTGTGTTTATAATATGTTGTTTATATTATGTTTATAAAATATTGTGTTTATAATATGTTGTTTATATTATGTTTATAAAATATTGTGTTTATAATATGTTGTTTATATTATGTTTATAAAATATTGTGTTTATAAAATGTTGTTTATATTATGTTTATAAAATGTTGTTTATATTATGTTTATAAAGTTGTGTATATTATGTTTATAAAGTTGTGTATATTATGTTTATAAAATATTGTTTATATTGTATTTATAAAATGTTGTGTATATTATGTTTATAAAATGTTTATATTGTATTTATAAAATATTGTTTATATTGTATTTATAAAATGTTGTGTATATTGTGTTTATAAAATGTTGTTTATATTGTATTTATAAAATATTGTTTATATTGTATTTATAAAATGTTGTTTATATATTGTGTTTATAAAATGTTGTTTATATTATGTTTATAAAATGTTGTTTATATTGTATTTATAAAATGTTGTTTACATTGTATTTATAAAATGTGTAGATTATGTTTATAAAAACATATCACAGTGATATCTTGTGATTTAATTCGCCTCGAGGTTTTATCCTTGACAATAACCACTCTACAACACGGAGAAGATGATCGTCTTTCTCCGCGGTATCGATTGCTCTATATAGATCCGGTATCTACAGCACAACAAAACAAGATGAAACGCTACAGGCCTTTTGGAATCAGAGTCCTAAGACAAATATTTGGGCCCAGCAGGGATTAAACTAATGGAGAATGAAAAAATAAGAATATTTATAACTTGTTTTTAAGTCACCAATAATTAGCACCGTCATAAAGGTTACAGCAATGGTTCTCAACCTTCCTAATCCTGCGACCCTTTAATACAATTCCTCATGTTGTGGTGACCCCAAACCATAAAATTATTTTCGTTGCTACTTCATAATTGTAATTTTGCTACTGTTATGAATCGTTAAGTAAATATCTGATATGCAGGATGTATCTTTATTTTTACAAATTGAACATAATTAAAGCATAGTGATTAATCACACAAAAATATGCAATTATATATTGTGAAATTTTTATTTCTAATTATGATAAATATGTGTTTTACGATGGTCTTATGCGACCCCTGTGAAATGGTCGTGCGAGCCCCAAAGGGGTGAGAACCACTGGGTTACAAGAATACGGTGTCTATGATTATTGAAAAAAATAGCAGAGAACGTAAGTCAACAATTGCATGTACAAAAAGTATGAAGAAGAATAGAACACTAGGCAGATCAAGAAAACTATAGAGAGATAATATTTAAGAAAATCTAGATCAGCGTTTCCCAAAGTGGGCGGTACGCCCCCCAGTGGGCGCTGAAGCGTTCTAGGGGGACAATAGTGGGTTCAGAAGAATTTGGTGGGAGTTCAGATGATTAGGTGTCGGGGCTCCTTAAAGAAGAAATTAATAATAAATATTTTAAATAAATTATTTCGTGATTTTGCGATTGAATAATCATTTAAAATTTGAATTCTGTATTTAAATTCATCTTATGCCCATCTTACACGATCCATCCATTTTGTAATCAAATTTCTATTTCATGTATATAATTATTTGAAAATTGGCCATGTATTACAGAAATATATATAAATTTTCTATGTCGAAGAGAAAATAGAGCATGTGTATATGTGTGGATGGGAAGGCGTTGGAAAACTGTTTATATTGTGGAAAGTGAGCGGTAGGTCGAAAAAGTTTGGGCACGGCCTTCTCTATAATGGCCGCAGCGCAGACGGCAATATTGCCATGTGACGTCACAGGCTGAGGCGGTGTATTCTCACAGACTTACTATTGTCTATTACTATTGGAAACGCCGATCTAGACAATACATCTTGCAGATGTTAGAAACTTGTTGTTGGATACATGTGTGTATTAAAGAAGAAGTTTTATGATGAGTAGCTATAGTTGTTGGTCTCACATACTATTTTAGTCTAATTTTATACAGAATAGTTGAGAGTGAGGAGTAATTTTATACAGAATGAGGAGTAATTTGTATATGATTACTAGTGTACTTACATCAGCTTATGGTAGTCTCTCATCATTTATCCATGAATAAGTAAGCTACATGTTTGCACAACACCACAGCTTGATTAGCACATAAATGAACATCACTTATCAGTAATCCATGAATAAGTCAGTCACAAGTTTGCACATCACCACAGATTAATTAGCACATAAACTAAACAGTATTACACAAATATATGTATCTACTACTGAATTGTGCTCCTTTCCTTTTTTGTTAAGAAGCAGCTTGCTGAACATTGCATTGAACATTCCTGATTTTTATATCATTGTTGAGGAAAATGTTGGAACCACAGACAATAAAATATTTCTTTTTTGAGCTCCGCAGACACATACTGTACTGTCTAATGAGAATTTCATGTAACTGGTAATTACATTTTGTATGACAACCTCCTTATGGTTTGTCGTGACCAAGAAAGTATCTTCATATCTAGATGATATGAGGACAGATCATGTTCAATTTAATATGTCATAAATACAAACCACTGAGTGTTATTGCTATACCATTTTCTGTTATCTGGAGTTCTGACCAGATGCAACTGCTCAGCGAGGAATTGGAGTGTTTTCTCTGGCACAAAACTAGTACTTGTTGTTGTGGATGATAAACTAATTGCTTCAACCAGATTATCATGTGCCATTGTCATGTAATAGTCAATAGTTGGTGCTCTTCTAAATCTTTGCATGATTTGCATGGACAAGAGGTTCTCAACATGAAACCATCTCTCAATTTTTTCCACTATTTGACAGCCAGTTAAAGGAACTCTTATCTATGGAAACTTCCTTTAGGTGAACAGTAAAAGACATGTCTTGATCTATTTTAATACTGAGTCCTATAGCTGGCGCTTTCAATAATTATACAATAGAACATGTTCCTTGTCTACATTTCTGTACACAACACTTTCTAGGCATTGTTATTTTGTTATGTTTATTAAAGGAGGTAATTGTTAAATTATACACATATAATTATAATCGTAATTTGATCTATATTTTGGTACACATTACTTACTAGCTAAAAAAACGTTATTTTGTTATGTTTACAACACTGACAACAGTTATGTTTACTGAAGAAGGTACTTGTTAAATTAACTTATATTATACATATATAATTACAATCGTTATTTTGTTGTTAAGGAAGATAATTATTAAATTATAACTATTTAATTATAATTATACAATAATTAACAGACTAACTAATTCAATAGTAGTAATACAGGAGAATAATAATCCTTTTGAAAATTGTCGAACACTCTGCCTCATGTATCCGCCTGAGGTCGCCGCCATTAAAAAGGGAGCGAATTGGCCACTATAGAGAAGACCGTGGTTTGGGAATCTATGATCTAGATAATAGAAGTCAACAATTAAAAAAATAATGGTAAGAACATAGATGTGTGGAGACTGGGTTGGAAGAGGGTGTGGGAATCTGCAGCAATGAGCTTCCTCACAAGCTAGAAAAGCAGAAGAAGATGAATGTATAAACACATGCATATATATCATTATCATCAAATAGTTTGTCTAGAGCAGAACTTTGCCACCCCAACAGTCCTTTGGAATTTATCTTGTTCATAGACCAGATGTCCTACCTCTGCAGCCATCATGTTCAAACCATCAGTTACATCCTAAATCCATCTTCTGCGTGGTTTTCCTCTTCTTCTCTTTGCCGGTATGCCTCCTTGCATGATGGTCTTCTCAGACCTTCATGTCTTTTATATGTCCAAAATCTCAATATGTGACATAAATATGTGCTCTCCAGTTTGATTATGTCCTTACTTTTTCTAATTGCATGTCTGCTGTTTAATCTCATAGTTATACCATTGGTAATAATTATCTGATAAGGATGGAATTGCAAGACAGGCACTGTTTTGAACCGCAGGGAAAGAGGAGTGGAGGTATGCCTAGACAGACTTGGAGAAGAGAGCTAGAGGCTGATATTAAAAGGATAGGTAAAACAAGGAAATAATTGGAAGAGATGGCAGAGAGAAAGAGTTGGAAGACGTTTGTTGAAGACCTGTGCTCCGTTGGGAGTTGAAAGGTGAAGAAGGATGGGATATTATGAAGTATCTTCCTATTTGACGTATTTCTCATGTATTTTGTTTGTTTCTTATTTTCTCTAACGTAGATGATCCTCCAGCTTACAACACCAACTTCACGACAAACTATGAACAAACACCCACTAATCAGTATGCTGCGGTAAGCATTAACAGTCCTAGTATTACAGATACATTGTTTTCTTCTCAATGTCTTGATCCATTTCTTGATATCTTCTTCGGATATCATGGATGTAAAATCCATAAACTATCATGGAAATAAATATTCTTCTTTCTTCTTCTACATTCTCACTAGATTGGGATTTCTGATTCTCTAAAAAAGGCAGCAATCTGCCTCAGATTATCAGCCACGCCATACAGTTTGTCTTCTGCGTTCTCACTAGATTGGGATTTCGGATTCTCTAATAAAGGCAGCCGTCTGCCTCAGATTATCAGCCACGCCATACAGTTTGTCTTCTGCGTTCTCACTAGATTGGGATTTCGGATTCTCTAATAAAGGCAGCCGTCTGCCTCAGATTATCAGCCACGTCATACAGTTTGTCTTCTGCGTTCTCACTAGATTGGGATTTCGGATTCTCTAATAAAGGTAGCCGTCTGCCTCAGATTATCAGCCATGCCATACAGTTTGTCTTCTGCGTTCTCACTAGATTGGGATTTCGGATTCTCTAATAAAGACAGCCGTCTGCCTCAGATTATGAGCCATGCCATACAGTTTGTCTTGGACGCTAATGTAAGTGGGTCACCTCTTTCTTCTCAAGTCTGCATACTGGGGCCAGTTCTGTAGGATATCATTTCTATGATTTCTGTTTCCCCTCGTTTGTGCCGACCTCTTCCCACAGTAAGTTTTGGCCACCCTCGTGATGGTAGGTCTGACATTCTTACTACGTGGGTAAATCTCCGAGGCAGATTGGCGACCGTAGAATCCGTTATCCCATTCCTCATTGTGAGGGGTCGTTGCCCCATGTTATGCGCCTTACGGCCTGGTGCATCCGTTTTCTGCAAGTATTTGTTTCGGATTAGCATTCCTTAGCGGACACATGCATCCGATTTCAGCCACACCTCCTTAGTCGCCTCTTACATGCGTGGCAGGTAACAGTGGTTCTATTCTTGACACCCCAAATGTTGGCCCCGGTAACCACACTGGTGGGAAGTAAAAGTCACTTCACTGCCGGACATAATAATCAAATGGACTATAACTAATCATTCATGCGGCATAGACAAAGAACACTGGAAGCGGCTGGCCAAAGACAGGCAAGCATGGCGAGCGGCAGTGAGGGGCGGCTCAAAAGAAAAGAAGAAAAACAACATCACATGTGGAGGCAAAAGAGAACTCAGATGGCAGAGAGAACATCCTATGTATCAACTCCAGTCTCCAGTTTTACCTGCAGCAACTGTGGCAAGGAGTTCCACTCCAGAATAGACCATTACAGCCATAAGAAACGTTGTGATTCAGCGTAGAATATACTACGTGACGCAAAATCTATTGTCTCCTGAGACAGCGCAGAACATACTACGTGACGCAAGACCTATTGTCTCCTGAGACAAAGAGGCGAATGATGAAGACAACTAATCAGCAGAATGTCTCTCTTTATGTTTACAAAAAACTCAGATTAGAATAAAGTCTCATCTGTAGCTTACATGTAAAGTTGACAATAGTTCATCTATAGACTAAAGTATCTAAACATGACAGATTGATTGTATTGCACTGGGTTTTTTCCATATGCCTCAGTCCCTCTTCGCATAATGACAATCCACCTGCGAGGGTATTGCACAACGAACTAACTTTGCAGCTCCAGAAAAATCTTGGAGAACTCTGTAAAAATGTACTCAAGAACAAAACGGCGCTTCTGGATTCGAACCTACGACATTCAGAACTCGATGCTGACCCCGTATCCACAGTTACCCTCAGACTGGTATAATGTGAGAATCCTATCTGTGTGATATAATAATTATAACAATATGTTAATATAATAATATATTAATGTTACAATAATAATGATATATTAATGTTACAATAATAATGATATATTAATGTTACAATAATAATGATAATTAATGTTACAATAATACTAATATATTAATGTTACAGTAATAACTGAATGTGCAGACGGTGGTAATATGTCTGATTAACCAATACACAAATATAACATTAGTACCTGTCCTGCTCGTGTGTTGCCACGGCTCGTAAAGGAGCAAAAAATAGTAACAGTGTGACCTACAAGGCATGTCGTAAGAGGCAACTGATGTCTAAGGAAGCTACCCTAGTAAATTAAAAGCGTAGCAGAAATCGGATGTGCTGGATAACGTGTAGGTGCATAACTGGCACAATGTATAATCGCTCTTAGGCTCATATCACATACAAATCACAACGAGTGGTTTACAAGTGGTCGATATGGAACGTTTGAAGAAGAAGAAGAAGAAAGTACCTGTTAAAAAAAACCCAAAAATATGATCAGATTATCTAGATGATGATGATGCCGTCATTGCGTTGCCGGGGCTCGTAAGGGGAGCAAAGAATAGTAGCTCTGGGACCTACAAGACATGTCATAAGAGGCGACTGAGGTAAGGGTCTGGAGAAGCTGCACTAGTCGCAGAAAAAGCGTCGCAGAAATCGAATGTGCTGGCCTACTTGAAGGCGCATAGCTGACACAATGTACGATCGCTCTTAGGCCTAGATCACATACACATCACAAAGAGTTGTTTAAAAACTGTCAATATAGATAGTTCGAAGAAGAAGATGGTGATAGGCCTACCCAACATTTCGAAAATAAGATGATTTTATAATATTTTTATCATGAGATGAAATTTGATTATAAGTCAGCAGTAAAGATGAAAAATATATGTTGTTTTATAACAATAACAAATAAACAATATACATCTTTATGACATCCAGTCTAACATCATACATGTGATCTCGAGTCAAATAGAATCTTAATGACGTCCAGTCTAACATCAAACATGTGATATCATGTGAGTCAAATAGAATCTTAATGACATCCAGTCTAATATCAAACATGTGATATATGTGAGTCAAATAGAATCTTAATGACATCCAGTCTAACATCAAACATATGATCTCTGTGAGTCAAGTAGAATTATGATAAATGATAAATACAACTTCTAATATTCCAAGATTATGAACATCAGGTGGTACGTCAAGATAGCCAACTCTGAAGTACTGCAACATGCAAACCTGCCTTATATCATGGATATGTTAAGCAGTAGATGACTAAGATGGTTGGGAAATGTGAGAAGAATGGAGACTTGTCGCATACCAAAACAAATGTTGTTCTGTGAAATTTCGGAGAGGAAGAGGCACCAGGGCAGACCACTGCTCAGATATAAAGATGTCTGCAAGGCCTCAAATTAAAAACTTTTCAATAGGTCCCAGCACATGGGAAAAACTAGCCGATGACAGAGTTGTGTGGAAAGCGATATTGCGAAGGCGTATAGTCTTTTGAGAAGAGACTTATGTATGAGCTGAAAGACAAGAGAGAAAAGCGAAAACTCAGAAGTTGTCACAGTAAAACACTTGCCAATTGACGTCTATAAAGACGCAAAAGGCTATATATATACAATTTCCAGCTGTTATCATTTCTGTTTAGAATCAGACCATGCAGTACAACTACCGGCCGCCTCCAGGGCAAGGTCAAATCATCTACAACTACTCAGCGCCTCCTACATCATCTCAGGGACAAGTCAACTACAGCTACTCGACTGGAGTGATTGTTACCCAACCTGCTCCTCATACAGTAATTGCAGGCACAGTTCCTGATCAGATGGTCTTGGCAATCATCGCAACTTTCTTATTTTGGCCAATTGGTTTGTTCGCCATATTGAAAGCTAATGAGGTAAATTGAAAGCTAATGAGGTAAATTGAAAGCTAATGAGGAAAATTGAAAGCTAATGAGGTAAATTGAAAGCTAATGGGGTAAATTGAAATCTAATGAGGTAAATTGAAAGCTAATGAGGTAAATTGAAAGCTAATGAGGTAAATTGAAAGCTAATGAGGTAAATGTTTAAAGTTTAGTCAATATCTATATATTAAATATGCTTATATTTATCAGTATATGTGTGTCTGTCTACACATCTTTCTAGTTATCTATGTATCTATATGAGCGTTCTGTCTTTCTGTACAACTTGTTCTGTACGCTATCGACGGATATATATATGTGATTGTTTGTACATATGGCAATCATCTACCTACCATCCGTCACACACACACACATACTCATCTATCGCTCTACTATCCGTCACACACACACATACCCATTTATCTACCTACCATCCGTCACACAAACACATACACATACACATCTATCGCACTACCATCCATCACACACACACACACATACTCATCTATCGCTCTACCATCTGTCTCACACACATACCCATCTATCGCTCTACCATCCGTCTCACACACACACACACACATACCCATCTATCGCTCTATCATCCGTCACACACATACAAATCTATCAATCTATCTGTCTACCTACCGTGTGTCAACACACACACACCCATACATCAAACTGTCTATCTACCATCCGTCACACACACACATACCCATCTATCTACATATCACCCGTCACACACACACACATACCCATCTATCTACCTATCACCCGTCACACACACACACACATACCCATCTATCTACCTATCACCCGTCACACACACACACACACCCATCTATCTACCTATCACCCGTCACACACACACACATACCCATCTATCTACCTATCACCCGTCACACACACACATACCCATCTATCTACATATCAACCGTTACACACACACACATACCCATCTATCAACCTACCATCCGTCACACACACACACATACCCATCTATCTACCTATCTATCTATTCATGAGTTTATCGATACCGTTATCCGTTCTTCACCAGATCCTATATTCTAACACTACATATAAATATTGAATGTGTACATACTCACGCGTGCTCTCTGTCTTCCAGGCACGTCACTGTCTTGCAAGAGGCGACATTGCTGCTGCATTGACTAATTCCAGCGACGCACGTCGCATATCACTTGTATCCATCGTCGTTGGCAGTCTTACCATAATAGGAGCCATCATTGGTATTGTAGTGGTTTCAGTGAGCAATGCTACTACTTACACTTACTACGGCTAAAATCTCACTGAGGGCATTCGTTACATCGTTTGTGTTTTGTAAATCTTGTGGAGTTGGTTACGCAGATATAATTTCTTACAGACTGTTTCATAATTTAACAAAAAGGCTTTACATATAATACAATGATATATAGATATATAAGCAGGGGCGACTCGTCATTAAGGGCCAGCGGGTCCTGGTCCCACCAAAATCGAAAGGGGAATAACTTCCTGGAATAGTAAATACTAAAAAAAAACATGATTGTTTCCGAAAATTTTCGTCTGGCCCACCAAGAAAAATTAACTCGAGCCGCCACTGTATATAAGTAAACCAGCTGTAAGTCCTAAGAATACGTCATTAGTTAGGTATTGTGTATAAAGCAAATTGACACCATGAAGAATACAGGAAACCAGATTTTAAAAAAACATACAGAATAAAATAAATGGAACGCGCAGAAATGAATATTTCAAACCGAATTAACGAGAACCAACAAAAGTAGAGGAAATAAATACAATTATAAATGTAACAATAATTTATAAGACTTTTCCCCCTATAATATACATAAAATAATATTTATATTATATAGTATTATGAATGCACTAATTTTTTTGGTAAATACGAGATGCAATCAGTGGGAATTTAGGAAAACATGAGAAACACTATTCATAAGACTTGACTGATGATCATTTGATTACGCTTTGGTTGGTTAAATATACATGGATGAGTACCTGATTATCCACAAGACACAACCATTTAAGAAAATATCATAGTCTTTCGTTCTTTCTTTCTTTTCTCCAACCCTGTTTGTCTCACAGCGTCAGGTCAAGAAGAGATTTCTAAAACGGGCCCTTGTGTGCGTTTCGTAGATAGTGTCTTTCGTCGCCTCTGTTATATCTGAGGTCCATCTTTTGCGTGGTCGGCCTTTTGCTTTGTACCCATTGTACCGGAGCAGCAATGCTCTTTGAGGTACACTGTCTGTTGGTAATATGCTTACGTGGCCGAACCATTTAGTTTATTGTTCTTGATGAAGTATTGATGAAGACTGTTTGTGAATATCGTAGTGTGATATGTAAACAGAATTATATAGACAAACAGACAGGTATAAGATATATATATATATATATATATATATATATATATATATATATATATATATATATATATAGGATTGCCAGATGCTGCAACCGAGAAACCGGGACATTTCTCGCAACTCCTCCGTTTTTCTGAACATTTTTGCCACTGTCCCAGTTTTCCGGGACAGTTATTATTGTCTATAAAATAAATCACACTATAACAATACTATTATGAATAAAATAATTCACACATGTTACTAAAACTTAAATATTTGGTGTCTTATAATACTTTTTAAATGTTTACCTTAACGTTCCTTTCTCACCGCTGCATCGGCGACGTCTGATATTTGTCAGACAATCCATTGAAGGGCCAACTCTACTCCTGAGAAGAATTTGACCTTGGTCAAGGACAGAACATCATGCCTCTTAGTGACGTAATCATACAACTCAGCACAACTCATTCGATAATTAAATACATATTTAATTATTGCCTCAACTGTTGACACATGCAAGCAATTTGCTTCTTCTGTTCACTGCAAAATCATGAAAGAAAATATTCTTACTAGATTTGCATTTTGAAATCTACTGTGACAGCGGTAAGGAAACCAAAACATCTGTTTATCGACTTCTGTCAGACAGTCATTCTAATCACAGCAATAATGAAATTTACTGTGACAGTATACTAATTACAGCAATAATGAAATCTACTGTGACAGTATTCTAATCACAGCAATAATGAAATCTACTGTGACAGTATTCTAATCACAGCAATAATGAAATCTACTGTGACAGTATACTAATTACAGCAATAATGAAATCTACTGTGACAGTATACTAATTACAGCAATAATGAAATCTACTGTGACAGTATTCTAATCACAGCAATAATGAAATCTACTGTGACAGTATACTAATTACAGCAATAATGAAATCTACTGTGACAGTATACTAATTACAGCAATAATGAAAACTACTGTGACAGTATACTAATTACAGCAATAATGAAATCTACTGTGACAGTATGCTTAGCGTGGACATTTCACGTTTTCAAATAAAAACTTTTCTCATATCTGAAAATCGCGAAAAAGCTAGATTTATTTGCAACTTTCATTTGACAGTTTGACAGAGACAACCGGGACAAAGGAGCGCCCAGAAAGCATTTCCCAGGACACTACATTTCTTTGTTTAAAAACTGGGGATATCCCTGAAATTTGGGGCGTCTGGCAACCCTATATATATATATAGGAAGAAAATAATATTTCAGAACTTTTATTTGCAGATGATCAAGTACCGATTGCAGAATGTTGTTACCGATGTTGTCTGTCGAGTTTGTGACGTCCATAATTTTGGTCTTGGCAGAATTAATCTGGAGACCAACCTGTTCTGCAAGTGTGCAAAGATTGCTCGTTAGTTTGTGGGTTGCTTGTGTAGTTGAATTCAATATGGCCACGTCATCGGCAAAGTCAAGATCAAATAGTCTGCTGTTATTAAGCCATTTGATGCCTAGTTGATATATATATATATATATATATATATACGAGGAGCGTTCAAAAAATAATGCACCACATTGGTTTTCTCACGAACTGTTAAATTAAATAGCCCGTCTCACGAACTGTTAAATTAAATAGCCCGTCTCACGAATTGTTAAATTAAATAGCCCGTCTCACGAACTGTTAAATTAAATAGCCCGTCTCACGAACTGTTAAATTAAATAGCACGAAATATATAAACAATATACATGGGTATGTCACTGAAAGATCTTTATTATTTAACATAATCTCCATCAACTTGTACGGCTTTATGCCAGCATGAAACACGATCATGTATTCCTAGCCTGAACCAGATTTTGTCTTGACCATGTAGCATTATTTTCGCTGCACAAATCCCTCCCTTGTATCTTCAAACCTTCTCTTGCTTAGTGCATTTTTAAATGGACCCAAAAAAATGAAAATTAGAGAGCGTCTAATTGTGAAAATAGGGTATATTGTGAAGTACAGTCCAACTCAATTTGATGACTACTTACCGTGTGTTGCCAGACTTGTGTGATGGCGCGCGTTGTCGTGAAGGAGAAGCAGTCCTCTGAATTCTTGTGTGATCGATCTCTGTCTTTAGTTTTTCCAATGTGCTAATGTAAACTTGCGAATTGATTGTCTCTCCTCTTGGCAGAACATCCACAAGAATCACACATGTCCCAAAAGACAGTGATAATGACCTTTCCGGCATAAGTTGTCTTGAATTTATTTCTACTGTGTAATTTCGGATGAAGCCATTTCAATCACTATCTTTTTGTGTCAGGTTCAAAATGATGCGCCCAGGTTTGGTTATTGGTTATTGGTTATGGAACTGACGTCACATCACTCCTAGCAGACCCATAAGAGGTCAGTCTTCTCTAATAAATGTCGAAGAGAATGCATACTGCTGGTTCTTGTAGCTCGCTAGTTACACACAATCTTTGTCCCTCAAGAATCCACCTCTACTTGTACAACATATAATTCAAAACTTCTTAAATCGCTGGATTGATTCAATGTCAATTTTAGTCTCCTCATCCAACAGTAGGTCGCCAAAAGACCGAAGAACATCCCACTTATCCATCCTAAACTCCCTAAGAATCCATGCTTTAGATGCAAACCTGTCCGCTCTCTCCTTGACACGAACACCCGCATGCCCAGGACAGTAGATCCATGATTCCTTGCCACGAACACCCGCATACCCAGGACAGTAGACCCATGATCTCCTTGCCACGACCACCCGCATGCCCAGGACAGTAGATCCATGATCTCCTTGCCACGAACACCCGCATGCCCAGGACAGTTTTAGTTTAGTTTTAGTTTAGTCGTCGGATCACCATCACTGCACGTTGAACAAATTAGTCCATAAGTGCTCCGATCTCTCCCTCAGTATGTCCATCAACGTGTGGCGACTAACGACACCGGTTCTTTGTTGGTTTACAATTCTTCTTTGTCTGCCAGCATAGCGTTCTTAACACCACACTTAACTTTGAGTTCTTGCAGTCTGGTTAGTGTTGTGGATTCACCGCTATTACGTGAATCATGCACACGCCCTCTCTCTCTTAAGGAATTTATAATATCAGCCTGGTCCATTGCTTGTCCGCTTTGGACAGCAGCCATACCTGCAAGCCTATCCGCACGTTCATTCCCCTTACACCTGCATGCCCTGGCACAAAATAAAACTGATCTTTGTCAGCTTAGACCTCCCCAGCGATTCTATCCAATGTCTCCTAGCCCATCCAGTTTCTATCTTCCTGAGCATACTCATTGAGTCACTGAGAAAACATGCATGGATAAAAGTCTGTGATTCTAGTCAAATCATCGCTTTGGTAACCGCCATGATTTCCATAGTGAGACTGCTTGTAGTCACGGCAAAACCACCACTGTCTTCCTTCACAACATCACCTCCGACCTGAGCAGTGAAAGCCCACGAGCTCCGCACATGTCGAATCACCGAACCATCCGTATAAATGATTACATCATGCTCAGATGCGTTCTCAGAAATTAATGCCTGAACTTCTGCCTCCACAACAAGTGGGTTGTGTTGCCTGCATTCTTTATCAAGTTCGATGCATACAGAAAAAGATGTAGCGATTGCTCTTGGCACTGGTATCCATTCTTCACCGGATCAATGTCTTCAAGTGTACACACCTGTTCAATACAGTCCTCGGCCTGACCCATCCAAGATTTTCCTCTTTTAACCTATTTCCTTTTTGTCTCTTTATTTCCAAGTGTAGAGGATGTTGTGTGTCAGCATTGACTCGAAGGTATGCCTGTGCACGGCTCATCAGTATTCTATACTCCATAGTAGGATAGTCAAGGAGATAGCGCATCGCCCTGCACTACGTATCTTTAGTGCAACCAAGTATAATGCGCATCGCCTCGTTCTGTATTCTTTCCAGTCGTTCTATCTGACTATGACTGAGAGTCAGGATCGCCAGCGCATATTCAAGCACAGAAAGGACCAGACCCTGGTATAAAGACAAAGATGGCGCTGTTCACAATCCGCCGCAGCCATTACCCTCATCGCCAGCAAACCTTTCCTCGCCTTCATTATCACATGAGCTATGTGTTCCGTAAAAGCTAGACTACGATCAAAACGCAACCCCAGGTATTTCATAGACTGAGATCGCTCCACCACCTCTGAACACAAAACCACAGATGGTGTTGGAGTGTTGACGATGTGGTTGTTTAAAGAGAACCATGTCACCGCTGCTTTTGTGGGGTTGACCAATGCTCCTGCTTCAACGCACCATCTACCTATGCGGTCGAGTTCTGACTGAAGTTCCTCCACAAGCTGTTCTCTATCCTTGCCCTGACGATACACCAACACATCATCTGCATATGACATTGTCCTTCCTCTACCCGTGATCTGCTCTTTGTGATGCTCACAGTATAGGCATTGAACAACACCGGAGATAATGGTGACCCCTGTGGTAAGCCAAGGTGGATTGTTGTTGGTGATGACGCCCAACTGCCACATTTAAACACTATCTTTCGCTGGAAGAGGGCCGCAAAGATCCAATTGAGGAGGAATGGGCTGATATTGAGTTCAGTCAGCTGCACCATTAAAAATGCAACGGCACTCTATTATAGGCATCTTCAAGGTCAATTGCAGCAGCACATGTCTCAATGCCGAGTGAAAACCCTCATAGACATCGTAGGCGAACACCGCTGCGTTACGCCATGTCTCTCTATATGGACGGTATCCTCCAAGGGTGGGTGGAAGGAGACGTAACCTCTCTAGTTGGCAGGATATTTTCCTGGCAATTATTTTCTCCAGCAACTTGCCTATTGTATTCTGCATGGTGATTACCCGATAGCCCTGAATTTTTGTGTGGTCTTTGTCAGGCTTCGGCAGAGGTACCAGGTAGCTGTGCAACCATTCTTCATTGATTATTGCAGTCGTAATGCTTTTGTTGTAGATGCCAGCCGGTTCTTCCCACTCCCCATCAGACAACCCGTCAATGTCACCATATCGTATGCCATCTGGACCAGGTGCACTGTTTTTTTGCTCTCCGTACAGCATCCTTGATTTTCTCCACCGTCACCAAATCATCTACATCTAATTCCTGGTTCTTACATTTAGCTACAATGGATTGTCTTGCAGTGTTTCGCCCTACAATGTCTTTCTGGTCACTCTGCTCTAAATAGTGCGCAAACAGAGCCCTACCCTTGTTTTCATCTGTCCTCTGCCATGTAAGATCCAAGTTCTGAAGTCAATAACACACCGATTCTTTACTGTACCATTCATACTTCTGTGCAATCGCCAGAACAGATTCAACGATTTGTCATTGTCCACACGTTGACAGAACTCAGCCCACTTCTCACTTTTTACCATCCTTGCAGAGCTTTGAAACACCCTTTTTTATTATTCATTTCTTGTTTCAACTGCAAGATGTCAGCAGGATGGGTAGTTCCATTTTTCCTGGCAGTTTGCCACCTCCTAACAGCACACCGCTTGTCTATCCACGCCTTCTCCATCTCGTCATCCCACCATGGTGGCTGTTCCCAACGTTTACTACTGTTGGTGTGCTTGCCTCGTTTGACACACCTTATTCTACTGACAACGTCTTGCCCTGTGGTGTCGTACTGGAAAGAGTGCGTTACTGGCCTGTGTTGTTTTGATCTACCTTTGTTCACCAGTATGATGCACGGACGGTGGTCACTGCCATGGTACCCTAAAATCCCCCATCTGCACACAGCAGTGAGTGTAGGGGATACAAGTGCCAAATCAATAACACTATCCTCATCTCCTGGGCGACTCTGCAATTCTAGTGACACCTGAAAGTGGACAACAGAAATATCAGTGTTTGAGTGATATTATAAGTCATGAGAGCAATAATGTCATTTTCTGTGGTGATTTCAACGCAAAGGGTAGATCATGGGGCAACATTTCCTCGAATACACAGGGAGAAGATCTCGAACTAGCACTTGAGACCACGGAATTGTTGTGCATCAATACCAGCCCAGGACAGTAGATCCATGATCTCCTTGCCACGACCACCCGCATGCCCAGAACAGTAGATCCATGATCTCCTTGCCACGACCACCCGCATGCCCAGAACAGTAGATCCATGATCTCCTTGTCACGAACACCCGCATGTCCAGAACAGTAGATCCATGATCTCCTTGCCACGACCACCCGCATGCCCAGAACAGTAGATCCATGATCTCCTTGCCACGACCACCCGCATGCCCAGAACAGTAGATCCATGATCTCCTTGTCACGAACACCCGCATGCCCAGGACAGTAGATCCATGATCTCCTTGCCACGACCACCCGCATGCCCAGAACAGTAGATCCATGATCTCCTTGCCACGACCACCCGCATGCCCAGAACAGTAGATCCATGATCTCCTTGCCACGACCACCCGCATGCCCAGGACAGTAGATCCATGATCTCCTTGCCACGACCACCCGCATGCCCAGGACAGTAGATCCATGATCTCCTTGCCACGACCACCCGCATGCCCAGGACAGTAGATCCATGATCTCCTTGCCACGAACACCCGCATGCCCAGGACAGTAGATCCATGATCTCCTTGCCACGAACACCCGCATGCCCAGAACAGTAGATCCATGATCTCCTTGTCACGAACACCCGCATGCCCAGGACAGTAGATCCATGATCTCCTTGTCACGAACACCCGCATGCCCAGGACAGTAGCTCCATGATAGTCTCTGAATGCTGGAACCACTATAGACTACATCCAATCATATCACAATCTATCAATCTGGATCTTCCGAAGCATTGATTGAGAGTCAGATACCACAACGGCCCCAGTAAATGGAGTCCCAGAGAATCAATGGAAGGCAGCAGTAACGTCTTCAACCTCCATCCTGATATTGGAAGTAGTTCAACTGTATACTCCACTTCGCTCTACAACAACCCTACCATGCGAACTAGCCAAGAAATCCCAGCCTGACCTCACATTGATGCACAGACCCGTCGGTATAAACAACACCAAGATCGGCATCACTTGCATCAGCTGCTTATTTGCGAGTTAAAACTTCACTCTTGCAAGAGTATGATAACATTGCGGAAGCTGGCCATGCTAAAACTTATTAGGATTCATTCTTTTCCTTTTCGTGCGGAATTCGTCACCTGTAGCGATCTTAGACAAAACAGTTATCTCCTTCGGCATTGACACACCAAGAGTAATGATAACATTGCGGAAGTTGACCATGCTAATATTTATTAGGATTCATTCTATCTCTTTTCGTGCAGGCTTCGTCACCTGTAATGATCTTAGACAACAACAATTATCTCCATCGGCATTGACGCATCAAAATAATTCAGACGAAATTGCTTTTCTTTGCATGTGGTGGCAATTGTTCATTAGTGATTCGTTTAGTATTTAGAAAACTGCCCTTAGCGCTTTTGACTATTTCTGAGTTGGTGCCTGTGGCAGGGCGTTCACAGAGTGGCAGATCATGCAGCTCCGTATCTCCACTTACCGATTTTGTTATTCTCTGAGCCCATTGACTTACTGTCAACTGCAAGACTACCATAGACATCACATAGACGTTTTTCTTCTTCTTCTTGCGTTCATTCTTTACGACCAATTTTAATCACTCTTTGTGATATGTTTGATCTTAGTCAAGAACGTTATACGTTACACATTAGTTTGGTAGGCCCCTAAACGCAGACTTCTACACGTTTAGGACATGTGCATCTGATTTCAGCCAAACCTCCTTAGTCACCTCTTACGACATGCATGACAGGTAACAGTGGTTCTATTCTTTACACCTTAAATTTGGGCCCCTGGTAACCACTCGGCGACATAGACGTTTTTGAGTGTTCCCAACATTTTCCTTTCCTGCAACGAGAAATTCAATAATAATTCGCTGCTTGAAGCACAAGTTGCTAACATGCTCTATTTCAACGCTTTAGTGAAGCCATTTTATTCTGCAGATTACAGTGCAATTTCGTGCAATCAACTCGTGTCATATTTAAAGTGTGAAAAAAGTCATACTTCTATCTTTACTAATCATCATCAGGTGCCGTCTCCACATCGAAGATTGGCTGCAATGAATCTCCAGCATCCTCTGTCTTTCGCCCTTGTGTTGCACACTGCCAGACTGTAACCTGTCCATTTCTTAAAGTTTCCTCCCACTTATCTCTCGGTCTTCCTCTTGCTCTTCGCCTCTCAACTTTCCCCTCTAGTAAAGATTTTATCATGGTGTCATGTCTTTTTATGTGCCCAAAATACTTTACTTGTTTGAATTTTATTTCTCTTAATAATTGTTTCTTCATGCCTAGTTTTCCTAAAACTTGTTTATTTTTGTCTGTTTTTCTGTCCATGAAACTCTGCCTATTCTTCTATATATCCACATCTCAAATGCATCAATTCTGTCTTCTAACTGCTTGTTCATTGTCCATGTTTCCGATGCATACATTAATATAGGATAAATATAGCATTTGATAACTCACATTTTTAGCCTGTTTGTAATTTGTTTGGATGTCAATAACCTTCTCATACTATTGAAATTATCCTTGGCCATTTCTATTCTCTTTTTAATTTCAGTTATACACCTACCATCATCTGTTATCATATGACCAAGATATCTTCACTATCTTCACTATTAGTTGAGAAAATTGATGAGGTGGATTTTGAATGCCCCTCTTATATGCAAAGAGAGCGAGAGAGAGAGAGAGAGAAAGGAGAAACAAAACATACGCAGATAGATTTCTTGATTGATTGATATTCAGACTGTTTTATGGCAAACTTACAACAAAATATAAATGTATATTTATATAGACGATATAAATATTTATTTATATACATAAGATGTATTTCCGAAACCAATACGTCGTATGGGCCAAAGAAAAAAAATGTTTTTCAAAACGAGAAATATATGCAATAAATTCTCCTTTTTTTCCCTGTATTCTCTATAATCCTGCTTTGTCTCACAGCGTCATAATAAGACGAGATTTATTAACAGTGGCAACAGGAGGTAAAGAAAACTTTGAACTCTACAGTAACATAACACGATGCAAAATCAGAACTGATGCATAAAAAATTGAATAAGAGAGCCAAGGGAACCGTCAGTTTGCACACCTTTCAACATCTTCTGCTGTGGACTGAGAACCTATGGGTCTGCCTGTAGTTCTATAATGTCGCTTTAATAATCAATACCGAAAACAAATCTAAAAATGGAATCTCAAAGTCTGTGAAGAAATGTAAAACTGAAAGTCTCAGCTCTAAAGCACTAGCATAGTAGCACCGACGGCAGTATCAAATGTTATCCTGAGAATGTCAAAGTACCATTACTTTGCTGCTACATACTTTCCGAAGGCTGAGCTAAAAATAGATACTCTTTGTTTCTAGGTCACAAACGTGAATGTACGCCTATAGCAGTGACAATAGCAATATAACGTGTTAACACGTCTTTAGCCCACAGAGGAGAGATAATAACAGACGTGTTAATGCGTCTTTAGAAGTGAATTGGAAAACGTATATATACGTTCTTCGCAGCTAAAGGGTTTTAAGTAGAATAGACCAGTGAATTAACTTTTACTAGGAATGGAATACCTATGCTTTGGTGACATAATCAAATAGACTAACTACTATATCCCCAACACATTCAATAATCGAATCATTAATTGTTATGATACATAACTAAAATATCTTTAAAATACATTTAATGATAACAATAGCTACAAATTATCCATAAAAAGTGATTACTAAAATATAATAAATCTGTTACCAAAAATATATCAGATTATATAATTTTCTTCTCTTCCACCATTTACTTTTAATAGAAGTGTGGGGTGAAACGTAGTCATCTTGTGTGTGCTTGTTCTTCTCTTCCACCATTTACTTTAATAGAAGTGTGGGGTGAAACGTAGTGATCTTGTGTGTGCTTATTTTAAGGCACTTTGTAAGCTGATATTCATTTTCGTAAGGCTGTTCTTGATGCCGTCGCTCCATTTTTTGCGTGGTCTTCCTCTTGCTTTGTATTCATTATACTTTTTCTGTGTGGCTCTCTGTGGTAGGTGATACCAGGGCATTCTCGTCAGTTGTCGAAACCATTTGATCTGTTGTTCTTTTATGAATTGCATAACTGGTTTTACATCCAGTCTCCTTCTGATTTCTTCATTTCTAATGTTGTCTCTTATTGTTACACCTGCAGCTCTTCTAAGACACCTCATCTCTGTCGTTAATATTTTTCTCTCATTCTTCTTTTGTCGTCACAATGTTACCGGGTTGTTGCCCAGTGTCGTCACATTGTTACCGGGTTGTTGCCCAGTGTCGTCACATTGTTACCGGGTTGTTGCCCAGTGTCGTCACATTGTTACCGGGTTGTTGCCCAGTGTCGTCACACTGTTACCGGGTTGTTGCCCAGTGTCGTCACACTGTTACCGGGTTGTTGCCCAGTGTCGTCACACTGTTACCGGGTTGTTGCCCAGTGTCGTCACACTGCTACCGGATTGTTGCCCAGTGTCGTCACACTGTTACCGGGTTGTTGCCTAGTGTCGTCACACTGCTACCTTGTTGTTGCCGAGTGTCGTCACACTGCTACCGGGTTGTTGCCCAGTGTCGTCACACTGCTACCGGGTTGTTGCCAGTGTCGTCACACTGCTACCGGGTTGTTGCCCAGTGTCGTTACACTTCTACCGGGTTGTTGCCCAGTGTCGTCACACTGCTACCGGGTTGTTGCCCAGTGTCGTCCCATTGTTACCGGGTTGTTGCCCAGTGTCGTCACACTGTTACCGGGTTGTTGCCCAGTGTCGTCACACTGTTACCGGGTTGTTGCCCAGTGTCGTCACACTGCTACCGGGTTGTTGCCCAGTGTCGTCACACTGCTACCGGGTTGTTGCCCAGTGTCGTCACACTGCTACCGGGTTGTTGCCCAGTGTCGTCACACTGTTACCGGGTTGTTGCCCAGTGTCGTCACACTGCTACCGGGTTGTTGCCCAGTTTCGTCACACTGCTACCGGGTTGTTGCCCCGTGTCGTCACACTGTTACCGGGTTGTTGCCCAGTGTCGTCACACTTTTACCGGGTTGTTGCCCAGTGTCGTCACACTGCTACCGGGTTGTTGCTCAGTGTCGTGGTTTTCTGTTTTTGTCTTGCGCTGTTCTGGTGGCTTGTGTGATTGTTATCTTTGCTCTTTCACAGGATTCTGCTACGCCATCTAACCATCTTTCCGTGGTCTTCCTCTTGCCTTCTTTCCTGATGTTCTGTTGTAGAAGACTCTGTATACTGTGGAGTTTGGATGCATTCTTATTAAGTGGCCAAACCACTTCATTCTTTGTTTCTCTATGTAATTCAAGCACGGTTTTGTGCCAACATTCTTTCTTATGCTGATGTTAGTGATTCTGTCTTTTCTTGTGTTGTTGGTAACTTTTCGCAGGCAACGCATTTCACATGTAGTTATTTTTGTGACTGCGCTTTGCTCAATGTCCATGTTTGGCTCTGGTAACACAAAGTAGGTATAAAATGCTGTTGATCATCTATTGCTTAGCTGCCTGTGAAATTTTTGGGTGCCTTAACAGTGGGGCTAGCTGGTAGGTTACAGCATTTGCTTTTGCACTCTAGCCTCTATCTCTCTATCCAGTTGTCCGTCTTCTGTGAATATGCTTCCTAAGTATTTGAATTCTTTCACTTGATTTATTTTAGTGCCATTGATATGGATGTCTAGATTATTATGTTTTCTTCCCATAATCATTATTTCTGTTTTAGTGTTGTTGATTTTCATGTCATGTTTTACACAATAGTTGTTCAAGGTGTCAATATGATGTTGTAGATATTGTTCATTTTGATGTATCAGGCACTGATCATCTGCAAACAGCAGTTCATTTATTTCATTATTATCTGAATTTGACTCTTGAGTTATTGTATCCATATATGCAATAAAGCATATATTCTCTCATTAGCTGCTGTTATTGGCCATGTTTGACAATGGTAACATAGTGTTGGCCAGAAAATCGTTCTATGAGATTTGCTTTAGTTGTTATCGATATCTCTTTAAGTAACAACAGTGGTGTTAACTGTCCCAATACTTGGTTAGCTTTTGTGCAATGATTACTGATTTCGCTATCGATACTACCATCTGATGTGATAATTGCTCCTAAGTAGATTACACAATTGTTTTTGATATATCAAAAGACATAAATTGTTAAATACAGCTTCCATAAGCAAGGATTGACAAGAGGTTATAACAGATGATTGATTGATTGATTGATTGATAGGATCATCATTATTAGGATCATCGTTATTGCACTTCGGTGAGTAACCATGTGTGCTCCGATCTTTTTCTTAAAAGAAAGATATCAGCTGCAGTGCAAGAACTCGGCAGCAACGGCAAGGTTCCGGTAATTTTAAAGATGGTGTCGATATTTTCATAGGAATTTTATTTTAATCTTTTTTCAATAAATTTTACGCAGCGGCTTTCAGTAATTAAGTAAAAGTTGGCACCGTGTGGTAATTGTCTCAATACTCTATTACACACCATACTTTACTATCTAGGAAGATATCATTGTTAACCAAGGACAGATAAGACAAAAGAAAATGTGAAATTAAACTGTGCCACGGATGTGGGGCAGAGAATAAGTTGATAGAAGTCAGTGCAGAAAACTGTGACACAAGATGTGGCAGAGAATAAGATGATAGAAATTAGTGCCAGAAAACCAGAGTTGACCAAGATCTTATTTCACCTGCATGTGGTGGTCTTGGTTGTATGTGGTGGTTGTGGTTGTAAGTGGTGGTCGTGGTTGTAAGTGGTGGTCATGGTTGCAAGTGGTGATCGTGGTTGCAAGTGGTGATCGTGGTTGCAGTGGTGGTCATGGTTGCAAGTGGTGGTTGTGGTTGCAGGGTGGTCGCGTTGCGTGGTGGTTGTGGTTGCAAATGGTGGTCGCGGTTGCAAGTGGTGGTCGTGGTAGCGTGGGTCGGTTGCAAGTGGCATATTAGCAACCTTCATTGTAAAATACAACACAATAAAATTGTTCCAAAACAAAAGTGTTACTTGTTCTATCTCGAACATTTGTTCTTATATTTATTGTTGACTACATTTCTTTACAAACTTTGAGATTACATTTCTAAAATTTATTTTTGTTATTGATTATTAAAGCGATGTTATAGAACTACAGACAGACCCATAGGTGCGCGATCTACAGCAGCAGGTGTCGATAGGTGTACAAACACGGCTTCCGTGATTCTCTTGTTAAATACACTGCTAATTCTACTTTCCACGCATCCAGTTCTGCTGGTACATCATGTTATCTTACTTACTTACTTATTACTCTCCGCTCCTAATGGAGCATAGGGCCTCAACAGTTGTTGCAATTTTCTCGGTCTCTGGCTGTTTTTTTCATGGTCTCCCAGGATAGTCTAGCACTCTTCAGTTCCTCAAGAAGACTTCGTCTCCAGATCTGTTTTAAGGCATCTTCTTTTTCGTTTTCCTTGCGGGTTCCCCTCAAGTGCTTGTCTAGTGACACTCGACTGTGTCTTCCTTAGGGTATGTCCGACCCATCGCCTTTTTCTCCTCTTAACCTGATGTACTCTCATCATTCCTGTCTTGTTCTTATCCACAGATCTGTATTTGCAACTCTATCTCAGTCTGGCAACTCTATCATACCATCTCAGTCTGAGAATACACCGAAGACATCCGTTGATAAAGGTCTGAATCTTATTTGTGTTTAACTTGATGACTCGCTACGTTTCGAGCCATTCAGCAACATGGGTTTCACATTTGAGTTGAATATCATGAGCTTTGTTTTCGTGGGGGCTTAAGGTTAGAGAGCAAATAAAAATATCATATCGTATGTATTTATCGTATGACAATCAAGAAACTGTCTTAGCTTACTCTAATATCAATACAAAACTGGAAAGCATTACCTCAAAAATAAAATAGTGTAATTAGAAATGTATTTGTATTATCTATTTCTTTAAAACATTTTGAAAACCCTTGATGGGCATCTTTAATAAAATAAATTTTGTTTTGGAAATTTTAATTCTTAAAAATATTAACTGATGGGAGGTATGCGGTAATCAAAGATATTTAAAGGTGGTTAGTAATCAAGACAACGTTCAGAAACATTGACCTAGAAGAAAACATGACCACATTTCTGATTTAACATGATTTCTTCCAATTCAGGATATCTCAACTGACGTTGATCACGTACACTCTTACAGTCTTGACATATGTCAATTGTTTCCCCCGTTTCCCTAGGTGTATCTAACTCTTTGGTGGGCAAAATCTCAGAAACAATTAAACTATTTAGGTTAATCGAATACACAACTAAATGTAGTCACAAGTATAGCATTTTTACAGGACAACTACTTCTAGAATGAGAATGGAGGTTGAGACCGTTACTGCTGCCCCCCATTGGCTTTCTGGGACTCTGTTTACTGGGGCCGTTGTTATATCTGACTCTAAGTCAATGCTTCACAATATCCAAAAGGGCAGGTTTCGGTATGAATGATGTCGTCTATAGAAGTGTCTAACCTACAGAGGCTTACGTGGATATACTGCCTGGGCATGCGGGTGTTTGCGGTTATTATAGAGTGGGCAGGCTTGCATAAACAGCATCGATTGCTTTGGGGGTTTGAAGATGGATAAGTGGGATGTTCTTCAGTCTCTTCAAATTGCTTATTGGATGAGGACACTAAAATAGATGTTGAATCGATCCAGAAATTTAA
The DNA here is from genome assembly GCA_020796225.1 of Arion vulgaris. Lineage (NCBI taxonomy): Eukaryota > Metazoa > Mollusca > Gastropoda > Stylommatophora > Arionidae > Arion > Arion vulgaris. The sequence goes on along the minus strand of CM036764.1, from coordinate 45,125,622 downwards.
GCAGTTTGGAGTTACCCTGTTGTACAAGTAGAACTGAATGCCCTTAGGGCAGAGTGAGAGGTGTGTTTAATCAGCGAGCCACATGAACCATCAGTATGCTACTCTTTGATATATGTTGTACCTATGGGTCTGCCCGGAGTGCAATGAAGTCAGTTTAGTAACCAATAACCAATATAATTTTACTGATGTAATCAATTTGAAGACTATCTCTAACCAAGAACTGCTTAAAAAGTGTCACAAAGAAATTATGAGAACTATCATTTCAAAGAGATGCTGAAAATGGATCAGATATACATGGGACTAACTCTCAAGAAAACTGCACTGAGAATCTAAACGTTTAAAATCATCCATCACACTTTGCTCAGTCTACGCCAACTACATCACCGTTCTTATCTTGTCTGCTCATATTTCCTGAGTATATAAACTCTACTTACACCTACAACTTCTGAGTGTCTTAAGTTACCACCGTTGTCAAAACTATCTCTGTAGACAGACTTTTTTGAACATCGTCAGATATTTCTCCAACTCGGTGAATACATAATTTAAAATATTTTAATATTTTTACTGTGATAGTGATTGGTCTGAATACAAGCATGACATTATTTCATAAATTTTCAATATTGTGGTACTTAGTTCGAACATAATTACAAGTGTTCAAATACGATGCCTAGTCATATCGGAGACGAACGATAAACTTTGTAGTTCAGATGTGTCGTTTGCACACGCTAGAAAAACATTTTCATAAGTGTAGGCTAAAAGTCTTTTCCATGGCAAAATAATTATAATTTCGTGAAAATGTGGTTTTTCCCCAACTCACCAGGATTCGTAATTTGCATGGAGATTCCCTTCCTCCCCCCTTTTTCACATTCGTGGTTATGTGTAGGAGTGATTAATGAAAATTTTTGAGTAATGAATATCAATTATAGATTGATAAGTTACCTTAATCAAATTAAAACATCGATTTAATTGATTTATGTAGTTTCTGATGTCATTCATTTTCAGCATGATGATGTTGAGGCTAATTCTGGCAGTTATCATTCCTGTATGTACTCTAGGACAGACTATCAGTCTGAAACCTTATGATGTCACTGCCGCCATGATGTTCTCACTTAGTGATACAAACAAAGACGGAGTCCTGATGTTGACAGAGATAGATAACAACTTCAAGGTAGGTCTACTCATCGTTCTGGTTTAGAATGGGTGTGTAGACGATTACATGGATGTCAAAGACGTGTATCTAGATGTGTGTTGTCTATATAAATGTATGTCATACAGGGCCGTAACCTGCTATGATACAGAGAGGCGGTCGCATCAGGCGAGTCATAAAGGGGCGGAACCGTAGAGGGGCGGAACCGTAGAGGGGAAACCGTAGAGGCGTAACCGTAGAAGAGCGGCATAAGTAGAGAAATAAAAATCACAATAAATGGTTATTTTAAAGAGAGAAATTAAACGCGAAATTAAGGCGAAATTTCGAAGACTTGCATCATACTGAGAAAATATAACGCACGGTCCTGATGACATATATAGATGATTGGCTGTGCTGTCTTCATATTTGTATAGCATACACATGTCTATGTTGATTCTTGCATGTGTAACTGTGTGTTTCTAAGTTTGTATTAATTGTGCTTGTTTGGGCCTGGTGTTGTGTAGCTCCATCATATATGCAATAAAGCAAATCAAATCATATGATAAATGTCTCCAACAATTTTTGAATCGGCAAAACAAGGGTTGTGGGTTCACTTTACACAGCCGACTTTTCAAAAACGAGAAATATAACTGACAGGCCTACCTCCTGCATACTCGAATCTTAAAATGTGAACTGACAGAATACTATAAAAACAAGTCAAACAAATGAAGTACATCTAGATGACATAATAACATTAGATTGTAGATATAGTGTAGAGATCAAGAATAGAATAGACCAGCCTTTCCCAAAGTGGGATTCCCCAGTGGGCGCTGAAACGTTCTGGAATGAGGGGGCATAGTGGGTTCAGAGAAGAATTGGGGGTTCAGGCGATTAGGGTCGGTAGCTCTAAAAGAAGAAATTAATCATAAATATTTTAAAATAAATTATTTTTGTTATTTTACGATTGAATAATCATTTAAAATTGGAATTCTGCATTTTAATTCATCGTATGCCCGTCTTACACGATCCATTTTTCATCAATTTTCTATTTCATGCATATAATCATTTGAAAATTAACCATGTATTACATAAATATATATCAATTTTCTATGTCAAAGAGAAAATAAACTATGTATATAAGTGAGGGGGTGCGTTGACAAACTGTTATAATCTTCTTCTTCTTTGCGTTCGTTCTTTACGACCAATTTTAATCACTCTTTATGATATGTTTGATCTTTGCCAAGAACGTGTATACGTTGCACATTGGTTTGGTAGGCCCTAAACGCATAGACTTCTACACATTTAGGACACGTGCATCCGATTTCAGCTTACCTGGCCCTTAATGACGAGCCGCCACTGCTGGGGATATATGAGTGTAACTAATGTCATGTTTGTGCAATATGTAAAGTCGTTTACGAATATTTGTTTTATCAGTGATTGTTATATAAAGGGTTTTTAAGCCGAAGGATTGACTTCATTGTACCAGGTTTTGTCCCATATGGCTCGGTCCCTTCCGCAGAAATGGCACGCCACCTGCCGAGAGTATTGCACAAAGCACGAAGTCCGTAGCTCCAGCAACAATCTTAGGCGTCTCTGGAAAAAACTGCACTCGTGAACAGAACGGCGCGGTCAGGATTGAACCCACGGCATTCGACCACAAGGCAAAGGGCTTAACCACTTAGCCACAGAGACCCCCGTAAGTGATTGTTATGTTATGCGATCGACGTCATGACAAATTGGGCAATCCCATTCGTGCTCTGTTCTCGCTGTAGCAGCCATCCTATACTAACGTCCATTTGCTCACCGTGCCCACAAGAAGTAGATTAGTATACCTTCGTTCTCTGCCAGGAAGACGACACTGTCTGGCATGTCCAAACTTAACTCCTAATTCTTGCACTCGTTCCGGTGTCTGAGACTCGCCCATATCACATAAATGAGAGCCTACAGCATTGATGTCATCGGCTCTGTCCATACTTCTGCCCCTTGAATCGGGACAGAAAGTCAGCACTCTCGTTACCCTGCACTCCAGCATGTCCAGGTGTGTGCAGCCACAGCCAACTCTAGATAACTAGGCCAGACAACTGACTGGGAATCCCTGACCTAGATCAGAGAAGGGGGCTGAAATAAGTTTATAGTTGGCTCTGGTACAGCCATATCATTTTCTTGAGATGTGATCTCCGACTGCTGTCCACCCATTCCACACGCAGACTCCCAGATTCAATCCTTTGAAGCATATTCGTTGAGTCTGCTATGATAATCGTATGAGTTACCTGTTGCTCAGACACCAATGAGAGATCACTGGAAGCAGCAGTGATCTCCATAGTTCTCATTGATGCGTTACAGTGCTGTTGTTTAGACTTAAACTACTTTTTGCCGGAGCTACGGGGATCATACTTTGTGCAATACACTCGACAGGTGGCATAACTCTACAGGTGGCATAACTCTACAGGTGGCATAACTCTACAGGTGACATAACTCTACAGGTGGCATAACTCTACAGGTGGCATATCATTTCTGCCGAGATGGACCGAGCCATACGTGGTAAACGAAGTCAACTCTTCGGATATAGACACTAAAGTAAGGATGAGGAGGTGACAATGGAGAACACTAATTTTAAAAAACCGCACAAATCTCAAGAACAAGACGGGAAAGAAAAGGATAGTGAAGATCTTGATAAAAATATGGTGACCAGAGGTGGACGTAATTAAGTAAAAGATGAAAGGTATGGTTTGTCTAGACATGACATGAAAGATATGGTTTGTCTAGACATGACATGAAAGATATGGTTTTTCTAGACATGAAAGATATGGTTTGTCTAGACATAAAAGGAATGGCTTGTCTAGACATATAAAAAAGCCATAAAGGAACCCTTTCATACCTCGTGGTATATAGGACACTACAGTGTTAGGCTTGTATTTTTCATTGACCGTCGGCACACGATGGGTGATGTGGTCAGCATCACGCTTTGTCTAGACATAGCATGGAAGAAATGGTTTGTCTAGACATGACATGAAAGGTATGGTTTGTCTAGACATGACATGAAAGGTATGGTTTGTTCTAGAATGACATGAAAGGTATGGTTTCTCAGAAATGAATAGAAAAAGGTATGGTTGTCTAGACATAACATGAAAAGTATGGTTTGTCTAGACATTATAAGAAAGGTATGGTTTGTCTAGACATAACATGAAAGGTATGGTTTGTCTAGACATAACATGAAAAGTATGGTTTGTCTAGACATGGCATGAAAGGTATGGTTTGTCTAGACATGGCATGAAAGGTATGGTTTATCTAGACATGAAAGATATGGTTTGTTTAGACATGAAAGATATGGTTTGTCTAGACATGAAAGGTATGGTTTGTCTAGACATGAAAGGTATGGTTTGTCTAGACATGAAAGGTATGGTTTGTCTATACATAACATGAAAAGTATGGTTTGCCTAGACATAATAAGAAAGGAATGGTTTGTCTAGACATAACATGAGAGGTATGGTTTGTCTAGACATGAAAGTTATGGTTTGTCTAGACATGAAAGATATGGTTTGTCTAGACATGAAAGATATGGTTTGTCTAGACATGAAAGATATGGTTTGTCTAGACATGAAAGATATGGTTTGTCTAGACATGAAAGATATGGTTTGTCTAGACATGAAAGATATGGTTTGTCTAGACATGAAAGATATGGTTTGTCTAGACATGAAAGATATGGTTTGTCTAGACATAACATGAAAGAAGACACCCAACAGCAAAACGAATAAATATCACTGGTGGTAGAAACACTTAGTACTTGATAATGATAACAATTGTTTTTATCTTCTGTATTTATTAGCTACATTTGCATTCCCGTGTTTACATTAACTAAACGTTGTTTACTTGTCAGTCCTACGATAGAGATAACAATGGTCAGATCAGCCGTTATGAATATACTAGCTACGTTGACCAGAACAGTCCACAGTTGCATGCCTTCTCTCATGCACTCTACGACATCTATGACGTGGACAGCGATAACGTTCTTGAATTGCACGATTATCAAAACTTCTTCCGTTTGATTGACAGCAACGATGATGGTTTTATTGTTAAGAACGAATATGTTCGGTAAGTAGATTTATAGTAGACTTGTGCTAAGTAGATTTATAGAAGACTTACGGTAAGTAGATTTATAGAAGACTTATGCTAAGTAGATTTATATTAGACTTGTGCTAAGTAGATTTATAGAAGACTTATGGTAAGTAGATCAATAGGAGACTTATGGTAAGTAGATTTATAGTAGACTTAAGCTAAATAGATTTATAGTAGATTTATGCTAAGTAGATTTATAGAAGACTTATGCTAAGTATATTTATAGAAGACTTATGCTAAGTAGATTTATAGTTGACTTATGCTAAGTAGATTTATAGTTGATTTATGAAAAGTAGATTTATAGTAGACTTATGCTAAGCAGATTTATGAAAAGTAGATTTATAGTAGACTTATGCTAAGCAGATTTATGATAAGTAGATTTATAGTAGACTTATGCTAAGCAGATTTATGATAAGTAGATTTATAGTAGACTTATGGTAAGTAGATTTATAGTAGACTTACGGTAAGTAGATTTATAGTAGACTTATGCTAAGTAGATTTACAGTAGACTTATGGTAAGTAGATTTATAGTAGATTTATGATAAGTAGATTTATAGTAGATTTATGATAAAGAAATTTGTAGCAAGTATATATTTTCAATGAGCTGGCGTATGTTCATTTTGTAATAAATTAACCACACTTAAGATACTGACTACTCTCACAATTTGTCTGTATAAGACTGACTACTCTCACAAATTGTCTGTATAAGGCTTACTCTCACAAATTGTCTGTATAAGGCTGACTACTCTCACAAATTGTCTGTATAAGGCTGACTACTCTCACAAATTGTCTGTATAAGGCTGACTACTCTCAAATTGTCTGTATAAGGCTGACTCACAAATTGTCTGTATAAGGCTGACTACTCTCACAAATTGTCTGTATAAGGCTGACAACTCTCACAAATTGTCTGTATAAGGCTGACTACTCTCACATATTGTCTGTATAAGACTGACTACTCTCACAAATTGTCTGTTTAAGACTGACCACTTTAACAAATTGTCTGTATAAGAATGACCACCACAAAAAATGTATGTAAAAGACTCCACCTACACAAATTATATGTAAAGACCATGTCATACTGAGATCTATCGTCTGTAAATCCTTCATAAATCAAATGTACAAAACTTATAATTCTTCAGTTTTCCTCTGTGTTCTATAGATACTTCATCATAGTGTTGGAATCTCTGGAACATTTGCACGGAGGTGGCCGTAGGAGTAGCATAAACAGACATTAAAGACTCACCAACATTCCGAGCTGGTACATAAAGAGTTACAATCCAGTATACGTCTATACATGCCTAATAAGACATTTTAAAAAAATGATTCTTCGTGTGTTATATATATTTTTGTTGGTTATGATCGTTAGTAGTTGTCAAGTTTGCAGATGCTGCAGATTGTAGATGGTGGCATTTCAATTGTAGTTTTGGTCGTTGCGTTTTGTGACACCAGCAGGGACCGCCAAACGACATCACGATGAATCATAAAAAAACATTAGTCTGGTAAAACTCCTAATCTACGTAATCTAGGTGTTATAATCTGAATATATCATGTTTCAGCACAGAAGACCTTGATAATGATTGCACTCTCAAAGGAAGTGCGTGGAATGGTGGACATCATTCGAGATGACATCTCAAGAAATGACTTGGCTGTACACGCCTGACATGCTGTAGTGCGGTAACGAGCGTGCTGACTCTCTTGCAAACAATTCCCGACCAATGGGCAGAAGTATGGACAGAGCCAATATCATCAATGTGGTACGCCTCAATTGTGTGACATGGGCGGGTCTCAGACACTGGAACGAGTTCGAGAATTAGGCGTTAAGTTTGGACATGCCAGACAGTGTCGTCTTCATGGTAGAGAGAGAAGATATAGTAATCAACTTCTCATGGGTACTGTGAGCAAATGGACTTTTGGATGGTTGCTGCAACGGAGGACAGAGCACGAATGGGAATGCCCAATGTGCCATGACGCCGATCGCATAGCATAGCGTAGTTGTTAGTGAACTCGCGTCGCAAGGCTGGTGGTCTGGGTTCAGCTCCCGCAATGCGCTTGAATTTTCTCGACCACGATGGTTCTCAGGTCGACCCAGCCTCAACTGGGTACCAGACATGCTCTGGGAAAGTAAAGGTGGCCGCGTGATGCTGACCACATCACCCATCGTGTGCCGCGGTCAATGAAAAATACAGGCCTAACACTGTATTGACCTATATACCATGAGGTATGAAAGGGTTCCTTCACTTTTATTTTTTTATAGATAAAAGTTGCTCACGAATAAGTTGATAGCACTCAATGTTAGTGACCACATGACATGGACATTCCAAAGTTCCAGACAAGCTTGTGTCAAACATTCTCAGTGTACATATGGTATGTGGTAGAACTACAGGAGACCTTGATTCACTATTTGGGGGATCTATATTACTAGTACCGCTCAAGTCAGAGTAAGGTTTCCCTTCATGGTGGACACTGGTGATAAGGAAAGCAAGCCTTTGTGCAAAAATCGGTCAGAGGCGGCACGACTATGTCTAAATATGCAGCTGGCATACGAAATCTTTTTTAATGTATACTTTTTCACTGATTTTTTTCTGATACTGAGTCAATATTAGGAAGGAAATAGCTTTGATGAAAGATATGGCGCTGTCCAGGTCATGCCTTGTGCCTTGGTTTTGCCTCAGAACAGTTGAGGGTCAATGTTTGTGTCTTCAAACATCATGTAGTTTACAGGTCTGAAGTATGTGGTCAGCATTTTCTGGTTACATTGGTACATCAGTGAATCATTAATGTTGAATGTTGTGTGTATGTACTGACAAAGTCTACATTGGTACATCAGTGAATCAGTGATGTGTGAATGTACTGACTATTCCTACATTGGTACATCAGTGAATCATTGATGTTGAACGCTTTGTGTATGTACTGACTATGCCTACATTGGTACATCAGTACATCAGCGAAATGTTGAATATTGTGTGCATGTACTGACTACACCTACATTGGTACATCAGTGAATCATTGATGTTGAATGTTGTGTGTATGTACTGACTAAGCCTACATTGGTACATCAGTGAATCATTAATGTTGTTGTGTGCATGTACTGACTAAGCCTACATTGGTACATCAGTGAATCATTAATAATGTTGTGTGCATGTACTGACTAAGCCTACATTGGTACATCAGTGAATCATTGATGTTGTATGCATGATCTGACTACACCTACATTGGTACATCAGTGAATCATTGATGTTGAATGCATGTACTGACCAAGCCTACAATGACCTGTCCTTAGTCTGTAGCTGACATATTGACATTCTCTTGATAGTACAATATTATATCATATAATCTTGTGAGAGTATCAAGTTTCAGATCATATAGTACACTATGGTCTGTCCCGTAGTGAACAAGTTGCAATATTCTGCCTCCGCACGCCATAACAGACTCCATGCCCACTTGTTTAACAAATTTAAAATTGGCACAACTAGCCTGTGCCACTGTGAAAAGGCAGACATGACAGCAGAGCACATACTGCATGACTGCCAGCTGTTAGCAGCCCTGAGTAAAGAAACTTGGCCCGATAACACAGAGCTTCGCGAGAAGCTGTACGGAGGGGCAGAGCACATACTGCATGACTACCAGCTGTTAGCAGCCCAGAGAAAAGAAACTTGGCCGATAACACAGAGCTGCAGAAGCTGTACGGAGGGACAGAGCACATACTGCATGACTGCCAGCTGTTAGCAGCCCAGCAGCCAGAAAAAGAAACTTGGCCCGAAACACAGAGCTTCAGAGAAGCTGTACGGAGGGGCAGAGTCTCAAAAAGCAACAGCAAAATTCATAATAAAATTTGGTTCATCAGTCTAGGCGGAGATCACGAGAGAGAGAGAGATCACATAGTACTAGATCTGAGCAATTAGAAGTCATGTTTAGCAGATCACTTTCTGGGTCTTTCCCTTCCATGTCCAATGAGTCAAGGATGAAATAACTGTCAACTGAGGAATTAATTAACTAGTCAGTAATTCAGCTGTCATTTCATTGTGAAGCTACGACTCACACTACTATCAACACAACCTTGGGAGCAAGGTCAGGTAAATATGAAGGCTGTGGGAGCAATGCAATGTTGTCTCACCAAAAATTCATTTGTGGTGGCAGAGCTATGAGCAAGGGCATTGTCAGGTGTAGAATCTATATGTTGATGCATCATTTTTCATGTTGATATCTGCACAGTCACTGAGATACTGTAAGACTGTTTTGTATCAACCCAAGATGATCAACTGAGCATCAAATGGCTTAATAACATCAGACTATTTGGCATAATTTTTTTTTTCGGATCCAGAAGCACTTGAGTTTCAGCTCTTTGGCTCGGTGCCATGGATATCGTAATCATTCGGTTCGGTGCCACAAACACCGTAAATCTGGAGAATCTGTGGCTTTTCTACCAGCCCGTGGAATTGAACATGCACTCACAGAGAGATTGTCGCCCAAGCGCTACAAACACGCTGGACAGATGGACATTTTTGGTATGATGACATATGAATAATATGTGAGGAAAGTTCCAGATTTGAAATAAAAATATTACAAACACCAGAACTTACACAATCTAACATTCATGTCAAAAACTGTTAACTAATTAGTCAATTCTCATCATATTCTGTGACATGTATGACTTCTACAAGGACCATCCATGTACTTTTATCACCTTCAGTGTAGTAGTCCATGTGAAAGATACACATTTTTCTCTTTGGTGTTCAAATGAAGGCTGTTGTCACAGGTGGTAAATCAGGGTTCATTCTTATAACATGTCCTAGCCATTTCCATCATCTTTTCTTAACCCTTTAGCTGCTAAGGACGTATGTATACGTTTTCCCATTCACTTCTAAAGATGCATTAACACGTCTGTTATCATCTCTCATCTGTGGACTAAAGACGTGTTAACATGTTATACATTGCTACTGTCCCTGCTATAGGCGTACATTCACGTTTGTGACCTAGAAACAAAGAGTAGCTATTTTTAGCTCAGCCTTCAGAAAGTATGTAGCAGCGAAAGGGTTATGGTCATATACATGCTTTCTAAACTTGTCTTTAACAATAATGTAACTAATGAAGGTTGTAAAGGGGATCTAGCAACATTTCAAATCAAACAAATGTATATCAAGACAAACAATAAAAAATGAGTATAAGTTTTATCTGATAGTCTTCTTGTAACCTGTAGGTGTCTGTGGCCTAGGGATAGTGACTTGGTCTATTAACCCCGACGTTCTGAGTTCGAATCATGCTGCGGACAGTTTGGTTGCAAATTGTTTCAGTGGATTTTTACAAAAGGACGATGGCACCACCGCTCAAAAGCAGTGGCAAACTACTGAACGTAATAATGCCTAGAAAAATCACAAACAGCGTTAAAAGCTGGGGTTGATTCGCAAAGTCCTGTAAAGGATATGCAATTAACTTAACTTTTTAACTTCTGTAACATGTCTAATTATAGTTGTGGTGTAACGTTCTGACTGCATTGAAATATGAAAAAATGAAGATGAACAATGCAGTAACAATGACAACATAAAATCATAACAAAATAACATAGAATTAGTAAAATGATGAAATTATAAAACAAAGACTTTCCCCTTTTCTTCTCACTCTGGAACAGATACACTTCAAACAGAAATGTTATGGCACAATTTATTTGCAGTTGATAACAACACAGCTTAATAAACAAGATTATAGGATTTTGAAAGTTGTTTACAAATGGTTTGTTTGTTAGAGATAATAGGTTAGTTATTGAATCAACAACATAATACTTCTAGCAGACTCCACTAGCATATATGTTGAAGAATGCTGTGCATGTGGACGTGCGCTGTTAAACACATTTGCTATTCTGCACTTCAAATGCTCAGTTTTCCATGTGCGCAACTTTTCAAATTTCTTCTAGCTGCAGTAAATTATGCACAGTGATAGTACTGTCACTGTTGAGCAGTCTTAGACCCTTTCCTGCCCGAGTGGTTACCGGGCCCAAATTTGGGGTGTAAAGAATAGAACCTCTGTTACCTGCCCACATGTCGTAAGAGGCGACTAAGGAGGTTGGGTGTGGGGCTAGCTACCCCACACCGTAAAAACACTAGATGGCTACAGAACGGAGAGCAAACCGAGTAAACGCTGGCTGAAACCAGACACATCGCTGAAGGAAAAGTACCAGAGCTCCAAATGGTGCTGAAGATGTGACATAAAACACACCAATGCTAAGACTGCATGAATCAGATTTCCACAAGAACAGAATTTATGGGGAGGTCTGGTTTATCGGTCTGGGGGTGATCGTGAGAGAGAGACCCTTTCCAAATTTATGAAGTGGTCTTCAATGATGTTCTGGATTTCATGTCTAAATCGAAGGATTGACATCATTGCACCGGTTTCCCATATGGCTTTATCCCTTCCGACAGAAATGGCAAGCCACCAACAAGCAATGTTGCACACAAACTCCCTAGCTCCAGCAACAATCCTACAATACTCCTGAACAAAATGCCCATGTGCACAGAATGGCACGATCTGGATTTGAACCCACAACCTTTAGAACGCATGGCAAACGTCTTTACCACTTCGTGACAGAGACACCCTAATTTCATGTTAGTTAGTTTGTTCCCATCGTGCGAAAGGCAACACATAGGGCAGAGGTTTTAGATCTCCATGTAATGCGGTTCGTAGCTAGTAGTTGGAGATCTTGTATGGTTTTCATGTTAAATAGTTAGATAATTATTTTCAGTTGTCAGAAATAGCCATCTTGACTCTGATGTTAAGTGATCAGTCACAAAGCCATCATTTAAATATTAGAACTAGTAAATTTTCAACTCCAATGTTATATCAATCCTAATATTTGCCAGCGAGAGTTGGAAAATGACTAAAGATATAGAAGCAAGTTGAATGCATTTGAAAATAGATGTCTGCAAAAAAGTAATAAGCATAAAAGGGGAGATGAATTCAGGAGAAGTGATGAAATCATAGAAATGTCAGGTCAACCACTAGTAACATCTGTTATAAGAGGAGAAGATGGAGATATGTTGAGCACACACCGGCGTCGTCAATGCAGAAATTCTTGCACTCGTGGATCAGCACTCCCACCCAGGTGATATCATTATCTACACCGATGGCTCTGTCAAGCGTGGCACCAGATCATCGTGGGCTTACTCAGCACAACGAAACGGTCGCACACTTCATGAGGACTGCGGGCTTTCGGACAACGCATCGAGCATGACTATGGAGATCACCGCTGCCTCCAGGGCTCTGTCATGGGTGGCTGAGCAACAGGTTACCCATACGATCATCATATCAGACTCGATGAGTATGCTTCAACTGAGTGCATCTGGAAGTATGCGGTGGAATGGGTGAACAGCATTCGGAGATCACATCTCAAGAAAATGACTTGGCTGTACACGCCTGGACATGCTGGAGTGCGGGTAACGAGCGTGCTGACTCTCTTGCAAACAGTGCCCGACTCAAGTGGGCAGAAGCATGGACAGAGCCGATATCATCAATGCGGTACGCTCTCAATTGTGTGACATGGTCTCAGACACTGGAACGAGTTCGAGAATTAGGTGTTAAGTTTGGACATGCCAGACAGTGTCGTCTTCGTGGTAGAGAGAGAAGATATAGTAATCAACTTCTCATGGGTACTGTGAGCAAATGGACTTTGGGATGGCTGCTGCAACGGAGGACAGAGCACGAATGGAATGCCCAATGTGCCATGACGCGATCGATAACATAACATAACATAACATAACACATTGGGAAGAAATGTCAGATCAACCATAAGTAACATCTGTTATAAGAAGGAGAAGATGGAGATATGTTGAGCATACATTGAGAAGAAATGTCAGATCAACCATAAGTAACATCTGTTATAAGAAGGAGAAGATGGAGATATGTTAGATCAACCACTAGTAACATCTGTTATAAGAAGGAGAAGATGGAGATATGTTGAGCATACATTGGGAAGAAATGTCAGATCAACCATAAGTAACATCTGTTATAAGAAGGAGAAGATGGAGATATGTTAGATCAACCACTAGTAACATCTGTTATAAGAGGGAGAAGATGGAGATATGTTGGGCATACCTTGAGAAGAAATGTCAGGTCAACCACTAGTAACATCTGTTATAAGAAATAGAAGATGGAGATATGTTGAGCAAACATTGGGAAGAAATGTCAGATCAACCATAAGTAACATCTGTTATAAGAAATAGAAGATGGAGATATGTTGAGCACACATTGGGAAGAAATGTCAGGTCAACTACTAGTAACATCTGTTATAAGAAGGAGAAGATGGAGATATGTTTTGCATACCTTGAGAAGAAATGTCAGGTCAACTACTAGTAACATCTGTTATAAGAAATAGAAGATGGAGATATGTTGGGCACACATTGGGAAGAAATGTCAGATCAACCATAAGTAACATCTGTTATAAGAAGGAGAAGATGGAGATATGTTGAGCATACATTGGGAAGAAATGTCAGATCAACCATAAGTAACATCTGTTATAAGAAGGAGAAGATGGAGATATGTTAGATCAACCACTAGTAACATCTGTTATAAGAGGGAGAAGATGGAGATATATTGAGCACACATTGGGAAGAAATGTCAGGTCAACTACTAGTAACATCTGTTATAAGAGGGAGAAGATGGAGATATGTTGAGCACACATTGGGAAGAAATGTCAGATCAACCATAAGTAACATCTGTTATAAGAAATAGAAGATGGAGATATGTTGAGCACACATTGGGAAGAAATGTCAGGTCAACTACTAGTAACATCTGTTATAAGAAATAGAAGATGGAGATATGTTGAGCACACATTGGGAAGAAATGTTAGATCAACCATAAGTAACATCTGTTATAAGAAATAGAAGATGGAGATATGTTGAGCACACATTGGGAAGAAATGTCAGATCAACCATAAGTAACATCTGTTATAAGAAATAGAAGATGGAGATATGTTGAGCACACATTGGGAAGAAATGTCAGGTCAACTACTAGTAACATCTGTTATAAGAAGGAGAAGATGGAGATATGTTGGGCATACCTTGAGAAGAAATGTCAGGTCAACTACTAGTAACATCTGTTATAAGAAATAGAAGATGGAGATATGTTGGGCACACATTGGGAAGAAATGTCAGGTCAACTACTAGTAACATCTGTTATAAGAAGGAGAAGATGGAGATATGTTGGGCATACCTTGAGAAGAAATGTCAGGTCAACCACTAGTAACATCTGTTATAAGAAATAGAAGATGGAGATATGTTGAGCACACATTGGGAAGAAATGTCAGATCAACCATAAGTAACATCTGTTATAAGAAGGAGAAGATGGAGATATGTTAGATCAACCACTAGTAACATCTGTTATAAGAAGGAGAAGATGGAGATATGTTGGGCATACCTGAGAAGAAATGTCTGGTCAACCACTAGTAACATCTGTTATAAGAAATAGAAGATGGAGATATGTTGAGCACACATTGGGAAGAAATGTCAGATCAACCATAAGTAACATCTGTTATAAGAAATAGAAGATGGAGATATGTTGAGCACACATTGGGAAGAAATTATCAAAACAGGCATTGAAGGGAGTCACAGGTTCAAGACAAAGAGGACGCCCAAGGAAAACCATGAAACAAACTTTGCTGAGAGAGTCAACAAATATTGGACTCAATTTCATGGAAGAGGTTGCCAAGGACAGAGTGGTATGAAGAAATTACTTGCAGGCCCTATGCGTATAACGGTAAGAGAGGAATATATATATATAAATAATATGACAATTACAGCAAGCTTCAGGCTTTCCATCTTACATTGACTGCATAGTTCAGTCACAGTCATATTGGGTTGGCTACAATTTATTGAGATATATTTTGTTAGTGAACTTAAGTTTATTCAAAGATGTATTTCAATAAATACTTATAAACATAACAATTACATTGCAATGGTAACATATGCTGCTTGACATTACATACTTTATATACTAAAAGTGCTCCTCAATCGCCTTGTAAACGCACATAACTGTGGTTTACATATCATCATCATCAGGTGCTGTGCAGCTGGCGTAGGCGATCATGGATCTCCACAAATCTCTGTCGTTGGTGTTTGCTATCAACTCAGATGTTGACGCACTACCGTGCCATGAAGTCAGGCTATCCAAAATTGTCTTCCTCTGTCTCGTCTACCCTCGATTTTACTAGTTATCACAATATGTTCTAAGCCTTCCCTCCTCATCACATGTCTGAAAATGATGACTGCCTCTTTCTTATATTGATAAGCTTTCTCTGTGTCTTGATCTCATTCAGCACCTCAACATTAGTCATTTTAGCAGTCCATGGATTCTCATCATTCTTCTGTAAAACCACATTTCTGTGGCCTCAGAGATTTTTGATCTGTGTTTTCATTGTCCATGACTCGCATCCGTATGTCAGTATTTGTTCTATGTAGTGCTGAATAACTCACATTCTGATCGGGATTGACAAGGACTTGTTGCAGATAATGCTTCTCATTTTCAGGAACGATGTTTTCGCTTGCCCTATTCTGTCCTTTATTTCTGACTATATGGTTTACATATATGAATATAAATGATTGCCAACTGATTATTCTTCTTGCGATCGCTTGTTATGAATTCGGGCATAGTCAGGGTGTCTGGTATGTCACTTCTGATTTTTTCTGTGAAGGCTTGCTTTCCCTATTATCAGTGTTCTCCACTATACCGCATTCCTTCTCCAACTTCAGATTTAATGGAAGTTTAGATCTTCAAGTAATCATCTGGTATCAAGAAACTTATAGTCCAACCACTTGCCATGAGTTTACTGAGAATTGTTTAGTCCATGCCTCAAGACTCAGGAGTTTCTATGACAAGTGATAACTAGTGAAGATTCAACTTCCCTAACAACTTCACTACAGAGCCGCAGCCTGTTTCCAGGGCCACCACATGGAGTGGGGTAGGGTCTTGATCAGTGCCAACTCACTGACTCTGGCACATCATTTTCACTTTTTTTTCGCGTATGTGGTAATTGCCAACTGATTAATGGAAATATTTTTTTTAACTTTACGATTTAAGACAAAATATATGAGAACAATCTTTCTCATTCATGCATGTATTTTTCTCAATGTTAAATTTATTATTAAATAGTATTATGTGTGCCATATTACAACAAGCTTTGATAGATATCATACTTTAGTGAAATGTAGTACAAAATATATAGGTCTCAAGCACTAATGGCTAGGTGTGCTTATTGAAGAAATAAATGCGTTTGAATGAATTAAAATATGTTGAAATAAATACCAACAAAAAAACTTCACATAGAAGATATCTATATTAATAGATTCTCTTGCAGTATCATCATCAAGCAGTGTCATCAACACATTCCTCTCTTGATTGTATTATAAATGTGACTTATCATGAAATATCAAGCAGATTTGGATCAGGACTTGTTTGCTGCTCAGTAAAGTTATCAAATATATAAGCTTTGCAACATTGCAAATAGTTGATCCAACCAAGGCCAAGACTGTATGTTGAAAAGTCACCATGTTGATGACAGACTGCCAAGACTGTATGTTGAAAGGTCACCATGTTGATGACAGACTGCGTGATTGAAAGGTCACCATGTTGATGACAGACTGCATGTTGAAAGGTCACCATGTTGATGACAGACTGCCAAGACTTCATGTTGAAAGTTCCCCATGTTGATAACAGACTGCCAAAACTGTATGTTGAAAAGTCACCATGTTGATAACAGACTGCCAAGACTGTATGTTGAAAGGTCACCATGTTGATGACAGATCGTGTTGAAAGGTCACCATGTTGATGACAGACTGCATGTTGAAAGGTCACCATGTTGATGACAGACTGCCAAGACTTCATGTTGAAAGTTCCCCATGTTGATAACAGACTGCCAAAACTGTATGTTGAAAAGTCACCATGTTGATGACAGACTGCCAAGACTGTATGTTGAAAGGTCACCATGTTGATGACAGACTGCCAAGACTGTATGTTGAAAGGTCACCATGTTGATGACAGACTGCAGTGTGGAAAGGTCACCATGTTGATGACAGACTGCATGTTGAAAGGTCACCATGTTGATGACAGACTGCCAAGACTTCATGTTGAAAGTTCCCCATGTTGATAACAGACTGCCAAAACTGTATGTTGAAAAGTCACCATGTTGATGACAGACTGCCAAGACTGTATGTTGAAAGGTCACCATGTTGATGACAGACTGCCAAGACTGTATGTTGAAAGGTCACCATGTTGATGACAGACTGCATGTGTTGAAAGTCACCATGTTAATGACAGACTGCCAAAACTGTATGTTGAAAAGTCACCATGTTGATGACAGACTGCCAAGACTGTATGTTGAAAGGTCACCATTTGATGACAGACTGCCAAGACTGTATGTTGAAAGGTCACCATGTTGATGACAGACTGCCAAGACTGTATGTTGAAAGGTCACCATGTTGATGACAGACTGCCAAGACTGCATGTTGAAAGGTCACCATGTTGATGACAGACTGCCAAGACTGTATGTTGAAAGGTCACCATGTTGATGACAGACTGTCAAGACTGTATGTTGAAAGTTCACCATGTTGATGACAGACTGCCAAGACTGTATGTTCAAAGTTCCATGTTGATGACAGACTGCCAAACTGTATGTTGAAAGTCACCATGTTAATGACAGACTGCCAAGACTGTATGTTGAAAGGTCACCATGTTGATGACAGACTGCCAAGACTGTATGTTGAAAGGTCACCATGTTGATGACAGACTGTCAAGACTGTACGTTGAAAGGTCACCATGTTGATGACAGACTGTCAAGACTGTATGTTGAAAGTTCACCATGTTGATGACATACTGTCAAGACTGTATGTTGAAAGTTCACCATGTTGATGACAGACTGTCAAGACTGTATGTTGAAAGTTCACCATGTTGATGACAGACTGCCAAGACTGTATGTTCAAAGGGTTCCCATGTTGATGACAGACTGCCAAAACTGTATGTTGAAAGGTCACCATGTTAATGACAGACTGCCAAAACTGTATGTTGAAAAGTCACCATGTTGATGACAGACTGCCAAGACTGTATGTTGAAAAGTCACCATGTTGATGACAGACTGCCAAGACTGTATGTTGAAAGGTCACCATGTTGATGACAGACTGCATGTTGAAAGGTCACCATGTTAATGACAGACTGCCAAAACTGTATGTTGAAAAGTCACCATGTTGATGACAGACTGCCAAGACTGTATGTTGAAAGGTCACCATTTGATGACAGACTGCCAAGACTGTATGTTGAAAGGTCACCATGTTGATGACAGACTGCCAAGACTGTATGTTGAAAGGTCACCATGTTGATGACAGACTGTCAAGACTGTATGTTGAAAGGTCACCATGTTGATGACAGACTGCCAAGACTGCATGTTGAAAGGTCACCATGTTGATGACAGACTGCCAAGACTGTATGTTGAAAGTTCACCATGTTGATGACAGACTGCCAAGACTGTATGTTGAAAGGTCACCATGTTGATGACAGACTGTCAAGACTGTATGTTGAAAGTTCACCATGTTGATGACAGACTGCCAAGACTGTATGTTCAAAGGTCTCCATGTTGATGACAGACTGCCAAAACTGTATGTTGAAAGGTCACCATGTTAATGACAGACTGCCAAGACTGTATGTTGAAAGGTCACCATGTTGATGACAGACTGCCAAGACTGTATGTTGAAAGGTCACCATGTTGATGACAGACTGTCAAGACTGTACGTTAAAAGGGTCACCATGTTGATGACAGACTGTCAAGACTGTATGTTGAAAGTTCACCATGTTGATGACAGACTGCATGTTGAAAGGTCACCATGTTGATGACAGACTGCCAAGACTTCATGTTGAAAGTTCCCATGTTGATACAAACTGCCAAAACTGTATGTTGAAAAGTCACCATGTTGATGACAGACTGCCAAGACTGCATGTGAAAGTTCACCATGTTGATGACAGACTGCCAAAACTGTATGTTGAAAGTTCACCATGTTGATGACAGACTGCCAAGACTGTATGTTGAAAGTTCACCATGTTGATGACAGACTGCCAAGACTGTATGTTGAAAGGTCACCATGTTGATGACAGACTGCCAAGACTGTATGTTGAAAGTTCACCATGTTGATGACAGACTGCCAAGACTGTATGTTGAAAGGTCACCATGTTGATGACAGACTGCCAAGACTGTATGTTCAAAAGTCACCATATCATTAAGTTACTATATAACAAAGTTTCAATGCTGAAAGACAACCACATCAGCATTCTGATGGCATTCTGATGACATTCCACCAAGTCTTCATGTTTATAAACCACCTTTATGACAGAATGCTCTTCCGTCGTCTCCTCTGCTTCACACCGTGGCATATACCAGCATTGGCAAAACAGTGCCTGACAACAAAATAATACAAATAAGTAGTATGTGACTTCTCATGTGTTATCATATGTTATTTATTCACTAGAATGAGCTCTCAGTTAATGAATATAAGTAGAATATAATAACATTGACACATGAGATACATTGGTAAACAAGACGTTTGAATAATAAGTCTGTTAGCTACATATTTATTCCCTGTGTACCAAAGTAGCACATAGTTACTAGTTATTTACACAAAGTAGCCTCATATTTATTACTTGTGTTCTAAAGTTGCCCATATTTATTCCCTGTGTACCAAAGTAGCACATAGTTACTAGTTATTTATCAAAGTAGCCCATATTTATTACTTGTGTTCTAAAGTTGCCCATATTTGTTCCTGTGTACAAAGTAGCACATATTTATTCCTGTGTACTTCTTTTCGTTCGTTCTTACGACCAATTTTAATCACTCTTTGTGATATGTTTGATCTTTGCCAAGAACGTGTATCGTTGCACATTGGTTTGGTAGGCATCTAAACGCATAGACTTCTACACGTTTAGGACACATGCATCCGATTTCAGGCAAACCTGCTTAGTCGCCTTTTACGACATGCATGACAGGTAAAAGTGGTTCTATTCTTTACACCCCAAATTTGGGCCCCAGTAACCACTCGGACGACCCTATGTACTAAAACTGTACACTTTTTTTTTTTAATGTGTAGTAAAGTAGAGCATATATGTTTCCTGTATAGGACAGTGGCAGATATAAGTTAAATGTGTTGTAAACGGGTGCCTATCTTACCTAAGTAGAACAGTGTTAAATTAATCACATACATCTTACTTGAGTGAAAATGAAAATCGTGACATATCCTTTACAGGACTTAGCCATCAACGAAAGTAAACGTGCTGTCGATTTTCTAGGCACCACTTATACGTTCAGTAGTTTGCCATTGCTTTCTCAACGGTGAGGTCTCTTTTCACCATTAGTAAAAATCCACAGGAACGAATTTGCTTAGACAGTGCCTGCCACAGAATTTGAACCAGGTACACTTGGGTTGTGATCAAGCTTACTACTGCTTACTTGAGTTGAGTAGTACAGTGTTAAAATAAACACACACATATCTTACCTATGCAACACAGTGGCACATTTAGCACATACAACAGCTGTACTATCAAATGGAAACAGAATCTCCTGGTCATCACAAAGCTCACAGCAAAATCCTCGTCCTTGACACAACTAAACACAGCAAGATTGAAACATAGATGGCAGATTGATATCTCTATTGTAATATCAAATATATGTGACACAGTCTAGTGTGGACTAATAGTAGAACACACTGAGACAGTTTACAACTTTGACTAGACTATCTTAACACACAATCATCTATGATATCACTATTTCATGTTCTTATCAACTTTGCTTACATACCGTAAAAAAATCAACTCTGACCCCATTATTCACATCACAATCAACTAGGATGAAATATCTCTCCTTACAACCAACTGTATTAGACAAATTACCTTACTGGGAACTCTGCCTTGGGCATCACTTCTTACTGCCAACTTAGCCTAGAGCATCTCACCTCACTACCAACTTTGCCTAGAGCATCTCACCTCACTACCAACTTTGCTAAGAGCATCTTACCTCACTATCAACTTTGTCTAGAGCATCTTACCTCACTACCAACTTTGCTTAGAGCATCTCACCTCACTACCAACTTTGCTAGAGCATCTACCTCACTACCAACTTTGCCTTAGAGCATCTACCTCACTACCAACTTGTCATAGATGCATCTACCTCACTACCAACTTTGCTAGAGCATCTTACCTCACTACCAACTTAGCCTAGAGCATCTTACCTCACTACCAACTTTGCTAGAGCATCTTACCTCACTATCAACTTAGCTAGAGCATCTCACCTCACTACCAATTTTAGCCTAGAGCATCTCACCTCACTACCAACTTGCCTAACATCTAACCTCACTACCAACTTAGCCTAATCATCTCTACCTCACTACCAACTTTGCTTAGAGCATCTCACCTCACTATCAACTTAGTCTAGAGCATCTTACCTCACTACCAACTTTGCTTAGAGCATCTCACCTCACTACAACTTGTTAGAGCATCTACCTCACTACCAACTTTGCTTAGAGCATCTCACCTCACTACAACTTGCTAGACATCTCACCTCACTACCAACTTACTAATCATCTCACTCACTACCAACTTTGCCTGCATTAATCATCTCTCACTACCAACTTTTCCTAATGGATCTCACCTCACTACCAACTTTGCTTAGATCATCTACCTCACTACCAACTTTTCCTAATCATCTCACCTCACTACCAACTTTGCTTAGAGCATCTCACCTCACTACCAACTTTGCACATAATCATCTCACCTCACTACCAACTTTGCCCATAATCATCTCACCTCACTACCAACTTTGCCCATAATCATCTCACCTCACTACCAACTTTGCACATAATCATCTCACCTCACTTGACCACACTCTCCTTGCACATAATCATCTCACCTCACTACCAACTTTGTCCTAATCATCTCACCTCACTACCAACTTTGCACATAATCATCTCACCTCACTACCAACTTTGTCCTAATCATCTCACCTCACTACCAAACGCCTTAAACATCTACCTCACTACCAACTTTGAACTTAATCATCTCACCTCACTACCAACTTTGCACTTAATCATCTCACCTCACTACCAACTTTGTCCTTAATCATCTCACCTCACTACCAACTTTGCCCATAATCATCTCACCTCACTACCAACTTTGCACATAATCATCTCACCTCACTACCAACTTTGCCATAATCATCTCACCTCACTACCAACTTTGCCTAAATCATCTCACCTCACTACCAACTTTGCACATAATCATCTCACCTCACTACCAAATCAGCCTAATCATCTACCTACTACCAACTTTGTCCTCAATCATCTCACCTCACTACCAACTCACATCAATCATCTCACCTCACAATCCACCTTGAGTCTCACCCACTACAACAACTGCCTCAAACTTTCTCTGCTCCAGCAATCCTGTCAACAGAACAAACTATAAACTTACAGAATCAGCTAGTGACTCCTTTATTACAAGCAATCCTCAAGCTCTACTCAGAACTATAAGTTATCAGGCCAGAGCATCTACTGTACTATAAATCAATCATCTCACCTCACTACCAAATCAGCCTAGAGCATCTACCTTACTACCAACAACTCCCTCAAGCATCTCACCTCACTACCAAATCAGCCTAGAGCATCTACCTTACTACCAACAATTCCCTCAATCATCTCACCTCACTACCAAATCAGCCTAGAGCATCTACCTCACTACCAACAACTCCCTCAAGCATCGCACCTCACTATCAAATCAGCCTAGAGCATCTACCTTACTACCAACAATTCCCTCAATCATCTCACCTCACTACCAAATCAGTCTAGAGCATCTACCTTACTACCAACAACTCCCTCAAGCATCTCACCTCACTACCAAATCAGCCTAGAGCATCTACCTCACTACCAACAATTCCCTCAAGCATCTCACCTCACTACCAAATCAGCCTAGAGCATCTACCTCACTACCAACAATTCCCTCAAGCATCTCACCTCACTACCAAATCAGCCTAGAGCATCTACCTTACTACCAACAACTCCCTCAAGCATCTCACCTACTACCAACAACTCCCTCAAGCATCTCACCTCACAATCCACCTTGATGTGCTGTACCCAGCTGCTGTGAACACTAACTAGCTCTGGCAGAAGAACATTCTCTGCATCCAGCAAATCCTGATAACAACAGAAAACAAAAACTTATCAACATTACAGTAATGATGCTAGTGTAACTTCTCTGTTATTGAAAGAATTGATAACTTTGCTAAAGGAAACTATAACGTTATTCTTGATGGTCACAGAGTTACTATTTCTCACATGTATCTATATAGATATATATTCCTCTCGTACCGTTATGTCACATAGGACCTGCAAGTAATTTCTCTATACCCTATGTTCTGGGCATCTCTTATCTATAGACAACAAAATAATGACAACTGGTAAAACAAACATGACAAAGTAAATTTGTATCAACAGAGAGAAAATTGAAAATGAGAACAGTTTTGAATATCTCAGTTAACTGTTTACAAGAGATTGTTTTTTTTTCCGATCCAGACACACTTGAGCTTTCAGCTCTTCTGCTCGGCATGGACGATTGCCATGGACATTGTAACCCACAAGAGATAGAAATGAGATGAAGGAAATTTGTAAAAAAAAAACATAGCCTTACCAAACAAACTGAACTGACCCCAGACAAAACCCTTACCTGCATAGAATATCTGTCAGAGCTTTCCACAAAATGCTGCCTGTTCTTCAACAAGAGAAGAAGTTTCGCTGACATGGCAGCAACACATGATAGAATATATTTCTTCATGATCATCATCTCTTCACGTAATTTCTGTAGAGTTAGGCATGATGGTGAAACAACATATTGGTGTAACAGGTAATAAATGATGTTAGGAGATACATGGTAGAGTAAGGCATGATGATGAAACAAGGTATTGGTGTAACAGGTAACAAATAATGTTAGCAGATACATGGTAGAGTAAGGCATGATGATGAAACAAGGTATTGGTGTAACAGGTAACAAATAATGTTAGCAAATACATGGTAGAGTAAGGCATGATGATGAAACAAGGTATTGGTGTAACAGGTAACAAATAATGTTAGCAAATACATGGTAGTGTAAGGTATGATGATGAAACAAGGTATTGGTGTAACAGGTAATAAATAATGTTAGCAAATACATGGTAGAGTAAGGCATGATGATGAAACAAGGTATTGGTGTAACAGGTAACAAATAATGTTAGCAGATACATGGTAGAGTAAGGCACGATGATGAAACAAGGTATTGGTGTAACAGGTAACAAATAATGTTAGCAAATACATGGTACAAAAGGGCATGATGGTGAAACAAGGTATTGGTGTAACAGGTAACAAATAATGTTAGCAAATACATGGTAGAGTAAGGCATGATGATGAAACAAGGTATTGGTGTAACAGGTAACAAATGATGGTAGCAGATACATGGTAGAGTAAGGCATGATGATGAAACAAGGTATTGGTGTAACAGGTAACAAATAATGTTAGCAAATACATGGTAGAGTAAGGCATGATGATGAAACAAGGTATTGGTGTAACATGTAACAAATGATGTTAGCAGATACATGGTCTAATATAAACTATAGAGAGGGCAGTCTCTGTGGCTGAGTGGTTAAGCCCTTTGCCGTGCGAGTCGAAGGTCGTGGGTTCGAATCCGGGCAGCGCCGCTCTGTTCATAAGTGCAGTTTTTTCCAGAAACCCCTAGGATTGTTGCTGGAGCTATAGAGTTTGTGCTTTGTGCAATACTCTCAGCAGATGACGTGACATTTCTGCGGAGAGGACCGAGTCATTTGGGTAAAACCCTGTGCAATGAAGTCAATCCTTCGGCTTTAAAACCCTTTATAAAACCCTTTAAACTATTGACAGAAGAGATTATATAATCAATCTAGATAGTCTAATATAAGTTAAAGTGGACATTGAATGCATTTGAGCTAATAAAAATTAATGGGAGGAGAAACCAAAGCTGACCTAATACAGGTATCATTTGTTCACTGTGTCATTTGTTCATTGTGTCATTTGTTCATTGTGTCACAGACGCTCACAACAATTATGATAGTCACACACACAAAAAAACCCAATAAATGAGTGGGAAGTCAAAGTTACACTTACCTTGATCTCATTGAGCTGTTCCACATACACAAACAGCATAGGATTCACATCTTGTATTCGGATAACAGCTTTCTTCTGCATTAACTTCAAGAACTGCTTGGAAGCCCGACACACCTAAACATTATAGACAACATATGCTGGTAACTCACGGAAAACAATTAAATTTCCTAAATTACTATTATCTTCCTTTAGCTGCAGGTAGAACATAGGATCACCATATGCACTGTCAGCCTCCATCTAGGAGATGATTAAATTAGGAGATGATTAAATTAGGACATGATTAACAACAGAGTGGAGGATATGATTAGCAATAGAGTGGAGGATATGATTAGCAACAGAGTGGAGGATATGAATAGCAACAGAGTGGAGGATATGATTAGCAACAGAGTGGAGGATATGATTAGCAACAGAGTGGAGGATATGATTAGCAACAGAGTGGAGGACATGATTAGCAACAGAGTGGAAGACATGACAGCAATAGAGTGGGGGAACATGACAGCAACAGAGTGGGGGACATGACAGCAACAGAGTGGGGGACATGACAGCAATAGAGTGGAAGACATGACAGCAATAGAGTGGACAACATGACAGCAATAGAGTGGAAGACATGACAGCAATAGAGTGGAAGACATGACAGCAATAGAGTGGACGACATGACAGCAATAGAGTGGAAGACATGACAGCAATAGAGTGGGGGAACATGACAGCAACAGAGTGGGGGACATGACATCAACAGAGTGGGGGACATGACATCAACAGAGTGGGGGACATGACAGCAACAGAGTGGGGGACATGACAGCAACAGAGTGGGGGACATTTATAACTAAACATCACATAATCCTTAAGACACAAAAGCTAATGTCATTCTACAGGGTGTTGAAGATAAAAGTAGCCTGATTGACAATTCAAAACTTGCCAATCGGGCTACTTTTATCTTGAACACCCTGTATAATTATTGTAGAGCACAAAGTCAACATTAAACTAACACCAGAAATTCTCCATCACAATCACCTTACTAACTGTGAAGTCCCAACTATGTAAGACCCTGGCGGGAATGATGAAGGTATCATTCCAGTGACAGAACTCACAGTAGTACCTGCCTGTGTAATCACATAGTCTTGGCTCACTGTGGCCATTCTCTGTTGATTGATATGAGACAAGTTAAAATAATTTACAAGTAAAATTAACTTGCTGGTGTGAACACAAACATAACAATGTAAATAATACATTCAGAAGCAAAATAAAATGACATAAAAATATCATGATAAAATTACAAAAATTTGAAGTAAACAGAAATAGGAACGATAGTGTTAAATAGAAACAGCTGACACAGATGAAAGAAAGAAATATGAGCAAAACAATAAGAAAGAAAGTAAAAATATTAATCACAAAGCTCATAGAGACACAACAAACAAAGGGAGACATACTACAGACTCTGAGACATACAACAAACTGTCATTGAGATAACATATATTCAGAAAGAAAGAGAAATGCACATGAACCACCTCTGGACGCAGTTAGTGTACACATATCTTCTCCCAGCACACACATCATGAACTCTTCTCCCAGCACACACATCATGAACTCTTCTCCCAGAGACATCACAATTTATCACACACACACATCATGAACTCCTCTCCCAGAGATATCACAATTTATCACACACATCATCACAAAATCTTCTCCCAGAGATATCACAATTTATCACACACACACATCATGAACTCCTCTCCCAGAGATATCACAATTTATCACACACACACATCACAAAATCTTCTCCCAGAGATATCACAATTTATCACACACACACACATCATGAACTCTTCTCCCAGAGATATCACAATTTATCACACACACACACATCATGAACTCCTCTCCCAGAGATATCACAATTTATCACACACACACATCACAAAATCTTCTCCCAGAGACATCACAATTTATCCCACACACACATCACAAAATCTTCTCCCAGAGACATCCCAACTTATCACACACAAACATCACAACTTCGTCTCCAAGAGACATCCCAACTTATCACACACAAACATCACAAAATCTTCTCCCAGAGACATCCCAACTTATCACACACAAACATCACAAAATCTTCTCCCAGAGACATCCCAACTTATCACACACAAACATCACAGAATCTTCTCCGAGAGACATCCCAACTTATCACACACAAACATCACAGAATCTTCTCCAGAGACATCCCAACTTATCACACACAAACATCACAAAATCTTCTCCCAGAGACATCCCAACTTATCACACACACACATCACAACTTCGTCTCCCAGAGACATCCCAACTTATCACACACAAACATCACAAAATCTTCTCCGAGAGACATCACAGTTTATCACACACACACATCACAAAATCTTCTCCCAGAGACATCCCAACTTATCACACACAAACATCACAACTTCGTCTCCCAGAGACATCACAATTTATCACACACACACATCATGAACTCTTCTCCCAGAGACATCACAATTTATCACACACAAACATCACAAAATCTTCTCCCAGAGACATCACAATTTATCACATACACACATCACAAAATCTTCTCCCAGAGACATCACAATTTATCACATACACACATCACACAATCTTCTCCCAGAGACATCACAATTTATCACACACACACATCACAAAATCTTCTCCGAGAGACATCCCAACTTATCACACACAAACATCACAACTTCGTCTCCCAGAGACATCACAAATCCTAGAACACAACAAGCTCTCATAAAGACATTGCAAATCGTCAGACATTGCAAACTTTCACTGAGACATCACATAATCTCACTGTAAGAGACTGCCAGTCGACACTCCCAACATCGGTAGCTCTGAGCAGCCAACCCATTAGCTTCCTTTGGACAGATTTCTGTGATCAGAACTGGATTCTCTAAAACCTGCACACAATAAAAATAAAAAGATGTCAACAAATACTTCAATTTGATGCAGATATTTGAAGAAATACAGAATGCTGAAGAAGGAAAAAGTTATATTTAGTCACTGTTATACGAACTCACAACTCTACATCCAACACACAAATATTTAACATATGGTATGGGAAAAATTCATGCATAATCCAAAAATCCATATTTAACCCTTTAGCTGCTAAGGACGTATATATACGTTTTCCCATTCACTTCTAAAGACGCATTAACATGTCTGTTATTATCTCTCCTCGGTGGGCTAAAGACGTGTTAACAAGTTATACATTGCTACTGTCACTGCTATAGGCGCACATTCACGTTTGCGAACTAGAAACAAAGTGTAGCTATTTTTAGCTCAATCTTCGGAAAGTATGTAGCAGCGAAAGGGTTAAAGTCGAAAGGAGACAAAATTAAAATTATGTCTATGTAAATGGTAGGGGCAAAGACCTGCAGTTTCCTGTTTTTAAAATATATATGGAAAACTGCTTGTATGTATTCAATGAAACATCATGGGGAGATAGTTTTAGTCCCTAGCCCACGATGTGTGTGGCAGTGGAACCTGTAATATTATTAATAATTAAAGTTATTGTATTTTCCAGACATCCACACTATTCAGGTCTTTGTCCCATTCGTAAAACTAACAACAATAGACTAAAAACAGCAGACGTCAATGTTAAGATTAACAAAGTCAGATCTGTTTTCATTTCTCTTCACAAAGTATTGAACTCCCATATTTGCTCTCCCAAGAAAATAGACACAAATCTAACACCAGCCTGACTCAACAACTTAAAGACATGATATTAAATAAGCTAACCTTTGCCTTTGCACATGTACGCAGTATCTGCTGTAAACATTTCTCATGACATCTGTAGCCACACTCTGATCAGGACCACACAAACAAACACAATATAAAACAATATTGTTAACAAATTAGAAATAATAATAAAATCACAATATTAAACAATTTTTTTAATCAATTCCAATCCATGTATTTTTTACTGGGTACTGAAATGACATCATAGCACTCCAGACAGACCTATAGGTGTTCAGTCTCACATGCCAGATGTCAAAGAGTATGCACACTGATGGTTCCCATGTCTGGCTAGTTATAAAAAATCCTCGCTCTGCTCCTCAGACATCCATTTCTGTTTCTAAAAAAGTTAATTGCATATCCTTTACAGGACTTTGCGAATCAACCCCAGCTTTTTAATGCTGTTTGTGATTTATCTTGGCATTATTACATTCAGTAGTTTGCAAATTGCTTTCTGAACGGGTGGTGCCATCGTCCTTTTGTCCACGCGAAACAATTTGCAACCAAACTGTCTGCAGCATGATTCAAACTCAGAATGTCGGGGTTAATAGACCATTTCTGCTTCTACATCATGTAATTACAAACTCCTTAATTGCTGGATAGATTCAATGTTAGTGTCTTCATTCAACAGGTGGTTGCCAAAAAACCAAAGGACATCCTCGTATCCATCTTCAGCTCCTCGTCAATCAATGCAGTTGATACAAGACTGTCTGCTCTCTCTCCATGCCACATACATCTGCATGTCTATTACATATAAATTAAATTTTATAGACCCACATATAACTGATGTTTAATAGAGCTTCCATATAACTAATATATAAAAAAGCATATACAGACCTCCCTAAGAGAAGAAATCACATCAGACATAAACAGATTTAGAAGACAGATCTCAGATGAACTCAGACATAAACAGATTTAGA
Organism: Arion vulgaris; assembly: GCA_020796225.1. Classification (NCBI taxonomy): domain Eukaryota; kingdom Metazoa; phylum Mollusca; class Gastropoda; order Stylommatophora; family Arionidae; genus Arion; species Arion vulgaris. Next base: position 45,095,521 of record CM036764.1, on the reverse strand, counting down.
AGACAGATCTCAGATGAACTCAAGACATAAACAGATTTAGAAGACAGATCTCAGATCACATCAGAAACATCTAGACATCACACATCAGTTAAACAAAAAATAATTAGGTAGACTTACCTGTACATCTATACCAGACTTGCAACATGCCCCAAATTGCACCATTACAACGCTCACAGTAATATTTGCTAGTACGACTACTCTTTAACATCATTTTATGTGATAGGATTATCTTGACATTGTTTGCTACAGGTTCTGGGCCTTCCTGTATGGACACAATATCAGCTGAAACTATTAAAGTGTTTCAACAGACTGTAGCAGTTAATACAATTTGTTAACATGAATCCCAATCATCAACTTGAACTCTAGAAGACATCATCATCATCAAGTAGCTTGTCCCTTCTGGAATTTGGCTCCCATGACAGCAGTCCTGAAGAACTCTCTGGTCTGTGCAAGTTGGTTGGTGTCAGCAGCAGTCATTCTCAGAATGTCGATGACATACTGCACACATCGTCTTCTAGGTCTTCCTCTCATTCTTCTTCCAGGCACCATTCCTTCCAAAATTATTTTCTCCAGACACTCATGTCATTTGATGAGTCCGAAATATTTAATTTTCTAGAAAACATACGTTACTGATAAAGGAGTGAATAATGAAAGCAAAGATATTATAAATGAAACCTTGAAAAGATATGGTCTGTCATCACAGTTTACTTATGGTTGTAAATCATGAACAATTACACAAAAACAAGAATGAAAATCCAGTCCTTCGAAACTAAATGCTACAGAAAGATCCTACGAATACCATGGACCAAAAAAAAGAAAGAACACTGATGTCCTGAAAGAACTAAATGTTAAAGAGAATTGGCTGATAAACAACATACTATACAGAAAAATTAGATACTTTGGTCACAATAAGCATCATGATGGCCTGGAAAGAACAATGTTAGAGGGCAGGGTGCCAGGACGTAGAGGCAGACCAAGAAGAAGATGGCTACAAGATATTAAAGAAACCATGAATATGACCATTGACGAAGTGGGTGAACTGGCTAGAGACAGAGTGAATTTCAGATGCGCTGCAAAGAGAGCAACGTCCTATAAAGGATATGGACCTTGATGATGAAGCACAGTTCAAACATCTCTCAATGACTCATAAACATTAACATTGAAATACTTTCTCATGATGATAATCACATTATATATCCAATACCAATGTGGAAAAACACTAGAGACCCCACAGACTAAATAATGTTTACATGTTTAGTAAAGTGTTTACACATGTACTCCATTTCCTATATGCATAATGAAAATACTATATACATTGATATGTAGACCTCGATTTTTGTTGCTAGAACAAAGTGACTACTACATGTTTTATACTTAGGCAACTGTTCTACTTCTTGAGTTTCAAGATAGCCCGAACCAGGAGTAATTTTTGTCTCAACTCAATATACTCATCACAGAAGTTGTAGTATCAATAGCTATGTCCACTATTACCAGTATTACAAATTTTACAAAACTCTTGATCAGACCACAATGTATAAATACATAGCTTAGCTGTAGATTGGAAATTGGATTAGAAAGCATTTTTATAAAGTTAGTGCTAATTTTACATAAAACTATTTTTGTGATGGTGTGCTGTAGGTTGGTTATATTGATAGAAAATCTTGACGCATCCTGTGGCAGTATGGAATGTTAACTCTAGTGGATCAGCGCCGCTAAGTGGCATTTGAAGTGACGTATTTTACATTCCGCCACGCTAAGTGGCGTTTGGTTATCAAAACGTGAACACGCTTGTAAAAACGTGACTTTTGCCCTGGTCCACTAAGAGTTAATGTACTAAAATAATCAAAATCGCTCACTCTATCTGCTGATAAATACAGCTGTTGACATTGTTATTTTATCAGTTGTTTTTATCTGTTGTTATTATCTTTGTTTTTGTCACAATTAGATATAAATTTTGCTTTTCACTTTCTTATTGAACTGTCAATATAAATGTCTCACTTCGCATTTGTGATGGTGATGATAACACTATCTTGTCAGCATATCTAAGTAAATGTGTTTATTTTCCTCCGAATACAAAAGGCTCAAATTGTTCTCTTATATTCTCATATTTTTCGTGTATATATTAAAAGATATGGGGACAGATGTAACCTTGCCAACTTTCAGTTCTATATTTATAAAATGTAGTGTATATTCACAACTGTTCACTTTTACAGTGCTTCTGTAATAATATTATTATATATATTACATGTAATGAAAAAACTAATTTCTTTTATTAAGTTCCCCAATATTTGATGTTTAAAACAATCGAATATCTTAAAGTAGTCTTTAAAAAATAGTATGTGTACAGATATACATTATCATCATAATCATCATCAGGTGCCACGCTGGCTGGCTTAGGCAATCATGGATCTCCACAAATCTCTGTTGTTGGTGTTTGCTATCAACTCAGATGTTGACGCTCTACCTTGCCATGAAGTCAGGCTTTCCAAAATTTCTCTCTCTGTCTTCCTCTGTCTCATCTACCCTCGATTTTACCGGTTATCACAATATACCCTCTGCATTTATATAGTCTTCTTCTTCTTCTTCTCGAATCCTGTATACCTCACAGCGTCAGGTCAGGAAGAGATTTCTAAAACGGGCCTTTTTGTGCGCTACGTAGATAGTCTCTTTCGTCGCCTCTGTTATCTCTGAGGTCCATCTTTTGCGTGGCTGGCCTTTTGCTTTGTACCCATTGTATCGGAGCAGCATTGCTCTTTGGGGTGCACTGTCTGGTGGTAATCTGCTTACGTGACCGAACCATTTAATTTGTTGTTTCTTAATGAAGTCTAGTACTGATGTTGTACCGACTGATGTGTGTCTCTGTTGCATCTAAAACCAGCTCGTACTCTATTGATATTTTCTTCTATTTTCAAACAACAAATTTCTCATTTTTATTTGCAGTTCAATTTGACATGCAAGACTTATCAGTGCAACTGTTCTATAGTTTGTACATTATTATACATCACATTGTTTAGATATTGGGATATATATGCTAATCTTTTTTTTTTACTCCTTTGGTCAAATTTCTGTTTCCCATATCTTTTTTAAAAATGCATAATATATTTTTACACATTGTTCTCCTGTTTTGATAAACTTCGATGTAATTTTATAACATAATGGTGATTTCCCTTTCTTGTGGCTTTTAAAATTGTTAATTAAATCAACTTTTTCAAGTGTTGAGTTCTATTTATTCTCTGTTATTTCAGTGCTCATAGAAACAAGAGCAAACAAAATGAAGTAACGAATAAATGTGAGATTACAAATACAATATATAATTTCAATAGTCATATCAAATACTTTGGACACAAGAAAACATGAGACGGTATTGTAGGACACAACTACGCACCTTGACTTCCTGTAGTTTAATTCTCAACTGAACAAGTTTAAGCACAAGGTTCTTCTGTTTGTCAGATTCTGGAACTGCCTCCCGAATAAGATCTTTACAGTTCTCTATTGCCAACTCTAGTTCCTCTGCCCTGCTTAAACCAAAGTGGCCCTAAAAGTACAGTATAACACAAAAAAATTAATCTCATTCTATTACCAAGTCTGAGAGTCACCAAGATCATTATAATACAATGAATGACAACGGCAACAAGACACATTTAACAAATAATTATTTTTTTTTTTATGAAGTTCAGTATTGATGTTGCACACATTTTTTTCCCTGATGTCTTTGTTCCTAAACTGGTCTTTTCTTTATACACATAGAAATCTGCATAGATACTTCATCTCTGTCATGACTAAGTTCCATCTGTTATTTGATGTCAATGTCCAGGTTTCACACTGATAGCATTGCCATATGATTTGATTTATTGCATCTATATTAGATTTCATTAGTTATTTTTCCATTTGTTGAAAAAATGCTCACCAGATATGTAAAGTCTTTAACTTGTTTTTAATTGATGTTTGTCGATGGAGATATTGGTAGTTCTTTCCTTTCTAGCGAATGTCATTACCTCAGTTTTGTCCATGTTTATTCGCATGTTGTAGTCATTGTACATTTACTAGAGTCTGTTAATGTGTTGTTGTAGCTGTTCCTCTGTTCATGATACAAACAGTTAAACATAATAAGAAACCACAAAAGTCACTGTAGAATATCAGTGAGGACAAAATGAATATCATCATCAAATAGCTTGTCCTGAGCAGAATTTTGCCACCCCAACAGTCCTCTGGAATTTCTCTCCCCCATAGGCCAGATGTCCTGCCTCTGCAGCCGTCATGTTCAGACCATCAGTTACATCCTGAATCCATCGTCTCCGTGGTCTTCCTCTTCTTCTCTTTGCCGGTATGTCTCCTTCCATGATGGTCTTCTCCAGCCCTTCATGTCTTTTTATATGTCCAAAATATCTCAATTTTCTCTTCCTTATTTGTAGCATCAGCCAGTTTTCTTTGATTTTGAGTTCTTTCTGGATAGATCTATTTGTTCTCTGTCCAAGATATACGAAGGACTCTTCTGTAACACTTATATTCAAAACACATATGTGTTTTTCCACTGCTCTATTAAAAGTCCATGCTTCACACCCATTCGTTGCCACTGGGAATATGCATGCTCTTAGTATTCTGATCTTTGTTTTCTTATCAGTAAAATGAAAATAGGACATAGATATAGACACTCAACAGAAGAGAAGAAACTAATAAAGCCATCTAGAGACAGAAGAATATGTAAGAACCAGGTTGTGACAGTCTCAATGTAGAGCTAGTTAAAGCACCCCAATATTGGCAGCCAAAATTGGGGAGCTAGTTAAAGCACCCCAATATTGGCAGCCAAAATTTGGGAAATATTCTGCTCACAAATACAGCACTCATCATCATCATGTGCCGTCTCCACATCGAAGGTTGGCTGCAATGAATCTCCAGCATCCTGTCTTTCGTCTTGCACACTGCCAGACTGTAACCTGTCCATTTCTTAAAGTTTCCTCCCACTTATCTCTCGGTCTTCCTCTTGCTCTTCCCCCTCAACTTTCCCTCTAGTAAATGTTTTATCATGGTGTCATGTTTTTTATGTGCTCAAAATACTTTACTTGTCTGAATTTTATTTCTCTTAATAATAGTTTCTTCATGCCTAGTTTTCCTAAAACTTGTTTATTTGTCTGTTTTTCTGTCCATGAAATTGTGCTATATATCCATATCAATACAGCACTATTGGAGTGGAATACAGAAAGGTCTGGTACATCAGTCTGGGCAGTGATCGAGAGAGAGATAAAATATACAAAAATGAATAAATTAACAGTGTAACTGACTCTGGATGAGAGAAGTGATCCTCTGACAAACCTAGTTCTGCAAATGAGATGTCTGATGTCTCCTGCCACCAGTCTACTCCCTGTGATACTGAAGCTGTAGATACAGTACACACAGATCTCAGAACTATTCACATAATTACTTGAATAACAATGAGCAAGTTTACAAATATGTCCCAATTTCTTAAACTTTAGACAATTTAATTGGTTATTGTAATTGTAGAACAGTTATAAACTTGATGAATGTTTTCTTACAAAAATTATGTTTCATTTTTTGCCACTACAAATTTACTCATTTTGTTTTTGTAGTATGATGATATGCTTGGTCATATTGTCATGACTCTAGATCAACTACTGTGAGATAGTTATCAGCAGTTGTCACACACCAGTGGTTACCGGGGCCCAAATTTGGGGTGTAAAGAATAGAACCACTGTTACCTGCCATGCATGTCGTAAGAGGCGACTAAGGAGGTTTGGCTGAAATCGGATGCATGTGTCCTAAACGTGTAGAAGTCCATGCGTTTAGGGCCTACCAAACCAATGTGCAACGTATACACGTTCTTGGCAAAGATCAAACATATCACAAAGAGTGATTAAAATTGGTCGTAAAGAACGAACGCAAAGAAGAAGAAGCAGTTGTCACATTTTACCTAGCAGAGGTTAGGTGCTCGTCTCTCGTACCAAAGGTACCCAGTTTGCTCTCACATGGAGCCATTGAGATATTTTTCCAGAGATTCCTTACCTCAGTGTAGGTGAGAGCGAGTACCTAATCCTATCGGAGACGGATGATAAAACGCAATTCCCGTATTCAGATTGAGAAGGTAAAAGAGCCCTTAATAATAAAAATTCCTCTCGTACTGTTACACGTTACGTAGGGCCTGCAAGCAATTTCTCCATACCGCTCTATCCTGGGCAACTTGCTCAATCTCATCCATGGAACTGAGACCGATATTTCTTGCCTCTCTCAGTAAAATTTGTTTCAGGGTCTCCTTAGGTCATCCTATCTTTCTTGAACCCTTTGCATCCCACTTCAATGCCTGCTTTGATATTCTTTGATCATTTCTTCTCAAGGTGTGTCCAACATATCTCCATCTTCTCTTTCTTATAACAGTTGTCACTAATGATTGACCAGACATTTCTCTGATTTCATCACTTCTCCTGAATTCATTCCATTTCATACTCATTATTTTTCACAGACATATATTTTTAAATGCATTCAACTTGCTTTCTATATCTTTAGTCATTTTCCAACTCTCACTGGCATGTTAGGACTGATACAAACATTTGAATTGAAAATTGTAATTTAGTTTTAATACTATATAACTTGCAGTTTCATATTTTATTTAGACTTTTAAAAGTTGATGTTGCTTTGCCAATTTGCATCATAATTTCTTTTTTATCATTTCCTGTGCAATCAAAATTGCTACCTAAATAGGTGAACTGCTCTGTTATTTTTATCATTTTAGATTCGAGGGTGATATCTGCATTACTTGCCATAGGTGCCTTCATTATATTTGTTTTTCATGGCTTATCTGCAGTCCAACTTTAAAAAAGAACCCTTGGCAGTTTAAAATCAAAAGGAGAAGGCTGGAAAGCCACTGCCCAGGCAAAATTCATTAGAAAAGATTACACATAATATTCCTACACAATATCTTCACTATATTCAAAATTACATCAGGGAGCTTCACCTTTGCTACAGAGTTTGTGCACTCCAGCTGAGATCTTCCTGTGTAAGAAAGAGATTGGAGCACACATGGTTATTTAACAAAGTCCTATCAATCAATCACTTAGCAGCATTGTCACAATAGTTAGTTAGATTAACTGTTGTGAGACAGTTAGCATTGAATATGAATATGACTAATATGAATATAACTAGTAGCAGTAGCCATGTTGCCAACCAGTAGTCCCATAATTGCTCCATCACTGTGCCGACAAATACCACTTAAAATGTTAGTCATTGTCTTATGTGACTAGCAAAGCAAATAGAGGTCCTGACACAAACACATGTAGTAGATGAATGAGGTAGCCTCCAAAGTGCCACCACCATCTCCCCCCTGAATTTGTAATTCATGTCTAAGGAAACAGCTGCCACAACAAAAAAGTGAATTTAGAAAAAATTCTACTTTATGTTCAAACCTTACCACCACTACAAGTGTCCTTTTGCATGTGACCACCTGCACACAATCATCTAGGCAATCCAACAGTGCTTTTATATGTCACTGTTTAGCATGACACTATTGTTATAGTATTCACTCACAAGCATATACTTTGCCATCATTTAGAGATTTTAGAGTTATTTTAAATATTGGGACAATGCTGTACACTAATCTCACAACAGTTGTTACAATTGGCTAGCACATTTCCCCATACGTTTAAGCTTGAACCCAGTTTCATCACCGAGCTACTAAGTTTAGCAACTACAGTACTTTGCTATTACATGTTTCGCATCCTTTTTTTATTTATTTTGTTTCCAATCCAGAAGCACTTGAGCTTTCAGCTCTTCAGCTCGGTGCCATGGACATCGCAACCCTTCGGTTCGGTGCCACGAACACCATAAATCTGAGGAACCTGTGGTTTTTCTGCCAGCCCGTGGAATTGAACCCGCACTCACAGAGGGCTTGTCATCCGCAGTCCAACGCGCTACGAACACGCTAGGCACGTAGCAATTCGCCATCTTTTACAGGCCAAGAGCGAGACATGTAACAAACAAAGTAATGTAGTTTTATAAAGTACAATACCAAGATACAGCGATGACTCTTGTGACTATTTACTGATCATGCTGTTGGTTACCTACCCCTAACTAAAATATGAGGCTGTTGGTTACCTACCCCTAACTAAAATATGAGGCTGTTGGTTACCTACCCCTAACTAAAATACGAGGCTGTTGGTTACCTACCCCTAACTAAATTACGAGGCTGTTGGTTACCTACCCCCCTAACTAAAATACGAGGCTGTTGGTTACCTACCCCCCTAACTAAAATACGAGGCTGTTGGTTACCTACCCCTAACTAAATATGAGGCTGGCTGTTGGTTACCTACCCCCTAACTAAAATACAAGGCTGTTGGTTACCTACCCCTAACTAAAATCGAGGCTGTTGGTTACCTACCCTAACTAAAAACGAGGCTGTTGGTTACCTACCACCCTAACTAAAATACGAGGCTGCTGGTTACCTACCCCCCTAACTAAAATACGAGGCTGTTGGTTACCTACCCCCCTAACTAAAATACGAAAAAATTCTCCTGTTAATGTAATCAACCCTGAAGTAACACACACGGAATTATATGTGTTGAAATTAGAACTTACAAGATTTGGTGCTGGTTGTGGAAAGTCTGTCTGTTCGAAAATAATTATCATATGAGTCAGAAAAGTGATCTTCATCGATATCCAAGCCATTGTTGAAGGGGTTTGCTCTAGCAGGTATACCGTCACCTTTGTTACCTGTATTTACTATTGCACTCATAGAGTTTGATGCAACAATTCCATTTTCCCATTGCTTCAGTATACTGTCCTGTAAGTAGGAGATTAAAATGCTCACAAATTTATATTTAAAAGATACAAAACTCACTCTAACAAGATAAAAGAAAGAGAAACTAGAGGCAGCCAAAAATAAAGAAAAGTAGCTTAACGTATAGCTTCAGAAGAATGTCAATGAGAGAACAGATAAAAATCATTAGTGATAGAAAGTTTGAAGTTCTCTGATTGAATCAACATCATCATCCTGTGCATTATCTGCTATTTCAATGTGAGTTCAACTTTCATATTGCCTCAATGTTTAAACTTCCTTTCAACAGTAAGGTAAACATTGTGAAAGTAGGTCATGCTCCCATCTATGAGGATTCATTCTTAGCCCTTTTGACAGGGTCGCAACTGTGGCAACCTGACCTATTTTTCTTTCAGCTTGAACCATCTACACATGTTGGTTCTCCTGCCTTCAATATCATTAGTATTCTTGTACAGTGGGTTATCTCTGATCCATAGTAACATGCATGTATGTTTTGGTTTGAGAGATAGCGTTGCAGGAGCGCGCAGTGACAGGATGCAAGCATATCATTTTCGCAGTCCAGTCTGTTCATCAAGGAGAAAAATCAGAATGAGATTTACTAGCTAACGAGCACAGCTTGGTTGTTGTCGATAGGAATGGAGCATCATCATCAAGTAGCTTGTCCCTTTCGGAACTTGGCTCCCATGACAGCATTCTTGAAAAACTCTCTGCTCTGTGCAAGTTGACAGTCATTCTCAGATCATCAATGACATCCTGCACACATCGTCTTCTAGGTTTTCCTCTCAGACTTCTTCCAGACACCGTTTCTTCCAAAATTAATTTCTCCAGGTACTCATGTCGTTTGATGTGTCAGAAATATTTAATTTTCCTTGTTTTTAGGCTGAATGGAGTATACAGGACAAAAATCAGTATGTGGATAGATGATGAGACAGTTACTTCTGTCCTTCAATGGCTCTCAGCAACTCTGTTTACTAGGTTCAGAATTATGTTCAACTCTCAGACAATGCTTTAGAACGTCCATAAAAGTCTATGTCATTTATCAAGACTTCCAATCTCCAGGGCCTCACATGTCTCTACTGTCCTGGGCATGTGAGTGTTTGCGGCAATGAAAGAGCAGACAGGCTTACATCAACAGCACTGACCATCAGGGAGTCCTTGAGAAGATGTACTTAGGTTTCTTAACGACCGTATGTTTAAGACACTAAAGTTATGAAATCTATCCAGTAAGTTAAATTCAGAATTATATGTTGTAAAAGCAGGACTGGATGCCTGAGGTGTACTATGAAAAGTGTGTTTAATCAGAGATCCATGGGAATCATCAGTAAGCATCACCTTTAAACATCTGCTGGGAAAGACTGAACACTTCAGGATCTGTCTAGAGTGCTATAATGTCAGTTATGTAACCAATAGCCTGGTTGATTAATCCAGTCATCTTGACACATAACAATGATAAAAAACTATATTATTTTGATTGAAATACGAGATTATGAAAGACATGGCAGCAGATGTAGATCTCAGACTGAGGAGGTGCCAAATTGTTTTTTTTTAAACTGACATGGGCAAGTCTTGCCTTTGGCCTATACATCAAACGCAGCAATGTCACTAATACAAGCTTGCTGGCACAATTCCATTACTAAATCAGAACTATGCAACAACAAAGGGTTGGCGCCTCAGTAAAACTGTCTCTCTTACTTATTTGAAATGTTACTTTGCAAAACATCTACATGTTGCGTTCGTGGATAAGGAAAAAGCATTTGACAAAGTAGATGGAAACAAGTTGTCGAAAGTATTGTCAATCTATGGAGTTAATGACCACTTAATTAATCAATGCAAGAGCATCTATATAAACAACCAGTTTATGGCTAGAATAAACATAGGACTATCAGAAAAGTTCCATGTTGGGTCAGGAGTAAGACAAGGATGTGTACTATCACCGCTGATGCTCATCACATATATCAATCAAATCTGTAAAATAGCTAACACCAGCGAAGGAAAAACCTTGAGGAACTCTTAAACAAATTTATGTTTGCAGACGATCAGGCCATCACATCAACAACAGAGGAACTGCTACAGTAACACATTAACAGACTCCAGTTAACAAACAAGGAATACAATATGAGAATAAACATTGAGAAAACCAAAGTAATGACATTCGCTAGAGAGAACAAATCTACCAATATCTTCATTAACAAATGTCCATTAAAACAAGTCAAAGACTTGACATACCTAGGAAGCAGTTTTTCAGCAAACGAAAGAATAACTAACGAAATCCAACATAGATGCAACAAAGGAAACCAAATAATAGGGCACATGGCGCCAATTTTAAAATGCAGACATATCAACAAGAACACAAATCTTTCTTCCAACATTATGCTATCAGTGTTAAATCTTGGACGCTGACATCAAACGATAGAAGAAAACTAGTCACGACAGAAGTGTCTCAATAAAAGACCGGTGTAGAAATGAAGACGTCAGAGATGAACGATTTACTTCATTGCACTGGGTTTTACCCCCATATGCACTCATGAACAAAATAAAGTGGTCTGGATTTGAACCCACTACCTTCAGAACACAAGACAACGGCTTAACCACAGAGACCCCCGTAGAGAAACAACCATTGAGTAAATTGAAGGAAATAATCAATAAGATTGACATCAAGCGATGACATTTGACATAAAGTGATAATTTTAATGAATGAAATGGGGTAGGAATCAAAGACATATACAACAAATTATATGTGGTTAGAAATGGATGCTCTTTAAATACAGATTGTGTAACTAATCTATACCTGTGAGTTTTCCAGGGACTGAGATAAACGGAGTGAGTCACTGTGTTCTCTAGAAGTTGAAGATTTGGTTGCAATAAACTTGAATGAGTTATTTAATGATGACTTCTCTGTTTTGAATTGTGTTTTGCCTTTTACTTGAGAGTTGCGACTCCTCATTTTTGAAACTTTATCACTAGTATCAGGATCAATAGAGTCTGTGTATTTGATGTTAGTATTGTTAGTTATAGAAGATGAATCTACGACATCAGATCGGTGTGGTATAGATTGCCTTGAGTTTAAAGCATGTTCACTAGTTCCATTTATATTATTATTATCCGTACTGACAATCCATTTTTGTGTGGAAGAACTCAAATTATCTGGATATGTTACATAAGAATTACTTTGATGATCTAATTTGATATCCTCTGATAAAAATCTCATTGACTCTAAATTTTCAGACAAACGCTTTGCCTGTGGAGAACCCTCTTTAATCTGTTCTTCTTATATTCTGTGTTGTAAATTACTTGTGATATGTTCTTTTCTGTTTGTGGTTACTAAATCTTCTATACTACTGCTCTTTCCACGGTCAACAAAATGAATATCAGAACCTTGCCTTCGATGTTCGACAGACTTTTCATACTCATCTTCCATTGAAGAGTCTGACATAGGACTGCCTGTAAAATGTACACCACTTGTCATTTTTACTGAAGCGGTACGAGTGTCTACATATCTCATGTTTGTTTTCTCGTCCATCATTCCATTACTAACTATTTAAAAAGTATTAAAGTGTCACTAGACGTCAAAAGTAGCAACTTAAAATAGTAAACACAATAACCGGAAGTCAGCTGTCATAACAGAAGAAATATTCCGCATGGAATAAAAGTGTACGTGAGGTATGCGTCATCACCATCATGTGACATCTAACGTAGAATGTTGGTTGTTGAACTCAGGTTGCTAACGATATCCAACAAATTCTATCCCTTATCATAGTAATACATTTCTTCAGACTACGGCTTCACTCTCACTTGAAGTGTTCCTCTCATTTGTATATGTATGTGTATATTTATATGCGGTATGAGTAAATGACGTCTATATAGATTAGTCAGTATATATATATGGAACTGCAGTAAAACTATTTGATTGGCAAAACACGTAATTACAAAGTACTGTAGTTTTACAAATTACAAAAACAATTACAAATACATATATAGATTACCAACATCAGAACGATATATTTTGATATACTGTCCTGGACATGCGGGTGTTCGGGGTAATGAGAGAGCGGATTTTGCTTGTCTCAACAGTATAGATCGCCGAGAAGTTGGACTGAGTGCAAGCAGAACGGGATGCATGTGGGGCAGAGTGAAGAGTGGGTTTAACCAGCGAGCCACGGGAACCATCAGTATTCATACACTTGGACATGTGTTGGAGGAGACTGAGCACCTATGGATTTGTCCGGAGTGCTATGAGTCGGTTCAGTAATAAATAATCAATACACGTAACAGTGTAGTTAGATGTAGGTAAAGTAGGTGAGTTTTTGGTTTCTGTAACTACGTTTTGCGAAGCAATAACATACAGCAAAGCCATATATTGATTGAGGGAAGGGGTATAGAAGATGTTGGTGAATTTGGTTACCTTGGAAACAAGATCAGCAAACCAGGAGGTACAGATAAGGACATTAATGCCAGGATTAGGAAAGCCCGACAAGCCTTTCATAACCTGCACAAAGTGTGGAAATCCACTGCCATCTCCACGAAAACAAAGCTCAGGATATTCAACTCAAATGTGAAATCTGTGTTGTTGTATGGCTCAGAAACGTGGCGAGTCACCAAGTTAAATACAAATAAGATTCAGACCTTTGTCAACGGATGTCTTCGACGGATTTCAGACTGGATGGTATGAAGAGTTGCAACACAGACCTGTGGATAAGAACCGGACTGGAACCATGACCCAGTCAAATAAGGAGAAAATGGCGATGGGTCGGGCATACTACAAATAACAGTCGAGTGTCATTAGATAAGCACTTGTGTAGAACCCGAAAGGAAACGATAGAGAGGACGCCCTAAACATCCTTGATGTTCACTTATAGTGAATCAATGTTTATGTTTAGTTCTAGTGAGTTAATGTTACTAGATTTTTAGTTGAGTCAATTTAGTTCTATGTTAAGTTTACTAATGTTAATGTTAATTGATTTATTGCTTTCTTATAAATTTCCATGTCTTCCATATCTATGAGTCTGTACTAGTGCTTTAGTTGTAGTACTATATTTGTCAATGTTTAGTTGTAGGAGATCAATGTACTAGATTTATCTTCTAGGGAATTAAAGTTACATCAATGTTTAATGCAGTGAGTCATGTTACTAGAGTTTAAGAGTGAGTCAATGTTACACAATGTTTAGTTGGAGAATGTCAGTTGATTGTGTAAGTTGTAGTCACTTCAAATTTCAGATTGCACTCAGCATGAGTTAATGGTTACTAGATGTTTATTGTAGTAGTCAATCTGACTATGAACAGTTTAGTTCTAGTGAGATACCAATGTTAACTGACTATTGAACGTCAATGGTATAGATGTTTAGCTTAGAGTTAATTGACTATAAAACTTGAATGGAGTCAATGATTTCTTAGATGTTTAAGTTGTAGATGAACAGTTGAATAGGTAGAATATTCAATGTTCTAGATTACTTAGCAGTGAAATGTATGAGATGTTAGTTTAGTCAATGCTAATCTGTTATGGACAATGGACTTGTAGTTGAGTCAATTTAAGAGATGATTAGTGTTCTTGATTAATGTATTCTCAGAGTTTAAGATGTAGAGAGTAAAATGTTACAAATGTTATCTACAAGTTCATGTTGATGCAGATGTCAAGCAGTGAGTTAATGTTACTTAATGTTTAGATAATATCAAATAATACTAAACTTCGTAAATTTGGTGAGTAATGTTCTAGATGTTTAATAAAGTGAGGACTAGATGTTTGCTTGATATGAGTCTTTTATAGATGTTATTGTGCAGCTATTACCTGATGTTATTGTGTACAATGTTCTAGACCTTTGTAAAGTGAGTCTCAATGTTACTAAATTGATTAGAGATCAAAGTTCTCCAACACGTCTAGTTCATGAAATGTTATGCAATGGTAGTTTCAGTATTAAAAAATGTAAGAGTGAATTTGTAGTGAGTCAATGTTATATGTTATTGTGATCATGCCTGTATTTTCATTCTTCGAGTTAATGTACTGATGTTAGTTCGCCGCCACTTCACTTTCCTCAAGTTTAGTTGAGTGCGAAGTTCGATGTTAGTAGGTGAAAAATTCCAAGTTGTTGTAGTGAGTAATGTACAAGCTTAGTTCTAGTGAGTTAATTAACAATGTTTAGTGTTAGCATGTTACTCAATGGTTTAGATGTCGTGAGTCAATCTTCTGATGTTTAGGAGTGAACTGGTCAATGTTACTTCAATGTTTAGTTGTAGTGAGTCAATGTTACTAGATGTTTAGTTGTAGTGAGTCAATGTTACTAGATGTTTAGTTCTAGTGAGTCAATGTTACTCAATGTTTAGTTCTAGTGAGTTAATGTTACTAGATGTTTAGTTGTAGTGAGTCAATGTTACTAGATGTTTAGTTGTAGTGAGTCAATGTTACTCAATGTTTAGTTGTAGTGAGTCAATGTTACTCAATGTTTAGTTGTAGTGAGTCAATGTTACTAGATGTTTAGTTCTAGTGAGTTAATGTTACTCAATGTTTAGTTCTAGTGAGTCAATGTTACTAGATGTTTAGTTGTAGTGAGTCAATGTTACTAGATGTTTAGTTGTAGTGAGTCAATGTTACTAGATGTTTAGTTGTAGTGAGTCAATGTTACTAGATGTTTAGTTCTAGTGAGTTAATGTTACTCAATGTTTAGTTGTAGTGAGTCAATGTTACTAGATGTTTAGTTGTAGTGAATTAATGTTACTCAATGTTTAGTTGTAGTGAGTCAATGTTACTCAATGTTTAGTTCTAGTGAGTCAATGTTACTCAATGTTTAGTTCTAGTGAGTTAATGTTACTAGATGTTTAGTTGTAGTGAGTCAATGTTACTCAATGTTTAGTTGTAGTGAGTCAATGTTACTAGATGTTTAGTTCTAGTGAGTTAATGTTACTCAATGTTTAGTTGTAGTGAGTCAATGTTACTAGATGTTTAGTTCTAGTGAGTCAATGTTACTAGATGTTTAGTTCTAGTGAGTTAATGTTACTCAATGTTTAGTTCTAGTGAGTCAATGTTACTAGATGTTTAGTTGTAGTGAGTCAATGTTACTCAATGTTTAGTTGTAGTGAGTCAATGTTACTAGATGTTTAGTTGTAGTGAGTCAATGTTACTAGATGTTTAGTTGTAGTGAGTCAATGTTACTAGATGTTTAGTTCTAGTGAGTTAATGTTACTCAATGTTTAGTTCTAGTGAGTTAATGTTACTAGATGTTTAGTTGTAGTGAGTCAATGTTACTCAATGTTTAGTTGTAGTGAGTCAATGTTACTAGATGTTTAGTTCTAGTGAGTCAATGTTACTAGATGTTTAGTTGTAGTGAGTCAATGTTACTCAATGTTTAGTTCTAGTGAGTTAATGTTACTAGATGTTTAGTTGTAGTGAGTCAATGTTACTCAATGTTTAGTTGTAGTGAGTCAATGTTACTAGATGTTTAGTTGTAGTGAGTCAATGTTACTCAATGTTTAGTTCTAGTGAGTTAATGTTACTAGATGTTTAGTTGTAGTGAGTCAATGTTACTAGATGTTTAGTTGTAGTGAGTCAATGTTACTAGATGTTTAGTTGTAGTGAGTTAATGTTACTAGATGTTTAGTTGTAGTGAGTCAATGTTACTAGATGTTTAGTTGTAGTGAGTCAATGTTACTAGATGTTTAGTTCTAGTGAGTTAATGTTACTCAATGTTTAGTTCTAGTGAGTCAATGTTACTAGATGTTTAGTTGTAGTGAGTCAATGTTACTAGATGTTTAGTTGTAGTGAGTCAATGTTACTAGATGTTTAGTTCTAGTGAGTTAATGTTACTCAATGTTTAGTTGTAGTGAGTCAATGTTACTAGATGTTTAGTTCTAGTGAGTCAATGTTACTAGATGTTTAGTTGTAGTGAGTTAATGTTACTCAATGTTTAGTTGTAGTGAGTCAATGTTACTAGATGTTTAGTTCTAGTGAGTTAATGTTACTCAATGTTTAGTTGTAGTGAGTCAATGTTACTAGATGTTTAGTTGTAGTGAGTCAATGTTACTAGATGTTTAGTTCTAGTGAGTTAATGTTACTAGATGTTTAGTTGTAGTGAGTTAATGTTACTCAATGTTTAGTTCTAGTGAGTTAATGTTACTCAATGTTTAGTTGTAGTGAGTCAATGTTACTAGATGTTTAGTTCTAGTGAGTTAATGTTACTAGATGTTTAGTTGTAGTGAGTTAATGTTACTCAATGTTTAGTTCTAGTGAGTTAATGTTACTCAATGTTTAGTTCTAGTGAGTTAATGTTACTCAATGTTTAGTTCTAGTGAGTCAATGTTACTAGATGTTTAGTTGTAGTGAGTTAATGTTACTAGATGTTTAGTTGTAGTGAGTTAATGTTACTCAATGTTTAGTTCTAGTGAGTTAATGTTACTCAATGTTTAGTTCTAGTGAGTTAATGTTACTAGATGTTTAGTTCTAGTGAGTCAATGTTACTCAATGTTTAGTTGTAGTGAGTCAATGTTACTAGATGTTTAGTTGTAGTGATTCAATGTTACTAGATGTTTAGTTGTAGTGAGTTAATGTTACTCAATGTTTAGTTGTAGTGAGTCAATGTTACTAGATGTTTAGTTCTAGTGAGTTAATGTTACTCAATGTTTAGTTGTAGTGAGTCAATGTTACTAGATGTTTAGTTGTAGTGAGTCAATGTTACTAGATGTTTAGTTGTAGTGAGTTAATGTTACTAGATGTTTAGTTGTAGTGAGTTAATGTTACTCAATGTTTAGTTCTAGTGAGTTAATGTTACTCAATGTTTAGTTGTAGTGAGTCAATGTTACTAGATGTTTAGTTGTAGTGAGTCAATGTTACTAGATGTTTAGTTGTAGTGAGTTAATGTTACTCAATGTTTAGTTCTAGTGAGTTAATGTTACTAGATGTTTAGTTGTAGTGAGTCAATGTTACTCAATGTTTAGTTCTAGTGAGTTAATGTTACTCAATGTTTAGTTGTAGTGAGTCAATGTTACTAGATGTTTAGTTGTAGTGAGTCAATGTTACTAGATGTTTAGTTGTAGTGAGTCAATGTTACTAGATGTTTAGTTGTAGTGAGTCAATGTTACTAGATGTTTAGTTCTAGTGAGTTAATGTTACTAGATGTTTAGTTCTAGTGAGTCAATGTTACTAGATGTTTAGTTGTAGTGAGTCAATGTTACTAGATGTTTAGTTGTAGTGAGTCAATGTTACTCAATGTTTAGTTCTAGTGAGTTAATGTTACTAGATGTTTAGTTGTAGTGAGTCAATGTTACTCAATGTTTAGTTGTAGTGAGTCAATGTTACTCAATGTTTAGTTCTAGTGAGTTAATGTTACTAGATGTTTAGTTCTAGTGAGTTAATGTTACTAGATGTTTAGTTGTAGTGAGTCAATGTTACTAGATGTTTAGTTCTAGTGAGTTAATGTTACTCAATGTTTAGTTGTAGTGAGTCAATGTTACTAGATGTTTATTTCTAGTGAGTTAATGTTACTCAATGTTTAGTTCTAGTGAGTCAATGTTACTATATGTTTAGTTGTAGTGAGTCAATGTTACTCAATGTTTAGTTGTAGTGAGTTAATGTTACTCAATGTTTAGTTCTAGTGAGTTAATGTTACTCAATGTTTAGTTGTAGTGAGTTAATGTTACTCAATGTTTAGTTGTAGTGAGTCAATGTTACTAGATGTTTAGTTCTAGTGAGTTAATGTTACTCAATGTTTAGTTGTAGTGAGTCAATGTTACTCAATGTTTAGTTGTAGTGAGTCAATGTTACTCAATGTTTAGTTCTAGTGAGTTAATGTTACTCAATGTTTAGTTCTAGTGAGTCAATGTTACTAGATGTTTAGTTGTAGTGAGTCAATGTTACTAGATGTTTAGTTCTAGTGAGTCAATGTTACTAGATGTTTAGTTCTAGTGAGTTAATGTTACTCAATGTTTAGTTGTAGTGAGTCAATGTTACTAAATGTTTAGTTCTAGTGAGTTAATGTTACTTTAATGTTTAGTTCTAGTGAGTCAATGTTACTAGATGTTTAGTTGTAGTGAGTCAATGTTACTCAATGTTTAGTTGTAGTGAGTCAATGTTACTAGATGTTTAGTTGTAGTGAGTCAATGTTACTCGATGTTTAGTTGTAGTGAGTCAATGTTACTAGATGTTTAGTTCTAGTGAGTTAATGTTTAGTTCTAGTGAGTTAATGTTTAGTTCTAGTGAGTTAATGTTTAGTTCTAGTGAGTTAATGTTTAGTTCTAGTGAGTCAATGTTTAGTTCTAGTGAGTCAATGTTACTCAATGTTTAGTTTAATTGCATTCTCTTTCTTTCTTATTAATATCTTCCATGATCTCCTCCATATTTCCAATCTGTACTAGTGACCTAACATTTCCTCACACTATATTATGTCAACCAGATCATGGGGAAAAGTCACAAAATCTCTCGAGGAACGTAAAAGAGCCCTAACAGAAAGAAAGAACAGTCTGGCTATACATTTCAAGCAGAGTGCAAGAGAAACCAAGCACATTATATGGAGAACCTGCGCTGAAATTGAAACGAGTAGTCACTTGCAAAATTTGAGATTGCACCGCAGCATGAATGGCGGGGAGAGATACCTTTACAATGTCTAATCTGACTATGAACAGCTTGAATGGAGGTGAGATACCTTTTACAATGCCTAATCTGACTATGAACAGCTTGAATGGAGGTGAGATACCTTTTACAATGCCTAATCTGACTATGAACAGCTTGAATGGAGGTGAGAGATACCTTTTTCAATGCCTAATCTGATTATGGACAGTGGGGACAGATATTGAGTACAGATAAGGAAAGGGATGATGTGTTCTTGCATAACTGTATTCTCCAGACAGAAAAGAAAGACAGAGATGAACGTAAAAGAATGCAACAGATCATACACCATTCGCATGAGATGCAGACTGTCATAGACGACGACATAGAAGACATTTCTGTCGATAATATCAAATCAATACTAAAGACATGCTCGGATACAGTTCCTGGTCCAGATGGTGTTCGGTACAGTCACATAAAATGTCTGGAGGACAAAGAGCTTGCTGAATTATGCAAGCTTTTCACAAAACGTATCCATACTGGCACTATTCCTGATGATTGGCTTCACAGTTTTCTGAGACCCTTGCCTAAACCTGGAAAAGATCTCACAAGCACAAATTGATATAGAATTATTTCCTTGCAAAACACCGTCGGTAAACTGCTTGAAAAATGCATAGTCCGTAGAGTTTCACATTTTTAAAAAAAAGTAAAGGAACCCTTTCATACCTCGTGGTATTATAGGTCAATACAGTGTTAGGCCTGTTTTTTTCATTGACCGTCGGCACACGATGGGTGATGTGGTCAGCATAACGCCGGCCACCTTTACTTTCCCAGAGCATGTCTGGTACCCAGTTGAGGCTGGGTCGACCTGAGAGCCGACGCGGTCGGGAAAAATTCCACGAGCATTGCGGGAGCTGAACCCAGACCACCAGCCTTGCGAAGCGAGTTCACTAACAACTACGCTACAGCGGCTCTCAGTTTCACATATAATGGAGACAAATGGTCTTTTCCCCTCTCCTCTCGGTGGCTTTCGCCAAGGAAAGGACACCTGCTGCAATGCAGCGGTTTTTGCATATGAGGTTGTGTATGAGAGGTTTCAGATGGGGACGGAAACGGCAGCAGTTGCCATTGATTTGCAGGACGCATATAATAATGTCTCTTACAACTTACTTATGCAGGTATTGATGGATATGCAGGTGCAGTCAAGCTTGAGTAAGTGGGTTGCTGCTGCGTTTTTTGACCGCACGTTATCAATGCGTTGTGGTTCATGGGCATCACAACCACAACAGGTCCTAATGAGCCTTCCTCAGGAATCACCACTCTCGCCAGTCCTGTTCAATGTATACATAGACGGGGTAACCAGCACACAGAGGGTCGGACTTGGCAGAACAATGTCGTACGCTGATGATATTCTGGTGTATCGAATGGGTAAGGGCAGAAATGTGATCGCATCTGCATTACAGTGTGAACTGAATAGGATTGGTGATTGGTGCAACGAATTCGAAGCGAATGTGAACCCAGCAAAGGCTTCTCTGACAAACCTTTCTCTTAACACTCACATAGTAAAGACATCTACTCCAGTTGTCAGCATGAGACAACGACATCGTGCATGACTATGGAGATCACCGCTGCTTCCATGACTCTGTCATGGGTGGCTGAGCAACAGATAACCCATACGATTATCATATCAGACTCGATGAATATGTTTCAAATTATTTAATCTGGAAGTATGCGTGTGGAATGGGTGGACATCATTCGGATATCACATCTCAAGAAAATGACTTGTCTGTACACACCTGGAAATGCTGGTGTGCATAGTAACGAGCGTGCTGACTTTCTTCAAACAATTCCCCGACTCAAGTGGACAGAAGTATGGACAGAGCCGATATCATCAATGCGGTACGCTCTCAATTATGTGACATTGGCAAGTCTCAGACACTGGAACGAGTTCGAGAATTAGGCGTTAAGTTTGGACATGCCAGACAGTGTCATCTTCGTGTAGAGAGAGAAGATATAGTAATCCACTTCTTATGGGTTACGGTGAGCAAATGGACTTTGGGATGGCTGCTGCAGCGGAGGACAGAGCACACAATGGAATGCCCAATGTGCCATGACGCCGATCGCATAACATAACTATAGTATATCGCACAGTGAACTGGTCTATCACATTCAGGCTATAATACACAAATTCCACACAAAGAAAACTGAAAATCGACTTCGGTTAGTGACCGGATGAAATTCACATCCAGCGTGCCGCGCCATTTTGACCGGAAGTCAGAAATATTATGTCTGTTCTTAATGTTAATGATACATGTAGTAGACGGATGTAAGCAGGTTATCCTCTGGAGCTGATAATTAGTCTGATCCAGTCTGACCACATCAGATTTGTAGACTTTCGTACATCGCATA
This sequence comes from Arion vulgaris, assembly GCA_020796225.1. NCBI lineage: Eukaryota > Metazoa > Mollusca > Gastropoda > Stylommatophora > Arionidae > Arion > Arion vulgaris. The sequence continues at coordinate 45,073,808 of CM036764.1, read as the reverse complement.
ATTAGTACAACCAGACATGGTGATTCCATAGAAAATGTCAATTAGCACCATTTGTAAGACAATATTCCTTATGACTTTCCATATTTTAGGGGGTTGTTAGGGAGAGGGAGGAAGACTATGTGGCTATAGATTTCCGTTCGCTCTTTACAGTGTGTTCAGTTGGTCTTTGATTGGAGTTTATTAACCCAAAATAGAACTAGGTCAACATAATAATTGTGGAACATATATTGTTAATTTGCATGATTTCTCTCTCGCGATCCCAATTTGCATGATTTCTCTCTCACGATCCCAATTTGCATGATTTAGTAGTTTTTAATGATGTTTTTTATTAGTTAGATAATATGACAAATAAGTCTGACATTTCAGTAATAGTATAATTGATAATCTAAAAGTGTAAAACTAATTCTTCTTCTTTATCTTTCTCCTTCAAGAAGACATAGGTCCTCAACCAAGGCCTTGCAAGCTCTCATGCGCTTGATTGTGGTTTTTATAGCTGAGTACAGGGTTTGTTATGTTTGTTATATTTATATTATCTTTGACATTCAAATTAACGTACCTTTGTAGTTGTTGCCAGTCCTTGGTATTGTGAGGCAATTGGTAAAGGTGAAAACAATTGAGATGGCAACTATTATATTCGAAGTCTGAAGAGTCAAATAGAATGATTACTGCTGCGGGCTGGAGGAAATACAAACCATCTTGTTGTCAATATTCTCTTCAACTCGGAGCACGTGCTCTTCACATTTGTTCCAGTACTCTAGATCTATTTTTGCGAGGGCATCACGTGTTAGGACTTTTACATCACGAAGTTTGAAAGTCTTGTTTACTGGTGCAACTTGACCGTTGACTGCAGCCCACACAAGTTCAATAGGGTTGAGGTGTGAATGGTAAGGTGGTAATCGAAGAAACGTGTGGCCATGCTCAACAATGGGGTTGAGATGTGAATGGTAAGGTGGTAATCAAAGAGACGTGTGGCCATGCTCAGCACTGATTTTATCAATTATAAAAATCTTCGACTTTTTAATCTGTCTCACCAGCTGCAACACTCTGTTTTGAAATTCTTGCAGCAAAAATTTATATTTTTTTCTGCAAGCCACGCCATGATGTCTTGTTTTGTGCTTGATGAGGTGGGAATTGTGTCTGCTTGCACCACTACATTATGATAGGAGGCATTGACCATTACGATACATACAGGCCTATCCAGAGCAGGCATGTTGTAGTATCCGATGGTACGGTGGTGGTGATTATGAAGAGTGTTGGGCTGATGTTGCTTGCCACACACACACACTACAAATAAGGAGACGTTCTTATATGTTTGATACTTTCTTTATTGATGGTTACTACATTCACACAAAACCACGTCTTCTCGGTGGTAGTGTTTATATTCGTCTCCCTATGTTTACTAACGTTGCTACGCCGTCACTACACAACTACGTCAATTGGTTTTACTACGTCTGGTCTCGTTTAGTGTTGCCACGCTGCTTATAGTGGACAGATGAAGATTTAGTGCGCAAACACTACGGTCAGCTAATAAGAATATCTAAATATATACAAGCTACACACTAAGGCTAACTGTCTGGACCATCAGCTGCCACCTGGGGGTGGGGGATGGGGGCTAGCTACTACAGGCAGAAGTGTGTTCCTAACTGATCCCTGAGAAAACTACGTTTGTTTCTGTGGGGTAGTCCCTACCATCTGTAGACAAAGCTTAGAAAATAATTTCTGATACTGGTAAGCAATTGATACCTACCACTTCTATCAATGAAAATAAACATTGTGTGCATACGCCACTGACAACTGTTCGGAGACATTGTGAAATGATTAACTCCACGGGAGTTCCGATTTTCACTGGTAATAAATTGCATGTTTAGCACGCAAATGCGTAATTACAGACTACCGTACTGTTAAACTTTTACATGTATAACAAATCAACATCGCTGTTATTTTACTAATAAAAAATAAGTAAAATCTTACAGCACTAAAGATTTGGGTGAGCAAAAAATACTTTACGAAGATCGCGACAAATATCAGTGGTAAAAAACAATAATTTCTGTCAAGTGGATGATTTTATATATGTCGGCAAAAATGTTGGAACGAACTATAGTATAAGTATAACGTGTTTTTTTTAAGGCACCATGCTACAGACGATTTGATTAATTAGCCTCCAGATATCGATTTTGAAATTCATCATATTATGTTAGCATTGCATCTCTACTATCGAATTACGCAAAGTGTTTTATTTGTGATCACGAAATATGTTTCAAAATTATTTTTAAACGACACTACCCTCTAAAAATTCTTTATAGAAAATGTCTACAATTGTCTTTGTTTGGTCCCTAGATACAGTATATGGAGTTTAATAAACCAAATCGTGTTATATATCGTTGTATAGCTTGATCTGAGTACTAACAAATAGTTTAGATTTAATTAGCCTAGGCAATGACTGTATGCTGTAACGGACGATTTATCTGATAATTTAGACTGAATTCACATTACATTTTTTTTAATGCATTTTTCTCCCATTTGTAAATTTCGTTAATGTGGGTAATGTACGTTTTCCACCATGAAAGAAATCTTCAAGATAGCAATATGAGATTTGGCCCTGATATATATCTATTAATATTGAAGGGAATAGACAACAGAAAATCCACCTTTCTAAAGCAAATAAATTTATATGAATTTTGTAATGAGCCAGTGGGTCCTATTTTTGGCCGTGAATTGGGTAGGTCTTAATCGTTGCACCCCCAGAGATCAGTTACATGTTAGAGAACAATTTAAAGTTCTCAGCGGGCCAGAATATTGGTATATTTAGGCTGTGCAGTCGAAAAAAGTTGCTTTTGTTATTTATTTCACTCTGTTTGAAGACCGTACGACATTGTTTACAATCCAAGATGGCTGCTGTTTCCATGGCAACCTGATAATTTATTAATGCGAAAGATATATACATTTTCATTTTAGATCAACCTAGTAGTAACTGCTATGTAGATCAACCTAGTAGTAACTGCTATGTAGACCAACCTAGTAGTAACTGCTATGTAGACCAACCTAGTAGTAACTGCTATGTAGATCAACCTAGTAGTAACTGCTATGTAGATCAACCTAGTAGTAACTGCTATGTAGATCAACCTAGTAGTAACTGCTATGTAGATCAACCTAGTAGTAACTGCTTTGTAGATCAACCTAGTAGTAACTGCTATGTAGATCAACCTAGTAGTAACTGCTATGTATCACCTAATTTTACTGAGAGATAAGAAAGTTGAGAAATCCGGTAGCATGAGCCCTTAAAAGCGATCGGGGCAGTCGAACAATGATATTTCGACGAATGGGAGGAGAGGAACAATGATATTTCTGATGATATTCTAACATAGAGAACGAAATAAAATAAACAAAAACAATATTCGCAAACATTTCATGGAAATAACATGTCATCAAACTCAATGTTTGTTCATTGGAAGACGGTAGCAGTGCTTTTTGATTGGCAACACATACTACCATTTGAAAATGAGTAAAACAACGCCAAAAAATGATGACATGGCAAAAAACAAACAAGAATAATGATACGAAATTCATTAAATACAAGCGTTCAGATTGAGTAAGAAGAAAAAAAGAAAGGAGGTAAGAAATCCGAACTTCAAAAATCCCCAATAAAAGTGCAAATGTGAAACCAAAATAGCCAAGCTGAGATCAATGACTAAAATAAAAAAAATAGAAAGAGCATAAATACAATTGATTTTAATCTAACATTTGAGACCCTTGTGAACATTCACTACTTTACCATTTCTGCCGGATTATATTCCTCACAAATGGAAGGAGATCTGATATGTACAACTTGACATCAAAGCCGTGAAAGTTTAAGTATTCGACAAGGGACTATTAACTCCTTCCACGCCAATCGCCGTGCACTGCGCCATTGAAGTTGTTTCCCCGTATAAGAAGTCTTTCTTGTTTTACTTCTACTATTTGACTTGTACTACTTGTTATACCTTGTTATTCGAATTGGTTGTCCAGTTTTATTGAAATCAGTATATAAAAGATATATATATATATATATATATATATATATATATATATATATATATATATATATATATATATATATATATACAGTGGCGGAAGGTGATCATTTTTGTTGGTGGGACCAGACATTTTTTCCGGATAAATCATGGTTTTTGTTGCTATATTTTAATTTATAAAATAATAAATACACGTTATACATTATTTTTGATGGGGCCCTGCCCCACTGGCCCTTAATGACGAGCCGCCACTGCATATATATGTTTATTGTTAATAAAAACACAATTGAAGCTTTCGAAACAAGGTACTATAGAAAAGTTCTTAGAACATCCTAGACAGAGAAGAGAAGAAACAAAGACATCCTGCAAAACCTGAATATCAAGGAGCATTGGCTCATAAATGACATAATGTCCCGGAAGATGAAATATTTTGGCCACATTAAAGGCCACAGTGCTTTGGAGAGAAAAGTAATGGAAGGCTTGATTTCTGGAAAACGATTCAAGGGACGACCAAGACGAAGGTGGCAGCAAGACATAAAAAAAACACATTGAGCATGACGCTGGAAGAGGAAGGAGAACTTGCAAGAGACAAAGGACTTTTCAGGCGGCATGTGATGAATGCGACGTTCCGCAAGGGACATGCTACTGCTACTACTCGGTATGTTTATTTATTGACGAATAGTTATTATTTTTTTTTTTTTCTATTTTTTTTTCCTTCCTTGAATTAGCTGATAAAACTGAGAAAATAACTGCTAGGAAAAAATTTAATTGGAAAATATTTCTGGCAATTATTTTAAATTTATTATTTCAAACAAAAATTAACCCCAGGATAAATTAAATTCAACCCAAGTTCTTCTACCTGCTATTTATTGAATTTTTATGCTGAAAAAAAAACAACATAATTTTTCATTAACAGATTCCAAAATCAATGTCAGAGGAGTGTCTTAACGAAGTCAGAACAAAGATGCGATTTGCTGCTTTGATATCTTCCTGCCTTTAGGTTATGTAATTACCGAGTAAATTAGGCAAAAGGATATTTTTGTTCAGAATAGGAATGTTTGTTCTTTTTTCCTTCTTGTATTAGAAATTGTTGTGAGTGAATTATCATCACTTCATTTCTGACTAGTCCGTGGATGCTTCGATCATAGCCTCAGAATCTTCGTCAGAGTATAGTGGCTCACAATATTAGTTGTACATTGATTTCACAATCATTTCTTAAATAAATTGTGTTTGTTCTTACGGATGCGTCAAGCTAAGTCTTTTCTCTTGCATCCATGCAAGCAATCCTTATTTACATTCCTGAAAATTTCACTACTTGAAAGGAGTAGGTACATTCAGTATGTTCTAACGGCCCAGTGTTCTTTCTTACCCAGTTGTCATGCTAGACAGTTTATCCATGAGTTCATTGCCTTCAAATGATAATTTTTATTCAAGAAGGATGTAGATATTTCACCTACTGTCTGCGCACTGATTCTGTCTGACTCGATTTTGCGGGATACCCGTGGAGTCACTCAGAATCATACACGAACAAGTTCTGTGATACCAACAATGATGAAGTCTATGTGAGTGACATTTTTTTCCCGATCCAGAAGCACTTGAGCTTTTCAGCTCTTCGGCTCGGTGCCATGGACATCGTAACCCTTCGGTTCGGTGCCACGAACACCATAAATCTGGGAATCTGTGGCTTTTTCTACCATCCCGCGGAATTGAACCCGCGATACAGAGGGATAGTCACCCGTAGTCCAACGCGCTACGAACACGCTGGGCAGACTGGCAACTGTGAGTGACATAAATTCCATTGTATGATTACTCGTGGTATTAGGGAAAAACGTGATTGGCATCACCAAACATTTTAGCCCCATCCCCACCCCTTTGGACCGTGCGTAGAAGTCTCAACGTATAAATACACAAATATTATACTGATACAAATATATTATATACCTGATCTACTGATTTATACACAGCCACTTGCTACTTCTCGAGACAAACTAACATTAAAATCAAATATTGTCAATAATTGTAAGCTCAAAGTAGAACTATCAGCACGTAACACGTGCAATTGACTTTTGTGATAATTGCCGCCTCAGCTTTTAGGAGCAGCCGCACTGTATATTACTAACAAAAATAATAGTGCTACAAATAATCAAGTCCCTACCGAGCACTCGTCAACGATGGACCTGCACCAGAAACCGAAATCAAAGGTAACTGAAAGCGCTTAGTCAGAGACGTGCGATAAATCATAAACCGTATACATCAATATCGGATTAATATAGACCAATAAAGAAAAACATTGTGTAAAGATTTTTCATTTTTGAATGGTTCAAATTGTAATTTTATTGAACTGCTTATGACGCCTCCTTTCGGTGCCGCCTGATGCGACCGCCTCTCTGTATCATAGCACGGCACGGCCCTGCAAGTTACTCTCCTTCAACTGTTTGTTTATGTGTTCTACGTGTCAGCTACTCATTTTCACTTTTCGTCCATCCTAGGCGAAGCTAGCCAACCCCAACTCTGCTTGATCCAGAGCTAAGTGCAGACTATACATTGTAGACTAATGTAGACCATCTAAACAATAAATATTCTTCAAATTCCAAAACTTTCGTCTTAAATAGGTAGTCGACGATGATGATGGAGACGGTTATGATGATGATGAATGGAGACAGGTGACATTAGTTGCACCCTCGCAAATAATATTGACAAGAAAGGTTCTGAGTTCTTAACACAGGCCAAAAAAAGTAATGAATCTGATAAGTGAAATATGATTTACCTATGCAACATCCTTATTTCTAACATACGGAACACAAGACAGTCTTTCACTATGGGATACCGATTTGCCATTTTCACTTTTCATGACGCGTATTATTACACAGTTCATCTTCAACTTGTTTGTTTAGTCATTTTGATTCAAACTTGTATCTCTCGTTTGTTTTAGGACGTGTGAATGTAATTTTAATTATCAACAATCGACTATAACCAAACGAAAGCTTTAAGAACGCATATTTTTTTATTGACAATTAATGTACAGAGTTTAGAACTAACTGGTTTATGGAAATATTTAATCCTGAAGATTTCAAACATTACAATTCTTAAGAAATGTTTCTATTTCAACATCGTCCGTCTGCCCAGCGTGTTCGTAGCGCGTTGGACTACGGTGACAAGTCCTCTGTAAGTGTGGGTTCAACTCCGCGGACTGGCAGAAAAGCCACAGATTCCCAGATTTACGGTGTTCGTGGCACCGAACCGAAGGGTTACGATGTCCATGACACCGAGCCGAAGAGCTTTCAGCTCATGTGCTTTTGGATCGAAAAAAAAAATTAAAAAATTTCAACATCAACTAGCTTGTTATGTGCAGAACTTTGCAATTCGGTTGCGCAAGTTGTGCATACCGATAAGTACGGCACGACGGGAAATCCACGAGAGGAAACCCAGTAGATACATCAATCAACACAGAATGGGAGTTGTTAGCCTAAACACACTGAAATACATGCTTGGGAGGAGATCGGAACAATTATGAACATGTCCGATGTGTGAAGAAGATGACCCTCAAATGAACAATGAACTTTGCAACTCTAACAGACTTTTGGGATTGCTCTCTCTCTCTCTCTCTCTCTCTCTCTCTCATATACTAGATGTCCCTCCTTTGCAATCATCACTTACATCTTGAATCCATCTTCTCCGTGGTCTTCCTCTTCTCTTATTTGCAGGGATGCCTCTTTTTATAATTGTCTTCTTCAATGCTTGTGTCTTTTAATGGGTTAAAAATATTTCAATTTTATCATTCCTATTTGTAGCATGAATCAGTTATGTTCGATTTTGAAGTTCTTTCTGAATAGAACTATTTGTTCTCTTCTCGGTCCATGATATATTGAGTACTATTTTCTAACACTTATATTCAAAAGCACATATATGCTTTTGCAACATTATTTACTATATATATATATATATATATATATATATATATATATATATATATATATATATATATATATATATCATTATCATCATCTAGTAGCTTGTAGCTTCCGGAACTTGGCTCCCATGACAGCATTTCTGAAAAATTCTCTGTTCTATGCAAGTTGGCCGGCGCCAGCAGTAGTCATTCTCAGGTCGTCAATGACATCCAGCACGCATCGTCTTTTAGGTCTTCCTCTCGTTCTTCTTCCAGGTACCATTCCTTCCAAAATTAGTTTCTCCAGGCACTCATGTCGTTTGATACGTCCGAAATATTTAATTTTCCTTGTTTATGCTTTGTAATAGCCAACTATTTTTAACATCAAGCTACTACAGAACAGAAGCGTTTGTTCTTTTCTCTGTCCACGATATTCTAAGTACTCTTCTGTAGCATTTGCATTCAAAGGCATTAATGATCTTCTCTGCCGCTTTGTCAATGTCTCACAACCATATGTTGCCAAGGGAAAAACGCAGGCTCTTAAACACGTGAGTTTTGTTCTTATGTCAGTTCCTTCCATAGGTATATATATAAATACGTGGAAGATTAAAAAAATGTACATAATGATTGTTCAATGGAGAACAAAAAATATATGGACATCAAGTATCACCGATAGAATGTGAACATGCTGATGTGTGGTTTGTGTTTCAAATGCCCAAAGTAAGTCAACAAAACGTTTCAAGGAAACATTGATTAATTGATTGATTTATTGTAAAGACCATCATCATTTCACTTTGGTGAATAATCATTCCTGCTCCGATCTTTTTCCAACCCAGAAAGATCTCAGTCGTGGTGCACGAACTTCGCAACACCGTCGAGGATCACATAAGTAATTTGTTTAGAATTGTATAAAGTTGCGAATGTTTTTTTTTAAAACAATTTTGTCCTGCAAATTCTTTCCTGCCAACTCTGATCAATTCTCAAATGTCAGTAATTTTTACTTTCTCAACTTAAATTTTTTTTTTTTTCGATCCAGAAGCACTTGAGCTTTTCAGCTCTTCGGCTCGGTGCCATGGACATCGAAACCCTTCGGTTCGGTGCCACGAACACCGTAAATCTGGGGAATCTGTGGCTTTTTCTACCATCCCACGGAATTGAACCCGTACACACAGAGGGATAGTCACCCGTAGTCCAACGCGCTACGAATACGCTGGGCAGACGGGCGCTCAACTTAAATATGGAACGTAAGTTATCGCTTGTCTATATGAAAGTACTATGAACTCAATCGCACCGATGTTGGCATAATAGATTGCTAAAAAAAAATTGCCGAATCGCTTCAAACGAACGAGTATTTCTGAAGCCCTATGACATATGCAGACGAAGACACAAAGAAAAACATCAATAGCAGACAGCAAAGTTGGCCACAAAAATAACCCATCAAATTAAAACTGACAAAAGTACTTAATAAATCACAAACATACACACAAACGCACACATAAACATACACACAAACACACACAGCAACAACGGACAATCTTATTTTAACAATTTTATCTCAACATCTCTATAAAAGTGTGTGTCATTGACATGAACTAAAAGACAACTTGCTAGATTAAATGTGAGTAACTTTAAACATAGGGGGAAAAAGTTGATTGTCATGGGATGAGAGCAACAAGCAGCCAGAAGTTTAATCCAGTTGTCCCGATCAATATCTTCGAGCGTTGGACAAAGATCTAATACTTATTGTGCACACGTATTTAAATAAAATTAGAACAATATAATTGAAACAAACTTAATAAAGAATGCAGACTAGACAACCCACTTGTCGTGGAGGCAGAAGTTCAGGCACTATTTTCTGAAAAGTCATCTGAGCAGGATGTAATCATTTATACAGATGGTTCGGTGATTCAACACGTGCTAGCTCGTGGGCTGTCACTGCTCAGGTCGGAAGGGATGTTGTGAAGGAAGACAGTGGTGGTTTTGCCGTGACTACGAGCAGTCTCACTATGGAAATCATGGCGGTTACTAAAGGGATGGTTTGGCTGGAATCACAGACTTTTATCCATGCATGTTTTCTCAGTGACTCAATGAGTATGCTCGGAAGATTGAAACAGGATGAGCTAGGAGACATTGGATCGAGTCGCTGGGGACGTCTAAGCTGACAAAGATCAGTTTTATTTTTGTGCCAGGGCATGCATGTGTAAGGGGGAATGAACGTGCGGATAGGCTTGCAGGTATGACTGCTGTACAAAGCGGGTGAGCAATGGACCAGGCTGATATTATAAAGTCCTTAAGGGAGATGGGACGTGTACATGATTCAAGTAATAGTGGTGAATCTACAACACTAACCAGTCTGCAAGAATTCCAAGTCAAGTGTGAAGTAGCTAGACAAGAACACTATGCTGGTAGCCACAGAAGAATAGTAAACCAACTAAGAACCGGGGTCGTTAATCGCCACACGATGAGAGACATACTGAGGAGGAGATTGGAGTACTTATGGACTAATTGGTTCGACGTGCAGTGATGATGATCCGAAGACTAAACTAATTGAAACAAAAGTAAAAAAATAACTAAAATGTACTAAAATAATCTGGTATCAAAGAGAGTTGTTGAATCAAATGAAATTGAGCAAATCAAATATTTTAAACAGATTACAAACACTATTACCACAATGATGAAATTAAAGCATTTAATTTAATAGCATGACATTAGCTAGAAGTGGAAGTAAATTTTAAAATTTCAACACATAAACAACATGTCCACAATTATGATCAAGTAAAAGACTAAATTCGAGGACAGATTCTAGCGAATCTTTTGATTTTAAAATTCTTAAAACCACATCCCTATTGTCATAAAATCATCCAAAATATTTGGTTTTTTTTTGCACCAATGACTACAATGGTCTCCCATAACTTCGTGAGAATATGATTTTGTTTGAGCTATAGAACGATTTTTTGTGATCTCGGCGTTTCTCGCAGCGTCCTACAAATTGCTTAAAAGGTCCTAAAACCAGGTATCGAGTACCTTTTATGATGCTGTCTCTGAGCAAGATCACGTGGTGAGTCTTAGAGAGAAAATTATATATTTTGATGTGTTTTAAACACAATTTAGCGCATAGCATTCATGAGATCTAGTCATTGTGGACTTGTAAGAATACACAACCAAACTCATATACAGTAGTAGGTACGTATTATTTATTCCAATTGCTTTTGTGTGTTTGTTTCTCTACATCTCTCTCTCTAAAATTATTTGACCCCTCTTTCTCTGTCTCTTTCTCTCTCTGATTCTCTCTCTCTCTCTCTACACACACACATATATATATATATATATATATATATATATATATAATAATTCCTCTCGTACCGTTATACGTTACATAGGGCCTGCAAGTAATTTCTCCATACCGCTCTATCCTGGGCAACTTGCTCAATCTCCTCCATGGAACTGAGACCGATATTTCCTGCCTCTCTCAGCAAAGTTCGTTTCAGGGTCTCCTTAGGTCGACCTCTCTTTCTTGAACCCTTTGCATCCCACTGCAATGCCTGATTTGATATTCGTTGATCATTTCTCCTCAAGTTGTGCACAACATATCTCCACTTCTTTTTCTTATAACAGTTGTTACTAGTGGTTGACCAGCCATGTCTCTGATTTCATCCCTTCTCCTGAATTCGTTCTATTTTATATTCATTATTTTTCGCAGACATCTATTTTCAAATGCATTCAACTTGCTTTCTATATCTTTAGTCATTTTCCAACTCTCGCTGGCATATGTTAGAATTGATACACCATTTTGAATTGAAAATTCGTAATTTAGTTTTAATACTATATAACTTGTAGTTCCATATTTTATTTAGACTTTTAAAAGTTGATGTTGATATATATATATAGTTGTGAAAGTTGGAAATCAATAAATAAAATTGATAAGAAACTAGACAGCTTTGAGAATAAATGTCTCCGGAAATTATTAAAAGTAAAATGGAGTGATTTCGTTTCTAACAACGCAGTGAGAGATAAACACAGCAACAACCCGTATCAAATATTATAAGGAAACGAAGGTGGACATTTTTAGGTCGTGTTCTTAGATCAGAACAAAAGAGACTAAATCAACAAGTCCTATGTGGTCACCAGTTGGGAAAAGAAAACTTGGAAGACCTAAGACCACTCTTCGAAGAACAATCCAACAAGAAAGTAAACTATTGGGATGTAAAATCATACGAGATCTCCAATTGATAGCAACGAACCGTATTACATGGAGATCTAAAACCTCAGCCCTATATGCCGCATTTGGCACGAAATGAACAAACTAACGAACTAAACTATATATATATATACTGGTGACTGAACTGTCCTCCCAGCACTTCGGGCTGATCCGTAGGTGCTCAGTCTCCCCCAACAGATCTCGAAGGGTATGCACACTGATGGTTCAAGTGGCTCACTGGTTAACCACACTTTTCTCTATGCCCATCAAGCAAACAGCTCTACCTGTACAACGTTTAATTCCAAACTCCCTAAATCGCTTTATTATCTCAACGTCTATTTTAGTGTCCTCATCCAACAGTAGGTCGCCGAGAGGCCGAACAATTTCCCCCTTATCGATTCTAAACTTCTCAACAATCGATGCTTTCTATGCAAGCATGGCCGCTCTCTCATTGACGCAGCAAACACTCGCATGACTGACCAGGACAATATATCCACCTGGGTCTCTGAGGTTGAAATATATATACATATATATACAGTGGCGGCTCGTCATTAAGAACCACTGGGGCCAGGTCCCACCAAAAAGAATGTGTAACGTGTATTTATTATTTCATAAATTAAAATATAACAACTCAAAACCATGATTTTTTCGAAAATTCTTGTCTGGCCCCACCAACAAAAATGATCACGAGCCGCCTTTGAATATATATATATCATATCTGACTGAGTCCTGACTGACAAGAGTTCTGGCGAAATTAAAACCACTGACAGCTGCTCTTCAGAAACACACTATTCGTACTCTTGTACTATCAGTTACTCCTGTCTGTGATTGTGTCTGTGGTTGTGTATGTGGTTGTGTCTGTGGTTGTGTCTGTGGTTGTGTCTGTGGTTGTGTCTGTGGTTGTGTCTGTGGTTGTGTCTGTGGTTGTGTCTGTGGTTGTGTCTGTGATTGTATATGTGATTGTATCTGTGATTGTGTCTGTGGTTGTATCTATGGTTGTGTCCGTGATTGTGTCTGTGATTGTGTATGGTATTATCGATATAAAGAAAGACTGCAGTAAAACTATGTAGCAATGTCGATATAAAGAAAGACTGCAGTAAAATTATGTAGCAATGTCGATATAAAGAAAGACTGCAGTAAAATTATGTAGCAATGTCGATATAAAGAAAGATTGCAGTAAAACTATGTAGCAATGTCGATATAAAGAAAGATTGCAGTAAAACTATGTAGCAATGTCGATATAAAGAAAGACTGCAGTAAAATTATGTAGCAATGTCGATATAAAGAAAGACTGCAGTAAAATTATGTAGCAATGTCGATATAAAGAAATATTGCAGTAAAACTATGTAGCAATGTCGATATAAAGAAAGATTGCAGTAAAACTATGTAGCAATGTCGATATAAAGAAAGACTGCAGTAAAACTATGTAGCAATGTCGATATAAAGAAAGACTGCAGTAAAACTATGTAGCAATGTCGATATAAAGAAAGATTGCAGTAAAACTATGTAGCAATGTCGATATAAAGAAAGACTGCAGTAAAACTATGTACAATGTCGATATAAGAAAGATTGCAGTAAAACTATGTAGCAATGTCGATATAAAGAAAGACTGCAGTAAAACTATGTAGCAATGTCGATATAAAGAAAGATTGCAGTAAAACTATGTAGCAATGTCGATATAAGAAAGACTGCAGTAAAACTATGTAGCAATGTCGATATAAAGAAAGATTGCAGTAAAACTACGTAGCAATGTCGATATAAAGAAAGACTGCAGTAAAACTATGTAGCAATGTCGATATAAAGAAAGATTGCAGTAAAACTATGTAGCAATATAAGGAAAGACTGCAGTAAAACTATGTAGCAATATAAAGAAAGACTGCAGTAAAATTATGTAGCAATATAAAGAAAGACTGCAGTAAAACTATGTAGCAATATAAAGAAAGACTGCAGTAAAACTATGTAGCAATATAAAGAATGACTGCAGTAAAACTATGTAGCAATATAAAGAAAGACTGCGGTAAAACTATGTAGCAATGTCGATATAAAGAAAGATTGCAGTAAAACTATGTAGCAATGTCGATATAAAGAAAGATTGCAGTAAAACTATGTAGCAATGTCGATATAAAGAAAGACTGCGTAAACTATGTAGCAATGTCGATATAAAGAAAGATTGCAGTAAAACATGTAGCAATGTCGATATAAAGAAAGACTGCGGTAAAACTATGTAGCAATGTCGATATAAAGAAAGATTGCAGTAAAACTATGTAGCAATGTCGATATAAAGAAAGACTGCAGTAAAACTATGTAGCAATGTCGATATAAAGAGAGACTGCAGTAAAATTATGTAGCAGTATCGTATAAAGAAAGACTGCAGTAAAATTTGTAGCAATGTCGATATACAAGAAATATTGCGTAAAACTGTAGCAATGTCGATATAAAGAAGATTGCGTAAACATCGAGCAATGTCGATATAAAGAAAGACTGCAGTAAAACTATGTAGCAATGTCGATTTAAGAAAGACTGCATAAACTATGACAATGTCGATATAAAGAAAGACTGCAGTAAAACTATGTAGCAATGTCGATATAAAGAAGATTGCAGTAAACTATGAGCAATGTCGATATAAAGAAAGACTGCGTAAAACATGTAGCAATGTCGATATAAAGAAAGATTGCAGTAAACTGTAGCAATGTCGATATAAAGAAAGACTGCAGTAAAACTCTGTAGCAATGTCGATATAAAGAAAGATTGCAGTAAAACTATGTAGCAATGTCGATATAAAGAAAGACTGCAGTAAAACTATGTAGCAATGTCGATATAAAGAAGATTGCGAGTAAACTATGAGCAAGTTCGATATAAAGAAAGACTGCATAAAACTATGTAGCAATGTCGATATAAAGAAAGATTGCGTAAAACTATGTACATGTCGATATAAAGAAAGACTGCAGTAAAACTATGTAGCAATGTCGATATAAAGAAAGACTGCAGTAAAACTATGTAGCAATGTCGATATAAAAGAAGACTGCAGTAAAACTATGTAGCAATGTCGATATAAAGAGAGACTGCAGTAAAATTATGTAGCGTATCGATATAGAAAGACTGCAGTAAAATTATGTAGCAATGTCGATATAAGAAATATTGCAGTAAACTATGTAGTCAATGTCGATATAAAGAAAGATTGCAGTAAAACTATGGCAATTCGATATAAGAAAGACTGCAGTAAAACTATGTACAATGTCGATTTAAGAAAGACTGCGGTAAAACTATGTAGAATGTCGATATAAAGAAAGATCTGAGTAAAACTATGTAGCAATGTCGATATAAAGAAAGATTGCAGTAAAACTATGTAGCAATGTCGATATAAAGAAAGACTGCAGTAAAACTATGTAGCAATGTCGATATAAAGAAAGATTGCAGTAAAACTATGTAGCAATGTCGATATAAAGAAAGACTGCAGTAAAACTCTGTAGCAATGTCGATATAAAGAAAGAATGCAGTAAAACTATGTAGCAATGTCGATATAAAGAAAGACTGCAGTAAAACTCTGTAGCAATGTCGATATAAAGAAGATTCAGTAAAACTAGAATATAAGAAGACTGCAGTAAAACTATGTAGCAATATAAAGAAAGACTCAGTAAAACTATTACAATATAAAGAAAGACTGCAATAAAACTATGTAGCAATATAAGAAAGACTGCAGTAACATGTAAATATAAAGAAAGATTGAGTAAACTATGTAGCAATATAAAGAATGACTGCAGTAAAACTATGTAGCAATATAAAGAAAGACTGCAGTAAAACTATGTGGCAATGTCGATATAAAGAAAAATTGCAGTAAAACTATGTAGCAATGTCGATATAAAGAAAGATTGCAGTAAAACTATGTGGCAATGTCGATATAAAGAAAGATTGCAGTAAAACTATGTTGCAATGTCGATATAAAGAAAGATTGCAGTAAAACTATGTTGCAATGTCGATATAAAGAAAGATTGCAGTAAAACTATGTAGCAATGTCGATATAAAGAAAGACTGCAGTAAAACTATGTAGCAATGTCGATATAAAGAAAGATTGCAGTAAAACTATGTTGCAATGTCGATATAAAGAAAGATTGCAGTAAAACTATGTAGCAATGTCGATATAAAGAAAGATTGCAGTAAAACTATGTAGCAATGTCGATATAAAGAAAGATTGCAGTAAAACTATGTAGCAATGTCGATATAAAGAAAGACTGCAGTAAAACTATGTAGCAATGTCGATATAAAGAAAGACTGCAGTAAAACTATGTGGCAATGTCGATATAAAGAAAGATTGCAGTAAAACTATGTAGCAATGTCGATATAAAGAAAGACTGCAGTAAAACTATGTGGCAATGTCGATATAAAGAAAGATTGCAGTAAAACTATGTTGCAATGTCGATATAAAGAAAGACTGCAGTAAAACTATGTGGCAATGTCGATATAAAGAAAGATTGCAGTAAAACTATGTAGCAATGTCGATATAAAGAAAGATTGCAGTAAAACTATGTGGCAATGTCGATATAAAGAAAGATTGCAGTAAAACTATGTTGCAATGTCGATATAAAGAAAGACTGCAGTAAAACTATGTGCAATTGAATAGAAAGATTGCAGTAAAACTATGTAGCAATGTCGATATAAAGAAAGACTGCAGTAAAACTATGTGGCAATGTCGATATAAAGAAAGACTGCAGTAAAACTATGTGGCAATGTCGATATAAAGAAAGATTGCAGTAAAACTATGTTGCAATGTCGATATAAAGAAAGATTGCAGTAAAACTATGTAGCAATGTCGATATAAAGAAAGACTGCAGTAAAACTATGTAACAATGTCGATATAAAGAAAGACTGCAGTAAAACTATGTAGCAATGTCGATATAAAGAAAGATTGCAGTAAAACTATGTTGCAATGTCGATATAAAGAAAGACTGCAGTAAAATTATGTAACAATGACAAAAAAACATCAAAACAAAGTACTGTAGTGTTACAAAATACATAAACAATAACAGTACACAGCAACGTTTCGACCAAAAAGCCTTTATCAAGAGGAGTGAATAAATCCAATTCTCACACAACATGTGTAATCAAACAATAAGTTTCTAACAGTCATGGTACCATGTCTAACTTTATCAAGGTCACAGTGTGAACGATTCAAACTTGTTCAGTGAATGCGATTGGTCCATGTAGAGACACGTGACTATGATGATAAAGTTTTCCCCAGTAAGGGGTCTCTAGCTGAGTGGTTAAGTCCTTGCGAGTCGAAGGTCGTGGGTTCGAATCCGGACCGCGCCGTTCTGTTCACGAATGCAGTTTTTTCCAGAGACCCTTAGGATTGTTGCCGGAGCTACGGAGTTCGTGCTTTGTGCAATACTCTCGGCAGGTGGCGTGCCATTTCTGCGGAGAGGGACCGAGCCAGATGGGTTAAACCGGGGCAATGAAGTCAATCCTTCGGCTTTAAATCCCCAGTAAACTTCAGAATCTATTTGTATCTCAAGCAAGGACATACATGCGTGTAACATCAGATAACAGGGACTCAGGGACGCCAGCCAGCACGGCACCTGATGATGATGACACATGTAAAACATTATAGGATTTATGTGCTGGAATTAAATTTACCACAACTATTAAACCTTGAGCTGATGATGATGACACATGTAAAAAAGTATAGGATTTATGTGCTGGAATTAAATTTACCACAACTGTTAAACCTTGAGATTACCAAAACGCCCCTTGAGGTGTCGGCTAGTACCAGTACGTTTACTCCGATCGTCACATAGCTTATCGCTTGGTCCATTGAGTGTTAAAATATGTGAGGACTGCGGTAAGCAAACGATATTGCAACAGATAAATAAAAAAATAAAAACCATTTTATCCACGAAGCAGCTGAAGCAATTGAAGTTTGATTTTGTATGTGCAAAACGCATAGCGTGGGTCTTTATGACGTTGAGATTCGGTGAGAAGCAGCTGAAGCAATTGAAGTTTGATTTTGTATGTGCAAAACACATAGCGTGGGTCTTTATGACGTTGAGATTCGGTGAGAAGCAGCTGAAGCAATTGAAGTTTAATTTTGTATGTGCAAACACATAGCGTGGTCTTATGACGTTGAGATTCGGTGAGAAGCAGCTGAAGCAATTGAAGTTTGATTTTGTATGTGCAAAACACATAGCGTGGGTCTTTATGACGTTGAGATTCGGTGAGAAGCAGCTGAAGCAATTGAAGTTTGATTTTGTATGTGCAAAACACATAGCGTGGGTCTTTATGACGTTGAGATTCGGTGAGAAGCAGCTGAAGCAGTTGAAGTTTGATTTTGTATGTGCAAAACACATAGCGTGGGTCTTTATGACGTTGAGATTCGGTGAGAAGCAGCTGAAGCAGTTGAAGTTTGATTTTGTATGTGCAAAACACATAGCGTGGGTCGTTATGACGTTGAGATTCGGTGAGAAGCAGCTGAAGCAGTTGAAGTTTGATTTTGTATGTGCAAAACACATAGCGTGGGTCTTTATGACGTTGAGATTCGGTGAGAAGCAGCTGAAGCAATTGAAGTTTGATTTTGTATGTGCTAAACACATAGCGTGGGTCGTTATGACGTTGAGATTCGGTGAGAAGCAGCTGAAGCAATTGAAGTTTGATTTTGTATGTGCAAAACACATAGCGTGGGTCGTTATGACGTTGAGATTCGGTGAGAAGCAGCTGAAGCAATTGAAGTTTGATTTTGTATGTGCAAAACACATAGCGTGGGTCGTTATGACGTTGAGATTCGGTGAGAAGCAGCTGAAGCAGTTGAAGTTTGATTTTGTATGTGCAAAACACATAGCGTGGGTCGTTATGACGTTGAGATTCGGTGAGAAGCAGCTGAAGCAGTTGAAGTTTGATTTTGTATGTGCAAAACACATAGCGTGGGTCGTTATGACGTTGAGTTTCTGTGAGAAGCAGCTGAAGCAATTGAAGTTTGATTTTGTATGTGCAAAACACATAGCGTGGGTCGTTATGACGTTGAGATTCGGTGAGAAGCAGCTGAAGCAATTGAAGTTTGATTTGTATGTGCAAAACACATAGCGTGGTCGTTATGACGTTGAGATTCGGTGATCCTACTCTCCAAAACGATAGTTCGCGTCTGCGAAGCGATCGAGCCATTTTCCAAGATCCCTATCTGAATATAGAAACTGGTCGAAAGCACGTTTTATTGCTTGAATATATGGAAATATTCACGAGTAGTCAGTGTTATTCTTGCAAATATGTGGAATATATTCACCTTGAGTAGTCAGTGTTATTGCTTGCAAATATATGAAATATATTCAACTTGAGTGCTCAGTTTATTGTTTGAAATATATGGAATATATTCACTGAGTGCTCAGTGAAAATGGTTTCTTATTTTATTATTATTCAGTTTAAAATAAGATCGCCTCGAGTCAGTTGAAAATATAAATAGAAATTAAATTTTTGCAACATTTGACTACCAATAAATAACGATTAAATTAAAAGCTAATGATTTCTCATTGATGAAATTACTTGATATTGAAGAAATTTGCATTTATTATAACGCCATTAGTTCAAAGTTGATAAATCAAAGTAGGCGTATTTCCTGTCAGACATTAATTAAAGGAGATACCTTCATGTAAATAATGAAGATGGATAACTGTAATGTTTGTATTTTCTTCTTTTGTTGAATACTTACAAACAGCTACGCTAGCAATTAACATTAATTAAACTTGCTTCAGTCGCAACTGCATGCAAGTTCTATGTATTAATATGATTATTTGTATTGAGACAGAATTTACAGGATAATTACGACGCCGGCCAACTGACAGAACAGATGCTTTCAGGACTGCTGTCATGGGGCAAGTTCGAAGGACACGCTATGATGTATGATGATGAATTCGACGGTAGTTTCCATTTTGCTGTCCGTCAGGCAGGACTATTTCAACCGGGATCGTAGACAGATGTTAGGAAGAACTTTGTTGAACGCTGGGAACATACAACGTAATATATACAGTAAGAACAATTGGAGATCCAGTGGCGGCTCGTCATTAGGTCAGAGGCAGGCCACCAAAATATTATGTAACTTTAGTTATTATTTGGCTTTACAAAAAATTAAACAACTCAAAACAGTATGGTACGGAACTGATAAGAAAACAAAGATCAGAATACTAAGAGCATGCATATTCCCAGTGGCAACGTATGGGTGTGAAGCATGGCCATTTAATAAAGCAGTGGAAAACATATAAGTGCTTTTGAATATAAGTGTTACAGAAAGGTCCTTCGTATATTTGGACAGAAAGAGAACAAATAGATCTATCCAGAAGGAACTCAAAATCAAAGAAAACTAACTGATGCTACAAATAAGAAAGAAAAATTGGATATATATAAAAGACAGAAGGACTGGAGAGACCATCATGGAAGAAGACATACTGGCAAAGAGAAGAAGAGGAAGACCAAGGAGAAGATGGGTTCAGGATGTAACTGATGGTTTGAACATGACAGCTGCAGAGTCGCAACATCTGGTCTATGATAGAGAGAAATTCCGGAGGACTGTTGGGGCGGCAAAGTTCTGCTCAGGACAAGCTATTTGATGATGATGAGTTATTATTTAATAAATTAAAATATAACCTAACCAAAACCATGATTTTCCCGAAAATTTCTGTCTGGCCCCACAAACAAATACGATCACGAGCCGCCACTGGAAAGATCAATAGACATTAAGTTTGACTTATACCTATGTGTCATAGACGACTCAAAAACTTTCGATAAAGTACAACATAGAGAAATAATTAGCTTGTTATAAATTATAAATATTGATGAGAAAGATTTTAGACTGATCAAGAATATGTACTGGTAACAAAGCGCAACCATAAGACTAGAGAATTAGAGCAGAATCTATTAGGAGATACAGTTAGGAGTAAGACGCGAAATCAGCTTTTGTGAAAATGAAAAACACACTATTCGTGAACTCACTACCAATGACACTGCGAAAACGAGTACCTCAGGGATATATTGAACGTATGTATGGCAGCGAATCATGGACACTGAACAGTCAATAAGATCATTGGAAGCTACATATATGTGATTTTACAGAAGAATGCTGAACATTCAATGGACAGCTAAGAAAACAAAGGAAGTATTAATACAGGCCTCCACACAATGAAACCTTATCAAAGGAATAAGAATCAGACAATCAAGGTTATGTGGGAATATAATGCGAAGGGGAGGCTTAAAACATTTGGTGACTACAGGTAAAATTCGGGGAAGGAGAGATCGTGAAAGACAGAATGAGAAGATGGTGGATGGTCTGACATCGTGGTTCGACAAAAGATCGACGTCAGAACTTATTTACTGCATCAAGGAAAGAGAGAGTTGTAGAGAGACATAATCGCCTACGCCGGCATGCGTCGTACTTGATTGATTTATGTTATTTGTCTTGGACGTTCATTGTTTCAAATGTTTAATTGTTACAAAAATGTATCTGTCATATCCACTCATTTATATCTATGCTGGACTTTCTCCGCTTTACCTGTGACCGTATTCTTTATATGTGAACCTTCAGGGATTGAACCAGGAAAGGAATGGATTTCTGTGTCACTACACTCTCATTCATATTACATATATATATATATATATATATATATCATAGCAGTTCTCACTCAGTGTTCTCTCTCTCTCTATCTCTTCCTCTCTCTCTCTCTCTCTCTCTTCATCTCTCTCTGCTTGCACGCATGTGTGCGTAGTGTTTCTTATCTTATTAATATCTGTCTATCGCCGCTAATTATTTGTTGACTGTCTTGTTAGGCTATGAGAAACGTGTTTTTCTTATACACTTTTATCTTTTGCTCTCACTCCTTGTAAAGTGTCTTTACTTCAGTTATTGTTACTGGTTATACATAACATGTGTTGTCTTGACTAGATTTAGTATTGTGATACATTTACTACAGTTAGTATTGTGATACATTGACTAGAGGTAGTATTGTGATACATTGATTAGAGTTAGTACTGTGATACATTGACTAGAGTTAGTATTGTGATACATTGACTAGAGTTAGTATTGTGATACATTGACTAGAGGTAGTATTGTGATACATTGACTAGATTTAGTATTGTGATACATTGACTAGAGTTAGTATTGTGATACATTGACTGAAGTTAGTCTTGCGATACATTGACTAGATTTAGTATTGTGATACATTGACTAGAGTTAGTCTTGCGATACATTGACTAGATTTAGTATTGTGATACATTGACTGAAGTTAGTCTTGCGATACATTGACTAGAGTTAGTATTGTGATACATTGACTGAAGTTAGTATTGTGATACATTGACTAGAGTTAGTATTGTGATACATTGACTAGAGTTAGAATTGTGATACATTGACTAGAGTTAGTATTGTGATACATTGACTAGAGTTAGTATTGTGATACATTGACTAGAGTTAGTATTGTGATACATTGACTAGAGTTAGTCTTGCGATACATTGACTAGAGTTAGTCTTGCGATACATTGCCTAGAGTTAGTACTGTGATACATTGACTAGAGTTAGTATTGTGATACATTGACTAGAGTTAGTATTGTGATACATTGACTAGAGTTAGTCTTGCGATACATTGACTAGAGTTAGTATTGTGATACATTGACTAGAGTTAGTCTTGTGACACGTTGATTATGATACCATTTGCAAGTTTGACTAGTCTCAATCCTGTGATACTTTGATTAGGAGATGACAGCGGTAGAGATAGGAAATCCATAACTTATAAGGTTACAAGCTGTAGAGCACAGATACCCCCACCATATTTGTTCTCCACCTAATTTAGATTCCCGTAGTTTACAATCAAATATGTCTCTCTGATGATGTGGCCCGCAAGGGAAGCAAAGAATAGTACCATTGCGACCCACAATGCATGTCGTAAGAGGCGACTGATGTAGGCCCAAAGGCTGCTACCCTAGTAAATTAAAACCAACGCAGAAATCGGATGTGCTGACCTCTGTAGGCGCATAACTGGCACAACCTACAATCGCTCTTAGGCTCAGATCACAGACAAATCACAGAGAGTGTTTAACAATTGGTCGATATGGAACGCTCGAAGAAGAAGCAGACTCTCAAATATTTAACACCAACACATGGCGTCACAATTATAATGCTAACATAAAGTTTCTCCCATAGGTGGGTGGGGTGGGGAGGAAGGAAGGGAGGGGGAGATATCTGCTCGATTCTCGCTCTATAAGTACTTACTCGGTTCATTCCCCTCGTAGAACGATCGAAATATTTTTCCAGACATCCCTAATGTTAATGCAGGTTACACTGAGTGTCTAGTCCTATCGGAGACGAACGATAAAATGCAGGTCCAATGTTCAAGTTGAGCACGGGCTTAAATAAACCCTTAACAATTAAAATGTGATTCAAAATTCATTATTCACGGTATCACACTGTATATATTATTCAATCAATCAAGTGCCGTGCCTGCCGGCGTAGGCGATCATGTCTCTCCACAACTCTCTTTGTTTGGTGCATGTAATCAGTTCTGACGTTGATCTTTTGTCGAACCATGATGTCAGGCCATCCAACATCTTCTCCCTCTGTCCTCCGTGATGTCTCCTTCCCTGAATGTTACCTGTTGTTACCAAATGTTCAAAACCTTCTCTTCTCATTATATGCCCGAAGAATCTTGATTGTCGGATTCTTATTCTTTGATAAGGTTTCTTTGTGTGCAGGCCTGATTTAACACCTCCACATTTGTTTTCTTAGCTGTCCATGGAATTTTCAGCATTCTTCTGTAAAACCACATATCTGTGGCTTCCAATGATCGTATTGCTTGTTTATTCATTGTCCATGATTCGTTGCCATACATAAGTATTGGTTCAATATAGCACTGGAGTACTCGTTTTCGCAATGTCATTGGTAGTGAGTTCACGCATAGTGTGTTCTTCATTTTCATAAAAGCTGCTTTCGTTTGAGCTATTCTTCTCCTAATCTCTGTTGTACATCTTCCATCTGATGTTAGGAATGTTACCAGATACTTGAATCGATGGACTTGTTTCAGTGTTGTATATATAAAATATATATATATATATATATATATATATATATATATATATATATATACAGGGGCGACTCGTCATTAAGGGCCAGTGGGGCCTGACCCCACCAATAATCGAAAGGGCGAAACTTCCCGGAATAGACAAATAATAGTAAATACTCCAAAAAACCATGATTTTCCGAAAATTTGTGTCTGGCCCCACCAAGAAAAATGACTACGAGCCGCCACTGTATATATATATATATAATTTTTAAAAAACGGGAAGATTTAGTACAAAGAAATAGAAAGTTTTCTATGTTAAATACCACTTCACTTGCTAGTGGTGTTATTGCCCCTCGTTTATACATCACTATAGTGATTGGTGGTGTGATTACCCCTCGTTTGTACGTCACTATAGTGTCCGGTGTTGTCATTGCCCTCGTTTGTACGTCACTATAGTGTTTGGTGGTGTATTCCCTCGTTTGTACGTCACTATAGGTGTCTGGTGGTGTCATTGCCCTCGTTTGTACGTCACTATAGTGTCATGGTGTGACTGCCCTCGTTCGTACGCCGCTATAGTGTCTGGTGGTGTGACTGCCCCTCGTTCGTACGCCGCTATAGTGGCTGGGGTGTGATTCCCCTCGTTCGTGCGCCACTATAGTGGTTGATGATGTGAATGTCCCTCGTTTGTATGCCACTATAGTGATCAACGGTATGAATTCAGATTTCTTTTAAATATCTTAAATGAAACTGATACAACAATTCTCACGATCTTCAAATTGACATGGGTGTCCTCGCGGGTACTACGGGTTTCGTGAACTGCCACTGAGATATTCTTGTGTAAGAAGTAGATCGGAGCACACATGGTTATTCACCGAAGTGCAATGATGATGGTCATGTCAATGAACCGTTTCGAATCCGGACCAACCTAAGAAGAGAACTTTCTCAGTTTTCAGAAAAGTCAGAAATTCACTTGCAGTGGATTCCATCTCACTGTGGCATTGCAGGCAATGAGAGTGCCGATGTCTTGGCTAAGGAGGGCAGTGCCAAAGAGCAAATTTATAAATCCCTGTCTTTTCAGAGTGTCGAAACCCTCATACAGAGAAAATCTGCAGTAGACTGGAAGACAAACACTGTATATGATTATGGAAAAGACTCCTTCAAAGACCTAAGCAGAACAGGCCAGGTCATTATATTTCGACTACGTACCGGACACTGCAGACTCAACAAACACTTATACAGACTAGGAATAAGTCAAACAGCTCTCTGCCAGTGTCAGAAGACGGAACAGACACCAGAATATATCCTGCAAGACTGTCCTCTCCTGTGTGAGCTGAGAAGCAACATGTGGCTCACACGCAGTTGACATAAAAACTAAGCTTTGGGGAAATCTGACGGACCTGAAGCTGACCGCCCAGATTGTTGTCCACAGTAAATTAAGCGAATGACCAGAGATCGCTGAAGAAGAAGAATCCGGACCGCATAACTCAGTTCACAAGTGTATTTTTTGTTCAAAAATCGCTAAGATTGTCGAAGTTCGTGTTTACTGCAATTTTTTCTGCAGAGGGCATGACATTGTTCATATTCATAAGTACGGTTCCAACTTCACTGCAACGGGTCACCCCATAATTGCTCCTTTCCTGTGCCAATGAAAATCACACGAAATGCTAACAACTGTGAAATGTTTCCTGTGTGAACTAATTCCAGAATGAAACAGCCGTGTACCGCCACAAAAAGAAACCTGCACGGCATAAAATGCATATGACCATCGCTAATGTAGCAACACAAAACTGTTTATCACTTGAATTGCAATTCTTGTCGAAGTGAACATCAATCACGGCAAAATCCAGCTTTCTGCACCCGCAATATAACTGCATACGGCAGATTGAGCTTGTTCGTCATAACCGCTGTCCGCCATTTTCTGAATACACACTAGCACACAACAAACGCACGGTTGACACAGCAAAAGCATTCCATGTAACATTCATAGCTCACAGCGTTGCTCAAGCACTAACTCAGTAGCTCGGCAAATGACATTGTTGCGAAGAGGAGTGGGCCATATAAGAGATATGTCAGCAAAGAGCATGACATTGTTGCGGAGAGAGAGTGAGCCATATTGAGAAATATGTCTGCAGAGGACATGACATTGTTGTGGAGAGAGAGTGAGCCATATTGAGAAATATGTCAGCAGAGGGCATGACATTGTTGCGAAGAGAGAGTGAGCCATATTGAGAAATATGTCAGCAGAGGGCATGACATTGTTTCGAAGAGAGACCGAACCATATTTTTAAAAAAAATGTCAGTAGAGGACATGACATTGTTGCGGAGAGAGACCGAGCCATATTGCGAAATATGTGAAGACCTCAAGCGCACCGCCCTGTTTATGACACATACCGGAGTAGTCGCTTAGCAGAAGTTGATACCTGAAGAAGAAGAAATCTAATCGTCATTTTACCTAAAACCTGACCCGTAACATCTAAGACATTTTATGTGTTACTATTAGACGCGGATAATCCAAAGGTTGGTTGTCAGTTTTCAGAAGATCACGTAATAATTGCATCGTGTACTTCGAATTGTGTCTGTCATTCTGCCATCTTAGACTGGTCTGATGTCATTATAGACTGCCACAAAAACGTGAAACTAGAAGTAGTTCTTCTCTTAAATGTTTTAGCAGAAAAATTGCAAGTGAAATTGAATTATCATTATTTGGTATCTTGCTGGTGTGTGTTACAGTTATTATGTAGAAATGCATTAAAACAATTCTCTGTTTTCTCACTGTTAACCTTTTACATGATGTTTTAACGATGTTTTTTCACTTTTATTTTATTATTATTATATGTTACATTTCTTGTAACGTTAAAATGTTACATAGCGCGAGCAAGCAAGTTCTCCATACCGTTTTGGTTATTGTTTATTGGTTACTAAACTGACGTCATTGCACTCCGGGCAGACCAATAGGTGCTCAGTCTCTCCCAAAACAGATGTTGAAGAGTATGCATACTGATGATTCCTGTGGCTCGCTGATTAAACACATCTCTCACTCTGCCTCTCAGGCATCCAGTTCTACTTGTACAACGGGTAACTCCAAACTGCCTAAATCGCAGGATCGATTCAACATCTATGTTAGTGTCTTCATGCAACAGACAGTCGCGAAGAGACCGAAGAATATCTCCTTATCCATCTTCAACTCCCCAACAATCGATGATGTTGATGCAAGCCTGGCCGCTCTCTCATTACCGTAAACACCCGCATGCCTAGGACAATATATCCATACCTTTTTACCATGAGTAACTCGTTGAATCTCTTTTATAGAATTGAGTCTGTCTTTTATTAAATTGAGTCTGTCTTTTATTAAATTGAGTCTGTCTTTTATGAAATTGAGTCTGTCTTTTATGAAATTGAGTCTGTCTTTTATTGAATTGAGTCTGTCTTTTATGGAAATGAGTTTGTCTTTTATGGAATTGAGTCTGATATTTCTCGTCTGTCTGGGTAAAGTTAATTTCAGGGTTTTTCTATGGCGTCCTTTCTTTCTTGAACCTTTACCTTCCAACTGCAAAACATTTCTCTAACTGCAAGACATTTCTCTTTCCCAAATGCAAACATTTCTCTTAACTGCAAACATTTCTCTCTTTCCCAACTGCAAGACATTTCTCTCTAACTGCAAGACATTTCTCTTCCAACTGCAAAACATTTCTCTCCAACTGCAAGACAAGAAACTTTTCTCAACTGGTTTTACGCAAAACCACTGCAGCATTCAAAGAACTGAAAAATTTCTTTGATTATTTCTTCTCAGAGCATGTCCAACATATTTCAATTATCTCTTTCTTCTAACAGTTGTTATTAGTGGTTGACCAGACATTTCTCTGATTTCATTACTTTTCCTGAATCCGTTCCATTTTATGTTCATTTTTGTAGTTGCAAAATTCTATTTTCAAATGCATTCTTGCTCTCTATATCTTAGTCATTTTCCAACTCTCACTGGCATATGTCAGGATTGATATAATATTGTAATTGAATATTTGTAAGCTAGAACTATATAAGTTGCAGTTCAATATTTTATAGCATCATCATCATCAGGTGCCGTGCCGGCTGGCGTTAGCGATCATAGATTTCCACAAATCTCTGTCGTTGGTGTTTGCTATCAACTCAGATGTTGACGCTCTACCGTGCCATGAAGTCAGGCTATCCAAAATTGTATCTCTCTGTCTTCCTCTGTCTCGTCTACCCTCAATTTTACCGGTTGTTACAATGTGTTCTAAACCACCATTCCTCATAACATGCCCGAAAAATGTTGACTGCCTCTTTCTTATATTGATGATAAGCTTTCTCTGTGTCTTGATCTCATTCAGCACCTCAACCGCCCGAGTGGTTACCGGGGCCAAAATTTGGGGTGTAAAGAATAGAACCACTGTTACCTGCCACGCATGTCGTAAGAGGCGACTAAGGAGGTTTGGCTGAAATCGGATGCACATGTCCTAAACGTGTAGAAGTCTAGCGTTTAGGGGCCTACCAAACCAATGTGCAACGTATACACGTTCTTGGCAAAGATCAAACATATCACAAAGAGTGATTAAAATTGGTCGTAAAGAACGAACGCAAAGAAGAAGAAGAAGAAGCACCTCAACATTAGTCATTTAAATATTTTATATAGACAGTTTAAAATCTGATGTTGATTTGACAAGTCGGAATATAATTTCGCTTTTAGTACCTCTCATGCAGGTAGAACTGGTGCCCACACAGATGAACTGTTTCATTATTTTTATCATTTTGGATTCGAAGTACAATCATATTACTCAAATAAAAAATGTTTGAAATAAAAAGAAAAAATAGCCGTCCATCGCAAGCGATGATGACAACGATCTCAGACGTGTGCTGCTGCACCTCTCTGGTGTGTGCGGAGGTGACTGTAGAGTCCAATCCTAGAACAGAATCCTCTACCACAGGTGGGGCATACATGATCAAGGTTCGACATGTGTGTGTTGTGTGTTATGTCTTTTCGCGCAGTTCGTTTTCTCTGCTCTTTAACGGAACGATAATTCTCAGCTATGCGGGTTCCTCTTTTATTGTTAAAGCGTCACATTTGGCGATCTTGCGTAAGGGATTCCCAGCACGAGTGTTTATATTGAAGCATTTCAGTGACACTTTAAGGGTGTCTTTAAAGCGTTTTTGTGTCAAAATGGTCTGATGATAGCAAACACTATGTTCCAACAACATCCTAGAAGGTTATTGACCTGGACGTCAAAAGACGGGAAGAACATCCTAGAAGGTTATTGACCTGGACGTCAAAAGACGGGAAGAACATCCTAGAAGGTTATTGACCTGGACGTCAAAAGACGGGAAGAACATCCTAGAAGGTTATTGCCTGGACGTCAAAAGACGGGAAGAACATCCTAGAAGGTTATTGACCTGGACGTCAAAAGACAGGGAAGATCAAAAAATCAAATAGATTATATAATAATACAACAGAGATGAAGATCAAATATAACAACGGTCAAAACCCTATCTGGTGCAGACTGTGGAAATGACCATGAGCTATTAATGGCATGATAAAATATAAACTTAGATAATTAGAGAAGAAACTAAAACCAGTCCGTTTTGATATTAAAAATA
Organism: Arion vulgaris; assembly: GCA_020796225.1. Lineage (NCBI taxonomy): Eukaryota > Metazoa > Mollusca > Gastropoda > Stylommatophora > Arionidae > Arion > Arion vulgaris. The sequence goes on along the minus strand of CM036764.1, from coordinate 45,044,084 downwards.
CAAGAGGAGCATAGAATAGAAATGAAGAAAAAATGTGAAATACTGATGACGGCCCAGGAAGGGATAGCACTAGATGAGTTATCCACATATGCTTAAAATATCCTTTTGTTATCAGCCAAAGATATAATGATGGAAGAAAAGACAGAAAGATTGAGTGGATTGCAAATGATACACGAGAGTTAATACAACAAACAGAAAAGTGAGAGAAAAAACACAGGGAACAGCGAAGAAAGAAAATAGCATAACCTGGGAAAAAAACAGGACGGCCTACAAAAATATAACAAAAGTAATAATAAAGAACATAAGAAGAGATAAAAAGCACTACATTCAAGACTGTTAGGCATGGTTAGAAGAACGACAGTGAAAGAGAGATTGCAGGAAATGTTTAAAAAAATAAAAGCATTGATCATAACTTTTAAACCAAAACTAAATGCAATAATAGACAGAGTGGGAAGAACCCTAACAGAACAAGCAGAAATTCTCAACAGATGAAAAGAATATTGCAACGAAATGTATATGAACAGAGGCAAACAGCATAGATCAAACAGTGAAATAATCACAGAGAAAGAGCCAGAACCATCGCTAGAAAAAGTTGAATGGGCAATAAAAACTTGAAGACAGGAAAATCACCAGGATGTCATAATATTTCAACAGAGATGGAGAAGAATAAAGCATAAAAATGTAACATGCAATATGTAAAAATGAATGGAAAGCAGAAATATGGACAAAGGAATGGAAAAGAGTAAATATGTATCCCAATACCTAAAAAGGAGACACCAAATTATGTACCAACTATAGAACAGTGGCATTGATTAGCCAAGCAAGTAAAATCTTACTAAAAATAAATATGGGAAGACTGTATAGAAAAACGGAAGAAAATATCAATATAACACAAGTTGGGTTTAGCAACAAGTTACGCAACAGAGATACACGGGACCATATATTTAACATGAGAACAATCATAGAAAAATCTAGAGAGTATAATGTAGATCTATACTCATGTTTTATTGACTACTCAAAGGCATTTGATTGTGTAGAGCATAGATTCCCACACTTTTTCGACCCACCGCCCACTTTGCACAACATAAATTTTGTAACGCACTTCTCCACATTATAACAGAATGCCAACGCCACCTCCTACATATATACATGCTCTATTTTCTCTTTGGCTTTGAAAATTGATTTATATTTCTGTAATATATGGTCAGTTTTTAAATGATTAAATGCATGAAAAAGAAACTTGATAAATAAAATGGATTGTGTAAGATGGGCATAAGATGAATTAAAAGGCAGAATTCAAATTTTAAATGATTAATCAAATGCAAAATCACGAAAATAATTTATTTAAAAATATTTATTTTTAATTTCTTCTTTAATGAGCCACCGACTCCTAATCACATGAAAACAGATATATATCTTAATGTTGTAAAAAATATTTAATAATGATAAAATAAACATAACAAATGATATCTTTATAAACAGAAAGAAAATTGAAAATAGGAACAATTTTGAATATCTGGACTAATTGCTAGACTAACAAGAGATAGAAATTGGATCTTTCTTTCTTTTCTTTTCTTTCTCGAATCCTGTTTGTCTCACAGCGTCACGTCAAGAAGACATTTCTAAAACTGTTTGCCTCACAGCGTCAGGTCAAGAAGACATTTCTAAAACTGTTTGCCTCACATCGTCAGGTCAAGAAGACATTTCTAAAACTGTTTGCCTCACAGCGTCAGGTCAAGAAGACATTTCTAAAACTGTTTGTCTCACAGCGTCAGGTCAAGAAGACATTTCTAAAACGGGCCCTTGTATGCGCTTCGTAGATAGTCTCTTTCATCGCCTCTGTTACCTGAGGTCCACCTTTTGCATGGCCAGCCTTTTGCTTTGTACCCATTGTATCAGAGCAGCATTGCTCTTTGAGGTGAACTGTCTGTTGGTAATCTGCTTACGTGGCCGAACCATTTAATTTGTTGTTTCTTGATGAAGTCTAGTACTGATGTTGTACCACTTTTTTCCTGATGTCTTCATTTCTCAACCGGTCTCTTCTTGTTACACCCAGCATTCTGCGTAGACACTTCATTTCTGTTGTGACTAGTTTTCTTCTATCGTTTGTTGCCAGTGTCCAGGTTTGGCACTGGTAACATAATGTGGGATGGATGAAATGGGATGAAGGAAATAGAAAGCTGACTTGGTGCACCCAGATCGAAAATGCTACGGCAAAAGCGAGACACAGGCTAACAATGATGCGTAAACTCGCAGGTTCCACATGGGAGCAAACAGCAGAATTCTCAAGACACTTTACTCTGGTAGAGTGCGACCGGTCCTAGAGTACGGTATGGCAGCGTGGAGCAATGCATCGAACAAGCAATTCGCAAAAGTGAGCAGCAGTCAAAACCGGGCCCTACGCATTATCACTGGAGCCATAAAGTCCAAGCCCATCAAGGCGATGGAGACCATCACAGGCATCCAACCAATGACTGACCGAAGGGACAAGAAAGTAGTAGTACTTGCGGAAAAACTCAAACGGCTCAAATCGCATCCAATGCATGAAAGAATGTTTCAATCAGGAAAGTGGAGAATACAGAGATCTAACTTCGTTAGAATCTCTAACGCACTGACCACAGACCACCCAGTCCTGTCTAAATGCACAGCCAAACCAATCCCGGCAATCGACAAGTGCCAGCCATGGAAAACAAAAATGCCAGAACTAATGGAATCAATCCCAGGCATAATGAGCAAAAGGGACCAAACGAACCTCGACAGAAAAACTGCAGCAGAACAGCACATAGAATCAGAGTACCCTGAAAATGAGTGGACGCACGTCTACACGGACGGATCGGCAAATAACGCAATAAGCGATGGCGGAGGAGGAATAGTGCTTAAAATCTCCAAGAAAGTCACGGTCAAGAAAGCGATTGCAACTGGCAAATACTCGAATAACTACCGAGCTGAGGCAGAGGCAATCAAAAAGGCGGCCGAAATGATCTTGGAGAGAAGAAACACTACACGCAACAAGGTCGTGATATTCACCGATGCTCTATCGGTCATCACGGCACTCAGATGCGTCGGCAAAACTGAGATGAATGAGCTCAAAACGTCCCTCGCTGAACTAACGAGTTCACTCAAACGCACTGTCATCCAGTGGATACCGTCACACTGCAACATTAGAGGAAACGAAGCGGCCGACAAGCTAGCCAAAGAGGGCGGGCGACTACCCCAGACTGATCTCGAGATCAGCTATGAGGAAGTCAAAACAACCATCGGTTCGCACTATCGAAGCAAGTGGGCAAAAGACCACCCGCAGTACACAGACAGTGACGGTTACTATGGTCTCTCGCGCAGTGAACAAGTTGCCATATTTCGCCTCCGTACCGGCCACAACAAGCTCAGAGCCCACATGTTCCATAAATTTAAAATTGGCACAACTAGCCTGTGCCCATGCAATATGGCAGACATGACGGCAGAACACGTCTTGCCAGACTGTCCACGTTTAGCAGGTACACGAAAAGAGTACTGGCCACAACACACAGAGCTTCACGAAAAGCTGTACGGAGGAACGGAGTCCCAAAAACAACAGTAAAATTCATGATAGAAGTTGGTCCATCAGGTTAGGCCGGGAACGCAAGAGAGAAAAGAAGAACAAACATTGCCTTACAAAAAATTAAACAACTAAAAAGTATGGAATGGAACTAATAGGAAAGCAAAGATCAGAACACTAAGGGCATGCATATTTCCAGTAGCAGGATATAGGTGTAAAGCACAGAAACTTAACAAGGCAGTGGGAAAACATATATGGGCTTTTGAATATAAGTGTTATAGAAGAGTACTCCGTATACAATGGACAGAGAAGACAACAAATAGATACAGAAATAAATCAAAATCAAAGAGAACTGGCTGATGCTATAAATAAGAATGAGAACATTTGAAGTATTTGGACATAAAAAAGATATAAATGGTTGGAGAAGACCATCATGGTAGGATGCATCCTTTCATAGAGTTTGTTTACTTGATTGATTGATTGATTTATTGATTGGACCATTGTCCAGGCCGTGTCGTGCTATAATACAGAGGTGGCCGCATCAGGCGGATACGTAAGGGGGCTGTATAAGCAGCGACATAGCATAAGCTATTTTAAAAACAAAAACATTTAAGGAGCGGTATTTCGAAGACTTGCATCATACTGAGAAAATATACCGCACGGTCCTGCCATCATCATTGCACTTTGGTGAGTAACCATGTGTGCTCCGACGATCTCTTTCTTGCTCATGAAGATCTCAGCGGCAGTGCATGAACTCCGTGGCACCGGCAAGGGTCACCGATGTAATTTAAAAGATGGTGAAAATACTCTGTAGGAATTTTATTTATTAATCTTTCTAATAAATTTTGCCTGGACAGCAGCTTTCCAGCCTGCTCGTCTCGATTTTGAAATACCCAGGGTTCTTTTACGTGCTCAACTTGAAAACATTTTGAGAAGTGGAAGAACCTGGAGAAGGAAAATTCAGGATGTAGCTGGTGATGTGAGCATGATGACTGCAGAAGCGTGACATCTGACTGACCTATGAGAGAGAGAAATTCCGTAGGACTGTTAAGCTGATAAAGTCACAGCCAACTCTAGATAACTAGGCCAGACAATTGACCGGGGATTCCCTGACCTAGATCAGAAAAAGGGGCTGGAAATTACAGATGTGTAATAGAACATTGCAAGCTTTTTGCAATTTTACTCAATTATGTGAGTCTATGGTTATTTATTGGTGAAAAATATTCATAATATTGATATTCCTTATTGTTAAACTTAATTTGTTGCATAATATAACTTCGATTTAGCATTTTGTGTTGATTTTAAAATGAATTCGTCTATATTCACCAATACTGGAATGCGAGGTCACGTGGTGTAGTTGTGGTCTGATTTCCCATAATTCTTACCTCAGTCAGAAGGGCCATAAGTTTATAGTTGGCTCTGGTCAAGTTCTGTTCAGGACAAGCTATTTGAGGATGGTATATCATAAACGTTGACCTGATGGATATAAATAATAAACTTTAAAGAGGAGGTAATCTCATCACGTTTGATTTCCCAGTTCATACAGTTGGTAATGTGTGGTCGTTCTTGATCAAGTATGTATGGCCGGTCTTGATCAAGCATGTTTGTCCGGTCTTGATCAAGTATCTGTGTCCGGTCTTGATCAAGTATGTTTGTCCGGTCTTGATCAAGTATGTGTGTCCGGTCTTGATCAAGTATATGTGTCCGGTCTTGATCAAGTATGTGTGTCCGGTCTTGATCAAGTATGTTTGTCCGGTCTTGATCAAGCTATGTTTTCCGGTCTTGATCAATGTGACCTATTCGAAATCGACTCAAGTAGCTATAGTTCTGTGGCTTGATCAACTATAGTTCTGTTGTCTACATTGTACATTCAATTGTATTTTGTTCACTTTTATTTACCAAGTGTAGAACATATCAGCTATTTCCTTGACCCCCATCTGCTACATTTATCTAAACAATAACAGAGATTTATCGTAAAGTGATAGTCAAACATCTATTATCACGTAACTTTGTTAAAATGTACAATCATGTGACTTTTGTACAAAGAAATGACGGAATGTGGGTGAAGATAAAAGACAACGTTCAAAATCAACTGTTATTAGAGGGAGTTCACTGAAGAATCCTTTCTTCATTCTGGACAGAGAAACAATTTGACCTTAGTCTGACTGTCTGCACGCACATTTTACCTTCTTAAGTAGAAGATCAGAAATAAGTCATTAACCGTAAACATCGCAATATTACCTCAAATAAACGTCTATAGTTCAGCAGAAACATTGATTCTCTGTTCACATCTTGTTCTTATTGTCGCAAGGACGCTCTTGATATCAGTACAGTCTTAAAGAACGATGCATTTCAGATGTGATATTAGAAGAATAGGCGAGTTTCATGGACAGAAAACCAAAAAATAAACAAGTTTTAGAACTAGGCATGAAACATTATTAAGAGAAATAATTCAAACAAGTATTTGGACATAAAGACATACACCATGATAACATTTACTAGAGGAAGTTGGGAAGGCAAGAGGAAGACGAGAGATATGGGAAACTTGAAATGGACAGTTACAGCTGGCAGTGTGCAACACAAGGCAAAGACAGAGGATGCTGAGATTCATGCAGCCAACCTTGATGTGGAGAGGCACCGATGATGATGATCAGTCTTAAAAGTATATCTATCTATCTGCGTGTATGGAAAGCAGAATATGGACAAATGAATGGAAAGCGAATATGGACAAATGAATGGAAAGCGAAATGGACAAATGAATGGAAAAGAGTAAATATTTATCCCACTACCTAAAAAGGAAAACATCAAATTATGTACCAACTATAGAACAGTGGCATTGATTGCAAGGACGCTCTTTGATATAAAGTACCAGTCTTAAAAGTAAATCTATCTATCTGCATGCTTTTAGTTTTGCATTTAAGCATCGTGTGGGAGAAATAGTTGATAATCCAGGACCCGATGGATATTTCTGGCTATAGTCATTCCGTGTTTGTGTAATATGTCATGTCATCGCTTAACTTTCTTCTTGAGCGCCATCTTGACTTTATATCAGAACTGAGTTGAAATTGCACCCGGGAAATAATTTGATGTTCTTTAGTAAATAAATAGTTCCAAAATCCAAGGAAGCAGCGAGACCAATGTACGTACTAAATAAATAAACTTACGCAGTGGCGGCTAGTGATCATTTTTGTTTGTGGGGCCAGACAGAAATTTTCCGAAAAATCATGGTTTCGATTAGGATATATTTTAATGTATAAAATAATAAATACACGTTACACCTTTTTGGTGGGCCAGGTCCCACTGGCCCTTAATGACGAGCCGCCACTGAACATACGTATTTTTGAGTATATTTGAGTATACCGGGAAAAAACAATTGTCGAACACCTAACTTGAACCACTACCTATATTTCTCTCAGAGCCCATAGCCAAGTCGTTAAGAAGGGCGAGTACCTTGACTAGCTCTTCTCCAAATAAGAACCTCCCTTTCTCATGTCTTTCCAACAGCATAGACTACACAACATGGAAAATCAGGTCACATTCTACAGTGTTGGCACAAGCACATAAGTATTTAACCTTAGTGTGTATATATATGAAACGAAACAAGCACACACGTACGCACGAGCTTACACATATAATATAAATGCAGATAACATTCAACAAAATTGATAAGAAACTGACAGCTTTAGAATAAATGTCTCCGAAAATTACTAAAAGTAAAATGGAGTGATTTCGTTTCTAACAACACAGTGAGAGATAGAACACACCAACAACCCGTATCAAATATTATAAGGAAACGAAGGTGGAAATATTTAGGTCATGTTCTTAGATCAGACGAAAAGAGACGAAATCGACAAGTCCTTATCTGGTCACCAGTTGGGAAAAGAAAACGTGAAAGATCAAAACCACTCTTCAAAGAACCATCCAACAATAAAGTAAGCTACTGGGATATAAAACCATACGAGATCTCCAACTGCTAGTAACAAACCGCATCATATAGAGATCTAAAACCTCTACCCTATGTGCCGCCTTTGGTACGAAAGGAGCAAACAAACTAACATAACATTCATAGTTAGCTTCAATTGTTTAAGGGTTTAAACCTGGGTTGTAACAAGTGAATAAAGAGTCAAAGGGAAGATCAAGAAAAAGATGGATAGACAATATCAAGACCACACTACACAAACACGGATATAACACAACACAGGCGACTCACCTGTCCCTGGTACACATATTAAAACTCCCACCTCAACGTTTAACGGCAAGAGTGGACAACCAATTCCATCATCCCCCTGTGAAAAGACAATAGGTAGAATAAAGCGTTCTATAGAACCAAAGGGAGGCACTGAGACTAATGTACATGGAAATCCACACTACCATCTTACACTACCGTCTTGTGTTAATGTAGCAAATACCAAGCTACTAAATGTTCGTTATACTTTGCTTTATAATAATAGTAATAATAATAATACAGCCCATAACCCGTTAGGTTAGGTTATGTTATGCGATCGACGTCATGGCACATTGGACATTCCCATGCATGCTCTTTCCTCCGTCGCAGCAGCCATCCTAAAGTCCATTTGCTCACAGTACCCACGAGAAGTTATTACTATATCTTCTCTCTCTACCACGAAGACGACACTGTCTGACATGTCCACACTTAACGCCTAATTCTCGAACTCGTTCCAGTGTCTGAGACGTGCCCATGTCACATAATTGAGAGCGTACCGCATTGATGATATCGGCTCTGTCCATACTTCTGCCCGTTTGAGTCGGGCATTGTTTGCAAGAAAGTCTGCACGCTCGTTACCCTGCACTCCAGCATGTCCAGGTGTGGACAGCCAAGTCATTTTCTTGAGATGTGATCTCCGAATGCTGTCCACCCATTCCACCCAGTTAGGGTCGTAGAGGTGTCACTGTGAGACATCAGCACAAAAACACACCTTGAGTCTCTGCTTCAACTCTTCAAGCGAGTGTGGAGAAACTCTGTCCTGACCAGTTCTTGATGTTTTCAAACCAGGATTATTCATATATATTTTGCTTTACTGATCTACGAGATAAGAATTATAAAAATAATAACATGGTTTACCGCCATTTAAAATCGAATGTACACTGTCACTTTGACACCATCTGAGGTGTGCCAACATTTCATAAATGTGTTTATGCGATACATGCCAGTTGTTATAACCTATAGTATATGAAGATGGTGTGTAGTGAGTTTATCCTTCCTGGATACTTGATTCAAAGTCGGACTGGAAGCCTGCGCTATTAGAACAATTCATAGATTATTCATATATTACTGTAACAACACAAGAGAGACTTGTATAGATTATTCATATATTACTGTAACAACACAAGAGAGGCTCGTATAGATTATTCATATATTACTGTAACAACACAAGAGAGACTTGTATATATTATTCATATATTACTGTAACAACACAAGAGAGACTTGTATAGATTATTCATATATTACTGTAACAACACAATAAGAACTTGTATAGATTATTCATATATTACTGTAACAACACAAGAGAGACTTGTATAGATTATTCATATATTACTGTAACAACACAATAAGAACTCGTATAGATTATTCATATATTACTGTAACAATGAGAGCCGCTGTAGCGTAGTTGTTAGTGAACTCGCTTCGCAAGGCTGGTTCAGCTCCCGCAATGTGCGTGGAATTTTTCCCGACCACGACGGCTCTCAGGTCGACCCAGCCTCAACTGGGTACCAGACAAGCTCTGGGAAAGTAAAGGCGGCCGGCGTGATGCTGACCACATCACCCATCGTGTGCCGACGGTCAATGAAAGATACAGTCCTAACACTGTATTGACCTATATACCACGAGGTATGAAAGGGTTCCTTTACTTTTTTTTTTACTGTAACAATACAAGAGAGACTCGTATAGCTGAGAATCGTCGGGCTCATGAGGCACAGAGAAAACGAGCTGCGCGAAATAAAAAGAAAACAACACCCACATGTCTAACTTTGATCATGTATGCCCAACCTGTGGTAGGGGATTGTGTTCTAGGATTGGACACTATAGACACCACCACACGCACCAGAGAGGTGCAGCAGCACACGTCTAATGCTGTTGTTATCATCGCTTGCGAAAGACGGTTATTATTAGATTATTCATAGAATTAACGATTTTCCTGGTTAGCGCGCATGGTAGTCAGTGCAAGCAAAACGGAGCACGCAGGACAATTACTTCCAGTATGAGGATGGAGGATGAGGCCGATGCTGCTGCCCTCCAGTGGCGTTCTGGAACTCTGTTTACTGAGGCTCTTATTGTATCTGACTCTCAGTTGTTGCCTCAAAAATAGCAATTTGCGGTATGAGTGGATGTTGTACGAGTAAGGGCCCCACTGGCCCTTAATAACCACCACCCTGACAATACTCATTATTGATACAACGTTTTTACGTAATTACAATAATTATTATTTGTATAACTTTTGTTGTCTAATGGTGATAAATATGATAACCGAATTTGTTATAAACCTAATCAAAAGATCATACATTATATACTACTATTACCAGTGGCGAATCGTGACCATTTTTGTTGGTGGGGCCAGACATTTTTTCGGGATAAATCATGGTTTTTGGTGGCTATATTTGAATTTATAAAATAATAAATATACGTTATACATTATTTTTAGTGTGGCCGGCCCCACTGGCCCTTAATGACGAGCCGCCACTGACTATTACTGTACGTACCGATAAGTCAATGACTGCTGCATAGAAACTTTAGTTGAGTTTTAATTTGAACGTGTCTCATGCAAACGTGTACTCCCTATTTTAGCTCATTGCATAAAACAGTTGATGGTTATATGTGCATTCATTCCATCTTCTGACATCCGCTGCAAACACTGTTTGATTCCAAACGTATGGACTTTATCTTTCCTTTGGATTAAACAGTAGGGAAGAGAGGGGATTTGTGCAAAATGGACAAGGTACATTCCCCATATCAGCTTCCCAGGCTAGGCACAAATGAAGAGGACACTTTATCATTGCTTTCAGCTCCGACACAACACGGAAAGCGCCAACTGACCGTCTGTAAAGACGAAAAAGGCCATATATATTTATATACAAAACTGTAATAACAAATAGTTAAGAAAGGAATGGTGCCCGAAATAGTTTTTATACACCGTGATTAAAAATTTATCCGAGTTAAATCATTATTTTCTTAATCCATAGTTGTTGTTTTTTTTTAATTTAGAATAGATGGTCATGTTACTCCTGCAACATTATATATTTCATCGTTTGAAAACGTTGGTATATGACTTGCTACAGCAAAACTTTAATAGTATCTTTAATCCCATAGTCACTACACTCACGTCATTTTTGAAAGATACGAACCACGCATTGTCTGTCTTTTCTTCCGTTGAGTCGCTACCCGAGAGAACCTACCGTTTCTTCCTCCTTGATGTGTGCTCATTGTACACTTCTATACCTCATCCTGACGGCCTTAAAGCTCTCCAGTTCTTTCTCGATAGAAGAACTAATCCACTTGTGTCAACTTCTGCTCTCCTTTGTCTTGCGGAACTAGTTCTCACTCTTAACTCCTTTCAGTTTAATGACCAATTCTTTGAGCAGATCAGTGGGGTTGCCATGGGTACTATAATGGGACCTAGTTATGCTTGTCTATTCATGGGTTATCTTGAACACCTAGTATGGACTACATATGATGGCCCCTTCCGTCTGTCTATCACAGATTCATTGATGACTGTATTGGCATTACTGATATGCCTGAAGCCGATTTATCGAAATAGGGAAGACTGCAGTAAAACTTGGTAAATAGTGAAACACGTACAAACAAAGTACTATAGTTTTACAAAATACAGAAACAGTGACGATAAACAGCAACGTTTCGACCAACAAGGCCTTTATCAAGCAAACGAACAAACAGGAGTGACAAATTAAATGAAACACAAATGGACGACCAAATACCAACGTATCTAAGGAAAATCTGGAATAAAAACGAATAACGAAATAAATGTAACACAAAAACACACATAAAAACTAGAAATAGAACGGAAAAGAAACAATGAAACATCTAGTAAATATATAACTTGAATACATGCAACATATACCCATATAGATTACAAAGCATGGGAAGAGAAAGTACTAAGAAGCATAAGAATGTAATACATGCAACATATACCTATATAGATTACAAAGCATGGGAAGAGAAAGTACTAAGAAGCATAAGAATGTAATACGTTGAGCCGCGTGTCAAGGTACCATACAAGAAATCAACCGATTCTCCAGAGCAAATCGACTACGATCATCAGAGGAACATGATCGGATGGCTGTGACCTGACATCGCAAGCTCCTGAATGGCCAGTATCATTGAAATGGGTAGCTACAGGGTCACAGAGCATTGGCGTATATCGCGCAGTGTTGGGCGAATCGGTCACTGAGTCTCCTGCCGGTTTCCCAATATAGGCCTTGTTGCAACGCTTGCAGATAATGGCATAGATAATATTACGGGACTCGCACGTGAAACTGTCTTCAACAACGAACGTGGCTTTGGAAAAGACACCGTGCGGGTCTGTATTACATAAGCACAAGTGTTGCAGCGCCGACGGCCACACTGGATGGTGCCAAAATGACTCTGGATATTAGGCTTGAGGCGACTGTGAACCAACATATCCTTAAGTCTTCTGTCCCGTCTGTACGCCACCAAAGGATAGTTCGCAGGCACCTATACTGGAGAGGGTGCTTGTCTGGGCTATGCATCGAGTTCAGAAAATCACTCGCCAGCAGGCCCTCACCAGCCAGCATAGGACCACTAACTCTGAGAGAGTAAAACTTATCTTAACTTTCCACCCCCATAGTTCACTTGGGAAAATGTTTTATTCCGTCATCTGTCTATCCTTAAGTCAGATCCTGAGACCCGTTCTGTCTTCCCCAACTATCCTTTGGTGGCTTACATACGGGACAGAAGTCTTAAGGATATGTTGGTACACAGTCGCCTTAAGTCCAATATCCAGATTCATTTTGGCACTGTCCAGTGTGGCCGTCGGTGTTGCAACACGTGTGCTTATGTGATACAGACGCGTACTGTATCTTTCCTTTAGCCACGTTTCTTATTGACAATGGTTTCACATGCGAGTCCCGTAATCTTATCTATGCCATTATCTGTAAGCGGTGTAACAAGGCTTAAATCGGCGAGACAGGTAAAAGGCTCAGTGACCGATTCGCCCAACACTTGCGCGACATACGCCAATGCTCTGTGACCCTGTAGCCACCCATTTCAATGATACTGGCCATTTAGGAGCTCACGATGTCCAGGTCACAGCCATCCGATCGTGTTCCTCGGATGATCGCAGTCGATTTGCTCTGGAGAATCGGTTGATTTCTTTGTATGGTACCTTGCGACCACGTGGGCTCAACGTATTACATTCCTATGCTTCTTAGTACTTTCTCTTCCCATGCTTTGTAATCTATATGGGTATATGTTGCATGTATTCAAGTTATATATTTACTAGATTTCTCATTGTTTCTCTTCCGTTCTATTTCTAGTTTTTATGTGTGTTTTTGTGTTACATTTATTTGGTTATTCGTTTTTATTCCCAGATTTTCGTTTTTATTTCCAGATTTTCAATAGAAACGTTTGTTTTTGGTTGTCCATTTGTTTTTTTAAATTTGTCACCCTGTTGTTCGTTTGCTTGATAAAGGCCTTGTTGGTCGAAACGTTGCTGAATTTTGTCATTGTTTTGTAATTTGTAAAACTACAGTACTTTGTGATTACGTGTTTTGCCAATCAAATAGTTTTACTGCAGTCTCATCTGCTTTGTGAATATACAGCAAAACTGCCAGTTCTGTCAACATTTGCAAAATATATGCCATCTGTAAGTGCATTCTGTAAGGAATAACTTTTGTAAAATTGACCATCTAGGTAAACTGTAAAATGTACCACACAAATAACATAAACTGTACAGAAACAACTCAAATTTAAAGCACACAAACATTAAATCAATAAAGGCGCCATCGTATCGTGCGATTTCAGACGACATAGCAAATATGTTTGCGTATTTCCGATAGCTTAAAAAGTCATACGTTCATAAAATAACGAATTAAATTACTTGTTTTTAAGTGTATAAAAATGTCTACTAACACACCTACACCAACTCTTTCACCAAGAGCTGGAGAATTTGCCTAATCGATTTACTACTCATGTAATCTTTAGAAAATAATTGGCTACGTTATTTCTTCCCTTTTCGTTTTGTTGACAATAAGCTTATTCCTAGTTATCATACAGCTCAAAGTAAGGGTTAAGTTCTTAGTAAAGGTAGAAAACCTGGACACGAAGAAACGAAGCTACTTAAAGGTCGAGGTCGATAGCTGGCCTATGTAATTGTTCACAATGTTTAATTCATGAACATCTATTTGACTTGACGATATACTATCAACACTATATATATAATGTTAATGATTGTTTCGTGCTTTTTAACAGCGATATTTTGAAATAATGAAAAATGAGTATTCCATTCTGCATGAATATTTACATTGGCATGAAAATCAGCAGAACACCAAGTCAAACAAACATACAAATAGACAACACCAGAGTAAAGCAAGTTTCTCAATTCAAATATTTAGACAGCATTTTCACAGAGGACAAACTCGATAGAGAAATAGAGACAAGGTGGCAAAAAGCAAAAGCAGTGACCTATCAGCTGTCTCCATTACTACAACACCCAAAGATCAAGATAGGAGTGAAAAGACAGATGATAAAAAGTATTTTCCTACCAACACTTTGTTACCAGTGCCAAACTTGGTCTCTTACAGCAACACATCACAGAAAACTCACACAATGTGAAATGAAATGCTTTGGGAAGGCAGTGGAGGTCACCAGGAAAGAAGACTACGAAATGAGGACATCAGAAGCAGAGTGGGCATAACTTCATGCACCGAATACATCGAAAGACAACAAATGCAGTGGTTTGGACATTTAGTGAGAATGGAATACAACCACCCACCAATAACAGCATACAATGAGAAGAGATCAGGTACTAGAGCCAAGGAAGACCAAGAAAAAGATGGATAGACAATATCAAGACCACACTACATAAACACGGATATAACACAACAAGGGCGACTCATATGGCCCTAGAATGCAAATTAAAGTTCCCATCCCTACGCTTAACGGCAGAGTGGACAGCCAACTACATCTTCCACCTGGGAATAGACGATAGACATTCAAAGTCATGTGACATCCTATGATGCTATATTTTTCTTCTTTCACCTGATCGTCTTATGCCTTTTAGTGTATGCGAAGACTTCTGGCAAGTACTCTCGGGTGCACCTCGTTATTTGGTGGTTCCTACTGCCTCTGATATTTCTGTGCTCTATAGTTTAAGTGGGTGGCCTTGAAACTGTTGTATCTGATTAATAGTGCACATTGCGTGGCACTGTCAGGTAGTAATCGTTTGATCTAGCACTGTTGTTGTTTCTACCACATTTCTCTCTTTGATTTGATCTTTCCATGCCACTCCCACTAGTTTCTACAGACGTCTTGGCTGTTGTAATTTGTATGGTTGGTGGTCTGGTACATGTAGAGCTCTTAGACTTTCCCTGCTCAGATCGGAGGCGAGGGGGTATTATGAAGGAAGATAGTGTTGGTTTTGATTACAGTGATTGCAAGTAGCCGACACGCAATGGACCAGGCTGATATACTGAGTGTCATAATGAAGATAGGATGTGTAAATGATTGAATGAATGAGAGTGAATCTACAACCCTAACCAGACAGCACGAATATCAAATCAAACAAGGAGTAGTCGTTAAAGAATACATATCTGGAAGCCAAAGAAAAATAGTAAACCAACACAGCACTAGTATCATTAGTCGCCACAAGCTGTTAGACATCCTAAGTAAAAGATCGAAGATCTAATTGGATAATTAGATATGGAATAACCAGTGGCGGCTCGTAGACATTTCTCTTTGTGGGGCCAGACACACATTTTAGGAAAAATCATGGTTTTGTTTTTGTATTTACTATTATTGTCTATTCCGAAAAGTTATTCCCCCTTTCGATTATTGGTGAAGCCGGCCTCACTGGCCCTTAATGACGAGCCGCACCTGGCAATGACTAAACTAAACATTCGACAAAATTAAACGTCTATCGTCTACTATGATATTCAAATATCTACTTAATTTATGGAATTGTCCTCTGTCGTTATGTTTTTCAAGTGTTTTCGTGTGTGTTCCGTTGCTCGCAAAGGGAAGCAATAAATAGTAGCACTACGACCTACAAGACATGTCGTAAGAGGCGACTAAGGTAGGGGCCTAGAAAACCTACCTAGTAAATAAAAACGTTGCATAAATCGGATGTGCAGGCGTATAACTGGTACAACGTGCAACTCTCTTAGGCTCAGATCACATACAAATCCCAAAGAGTGGTTTTACAAGTGGTCGATATGGAGCGTTAGAAGAAAACGAAGATGAAGAAATGGTGTTCCATTGATTCTTCAAGAATGTTTTCCATTCTTATTTCAGGCAACATTTCAACAACAAGATCCTGTTATTGCATTCTTATTTCAGGCAACATTTCAACAACAAGATCCTGTTATTGCATTTTTATTTCAGGCAACATTTCAACAACATGATCTTATTATTGCATTATTATTTCAGGCAACATTTCAACAACAAGATCCTGTTATTGCATTCTTATTTCAGGCAAATTTTTCAACAACAAGATTATGTTATTGCATTCTTATTTCAGGCAACATTTCAACAACAAAATCCTGTTATTGCATTCTTATTTCAGGCAACATTTCAACAACAAAATCCTGTTATTGCATTCTTATTTCAGGCAACATTTCAGAAACAATATCCTGCTATTGCATTCTTATTTCAGGCAACATTTCAACAACAAAATCCTGTTATTGCATTCTTATTTCAGGCAACATTTCAACAAGATCCTGTTATTGCATTCTTATTTCAGGCAACATTTCAACAACAAAATCCTGTTATTGCATTCTTATTTCAGGCAACATTTCAACAACAAGATCCTGTTATTGCATTCTTATTTCAGGTAACATTTCAACAACATGATCTTATTATTGCATTATTATTTCAGGCAACATTTCAACAACAAGATCCTGTTATTGCATTCTTATTTCAGGCAAAATTTCAACAACAAGATCCTGTTATTGCATTCTTATTTCAGGCAACATTTCAATAACAAAATCCTGTTATTGCATTCTTATTTCAGGCAACATTTCAACAACAAAATCCTGTTATTGCATTCTTATTTCAGGCAACATTTCAACAACAAAATCCTGTTATTGCATTCTTATTTCAGGCAACATTTCAACAACAAAATCCTGTTATTGCATTCTTATTTCAGGCAACATTTCAACAACAAAATCCTGTTATTGCATTCTTATTTCAGGCAACATTTCAACAACAAAATCATGTTATTGCATTCTTATTTCAGGCAACATTTCAACAAAATCCTGTTATTGCATTTTAAAAATGAATTTATTGTTGGGGATCGAACTACAATTTGTGGTTTATTATCAGTCATGACCAAGACTTTCTACAAAATCATTCTTAATAAAATCAAAGGAGTAGTAAACACAACCCTGAGAGAAGAACAAGCTGGTTTTAGACCTGGGAGAAGCTGTTTAGACCAAATTTTAATTTTTTTTCCGATCCAGAAGCACTTAAGCTTTCAGCTCGTCGGCTTGGTGTCATGGACATCGTAACCCTTCGGTTCGGTGCCACGAACACCGTAAATCTGGACAACCTTGGTTTTTTTTTTACCAGCCCGCGAAATTGAGCACGCAATCACAGAGAGCTTGTCACCCGTAGTCCAACGCGCTACGAACACGCTGGGCAGACGGGCATTTGGAGGAACATATTGAGAAGCAACAACCACTTATACTAAATTTCATCGATTTTAAAAAGCCTTTGATAGTCTACACAGAATCTCCTTGTGGAATATTCTGAGATGCTATGGAATATCAGACAAAATAATAAACATTTTTAAGAGCCTCTATGATGGTTCACAGTGTGCAGTTCGCACTGATGGTGGACACAGCGACTGGTTTATGGTTGAAACCGGAGTAAAACAAGGTTGTATTCTATCTCCGCTATTGTTTGGAGTGGCCATTGACTGGGTGATGCGAAAATGTTGCAGGGCGAAACTGGCATCGATTGGGTAGAAAATAGTCAACTAGAAGATTTGGATTTTGCAGATGATATTGTCTTGTTAAGTAGAAACAACCAAGATATGCAAAGAAAAACGGACAACTTGTCATCTATAGCATCAAAAGTTGGACTGCAGATAAGCTATGAAAAAACAATTATAATGAAGACACTTATGGCAAGTAATGCAGATATCACCCTAGGACAGGGGTGGGCAAACTTTTGTGCAGAGGGCCACATTGAAAATTGTAAAGCTATTTGAGGGCCACATATAATATTATGTATATTTTTGTTTAATTCTTGGTAAGTAATCAATTAAATATTTTATTGTAAACAAAGGTAGTTTTACATAATGTAGATAACTTCTGAAATAAATTATATTTCTAACAGACTTACACTATAACAGTATATTTTCTAATATGGATAAAAAGTTTTGCAAATGTTTTAACAATATTTGCAAAATATTATGTTGCATACAGTTAGAATATGGGTTCATATCAATAGTTTTAATGAAGATTTTAAAAAACGCCATACACATACAGTCACAATTTTATTTATTGCTGATTTCTAATGAGATGTATGTAATTGCTTGTAAGATTTTATAATTCCTTTGAAATCTGGAACAAGTTTACTTGTAGAAATTTGCATGACTGCATTTAAGTTGCAATCAGATAATAAAGACCTATTCTTAGATTTGTTGATTTTTAAGCAAGAAAATGCCTGTTCACAAATATATGTAGATCCAAATAATGACAAAAATTTAGCTGCAAAGTTTTTTTAAGTTTGGGAATGATTGTTCAGGCAAAGAACCATAGAAATCCAAAAAAACATTCAGACTTCAATTTTTCCTTCAGATAATGATTGGCTTGTAATTCAAGCAACTCCAACTGTATGTGCACTTGGGCTTTATCAGCTTCTGCACTGAGAGGAGAATTGATAACATTGAAGTGCTGCTCCAAGTTCTTGAAATCTTGGAATCTTCTTCCAAATTCTTCAACCAATACATCTAACTGAGCTTTGAATTTTGTATTCATCTCATCAGAAATAGTTTCTCGTTTCAGCAAAGGCAAGTGACAAAACATGTTTTCACTTGCTTGTCTGAAAACAGTGAAGTTTAGCTTGAAATGATTTTACATGAACATACATTTTTTTGCAAACAAACCATTGCCCTGAAGTTTAACATTCAGTTCATTTAACTTTTCCATTATTTCAATGGCAAATATAAAGTCAAGCTTCCACTCTGCATTAACAATGTTAGTATTAAAGTCACATTCTATGCACTTCATCTCTAGAAACATTACTATTTCTTCTTTAAGATCCCATACTCTCCTTAAAACCTTTCCAAGACTCAACCATCGAACTGTACTATGGTACAGGACATCAGAATGTTCAGTTTCAAGATCGTCTAGTAATGCTCTGAACTGCCTGTGATTGAGTCCTCTTGATCTGATGAGGTTTATGACACTGACAACTGGGTCAATAACATGCTTAATTTTTAAAACAGATTTACACAAACTTTCCTGATGAATCACACAGTGAAGTGGTAATATTACGTGTTCAGGATATTCTGACTTAATCCTATCATTGATCAGCTTTATCAGTCCTATGTTTTTTCCAGTTAAAACACGAGCACCATCAGTTGTAATACTGGCCATCTTGTTCCACATTAACCCAGCTCTTTCAATACAGCCACTAACAGCATTGAATATATCGAGGCCAGTGGTAGTGTCTTTGATCGACTCAACACTCAGTAACTCTTCAAAGAGTTTAAAAGAATTGTTTATTCCACGTATTAAAACTAATAATTGTGCAGTATCCTGTACATCAGTACTCTCGTCCAATGCAAGAGAGTACCACAAAAAAATGCTTACTTGCATCTTGAAGTTGAAGGGTCAAATCTTCACTTATCTTTTCAACACGTCTGACCACAGTTCTTCTGGATAATGTCATACTGTCAAATTTGTTGTTTTGTTCTGGACATAGAATGTTTGTTGCATCTAGTAAACATTCCTTAAAAAATTCACCATCAGAAAATGGCTTGTTGTATTTCACAATTTTGTGTGACAACACCAAACTAGCCTCTGTTGCAGCATCTTGAATTGAAGACTGTTTTGTAAACACAGTTTGTTGTTTCTTTACACTTTTTACCAACTCCATGCATTTTCTATTCCTTTCTTCAGATGTTAGATTGTGTCCGAAATTGTGATGTTTTGTCTGGTAATGTCTTTTTAAGTTATAATCTTTAAAAACAGCCACTGATTCGTGACACAGCAAGCAAACAGATTTATTGCCAACTTGCATAAAACAATATTCGGTAATCCATTCGTCTTTGAAAACCCGACACTCGTCTTCAATCTTACGTTTTTTTGGATGCACTCATTATAATAAAAATGTCTTAAAATGTTGCAAAATTAACTAAAAAATGTGCTTCCGGCAGCGCGAATATAATTATTTAGATTTAGAAAACTCGATTGTAATATAAATACGGAAATTTATGAATGGAAACTACAAACGTGATAGTTATTAAAACACACCGGGAATTCCCCAGGCACTGCGCAGTTTAAATGATTGCAAATTAAGTATTTGCCCATTCCATTCGTAGGATAAGAGGGAGGTTTATTTCTGACGATACATTATTGTTGTAAGGAGGTATTATTAATTATAACAGCTTTTAGCGATATTCTATTTTGTATGAAACATCTTTTTAATATAAACTAAACATACATCCCGACATAATGCTTAAAAGTTAAAAACAATTAATTATAATTTGAAAGGCAATTTCCAACCTTTATAAAATTATATCGTCCGAGTACTTATAATCATTGAGAAACATTCAGCCAATCAAATCACGTCAATTCTAGTATAGTAAATTACTCAATATTAAACGCTCTTATTAAACGTAGTAAAATTTCATTGACGATATATATATCAATATTAATGTTTAAATTACACCAAATTGGAAAAAAATATTGTATATTTAATACATAAGAAAATCGAATTAAAATTCCAATGAATTTCAGCGTAATATTAATGGGGGAAAATCATTTGTGACGATCGTTCTTTTATTTAAAAATGTGTTTGAGGGGCCGCAAATATCCAATGGCGGGCCGCATGCGGCCCGCGGGCCGTAGTTTGCCCACCCCTACTCTAGGATCTAAAATGATAAAATAACAGAGCAGTTCACCTATTTAGGTAGCAATTTTGATTGCACAGGAAATGTTAAAAAAGAAATTTCTAATGCAGTTTCTATTTAGAACTTGAAAGCTATCTGCTCATTATAAATTTATATATATTTTTAATTCCTTATGTACAGACATGGAAAACCCAGAACCAGTGGCGGCTCGTCATTAAGGGCCAGTGGGGCCCTGCCCCACAAAAAATATCGAGTAACCTGTTCTTATTATTTTAGACATTATTTATTTATAATTATTACTTTCAACGAGATACTGATTAGCTTTGAAAGTTGATATATAACGCTAAAATATCATACACAGTCTGAAATTTGAAATTCATAACCTTTTACCCCTAATTAGCATACGCCCCTGAACAGAACAAGTAATCTTTCAAAAACTATAGAAAAAATTCGATCTGATATCATCGTGTGTAATATCTCTGTATCGACGCAAGGGAAGACTGTAGTAAACTCTGTAACTGATGCTAAACGCAGAGAATCTGGTTGTTCAATGTTGGCAGGGCGCAACATTTAAAATTGCGTTCTATCGCCAAATAAAACAGCTCTCCAAGTATAACACTTGCATTCAGTCTCAGCTTGAGGAAATACAGAGAGGACGCTTGAAAGTGCTGTGTGGTGTCAAAACGATACCCTTCCTCGAGCTGCTAAGCAAGTTTCTAATCTGTAACGACTGTGGGCGTCTGAAGCATAAGCGGTAGTGAGTTCGATCACAACTCAAACGTACCTGGTTCAAACCCCACTGCGGACAGGTTTGGAATCAATTTCGTTTCCGGTGATTTTTACATAGGTAAAAATAGACTTCACCGTTCAGAAAGCAATAGCAAACTACTGAACGTATAAGGGGTGTCTAGAAAATTAACGACTCGTTTACTGTTGTTGCTGGCTAAGTCCTGTAAAGGATATGCCACGGTTTTCTTTCAACGACTTCACCAAGTCAGAAATGTTGCAAATCATGAACGTCATTGTTGATCATATACAAACTCCGTTGAATGACTCAGATGAAATAAAACCCGGTGCAATTAAGTCAATCATTCGGCTTTAATCTCCCCCCTGCCCCCACACACTATTAAGCTGCTGTGTAAATATATACTTATATTATTTTATTCACACTGTAACATGAATCAATAGTCTGACACTCAACTGTACAAGCAGTCACTGACTTAAGCTGAATACTGTATTGACTTCTAATAATATTACAACATCATCGATGTCATAGACAAGTGTACTTAAAGATGAAGAGAGGAAATAATAGACTATAGAAATGTACTACTACTTCGATCCAGACTAAAACACGTTTAGTCAACATTTTTGACTCATCGTTCATTTCTGCTACTTCATACTGAAGTAAGGTGACGCTCAAATTGTAGATTCATGTTCAGACAGTGGCGGTTAATCATTAAGGGCCAGAATGGCCGGACCCCACCAAAAATAATGTGTAACGTGTATTTATTACGTAATAGATTAAAATATAACCTAATCCATTTTCCCGAAAATGTGTGCCTGACCACATCAACAAAAACGATGACGAGCCGCCACTGTGTTCAGATTTTCATGAACTGTGTTCAGATTGTCATGAACTGTGTTCAGATTGTCATGAACTGTGTTCAGATTTTCATGAACTGTGTTCAGATTTTCATGAACTGTGTTCAGATTGTCATGAACTGTGTTCAGATTGTCATGAACTGTGTTCAGATTGTCATGAACTGTGTTCAGATTGTCATGAACTGTGTTCAGATTGTCATGAACTGTGTTCAGATTTTCATGAACTGTGTTGTAATTATGTTAGCTACTTCATTTATTCCGAATTTTCATAGTTTTTTTTAATGTTAAATAATTCATGGACTTGTATATTTTGCTGTTATATTTATTAAACTAAGTGAAACTACCGTGTGTTGTCGAGGCTCTCAAGGAGAGCAAAGAATTGTAACACTGCGACCTACAAGGCACGATGTAAGAGTCGACTGAGGTAGAAGCCCAGGGAAGCTACATTAGTAAATAAAAAGCGTCCCAGAAATTGGATGTGTTGGCCTACTTTAGGCGCATAATTGACAGAACGTACAATCGCTCTTAGGCTTAGATCACATACAAATCACAAAGAGTGGTTAACAAGTGGTCGATATGGAGCGTTCAAAGAAGAAAAGCTAAGTAAAGAAATCTATTCATTGTAGCAATAATACAACCATTTTTCTGCAGTGTCATCGATACTATGAAACGCTAGTGTTTTGTCTGGTCTTTTGCAGGAAAGCATCGTTTGAACTTTCGTCCCTACACTTATTAACTGTTTCATTTAACTTTCTTCCCTACACTTAGTAACTGTTTTATTGAACTTTCTTCCCTACACTCAGTAACTGTTTCCTAGAACTTTCTTCTCTACACACAGTAACTGTTTTATTGAACTTTCTTCCCTACACTCAGTAACTGTTTCCTAGAACTTTCTTCTCTACACACAGTAACTGTTTTATTGAACTTTCTTCCCTACACTCAGTAACTGTTTCCTAGAACTTTCTTCTCTACACACAGTAACTGTTTCATTGAACTTTCTTCCCTACACTCAGTAACTGTTTCATTAATTAATTATTACATTGGATATATTCATTCCTTTCTTGTTTCTCACTGTTGTCGATCTACTGAAACACACAGTATACCTCTACTTTTAGTTTGAGGATAGACGTTAAGACTCTTACAGCTGGTTGCTATGGCTATCTGAGACTCTGTTTATATGGACAATTGTTGTATCCGTTCTCCATCCATGATTAGGAAATAAATTGTCTCGTCTCATATAGATATACTGTCCTGGACATAGATGTGTGAGAACAGATAGGATTACTTCCCATACACATACAGTCTGGGTGTTGTAGATGTGTGAGAACAGATAGGATTACTTCCCATACACATACAGTCTGGGTGTTGTAGATGTGTGAGAACAGATAGGATTACTTCCCATACACATACAGTCTGGGTGTTGTAGATGTGTGAGAACAGATAGGATTACTTCCCATACACATACAGTCTGGGTGTTGTAGATGTGTGAGAACAGATAGGATTACTTCCCATACACATACAGTCTGGTGTTGTAGATTGTGAGAACAGATAGGATTACTTCCCATACACATACAGTCTGGGTGTTGTAGATGTGTGAGAACAGATAGGATTACTTCCATACACATACAGTCTGGATGTTGTAGATGTATGAGGAACGACAACTGTTGCTCAGCAACCGCATTGTTAGCAGAGAATACAAACATTCAACGAAAGTCTGTGATGTGTTCGGATTGAGAGATCAGTCACCTTCAGTTTTGTACTCAGGTATCTGGGGGTCAGAGGAAATAAATAAGGAGGCAGATTTGATATCACGGCTACAGTGGCATGAAGGAGACCAAATGACAGTGCTGATACCCTGAATATCACTAAAGAAACGGGCCGGACAGAAGATTCAATTCGTGACTTGGAATCTATGATCATGTTCCGATTGTGGGAACTTGGAGAATCAGACGTCGTGTTTGAACATTATTTGGGAAGTGTGGACGGATTAGATAGTTCCGTAAATTGGAACTTGAGAATCAGACGTCATGTTTGAACATTATTGGGAAGTGGGACGGATTAGCGTAATGCATAAAGTTCGCTATCGTCTCGAACACGTCGATTGTGGGTTCAATCCCATCCTCGACGTTTCACACGTGATGAAAGGAATTGATCCTCCTACCTCCTGCAGACTAGTGAATAGAAATGTTAAGTGAAGTGACTTCATACCCTATATCTAAGCTCTGAAAATGGCTACGGGATGTGAGGTAGACGATATTAACCAACACAGATTGGAACCTGTCAGTGATTGCTTGCTGGCAGATATACTGACGATGTGATCGGAGCAACTACAGACTTGCTCCTTGTGTAACGAGATTGATCTAACGTATACTAATGACACTTCTATACAGCATTTAAAGAAATTTGAAATCATACGTTGTGCAAATATGACTGAGTGCCTGAGCGAAAAAAAGAAGTAAATTTAACTAATGAGTCACGGGAACCATCAGCACTGATACCCTGCGACATATACTGTGTGTGACTGAACAATTTATCCGTATTCCTTTCTTTTGTGTTCATAAATGAGTAACTTTAAGTGTTTTATTTATGAAAATTGTTTCGTTAATACATTTCAAATCAAAAAGGGATTCTTAAACACAAATAATTAATCAAACTGACCCCTCCTCCTTCCTCCTCCCTTAAAAGCAGCCTCGGTGATAAATAGAAATTTGCCAGGTACGCATTGCATCTCGTCTATTTACTATTTAAACCGGTTCTGACTAGCTTGACCTACGTCACATTTGTTCATCGCCCTTTCCGCACTACAATTACACACCATCACACAACCTTGACCTATACTACGTCATAACTGAACTTTCTCATTTCCATACATATATGCCAGATTAGCTCCATTCACAGGCTGCTTTTACGTTGAACACCCTGTATAATCTGCTCTCACGGTGTACTGTAAACTATTGACTCTATTCATTATCATCATATCGAAGATCGAATGCGATGATTTTCCAGCAAATTATAACCCTTACCCCGATGACACGCTCTGAGACAGAATACTGTCCATTTGTCTCTTGATGTTAACCTAAGGTTTTTTTGTTTTTTTCCGATCCAGAAGCACTTGAGCTGAAAGCTCTTCGGCTCGGTGTCATGGACATCGTAACCCTTCGGCTCGGTGCCACGAACACCGTAAATCTGAGGAACCTGTAGCTTTTCTGCCAGTTCGCGGAGTTGAACCCGCACTTACAGAGGACTAGTCCACCCGTAGTCCAACTTCGCTACGAACACGCTGGGCACCCATAATGTTAAATGATGATATATTTGAACTTCGCCTTGTTCTTCTTCCCGTCACTGTTCATTTTATTATGATATTTAAGAGCATATCAGGTCTTCTACTGTGTCCAAAAACAACTTTTGTTAAACTTTTATTTCTTTGAGCAGTTCAATTTTTAAACACTTCTAGCTGTTGTATCCATCAAATATTATTGTTATTTTCCTCCCAGAATATTCTCTAGACTCTTTTGTACTTCGAAAACTTCTGTTTTGTTTTCCGGATTTCCAGAGTTCTATTTCTGTTTCTTAATTTTCAATCAAAATCTTAACCCAAACTCAATGTGACAGATACATATATTGTGTATGAACATATCAATGTGACAGACACATATAATGTGTAAGAACATATCAATGTGACAGACAATATGTAGAACATATCAATGTGACAGACAATAAGTGTAGAACATATCAATGTGACAGACATAATGTAGAACATATCAATGTGACAGACACATATAATGTGTAAGAACATATCAATGTGACAGACACAATATATGTGAAGAACATATCAATGTGACAGACACATATAATGTGTAAGAACATATCATGTGACAGACAATAGTGTAAGAACATATCAATGAAGACATAATGTGTAAGAACATATCAATGTGACAGACAATAGTGAAGAACATATCAATGTGACAGATACATATACTGTGTATGAACATATCATGTGACAGAAAACATATACTGTAAGAACATATCAATGTGACAGACACATATAATGTGAAGAACATATCATGTGACAGACACATATAATGTAGAAAATATCAATGTACAGACATGAGACACATATAATGTATTAAAACTTTTGTTCTTTGCTCTTTTTTCTCAGAATTTCCTGGCGCAACAAATCGAAAGACATCATCCCCAACAACTTCATTGAGTCGACATCTTATGCAGCACTTCGTCAAGACATATCGCAAACATCCTAGAGAAACCATGGATCAACAGGTTCAACTTTGAAAGTAACAAATAACAGAGAAAATTTGTCAACAACTATTCGACCAAGCAATAAAATATTCGACTTCTACTTAACAAACTTGCAGACGTCTACTAAATTTGTTCAAAGAGAATAATGATTAGAAGCAAGCTGTTGATGTCACATTAAATCGCTGTGGTGTTTCAAAACAGCCAATAAACCCAATTTATTCCTTAAGAAATCTTATTTCATGTACCAGTGATACATGTTGTCATTATACGTGGCAGCACTAGGCGACGAGATTTTATAACCAGGACATTTTCGGAATTAACATTCTGTCGGTTTTAAAGCCAGACGTGATTGCACTAATTTTTGTTAGAAATTGTATCAGTTTCTGCAGTAAATATTAATCAAGTGTTACCAGTTAGTTTGTCTGTTAGATTCTACGCTATATCTGACAATAAATAATATTCATATAGCAAGCAGCCACCATGAAAACAAAGCGGTTTGAAATTAACCAATGTCTGGTTATTTTGATCTTTCTTCTCATTTCTTTCCTGGCCACACGTTTAGCCAACGCGGACGAAGAAGAGGATGGATGTGGACAGGGATGCCAATCAGTGGAACCTGACAACTCCCAAATGTCCAGATGTGTCCGTTACGCATGTCGGAGGCGTGTCTTCAGATATTTTATTCGTTTCGGCAAACGCGATGACGGTAGTACGGTTCAGCAACAACATCCACAAATTAGGTTAAAACAAATCCAAAACAACCCAGTACAACAGCGTCTGAAAATGCAGCGCGATACGCGACAGGAACCGATTACGGAATCAGAGATATATGACGCGTTTCAGCAACATCAGGAATCAGTACAGAAACAGCATCACTATCAGCGCCGCCTCAAACTGCTCGAGGTGTTATTAAGATTTGGCTAAACAATTCACCAATAAAGATTGTGTTTCAACTAGCTTGTGTTACAGTATCTCATCCAAACAATAAAAACATACACACTCCCAAAGTTACACTGACTTCAATTCATTTTCTCATCATTATTCTCACATACATTCCTTCTGTACTTACTATTACAATTCTCCAGTTTTCAATAACCTATGTGGCGAAGTTGGCAAGCTGTTTTCCATGCGTTCTGGATATCGTAGGTTCGAATCCGATACACAAATAAATTCTTTCCTTAGATCACTAGGATTATTGCTGGCGGATCTACGAAGCTTGTGCATTGTGCAACGCTCGCGGTGGGTGGTTTATCAATTCTGTGATGGAGAAGTGGATTCTCAACAGATGGGATTAGTATTCATCCTAGCCACTTTCAGCTATGATTGTGCTATGTGGTCAGTTATCATGTCCACCAAGTCAGATTAGATGTCATTCATTTGATTATTACATTGCGTATCATCGCTCACATGTTGATCTCACTTCTTTTCTGATTGCATTAGCTATGTGGTCAGTTATCATGCCCGACTCACAGTCCAAGTTTAGATAGATAGCTCACACTTTTCAGTCTATGATTGCATTAGCTATGTGGTCAGTTATCATGTCCAACTCACAGTCCAAGGTTAGATAGCTCACACTTCTCATTCTATGATTGTATTAGCTATGTGGTCAGTTATCATGTCCGACTCACAGTCCAAGTTTAGATAGATAGCTCACACTTTTCAGTCTATGATTGTATTAGCTATGTGGTCAGTTATCATGTCCGACTCACAGTCCAAGTTAGATAGTTTCACAGCTTTCATATAAGTAGGGACAGTGGCGGCTTGTCATCAGTTTTGTTGGTGGGGCCAGAAAAATTGTTCGGAAAAATCATGGTTTTGGGTTGTTATATTTTAATTTATAAAATAATAAATACATATTATCATTTATTTTTGATGGGGCTCGGCCTCACAGGCCCTTAATGACGAGCCGCCACTGAGTAAGGAGTATATATTAAAGCTTCAAACTTATAGTCTTTCATGTTAGGTATACTGTCCTGGACCTGTAGGAGTAAGCGATGATAAGGGAGGGGGAAGATTTGCTTGGAAAACCTTTATAGTATGTGTGCTGGGTATGGGCAAGTGAGACATTCTACAGTTTATGGCGTGCTGGTTGGGTACGCAACTAGTGATGACGTCTTTCTTTCCTCCAATCATGTCTTGTCTCACAGCGTTAGGGTAAGACGAGATTTCTAGAACGAGCCCTTGTGTGCGCTTCATAAATAGTGTCTTTCGTTGCCTATTTTATCTCTGAGATCCACTTGCGTGGTCCATTTTGCTTTGTATCCATTGTATCATTGACATTGATCCATTGTATCCATTGTATCCATTGTATCCATTGTATCCATTGTTTTGGAGTAACATTGCTCTTTGAGGTGCACTGTCTGTTGGAAATATGCTTATGTGGCCGAACCATTTAATTTGTTGTTTCTTTAGGAAGTTCAGTACTGATGTTGTACCCACTTGTTTTCCAATGTTCTCATTTTAAAACTGGTCTCTTCTTGTTAATTCCAGCATTCTGTGTAGACACCTCATCTCTCTCGTGAGTAGTTTTCTTATATAATTTGTGTCAACGTCCTGGTTTGGCACTCATAGCATAATGTGAGGAGAAATATTGGGTTGAACAATGCCCTTTTTGATGACGTAACTATACTTTTGACATAATTTAGAAGGAATCTTCACGAAAGAATGACGTGGCTATTGTGAGGCAGAATAAGAGATATACATAACCAGCATGTTACAGTTCATCACTTCAGTTCACTACAGTTATCACTACGTTCACCCATACGCTTTCGACATCAGTTTAGCGAAAACGTGCACTTATGGTTCTGCGTAAACTGATCTGATGTCGATACAATTAAACAATTACAATACACAGAACGTTGTGTATTGTAGCCTCCAATAAACTTCACTAATCATGGACAACTCTGAGAAGAAATGATCAAACAATCACAAAGTAGACAGTGCAGTAGGAAACAACTGGTTTTAAGAAAGAAATGACTTCCTATAGTAGTGGTAGACGATCTATGACCAACAGGACAAAACCAGCACGTCAAACAATTTCTACTACTTTCTTACATTTATATATACTTCAGCTTTTGGCTTGAAGAAAATTAATTTAAGAAAACCCCATATACACACACGCATAAAATCCAACTTTAGTACTCTTTATGACAAGGTTGACAAATGTCGGAAACATTATCGTAAAAACAAAATATGACTCGACTTTAACACAATAATACACTGCTTTCCCGCTTTCAAATTTTTGTTAAAAGGAGTTAGAAATGTACCTACATATAAGTACTTTCCGTTTCTGAAGATTTTTTTAACTTCAGTAAAGGGGTTGGTAAGATACATTCGTTTTCGTCAATATACATCCAAAAGCCGATATATCGGTTTTGCAACATCATGAACATTACTCTGAACCGATATATCGGCTCTGCAGTCCCGTTGGGTTAAAATTAATGTAAACTAAGCATTTAGCAATGAGTTGTTCAATAGTACTCTTGAAAATATTTGTAAATTCTCTAATCGTAAAGTAAATAGCATGTTGGGTGGAAACCAGCTGAGACAGTGTTGTTCGAATTTTTTTATAAATAGAAACTGTGGAGACAGTGGTATTTTCTGTTATCAGTTATATGAGGACTATCATCATAGCACTTGGACATGTCCATAGGTGCTCCAATCTCCCCTAAGCAAATCCAGCAGCGTCCAGACACGACAGTTCGATGTTGATTAATCAATCTCTTTGCATATTTAGTATGTTTTTTCGGGCTGCACCAATATTGACATCCATCTCTCTCAATCTGGTCAGTGAGTGGGATTCACAGCCCTGAAACTCCTCTGTTCGGAAGGACTCTCTCAATGCGTGAAGAATGTAACTTTGATCCATGGCAGCTCGCTTTGATATTGTAGCTAAGCCAGCCAATCTATCAGCTCGTTCATTACCTCTAACTCCTTCGTGCCCAGGGACAAAAATGAAGGTGATTTCTCTGATCATTGTCTGTAGCCAGTATCACCCATTGCGTCCACATTGCTGATTCGACTTACGAATCATGCTCTGGTCACTGAGTTGACACGAGCAGTGTGGCCAACCATTTCACCGCCTCTATAACCGCCCGAACCTTCATTGTCAAACTACTTGTGGTTCAGAGAGCCACGGGTCTACTATTTCACAACAGACAAGCCTCAGAGATAACAAAGAAAGTAATGTTACTTTGTCGATGCTGACTGTAAATGATACGGAAGTGGTTGAGTGGTGATGGTAGGAGATAATTAAATAGACATTGAACAAGTATATGGATTAGAAAAAACAAATTAAAACACAAGATTCCAATCATAAACTATTTCTTACGGCGTCCTGTTAGTTACCGACAAGATTTCTTAATGAACACAACAGCAGTCTCTCAAGAAGAGCTTACTAAGAGTGCATTTCATAAACATCGGTAGTTAACACAGAATAATCAGTTAGATTGATCGAACATGCTTGCAAAATCACTTGAAAAGTTGTGTAATTGTAATGCAATGAACAGAATCATGCCATGAGTCACTGAGTATAACACGAAGTAATTGTGAGATCCAACTTTACGAACCATGCTCATGGAGTCACTGAGTATGAAAACACGAGAGTAATTGTGAGATGTCAACTTGACGAATCATGCTCATGGAGTCACTGAGTATGAAAACACGAGAGTAGTTGTGAGATGCCAACTTGACGAATCATGCTCATGGAGTCACTGAGTATGAAAACACGAGAGTAATTGTGAGATGTCAACCATTTCACCGCCTCTGTAACCTCCCGAACCTCCATTGTCAAACTACTTGGGTTTTGCGTAGGCCTCACTGGCCTCTCTTACTATTTTCTACAACAGACAAGCCTCAGAGATAACAAAGAAAGTAATGTTACTTTGTCGATGCGACTGGTAAATGATACGGGGAAGTGGTTGTAGTGGTGGATGGTAGGTAGATAATTAAATAGACATTGAACAAGTATTATGGATTAACGGAAAAAAAAACAAATTACCAAACACAAGATTCCAATCATAAACCCTTATTTCTTACGGCGTCCTTGTCTAGCCTTACCGACAAGATTTTCTTAATGAACACAACCAGCTAGCTCTCCAAGAAAAGAGCTTTACTAAAGAGTGCATTTCATAAACAGTGCCGGCTGTTGAACACAGAATAATCAGTTAGGATTAGATCGAACAGTGTTTGCACAAATGCACTTGATAAGCTTGTTGTACTTGTATATTCGAAATGAAACAGAATCATACATACACACAAGTATACACATATAACATACTTGCATACATCATTCATAGGTAGCTGAAGTTGATTGTAAGAACATAGTAGCTGAAGTTGATTGTAAGAACACAGGTAGCTTGAAATTGATTGTAAGAAGAGAATAAAGAGTTTAGGTACATACGAATGGTGTTGAAAATTGCTATCATTTGTTACAAGTTACGCAATGTCACAAGTTACGCAATGGCAATGTCAGACAATGTCAGAATTATAGATGATCTCCATCGATAATCATCTACTAAATCAAGTAAAAGATTTCACATACCTGGGGAGCATTTTTTCAGCAAATGGAAGAATAACTAATGAAATTCAACACAGATGCAACAAAGCAAATCAAATGATAGGCAAATGGCGCCAATTTTAAGATGCAAACACGTCACCATGAACACAAAAGAGCAATGTTCAACACAATCTTTCTCCCACATTATGTTACCAGTGCCAAACCTGGACGCTGACAACAAACGATAGAAGAAAACTAGTCACAACAGAGATGAAGTGTCTACGCAGAATGCTGGGTGTAACAAGAAGAGACCGGTTGAGAAATGAAGACATCAGGAAAAAAGTGGGTACAACATCAGTACTAGACTTCATCAAGAAACAACAAATTAAATGGTTCGGTCACGTAAGCAGATTACCATCAGACAGTGCACCTCAAAGAGCAATGCTGCTCCGATACAATGGGTACAAAGCAAAAGGCCGGCCACGCAAAAGATGGACCTCAGAGATAACAGAGGCGACGAAAGAGACTATCTACGAAGCGCATACTAGGCCCGTTTTAGAAATCTCTTCCTGACCTGACGCTGTGAGGCATACAGTATTCGAGGATCCTTCGCAGTATCTCCAACAGCGTCCAGCGACTGACCGTACCAGTTCGATTTTGATTGATGAGACTACACATATACCTGTTATGCTGTTCTTTTCGTGCTACTCCAATCTTCAGATCTTGCAATCTAGTAGTTGACGTGGATTGGTTTAAATGAAAATCTTCTTTGCGGCCACACTCTATGATGGAATTCAAAATATCAGCTCTATCCATTGGCTGGTCGTCTGATGTGGTGGCAGAGCCAGCCAGCCTGTCTGTTCTCTCATTGCCAACGACACCCATGTGCCCCGAAACGAAGATAAGTGTAATTCTGCAAATTGTTGACGCATGTAGTGATTCAGTCCATTGTCTGTGCACTGAACCAGCTTCTACCTTCCGGATCTAACTCCATAATGAATCATAATGAGTCACTCAGAATGCACACAGGAGTGTAGTTTTGTGACTTCAGCCAACGTAAAGCATTAGTCACCGCCAGTACCTCCATTGTCATGCTGCTTGTTGTCGTACGAAATGCACCACTGGCCTCATGGATCATTCTGCGACATGAGCTTGCAGAGAAGGTCCATGTGGATTTTTCGTGACGAACTACCGATCCATCCGTGTAAAAAAGTGTTGAAGGCAACGGTATCCTCCTCTCTTCGATCGTTCTAGGCCTGTTTTAATCATTCTCTTTGTGATATATAAACAGCCAAACATCAGAACGTAATGTACGTGCACCAAACCTTCAGCACCTATTTCAGCTCAGTTGCTTATCCTTCGGTTGGGTGTTCGATTTCAGCCAGCTATTGTGTGCGGGTTCGCTTCTTCCGCTAGCTTTTGACTGTCCCCAGCCCGACCCACAAGGCAGTGGGCTGCTATTTTTTCAGGGCAGCGACCCTTAGACGGCCTGCCCTCCCGGGCTTATGAGCGCCATCTTCCCAGCAAACCGGTCTTTTTAATGAACACCTTGGTTTGCCGCCCGTTCAGATTTGTTTACGGTTTGCTCCGCATTTTTGATTGTCCCCAATCAATCTACACCATTTTTCACCATAATCGATTTTTGTGAGCCATCATTCCAGCTGAACAGTGTCTGCAGCACGGTCAACACACGACTTTTCCCGCTTTAACCGATTTCCTCCACTGGTGCTGAGCAGCTGTGCAATGGGTGATCCTTTTTAGCACTTATTTTGAGGTACGCACGTGCTCTAACTATCTTGAGTCTATACTCCATGGTTGGGAAATCCAGGAGAAACCTCATCGCCACGCAGGGTGTATCCCGTGTGCAACCGAGAATGATACGCATTGATTCATTCTGTAGTCTTTCAGTTGGCGTTTTGCTAACAGAATTGATGACTTTCCTGGAAAGATGAACTGAGGAGTATTCATTTATTCCGTATCACGATAACCCTAGGTTCATCTTGATAATATATTACACATTGTAATTAAGTGGGAGATCCGCCCAGAACAAGGGTTGTCTTTCTTTTTTAAAGTTAACAGAAAAAAACTAATAAACATATTGTCATACAATTTGGCCGCATGTTGCAAAAGATAAACAACGTTTAGTGTATGCACTGTAATTATTGATTTTAAAATTAATTAATTGTCTTGAAAATATATTATCCACCTTCCCCCACATCATGCAGTGGATTTCTCTAACATAAGAAGTACAAAGAATGCCAAACTAGCATATGATGTATATATACCCCATAATTATAGCGTGAACCTCCCAAAAATTGGCGAACCCAATTGGTTTAGTAGATATGGTTCTTGCAATATAAGTGCAATATAAGTCTTCCACATCAAAATAAATTACAATTTAGAACAGAAATATCTCTGCTTTTACACAGTTTATAAAAAAAAGTGGAGGTGCACGCTATAGCATATTGAAAATATGGAAAGAGTTGTCCAGGATAGAGCGAGTTGAAGAAATTGCTTGCAGATCCTATGTAAAGTGCAACGGTACGAGAAGAATATAAGGGGAAGAAATCCACAATATTTTTTATTAAAACTGTAATTTCATTTTCTCGTGATAATTCTCAAAAATATTTCTGATAATTACTTGGTAATCTTCAGATGTATGGGCTTTTGTTTTTTTTAAATACATTTACAAATATTGATAATATTTAGGCAGCATTTTCACAGTGGACGGATTACTCGATAGAGAAATAGTGACAAGAGGTCAAAAAGCAAATGCAGTGATCTGGCACCATTACTAGAGCTGGCACCATTACTACAACACCCAAAGATTAAGATGGAAGTGAAAAGACAGATGATAAAAAGTATTTTCCTACCAACATTTTGTTACCAGTGCCAAACTTGGTCTCTTACAGCAATACATCACAGAAAGCTCACCACGTGTGAAATGAAATGAAATGCTTGAGGAAGGCAGTGGGAGTCACCAGGAAAGACAGACTACGAAATGAGGACATCAGAAGCAGAGTGGCATAACTTCATGCACCGAATATATCGAAAGACAACAAATGCAGTGGTTTGGACATTTAATGAAAATGAAATACAACCAACCACCAATAACAGCATACAATAAAAAGAGATCGGGTACTAGAGCTAAGGAAGACCAAGAAAAAGATGGATAGACAATATCAAGACCACACTACATAAACACAGATACAACACAACAAGGGCGATTCATCTGGCCCTAGATCTCAAATTAAAGCTCCCATCCCTACGCTTAACGGCCAGAGTGGACAGCCAACTACATCTTCCACCTGGGAATAGACAATAGACAAATATTGATTTTTAGTAGACCATTTGTTGTATTTTCTTTATCATAAATTTCATTACAAATATGTTATTGTTTGGTATTTAAATATTCTACAAAACTATTGTTACTTCTACTATTATACTATTGTTACTTCTACTATTATACTATTGTTACTTCTACTATTATACTATTGTTACTTCTATTATTATACTATCTAGTTATGACAGCCTTCTTGTCTGCATGGGCAGTACAGAAGACACTTCAACTTTCACAGAAAGTAATGGTTATATCCTTCTGAGTTGCCTCTAGGTAATTGTTTGAATCTGTGATCATCAAAGAGTTTGCTGATGTATTATTTCATTCCATTATTCTATCCTTACATATACAAATCTCTTATTTCTTTGATATCAAAGTATTAATTAACAGAATGATTCTTCTGAAATAAATGACAAGTTGGTGTATGATTGTGTTGTTTTCTTGCATACTTTTAATATCTTGTCAAATTTGATTTTGAAAGTAGAGCGTGGGTGTTCTTTGAAGTAGTGGGTGATAACAAATAGTTGAAAACAATATTTAAATACCTGTCCCCCACATTCTGTAAGTAAATCGGGACATATCTTTTACAGGACGTAGTCATCAGCCACTGTAAACGAGCCGTTGATTTTCTAGGCACCACTTATACGTTCAGCAGTTTGACTTTGCTTTCTGAACAGTGAGGTCTATTATTAACTTTCGTAATAATCCCAAGGAAAAAGAATTTGCTTCCACACTTGCCCGCCGCAGAGTTTAAACCAGCTGCGTTTGGGTTGTGATCGAGCTCACTACTGCTTAAGCTACAGACGCAGACTGAGAATACTAGCCGATTTTTTTCCCCCCGATCCAGAAGCACTTGAGCTTTTCAGCTCCTCGGCTCAGTGCCATGGACATCGTAACCCATCGGTTCGGTGCCACGACCACCGTAAATCTGGGGAATCTGTGACTTTTTCTGCCATCCCACAGAATTGAACCCGCACACACAGAGGGATAGTCACCGTAGTCCAACGCGCTATGAACACGCTGGGCAGACGGGCTATACTAGCCGATAAAGATATGCTCCTCAATCAACATCGAACTGGTACGCTTAGTCGCTGTTGGAGATATTGCGAAGGAGATTGGATTATATATGAACGAACATGTCCGGAGTGAAATGAACAGTGGCGGCTCGTGGTAAGATTTTTTGGTGGGGCCAGTCACAAATTTTCAGAAAAATCATGGTTTTTTTTTAGTATTTACTATTAGTTGCCTATTCCGGGAAGTTATTCTCCCTTTCGATTATTGGTGGGCGGGCCCCACTGCCCTCAATGACGAGCCGCCCCTGGAAATGAAGATATACCAACTGGAAACTGAAACATTGGGCAAACATGAGACAGATATAAATAGATTCAACAAACATGAATTATAAGTAGATTTAGACTCTCATAAGATAAGGATAAAACATATACTAAGGATACTACATACGCTAAGGATGCTACATACGTTAAGGATGTTACATACGCTAGGATGTTACATACGCTAAGGATGTTACATACGCTAAGGATGTTACATACGACTAAGGATGCTGTCACATACGCTAAGGATGTTACATACGCTAAGGATGTTACATACGCTAAGGATGTTACATACGCTAGGATGCTACATACGCTAAGGATGTTACATACGCTAGGATGCTACATACGCTAAGGATGTTACATACGCTAAGGATGTTACATACGCTAAGGATGCTACATACGCTAAGAATGCTACATACGCTAAGAATGCTACATACACTAAG
The DNA here is from genome assembly GCA_020796225.1 of Arion vulgaris. Taxonomy (NCBI): domain Eukaryota; kingdom Metazoa; phylum Mollusca; class Gastropoda; order Stylommatophora; family Arionidae; genus Arion; species Arion vulgaris. The sequence goes on along the minus strand of CM036764.1, from coordinate 45,006,785 downwards.
AATGCTACATGAGCTAAGAATGCTACATGAGCTAAGAATGCTACATGACTAAGAATGCACATACGCTAAGAATGCTACATGAGCTAAGAATGCTACATGAGCTAAGAATGCTACATGAGCTAAGAATGCTACATACGCTAAGAATGCTACATAACTAAGAATGCTACATACGCTAAGAATGCTACATAAGCTAAGAGATGCTACAACGCTAAGAATGCTACATAAGCTAAGAATGCTACATGAGCTAAGAATGCACATGAGCTAAGAATGCTACATACATAAAGAATCACATACGCTAAAATGCTACATACACTAAGATGCTACATGAGCTAAAATGCTACATGAGCTAAGAATTACATACATAAAAAGCTACATACACTAAGAATGCTACATGACTAAAATGCTACATACGTAGAATGCTACATGAGCTAAGAATGCTACATAACTAAAGATGCTACATACACTAAAGATGCTATGATCTAAATTCTACATACATAAAATGCTACATACACTAAGAATGCTACATGAGCTAAGAATGCTACATACTGCTAAGCAATGCTACATGAGCTAAGCATCTACATGAGCTAAGAATGCTACATACCTAAGAATGCTACATAAGCTATAATAATGCTACATAAGCTAAGAATGCTACATACATAAGAATGCTACATGAGCTAAGAATGCTACATAGCTAAGAATGCTACATACATAAGAATGCTACATAGCTAAAATGCTACATACACTAAGAATGCTACATGAGCTAAGAATGCTACATACACTAGAATGCTACATGGTAAAATGCTACATACGCTAAAGAATCTACATGAGCTAAGATGCTAGATACACAAGAATGCACATAAGCTAAGAAAATGCTACATAGAAGAATGCTACATGAGCTAAGAATGCTACATACACTAAGAATGCTACATACACTAAGAATGCTACATGAGCTAAGAATGCTACATACGCTAAGAATGCTACATAAGCTAAGAATGCTACATACGCTAAGAATGCTACATGAGCTAAGAATGCTACATACGCTAAGAATGCTACATACACTAAGAATGCTACATACGCTAAGAATGCTACATGAGCTAAGAATGCTACATACGCTAAGAATGCTACATACGCTAAGAATGCTACATACGCTAAGAATGCTACATGAGCTAAGAATGCTACATGAGCTAAGAATGCTACATACGCTAAGGATGCTACATAAGCTAAGGATGCTACATGAGCTAAGAATGCAACATACACTAAGAATGCTACATACGCTAAGAATGCTACATGAGCTAAGAATGCTACATGAGCTTAGAATGCTACATACGCTAAGAATGCTACATACACTAAGAATGCTACATACGCTAAGAATGCTACATGAGCTAAGAATGCTACATGAGCTAAGAATGCTACATGAGCTAAGAATGCTACATGAGCTAAGAATGCTACATACACTAAGAATGCTACATGAGCTAAGAATGCTACATACACTAAGAATGCTACATACGCTAAGGATGCTACATACACTAAGAATGCTACATAAGCTAAGAATGCTACATACGCTAAGGATGATACATACACTAAGGATGCTACAGACGCTGAGGATGCTACAAACGCTAAGGATGCTACAGACGCTGAGGATGCTACATACATTTGAGCATACAATATCACTACATTGAGATGACATGCCATGTGATTACCTCACAAATAATATTATGATACAATAACATAAAAATAATAAACACAACAGATAGAAAAGTACCACCAATGATTTAATGAGGAAAACATGTATTTTAATGGCTCAATATTCATTTAAGAATATTTATATTTAAGAAAAACACAATCATCAGGTCAATAAGTGCTGGACAGTTTTGCATATAACTATAACTTCTACATAACAGTTTTGCATATAACTATAACTTCTACATAACAGTTTTGTATATAGCTATAACTTCTACAGAACAGTTTTGCATATAGCTATAACTTCTACATAAGTTTTGCATATAGCTATAACTTCTACAGAACAATTTTGCATATAGCTATAACTTCTACATAACAATTTTGCATATAGCTATAACCTCTACAGAACAATTTTGCATATAGCTATAACCTCTACATAATTTTTGCATATAGCTATAACTTCTACATAAGTTTTGCATATAGCTATAACTTCCATGAGGTTACCGGGGCCCAAATTTGGGGGATAAATAATAGAATCAATATTGAATATAATAGAATAAGAATAAAACGCTGCTGTAAAATGCAGGTGAGCAGGCTGATATTCTGAATTCCCTAAGGGAGAAAGGACATGTAAATGATTGAAGTAATAATGGTAAATCTACAACTCTAACCAGACTGCAAGAATACCAAGCCAAATGTGGAGTAGCTAGACAAGAGCACTATACTGGTAGTTAAAGAATAATAGTAAACAAAGAACCAGTGGCGGTAGTTGCCTCACGCTGCGAGACATACTGAGGAGAGATCGGAGCACTTATGGACTAATAGGTTCGATGTGCAGGGATCATGATCTAACGACTAAACTAAACTAAACCTCAAAGTATAGTTGCTGATCAGTGTATATGAATTACTGTTAGAAGCTTGCAATCAAATATGGGGTTGAAAGAACATATTTTAGTGTCTTCTCCTTCACTGACTAAGTCTAGTTTCTCCTTCACTGACTAAGTCTAGTTTCTCCTTCACTGACTAAGTCTAGTTTCTCCTTCACTGACTAAGTCTAGTTTCTCCTTCACTGACTAAGTCTAGTTTCTTCTTCACTGACTAAGTCTAGTTTCTTCTTCACTGACTAAGTCTAGTTTCTCCTTCACTGACTAAGTCTAGTTTCTCCTTCACTGACTAAGTCTAGTTTCTCCTTCACTGACTAAGTCTAGTTTCTCCTTCACTGACTAAGTCTAGTTTCTCCTTCACTGACTAAGTCTAGTTTCTCCTTCACTGACTGTCTAGTTTCTCCTTCACTGATTAAGTCTAGTTTCTCAAATAATACTGAACAATGACATGCACAATAATGATTTATGTGAACAATATTTTTGTGTGTGTTGAACAACATAGTTTCTGTGTGTGTTGAACAACATAGTTTCTTTGTGTGTTGAACAACAATATTTCTGTGTGTGCTGAACAACAAAGGTTCTGTGTGTAGCGAACAACAAAGTTTCTGTTTTCTGATTATAAACTGACATATGTACAAGATATTAGTCTCTGGTCAATGAAAAAACTACACCACTAAATAGATGGTATAATAAATACAATAAAAACATACAATTCATGAACAAACTGAAGTTACAATAAAATCATAACAACTCTTTAACTATAAGCAATAAGAAAATATCTCAGATATACTGTAGTTTATTTCTCCAGAAAAGGATATAATTAGTATTTATTCTAACAATAAATGTAGCAACAATTAATAACACATTTTCAAGTGTGAAATCTTATCTCGTAAATGTCAATACAACAGTAAGGGGGTATCTGTGGCTAAGTGGTTAAGCCCTTTGCTTTGTGAGTCGAAGGTCGTGGGTTCAAGTCCAGACCCGCCATTCTGTTCACGAGTGCAGTTTTTCCAGAAACCCTAGGATTGTTGCTGAGCTACGTAGTTCGTGCTTTGTGTAATACCTCGCAGGTGATGTGCCATTTCTGCGGAGAGGACTGAGCCTATGGGGTAAAACCGTGCAATGAAGTCAATCATTCGCTTTAAACCTTTTTAAAACAACAGTATATCAAGCAGATCAGTCAAAACATATCAGTCATTCGAGCCTAAGAAACAACAGTATATCAAGCTTACGAGCATGACTAGCTCAGAAACCGATCATCAGTTAAACATGCAATGCCTAAAATGTCAATACAACAGTATATCAAGCGACCGAGCATGCACTAGCACGGAAACCGATCATCAGTTAAAAATACGATGCCTAACGGTAAAAAACAGAGAAGGACAAAAGAAAGAAGAAATATTATATCATAAATGTCAATAAAACATCATCAAGTAATACTGTCCCAAATATATAAATATATAAGTATAGTAAGTATTCTAGAAATATATCAATGAAATATCAACTTTTTTTCTTGCATATATGATCAAGAGTAAATCTAATTATAAATGCCAGGAATAGAACAACTGAAATAGTTTTCCGTATGAGCAAATGTCACAGATGTATAATCTTCATTAATAAAACAGAAAACAAAAGAAATCTTTCAAATATATATATAGGGTCATACATATCTGATGTATCATATTATATATCACATGAGAAATATCTGATGTATCATATTATATATCACATAAGAAATGAACAAACAATATAAAATGTACACTCAGTTACTGTTGTGTACCACAAGAAAATGTTCTAAGTTTCATCCATGCTCCTCCAGGGCAGACATTTTCAATGCCATGAGAGAAACAGGGCAAAGTAAATGATGTTGAAGATTAAATCCGTATCTATAGCCAGAGTGAAGGAGATGAAACTGAAACTGCAAGGTGCCAGACATGAGAACACTTTGTTAACTCTTTCCACGCTTTAAGCCGCACACTGCGCCACGGCGGAAGTCCGTTGTACGATATTAGCCGCACACTACACCATAGGGTTGCTTCCCTTATAAGAAGTCTTTCTAGTTCTACCTCTACAGTTTTACTTATTCTACTTTTCAACCTTGTTATTCTATTAGGTTGTTCAGTTTTCTTCAATTTAGTTTATAATATACTTATATAATAATATGTTTATTTATTTCGAGTAGTTGGGAGCGTTCTTTATTTAAAAAAATGTTTTTACCTCCCTTGAATTAACTGCTGATTATTTGAGGAAATAACTCGGCGTGGAAAGAGTTAAGAACAGAAGATATTGTATTAAGCATCATAGAACAGGTGTGATAAATTATGTTACCCTGATGAGAATGTTCGGAGGAATCAGAGCAGTTATGGACCCGCATGTAAAGACTGTGATGACGATCACCACTATTCAATAATGCAGAAACTAAGAAATTGATCATAACAATGAAATTGCTATAAAACCATTAGTGTATTCTACAAGCTATATATATATATACCTTCTTAACATATATAGTTTGATAATGCCTTAGTACAAACAATGCGTTAACTCTTGTGTCCTAGAAAATTTTGGGGGTGGTCACGCTCTGCCAGAACACATTTCTAGCAAAATTTTTCAAAGTGGAGTGATCTTGGAAATATGCCTATAACTTTAGTTCTATGTAAGCTAGATTTATACTGTTGGTATTAAAATATGCAGAATTAAATTCTGAACAATATGATAATAAATAGTTATATTTGTAAATTAGTATTTATTTAGTAAATTATTGTTGCATTTCATGTTATTGAAAAAAATCAAATAAAAATGCCATCATTGTTGGTGAAATCATAAACATGAAACACTGTGTGTGTTTAATTGAACTTTGGAACAAATCCATGGCTTGTTCGGCACTTTAACAACATGGAGGACAAAACAACATCTTGTCACTAAACTTTTCACATGAAAGTTCACTTTTTTCACAATAGGAAAAATATATTTGTGAATAAAACTATTTCTAAATAATCGAAAATAAATTCTGCCATGCCGTATAGTATATAAATGAAATGGGAGTTATCTGCCCGTTGAATTCTGTAAACAAAAACAGTGCCGGATGTATAGTAGCTGAACAGTGAAACAAAATGTGCATGGACCCAAATTAGACGTTGGCAGCATGTTTTGGCATAATGAGAGAACTGTTTTCTACGTTGGGAGCGTCGACTGGATGCAATAAGTTAAGTCTAGGTTTTTTTACTTTATAAAACTAACTCATTTCATGTTGTGATATTTTGCATATAGAAACTAACACAGTAACAGTAAGTGAATCATTTGATTAACATCTTGCTAGAATAAGTCCATCTACGATGGTGAAACAATATCATCTACAAGTTAATATCACATTTCAAATATATTATCTTCAACATAAAACATTTCTGAACATCTACAATATCTACAAAACAATAGAATATATTGCTCATAAATCAACATATAGCCTTTTCCATCTTTACAGACAGTCAATTGGCAAGTGTTTCATTGTGACAACTTCTGAGTTTTCCCTTGTCTCTCTTGTTTTTCAGCTCATCCCTAAGTCTCTCTTCAAAAGATTCTGCACCTTTGCGCAATGTTGTTTTCCATATATCTCAATCATCAGCCAGTTGTTCCCATTTGCTGGGACAGATAGAAATGTTATTCACTGAGGCCTTGCATAAATCATTGAGAAAGAAATAAATCAATAACAAGGTGATAATACTTATAGAACTTCTACAAAATGTCATCTATGAGACAATATCATCTATGAGACAATATCATCTATGAGACAATATCATCTATGAGACAATATCATCTATAAGATATCACCTATAAGACAATATCATCTATGAGACAATATCATCTATAAGACAATATCATCTATGAGACAATATCATCTATGAGACAATATCATCTATGAGACAATATCATCTATAAGACAATATCATCTATGAGACAATATCATCTATAAGACAATATCATCTATGAGACAATATCATCTATGAGACAATATCATCTATAAGACAATATCATCTATGAGACAATATCATCTATAAGACATCACCTATAAGACAATATCATCTATAAGACAATATCATCTATGAGACAATATCATCTATAAGACATCACCTATAAGACAATATCATCTATAAGACAATATCATCTATATGACAATATCACCTATAAGACAATATCATCTATAAGACAATATCATCTATAAGACAACATCATCTATAAGACAATATCATCTACAAGACAATATCATCTACAAGACAATATCATCTATAAGATATCATCTATAAGACAATATCATCTATAAGACAACATCATCTATAAGACAATATCATCTATAAGACAATATCATCTATAAGACAATATCATTTCTACAAAATATCAGAGACATGTTATACCACTGCTTAAGCAAACAGAAACTATGAAACATTCATGTAAAAAAAAAAAACCAGTTACAAGTCATTGTTGTTCCTCTCATGGCACAACACAATTCTTGTAATTTATCACTTCACTTTGTATGCACCAAAAACTAGCTCTAAACATACACACTTATGTGCACAAAAATTCAGTCACATTGATATTACATCACATCCAAAATGCTGCATAAGATCCAAAATGCTACATCACATCTAAAATGCTACATCACATCCAAAATGTTACATCACATCCAAAATGCTACATCACAACCAAAATGCTACATAACATCAAAAATGCTACATCACATCCAAAATGCTACATCACAACAAAAATGCTACATCACATCCAAAATGCTACATCACAACAAAAATGCTACATAACATCAAAAGGGCTACATCACATCCAAAATGCTACATAACATCAAAAGGGCTACACCAAATCCAATATGCTACATCACATCCAAAATACTACATCACATCCAAAATGCTATATCACATCCAAAATGATACATCCAGACTGGTAATTTCACATGCACAACACCAGCACCAGATATACCACTTATTCTTCTTCTTTTTTTGTCATCACACTGTTACCGAGTTGTTGCCCAGTGTCCTGGTTTTATGTTTTTGTCTTGTGCTGCTCTAGTGGCTTGGGTGATAGTTATTTTTGCTTTTTGACAAGATTCTGCTATGCCATCTTTTTTGTGACCTTCCTCTTGCCTTCTTCCCTGATGTTCTGTTGTAGAAAACTGTATACAGTGGAGTTTTGTTGCATTCTTATTAAGTGGCTGAAGCACTTCATTCTTTGTTTCTCAATGTAATTCAAGCAAGGTTCTGTCACCACTTTCTTTGATGACTGTCAATGTTGGTGACTGTCTTTTTGGGTGTTGCTGATTGAAGACATACCAACTCACATGCAAAACTTCAGTATCCGACATACCACTTGACATGCCCACTCCCCTCCCACATAAAAGCCTAGTTTTAGACCTTGTCACTTCATATACAGGAAATTCAACTCTGGACTTATCAATTAATATTATTTATTCATTTCAAGTGCTGTGCCGGATGGCGTAGGTGATCATATCTCTCCACATCTGTCCATCTCTGGTACAATCCATTAACTCCGTCACTGAACCATTGCCGTTCTTGGTGTTACCTTGACCGAAACAGTGACGTTTCAAGACATGATCAACTTTCTAGGGAGGATACACAACGGTAGTTTCCCATTCGTTTTCGTTGTTTCAAACCTGTCCAAATGGTTACACATGTACTATCCTATCACTTTCAGGTCAGCAAACACAAATTCCATCTGAAAACATTTGAAAAAAGACCCCGTTTATGACCGGCCTAAAAACACCTCCATCTTGCTGCCCCATCTTGAATGGGAATCTCATATTGCTCATATTATACCCACACAAAATACAACCGATTCAAACGAGCTCACTATTATAAATCATACAAATCAAAAGCTAATTGCCAGATTGTATTCCAATAAATCTGACAGCAAATATTATGCAATCGAGATGGAAGAAACTGTAAGCATGTCACAGTATGACATACCTTAGTTGAATACACAAAATTAAAGCAAAAATCACAATCGTTCTGGTAAAGCATTATAAAAATATATTTCATGACAGATTATATAATATATGTATATATTTGATGTTACATAAACCCTTTACTTCGTAACTTGTGTTTACCCTGACATATTAATATTGTAATGTTTACTGAATTAGCCAGTATACTGGTTTTGTGTCATCTTAAACAAATGTTGTTAGCCTGTATATCTGCTCAGAAGAGCAAAAGGGTTAACTCATAAAAATATATACATTAATACAGACTTTAGCTGCCATGTACACATTTATAATAGATATCATTAACAAATTATACACACTAATGATAAAATATAGCAAAACTAAATCATATATTATTTGTTTTATTTCTTGTTTTTATAATTAGAACAGAAAGTAACTTAACTGATTCACTACCTGGTTTTTTTCACCTCTGGACCGAACTATTATTTTAGCTTAAAAAATATTGCACATACTTTAGCTAAACTAAAATATTGTTTCTAAATATTATTTAAAGTTTAACTTATTATATATCAAATTAAAGATAAATGAATGTACTTTCATAAAATATTTATTGTATCCAAAAATATAATGTGTTGACTATGCAGGAAAAATATTAGCATGTATTAAACAAACTAATTTAAATTATGAGACAAAAATCCAACTTAGCAAGGGACGTGATGGACAAAATATGTTGAAAAAATCAGTGTAACTGCTGACATTATATATGTAATCCATTTATGAATACACAAACATTAAGAAAATAGTGAAAGAGTGTATGGTTTATTAACTGTTCACAAAGTAGCATCATGAACATTCATAAAATAAACTAGTTTTTTACAGTCACATGGTATCCTAAAATGAATGATACACTCCGTTTCAATTCTACTTCTAGCATAAACCACAATGCTATGTATTCATTATCATTTACACATCACTTCTAAGTAGTTTCCGGTTAATATAAATTTGTACTAGGAAAAAAATAATAAAACTCAACAAAATAGTCATCATCTTTTGAGTGACGCATGGTCAAGGCAGATAAGAAATATTTACACTCCAGTATTCTATGGTACGGAATTAGTTAACCCTTTCCCTGTATTATTTTGACCTCTGGACGCATTTATTTTGCGATTCAAATTTAACATTCAATGTCAATTAGTTTAATCCTTTATAACTCTTGTACTGTTTCTCTAAAGTATGACATATTATATATTAAATTGTTGCTAATTGGATGTGGAACACATTAATATAATAATATTTTACATCAGGTGATATACGTTTGAGAGAATTAGGTTATTGTAGCATGACTATTTTGAAAAAAACGAAAAATCATTAAAAATATTTTTACTCTCCGGTTTGTATTACATCTTAATATTTATAGATGTTTCCAGAAATAGTATTTAAATGAAGATAAACCATGTTGGAACATATTCTATAAGTTTCATCTAACTAGGTGCAGTAGTTTTTATAATATTCACTTTTAGTGCGGACACGTCAATAAATGGAATGTGGAACGCTCATTCTTTAGATGCAATTATTACATTAGACTTACAACTATCGATACTGCTTTTCATAAACAATCAAATGTCATTATTACCGTCAATTAAATATTCTTCATTACTATCACAAGTTATAATTTGATCTAACAGTACTCAAGATTACATTGTAAACATCGTCGGAAACATTAACATTTAAAAAAATAAGTCTCGACTTGAATGCAATAATACACTGCTTTTCCTCTTTCAAATCATTGTTAAATGGAGATAGTAATGTACCTACGTATATGTACTTTCCGTTTTGAAGATTTTTAACTTCAGTAAAGGGGTTCTGAAGATACATTCGTTTTCGTGAACAGACATCCAAAAGCCGATATATCGGTTCTGCGACATCATGAACATTACTCTGAACCGATATATCGGCTTTGCAGTCCCGTTGAGTTAAAGCATTGGATTTACTTTTAAATTAACACAGGATTTTTAAAAACATTGTTTGATTTAAGCAAAAGGTTTGTGGTTTATGTAACAAAAGAAATTCGGGGATGAATATTCCATGAAAGTGTAGATTTTATCTGAGGTTAAAGGAATGATCTATGAAGGACCGTATATCATACTGCTACTAATGTTGACATATTCATTGTTTGAAATTGTGAAAAGTCTTTGGTCTAGAAGTATAGACCAGCGTATTTCACATACCCCCTCCCTACACAATACTCGACCGGAGTGAGGTATGGGCTGTTCGATGTATACTCACTTATATTTGTATAAAATGAAAGACTGTAATATATTTGTTGAAATTTTGAACATGATCAAATGATTTCTCTCCATGAGAACAGACATTTGTTACACAGTATCTAGAAATTTCATTGATACTTTCTGTTTAAATGTATCCATATTTTCTATAGTTCAGAGTGATCTGATTAACAAATTCATCCAACAACTAATTGTTTATGCAACTTTGTCCAGTCTGGAAACTGTTAATGCAACCTTGTGACACCTAAATTAGACAATAGAAAACATAAAGATAACTCTCAATCTCAAGAAACACTATACATATCACTACTATGCTTTCAGTATAGAATGTAGTATCTTATATATTGTATCACTCTACATATCACTACTATGCTTTCAGTACATAATGTACAGGGTGTTCAAGATAATTGCAGCCGCATTGACAATTCGAAACTTGCCAGGTACACATTGAGTTGTGTTTATTTACTATTTAAACCGGTTCTGACTAGCTCGTCCTCACGTCCACATTTGTTCATCGCCCCTTCCCACTACAATTACACACCGTCACACAACCTTGACCTATACTACGTCATAACTGAACCTTCTCATTTCCATACATATATGCCAGATTAGCTCCATTCACGGGCTGCTTTTAAGTTGAACACCCTGTAGTATTTCATATATTGTAACACTATACACATTGTGCATAATTTGCAATATATTAGTCATTAGTGATTAGCATTGATCATCACCAACATCACACCACTCTGGATGACAGGTCTATAAACGCTCCAATCTTCTCCCCAACATCCTCATTAGTGTAGCGTACAACCAAACGTCATGTTTACTGAACAGTGTTCATGTCCGGCAGTTCTCAGCTTCACTTCCATCTACTTCACTCTTGCTAGGGATGTGGATTCAAGCATATGCTCAGAATCATTTGTCTTTCTCATGACATTTAAGATGTCTGTACTGTCCATTGTCTGTCCTTATCAGAACACAGCTGCATCAGAACGATGATTTGCTCTACTGTTACTTTGTACGGCTGCATAGCCAGGTGCAAAAATACAAGTTGTGTTAGGAGGCCATTCAGATGTGTTCAAAGTGTCAAACCATTCATGTCTTATCTCTTTCCACGCTTTAAGCCGCACACTTCGCCATGGCGGAAGTCCGTTGCATGCTTTAAGCCGCACACTGCGCCATAGAGTTGCTTTCCTTATAAGAAGTCTTTCTAGTTTTACTTCTTCTGTTTTACTTATAGTACTTTTTAACCTTGTTATTCTGTTAGGTTGTCAGTTTGCTTCAATTTAGTATATAATAATATATATAGTTTATTTATTGATAAGTAGTTGGATCTCATTTTTTTTTTTTTACTTCTTGAATTAACTGCTTAAAATTGAGGAAATAAATGGCGTGGAAGAGTTATGTAACCACCCAGAATTTATTGACTTATGTAACCACCCAGAATTTATTGACTTGGGTAACTATTCAGAATTTATTGACTTAGGTAACTATCCAGAATTTATTGACTTGGGTAACTATCCAGAATTTATTGACTTGGGTAGCTATTCAGAATTTATTGTCTTATGTAACTATCCAGAATTTATTGACTTATGTAACCACCCAGAATTTATTGACTTGGGTAACTATTCAGAATTTATTGACTTATGTAACTATCCAGAATTTATTGACTTGGGTAACTATTCAGAATTTATTGACTTGGGTAACTATTCAGAATTTATTGACTTGGGTAACTATCCAGAATTTATTGACTTGGGTAACTATTCAGAATTTATTTACTTGGGTAACTATTCAGAATTTATTGACTTGGTAACTATTCAGAATTTATTGACTTGGTAACTATTAGAATTTATTGCGTGATTCTGTACAGAAAACAAAATAGCTTAAAAGTGCACATCCTGACAAGGACAATAGCTGACTGTAAGTGCATCAAAATTAGTGCTATAGGCAAACAAAAGTGTCCACAAATATCTTTGTTACTAGTCAAGTAAAACTTCAGTAAGAAAACACTATAGAATCAATTCTGATAACACATGAAGTAAACAAGCAGGACAGCTTAGATGTACCTGTAGCTTATATGTACCTGTAGCTTATATGTACCTGTAGCTTATATGTACCTGTAGCTTATATGTACCTGTAGCTTATATGTACCTGTAGCTTATATGTACCTGTAGCTTATATGTACCTGTAGCTTATATGTACCTGTAGCTTATATGTACCTGTAGCTTATATGTTATGTGCGGAAACCTACAAATCTGATCTGGTAAAGGGGATCAGATCAGATCTGGAGAAAACCGAGGGAGGCTGCAGTAATACGTAATAAATTGTCATTTCAGAACAGAAACACATATGTATGGTATCACATAAGCAAGCAAAAATGAATAATAAAATAATAAAACTAACAAAAATCTAATGTATCGACTATAAGTCTTCTTCAGGGAACATACAAACACATACTATATGTTAGTAACTTATATGTTAGTATGTACTAACCGTTCAAGGTTGGGTCACATCTTCAGTTAAGGGTCTTGAGCAAAGCCTATAGATTTCAGTTGAGTACGTAAAGTGACATATACACTGGGATCTTCAATAGTCACTGGGATCTGAGGACATCATAAGATAATGAAATACTACAGGAAATGAACAGAAATAACACAAAGATGAAAGATAAATAAGTTTTTTGATGTTGACAGATAAAAAAGTGAGAAAAATCATTGAAAAGGACACAGGCTAGGTTAAATACTTCGTGTTGTTCGAACCTTCCATATCGACCACTTGTTAAATCACTCTTCGTGATTTGTATGTGATCTGCGCCTAAGATCAATTGTACATTATGCCACTTATGCGACTTCAAGTAGGCCAGAACATCCGATTTATGCAATGTCTTTTATTTACTAGGGTAGCTTCCCTAGGCCCCTACCTAAATCGCTATTTTACAACATACCTTGTAGGTCGCAGTGTTACTATTCTTTGCTCCTTGTAAGCCCGGCACAAACGGCCAGGTTAAATACAGGTTTCAACAAAATCAAATGATTATAGATTTAAAAACATAAAGAGATCATAGCTTGTATAATATACTGGGAATGTATATATATATATATATATATGGCATTTTTAACCTTTATAGGCATTCATTGGATAAGTGTTTTACTGTAACAGCTTCTGAGTTTCAATCAATCAAGTGCCATACCTACCGCGTAGGCGATCATGTCTCTCCACAACTCTCTTTGCTTGGTGCATGTAATCAGTTCTGACATCAATCTTTGGTTGAACCATGTCAGGCCATCCAGCATTTTCTCCCTCTGTCTTCCGCGACCTCTCCTTCCCTGAATTTTACCTGTTGTTCCCAAATATTTGAAGCCTTCTCTTCACATTATATGCCCGAAAAACCTTGATTGTTGGATTCTTATTTTTTTTATAAGGTTTCCTTGTGTCCAGGCCTGATTTAACCCTTTAACTGCAAAAGATGGACCTCAGAGATAACAGAGGCGACGAAAGAGACTATCTACGAAGCGCATACTAGGGCCCGTTTTAGAAATCTCTTCCTGACCTGACGCTGTGAGGCATACAGGATTCGAGAAAGAAAGAAAGAAAGAAACTGCTAATGATGTATATATACGTTTTTCCCATTGACTTCTAAAGACGCATTAACACTTCTGTAATTATCTCTCCTTTTTGGACTAAAGACGTGTTAACACGTTATACATTGCTACTGTCACTGCTATCGGCGTACATTCATGTTTGTGACCTAGAAACAAAGAATAGTTATTTTTAGCTCAGCCTTCAGAAAGTATGTAGCAGCGAAAGGGTTAAAACCTCCTGATTTGTTTTCTTCGCTGTCCATGGAATTTTCAGCACTCTTCTGTAAAACCTGAGTTTGCGTAGATAATATATAGACATTACAGATTGGATAACATAAATGGATATTTGTTTCCATCTGCCCGCTATGAATTCAAGCGCACTCATAAAGGCTTACTTTCCTTATCACCACTGTCCCTCGTCATTCAGGCAAGCATTACCAGAATACTTCATAGGTATTTGTAATTTAAATCCATTCATTTCAATGGAGCTGACCCATTGGAAGATTGCAGGGTGCGCCCAGATTGTCTGTTAGAAGAACTGAATTGCAGCACACTGAGTTAAGCATTGCTGCATTTAAAATTAGTTGTAAATTTACATGACGCATTTTGATCAAATTTTCAGTTTTTAAGGGGGACTCTGGTCTTGAAACTATTTTCTTTGCTTTGGTATTAATGTAGAATTTGTATAACAATTTTGAAGATTATGACTTAGAATAGTAGAAAAAATTAGAAAAAAAAAAGTCAACGCGTTCCATGGAAACAATACAAAATGGCTGCAGCACAAAATTTCAAATTCCTAAGGCTCTGAAGTTAATGAATATAAATGAATTCTGTTTTCACTCTAAGGTGCGCAATTGTAATATCTACAAAATTACTGATCCTTTTTAGGATATATTAAATATTACATTTTTATGAATTTTTGTGTAAACACACCCTCCAAAAACAGCTTTTTTGACCACATTTTGAGGGAATTTTACCAAAAAATTTATAAAAAATTAAATATTTAATATATCCTAAAAATCATGTGTAATATTTTAGATATTACAATTGTGCACCTTAGAGTGAAAACAGAATTCATTTACATTCATTAGATTCAGAGCCTTAGGATTTGAAATTTTGTTTTTAGCGGCCATTTTGTATTGTTTCCATGGCAACACTTTGACATTTTTTTTTACTAATTTTTTCTACTATTCTAAGTCATACTCTTTCAAAATGCTTATACAAATTTTATATTAATATGAAAACAACGAAATAGATTCTTGATTTTCAAGACCCGAATCCCCCCTTAATCGAAAACAAAGATGACTATTTCTACATCGCAGCCGATCGAGAGTTTAGTAAAAATGTGTTAATTTAATTAAATTTATTTCCATGGAATGAAAATAAGAAAGAAGATAATAATTCAGTCATTGCATGTTTTTCCATTCAGTTGTGAATGTGTTCACATTTTTATATTCACAATATAGATAAGACTGCAGTAAAACTATTTGATTGGGGAAACACGTAATCACAAAGTACTGTAGTTTTACAAATTACAAAAACAATGACAAAATACAGCAACGTTTCGACCAACAAGGCCTTTATCAAGCAAACGAACAACAGGAGTGACGAATTTAAAAACAAAACTTATGGCGACTACATACAAACGTTTCTAATGAAAATCTGGGAATAAAACGAATAACGAAATAAATGTAACACAAAAGCACACATAAAAACTAGAAATAGAAAAGAAGAGAAACAATAAAAATAAAAAAATGAAGTGAATATATAACTTGACTATATGCAACATATGCACATATAGATTACAAGGCATGAGAAGAGAAAGTACTAAGAAGCATTTTTATACAGTTTGTTTTCATTCCTCTAAATGTTGTCAGTTTTTGCTTGTAGAACAACCAAAATAACCTTACAGGAAGTAAACAAAACATATTCTTTCAAAGCTTTCCCAATCAACTAATACAAACAGTAGTGTTTCTCCATATTTTCCTTTTTCTAGTTTATACATTCTTGCATTTCTGAATTGTTATATCATTGACCCTACCAAACTACATTTAGAATAAATTTGAACTGAGTAGTTCCTCTCAAGCCACAATGCAAAGTTAATTGATATAAAGCTATATATTTTATATGGAACAAATTCAGAAGAAGTGATGAAATCAGAGACATGTCTGGTCAACCACTAGTGAGAACTGTTATAAGAAAGAGAAGATGGAGATGTATTGGGCACACCTCGAGGAGAAATGATCAGCGAATATTAAAGCAGGCATTGAAGTGGGATGCAAAGGGTTCAAGAAAGAGAGGTCGACCTAAAGAGACCCTGAAACGAACTTTGCTGAGAGAGGCAGGAAATATCGGTCTCAGTTCCATGGAGGAGATTGAACGAGTTGCCCAGGATAGAGCAGTATGGAGAAATTACTTGCAGGCCATATGTAACGTATAACGTACGAGAGAATTATTATTATTATATATTATATCATAGAGTTTGGGGTCTTCGATAGCGAAGATGATAAGCATGTAAGATTTTGGGAGCATGTAAAATGCAGGTTTACCTAGACATAAATTAATGATACAGAGTAAATCACATCAGAATGACAATTCCTATAAAATTGGGTATCAGACATTTGGTTGTGACCTTCCAAAAGGTATAAGTCTTTGTGTCAGATAACTATCACACAGCATTTATCAGTGAATTTGATACATGCAGTGTGACTGAAGACTGATTAGATAACATTGACTTAACACACTCAACCCTAAACTGTGTCAGACTCACTTTGAATGGTTTCCTGCTGCCAGGCAGCAATTGTGTTGCGCGCTACTTTCCCTGACCTTGTTTTTGGAAGCTTGGGTACAATGACCACTAGTTTAAAAGCTGCAACTGGCCAACACCATTTCGAACACACTGAATCACACCACACTTGATTTCCTCTTCTGATTTCTTGGAATCTGTGACAAAGTTATCACATGACAGTAATGTCTGGTTAAATTGAATTATTAGCAACTACTTCAGTAAACGTCACAGCAATTAGTGATATTATGGATTAATTATTGAGATACTTGCTGCATAATTGTGAAATAAACTAATATGTGTTAGAAACTGCTATTGAGTATAATAAACTCAAGATAAAAACTACTGAAGATGTATAAAACTCAAGATGAAAATAAAACTCTGGATGTAAAACTGATGTAGTTCAGTTCAATCTGCTATTATTGGGTTATAATAAATTATTCAGTTATCAGTTATATGAGGACTATCGTCACAGCACTGGACTCGTCCATAGGTTCTCTGATCTCCCCTAACAAATGCAGCAGCGTCCAGCGACCCAAAACGCCAGTTCAATGTTGACTAATCAATCTCTTTGCACATTTGGTATGTCGTTCTTTTCGGGATGCACCAATATCGACACCCATCTCTCTCAATTTGGTCACTGAGTGGGATTCACAACCCTGAAAGACTATCTCAATGCATTAAAAACGTCATTTCGGTCCATTGCAGCTCCTCTGATATTGTAGCCGAGCCAGCCAATCTACCAGCTGTACATTACCACTAACTCCTGCATACCCAGGGACAAAAGTGAATTATTATTGAAGTGCAATAAACAAATATTGAGCATAACAAAACAATATTGAGTGTAATAAACTAATCTTTTATCATCCACTGCAAACTCTGCTCAACTCCAAACATATCGACTTTATCTTTTCTTTGGAGGAAAACAAGAGGGTTGAGAGGAAGTTTGTGCAAAATGGGCAAAGCACATTCCCCACATCTGCTGACTATGCTAGACAAGCAAACATTAATAGAGCTTCATTTGAAGGGTGCAGGTTCATTTGAAGGGTGCAGGTTCATTTGAAGGGTGCATGTTCATTTGAAGGATGTCATTTGAGGTGCA
The DNA here is from genome assembly GCA_020796225.1 of Arion vulgaris. NCBI lineage: Eukaryota > Metazoa > Mollusca > Gastropoda > Stylommatophora > Arionidae > Arion > Arion vulgaris. Next base: position 44,988,509 of record CM036764.1, on the reverse strand, counting down.
TGTTCATTGAAGGCATCATTGAAGAGAGTGCATGGTTCATTTGAAGGGTGCAGGTTCATTTGAAGGGTGCAGGTTCATTTGAAGGGTGCAGGTTCATTTGAAGGGTGCAGGTTCATTTGAAGGGTGCAGGTTCATATGAAGGGTGCAGGTTCATTTGAAGGGTGCAGGTTCATTTGAAGGGTGCAGGTTCATTTGAAGGGTGCAGGTTCATTTGAAGGGTGCAGGTTCATTTGAAGGTGCAGGTTCATTTGAAGGTGCAGGTTCATTTGAAGGCAGTTCATAAGGATGTCATTTGAAGGGTGCAGGTTCATTTGAAGGGTGCAGGTTCATTTGAAGGGTGCAGGTTCATATGAAGGGTGCATGTTCATATGAAGGGTGCAGGTTCATTTGAAGGGTGCAGGTTCATTTGAAGGGTGCAGGTTCATTTGAAGGGTGCAGGTTCATATGAAGGGTGCATGTTCATTTGAAGGGTGCAGGTTCATTTGAAGGGTGCAGGTTCATTTGAAGGGTGCAGGTTCATTTGAAGGGTGCAGGTTCATTTGAAGGGTGCAGGTTCATTTGAAGGGTGCAGGTTCATATGAAGGGTGCAGGTTCATTTGAAGGGTGCAGGTTCATTTGAAGGGTGCATGTTCATTTGAAGGGTGCAGGTTCATTGAAGGGTGCAGTTCATTTGAAGGGTGCATGTTCATTTGAAGGGTGCATGTTCATTTGAAGGGTGCAGGTTCATTTGAAGGGTGCAGGTTCATATGAAGGGTGCATGTTCATATGAAGGGTGCAGGTTCATTTGAAGGGTGCAGGTTCATTTGAAGGGTGCAGGTTCATATGAAGGGTGCATGTTCATTTGAAGGGTGCAGGTTCATTTGAAGGGTGCAGGTTCATTTGAAGGGTGCAGGTTCATTTGAAGGGTGCATGTTCATTTGAAGGGTGCAGGTTCATTTGAAGGGTGCAGGTTCATTTGAAGGGTGCAGGTTCATTTGAAGGGTGCAGGTTCATTTGAAGGGTGCAGGTTCATTTGAAGGGTGCAGGTTCATTTGAAGGGTGCAGGTTCATTTGAAGGGTGCAGGTTCATTTGAGGTGCAGTTCATTTGAAGTCAGGTTCATTTGAAGGTCCAAAGTTCATTTAGAAAGGGTGAGGTTCATTTGAAAGGGTGCAGGTTCATTTGAAGGTGCAAGATCATTAATGAGTTCATTTGAAGGGTGCAGGTTCATTTGAAGGGTGCAGGTTCATTTGAAGGGTGCAGGTTCATTTGAAGGGTGCAGGTTCATTTGAAGGGTGCAGGTTCATTTGAAGGGTGCAGGTTCATTTGAAGGTGCAGTTCATTTAAGGGTGCATGTTCATTTGAAGGGTGCAGGTTCATTTTAAGGGTGCATGTTCATTTGAAGGGTGCAGGTTCATTTGAAGAAAAATGTATTGATGAGCTTGAATTCAAGACAAGCAAGTATAATCTTGTGCTTATCTTGTGAGGCAAAGTCTTCTTGAGGAACTGAAGAGTGCTTGACTATTCTGGGAGACCATAAAGAAAACAGCCAGAGACCAAGAAAAGTGGTGAACAATTGTTGAGACCCTATGCTCCACAAAGTACAGAGAGGAATAAGTAAGTCAGTAAGTATAATCTGAAAAGATGTCAGTTAGACACTGGCCTCATGACCATCTGCACAGACAAAAAAGGCATATAAACAAATAGCAACGTCAATAGTTGTGGCAATTCCAAATATAGAGGACATTCTCTATGAGTTTTAGGTCACAGATGAGCAGATACTGGACAATTAGACAAATACTGTGGGGGACTGCCTAGAGTAGTTGATAGTAGCTCGGCCCGCTAGCTGTGAGACGCCTCATAGCTCGGGTTCGAACCTACTGTCCGGCATTTGTTCGAGTCCCTGGTCTTACTCAGGACGATAACGTGAGTACCTCTGAAGTCGGAGAAAATCTGCCTGTATGGCGAGGGAATACTATTACGAGTACATTGAGCCGGCTGCCAGTGTAAAGTAATTTACAATGTGCACGCTGCTGCCATTGTAAGAAATTGGAAAAACAGATTTTCACGCAAAAATCAGTTTCAGAGATGAAACTTCGTCTGAGTTGAAAGCGGACAAAAAAAAAAAAAAAAGACAAATACTTTAGTCATACTCTGTGTGTGTGTTGAAAACAGTGCAAGAGACGTATAACAGAGATATACTAACCATGCCTGATAACACATAATCCCAATGGTACACTGCAAGAGACGTATAACAGAGATATACTAACCATGCCTGATAACACATAGTCCCAATGGTACACTGCAAGAGACGTATAACAGAGATATACTAACCATGCCTGATAACACATAGTCCCAATGGTACAGTGCAAGAGATGTATAACAGAGATATACTAACCATGCCTGATAACACATAGTCCCAATGGTACAGTACAAGAGATGTATAACAGAGATATACTAACCATGCCTGATAACACATAGTCTCAATGGTACAGTACAAGAGATGTATAACAGAGATATACTAACCATGCCTGATAACACATAGTCCCAATGGTACACTTCCCTTGAGCTTGTCTGGAACTCCAATCACTGCAGCCTCCACTACTTCAGGATATTCTAAGATTGCCTAAAACCAGCAAACAACAGCCTCATTCAATTATTCTAAAACCAGCAAACAACAGCCTCATTCAATTGTTCTAAAACCAGCAAACAACAGCTCATTCAATTTTCTAACCAGCAAACAACAGCTATTCAATTGTTCTAAAACCAGCAAACAACAGCCTCATTCAATTGTTCTAAAACCAGCAAACAACAGCCTCATTCAATTGTTCTAAAACCAGCAAACAACAGCCTCATTCAATTGTTCTAAAACCAGCAAACAACAGCCTCATTCAATTTTCTAAACAGCAAACAACGCCTCATTCAATTATTTAAAACAGACTCAAGTCAAGTAATCTGAGAGATAATTGACAAGAACAGCATCAGTAAGGTAGTCTAGAGATAACTGCAAACAACAGCCTCAGGTCAAGGTAGTCTATAGAGATAACTAGCAAAACAACAGCCTCAGTCAGGTAAGTCTAGTAGGATAACTAGCAAACAACAGCCTCAGTCAGGTAGTCTAAGAGATAACTAGCAAACAACAGCCTCAGTCAGGTAGTCTAAGAGATAACTAGCAAACAACAGGCTCAGTCAAGTAGTCTAAGAGATAACTAGCAAACAACAGCCTCAGTCAGGTAGTCTAAGAGATAACTAGCAAACAACAGCCTCAGTCAGGTAGTCTAAGAGATAACTAGCAAACAACAGGCTCAGTCAAGTAGTCTAAGAGATAACTAGCAAACAACAGCCTCAGTCAGGTAGTCTAAGAGATAACTAGCAAACAACAGCCTCAGTCAGGTACTCTATGAGATAACTAGCAAACAACAGCCTCAGTCAGGTAGTCTAAGAGATAACCAGCAAACAAAGCCTCAGTCAAGTAGTCCACTTCACAATATTGTATCATAAATACAAACTACTTGATCACATTTCATACAAATGTAACAAAAACAAAAATGTCCATCTCTACTATTTTATTACAGTCCTACACCAGTGGTTTCTAACAGAGGTCAAATGTTCCCATTCCAAGGTGGCCTATCCCCAGAGGTCCCAATTCCCAGGTGGTCAGAGCTAGCACTTGGGATAGCAGTGGTAGGGCACAAATGTCCACATCCCCAGGTTTCAAACTTTAAAAACACCCCAAAAGCTTTTTTATGACCTAATTTTAGAGTAAGTAAAGTAAAGGAAGCCTTTCATACCTAGTGGTATATAGGGCAATACAGTGTTAGGCCTGTATTCTCAGTGACCATCGACACACGATGGGTGATGTGGTCAGCATCACACCGGCCGCCTTTACTTTCACAGAGCATGTCTGGTACCCAGTTGAGGCTGGGTCGACCTGAGAGCCGTCGCGGTAGGGACAAATTCCACGGTGGGAGTTGAACCCAGACCACCAGCCTTGAGAAGCGAGTTCACTAACAACTACGCTACCGCGGCTCTCAATTTTAGAGTGTGTTTACCCAAAAATGTATTCAAAATGTAATATTTAATATATCCTAAAAGCTTGTGTAATATTTTAGATATTACAATTGCTCACATTAGAGTGAAAACAGAATTGATTTATATTCATTAGATTCAGATCCTTAGGAATTTGAAATTTTATGTTTGGCTGCCATTTTGTATTGTTTCCATGGCAACGCGTTGATTTAGTTTTGTAAACTAAACTTTTCTACTCTTCTAAGTCATAATCTCTCAAAATTGTTATACTAATTCTACATTAATATGAAAACAACAAAAAAAATTTCCATACCAGTCTCCCTTTACGAAGATATTCAAACTGTGTTGGGGAAGGTTACCAGGGGTCAGTACAGAGATAAAATTAACTTGGAGGATGGAGCCTACTAGCTAAATAATGTTGAGAATAACTGGTCTATAACTCTCCTGTCATTATTTCATTAAATGTTTGCTTTCCTTACCTCTTCAATAGTACCACATGACAGTCTGTGTCCAGCTACATTAATTACATCATCACTGCGGGACAGCACAGAAATGTAACCCTTGTCATCTCGAACGCCACAGTCCATGGTATCGTAATAACCCTTGGGAAAAAAAATACACCATCTCAGCTGCAAAAATATGATTGTTCACTATGCCATGTAACTGTTACATAACATTTACTTTGAACATTCTACAGATTTCATTAAGTGATAATCATGTTCAATAATTTTTGGTCTTGGTGTGAACACTTCACATTATGAAACCATCTCATCATCATCACCAAATAGCGTGTCCTGAGCAGAACTTTGCCACCCCAACAATCCTCCAGAATTTCTCTCTCTCATAGGCCAGATGTCCTGCCTCTGCAGCCGTCATGTTCAAACCATCAGTTACATCCTGAATCCATCTTCTCCGTGGTTTCCTCTTCTTCTCTTTGCCAGTATGTCTTCTTCCATGATGGTCTTCTCCAGCCCCTCATATCTTTGTCCAAAATATCTCAATTTCTCTCTATCTTATTTGTTGCATCAGCAGTTTTCTTTGATTTTGAGTTGTTTCTGGATAGATCTATTTGTTCTCTTCTCTGTCCTTGATATACGAAGGACTCTTCTGTAACACTTATATTCAAAAGTACATATATGTTTTTCCACTGCTTTATTAAATGTCCATGCTTCACACCCATACGTCATTTAACCATCTAATTGTCATTTATCTTTATGTAAGAATATATATGAGTACTTTCGTGTATTTTCTTGACCTACACATATTTGAATGAGGTCAAGACACAGAGAAAGCTTGTCATCAATATAAGAAAGAGGCAGTCATCATTTTTTGGGTATGTGATGAAAAGGGGAGGTTTAGAATACATTGTGACAACTGGTAAAATCGAGGGAGACGAGACAGAGGAAGACAGAGAGAGAAAATTTTGGATAGCTTAACTTCATGGCACGGTAGAACGTCAACATCTTAGTTGATAGCAAACACCAAAGACAGGGATTTGTGGAGATCCATGATAGCCTACTCCAGTCGGTAGGGCACCTGATGATGATAACACATATCACAAATCTTTTAACTGTTCAATATTAGGCTACTAATTAAGAACTGCCATGATACTTTGTTCCATGGCACATGGGTGTCAATGGCGTTAAGAGAGCGGACAGGCTGGCTGACTCTGCCACCATATCAGGGGTCAGTCAATGGATAGAGCTGACATTCTGAATGCCCTCATAGAGTGTGGCTGCAAGGAGGACTTTCATCTAATCCATTCCACATCAACAGCTAGATTGCAAGAGCTTGGACTAAAGATTGGAGTGGTCATTAAAGAGCAGCACAACAGACGTATGAGTAGGTTCATCAATCAATATCAAACTAATATGGTTAGACGCTGACCTGTTGGAGATATTGCGAAGGAGGTCGGAGCACCTATGGACATGTCCAGATTACAATGAAGATATTTAAAACTGAAACTAAACTTTAGTTGTTGATCATTGTTACTGTTTGTATTTAGCTGTACTGTATAAATGATGAGGACATTTAAATATTTCGGACACATCAAACGAAATGAGTGCCTAGAGAAGATAATTTTGGAGGGAATGGTGCCTGGAATAGCAATAGCAATCAAGAAGTTAAACACAATGAAGAACATGTGGCAAAGCACCTGCAAAATACTAAAATTAAAAATATTGAGAACATGCATTTTCCCAGTGGCTACTTATGGTTGTGAATCATGGACTATTAGACAGAAATTAAGAACAAAACTCCAGTCCTTCAAACTAAATGCTACAGAAAGATCCTACGAATACCATGGACAGAAAAAGAAAGAACACTGATGTCCTGAAAGAACTAAATGTTAAAGAGAATTGGCTGATAAACAACATACTATACAGAAAATTACATACTTTGGTCACATCAAGCGGCACGATGGCCTGGAAAGAACAATACTAGAGGGCAGGGTCCCAAGACGCAGAGGTAGACCAAGAAGAAGATGGCTACAAGATATTAAAGAAACCATGAACATGACCATCGACGAAGTGGGTGAACTGGCAAGAGACAGAGTGAATTTCAGATGTGCTGCAAAGTGAGCAACGTCCTATAAAGGATACGCACCTTGATGATGATGATGGTGCCTGGAAGAAGAATGAGAGGAAGACCTAAAAGACAATGGATGCAAGATGTCATTGACGATCTGAGAATACCTGCTGCTGATGCCGGTCAACTTGCACAGAACAGAGTTTTTCAGGACTGCTGTCACGGGAGTCAAGTTCCGGAAGGGACAAGCTACTTGATGCTGATGACATATAAATGATGATAATGCATCTCTCCAGTATAACATAAATACAGGATCATAATATTGAATATGTCTTGCTTGTTCTATTATTGTCATGAAGACAAAACAAGCACATGGTGACAGAAAACAACTCACAGGCAAAGTACTGAAGTAAACCTCTTCAAACCGTTTGTCCCCTTTATATAAAGTTGACATAAACCCTGGTGGAAGTGGCTGCCTGCAAGAGACAAAATGATACAAGTCAGATCACAGTAGAAACTATTCATACAACAAATTCTAAACAACATTTGGAGATATCATGAATACAAAAAACAGTAACCAAACTGAGGAAATTTTTTTTTTGCGGTCCAGAAGCATTTTCGGCTCGGTGCCATGAACATCAGAACCCTTCGGTTCAGTGCGACAAACACCGTAAAACACTGGGCAGACGGGCAACTGATGATATATAAGAGCTGCAAACTTTGACTACCTTTGAATAGATTTTTAGTGCATAAGAAAAACATAAAAGAAAATATCTAGACTGTCATCATTCCTACAACCTGACTATTGGTAATTCACAGAATATTTTGAGAATTCAGTGCTATCCATGTAAGTCTGCTTGTCACCCTCCCACACATACACACACCAAAAGTCATAGGCCTCAACAGATGATACCAAATAATAGCAACAAAAATAATGTACTGAAAAAAATCAAAATGTAATATTTATCTCAACACTTTCTTAATTTAACAAATGAGTGTATCAAACTGAACAACAGACTCCAACACACAACAAAGACATTGTCACCTTACTTGACAAATATCTGTCCTAGCTCGCCTGCCTTTGTTGACTGCCCATCAGGCTTCAAGACTTGTACTGACAACAGACAAATGTCAATGATGAGTTATTAGAATATATAATGTGATATATATATATATATGTTTTGTCAGGGTTTTTCAATGAATGAGAACTTTACCACATTCTTCCTTCTTCTTCTTTTGTTGTCACATTATTGCCAGGTTGTTGCCCAGTGTAGTAGTTTTCTGTTTTTAATAATAATAATAATTCCTCTCTCACGTATAATGCTACATAGGGCCTGCAAGTAATTTCTCCATACGGCTCTATCCTGAGCAACTCGCTCAATCTCCTTCTTGGAACTGAGACCGATATTTCCTGTCTCTCTCAGCAAAGTTCGCTTCAGGGTCTCCTTAGGTCGACCTCTCTTTCTTGAACCCTTTGCATCCCACTTCAATGCCTGCTTTGCTATTCGCTGATCATTTCTCCTCAAGGTGTGCCCAACATATCTCCATCTTCTCTTCTTATAACAGTTGTCACTAGTGGTTGACCAGACATGTCCCTGATTTCATCACTTCTCCTGAATTCGTTCCATTTTATATTCATTATTTTTCGCAGACATCTATTTTCAAATGCATTCAACTCCAGAATATACCATTACAGCCACAAGAAACATGATTCAGCGCAGAATATACTACATGACGCAAGACCTATTGTCTCCTGAGACAAAGAGGCCAATGAAAAAGGAATGTTATAGAAACACATTAATAAAACATGCTAATGCACTTTTGAAGAGAACAAATCCTGTTCACTCCACCATTTTGCTGCAATGACTACATGACATGGAAATAAAACTACAAAGAAATGTGTGTGTACAGGAGATAACTAGTGGTAGGGAATGATCATGATGAACACTATATTGGTTACAAAATCTCATGATCCCTCATTTCCCTAGTTGTAGGACTACTCCTTCCTGAATTTTAGTTAGAATTTGTAGGAAATCTATAAATAGCTATTTCTATACAAGACAAAATGATGATACAAAAGATAATCTATAAATAGCTATTTCTATACAAGACAAAATGATGATACAAAACATAATCTATAAATAGCTATTTCTATACAAGACAAAATGATGATACAAAACATAATCTATAAATAGCTATTTCTATACAAGATAAAATGATGATACAAAAGATAATCTATAAATAGCTATTTCTATACAAGACAAAATGATGATACAAAACAAAATCTATAAATAGCTATTTCTATACAAGACAAAATGATGATACAAAAGATAATCTATAAATAGCTATTTCTATACAAGACAAAATGATGATACAAAACATAATCTATAAATAGCTATTTCTATACTAGACAAAATCATGATACAAAACATAATCTATAAAAATGTATTGTCCTAAGTATGTGGTTTATTTTAAGACATGTATCTGTTCTGTCAGTGAATAATAAACTTGCAAAATTGAATCACTATCTTACAGCTTCAAACATGAACTGATTTTATATAGTAGTATGGGTTCTGTGTTCAATTACTTCTTCTTCTTCTTCTTTTGTCGTCCAACTGCTACCGGGTTGTTGCCCAGTGTCGTGGTTTTCTGTTTTTGTCTTGCGCTGTTCTGGTGGCTTGTGTGATTGTTATCTTTGCTCTTTCACAGGCTGCTGCCACCATCTAACCATCTTTTCCGTGGTCTTCCTCTTGCCTTCTTTCCGATGTTCTGTTGTAGAAGACTCTGTATACTGTGGAGTTTGGATGCATTCTTATTAAGTGGCTAAACCACTTCATTCTTTGTTTATCTATATAATTCAAGCACGGTTTTGTGCTCAATTACTGACAACAAATAATAGATAAGGAGATTCATTGCAGTACTGGCTTCATTCTCTTATTGGGGAATGGACAAAAAGAAAATCTGGTTATCCTTTCAAACAAAAAAAGTAACTTGTTTTCTATCATGAGGTATATTGGGTATAGATGAATTATGTGTAAATTTGTTTATGTTTAGATGAATTGTGTAAGTTTGTTTATGTGTAGATGAATTTTTGAAATTGTTAAATTATGTAAATTGTTTATGTGTAGATGAATTATGTAAATTTGTTTATTGTAGATGAATTATGGTAAGTTTGTTTATGTGTAGATGAATATGTAAATTTGTTAAATTATGTTAAATTTGTTTATGTGTAGATGAATTATGTAAATTTGTTTATGGTAGATGAATTATGTAAGTTTGTTTATGGTAGATGAATTATGTAAATTTGTTAAATTATGTGTAAATTTGTTTATGTGTAGATGAATTATGTGTAAATTTGTTTATGTGTAGATGAATTATGTGTAAATTTGTTTAGATGAATTATGTGTAAATTTGTTTATGTGTAAATGAATTATGTGTAAATTTGTTTATGTGTAAAAGAATTATGTGTAAATTTGTTTATGTGTAAATGAATTATGTGTAAATTTGTTTATGTGTAAATGAATTATATGTAAATTTGTTAAATTATGTGTAAATTTGTTTATGTGTAGATGAATTATGTGTAAATTTGTTTATGTGTAGATGAATTATGTGTAAATTTGTTTAGATGAATTATGTGTAAATTTGTTTATGTGTAAAAGAATTATGTGTAAATTTGTTTATGTGTAAATGAATTATGTGTAAATTTGTTTATGTGTAGATTAATTATTTGTAAATTTGTTTATGTGTAGATGAATTATGTGTAAATTTGTTTATGTGTAAAAGAATTATGTGTAAATTTGTTTATGTGTAAAAGAATTATGTGTAAATTTGTTTATGTGTAGATGAATTATGTGTAAATTTGTTTATGTGTAAATGAATTATGTGTAAATTTGTTTATGTGTAAATGAAAACTGATGTGGACTGAACGTGAAAATATGAATACTAAAGTTAAAAACAAGGATAAAAATAGACAGAAGGACAATATTTACCATTCCATCCAGGAACAGGTTTTCCTGTTGTGCCAGGAACTGGGTATAGATCCATGTTCAAGCTTCTACATGTTGCTGTGATAGCCCACCCTGTCTCTGAGAAATATAGATCAGACAACCTCTCAGTAACTTCAGAGTGTCACTACTGTTATCTGAATTATTTTCTATCTCAAAATGCCAGACAACATTCAGAGTACATAGCTATTCCTGACTCAACAGACACCATTCAGAATATATATATATATATATGTCCATAGCTATTCCTGACTCAACAGACACCAGAGTACATAGTTCATAAGTATGGTTCCAACTTCACTGCAACGGGTCACCCCATAATTGCCCCGTTCCTGTGCCAATGAATATCACACGAAATGCTAACACCTGTGAAAAGTTTCCTGTGTGAACTAATTCCAGAATGAAACAGCCCGATCACGCCACAAAAGCAACATGCACCGCATAAAATGCATATGGCCGTCGCGAATGTAGCAACACAAAACTGTTCATCACTTGAATAGCAATTCTTGTCGAAGGGACATCAATCACGGCAAAATCCAGCTTTCTGCACTCGCAATATAACTGCATACGGCAGATTGAGCTTGTTCGTCATAACCGCTGTCCGCCATTTTCTGAATACACACAACAAACGCACGGTTGACACAGCAAAAGCATTCCATGTAACAGTCATAGCTCACAGCGTTGCTCAAGCACTAACTCAGTAGCTCGCACACGAAACCGGAAAATACCCGACCAAACATGGCGGAAATGCGCTAGCAAAGTCGTGTTCAGAATCAAACAGATCTGACTCTGAATGGCCCTCTCGCATTCCGCCAGAGAACATAGCTATTCCTGACTCAACAGACACCATTGAGAGTCCATAGCTATTCCTGACTCAACAGACTAGACAATCTTTCAGCACCTTCAGTACTTATACTTTTTCTTCTTCATTGACCCTAAAAAATGTCTTTGTTACACTTTATCAGAGTTTACATACAGAAGCTGAGATAGTTGTGCTTTTTGACCTGACGCATCCATAGTCAGAAAGCTATTTTTAAGAGTTTACCTTCCAAGCCGATCCTTGCTTACTTAATAAAACTGTAGTGATGCATAGTCCCCAGTATTTAATTATTCTTCATTTGATAAACACTGTCTACAGAATACATTCCAAAATTTAGTTCTCTTTTTCTTTTACTATAAATAAGAAAACATTGTGACACAAACAACAGTTTCTCATTGTTTACATTGTGACTATCTTGGAGTAATGACCTATCCATCCACTTCTGCCAAGAGAAGATATTCTGCTGTACAGATCTAGCAGTGTATTTAACTATGAATATAGATAACAAGAGAAGAAGATAGAACAATATTGAGTGCTAATGATTATGAATGATATGAATATGTAGTAAAAGAAATGTCATCGGAAAACAACAGCAATAATAGTTATAAAACACCCGCGTGGTTACCAGGGCCCATATTTGGGGTGTAAAGAATAGAACCACTGTTACCTGCCATGCATGTCGTAAGAAGCAACTAAAGAGGTTTGGCTGAAATTGGATATGCATGTCCTAAACGTGTAGAAGTCTATGCGTTTAGGGCCTACCAAACAAATGTGCAACGTATACACGTTCTGGCAAAGATCAAACATGTCACAAAGAGTGATTAAAATTGGTCGTAAAGAACCAACGCAAAGAAGAAGGAGAAGATAGTTGTAATGAATCAAACAAGGAGTTTTCCCTCTCTACTCAATGAATGATATAAATACTCATAATGATGTTATCTGTGTTTAGAAGTTATTGAAACTATCTTGGATTATGTCAATATGGACAATTGAATTGTTACAAAACAAGTGTTAGATGCATTCAAAATTTGTAGTTAATTATAATTTTAGTTTCAATTATTTGTAATCGCTATGAATAAAATTATGTACAGCATCTTCATTATCTAAAAAAAGTTAAGTTAATTGCATATCCTTTACATGACTTTGCGGATCAACCCCAGCTTTCTAACGCTGTTTGTGATTTTTCTAGGCATTATTACGCTCAGTAGTTTGCCATTGCTTTCTGAACGGGTGGTGCCATCATACTTTTGTAAAAATTCATGCAAAACAACTTGCAACCAAACTGTCCTCAGCGTGATTTGAACTCAGAACGTTGGGGTTAATAGACTGAGTCACTATCCCCTAAGCCACAGACGTTACCTTTCATTATCTACATATGTATTATTAATGTAAGCAGACAATGTGGCCATTCCTGAGAGTTTGGAATATAAAACTGTTCCATTTACCACAAAAAATAGCAAATTATAAACAAAATTTGTTAAAGATGTCACAGTAAAGTTACCATAAAAATAAAAGGTTGCCTAAAAAAATGGGATGTTAGTCACACTAATATAGTTAAATAAAATCACCAATCAGAATTTGCTAGGCAAGCAAGAGAAATAAAACAGAGACAACATTGTATAACATGTACCTATTCAAAGAGTTATGGGAGAGTGCACAAACACTGAGATATTATTAGCAACCATAAAACAAACAAACAAATATATGTTGTGAGAGACAGCAAGAGAGAGAGAAAGAGAGAGAGAGAGAGAGAAAGATAACATTGTATAACATGTACCTATTCAAAGAGTTATGGAGACAGCACAAACACTGAGATATTTTTTAATTCGCACTTCTGTTGTTCGCTTGATTGATAAAGGCCTTGTTGGTCGAAACATTGCTGTGTATTGTCATTGTTTTTGTAATTTGTAAAACTACAGTACTTTATTATTACGTGTTTCGCCAGATATTATTAGCAACCACATAACAAACAAACAAATATATGTTGTGAGAGACAGCAAGAAAGAGAGAGACAGCAAAGGGGGAGAGATAGAGACCTACCTGTCTGCCACCAGTGGTCAAGTACAGGTTTCTGTATCAGATCTTGAATCCAGAGCATAGTTTCATGATCACAATGTTCACCGGCCACAAATAAAGTCTCAAATCTAGATTATTAACAAACCCAACAAATTATTCATCAATTTAAAATAACAGCTGAATAAAAAACAGAAACTGTCAACTGTCAAATTTCAACTTCAAATTTTAAATAGGAAAATAATAAAAGCCTACCAATGCTTTTCAAATGTGCAAATAATACTTTAAACAGTATGATTTTAAATAATGACAAAATTGATCTCATATCAAGATGCACACTAAACAAAAATGTTCCAGTCCTAACGAATTCTATATTTGTTAATGAAGATAAAAAGATAAGTTGATATTTAAATGTGATAAAAGATAAAATAGTATTTAAATGTGATAAAAGATAAGACAGTATTTAAATGTAGTAAACAGATAAGATGGTCAGAAACATGGATAGCCTACTCAAGACACGAGAGGAGACTTAACATCTTTCACCTTCGATGTCTCTGCAAGATTATGAACATCAGGTGGTACGACAAGATAACCAACTCTGAAATACTGCAATGTGCAAACCTGTCTTCCATCATGGGCATGCTCAGCAGTAGACGACTAAGATGGTTGGGGTATGTGAGAAGAATGGAAACTTATCACATACCAAAACAAATGTTGTTCTGTGAACTTTCGGAGGGAAGAGGCACCAGGGCAGACCACTGCTCAGATATAAAGATGTCTGCAAAGCCTCAAAGAAAAACTTTTCTATAGGTCCCAGCACATGGGAAAGACTAGCTGATGACAGAGTTGTGTGGAAAGCCAAATTACGAAAAGGTGCAGAGTCTTTTGAGAAGAGACTTATGTATGAGCTGAACGACAAGAGAGAAAAGAGAAAACTCAGAAGTTGTCACAGTAAAACACTTGACAATTGACCGTCTGTAAAGACGAAAAGGCCATATATACGTAATAAAAAGATAAGATGGTATTTAAATGTAATAAAAAGATAAGATGGTATTTAAATGTGATTAAAAGATAAGATGGTATTTAAATGTGATTAAAAGATAAGATGGTATTTAAATGTGATTAAAAGATAAGATAGTATTTAAATGTGATAAAAAGATAATAATCACTGACTTGTCTAGAGGTAAATAAGACTTGGCATACTGTCCATCTGGATCCTAAGAAATAAAGGAAAACAAATCTGAGTTGTAAAGAAACAACACAAGAACAATTGGTTATTGGTTATTGCTTACTAAACTGACGTCATTGCACTCCGGGCAGACCCATAGGTGCTCAGTCTCCCCCAGACATCGAAGAGTATGTATACTGATGGTTCCCGTAGCTCACTGATTAAACACACTCCTCACTCTGCCCTTCAGGCATTCTACTTGTACAATAGGCAACTCCAAACTGCCTAAATCGCTTGATCGATTCAACATCTATTCTATTGTCCTCATCCAACAGACAGTCGCAAGAGGTTGAAGAACATTCCCTTATCCATCTTCAACTCCCCAACAATCGATGCTGTTGATGCAAGCCTGTCCGCTCTCTCATTACAGTAAACACCTGCATGCCAGGAAAGTATATCCATGTAAGCCTCTGGAGGTTAGAAACTTCTATAGATGACATCCACTCATACCAAAACCTGCCCTTCTGGATCTTGTGAAGCATTGGCTGAGAGGCAGATACAACAATGACCCCAGTAACTGAAGTCCCAGAGAGCCAATGGAGGGCAGCAGCAATGGCCTCAACCTCCATCCTCATACTAGAAGTAGTTTTCCTGTATGCCCCACTTCAACCCTATCATGTGCATTAGCCAAGAAACCCCAGCCGGATTTCTCACCACGATGAACTGACCCATCGGTATATACAACAACATCATCATAACTTGCATTATCTTCTATCAGCTGCTTAACTGCGAGACCAGCCTTCATGTTGCCCCAATCTCTACATTCTCTTCCAAGAGTAATGATTGTCTATTGTCTATTCCCAGGTGAAAGATGTTGTTGGTTGTCCACTCTGCCATTAACCTTTGAACCCACCCTCCGATATTACGGTATTATCATTAGTACACGTATACCCGGGTGCCTACATATCGGGATGAGAACCCTCCTCGTTATTTGTCGGTGTTCAGCGATAACTTGTGTAATAGTGTGACGTCAAACACAGGAAATGCTTTCCTTAAAGGTTTATCTAAATGGCAGTTTGCATCGTGTTTTGAAACATCGTGATTTTATATTTTTTTATTAATTTTAAAAAGATAAAACGACACGCTGAAAATTTCCGAAATGGTCACTCGAAAAGGATAACCACAGAGCAAGCTGTTGAACTTCTTTTAAATGATTCTGAAGAAGAATTAGACTTAGAATATGATTATTCTGATAACGAAATCGAAAGTGAGTCGGATGATCATTTAGAAGAAGAATTATTTGAACCGACTGATGTTCAAATATAATAAACATGTCAGTGACTTTCCAAACATGGATTACAAAGACAGACCAGTCAAAAAGTGAAGACACAATTTTGGTGCAAATTTTGTCAAAATTTCCTGTCTAAAGGAAGGATCTATATTTTGGGAAGACTGGCATAGTAAGCAGGAATACTGGGGATGATGGGGTAAGTCGATAAAAAATTATAGGACATTTAATTCTGCCAATCTATCTTGTTGTCAAACAATTCTGATATGTGCTGTTTTTGCTCAGGAGCCCAGGGAGAGGGTTTTAAGGTACAGTTGGCCAGAGTTTAAAGGGTTAAGCGTAGGGATGGGAGCTTTAATTTGCGTTCTAGGGCTAGATGAGTTGCACTTGTTGTGTTGTATCCGTGTTTATGTAGTGTGGTCTTGATATTGTCTATCCATATTTTTGTTGGTCTTCCCTTAGCTCTAGTACCCGATCTCTTTTATTGTATGCTGTTATTGGTGGATGGTTGTATTTCATTCACATTAAATGTCCAAACCAATGCACTTGTTGTCTTTTGATGTATTCGGTGCATGAAGTTATGCCCACTCTGATATCCTCATTTCGTAGTCTGTCTTTTCTGGTGACTCCCACTGCCTTCCTCTAAGAGTAATGATAACGTTAAGATAGTTGGTCATGTTACCATCTGTTTGGATCCATTCTTCCCGCAACCGTGGTCACCTAGCTAATTGTCCTCGCTGCCTGGGCCATCCACAACATGCCACGCTTGATTCTCGTGCCCTTAACATCATTAGTATTCTTGTGCAGTGGATGTCTCTTATCTGCAGTAACCCGCATGAAACACCATTTTGAACAGACGATACAACGTTGCAAAAGGGGTCTTGCGGCTCTCAAAGTTATGGTATTCGCACGCCTGGAGTAGAGACTACTTGTCGTTTTGTTCGATTGACTGGTTATGTCCGTGGTAGATTATGGACTCTGTATTCTTACGATTTCAAGAACACAATGTGAACGACTCGAACGGGTTCAGAATGAAGGTATGCGTATAATCCTGGGCTGCACTAGAGATACCTCCATTGTGACGATGAGATACATGCTTGGCCTTCTGTCACTACGCTCCTGTCCCGCAATCGTCCAAACCAAGGCAAGAACAATTTCAATGGTATGCAATATTTTAAGAAATGTGCTCAATTAACTTTTGTAATGTAAATAATCTTTCTATTACTAAACCTACCCCATATAATGTAATCTGCTTAATGGAAGAAATCTCCTTGCTTATGTTTTTGCTGCTAGTAATATTTCTATTATTAAATCAGCCTCAAACACAGTAGTCTGCTTAACTCATTCCACGCCTTTTGCCGCACACTGTGCCACAATGGAAGTCCATTGAACGCCATTTGCCGCACATCGCGGCATTAGAGTTGCTTTCCCTATAAGAAGTCTTTCTAGTTTTACTTCTTCTTCTTTTGTCGTCACACTGCTACCGGGTTGTTGCCCAGTGTCATGGTTTTCTGTTTTTGTCCTGCGCTGTTCTGGTGGCTTGTGTGATTGTTATCTTTGCTCTTTCACAGGATTCTGTTACGCCATCTAACCATCTTTTCCGTGGTCTTCCTCTTGCCTTTCCCGATATTCTGTTGTAGAAGACTCTGTATACTTTGGAGTTTGGATGCATTCTTATTAAGTGGCCAAACCACTTCATTCTTTGTTTCTCTATGTAATTCAAGCACGGTTTTGTGCCAACTTTCTTTCTTATGCTGATGTTGGTGATTCTGTCTTTCTTGTGTTGTTGGTAACTTTTCGCAGGCAACGCATTTCACATGTAGTTATTTTTTGTGACTGCGCTTTGCTCAATGTCCATGTTTGGCTCTGGTAACACAAAGTAGGTATAAAAAAGCTGTTGATCATCTGTTGCTTAGCTGCCTGTGAAATTTTTGGGTGCCTTAACAATGGGGCTAGCTGGTAGGTTACAGCATTTGCTTTTTGTACTCTAGCCTCTATCTCTATCCAGTTTTCTGTCTTCTGTGAATATGCTTCCTAAGTATTTGAATTCTTTCACTTGGTTTATTTTAGTGCCATTGATATGGATGTCTAGATTATTATGTTTTCTTCCCATATTCATTATTTCTGTTTTAGTGTTGTTGATTTTCATGTCATGTTTTACACAATTTTTGTTCAAGGTGTCAATATGATGTTGTAGATCTTGTTCATTTTGATGTATCAGGCACTGATCATCTGCAAACAGCAGTTCATTGATTTCATCATTATCTGAATTTGACTCTTGAGTTATTTTATCCATATATGCAATAAAGAGTAGTGGTGAGAGGACACAACCTTGTCTAACACCTGATGTAATGGAGTATTTTACTTGTACTACCTTTTAACCTTGTTATTCTAATAGATTGTACAGTTTTCTTCAAATTACTATCTAATAAGATATATATATATATGTTTATTTATTGATGGAGTGGTTATGAATTATTTTTTTTTACGCCTGATTGGTTACCGGGGCCCAACTTTGGGATGTAAAGAACAGAACCACTGTTACCTGCCACGCATGTCGTAAGAGGACTAAGGAGATTTGGTTGAAATCGGATGCATGCGTCCATTATGGAATGCTAACCCGAGTCAAATGCTTGCAGAAAACGGATGCACCAGGCCGTAAGGCGATAAGGTGCAACGACCCTCACAATGAGGAATGGGATAACGGATTCTACGGTTGCCAATCTGTCTCTGATATTTAGCCACGCAGTAAGAATGTCAGACCTACCATCACGAGGGTGGCCAAAACTTACTGTGGGAAGAGGTCGGCACAACAGGGAAGCAGAAATCATAGGAATTATATCCTACAGAACTACTCCCAGTATGCAGACTTGAGAAGAAGAGGTGGCCCACTTACACAACGCCCAAGACAAACTGTATGGCGTGGCTGATAATCTGAGGCAGATGGCTGCCTTTATTAGAGAATCCGAAATCCCAATCTAGTGAGAATGCCGAAGAAGAATAATTTTTTAAAACATTTTTGTTACCTCCCTTGAATTAACTGTTTAAAACTTGAGAAATTAGCTGCGTGTGGAAAGAGTTAATGGAATAAATCTACTTGTGGCCCCCAGCAACATAAGGTTGACTAGCTCAGATGGGAAATTTCTGATTATTGGGGGCTGGTTTTTGTATATGTTTGATAGAACACTGTAAGCTTTTTGCAATTTTACTAGATTCTATGAGTCTGTGGTTATTTATTGATAAAAAATGTTAATAATACTGATATTCATTAGCTTTAAACTTAATTTATAACAAAATATAACCTTGATTTATCATGATGTGCTGTTTTAAAAAAGAATTAATCTATATACAACACTAGAATGTGAGGATCATGCGAGGATGACGCGACAGTTGTGGTCTTGTTTCTTCAAATTTTTACCTGAGCCTTCCGGCCATATGTTATCAGAGGCTATGATCTACTGTAGCTAACATACTCCTTGGAATCCAATTGTGTGGTGAAGTATATTACATGTGAAGTATTTATCTTATATACACACTAATACAACAATGTTTTTTTATAATAAAATGTTTAATGATGGGTTTTCTAACAACTTCTGTGACCTATTTCTTATGTTAAACACTAGAACACTATTTCAGATATCAAAATATGCAACGTTGAAAGCTTTATTTTATACAGTGGCGGATCGTGATCATTTTTGTTGGTGGGGCCAGACAGAAATTTTCAGAAAAATCATGGTTTAAGTTAGGTTATATTTTAATGTATAAAATAATAAATACACGTTACACCTTATTTTTGGTGGGGCCCGCCCCACTGGCCCTTAATGACGAGCCGCCACTGATTTTATACATTCACTATATGAAAATGACTTTAAGATTAATACAGAAAGATTACAACTGGAAGACGACTACAGTCAGCAAGCATTGTATTGAAATTAATGTAGTTATATCAACTCCTTACCTCAGCACGGATAGACCTTAGTGCTGTGGGTGCCACAAACAGTGCCTTGACCTCATGCTGCTGTATAACCCGAAAGAATGCCCCTGGGTCTGGAGTGCCTACAGGCTTTCCCTAGTCAAAAGATCAAGGAGAACGCTGTTTGGTAAAAGAACATTAAAGAAACCCTAAATATTACTTTTGTATGTCATATCTCAATCAATCAAGTGCCATGTCTGCAGGTGTAGGCGATCATGTATCTCTTCAACTCTCTCACTGCTGCAGTTAATCAGTTCTAAAGTTATGCCTGCCAGTGTATGTGATCATGTTTCTCTACTACTCTCTCTCACACTGCTGCAGTTAATCAGTTGTAAATTAGGCAGAGTGACATGTTTCAAAACTTAAGAAACCCTAATTTACTTGTATGCATATTAATCAGTCAAGTTATGTCTGCCCGGTGTAGGATCATGTTCTCTTCAACTCTCTCACTGCTGCAGTTAATCAGTTCTAAAGTTATGCCTGCCAGTGTATGTGATCATGTTTCTCTACTACTCTCTCTCTCACACTGCTGCAGTTAATCAGTTGTAAAGTTATGCCTGCCAGTGTATGTGATCATGTTTCTCTACTACTCTCTCTCTCACACTGCTGCAGTTAATCAGTTCTAAAGTTATGCCTGCCAGTGTATGTGATCATGTTTCTCTACTACTCTCTCTCTCACACTGCTGCAGTTAATCAGTTCTAAAGTTATGCCTGCCAGTGTATGTGATCATGTTTCTCTACTACTCTCTCTCTTTCTCTCACACTGCTGCAGTTAATCAGTTCTAAAGTTATGCCTGCCAGTGTATGTGATCATGTTTCTCTACTACTCTCTCTCTTACTGGCGCAGTTAATAAGTTCTGAAGTCAATCTTTTAATGAACCACAATTTCAGACCATTCCACATCTTTTCCCTTTGCCTTCTAAGATCTATCCTTCCCTGTATTTTACCCATTGTCACTAAATGTTTCAAACCTTCTCTTCGTATTTTATGTTCGAAGAACATTGATTGCCAGATTCTTATTCTTTTGATCAGGTGTCTTAGCGTGCAGGTTTTTTTTTAAAACCTCCTTTGTTTTCTTCACTGTCCATGGGTATGGAAATTTTAGCATTCTTCTGTAAAACCACATCTCTGTGGCTTCCAGTGATTTTATTTATGTTTCTCATTGCCCATGATTTGTTGCCATAAATATATATACCATTTATTTGCTTTTTGGTGGGATGGGCACTTTTTTAATGAAAAAGGGTTTAAAAGCCGAAGGATTGACTTCATTGCACTGGGTTTTATCCCATACGGCTTGATTTCTCTCCGGAGAAGACATACGCCACCTGTTGAGAGTATTGCACAAAGCATGAACTCCGTAGCTCCAGCAACAATCCTAGGGACTCTGGAAAAAACTGCACTCGTAAACAAAATGGTGCGGTCCGGACTAGAACCCACAACCTTCGACTCACAAGGCAAAGAAGCATGGGGCTACTACTACAGTTGATCTTTCTATACAAAATCCTGATGCACTCTAGCAGTTGATATTTCCATCAAAATTTACTCTATCAAATGACTGGAGGAGCACATCAGGTACAGATCCAGCTGGAGACATGCTCTGAAAAAAAAGTATCAGAAATGGTAAGACCAGACTAAAACTGACATAAAGCGTATCAGGAGGAAACAGAAATCAAATTGACCAATCTTACATTGGCTCTCAATACTCTAACAGAATGCCATCATCATCACTGAAAACAGATCGGAATAATTGATACACACAGAAATTCGTTTTTTACATTAAGACAATATAAAACAACTGAATGAAACAGCCAGATACCGGTGGAGAAAGTGCTACGGAAGAGAACTGGCGATGGATAGGACATACATTGTGAAGACCGACCATAAGCATTGCAAGACAGGCACCGTTTTGGAACCAGGAGAGAAAGAGTAGGGGATGCCTAGACAGACCTGGAGAAGAGAGCTGGAGGCTGATATTAAAAGGATAGGTAAAACATGGAAAGAGTTAAAGGGATGGCAGAGAGAGGAAGAGTTGGAAGAAGTTTGCTGAAGACCTGTGCTCCGTTGGGAGTTGAAAGGTGAAGAAGAAGAATGAAACAGTCAGAAATATTCTTTCCTTGACCTCAGAAATGTGAACTCTGATAGCACAGAAGTTACTTTTTTCTTAGACGAGTAATCCAAATTAAAAATGCCAAATTGAAGTAGGATCTTTCTCTAACACAAATGACTCTCACAAAGATCCAGCTTCATGTGACTACCTAAGAATCAGTGGAGAGTAAAGGTAACCAAAGTGATGTTGACCATATCATCCAACATGTGCCATTAGTTAAAGAATAGTAAAGATATTGCAAATGAGAAGCTTTTGAAACGAACAGACCTTGGAGACCATCATTAAGAGACGAAGATGGAGATCGCTTTTCACATGTATGTTGTATGCCAGTGGGGGCATCAGCTAGGACAGCTCTCAGATGGACAGCGGATGGGAAGAGAAGGCCTAGATGTCCAAAGGAAACATGGAGAAGGACGGTGGAGAGAGAGTTGAAGGAGTGTGGCCTGACGTGGGAGACAGTTGGTAGAAAAGCAGCAGAATGGCAACAGTGGAAGTCTCTTGTGGACGCTGTATGTGCCAATCGGGACACGAAGAGAATATAGATAGAATAGATAGATCAATATAGCAACATGGTATGAAAAATGGTTCTAGACTTACTTACCTCATAAATGACAGTTGTGCATCCCCTTAAAAGTGGTGCGTATGTAATGTAGGAGTGACCAACCACCCAGCCAAGGTCTGATGCAGCCCACCACACCTGTTCGGAAAAGAAAAATTACTAATATTCATTAGTTTGAAAAAGTTGAGTATAAATATGAAATGACAATCGTGGCATATCCTTTACAGGACGTAGCCATCAACCACAGTAAAGTAGGCATCACTTATATGTTCAGTAGTTTGTCATTGCTTTCTGAACGGTGAGGTCTTTTTTTACCTTACGTAAAAATCAAATGGAGATGAATTTGCCCACCGTGGGGTTTGAACCAGATACGCTTGGGTTTGTGATCGAGCTACAGACGCTCACAAGTATAAATATATATGTTTAATTTTTTAACACACAAAGAACTTGCATTAACGGACCTCAGAGAGAAGACGAAGGAGTGGGTAGACCAAGGATAACCTGGTGAAGGACAGTGAAGAAGGAGATGCACAGGGAAGGTCAGTGATGGATTTTCCTGAAAAGGATGACCGTTTATGAAGATGAAGAGATTTTGTTGTTGCTCTTACAAGATGTCACAAGGAACTACTTTCTCTGTGTCCAGGAAAAGAAAAGAAATTTCCTTCTGGTTGCACATGTTGAATAGTTCATAGTTTCTAATTTTGTTTGGTCAAAATATTCACATAATTATTCCAAGTCAGATTGTCTAGATGTTTCCATTTCTGTTGTTCTCCAACATTCTCCATAAATTTGATTTTATGTATTTTCAAAATCATGACTTTGTAATATTTTTCATGTCTCAGTATTTTGGTTTACTTCTTCTTCTTCAAACGCTCCATATCGACCACTTGTTAAACCACTCTTTGTGATCTGTATGTGATCTGATCCTAAGAGCGATTGTATGTTGTGCAAGTTATGCACCTACAAGTAGGCCAGCACATCCAATTTCTGCTATGCTTTTTATTTACTAGGTAGCTTCCTAGGTCCTACATCAGTCGCCTCTTAAGACACGCCTTGTAGGTCGCAGTGGTACTATTCTTTGATTCTCTGCGGGTCCCGGAAACCACACGGGTAAATGTACGTATAAATTTTGAAAAACATTCTAGCAGGACAGAGAAAATATTATGGAGACAAAGAGTTCAAGAACTATTTGAATGCCATTCTACTCCAACATTATAAGTAAATATTGAAGGCAAACAGAAGGGAGGAAAACACCTCTAAAAGTGGGCAGGAAACATAATTATAGTGAGATAGTAACAGCAGAAAGTATTACCATGAGCAAAGTATTACCATGAGCTAAGTATCACCATGAGCTAAGTATTACCGTGAGCTAAGTATTACCATGAGCTAAGTATTACCATGAGCTAAGTATTACCATGAGCTAAGAGACAGAAAGTGTTAGAAATACATGATAACTGATCTTGTTACCCCAATACTTACTTCTCCAGGTTTGAGGCCATAGATATTCCACATGGACCAATTCAAAGCTACAGCATGTCCTCCACTGGGTCGGACCACAGCCTGTTGTTGATGAAATGGTGTTAACATGACAAGTTTATGACAATGACACAACTCATTTGTACTTCTGTGTTTAGGTACCATGGTAACCATCAGTATGCATACCTTCAACATCTGTTGTGGGAGACTAAGCACCTATTGGTCTGTCCGGAGCGCAATGACGTCAGTTCAGTAACCAATAACTGTCTTCAGGTCTGTGGTCATGCTAATTATTCAGGTCAGCCCCTTGGGCAAAGTCCACCAGATTTTTCAGGCCTATATGGCAGTTCTATAGATTGAGCCTCAGTTGTACATCCTGTTACCAGATCTGACATCACTCGTCATTGTAAATTACAAAGTCCTAGAGTATGTGTTTCAGTTTTGGGTCGATAAAGGTGACACAGCAGTCTGCAAGGCTGGTTATTAGACAAAACAGGGGTCTGTTGGTGACTTTCAATATGGTGGACTAGATCAAATCTGTCAGACATGTTTCATCAGCAAGTAATTATTTTGGCTTTAGATCTTCTTCTTCTTGTTGTTTACAACCAATTTTAATCACTCTTTGTGACATGTTTGATCTTTGCCAAGAACGTGTATACGTTGCACATTGGTTTGGTAGGCCACTAAACGCATAGACTTCTACATGTTTAGGACATGTGCATCCGATTTCAACCAAACCTCCTTAGTCGCCTCTTACGACATGCGTGGTATGTAACAGTGGTTCTATTCTTTCAATTTCCTTCTGTTACATGTTTCTCTTACACCTTTCCTTTTTTTTGGTTATCAACGGTGTATTATGATAATAATAATAATAATAGCCGTTCATCACAAGCGATGATGACAACAGTCTCAGACGTGTGCTGCTGCACCTCTCTGGTGCATGCAAAGGTGATTGTAGAGTCCAATCCTAGAACACAGACCCCTACGACAGGTGGGGCATACATGATCAAGATCAGACATGTGGGTGTTGTGTGTTCTGTGTTTTCGCGCAGCTCATTTTTTCTGGGCCTCAACGGAACGATGATTCTCAGCTATGGAGGTTCTTCTTGTGTTGTTACAGTTCCATATTTTGCGATCTTGCACCAGGGATTCCCAGCACGTGGTCTCTATATCGAGCATTTTAGAGACACTTTAATAGTGTCTTTAACGCGTTTTTTCTGTCCACCAGCAGAACGCTCTGTCCTCTTCAAGCTCGCCATACATAAAGCTGCTTTGAGATGCATTTATCAGGCATCCAAGCAACGTGACCGGCCCATCTCAATTGGGCCGTCTGCAACAGGGTGTTGATGGCTGGGATCTTTGCTCTTGTGAGGACTTCGCTATCTGGAATTTTGCCCTGCCAGTTTATTTTTAGAATTCTGCGTAGACAGCTTGTGTGAAAGTGGTTTAGTTTTCTTGCATGTCTGCTATACACTGTCCATGTCTCGCTTGCGTACAGCAGTGTGGTTAGCACTATGGCCTGGTAAACTTTCAGCTTTGTGGCTACGCTTATCCCCTTCTGCTCCCACACAGTGACACGTATTATGATAACTCCCTACACTTGACACAATAAACAAAATGTATCAAAGAAGAAAACAATAGCTACTTGCCTTAGACAAAGAAACAAACAAAAACTACTTGCCTTTGGTAGACCAGTTGTACCAGATGTGTATAGTATGTAGACAGGATCTGTAGCAGAGACTGGCACACATTCAGCTGGTCTACCAAGGACCACAGCATCATTCCAATCAATGTCTCTGCCCTTCTGTAGTGCTGCAGGTTCAAACTGTCATGGGACAAAGAAAATAACAACACTTTCTTGTAACTAACAAGTTACAACTAATAAGAACAACTACTACCTAGAGTAATTCCCCCTGTAGGGTTTTTGAGTTACTGAACAGACGTCCTAGCACTTTGGATAGACCTGTTATTAGAACTATTATTACCCATTTTTGTTTTCAGTGAAACCTAGAGCTGCAAATGTTGCTCTCCGTCTAACTCTGTTTTTGGCTGTTTTCTTCAGTTCCTCCAATGAGACTCCGATATTACTGACCTCATCCTTCCCAATTCTTCACTGGTAGATTTTGGTCTCTTCCCCTGTGGGTTCCAGTGCAGTGCATATCTAGTTATGTTGGTCGGTTGTTTCCTGAGAGTATAGTCCAATCCATTATCACTTTCCTCAGTCTCCGGTTGTTTTGGATTCTGCTCTATTATCCTCCACACTTTTGAATTTGTTATCACTTCTTTGATAGAGAAAATTAGCCAGATGACCACAATTTGTAGCATGACCATCTCTACCAAAAGGGAAGAATTGATCCCAATAGATGGTAGCATGGTAAACTACAGCAAAGTTATCATTTGTCTTGGAAGAGAATGTAGAGATTAGAGCAAAGTGAAGTCTGAACTCGCAGTTAAGCAGCTGATAGAAGATAACACAAGGGATGATGATGTTGTATATACCGCTGGGCCGGATCATCATGGTGAGAAGTCAGGCTGGGGTTTCTTGGCTAATGCGCATGGTAGGGTTACTGCAGAGCGAAGTGGAAAGTACAGGACAACTATGTCTAGTATGAGGATGGAGGTTTAGGCCATTACTGCTGTCTTCCATTGGCTCTCTGGGACTTCATTTACTGGGGCTGTTGTTGTATCTGACTCTCAGTCGATGCTTCACAAGATCCAAAAGGGCAGGTTTCGATATGAGTGGATGTCGTCTATAGAAGTTTCTAGCCTCCAGAGGTTTACGTGGATCTACTTTCCTGGATGTTTGCGGTAATGAGAGAGCGGACAGAATTGCATCAACAGCATTGATTGTTGGGGAGTTGTAGGTGGATAAAGGAATGTTTTTCAATCCTTGTAACTATCTGTTAGATGAGGACACTAAAATTGATGTTGAATTGATCCAGCATTTTAGGCAGTTTGGAGTTTCCCTTTGTGCAAGCAGAACTAGATGCCTGAGGGGCAGAGTCAGAAGTGTGTTTATTTGGCAAGTCACAGGAACTATTAGTATGCATACTTTTCATATCTGTTGGGGGAAACTGAGACCATGCGGTCTGCCCGGAGTGCAATGACGTCAGTTTAGTAATCAATAACTTGATTGTTCTATAACAATTCAGGACAGACACGTACATGCTCAGTCTTCATCAGCAGAAGTCAAAGGGTATGCATGCTGATGGTTCATGTGGCTCACTGGTTAAACATACTTTTCACTCTGTTCCTCAAGTGTCCAGACCTCCTCACACAATATGTTATTCCAAATGCATTCAAACATTGTATAGATTCATCATCAGTTTCCATGCTCTCTCATCCAACAGACAATCATTAAACATCAGAAAAATATTACCCAGATACATTTTCAACATGACAAACGATATTTTTATCAACGGACAGAAAGTAGAAAATGTGAACAGTTTTGAATATCTTGGTTCATTGCTAACAACAGATGGAAATGGAATGAAGGAAATTAAAAGAAGAACAAACATGGCTTTACAAAAAATTAACTAAAAACAGTATGTAATGTAACTGATAGGAAAACAAAGATCAGAATACTAAGAGTATGCATATTTCCAGGGGTATCATATGGGAATTAAGCATGGACATTTAATAAATCAGTGGAAAACATATACATGCTTTTGAATATAAGTGTTACAGAAGAGCCCATCGTATATCGTGGACAGAAAAGAGAACAAATAGATATATCCAGAAAGAACTCAAAATCAAAGAAAACTGGCTGATGCTGCAAATAAGAAAGAGACAATTGAGGTATTTTGGACATATAAAAAGACACAAAGGGCTGGAGAAGATCATCATGGAAGGAGGCATACCGGCAAAGAGAAGAAGAGGAAGACCGTGGAGAAGATGGATTCAGGATTTAACTGATGGTTTGAACATGACGACTGCAGAGGCAGGACATCTGGCCTATGAGAGAGAGAAATTTCAAGGGACTGTTGGTGTGGTTCTGCTCAGGACAAACTATGTGATGATGATGATGATTTTCAACACAATGACAATAGGGGCATTTCACGCATCTGTCTACTTTCTTATTACATCAAACAACCCATTGTCCAGGACAGTAGGTCCACACTATCCTCTTGAGGTTGAAAGCATGGACTAAGAGCCTGGCTTTTTTTTCTTTTTTTTTTTAAATATTGCATAATGTTGGGAGAAAGAAAGTGTTGCACTATTCTTCAACCACCAGAAACTAACAGTCAATGCAAGTTAATCTCAAGTTATAAATAATATATTCATAATAACAACGTTTGGTAACAACAGGTAAAATTCAAGGAAGGAGAGATCGTGGAAGACAGAGGGAGAAGATACTGGATGGCCTGACATCATGGTTCGACACGAGATCGACGACAGAACTGATTACATGCACCAAGCAGAGAGAGTTGTGGAGAGACAAGATCGTCTACACCGGCAGGCATGGCACTTGAGATGAGATTCATAATAAATCCAATATCAAACATGAATTCTTTCTAAGGTATAAGATAGAAATGTCCCAGTGTGTTAGTTGAAGTGTCTAAGAAAAGGTCAACATTATCCACACAAAAAACAACATGTGCAGACAAAAGACAAACTGTAAGAACTACATCTACTGTACGATATGTGGAGAGAAAGAAAATTATAGTATCCACACAAAAAAACAACATGTGCAGACAAAAGACAAACTGTAAGAACTACATCTACTGTATGATATGTGGAGAGAAAGAAAATTATAGTATCCACACAAAAAACATGTGCAGACAAAAGAC
Organism: Arion vulgaris; assembly: GCA_020796225.1. Classification (NCBI taxonomy): domain Eukaryota; kingdom Metazoa; phylum Mollusca; class Gastropoda; order Stylommatophora; family Arionidae; genus Arion; species Arion vulgaris. The sequence goes on along the minus strand of CM036764.1, from coordinate 44,959,778 downwards.
AAACTGTAAGAACTACATCAGCTGTATGACATGTGGAGAGAAAGAAAATTATAGTATCCACACAAAAAAACAACATGTGCAGACAAAAGACAAACTGTAAGAACTACATCTACTGTATGATATGTGAAGAGAATTATAGTATCCACACAAAACAACATGTGAGACAAAGACAAACTGTAAGAACTACATCTGCTGTATGATATGTGGAGAGAAAGAAAATTATATTATTAAATGTACAAGATCTATTTCAATATATTTACCTGTGGTCTGTTGTATATGATACATTTTTTGGGTTTGAAGTCAGTCAGCTGGAGTGCTTCATCTAGAAGTGGTTTGTACTGTACAATCTTGGTTGGTTCCACACCACAATTAGCACTCACAACAACGGTAGGCTGGAAATAAGATCAGGTACTTACTTGACATTTAAATAAGTCTCCTTGCTTCTAGATATGTATTTACTTTGTATCTTTAAATTTCAATCCTTTATAATTGGCATTGAACTAATTGGGTTGAAGAAAATAAGTGAGTTTACTTGTGTGAGACTTCTGTCTTCTACAAAACTTTCTATAAACATCCAAATGATTATAGACGTCTAAGTGGTTACCGGGGCCCAAATTTGGGATGTAAAGAATATAACCATTGTTACCTGCCACGCATGTAGTAAGAGGCGACTAAGGAGGTTTGGCAGAAGTCGGATGCACGTGTCGTAAACGTGTCGAAGTCTATGCATTTAGGGGCCTACCAAACTAATGTGCGACGTATACACGCTCTTGGCAAAGATCAAACATATTACAAAGCAGACATCCCAAAGTTCACTTGCTCACTGTACACATGAAAAGTTTATTAGTATATCTTCTCTCTCTATCGTGAAGATGACACTGTCTGGTATGTCCAAACTTAACTCCTAATTCTTGCACTTGTTCCAGTGTCTGAGACTCACCCATATCACATAAATGAGAGTGTATTCATTGAATAGTATATCTTCTATCTACCATAAAGATGACACTTTCTGGTCATCTCCATAGCCATGCTTGACATTGTTGTCTCGAAAGCACTTCAGTTCTCATGAAGTGTGAACTTATGGATTCATTGGTTTAATGTGCAGTGATGATGATGATCTGACAACTAAAACTAAACAAGCAATGTAATGACTATGACAATAAGTGCTTGTGTTGACATTTTGAAAGTTTTTGAAGTTGGTTTATGCAAGTAAGTTTTCTGTACCGCAATGTGTGTTCGGCAAATTGGAAAATTCTAACTAAAGGTGCGTATCCTTTATAGGACGTTGCTCTCTTTTGCAGCACATCTGAAATTCACTGTCTCTAGCCAGTTCACCCACTTCGTCGATGGCCATATTCATGGTTTCTTTAGTATCTTGTAGCCATCTTCTTCTTGGTCTGCCTCTGCATCCTGGGACGCTGCCCTCTAGTATTGTTCTTTCCAGGCCATCATGATGCTTGATGTGACAAAAGTATGTAATTTTTCTGTATAGTATGTTGTTTATCAGCCAATTCTCTTTAACATTTAGTTCTTTCAGGACATCAGTGTTCTTTCTTTTTCTGTCCATGGTATTCGTAGGATCTTTCTGTAGCATTTAGCTTCGAAGGACTGGATTTTCATTAAAGGATATTCGTCTAAAAAGACCTATAAATATATACACAGAAGAAGCAAAATATTCAGTTCCCTAAAAAAACAGTTGGTTTAAGCAGATGGTTAGTTTAACATATTTCAACATAAGTGGGCTTGAATGTAAAACAATCAAACAATAATTTAAAATATATCAACTAATAACATGGAAATAGTGTACTGAAAGTTAAACAGCATGACACAGACAAATCATCAAAAGAACATCTGTGAAGAGTATTTGTTGAAAGGGAAGATAATCAACAGTCAAAACATCATTTGAGACTTACCTCTGCATGAGCTATTCTAATTGATAACTCTTTTGCTGCGAAACCACCAAACACAAGAGAGTGTACTGCACCAACTCTTGCACAGGCAAGCATAGCAATAACTGCCTCTGGAATCATGGGCATGTAGATGAGCACTCGATCCCCAGTCTTCACACCAACAGCTGTCAAGGCTCCAGCAAAGTCTTCTACCTGCAAGTAATTTATACTAACATTGTCCCTTGTTTTATTTATGTTGCTTGAAACTAATAATGCACTAATCACAACTAACCTTGTGGATATAGGAACCTGCTGCTGGCTAGCAAAGTTAGTTAACAGGTTCAATGCACTGTACCAGGCATATCATAAACAAGGCAAGTAAAAATGATTTAGACACTGGGGAAATCAATGAACTGCTTTTTTTCATTCATAGATGATCAGTGCTTGATACCGCCTGAGTGGTTACCGGGCCCAAATTTGGGGTGTAAAGAATAGAACCACTGTTACCTGCCATGCATGCCGTAAGAGGTGACTAAGGAGGTTTGGCTGAAATCGGATGCATGTGTCCTAAGCGTGTAGAAGTCTATGCGTTTAGGGCCTACCAAACCAATGTGCAACGTATACCCGTTCTTGGCAAAGATCAAACAAATCACAAAGATTTATTAAAATTGGTCATAAAGAACCAACGCAAAGAAGAAGAAGTGCTTGATACACAAACAAGAACAGAACCTACAATATCATATTGACCACTTGTATTATAACTGCACAAAGTATGACATGAAAATAATCATAACAAACATTGAAGTTCATACCAACAGTACTATAAACAAGTACAAGAATTCAAATGTATAGGATCATATTTACAGAAAATATGGCTTACAGAGTTAGTCAAATACTTTACTATTCGAGCAGTAATAAGGGTTTGAAATCTATGACTGCAAATCTAGAACATGCAAGGAATCTTACCAACTTCAGTAACTCTTTGTATGTGATGTGTCTGATGCTGTTGGTGACCGGGCTATCATGAATTATAGCTGCCCTATCTCCTTTACCAGCCAACACATGACGATCAACAGCATTGAAACATGTATTCAGCTCACCACCAACAAACCTGTCCAAAATAATTCAATCTTAAATTAGTTGTTCTTATTTGAATAGCACAACCAAATTATTGAATATTTCATCCTTCTTCCTTTCAAACATTACAAACGCATGGGGTATTCAACACAGTATGTTTCTGTGTAGGAAGGCTGCATCAGTTTTACGTTAACTTACACTCAGATCAGGTACTTGCCATCTCTACAACAAAAGTTGGCAGTAATTACTCTACAACATATTCTGTTTATAACCATTTGTTGGTGGCTACATCATGTTTTTCAATTTGGTAGTGAATGTGTTAAACAAACCCTTGTATATTTTGTCATTTGCATCTCTTACAGCTATTCTAATCTCTCGTTTTGGTGCTCTGTACACTGTCCCTTGAAATTTGTAATAACTATTAGTTTATAGCTTTTATCTGCATTGTTTGTTGTGGTATAAAGGTTTTAAAGCCGAAGGATTGACTTCATCACACCGGGTTTTACCCCATATGGCTCTGTCTCTCTCCGCAGAAATGGCACACCACCTGCTGAGAGCATTGCACGAAGCACAAACTCTGTAGCTCCTGCAACAATCCTTGTTGTGGTATAGCATTGAATAATGGTGATATCTCATTCTTTTGAATGAAATCATGCTGTTATAATTCTAGATGATATTGGTTCCCATTCAATATGTATTTTTTCGTTTCTGTTGTCATCATAAGGTGAAGCATGCTATTATATGCAAAAGTTCTGTTCTTGATTTTCATGTAATGAACAGATTATGTTTTCTCTGTTGCAAAGCATGTTCTGTCCAGTTTCACTTCAACTGGTCTATGCAAGACTCAAAATGCCTATGTTGCATTTCTCTGGCAACTTGTGCGGATCTTGCTTCTTCATAATGCTCTCATATTCCATTTTGCAAATTTTATTCTGGCATTGGTCAACAGAAAATGTGTTGGTGATGCAGCTTTCACTGAGTGACTTTTATCTGTTCATGTTCTTATGTGTGAGGTTTCTTCTGTTTTCAGTCCAGTTTTTGTTTCATTTGTAATAATTTATGGTACTTCATTTTTAGTTCATTGACTTGGCAGAGCCTACCTACATGTTACATAACTCTCTATGGCCCATTGCGGACAATGGGTTATAAAGGAACGCAAACCGTTTCAACGTACACACAACACTGATATCAATGTCTTACCGTAACTTGTAGTTTTACAAAGTATATATGAATATATATTCCTCTCGTCCCATTAAACGTTACACAGGGCCTTCAAATAATTTTTCCTTGCTGCTCTCTCCTGTGCAACAACTCGCCCCAATCTCTACTATGGAAGCGAGTCCAATATTTCTCGGTGAAGAGAAAATATTAAATAAATGTCTATAAATAATCTTTTGTTTATCTAATTACTGCATTCTGTGGAGGTCTGTCGTTCAATTAACATAATTATCTGTTGTAGAAAAACATGCATACCAGCGTGTGAAAGGCATTCTGCTTTGATCTAACACAACATCCCATTTCTTGAACCAATGTATTTGTTCTGCAGCTGATGCCCAAAACTCCTCTGGTCTTTCTAATGCTTCTGTGAACGACGATGCATAATTACTTGCATAAGATGATGATAGTCTGCGCAAAACGTTGAGAGGTCGTGCAACTGTTATTGGCTTCACCAATTTTAGAAATAGATGAATATTTCTGGACATTATTGCTTTTAGTTTTGTTGAGCAGACATACAGCAGCCTACTCCGACGTGCGTGGCGTTGAGAGTTATTGACCTTAGTTTATGCCACGCCCCGGAAAAGCAATCACAATAAAATAAATGTGGCATATCCTTTACAGGACGTAGCCATTAACCACAGAAAATGAGTCGTTGATTTTTAGGCACCCTTAAACGTCCAGTAGTTTGCCATTGCTTTCTGAACGGTGTGGACTATTTAAAGGTCCCACGGAAACAAATTTGCTCTACCGTGGGGTTTGAACTAGGTACACTTGGGTTTGTGATCCAGCTCACTACCACAGCCAACTCTAATGAGTTTATAGTTGGCTGTGGTATAGTTTACTTCTATGGCAAGTAGAATGCTAAGAATAAAGACAGGGTGAGGAATGGAAGGGGGATGAAGGGAGAGTATAGAAAACTCCCAATACAAATTATACAAAAAACAACAAGAAACTTCTACAAAAATATTAGTGCAATGATAACTAGAGCAGAACATCATTATGTGCTGTTTACGTCGAATGGAATTGGACAGCGATGAAAACAAAGCTAAGACACAGCCAACTATAAACTTGTATAAAAAATATTAGTGTTGGCTGTGGCTAAGAATACTAAGAGCATACATATTCCCAGTGACAACGTATGGATGTGAAGCATGGACATTTTCCAAGGCGGTGGAAAGAGATATATCTGCTTTTGAATATAAGTGTTACAGAAGAGTCCTCCATATATCATGGACAGAGATGAGAACAAATATATCTACCAAGAAAGAACTCAAAATCAATGAAAACTCGATGATGCTACAAATGTTCTGTGTCAGATCAGAGCGTCTAAAAAATTTCCACCAGAGCGTATGTGCAATTTCTGGTGATCATCTCTCTCTCGATCACCGCCCAGACCGATGTACCAGATTTCCCCATAAATTCTATTCATGTGGAAATCTGATTCATGCAGTCTTAGCATTGGTGTCTTTTACGTCACATTTTCAGCACCATTTGGAGCTCTGGTGCTTATCCTTCGGCGGTGTGTCCGGTTTCAGCTAGCGTTTACTCGGTTCGCTCTCCGTTCTGTAGCCATCTAGTGTTTTTTACTGTGTCGGGTAGCTAGCCCCACGTCAAACCTCCTTAGTCGTCTCTTACAAACGTGCGTGTGAGGTAACAGTGGTTCTATTCTTAACACCCCAATTTGATCCCCGGTAACCATTTGAGCGTGGGTGATCATCTGAGTTTCTTTATGCGACATTGTCTTTCACTTTCACACAGTAAAAGCGTGCAGATATAATTAGACAATTGAATGTCAAACACAAAACGCTAGTGTGGCAAGCTCGGCAACAGTAACAGTATGGGGGTGGAAGCTTGAATTCCAAGACCAAAAACAAAATGAATAAAACTGGAAAAAATTCCAGACATAGAACATGACTTGTTTATGTTGTATTGTGACACCATAAGAATAATACAACTTTCTCAACATTAGATCTGTCATTTCAGATTCGTTTCAAATTTGCTAATTCTTCTTATTCAGCGATCTCTGGTCATGCGCTTAATTTACTGTGGACCACAAACTGGCAGCAGTCAGGTCTGTCAGGTTTCTCCAAAGCTTAGTTTTCAGGTCGACTGGGTGCGGCCACATGTTGCTTCTCAGCTCACACAGGAGAGGACAGTCTTGCAGGATATGCTCTGATGTCTGTTCCGCCTGCTGACACTGGCAGAGAGCTGTTTGACTTATTCCTAGTCTATATAAGTGTTTGTTGATCTGAGTGTCCTGTGCGTAGTCGAAATATAATGACCTGGTCTGTTCTGCTTAGGTCTTTGAGGGAGTCTTTTCCATAATCATATCCAGTGTTTGTCTTCCAGTCTACTGCAGATTTTCTCTGTATGAGGGTTTTAACCTCTTGAAAAGACAAGGGTTGGTAAATTTGCTCTTTGGCACTGCCCTCCTTAGCTAAGACATCGGCATTCTCATTGCCTGCAATGCCACAGTGAGATGGAATCCACTGCAAGTGAATTTCTGCCTTTTCTGAAAGCTGAGCAAGTTCTCTTTTTAGATTTGCTAATGAACTTGGCATCACTGATTTTATTCTGTCAAACGGAAGATTGGAAAAAGCGGCGCCATCGCAAATATTATACAGATTCACGACCGTGTCCTGATACAGAGAGGCGGCCGCATCAAGCAGAACCGTAAGGGGGCGGCATACGCAGTGAAATCAAAATACAATTTGAACCATTCAATAATTTAAAATCTTTACGCAACGCTTTTCTATATTGGTCTATGTTATTCCGATATTAATGTATATTATTTATCGCACGCCTCTGCCTAAGCGCTATCAGTACTATTTGATTTCGGTTTCTGGTGCAGGTACATCGTTAGTGAGCGCTCGCCGAAAGACTTTTGATCTGACAGCTCGACGTTATTATTTTTGTTTGTAATATACCGCGCGGTCTCTCCTAAAAGCTGAGGCGACAATTATCACAACAGACAATCGCACGTGTTATGTGTTGGTAGTTCTGCTTTGAGCTTACAATTATTGAGAATATTTTATGTTAATGTTAAAGAAGGAAGTGGTTTGGCCACTTAATAAGAATGCATCCATACTCCACAGTATACATAGTCTTCTACAACAAAACATCGGGAAAGAAGGCAAGAGGAAGACCACGAAAAAGATTAACCATCTTTTTGGATGGCATAGCAGAACCTTGTGAAAGAGCAAAAATAACAATCCCCCAAGCCACCAGAACAGCGCAAGATAAAAACAGAAAACCACGACACTGGGCAACAACCCGGTAGCAGTGTGATGACAAAAGAAGAAGAAGAATGTTAGTTTCTCGAGAAGTGACAAGGCTGTGTAGTATAGACAATCTGGATATATCAGATGAAAATTGCTACTGAGATTGCAGAGAATCTTGAATGCAGTACATAATTTCTTGCCAAAACTGAAGTTACAACTAGAAGGAAAAAGCATCAATTTGACTATGAAGAAGCTATTGATGAACCCTTAACATATAAGAATAAATTTTAAATAAATTTTTTCAATTTATATTCTGGACATTACCCTTAATTCTCTGAATGTTACTTTTAACTGGTAAAACTCTAGTAGATTGTTGTAGTTGCTGAATGTTACTTTTAACTGGTAAAACTCTAGTAGATTGTTGTAATTGTTGATATCATTATTTTAAAGTAGTTTATATTTTCAAAATAAAAATAATATTTGTAAATTTTGTGCATTAAAACAAAACCCACAATTGAAGGTTATTTTAAAGAAAAATATTTCTTCTTCCATCATTCATGGTAATATCCATCATTCTTGTTGTGTTTTGGGTGTTCTTTATCCCATTTTGCTTTGTAGTGCCCTTTGGCGATGGTTTTCTGAGAAAACATTTAAGGGCGGCATTTAGAAGATATGCATCATACTGAGAAAATATACAGCACGGCCCTACACAGAATGACCAGCTTAAAAAAACAGACTATTTTGATAGTTATGGATGTACACATGTACTTGTACTCCTTGTGGAGCATAGGCCTCAACAGTTGTTTGCCACTTTCCCGGCCTCTCTGGGCTGTTTTCTTCATGATCTCCCAGGATAGTCTGTATAGATGGAGACTGCAGGATAGTCTGTATAGATGGAGACTGCAGTATTTACTTGATTTTTTTTTATTGTTTCTCTTCTTTTTCCACTTAGTTTTCTGTATTTATTTTGTTGTTCGTTTTTAGTCACATATTTTAATTCATTTTTAATCGTTATAATATCTTTGTCAAAGTCTATAGTGGTGTTCTGTGACATTCGTCACTTTTATTATATCATTTGCTTGATAAAGGCCTTTTTGGTCAAACGTTGCTGTGTATTGTAATTGTTTTGTAAAACTACAGTACTTTGTTATTATGTGTTTCGCTAGAATAGTCTAGCACATTTTAGTTCTTCAAGAATACTGTCTCCAGGTCTGTCTAGGACGTCTTCTTTTCGTTTTCCTTGCGGGTTCAACTCAAGTGTTTGTCTAGTGAGACTTGACTGTGTCTTCTGTAGTGTATGATCAACCCACCGCCATTTTCTCTTCTTGACCTGGGTCTTTATGGGTTCCTGTTCTTATCCACAGGTCTGTGTTTGCAACTCTGTCATATCATCTCAGTCTGAGAATCTGCAAAAGACATTCGTTGATAAAGGTCTGAATCTTATATGTATTTAACTTGGTGACTCGCCACGTTTTTGAGCCACACAGATTTCACATTTGAATTGAATATCATGAGCTTTGTTTTCGTGTAGCTAGCAGTCTCCAATTGATCAAATAAATATGATAAAACTGAAAATGTAGGAGAGGAAGTCTGTGGGCAGATTTAACAAAGATGATTCAGTTTGGTAGCCCTATGTTTCACTGGGATCAAGGTTTAGTAGTGGTGGTAGTAGTAGTCATTATCAAATAGATTGTCCCAGGCAGAACTTTGTCACCCCAACAGTCCTCAGGAATTTCTCTCTCTCATAGACCAGATGTTCTGACACTGCAGCCATCAAGTTCAAACCATCAAATACATCCTGAATCCATATTCTCTGCGCTCTTCCTCTTCTTCTCTTTGCTGGTATGCCTCCTTCAATGATGGTTTTCTCCAGCCTTTCATGTCTTTTTATATGTCCAAAATGCCCGTCTGCCCAGCGTGTTCGTAGCGAGTTGGATTACGGGTGACTTTCCCTCTGTGTGTGTTTGTTCAATTCTGCGGGATGGCAGAAAAAGCCAGATTCCCCAGATTTATGGTATTCGTGGCACCAAACCGAAGGGTTACGATGTCCATGGCACCGAGCCGAAAAGCTCAAGTGCTTCTGGATCGGAAAAAAAAAAAAATATGTCCAAAATATCTCAATTTTCTCTTTCTTATTTGTAGCATCAACAGTTTTCTTTGATTTTGAGTTCTTTCTGTATAGATCTACTTGTTCTCGTCTCTGTCCAAGATATATACGGAGGACTCTTCTGTAACACTTATATTCAAAAGCACATATATGTTTTTCCACTGCCTTATTAAATGTCCTGTAGTATTGCTTATCAAATGCTTGTCTTTGATACAAGTTTTCTACATTATCTACAATACCTTGAGATTCTCAATGTCTCCTAATTACAAACTTGACAAACAAATATGGAATTTGAAGATAGAATTTATTAGAATATCTTAATAACCAGATACCATAAAAGAATTGGTTGTTTTTGATTGATATATCTCATCAATAAATGGTTACCTGTAAAAGTAAATATTAAAAACCACATGAGATATTACATAAAACTACCTTAAAAAAACAGAAACCATAGGTCAAATATTCAGAACTATTGAATAGTTTGTGATGATACAGGTGGAATTTATGTGATCAATTTGGCAACAGCACACCAAAAGTAACGATAACATTGTACAATATCATAGCCAATATGGCATATGCACAATGGTGTTAGTGAACTTTGAAGAGATATATTCTTGTTGTGTTTAGTTATAATAATCATATCTTATCATCTCTTTATTTTTTCTTTTGCTACAGACAGAGAAGGCAGTTAGTGGCCGATATGTACTGTGGCATCTTGTAGTGGCCGACATGTACTGTGGCATCTTATAGTGGCCGACATGTACTGTGGCCGACATGTACTGTGGCATCTTATAGTGGCCGACATGTACTGTGACATCTTGTAGTGGCCGACATGTACTGTGACATCTTGTAGTGCAGACATGTACTGTGACATCTTGTAGTGGCTGACATGTACTGTGGCATCTTGTAGTGGCCGCCATGTACTGTGGCATCTTGTAGTGGCCGACATGTACTGTGGCATCTTATAGTGGCCGACATGTACTGTATGCGACATGTACTGTGACATCTTGTAGTGGCCACATGTACTGTGACATCTTGTAGTGCACATGTACTGTGACATCTTGTAGTGGCCGACATGTACTGTGACATCTTGTAGTGGCCGACATGTACTGTGACATCTTGTAGTGGCCGACATGTACTGTGACATCTTGTAGTGGCCGACATGTACTGTGGCATCTTGTAGTGGCCAACATGTACTGTGGCATCTTGTAGTGGCGACATGTACTGTGACATCTTGTAGTGGCAGACATGTACTGTGACATCTTGTAGTAGCTACATGTACTGTGACATCTTGTAGTGGCCGACATGTACTGTGACATCTTGTAGTGGCTGACATGTACTGTGGCATCTTGTAGTGACTACATGTACTGTGGCATCTTGTAGTGGCCGACATGTACTGTGGCATCTTATAGTGGCCGACATGTACTGTGGCCGACATGTACTGTGACATCTTGTAGTGGCCGACATGTACTGTGACATCTTGTAGTGGCCGACATGTACTGTGACATCTTGTAGTGGCTGACATGTACTGTGACATCTTGTAGTGGCCGACATGTACTGTGACATCTTGTAGTGGCCGACATGTACTGTGACATCTTGTAGTGGCCGACATGTACTGTGGCATCTTGTAGTGGCTGACATGTACTGTGGCATCTTGTAGTGGCCGACATGTACTGTGACATCTTGTAGTGGCCGACATGTACTGTGACATCTTGTATGGACATGTACTGTGACATCTTATAGTGCGACATGTACTGTGGCACGACATGTACTGTGACATCTTGTAGTATCCACATGTACTGTGGCATCTTGTAGTGGCCAACATGTACTGTGGCATCTTGTAGTGCTCGAATGTACTGTGGCATCTTGTAGTGGCTGACATGTATGTGACATCTTGTATGCCTATAGTGTAACTGTAAAAATCTTGTCTTGGCACAGGTTTTAACATATGACATCTTGTAGTGGCCTACATGTACTGTGGCATCTTGACAATACTGTGGATCTTGTAGTGCTATTACTGTGGATCTTTAGTGCCAGATTACCTAGACATTGTTGTTGAGCCATACTATGTACTGTACATCTTTATGAAACCACATGAACTTGACATAAACTCTTATAGTGGCAATATCGACTATGTACTGTGTGAACGATATGTACTGTGACATTTGGAACACAGACTGTGGCATCTTGTAGTGGCCAACATGTACTGTGGATCTTTGAAAGTGGCTACATGCACTGTGGCATTTGTAGTGGCTGACATACTTGACATCTTTGTACGACAGAGAAGCAGTTAACTGTGACATCTTGTAGTGGCCGATAGTACTGTGACATCTTGTAGTGGTTACATGTACTGTGGCATCTTGTAGTGGCCGACATGTACTGTGGCATCTTGTAGTGGCCGACATGTACTGTGAATCTTGTAGTGGCGACATGTATTGTTGAATCTTGTAGTGGCCTACAGTGTATGTGATCTTGTAGTGGCGACATGTACTGTGGCATCTTGTAGTGGCCGACATGTACTGTGACATCTTACAGAGCAACAACAAAATCTCTTCATCTAGCTCAGTACATGCTCATGCTTCAAAGGATGCTACAAGTATAATATGTAAAAAAAAAAAAATACCCAACAAAGTATGGTAGTCTTACAAAGTACCCCAAAAAAATCTTGATGTACATTGTAAAACTACCCTTTGGTTTTATGCATTTTGTCATTGGTACATAGTTTTACTGCAGAATCTTCTATTGTATAGATAATACAAGTAGAACCTACAAATTTTATCTTCGCCTGCAGTTTGTCTTTGATCTGTCTCTCATTTTATCTTTGACTCTGGAGTCTACTGTTTTGAAATTTTGTCTAGATCACTTCTCAGTTTGTGTTCTTATCTAGCTACAGCATCTGCCATTTATCCATGTGTGCATGGCATGTCCTCCTGGTTTCACATGCTATCTATGTCGACTTTGTAATTATCCCAAATGAGATAATCCTGCTGTAACTGTTTCAACCAAAATATTTTGAGATGGACATATCATATTATAACTGCTGAGAAAAGTAAGTTAGCAGAGTTTGAATAAATGTATTAACATCCAATGCTTGAGCTGTCAGGTAAAAAGTAGCCCAGATCAAACAGATAAGACTTTTGTTTGAATTTCTCTTGTAACATGTTGTCACTGCTATTGTAGTTGTTATCTAGTTTTCTTCTGCTTGTGTGTTATTTACTCTGACGATGAAGTTTGGCCACAATTGTCAGTTTTTATGAATTGATAAAGAATGTCATCATTTAATCTTAACTAAAAACAATGAATAAAGAGAAAGTAAAACCAAATAATTTCGAACAAATCAAATAAAAAAAAAAAATTCAATTATGAAAGAAATTCAGCAGATTAGTTATTATCAATTGTGCAGAGGAAATAAAAAATACACCTTTACTTGATCACAGAAAAGTACATCAGACAGATATGTTTGAACAGTGTGGAGGACAACAAAACCATTGCGCTTACTGTTTACCCTGAATTAGAATCAATCAGAATGACATGTGACATATTGTAGTTCGTCAAATGTCGACAAGAAAGACAAACAAATGCTACAGACAAGTATTTGTAACAACTCTCAAAATATATACAACTAAATAGCAGAAAATAGAAACAAAATAATGATACAAAAATAAAGCCCATAACCCATTAAGGTCGCATGAGTGCTACGATGGAATCATCAACACATAACACATTAAGGTTGTATGGGTGGTGCTACGATGGAATCATCAACACATAACACATTAAGGTTGTATGGGTGGTGCTACGATGGAATCCAACATAACATTAAGGTTGTAGGGCAGGAATCACCCATAACACATTAAGGTTGTATGGGTGGTGCTATGATGGAATCGTCAACACATAACCTATTAAGCTCGTATGACTGTTACGATGAAATCGTCACCACATAACCCATTAAGGTTGCATGAGTGCTATGATGGAATCATCAACACATAGCCCGCTACGGTCATACAGGTGATGCAATGGAATCGTCAACACATAACCCATTAAGGTGTACAGGTGCTATGATGGAATCATCATTTCCTGCTGTTATTAGTCCATGCCTTTTTGTTGCTGTTCTCTTTTCCTACCACCCTTAACTGTTCCCTGAAGAATTGTTGTTGAGAGAGAGAGCAGAACATCCAAGAATTAAACGTAGTCTATCCAGATGTGATCAAGTCTTATTGCAAGAACATATGAAACATGCTTGGGAGATAGGTACACAGTGCACACACAAATAAGTGTTTCTATTAACCAAGTCTTTCACACATTGTTCATACAACCATGAAATACAGACCTAGTATAGACAAGACCTTTCAGAGTGTTATGTTATTTATCAATCACGTCATGGCACATTGGGCATTCCTATTCGTGCTCTGTCATCCGCCGCTGCAGCCATTCCCAAAGTCCATTTGCTCACCATACCCATGAGAAGTTGATTACTATATCGTTTCTCTCTACCACGAAGACGACACTGTCTGGCATGTCCAAACTTAACGCCTCCAAAGTGTAACAAATATTTCTCTATAGTATTGTTTTGGCAGCAATTTGAAACATTCATTCAGCAAATCTGCCATTAGCTTGATGATATGTCTGACTAAATCTAACAATCTTAATGTCAGCCCAGCTAAAATAACATTGTTGGTCTCAACACAAAATGTAATCAAGCTTGCTAGGCTCATAATATATTCTCATAGTATATGCTGTACAACATTAAAATATATTTCCAGAATACATGTGCACTCAAGAAAATATCAGTAGCTTCAGCAGCTTCTCAGATCTCTTAGAACAATTTAATCTGGGCAGATTCACACATATTCAAGCCTAATTTTCTCAAACATTCTGTCATCCTGTATTACTTCCTTGTGTGTTGATGTTGGAGCACTGATCAATAATGAGAAGATAGCAATGACTTGGTTCTCAATGAATAAACACACCAACAAGACAGAGACACCAATAATCATCAAGTTCAAAGTAGAACAATTTTTCAGAGAATCATCAATAGGCTATCAGGGTGAAATATCTGGGTGAACCGGGTGGTTAACTTTTTGTTTAACCAGTTAGCCAGAGTAATCATCAGTATGCATACCCTTCAACATCTGTTGGGGAGACTGAGCCCTCTGGGTTTGCCCGGAGTGCTGTGATATCAGTTCAGTAACCAATAACCAATGGAAGGTGAAGTTATGAGGACAAATGGATGCACAGACAAGTTTGCTGGTTAGGTAACTGTGTCAGAAGAAAGAGCACTGGACAGTCTGGACAGTCCAGACATAACGAATAAACTGAAATACTCCGCCTGAGTAATACATTTTCAAGAATGTCAGCCATGGTCACAGGCAAGGATACTAGAGATAGAAGTTTGACTTGCCGCAGCCTGTAAGGACAGTACAAGGTAGATATGAAATGCTTGTGTAATCAATGCTGAACTGGTATTGTGAGTCACTATATTCTGATGGAGATGATGAGACAAGGATCAAAATATCTGTACATAACTCTATGATCCACACTTCAAATTTTTGACATAAAGACCACCGTTTCCATGATGAATTATTACCAAGATCAACATGCTTGTCAGAAAGGAATAAACTAGAGACTAAGAATACATCTATGATATAATAATGTTCTGATTTGAAACAATCAATTATAAACTAAACATGATCAAACTACTATGGGCATAAAAAGTGCTTCCAATAAAGCAGTACTCAAGTAAGTACACAAAACCAGATCAACTTTTGATGTCATAAATAGATTCATTTTGATCAAAACGCAATATAATTTCAACACAACATTACAGGGGAATATTTCCAGTAAAATATTTACTTGATATTTAGAGGGCTAGAATTAATCATTTTATTTAGGACATCAACAAAATGTGTCAAATTATATTCTTTGTATTTTTCAGAGTCAAAATAATGTGCGAGTTTTTTCCCCCAATATTTCACAACTGAACTCTTTCTGTACGCAGTTATTTCATCAGCTGTACACAGTTAATTCAAGAGTGGCAAAAAAGCAATTTTTAAAAAATCATAGCTACTCGTCAATAAATAAACATATATATATCTTATTATATACTAATTTGAAGCAAAACCTATTAGACTAACAAGGTTAAACAAGTAGTAGAAGTAAAACTAGAAAGACTTGTATAAGGGAAACCACTAAAATGTTGTTCAACGGAATATGCTGTGGCTGAGTAAGCAGCGATTGGCGTGAAAAGAGTTTATTTAGGAGGGTACAATAAGCAGTTGTTGAAGTGGTTAAAAAATGGTTCACTATGACCTAGTTTGCTGCCAGTAATGTACAATGGAATGAAGTCTGAACCCTAGATAAACGTAAACAAGAAAAAGTAACTACCACCCTTACATGTTTGAAGTAGCAGCCCCTGAGTAATTTTATATTGCCAGCTAATTTCACATTCAGTTTTACCTGCAGAATAAAACTGAACATGTTTTCAAATCTTACTGGATCAAATGAAACAAAGGAGTTATCTTAACACATTAACTAATAAATTGAAAAATATTACAGCAGCCCAAATAATTTGATCTTCATCTTTTGTACACTCTGCAGATGTATGTACAAATTATGCTGTAGTTGTCATCGTTTTCCACAAATTTGTTAGGATAAATAAATGAATTGCAATAGTTTGCAAATAAATTTACTGTTATATATCTGAAATAATTCAGATCTATGATTTTCTCTCAGATTATTCTTAGTTAATGTGTAGGTACTTCATAAACATGTAAATTCACCAATCACCAAATATATATATAAATGTTTGAATAGCTTGTATACATAGAACCAGTGCTTTTTCTTTGGGAATACAATGTATCTTTACCCCCAGGAAAATCATTATTTTTCAGTGTTATTAATTTAATTTTGATATTTCAGTTTTGTGCATCGGTCAGTTTTGTGTATCGGTCAGTTATGTGTATCAATCAGTTTTGTGTATTCGTCAGTTCTGTGTATCAATCAGTTATATGTATTGGTCAGTTATGTGTATCAATCAGTTATATGTATTGGTCAGTTATGTGTATCAATCAGTTATAAGTGTTGGACAGTTTTGTGTATTAGTCAGTTATGTGTATCAATCAGTTTCGTGTATTGATCAGTTCTGTGTATCAATCAGTTTCGTGTATCTGTCTCTCTTATATAAACATGTAGAAAAAACCCACAATTGTCCAGAAATCTTTCAAGACAGAAAACAACAATATTGGCTTTGATCATATGTGCCAATGTTATATAACTTACATTTATGAAATAAACATGCTCAAAATATATACAAATTTTTCTTCTATTAAAAAAACATAGTACACCCACTAATTTTTCTAGAAAAAAAAGCACTGGTTTAAAACTAACAAAATGAATATAGAAAGAAAAACATACATTATCACATTTCTTTGACTTGTTAGATGGAAGAAAATATAAACTGGTAGAATCTCTTGAGAAATAGTAAAGAAAGAGACAATCAACAAAATATCAAATTTGAAAGTTCTAGAAATGGTCTATTTATTAACAAAAAATGCACAAGTTCAGTTAGAACATGACTATGAAAAACAAATAGATTATTATTCTAAATTTACCAGAGCAAGAGAGTGACGACAGTTATATTGAAAGTTAACTGCTAAAACAAACTATGTGAGGACAAAAACTAACTTAGGCAATGAAAATACACCATATCAAAATGCAGTACAGGAGAAGAATTGAAAACTTGTCAAATAGCTTTATTCCCAGCTTGCGGGGAATGTAAATGGTAGTTAGAGTGTTTTATATAACCTGGAATCACTGAACGAAAACTGTGAATACACAATGTAAAGATGGTCATTTTTATTTTGTGTAGAACTAAAGACTTGGCTAACACAACAACTGACACATACCCAGGAAACGCTCACTGTTAGAAATGACAAATTATGCCCGCCTGCCCAGCGTGTTCGTAGCGCGTTGGACGATGGTGTGACAAGCTCTCTGAGTGCGGGTTCAATTCCACGGGCTGGCAGAAAAAGCCACAGGTTCTCCAGATTTACAGTGTTTGTGGCACCGAACCGAAGAGTTATGATGTCCATGGCACCGAGTCGAAGAGCTGAAAGCTCAAGTGCTTCTGGATCGGGAAAAAAAATGACAACTTATAACAATCATCTATTCCTTTGTAGGAAGACTGTCCATGAACATGACTGAAAGCAGTCCCAAATATAATAAAAATTTTTTCCCCTGATCCAGAAGCACTTGAGCTTTCAGTTCTTCGGCTCGGTGCCATGGACATCGTAACCCTTCGGTTCGGCGCCACAAACACAGTGAATCTGGGGCTTTTCTGCCAGCCAGCGGAATTTAACCCGCACACACAGAGGCTAGTCACCGCAGTCCAACATGCTACGAACACGCTGGGCAGGCTGTAAATTATAAAGATGTGGGCATACTATGTTGCAAAGCACAGCAAGTCACATCATGAGGATCTTCTTAGTGAAAAGTACAGGAATAAGAAGAATATATGCTAATTAGTTATGCTGTCCTGCTATTAAAACACTGACAATGTTGCTATTTCTACAATGAAATGCTTCTATCACACTGATTTTTGATCAGCAAAACTCAAAGCTGATTTCATGTCTAACACATGAGGAAGACCATGCATGCTGATGGTTCCTATTATTGCTTGCTGTTTAAACAAAGCCAGTTATCATACAGTCCGACTGTTGCTGCTACAATGACTGTCCTATCATCATCTTAGAGGCTGCAGCTGTTCAGTGACTGTACCTCCGTATCAATATATATATATATATATATATATATATATATATATATATATATATATATATATATATATATATATATAGTTCATAAATCGGTTCCAACTTCACTGCAACGGGTCACCCCATAATTGCTCCGTTACTGTGCCAATGAATATCACACGAAATGCTAACACCTGTGAAAAGTTTCCTGTGTGAACTAATTCTAGAATGAAACAGCCGCGTACTGCCACAAAAATGCAACCTGCACCGCATAAAATACATATGGCCGTCGCGAATGTAGCAACACAAAACTATTCATTACTTGAATTGAAATTCTTGTCGAAGGGGACATCAGTCACAGCAAAATCCAGCTTTCTGCACTTGCAATATAACTGCATACGGCAATATATATATATATATATAGTGCCCCGATATATATATATAGTGCATACAAACTATGTACAACTGGTCAATCAGTTGGTTATATATAATCACAGCTCAGATGAGTACTAGAAAATATTCATTCAGTTTTACATTAGCTGCACTACAAATTTAAAGCTATGTACTGTAATAAGTTCATCAAAATTAACATGCCAAAGCAAAATGAAAACAAAATGTTAGCAAAACAAATATAATATAGCATAATATTTACACAATTGCCCAGAAACCGTAGTAATAAAACAATAACAACTATAAGCAGATAGATACATGAACATATCTGCCATAGGTGTATTACCCACATAAAATCGTATTTGTGCATTATCTCAGTTAACCCCTTTATTTTGTACCTTTCTTATTTACCTCCACATCGATTTATATTGCTATGTAAAATTAGCCAGCATACTGGTTTTGTGTCATCTTAAGAAATACAGTGAGCAAGTATGTACCAGCTCAGAAGGATGGAAGGGTTAAATTATTTTGATCTTGTTTGATACTTCTGCTGTGATGCCATATTATTTGTGTTCCGTTGGGTCTAGATTCTCTGCGAAGGGTTCTTTCACCAGCAGTCTTACAAAACATGTTCTAGGTTTACCTTGGTGCTCTGCAGTCACAAACTGTAGATTCTCACAGATTAATTTTATGATGGCGTGCTCTAATACTAGTGTCCCATTCTGAGTTTTTATTTTTTCATCATTTCTATCGAGTTTGTTTAAACAATTTTTATCTGACTTGTAGTTCTTAACTATTTTCTTCAACTTAATTTTCATGGATTGTATCAAACCATTTAATTTGTTGTTTCATGATGAAGTTCAGTAGTGATGTTGTACAAAGTGTCAATAACAAAACACAAGTACACAATAAAATGGAGTGGACATCTATAAATACATATGCAATACCTGAAGATAAGACTGTACAGTAATAGTATATTGGATCCTTACATTTGCATTGAGTCCCATATGACTTCAGTCAGACAAAAGTCATGTGTTTTTTCAAGTTGGATTACGATCAACATATTAGAGTTAGTGTGGGACGTAACAAATATTTTGTTCGTAGGTTGAAAGAAGTGTTATACTTATTATGTGGTGGCCTAACACAATTAGATTTAACAGTCATCTTGTACGGTTAAAGATATTTTATATAATATCATCTCCTACTATTTTGTTCACTCCAATAGGAGTATGGCGTTCAAACCTGACACAATTAGATTTAACAGTCATCTTGTACGGTTAAAGATATTTTATATAATATCATCTCCTACTATTTTGTTCACTCCAATAGAGTAGTTATAGCATTCAAAGAAAACTCTAGAGTAAGTTTCCCTTTCCTTGATCCTGCCTGTAACAAATCATATATGTACATTTACAAATGGTGAATTCTCTACCAACTTGTTGCTAGCTTCTTACTCTTTTTCTATAATATTCTTCTTGATAGTCAATGAAATATATTTCAATATTTAAGCAACACTTGTATAGCAACTAAAATAATATCTACCATTTTGTGAAAGTCACAAGCGTTTAAGCAAGGATTTAAACATATTACAATTTGTGCACATTTTAAAAAGATACTTTATTGTTTACTTCTACAAGTGTCTAAATTTAGTGCTGCCCCCAAGCAGCTCATGGAGACAAAAATGGAACACATTTGCTCTCTTTATTGTTCACAATTTCATAAATTTGTTCACAAATTGCTTATGTTTGATATAGCTTTCTTTTTTGCGTAAAACAGAATAATGATTTCATAAGAAAATAATTATAAGCAGCAGAATACAATATAACACTTTAAACCATGTTCATCAATTTTGATTATAGTTAAATCTATATTACAGTAGTAGTAACAAAACAGTCTTGTCAGTAATACTACATAACGTATATCAGGTGACATATTACCTTTCAAAATTACGTCCTCTATAAATGACCAAGCATAATGATGTTAAAAGTGAATAAATGAAAATAGCTTATTTTTATTGCCATAAGAGATTACTATGAGACCAAGACGATATCGCAACATCAGTTTTTCAGTATAAACTCAGTCCCTTGTTTAACCCTTTTACTGCTACATACTTTCTGAAGGCTGAGTTAAAAATAGCTACTCTTTGTTTTTAGGTCACAAACGTGAATGTTCGCCTACAGCAGTAACAGTAGCAATGTATAACGTGTTAAACACGTCTTTAGCCCACAAAGGAGAGATAATAACAAACATGTTAATGAGTCTTTAGAAGTGAATGGGAAAACGTATATATACGTCCTTAGCAGCTAAAGGGTTAACATGTAAATAACACATTGCTGGAAATTATTTTATGGCCATCAAATCATAGTGACATGTCAAAGCAATCAAGCAAATGATATCAACAGTTAAACTAAAAAAAAAAACTCCTCACTTTAGTTTTCTATTATGAAACTGGTTACCTTCATGAATTGGTAGTAATGTTAGAAACAGATATGATATTTTGATACTCTGTTGCAAAACTAATTGGCTACCGATTTAAAAAAATGGGTTGCGGCTGAATTCAATTTAAGTCCTATTTTTCCATTACAGCTGTATTGCAAGGTTCCATTCAGCTGCAGTTTCCTTAATTATTAACCAATTGTTATGAGTAATATACCATTTTGTAGATAAATGAATTTTCTTTAAAATAGATCTAAAAGAAATACACAGAAGCACTCCTAGTGGCTTATGGGAGTCAATCAGTTATAGACTAAATAGTAATCACTCAAACCAGATTTAAAGAAATACAACTCTGAATCGGATAGTGAACCAAGTGGTACATATCTCAATTATAATGTTACCCAATTTTGATCAACAATATTTTTACATCATCTAAGACTGATTTGATATGGCATGGTCTTTTTTTTCTGTGTTTGTATTGTTTGGTTTAAAATGGTAAAAATTTGTTCCACAGGATTTTTCTTGTCTGTCGACTAACCTTTATGAAAATAAGACTTTTTTTTTAGAAAAAATATATATCAATACTCAGCATGACTTTCTGCCTGCTTGCACAGCAAAATATGAGATACACACACATCCATATACAAATGGCACAATAAATAAACTTAATCATATAAAGGAAATGCAATTATTTAATAATATCAACTTCCTACTTTCAACAGTAAAAAAAACAGCATTTCAAATTCAGGATATACACACACAAAAGTTACAATAGAATAATCAGATTTATTTCTTCTCATTTGCTAACAAAAGTGAGGGGGAAAAAATAGCAAATGTTTACTGCTAGAAATTAAAATTTAAAAAAATTTAATTTAATAAAATTTGCTCTATCCTTTTGATATTCATTCCATATTTAATACTTTGCTGACCACCTTTCATGTAAATTGAATTAGCAGTATTGAAATACCAAAGATCATATAAGGAATGAGGAAATTAGAAGAACAGTCGGAACAACACCTGCTATTAGATTCGTTGAAAAACAGAGACTCAAATGGTTTGGCCCCTTGGTGAGAATGAACCCGAACACACCAGTTGCAAGAGCGTACAACCAGAAAATGGAATCATCAAGAGGAAGGGGCAGACCAAGAAAAAGATGGGTTGATGGAGTTACAGACATCTTAAAACTTCACAATACCACAAGATATCAAGCGACCGAGCATGAATTATCTAGGAAACTGATCACCAGTTAAACCTGCTACACCTAATGTAAAAAGCAGAGAAGGACAAAAGAAAGAAAGAAATAACAACAAGGTCAATAATGTTACTAAATGAAGTATGTACTCTAAAAATGGCATCTCCCATGACTTACATTGTGTAGTAATGTGAGAAGTAAAATGTTTGATTGAAATTTCATTACTTTTGTTACTTACAAAAATGAGAGATTATAAAAAACAAACGTCTAGTAGATATTTCAGACTAACGGTTAATTATACAATCTGGAAGTGATTTCTTATGGCTAAAACTAAATGAAACACATAGCAACAAAGTAGCATTCTAAGAAAGTTTTGTACTAGCAATATACATATGACATTTCTGCAGAGGTCTTAACTCTTAGTGGAGCAGGGCAAAAGCCATGTTATTACAAGCCATTTGATTTTAGAATTAAAAACGCACTTTAGTGTGGCTCCTGGTAAAAAAGGCGTTCAACCCAAAGCCAGATAGTGTGACGTTTGGTCCACAAAGAGTTAATGAAGCAGAAATTAAGTGTGTCAAGATCAGCCATCAAATCAATTGCTGGATATGACAACCATGGACACACTCCAAGCTGTTCATATTTAATTGAGATAACAGAAAGGTTTCTGACATTTCAATCTTTCATAATGGATAACTTAACATTTCAGAGTCCTATATTTTGTTATCAAATTTTAATAAATTTAAACACAAGTACTACAATTATTTCTCTTCTAATTAAATCTGCCAATATCTTTGGTAATGAGAAATAAGAATTCTCAGGAAAGATGGTCAACAAAATGTTATGGAATATATATGGAAGGAATTTTGATCTGTGATACATTTCAGCATTTGATAATTAATTCTTGATAATTAGCTCAAATATAAATTAATGGAAAAATTGATGAACTCTCTTGTAACTGATGCAACCGTGGCTGGACTTGTTGTTATGGCTGCTGAAACAGAAAAGATATTAGGAAATAATGAGATAACATTCAGTGACATTTAACAGCAAGAACAAGGAAGCTAATACAGAGTAGCATTAAATCAAGAAAACATAACTAATAAATTAATCACTGGTAGTGAGAATGAGAGTCATGATTTAGTGTTATGTAGAACCAATCAGAACAGAAAGTTCTGATTGTTGATATGTAGAACTTTCAGAAAGCAATGACAAACTACTGAATGTATAAGTGATGCCTAGGAAATGAACCACTCATTTACAATGGTTGATGGCGACGTTCTGTACAGGATATGCCATGATTTTCATTTCAGAATCAATACATAGAAATAATATGTAAAGAATGGATAGGACATACATTAAGAAAACGGACCTGAAACATTGCAAGACAGGCACTGTTTTGGAACCCACATGGAAAGAGGAGTAAGGGAAGGTCTAAACAGACGTGGAGATGAGAGCTGGAGGCTGATATTAAAAGGATAGGTAAAACATGGAAAGAATTGAAAGGGATGGCAGGAGAGAGGAAGAGCTGGAAGAAGTTTGTTCAAGACCTGTGCTCCGTTGGAAGTTGAAATGTAAAGAAGAAGAAGAACCAATACAGCTTTATGGTTGTAAATCACGGACAATAAATGAATAATGAAAAAATTGTTTGTAGCAAAACAGAAAATGTATTTCGAGAATGCTACCATATAACATAAACAGATAAGAAATCAAAAGAGTAAAATTAAAAGATCAATACTAACTAAAATAATTGGACATGAACTTTGAAAAGAATGACTGCAAAATAATGTGACCAGTGGAAAGGCTGAGGTAAAAAGTCACAGAGAAAAGATTTCAAATGGCATGACAAGATAAAGAGGAAAGAAATAATTATCGATTTCCCTAGATTGCAATATTGTGATAGAGTCCCCTTAATAGGCTTCTCGATCCTGTGCAACACTACCAAGTAGCAACCAATGACCAAAACGTCAACTGATTATGGTTGACCCTCTTTGGCTCTGTGTCTCCTCTTGTTAGAAAACAGAGTTGAGTTCAATACAGGACTCCAACCTCTGATCAGCTGGCTCCCATGTACACATGTAAAATATGTACACATTGTATAAACTAAAGATGTGTTTCTAAGTCCATCTTCTGTACCTATTATTTACATACGTCTAACATTCAAAGTGCAATGAATTTCTTTAATGAGTTATGAGATACCAAACTTTGCTTAATCCATGTACAATGAGAATTAAATATGCTAACCAACTATCAAGTCCTTACCTTTGTTTCTTTTTGCTGGTTCAGCTGGTCTTGTAAGTCTTTCAGTTGCTTCTGAAGTTGTTGTGTATCTACATGTTGTCCTTGTGGTGGTTGCTGTCCTTGTGGTGGTTGCTGTCCTTGTGGTGGTTGCTGTCCTTGTGGGGGTTGCTGTTGAAACTGTTGCTGTCCTTGATTGGCATGTTGTTGTCCTTGAGAGGGATGTTGGTACTGTTGTTGCTGTCCCTGAAGCTGCTCTGATTGAAATTTTAGATCTTGAGGAGACTGTAAGAAAGAACACACCATGTACCCCATGAGTGTATTTTATGTCATGGCTAATTAGTAATTAATTGACACATTGTTCTGCTAAGTTTCCAAATAAGAATATCACTACAGCCAAAAATCAATAACAGAACAGATAAACAGCACAAGAAACATGAAGTTGTGGAGAGACATGATCATATGCACCATTGGAACACAAGAAGACAGAAATATACAAATACTTTATTTATGTCCTTTGTACTTAGGGGCATGACCAAACATGTACAGTTCGTCATCCTCTTCATATTGTAATTCTTCGAGTTCTGATTGCAGACTTACATTTTTCCCATCTTAAAAACTACATTTAGGATCATCATCAGTGCTATGGAGTTCATGCACTGTCACTGAGATCATCCTGTTAAAGCGAGACCGGAGCACACATAGTTATTCCCTGATTTGCAATGATGATTTATTATGGGATGTTGAAATGTAAGAACTTTGGGCATGTATGTCAGCAGGGGCATTGGCTAGAACAGTAGATGGGTGGCTAGGACAGTAAATAGGGGGAAAATAAGGCCTGGACATCCAAAGGAAACTGATTATCCTACTATGGAAGACAGAATACCTTTGAGTCAATGCTGATACACAACATCCCCATCGCGAGGAAATAAAGAAAGAAAATAAGGTTTAACAGAGTAAAATCTTGGATAGGTCAGGCCAAGGACTATATTCAACAGGTGTGTCCACTTGAAGACATTGAACCTGGTGAAGAATGGATGTCAATATAAATCAATACATCACTTTCAGTATGTATTAGACTTGATAAAGAATGCAGATAAGAAATTCCAGTGGTCGTGGAGGCAGAAGTTCAGGCAATAATTTCTGGAAACTTGTCTGAGGATGCTACTTACACAGATGGGACAGTGATTTGACACATGTGGAGCTCATGGCTGCACTGCGCAAGACAGAAGGGATATTGTAAAGAGAGACACTGGTGCCCTTGCTGTGACTACAAGCAGTTTCCCTAAGGAAATCATGGCAATAGCTAAAGAAACTGTCTGGCTGGAACAACTTTAACCATGCATGTTTACTCAGTGACTGAATGAGTATGCTCAGGAAGATTGACACAAGCAGGGCTCAGAGACAATGGTTGGATTTGTTGAAGAGGTGTAAGCTGATAAAAATCAGTTCTATTTTCGTGCCAGGGCATGCAGATGTAAGGGTAATGAATGCGCTGATAGGCTTGCAGGTATGGATGCTGTAAAAAAAGCAGATGAGCAATGGACCAGGCTGATATTTTTAATTCCTAAGGGAGAGAGGATGTGTAAATGATTCAAGTAATAGTGGTGAATCTAGACAAGAGCACTATACTGGTGGCCAAAGAAGAATAGTAAACCAACAAAAAACTGGTGTTAGTTGCCACACACTAAGAGACGTACTGAGGAGATCAGAGCACTTATAGACTAATTGGTTCAATGAGCAGTGATGATGATCCGGCGACTAAACCTAAACAAAACTTACATGAATGACTCCAGGTTCAACATTAGACCAGATTACTTACATGGATGACTCCAGGTTGAGCATGCTGAGACTGTACAAATTTCTCATATTCTTCATCTGTAAAAGCAGTTTCCTCATCAACAGTCTGCAAAACAAGAACAGTAGCATGTTTAAATTGAATGCATTTGACATGGCAAATTAATGTTCATTTAATAAATATAGTTATTTAACTAACAATACAGAAAAGTTAACATGGTGGCTATAGTCATGAATCATGGCATCACATTCTCATTGATTTTGTGCCGGTTGAGTCTTATTTTTAACAAATTTTTCAACGCTGTGCATGCCGGTAAATAATAACAAAAACGTTAGTCATTGTTTTGTTCTTGATCGAATCAATGAAACAGCATATAAAAATTGCTTCATATTAAATGTGTGTCATTCATATAGTAAAACCAATAATTCAACGTGCAACTTAAACATGTATTGACTGCTAGACGAGCAATGTCATTGAACAATATCCTTTCTGATTTCCCCATGCATCTAATTTCAGCCTTGCATTGATGATCAAATCAACACTTTCTGAGTAAATTACTTACACAACCTCTATCTCCAGCTGTTTATAAAACAATAAATTTACTTTATGTTATACGATTGACATCATGGCACATTGGGCATTCCCATTCGTGCTCTGTCCTCCGCTGATTGAAGTTGATTAGCATGTCCTCATCATCTTATTCAATAATCATGAGTAACAAATCAAAATTAATCGATCCTTGTCGGAGCAATAGAGTGCATGCATCTGTGCTGAGTACCGATGTATCAGAAATTTACTTAACGTTATTGCAAGGCTGAAGTCAGTTGCATGGGGTAATCACAAAGGATAGTATTTGTTTAAATTGTTGATCTAGTACTCAGTATATGTTCAAGACAATTTAGACAATAACAAACACATACTGGTAAATCATTGATATCTACTTCAAATATATAACTGATTCCCCAAATAAGCATCCAACATGTGAGATGTGTGTATATAATTAAACATATAGTACTCACACTATCAATAGAGTAACTCAGAACAGCACAACATATTGCAGATAAATCAAGAGATATATGGACAACAAAAATTAACTTTGATACTAGAGAAAATGATTTACCAGTATGCTTTTATTATTGTCTAAATTGTTTTGAACATATGTTGAGTACAAGATAAACAATTTAAACTTCTTCTTCTTCTACATTCTCAATAGATTGGGATTTCGGATTCTCTAATAAAGGCAGCCGTCTGCCTCAGATTATCAGCCACGCTATACAGTTTGTCTTGGACGCTAGTGTAAGTGGGCCACCTCTGTCTTCTCAAGTCTGCATACTGGGGACAGTTCTGTAGGATATAATTCCTATGATTTCTGCTTCTCCGTTTGTGCCGACCTCTTCCTGCAGGAAATTTTGGTCACCCTCGTGATGGTAGGTCTGACATTCTTACTGCGTGGCTAAATCTCTGAGGCATATTGGCGACCGCAGAATCCGTTATCCCATTCCACACTGTGAGGGGTCGTTGCACCATGTTATGCGCCTTATGGCCTGGGGTATCCGTTTTCTGCAAGCATTTGTTTCAGGTTAGCATTCCCTAGCGGACACGTGCACACTATTTCAACCAAACCTCCTTAGTCGTCTCTTACGACATGCGTGGCAGGTAACAGTGGTTCTATTCTTTACACCCCAGATTTGGGCCCGTAACCACTGGCGCAACCATTTAAACAAATACTATTCTTTGTGATTGAAGTATTCATGATATGAATTAAATAGCTGATCTGTTGAAAATGGTCACGATAGTAGAAAACTGATAAAAGAAAGAGGTAGTCATGCGCACGGAAGACTCAACATATGAACTGATAGTCAGCACCAAGTACAGACGATCATGGAGATCCATGATCACCTATGCCAGCTGACATAGCACACGATGATGGTAAGAGATTTCATAAAAACATGATTGATATTTTCAATTATTAATATGTATATATTATATTTCCTAAAATTACAGAGCAGTATAGTAAACAGGATGTAATCTACCTATTTAGGTAGCAATTTTGATTGCACAGGAAATGTTAAAAGAAATTATGATACGCATTGGTAAAGCAACATCAGCTTTTAAGTCTAAATAAAATATGGAACTGCAAGTTATATAGTATTAAAACTAAATTACGAATTTTCAATTCAAATGTTGTATCAATCCTAACATATGCCAGCGAGAGTTGGAAAATGACTAAAGATATAGAAAGCAAGTTGAATGCATTTGAAAATAGATGTCTGTGAAAAATAATGAATAGAAAATGGAACGAATTCAGGAGAAGTGATGAAATTTAGAGACATGTCTGGTCAACCACTAGTGACAACTGTTATAAGAAAGAGAAGATGGAGATATGTTGGACACACCTTGAGGAGAAATGATCAACGAATATCAAAGCAGGCATTGAAGTGGGATGCAAAGGGTTCAAGAAAGAGAGGTCGATCTAAGGAGACCCTGAAATGAACTTTGCTGAGAGAGGCAGGAAATATCGGTCTCAGTTCCATGGAGGAGATTGAGCGAGTTGCCCAGGATAGAGCGGTATGGAGAAATTACTTGCAGGCCCTATGTACAGTATAGCTGATCGAGATTAATTATTTATATTTCCTAAAATCATGACGAACTGTTACTTACCTTCCAACCGTCATCTTTCTCAAACTCTGGTTTCTCTCCTGCTTTGCCAGTGTAGTGTAGGAATTCCTCTATGGAAATGCTCCAGTTCTTATCTGTATCCATTTCGTTGAAGATGTGCTCTCTCATGCGGTTCATTTCCTCCTCTCTTTCAATGGGATCATCTTCATCAGTTTTGCCACTATCATATATTTTGTCAAGCTGTTTGGATAAATCAATGAGTAAATCAAACATGATTCTGCGCTTGAATACAAGTTAACATTAATATCATCAAACTATATCCAGAACATGAGAAATACATTTGGAAAAGAGCACATAGAAGTATTATATGTATAACCCTTTCAGCTCTGTATTATTTTGACCTCTGGACGCATTTATTTTGCAATTCCAATTTAACATTCAATGCAAAGTAGATTAAACCTTTATAACTCTAGCACTGTTTCTCTAAAGTATTACATATTATATATTAAATTGTTGCTAATTGGATGTAGAATACAGTAATATAATAAAATTTTAACATCAGGTGATATATGTTTGAGAAAATTAGATTATTGTAGCATGACTATTTTGAAAAAAATAAAAATCGTAAAAAATATTTATACTCACGGGTTTGTATTACACCTTACAATTTATAGATCTTTCCCGAAGTAGCAGGAAAATGAAGATAATCCATTTGTGAACATATTCTATAAGTTTCATCTAGATGGCCAGGCCATCTAATTAGGTTTAGTAGTTTTTATAATATTCATTTTTAGTGCAGCCATGTCAACAAATGGTATGTGCAACCACCATTCTTTAGATGTAATTATTACATTAGACTTAGAATTACAACTATCAATACTGCATTCCATAAACAATCAAATATCGCCATTACCATAAATTAATTCTTCTTCATTACTATCACAAGTTATAATTTGATCTAGCAATACTCAAGATTGCACTTTATAAACTCATTTTACTCTTTATGACAAGGTTAGCAAATGTCGGAAACATTATTGTAAACAAAATAATATGACTCAACTTTAACATAATAATACACTGTTTTCCCGCTTTCAAATCTTCGTTAAAGGGAGTTAGAAATGTACCTATATATAAGTACTTTTCGTTTCTGAAGATTTTTTAAACTTCAGTAAAGGGGTTGGGAAGATACATTCGTTTTCGTCAATATACATCCAAAAACCGATATATCGGTTTTGCAACATCATGAACATTACTCTGAACCGATATATCGGTTTTGCAGTCCCGATGGGTTAATTTAATAATGAAGCAAAACATGGACAATGAGCAATTAGAAGGGAGAATTTATGTTGTTGAAATGTGCTTATTATCATCCTAATCAAAATAAACAATGTGAAAAATTGTGATAATCTATTTTCTTCCATCGTATATGTTTTGTAATAGATAATTTTCTGTCTTACTGGGTCAAGACAGGACAGCAAACATATTTGCATTATTTTCAAATACAGGTTCTTAGGCCTGTGAGGCAGGTAGAACTGCACGGATGGAACAGAAACGAGACACAGATCTTCGGCCTGTGAGGCAGGTAGAACTGCACGGATGGAGCAGAAACGAGACACAGATCTTTGGCCTGTGAAGCAGGTAGAACTGCACGGATGGAGCAGAAACGAGACACAGATCTTCGGCCTGTGTGGCAGATAGAACTACACGGATGGAGCAGAAACGAGACACAGATCTTCGGCCTGTGAGGCAGGTAGAACTGCACGGATGGAGCAGAAACGACAAACAAGAAAGGCAGTAAAACTCCGCACTAGTGCAAATATTCTGTGCTCACATTATAAAAGAACATTTCAAGCCCACGACGGATTCATTAGTCATCTACGCACACACAGACAAACATAGTGCAACTACATTCTCGTGGCTGAGTGGTTAAGCCCTTTGCCTTGGAGTCGAAGGTCGTGGTTCGAATCGGACCTGCCTTCTGTTCACGAGTGCAGTTTTTCCAGAGATCCCTAGGATTGTTGCCGGAGCTACGGAGTTCGTGCTTTGTGCAATACTGTCGGCAGGTGGCGTGCCATTTCTGCGGAGAGGACCGAGCCATATGGGGTAAAACCCGGGCAATGAAGTCAATCCTTCGCTTAAAAAAACATTCTCGTGGATGAAAAATGGTGGTCATCATCATTTGTGATAGACGAGCAGCATGTTCAAACATGGACATTGTCAGAAGCAATAAGGTATGTTTCAAGAAACAAATGGCAACAAATAACAAGTCTTGAAAGCAATTTGGTATGAACAGAGAAATAGAAGGACACAGTTACAACAAAAAACATCACTTTAGTACAAACAATGCTAAAGTGACAAAATAGTTTTAAATTAAAGTTTCTGAAACAGTGAGCATCTGGATGGTTTTACAGACTGTGCCTATCAAGAAGACATGCAGCTCACACAGTTATAGTCAATGTGGAGACTGTCACAGGTTAGAAAGGTGTACCTGAACAATGATATACTGAAATCAGAAATGCAGTCACAGAAGGTACAAAATATTGCAATTGAACAGCAGTAAACCACATCATAACTAACTAACATTCTTTGTCTCAAATCACTAACAGCTTTATCAAGAGTGAAATGGTAAACACTGTAGTGTAGAATAATGGACAATAAAAAGACAGAAATGATTGAATCCCATTACGCCCGAGTAGTTACTGGGGCCCAAATTGGGGTGTAAAGATTAGAACCACTGGTACCTGCCACACATGTCGTAAGAGGCGACTAAGGAGGTTGGGAATGGGGTTAGCTACCCCACACCGTAAAAAACACTAGATGGCTTCAGAACAGAGAGCGAACCGAGTAAACGCTGGCTGAAACCGGACACATCGTCAAAGGATAAGCACCAGAGCTCCAAATGGTGCTGAAGATGTGACGTAAAACACACCAATGCTAAGGCTGCATGAATCAGATTTCCACATGAATAGAATTTATGGGAAATCTGGTACATCGGTCTGGGCGGTGATGGCGTGAGAGAGAATCCCTTTAAAAATGATGGCAATATTTCAAAAAAATTAAAATGTATGGAAAGATTAGGTGTGAATAGGTAATTATTATGAGAAATCTTTCAGAAACATTATGAGAGATTTTAAAGTCAAATTATAAGAGATCTATCACAAAAATTCTGAGAAAACTATCCAACACATTATGAGATATTATTGAAAATCATACTGGAAGGAAAGGTTAAATGGAAACTGCCATCTATTTTATTTTCATGTCAAAATGTCATCAAAGCATATACATTTTCAAATTAACCTGTTACATCATGGCAACAGTCTTGTCTGACTGGCTAAACAACATGAGTGGGTGGGATAAATCCTGTTTAACTCTTCCACATTCCCTCATTTCTCTTTCAGACCATATTGCCCTATGAAGAATCCACCCTGACTCAGTAGCAAGTCGCAGTAAGCCTGCATGAATGGGTGAAGTGCACAGATTGGAGAACCCTCCACGTCTCAGTTGCAATAGTAGGTGATAAAACACTGGCATTGCAATGAGACAGATAGGATCACACTGTTTACAGGGACCCATTGTGAAGATAGACTTTGTGTGTTGTAAGGGAATATCTGGACAGGTAGAGATGCATAAAACACCTGTACATAATATGTGACATGGCCATAGTGAAAAGACCAGATCCACCCAGAAGCTAGTGATCTATCTATATAATCTTTGTGTCCAGATAAGGCTTTCACAAGAGATTTCCACTGTTGCCGTTCTGCCATCTTTCTACCAATTGTTTCCCATGCCAAGCCACAATCTTTCAACTATCCAGAATTCTTCTCCTGTTGATGTCTGATGTCCAGGCCTTCTTTTCCCATCCACTGTCCATCGGAGAGCTGTTCTTACCAATACTGGCATACGACCTACATGACTAATCCACCTCCATCTTTTCCCTTTTAATGATGGTCTCCATTGATGTACAGTCTGTTCACTTTAAAAACTCTTCCTTTGCTATTATATTTGGCAAGAAAATTTGTAGGATTCTTCTTAAACGTTTATTTTGAAATGTCTCCAGCTTGTGTATGATATTTTGGGTCATTTTTCAACACTCACTAATGTACAATAACGCTCCCAGGACACTGCATCTATATATTTTAAGTACTCTTTTAACTGATTCAGTCCCGTGGAACACTGTAGTGCACATATTTCTTATCTTCGTGGCCCAAGCGTCGTTTAAAAGACGGCTACTATTTCGTTGAGTTTTTATTAATTTTCACTCCGATTGTAGTTTTATATCAACCGGAAACTAAGTAGAAAGGAAGTACTAACGATAACCAAATCACAACATCGTGGTTTTGACTAGAATCAGAAGTGAAACCAAGTTTAATTTTCGTTTTCAAGTTACCCTGTGATTAAAAAATAATGTCTAACAATTCAGAGTCTAGAAATGGTTTGTTATCAGCTCGTTCTGCACGTTTTACAGCTGCAGAAGCGCGAGATTAGTTGCATGAAGATGTAGATACTGATAGTGAAGATAGTGAAGCTTCTGATTCTGATGACACAGAAGTTTGTGATTTAAATACGCCGATTATTAATAATTTAAATAATACTAGTAGTGTTTCCCAACCAGCTGCGAGAGGCGTTGCCCCAGTCAGGTTCAGTAGATTGCAACAAAAGAAGAAGGATTCAGACAGAACCTACACAGTCTACTTGGAGAGAAGTTATATAGTTGCTATGTTAGGACTATTATTCATATACTTTAGTTCTTTATTCCTGTAAATATTGCTATAATTTCCACTGTATGTGATTATATATTATGAGACATGAATGTTTAGTATGTGAAATCTTCAATTTGACAATTTTTAATGGAAATTTCTTCAAAGATGGTCGTGTTGCTAATTTGTGAACAGTTAGTAAACCATATATTTCGTCAATATTTTCTTAATTTTTGTGTATTCATAAATGGATTACTTATATAAAGAGAGCAGTTACACTGACTTATTCACCATATTGTTCCTGAAGGCCCTTGGTAAGTTGGATTTTTGTTCTCACAATTTCAATTAATTTTTTATTACATGCTAATATTTGTCATGCACAGTCAACACAACATTATATTTTCGCATACAATAAATATTTTATGAAAGTACAATCATTTATCTTTAATTTGATATATAATAAGTTCAACTTTAAATCATATTTAGAAACAATATTTTAATTTAACTAAAGTATATGTGCAATATTTTTGAAGCTAAAAAATAATTCCGTCCAGAGGTGAAAAAAACCTGGTACTGAATCAGTTAAGATTCAATCTTTTGGTTTTCGAGATTTTGTTGAGCATTGTAAAAGTTTGACTTGCTTTCTTGATTTTCCAATGATGCTCTTTTACAAATCACCATTATTTTTGTAAGGCAAACCTAAACTTTTGTTTTGTTTTTAGATTTTGAAATTTTGTGATGTCAAATTGTTGTTGCATTTGTCTGTCCATTTCAGCATTCTTCAATTTCATTGCAACTTTTACTATAACTAGATTATAGTCGCTTTCAAAATCTGCTAATACTCTTACTCTCACATCTTGTAAGGAATGTGTCTACTTTCCATTTATTAAAATATGGTCATTCTGATTTTCTGTGTGGCCATCTGGTGACCTCCATGTTGTCTTATGTATTCTTCCGTGTGGAAAATGTGTTCCACTAATAATCATATTTATTTTAATAAATTCAGTCTTTCTCCATTATTTGACTTTGTAATTATTTCAAGTTTCCTTATTACTCTTTCTCTCTCAATGTTGTCAGTTCCCACTTGTGCATTGAAATTCTCCAATAATCACTAACACATCGTGTTTAGGGTCATTTGCTATTAGAAGCTAGTGAAAACATGGTGCACCTATGACTAACGAGAATTTAACTCACAAATATGAGTCAGTGACGCCCTGATACCACATGCTTACCCAGAAATAGCTAAACATGTAAGAACAAAGTACTTTAGTTTAACAAAATATAGAAACAGGGACGATACATAGCAATGTTTTGACCAAAAGGCCTTTATCAAACAAACGATACAACAGGAGTGATGAATTTCAAAAAACACTACATATGGACGACTGCATAACAGAGACATTCAAACATACCCATAAATACCAGAACGCTCATACCATGTAAGAAATCTATGATTGACAACCTCTTTGGGATGAAAGTGTCACAACATTATTCCAGACATAATGCTAGTACAACACAATTACATGCAGATTCTACAAATTTGCATTGATTGTTCAAGAGTAAAAACTCACAGCCATGTTTGGAAGAGGAAACTCAACCAGTTCCATGTTATTAAAAAAAAAGTACTGAGTAATCAATTTTCTAAATTGTTGCCCAGTGTGTTGTACCTTTCATTCTCCCCCCATGTGATAAATATTCTATCCATCCAGGACATACCTCCAGTTGTAACACAGCATCTACTTCTTCCACATTCCACGACATGTCACCATTCAAATCTAAAAAAAGATATATATTCTCATAAAGTGTTCATACACAAATATATTATCTGTAAAACTATTCAAATATGAGCAGAGAGACAAATGTCCTATTATTCTTAGTGTATTCAAAATCCCATTCAATGACACAGAATGCATACTCTTCTATATCTGTTGGGGAAGACTGAGCACCTATGGGTGTGCCCGGAGTGCAATGACATCAGTTTAGTAACCAATAACCAATGACACAGAATAACAAAAACATAAGGTTGGTAGTGTTAATTACCAACATTTGGCACACATTAATTACCAACAGTCACCTATTATAACAGTAAATTACAAGCAGATTTTATAATCTGACATTAGCTGTAAACAAGTTAAGAAATCACAGTTCTGGGCATGAAAGTACCTAAACATATTTGTGAGCAAATGGACTTTGGGATGGCTGCTGCAACGGAGGACAGAGCATGAATGGGAATGCTCAATGTACCATGACGTCGATCGAATAACATAACATAACACGAAAGTACCCAACATGTGGGTTGTGACTTATTTTATTTTTAAATAGTTAATGAATTCTGTAAAACCATATCTAATGTGATATCTAATAACCTTCTTGTTTGTAATTTGAATAGAATTACAGGGTTATACAAATACATGTGGCCAATTAAATAATAGATGAAAGAGTGTAGTTAGTGTTTATAAACAAACTAGCTTACCATGTGTATAGAAAAATGTTTTTGGGTTAAACTGCTGATCTTCTAGATGATCCACTTTATCCCAGACTTCCTCAAACTGGTCTTTACTGCCCTAGAAACACAGATATAATATTGATGGCTATAGAAAGATGTGGAACATACACTGGTTATTGAACCAACATCATAGCACTTAGACCTTCTTCTTCAGTGATCTCTGGTCATGCGCTTAATTTACTGTGGACCACAAACTGGGCAGTCAGCTTCAGGCCTATCAGGTTTCCCCATGGCTTAGTTTTCAGGTCGACTGGGTGTGGCCACATGTTGCTTCTCAGCTCACCCAGGAGAGGACATTCTTGCAGGATATGCTCCGGTGTACTTAGACCAGACCCATAGGTGCTCAGTCTATCCCAACAGATATTGAAGGGTGTGCATACTGATGGTTCCTGTGGCTTGCTGGTTAAACACACTCCTCACTCTGCCCCTCAGGTATCCAGTTATGATCGTACAAGAGGTAACTACAAACTCCCTACATAACTGGATCAATTCAACATCAACTTTAGTGTCCTCATGAAACAGACGGTCCTGAAGAGACAGAAAAACACCACCCTAATCCATCCAAATCTCCCTGATAATCAATGCAAGTTTACCTGCTCTCTCATTATGGCAAGCACCTGCATGCCCAGGACTGATGATCTACATAAGCCTTTTTAGGTTGGAAACCTTAATAAACAACATCCACTCATACCCCAGTCTGCTATTT
Source organism: Arion vulgaris (assembly GCA_020796225.1). Taxonomy (NCBI): domain Eukaryota; kingdom Metazoa; phylum Mollusca; class Gastropoda; order Stylommatophora; family Arionidae; genus Arion; species Arion vulgaris. The sequence continues at coordinate 44,922,937 of CM036764.1, read as the reverse complement.
TGGAACTTCTGAAGCATCAATCGAGAGTCAGACACAACGGCCCCAGTAAACAGTTCCACAGAGAACCACTTGAAGACAGCAGTAGCAGATTCAATAATCATCCTCATGCTGGAAGCAATTGTCTTATATGCACCATTTTGCTCTGCAACAACCCTACCATGCTCGCTAGCCAAGAAACCCTAGCCTGACTTCTTACCATGATGCACAGACCCATCGGTAAAACAACATCATCATCCCTTGCATTACCTTCTAAAGAAACACACATATCAACAGAGACACATAACAGATCAAAAGCATGGATCACTGTAAAACGTTTGGTTACTCATGATTAGTTGATAATATGGTGAGGGTAATATACGGTCTCAGACACTGGAACGAGTTCGAGAATTAGGCGTTAAGTTTGGACATGCCAGACAGTGTCATATTCGTGGTAGAGAGAGAAGATATAGTAATCAACTTCTCATGCGTACTGTGAGCAAATGGACTTTGGGATGGCTGCTGCAACGGAGGACAGAGCACGAATGGGAATGCCCAATGTGCCATGCGTCGATTGCATAACATAACATAACTGTAAACGTGTCATATATTATCTGCCGTCGAGCCTCCTCTCCAAAATTCATTATCTTATACTGCTATTATAAATACACAAGCATATTATTACAATTTGTCTCATGGATGATTTTTAAGTATTTTTTCTATCAATGTTTCATTAATTTGTAATCAGCCAATCTATCAGTCAAAAAAATTTATCCAAGAGTATTTTTGGACAATAATTGGTCAAACTCGTTGATACTTTTGTTTTGAAGAAAATGCTCACAATTTATTTATATTGCAACTAAATACAGAAAATATAAAGGACAGTCACTGTCCCACCCTTTGAAACAGTTGAATCACAGAATCAAATAGTCACGAGGCAAGTGATATTTCACATTTTCTTCAGCGACATATCAAACTTATCTTTACTTTTCTAATATATAATATTTCAGCAAAGGTCTCTACTTGCCTCAGTTTCTTTAGTTACATGTTATACAGGGTGTTCAAGATAAAAGCAGCCTGTGAATGGAGCTAATCTGGCATATATGTATGAAAATGAGAAGCTTCAGTTATGACGTAGTATAGGTCACGGTTGTGTGACGGTATGTGATTGTAGTGCGGGAAGGGGCGATGAACAAATGTGACGTAGGATGAGCTAGTCAGAACCGGTTTACATAGTAAATAGACACCACACAATAGGTTAATTGGCAACATTCGATTTGTCAATGGGACTGCAATTATCTTGAACACCCTGTATTATATTCATCATACAGGTTATATATATTATATTCATATTATATTCTCTTGTAACAGGGTAGCAGAGCGTACGCAAAATACGCCCTTGATTTCAAAGGTAGGAAATAACATGTGACCGGACATTTGCGACCAGATGGGAGCAAGCAGGTTGGTGATTGGGCAATCCAATTTCCGGATGAGGGTGCTATATAAGGCGGGATACAGTCAGCACCACAAAGCAGGCACTTAAGTTGGAGTCAAAGAGTTCGAGAAAGAGAGGACATCCTGAGGAAACACGAGATCAACTTTACTGAGTAGGCAAGAAATATCAGACTCAATTCCTTGGGAAAAATTGAGAGAGTTGCCCAGAATAAGCGGTTGGATAAATGTTTGCAAGCCCATGTAGTATTAAGTGCAAGAAGGTATAATAATAATATTACATTTCAGTGAAAGTCTCTTCTTGTCTCAGTATACTTAGTTATGTGTTAGTGAAAAATGCTATTTTAGTTATGTGTTAGTGAAAAATGCTGGTTTAGTTATGTACTAGTGAAAAATGCTGGTTTAGTTATGTGTTAGTGAAAAATGCTAGTTTAGTTATGTGTTAGTGAAAAAGGCTATCTATTATAGAACTATCACATGATCTGATGTGACAAGAGAAAATATTATACCATGATTGACAATCTGCTAATGAATATTGATAGACTTACTGGATGATTTAATTTAGGATGATCAGCATGTTTCTTCTTTAGCTCTTCCAATCTAGATTCTTCTTGTCTTCTCTCCTCCTCTGACAGATGACTAAGATGTTCCTTTTTCTCATATTCCTTTTCCATCTCATACTCTTTAAACTCCTTCCTCCTTCTCTTGTCTAGCTCCTCAAGATCAGCAGTTGTCTGAGGGTATTAAAAATAAATTAATTAAAATAGTGATGGAACAAGTCACTTTAAACAACAATCAACAGTAATAATAACTAAAGCAAAACAAGAGTAACATGAATAGGCTACATTCTTAGAAGAGGTCTGGAAAACCCTGTGACAACTATGATAAAGTTTCAGTTTGGAATATCTTATTGCACTCCGGACATGTCCATAGGTGCTCAGATCTCCTTCGCAATATCTTTAACAGCATCCAGCGACTGATCGTACCAGTTCCATTTTGATTGATGAGCCTACTCATATACCTGTTGTGCTGTTCTTTTCTGGCTACTCCAATCTTCAATCCCAGTGCCTGCAATCTAGTAGTGGACATGGATTGGTTTAAATGAAAATCTTCTTTGTGGCCATACTCTATGAGGGCATTCAAAATGTCAGCTCTATCCATTGGCTGGCCCCCTGATATAGTGGCAGAGCCGGCGAACCTGTCTCCTCTTGCATTGCCAACGACACCCATGTGCCCCAGTTGACTGAAAGAACACAAGAAGGGAAAAATCTGGGATGGCATAACAAAATGTCGGGGAAATGATATGCATCTGAAGTTCTGAAATGCTAACAAGACAGATGATGGTGGATGATAATCATCTTGATATCGAGAAGACTACATTTAAATGCCAGGGATTGACATCATTGCACCAGATTTCAACATGTGGCTTGGTCCCTCTTCACAGAATGATACTCCACCTGCCGAGAGTACTGTCCGAATCACATACTCTGTAGCTTCAGCAACAACCATATGGATCTCAGAAAAAAATGCACTGGTAAACCAAATAACACAGTCCAGTAATACTGTGTACCAAAGGTGAAATGTCAAAATACATAGTAAATAGTTTTACAAAGCACAAACGTTCAGATTCAAGCCATGTTTCAACACAATATAAACATAATTTTTTTTTTTTTTTTTTTTCTTTCGTCCGCTTTCAACTCAGGCGAAGTTTCATCTCTGAAACTGATTTTTGCGTGAAAATCTGTTTTTCCAATTTCTTACAATGGCAGCAGCGTGCACATTGTAAATTACTTCACACTGGCAGCCGTGTGCTCAATGTACTCGTAATTAGTATTCCCTCGCCATAAAGGCAGATTTTCTCCGACTTCAGAGGTACTCACGTTATCGTCCTGAGTAAGACCAGGGGACTCGAACAAATGCCGGACAGTAGGTTCGAACCCGAGCTATGAGGCGTCTCACAGCTAGCAGGCCGAGCTACTATCAACTACTCTAGGCAGTCCCCCATATAAACAGAATGAAAGTGTCATTTAAGCATTCAACTTTCAACTGTGCCGTTGTGTTTATGCTGTGGTTCCTCGTTTTGTATCATGTGTTGTTTTGTTTGTATCTTCTGCTTACTAAAGGTTAATTGATTGATTGGATAGGAATATCATCATAGCACTTCTGTGAATAATCATGTGTGCTCCGATCTCTTTCTTATACAGAAAGATCTCAGCAGCTGTGCACAAACTCCTCAGCACCGCGAGGTCCCGATGTAAGATGATGAAGATATTTTTGTAGGAATTTTATTTTTAATCTTTTTCTAATGATTTTTTCCCATGCATCAGCTTTCCAGCCTGCTCTTCTGGATTTTGAACGTCAATGATTCTTTCACATGTTCAAATTTAACATGGGACCTACGTTTTATCATCCGTCTCCAATTGGACTAGGAACTCGATCTCACCTACACTGAGATCAGGATCTCTGGAAAAATATCCAGATGGCTCCATGAGGGAGCAAACCTGGTACCTTTGGCATGAGAGATGAGCACCTAACTTCTTCGCCACAGTTGAAATATCACTTGAATATGTTTATGTGTTTTGTTAAACCGCTTTACTTCATGTTTAGATATTTTGCACATGAAAGTCATCTGAACTACCACAGTGTTCACTATCACAGTTTCTCTTAGACTATAGTCAGGGGAGTTTTATTAATTATATTTAATACAAATGAGAACTATTTGTAGGATATGGTGAAATCAAGCATTGGGGGAATCCATGGCAAAGTTACCAAGTCATTTCCTAGTACTATGAAGGTCATAGGCTTGAATCCGGGGTTTCAAAGGTGTATTTTTCCAAAGATTGTTAGGATTTTTACTGAAGCTAAAGTTCATACTTTATACAATTGTCATGGCAGTGCTATGTCTGTGGAGATGGACCAAGTCATATGGGAAGATCGGGTGCATTGAATTCAATTTTTCGCCTTTAAATCTTTTTTTTATTGCTGTCTGAATACAAATTTCTACACAAATGTTAAACATACTATACAGAAAAATTACATACTTTGGTCACATCAAGCCTGGAAATAACAATACTGGAGGGTATGGTCCCAGAACGCAGAGGCAGACCAAGAAGATGGCTACAAGATATTAAAGAAACCATGAATATGACCATCGACGAAGTGGGTGAACTGGCTAGAGACAGAGTGAATTTCAGATGTGCTTCAAAGAGAGCAGCGTCCTATAAAGGATACGCACCTTGATGACACAAATGATACACAAGAAGCAATGGTTTTCCTACCTTGAATATTAGATTCTTTAAATCTTCCACTTCAAAACTGTGAGGGTTCCTAACATCTAAGTGACCTGGGATTTCAATGTTTTTCATGCCCTTATGTCCCACTACTAAAAAAAGAAAATAAATTAAATATCATTTCAAACAGGATATACTTCAAGCAATCAAATCTAGAATTATTACTTGGAAACAACATTTCAAGATCATGGATATGTCAATCAATCAAGTGCCATGCCTGCCGGCGTAGGTGATCATGTCCCTCCACAACTCTCTCTGCTTGGTACATGTAATCAGTTCTGATGTCGATCTTGGGTCGAACCATGATGTCAGGCCATCCAAAATCTTCTCCCTGTCTTCCACAATCTCTCCTTCCCTGAATTCTACCTGTTGTCACCAAATGTTCTAAGCCTTCTCTTCACATTATATGCCTGATGAACCTTGATTGTCGGATTCTTATTCTTTTGGTAAGGTTTCTTTGTGTGCAAGCCTGATTTAAAACCTCCTCATTGTTTTTTCGTAAGGATATGACCACACATTTTTTTAATGCAAAAATAGAAATGAAGGTATAGACATGACAATTCTGGAAAAAACAAGCTGAGGAAAGTTCAGTAAATGGTTGGAACATCAATGAATATGTGTAGTATCTGAAATGCTCAAACAACAAATAGTTGTGAAGGAATTGATTGTCAATATGACTAGGCATGACATATTATTCAGTGATTAGTGAGGATCATATATAATCACTGCAGTCTGGACAGCTCTATAGGTCTCCAATCTTCTACACAATATCTTGACTAGTGTACAACGACTGATCACACTGCCTTTCTGTTGATTAATCAAATGTCTCATACCTAACAAAGCGTCCGAGTGGTTCCCGGGGCCCAAATTTGGGTGTAAAGAATAGAACCACTGTTACCTGCCACGCATGTGTAAGAGGCGACTAAGGAGGTTTGGTTGAAATCGGGTGCATGTGTCCACTAGGAATGCTAACCGAAACAAATGCTTGCAGAAAACGGATGCACCAGGTCGTAAGGCGCATAACATGGTGCATCGACCCCTCACAATGCGGAATGGGATAACGGATTCTACGGTAGCCAATCTGCCTCTGAGATTTAGCCATGCGGTAAGAATGTCAGACCCACCATCACGAGGTGGCCAATACTTACTGCAGGAAGAGGTCGGCACAACGGGAAAGCAGAAATCATAGGAATTATATCCTACAGAACTGTCCCCAGTATGCAGACTTGAGAAGAAAGAGGTGGCCCACTTACACTAGTGTCCAAGACAAACTGTATGGCGTGGCTGATAATCTGAGACAGACGGCTGCCTTTATTAGAGAATCTGAAATCCCAATCTAGTGAGAATGCAGAAGAAGATACCTAACAAAGTGTTCATGTCTGGTAGCTCTCATTTTACTCTCATCTCCTTAACTCTAGAATGAGATGCAAATTTATCAATGTTTTTGAAAGTCATCTACATGACATACTTCTGTAATGGTATTAATGATATCTACACTATTCATTGATTGTCCTTTGTCAATCACTGTTGTATCAGCCAGATGATCTGCACACTCATTGCCTTGTACTCCTACATGCTCTGGTACACAAATAAAGGTTAAATGGGTCATTCTTCTTCTTTTCGAACGCTCATATCGACCACTTGTTAATCACTCTGTGTGATTTGTATGTGATCTGAGCCTAAGAACGATTGTATGTTGTGCCAGTTATGCGCCTACAAGTAGGCCAGCACATCCAATTTCTGCGATGCTTTATATTTACTAGGGTAGCTTCCCTAAGTCCTGCAGCAGTCGCCTCTTACAACATGCTTTGTAGGTCGCAGTGGTACTATTCTTTGCTTCCCTTGTGGGCCCAGGCCCCACACGGCCAAAATGGGTCATTCAGGTTGGGTTGAATGTGACAAGTCAGCCTGAATTGATATACAGCCAGTCTGATTTTTCTCATTGAGTTGTTCAGTATACTATTCTATTCCCTCTTAGTGTCTCAATTGATACATAAGGCTTCCACAAGAGACTTCCACTGTTGCCATTCTACCAACCATCTCCCACGTCAGGCCACACTCCTTCAACTCTCTCTCCACAGTTCTTCTCCATGTTTCCTTTGGATGTCCAGACCTTCTCTTCCCATCCGCTGTCCATCTGAGAGCCGTCTCAGTATACTAGCATGTGTGAATTCTTGTGTACTTGAATCCTTCAGAGCCAATGTAACAGCTTTGATCTCCCTTGCTCATAGTTACAGTGAAGGCACAGTGGTCCAAATTAACCACTTTGTATTGTGAGCTTGTAATAAATTCCCATGTACTCCGCTTGCCTTCAACCACTGAGCCATTGGTGTACACTATGGCATCAACATCCTGTGTGTATTCTTCAGCCACCATCACTTTGACTTCTGTAATAATTTATCAGGAACTTGTTCTGTACAGTTCAAGAGAGAGACTTTAGCATTATGCTATCATGGTGATGGAGACATCGTATTGCAACCTGTATAGTCAAGTAACTATCTTTTCACATAGTTACTACCATGAAGTAGCCACTAGACATCCCCCATATACATACTACACCTAGCAATGAGACATGTATGTATTCTACATCACCCGCTGCTAGCACAGATTTATTTATTTTTACCTGTCCTGACACTAGAGTCACAACTCACTACCGCATAACATATATATATGCCAGTGGATGTAAAACAACGTTATGCAAAGGTGCGGAATCTTTTGAAGAGAAACTTTAAGATGTGATTGAAAGAAATAGGAAAAGTGCAAACTCGGGCGTCACGTGTTAAATGATCATCTGTAAAGACAAAAAAGGCCACAAATATATATTGTACTTGTTTGAAATAAAGTAGTCCAAGTATCAAATGCCACAGTTGCCAACTGTAATGCTCTCAGTTGGCCCCAGATTCAATTGGGTACCAGAAATACAGATGGCTTCATGATGTTGGCCATATCAACTATCGTGTACAGTTGGTCAAAGAAAGAGAAGTGTCTAACATTGTTTCTCAAACATAGCACATGGTATTAGAACTTATAAATGAAGCTTCATGTGAGTGATCTAACTTTCCCTAGCTTACAAGGCAGTGACATTTATGTTACCTTCCTTCATTTACAACACTCATTATGAAAACCAGATATACCTTGCATTTGCAGACGTGCCAGATCCTGGAGTCGTGCAAACTCTCTTCGTTTAAGCTCATCCAGTGCCGTTCTAACTGTATGGTTCACCATTTCCAAGTGTAGTGCAATATTGCCATTCTGGTATAACAAATGAATACATTGATATTGTCTGTCATATAAATCACACTCCCCAGAAAAGTATCTAAAGAAATTACTCTACATCTATTAAGGTCATGACCCTGATCACCATAAAGAAGTACTGTTATTATGCCTATTATGGTATATTTGAAATAAATGTGTTGTGTCAACATTAAATGATTGGTGTTTATACAATTCTCTTGTATGAAGCAATAACAAGGGGAGCTTGTATGATGTTTGTACTAACTTCTTTTTTGAACGCTCCATATCGACTACTTGTTAAACCACTCTTTGTGATTTGTATGTGATCTGAGCCTAAGAGCGAGTGCACGTTGTAAAGTGTTGCGCCTGCAAGTAGGCCAGCACATCCGATTTCTGCAACGCTTTTTATTTACTAGGATAGCTTCCTAGACCCTACCTCAGTCGCCTCTTAGGACATGTCCTGTAGGTCGCAGTGTAGCTATTCTTTGCTCCTTAGAGCCCGCAACACATGGTCAATTTGCACTAACAAAATGTATAATCCTACAGAGCAGGAGAATTGAAAGCAGATGGTTGGACACATTGGCAGAAACAGTCTACTACTGTAAACAGACATTAATTTAATTGGAACCAGTGTAGAAATAGAAAAAAAAAGTCTGGACATGTGAGTCAAAACATATGGAGGTGACAGGTGATCAGAGGTTCACTGGTGATGCTAAAGAGGTTAACCCCAAATAACAATAGGAAGGAAGAAACAGTTGATATGAGAGTTTAAAAAGTATGATGATGATGAACTCTAGCTTGAATACATATATTTTAGTCACCTCTTCAGCATAATAGATATTATATTTAATACAGAATTATCAAATACTGCTTTATGAAAATCCTTACCGTGATGTCTGAGACATTTGCTTTCTCCAGTTTTTCTTTGAAACCTGCATCTCTCTCTAAAACCTCAACCACTTGACGTAAATATAGATCATAAGCTAACCCAGTCTATAAAGGAAAGAAAATGTTACAAATTCAATTACAAATCCACTATACTAATTCAGAGTACATAGGAAACATTAATTATAGAAGTAATAAAATGGAAACGGAACAAGTATTCTAAATCAATCTATAAACCAATCTACAAACCCGGTGGGCTTTGAAGCTTTCTAGGGTTGGGGAGTGAAGTGAGTTCAGAAGCATTTGGGGAAAGTTTTTCCGTTATTTTGCGATTGAATAATCATTTAAAATTTGAATTCTGCAATTTAATTTATCTAATGCCATCTTACACGATCCATTTTTAATCAATTTTCTATTTCATGTATATAATCATTTGAAAATTAACAATCTATGACAGAAATATATATCCATTTTCTATGTCAAAGTGAAAATAGAGCATGTGTATATATATATATATATATTTATGTGTGGGGTGGGGGGTATTGGCAAATTGTTGTATGGGAAGAGGAGCATAACAAAGTTTATGTTGTTCAAAGTGGGTGGTGGGCCAAAAAAGTTTGGGAATCTCTGCTTTAGACTGTAGTAACAAATCACTAAGAAGTGAGCAGTTTACAAGATAGACAACCTCCAGTATGAGAATGCAGATATAGACAGTCACTGCAGTCTTGTAGTGGTTTTCTAACCTGAGCAGTTACCATGTTAGAGACAGAATCAGGATTAATTACTTTCGCAACCCACACTTTGCAAGGATAATAGCCGTCCATCATAGCGATGATGACAACAATCTCAGACGTGTACTGTTGCACCTCTCTGGTGTGTGCGGAGGTGACTGTAGAGTCCAATCCTAGAACAGAATCCCGACCACAGGTGGGGCATACATGATCAAGGTTAGACATGTGCGTGTTGTGTGCTCTGTCTTTTCGCGCTGCTCGTTTTCTCTGTGACTCAACAATACGATGATTCTCAGCTATTCGGGTTCCTCTTTGTTGTTACAGCGCCACATTTGGCGATCTTGCGCAAGGGATTCCCAGCACGTATTGTCTATATCGAAGCATTTCAGAGACACTTTAAGAGTGTCTTTAAAGCGTTTTTCTGTCCACCAGCTAAACGTCTGCCCCTTCAAGCTCGCCATACATCAACTGTTTTGGGATGCGTTTATCAGGCATTCGAGCAACGTGACCGACCCATCTCAGTTGGGCCTTCTGCAACAGGGTGTTGAGCTTGGGATCTTTGCTCTTGTGAGGACTTCGCTGTCTGGAATTTTGTCCTGCCAGTTTATTTTTAGTATTCTGCGTAGACAGCTTGTGTGGAAATGGTTTAATTTTCTTCGTGTCTGCTATACACTGTCCATGTCTCGCTTGCGTACAGCAGCGTGGTTAGCACTATGGCCTGGTAAACTTTCAGCTTTGTGACTATGCTTATCCCTTCCGTTCCCACACAGTGACACGTAACCTTCCGACGCAGCACTGGCTTTGGATATCCTATTGTGGACCTCAGAATCTATGTTTGCCGATCTGGATAGGAGGCTGCCAAGATAAGCAAAGTTGTCCGTTGACTGGAGGCGCTGGTGTTTAATGTTGATGACTGGATCGTAATACTGTTCTCTAGGGCGGGCTGGAACATGACCTCTGTTTTTGGTGTTAATGGTGAGGCCAAACCTATCACAGGCCATTGAGAACTTGTCCATGTAAGTCTGCATTTCTTCCTCAGAGTTGGTAGCGAAGGCACAGTCATCAGCAAACAACAGGTTTGAGATAGTTGATTCTTTTACCTTGGTGGAGGATTTTAACCTCCGAAGATTGAATAGGTTACCGTCTGTCCTGTATCTAATCTTTACCCCATGTTCGTCGCCTTCCCAAAAGACATCCGTGAGCATGGCAGCAAACATCATGCTGAAGAGTGTTGGGGCCAGTACACAGCCCTGTTTGACGCCGTTGGTGACATGGAAGGCTTCCGACAGCTCCCTTCGTCAAGTACACGTGCCATCATGCCCTCGTGAAACTGTTGAGCGATCTTGATGAATTTCCTTGGGCATCCAAATTTTTCCATGATCTTCCATAGACCCTCCCTGTTAACCGTGTCGAAAGCCTTTGTCAGATCGACAAACACCATATAGAGGTTACGGTGCTGCTCTTGGCATTTCTCCTGTAGTTGGCGAGCAGCAAATATCATGTCTGCTGTTCCACGACCTGCTCTGAAGCCACATTGGGTCTCAGGAGTAAGTCCTGTTCCAGGTGATCGATTAATCGATTGAGGAGGACTCTGGCCAGTATTTTGCCAGCGATTGACAGGAGAATCCCCTGTGGTTATCGGAGGCCTGGCGGTTTCCTTTCCGCTTGTACAGGTGGACAATAGTGGCATCCTTTAATTCCTGTGGCACACGTTCGTTGCACCAAATGGATGTAAATAACTCTGTCAATTTTAGCATCAACGTGGGCCCTCCTTCTTTGTAGACTTCGGTTGGTATTGAGTCCGCACCGGTGCCTTCCCGCTGGACATCTGGCTTGTTGCCTTCTTGACCTCTGCTAAGGTAGGTGGAATATCAAGCTTGGCATTGATTGGGACCTGGGGCATGCGCTCTATGGCTTCATAACATATAGTGGATGGATGGTTGAGGACAGAGCGGAAGTGTTCTGCCCAGCGATTTAGTATCTGAGGCTTGTCAATTAGTAGCCTTGCTCCATCTGCATCGAGTATGGGAGTGGGGTGAGATTGTTGAGGTCCGTAAACAGTTTTTAGGGCATCGTAAAAGCGTTTGAAATCATGTCTGTCTGCATATATCTGGATTTCATCAGATTTTTGCTTAGCCATGCGTCTTGTAATTTCCTGATTCTCTCTTGAGCCCTTCTACGAGCATCTAGGAAAGCTGGTTTTTTTTGGATGATGATGATGGGTCATTTTGATAGGCTCTGTATGTCTCATGTTTCGTGAGAAGAATAGACTTGATTTCTTCGTCATTTTCGTCAAACCAGTCATGGCTCTTGCGTACAGAGTGTCCTATGAGCTCAGAGGTAGATAGGTACACAGTGTCTCTGAGGGCAGTCCAGTCATCGTCCACGCTGGTTTTGCCAAATTGGAGGTCCTTCAATTTGTCGTCCAGGTCTCTTATTAAACTTTCGGTGACAGTGGAGCTTTTCAATTTGGAGACTGCCAGCTTTTTTTTTGGTTTGCGACCCTGGTGACGTTTTCTAGGCTTGATGCGGAGGTTGAGCTTTGACACGATCAATCTATGATCGGTCCAACATTCTGCTCCGCACATAGCCTTTGTGACTCTGACGTCCGTCTGTCATTTTCCTTACGATGGCGTAGTCAATGAGGTGCCATTGTTTGGAACGGGATGCATCCATGACGTTTTGTTTCGGGTTGGTAAACGAAACAAGGAGTGACTAAGAAGTGAGCAGTTTACAAGATAGACAACCTCCAGTATGAGAATGCAGATATAGACAGTCACTGCAGTCTTGTAGTGGTTTTCTAACCTGAGCAGTTACCATGTTAGAGACAGAATCAGGATTAATTACTTTCGCAACCCACACTTTGCAAGGATATTGCTACATTGGAATTCAAGGGTCAACATCGAACTGGCAAGTTGGGCGCTGCTGGATTTTTAGGCGGAGATCGGAGCACCTATGAGCATGTCCAGAGTGCTATGATGATAGTTCTCTGATAACTGAACAAGGAGAGTTAAGAGAAAAAGAAATTCTATGTAGTTTGAAGCTCAATAATGAATAGAATCTAAATTAAATTTTGTTTAACCCTTATAATAATTCCTCTCGTCCGCTTACTTACATAGGGCCTGCAAGTAATTTCTCCATACCGCTATATCCTGGGCAACTCGCTCAATCTCATCCATGGAACTGATATTTCCTGCCTCTCTCAGCAAAGTTTGTTTCAGGGTCTCCTTAGGTCGACCTCTCTTTCTTGAACCCTTTGCATCCCACTTCAATGCCTGCTTTGATATTCCAGGTCTCTTATTAAACTTTCGGACAGTGGGCTTTTCAATTTGACTGCCACTTTTTGTTGGTTTGCACCCTGGTACGTTTCTACTGTAGGTTGACTGCACGATCATCTCTTTCTTGACCCTTTGCATCACTAATGCTGCTTTGATATTCGATGATCATTTCTCTCAAGTGTCAACATCTCATTCTCTTTCTATAACAGTTGTACTAGTGGTTGACCAGACATGTCTGATTCATCACTTCTGATTCGTCCATTATATGCATTTCAAGCATCATTTTCAAATGCATTCAACTCTTCTATATCTTTAGTCATTTCAACTCTGCAATGTAGGATAGATTAACCCTATATGACAATTGAAAAACAAATGTGCAATACAGTTTGAAAAACACTGCTCTACATCATAGTCGACAAATACAAACATATTAACAATAATATTCAACCTCTGGAATCGCTTCTGGAGATCCGCCTTCAACTGTATCCACTTGCGGTGGTCCTCTTTTCACAGGCTTTGTTACTGCTAGTTGGATGGATCCAATCATCAAAAACACAGCAATGATCTTGTGTGAGCTCATATTTCTGAGTTTAGAAGCCATGACTAGGTGGCTGTTATTTCAAAGAGAAAAGAATACATTATTAATAGTTTATAAATAATCAAGTATCTAACTGTGGTTTTCTGTGGCTAAGTGGTTAATCTCTTGTCTTTCATTTCAAAGCATGTGGACCGAATCCGGACCAAGCCGTTGTGTTCATGAAAGCATTTTTTTCATAGACACATAGGATTGTTGCCAGAGCTTTGTGCAGTACTCTAAAAGGTGGCATGCCATTTTGCGAGAGGATCGAGCCATATGGGGTCAAATCTGGCGCACTGAAGTCAATCCTTTGGCTTTAGACCCTTTAGTAACTAACTAAACAATAAATAATAAAGTAAGTAACAAAGTAAGTAACAAATAAAACAATATCTGGAGGCCAGAGAGATGTGGTTTTACAGAAAAATGATGAGAATTCCATGGACTGCTAAAGATCACTAATGTTGAGGTGTTGAATGAGGTCAAGACACAGAGAAAACGTATTACCAATATAAGAAAGAGGAAGTCATAATTTTTCGGACATGTGATGAGGAGGGAGGTTTAGAACATATTGTAACAGCTGGTAAAATCAAGGGTAGACAAGACAGAGAGAGACAATTTTGGATAGCCTGACTTCATGGCATAGTAGAGCGTCAATATCTGAATTAATAGCAAACACCAAAGATAGAGATTTGTGGAGATCCAAGATCACCTACACCAGCATGGCACCTGATGATGAGTAACTAACTATTTCTTACATGTAAGGTCTCAACTCTTCTTGCTTATTAACTCTTTCCATGCGTAGTTATTTCCTCAATTTTTAAACAGTTAATTCAAGGGAGGTAAAAAAAAAGAAATCAGAACTACTCGTCAATAAATAAACATAAATATCTTATTATATACTAATTTGAAGAAAACTGGACAACCTAATAGAATAACAAGGTTAAAAGGTAGTATAAGTAAAACAGTAGAAGTAAAACTAGAAGGACTTCTTATAAGGGGAAAGGGAACTCTATGGTGAGTGTGCGGCTAATGGCGTTCAACTGACTTCCGCTGTGGCGCAGAAAAGTGTGGAAAGAGTTAAGTTGTTGTTAGTGTCTCAGAGGGTATATGTCTAGGGCGCTAGCTTTATTTAGTGTATGGGTTAAACCTATTAGAATTTCAAGAATTACAATGCTATTTGTAGCCGATTATCACAAAGCATGGTTTCTCTCCTCAGCAAGACTATTTTTGAACAATAGTGTGTAATTTTGTTACTAGTTTCATCAGAAAAAGAAGAATGTTTACATTGTTTTCATAAGCTGATTCATATTGTAATATTATCTGCTTTTCAGAGTAGTTTGTGCTAATTTCCATATGACGTAAACATTGCTATTTGCTCCAGTTTATCACAAAGTCAAACTCATAGCCTATTATCCCCAACTAGACCATTTTCGAGCGACTGTATTTTTAAAAAATACTGTTTTCATTATACGATAAATGTGTTCCATTTTGTCCCTTGTATGAATAATTCAATATTGAAACATGTTATCAAGTGCAGTGTCTGTCTACTTGTGGACATATCAGAAGATGTGTTTCAAAATAAGTGAATTCTCAATTTGTGGTCAACATGAGATCTGCTGGCGATGGAGTAAGTAAAAGTAAAGGAACCCTTTCATACCTCGTGGTATATAGGTCAATACAGTGTTAGGCCTGTATTTTTCATTGACCGTCGGCACACGATGGGTGAAGTGGTCAGCATCACGCCGGCCGCCTTTACTTTCCCAGAGCATGTCTGGTACCCAGCTGAGGCTGGGTTGACCTGAGAGCCGTCGCGGTCGGAAAAAAATTCCACGCGCATTGCTGGAGCTGAACCCAGACCACCAGCCTTGAGAAGCGAGTTCACTAACAACTACGCTACAGCGGCTCTCGATGGAGTAAGAACACTTTAATTTATTTTTTAACTTTTACATCCTTGTGTATCCTTATTACCAGCAAAAATTTGTAATTCTTAAAATTGTAGTAATTAGTTACATGATAGCAAGCAGACAATCAAAATGTATATAAATGATCCAGATATATAACATAAAGTTAATTTTCACTCAAAAACACATACTTGACATCCATACTACACAATCAATTTATTTATATGTTAATTTAATATTAAAAGAACAATATCCGTGATTGCCAAGTTATATTTTATAATTCTTCTTCTATTATTATTATATTATTATTATAATTATATATTATTATTATATATATTATGTTATAATAATAATTGTTCCGGGTCAAAGCTTACTTAGTTACCACTAGTTTCTGAAGTGAATGTCAACGTCACTATTAGTCTATTAGCAGGTAGTAAGTAAATTAAGTGGTTAGACGTTGGTGTCTGGCTGCGACCGTAGCTCAACTCAAAGCACACTCAAGTGACACTACTCACTACTGAGTCTGTCAGTGTCACTCACACTAACAGCAGTATCACTCACCAGTGTGACCAGTCAGTCATGAGTCATGGACATGCAGGTGTCAGTGGTGTTACAAACCAAATATATATTTTAAAATGCACCACACTATAAAGAAATAGTACTATTTCCTGCCTTTCTAAAGTAACCATACATGCAACGGTAATATAAAACCAAAGCTATAATATTATACCGTGTATGAGGGGACGCTGACAATGACAATATTTATCCAAAACTAAATCTGTTTCTAATGACAGGGACATAAGCAGACGTGTCACAATGGGAAATAACTACCAATTAGTGATGTGCGAATAGTAGGTATTCGATATTCGAATACCTAATACTCATCGTCGTCAAATAGCTTGTCCTAAACAGAAGTTTACCACCCTAACAGTCCTTCGGAATTTCTCTCTCTCAAAGACCAGATGTTCTGCCTCTACAGTTGTCATGCTCAAATAATCAGTCAAATCCTGGATTCATCTTCTCCGCGGTCTTCCTCTTTGCATGCCTATTTCCATAATGGTCTCCAACCCCTCGTGTCTGTGTAAAGACAGTGTTGTCTTTGTGGTAGAGAGAGAAGATATAGTAATCAACTTCTCATGGGTACGGTGAGCAAATGGACTTTAGGATGGCTGCTGCAGCGGAGGACAGAGCATGCATGGGAATGCCCAATGTGCCATGACGTCGATCGCATAACATAACCCCTCGTGTCTTCCTCTTTATATGTCCAAAACGATGCAATTTTTTTTATTTGTAGCATCACTGGCATCAGCCAGTTTTCTTTGATTTTGAGTTCTTTCCGGATAGATCTGTTTATTCTCTTCTCTGTCCATCGTGTACGGAGGACTCTTCTGTAACACTTATATTCAAAAGTACATTCCACTGCCTTGCTGTAGAAGTTATGTTATGTTAAGCGATCGACGTCATGGCACATTGGACATTCCCATGCATGCTCTGTCCTCCGCTACAGCAGCAATCCCAAAGTTCATTTGCTCACCGTACCCATGAGAAGTTGATTACTATATCTTCTCTCTACCACGAAGACGACACTGTCTGGCAAAGAATATCGCATATGTTTCAGGCACAATGGACTGCTGATTACTTATTTATTCTATATTGCGATAACACAGCAGTCAATCTCGATAAAACATTGCACACTACAGTTTGCAAAACATCAGCAGATTTGGTTCAAGCATAATCTCATTCAATCTGTCAGTTACATGCACATTTATAATTTATTGTTAATTTATATCTCTTTCTCCCTTTCTTCGTTTTCTCTCTCTTTCTTTGTGTGTGTGTATGGTATTCCTGTTCTCTATTTCCTCAATCATGATTTCAACATTATATTAGCTTCGCATACAAATTAATATTTAGTTTTCCAATATAGGAGATTATCCGGCCGTCTGCAAGGAATACATACAGCGATATTTCAATCACATTTTGGTTATCGCAATTATTTCCCCTTTGTTTACCTTGCAGATCTTGGTTATTGGTTAAAAAACTGACATCATTGCACTCCGGGCAGATCCATAGGTGCTCAGTCTCCCCAACAGATATCGAAGAGTATGCATATTGATGGTTCCTGTGGCTCGCTGATTAAACACACCTCTCACTCTGCCCTCAGGCATCCAGTTCTACTTGTACAACAGGTAACTCCAAACTGCCTAAATCGCTTGAACGATTCAACATTTTAGTGTTCTCATCCAACAGAGAGTCGCGAAGAGACCGAAGAATATCCCCCTTATCCATCTTCAACTCCTCGACAATCGATGCTGTTGATGCAAGCCTGTCCGCTCTCTCATTACCGTAAACACCCGCATGCCCAGGACAGTATACCCATGTAAGCCACTGGAGGTTAGAAACTTCTATAGACGACATCCACTCATACCGAAACCTGCCCTTCTGGATCTTGTGAAGCATCGACTGAGAGTCAGATACAAAACAGCCCCAGTAAATGAAGTCCCAGAGAGCCAATGGAGGGCAGCAGTAACGGCTTCAACCTCCATCCTCATACTAGAAGTAGTTGTCCTGTACGCTCCACTTCGCTCTGCGATAGCCCTACCATGCGCATTAGCCAAGAAACCCCAGCCGAACTTCTCACCACGATGAACCGACCCATCGGTATATACAACAACATCATCATCATTTGCATGATCTTCTATCAGCTGCTTAACTGAGAGATCAGCTTTCATGTTGCCCCAATCTCTATATTCTCTTCCAAGAGTAATGATAACGTTGAGATAGTTGATCATGCTACCATCTATTGGGCCCCATTATTCCCCTTTTGGTAGGGTCACCAACCGTGGTCACCTAGCCAATTGTTGTCTCAGTCTGGGCTATCCACCACATCCCACGCTTGATTCTCGTGCCCTTAGCATCATTAGTGTTCTTGTACAGATCTGCAACTTCAAATGCTTAAAGACTACTGTTGGCATACAACAAGTTGCCCACCTCATCTATATAGTTTATATTAGATTCCCCGCTAGAACACATTCACTACATTTGTTAGAACAGATTCACTACATTTGTTAGAAGACATTCACTACATTTGTTAGAACACGTTCACTACATGTGTTAGAACAAGATCACTACATTTGTTAGAACACATTCACTACATTTGTTAGAAGACATTCACTACATTTGTTAGAACACATTCACTACATTTGTCAGAACACATTCACTACATTTGTCAGAACACATTCACTTCATTTATTAGAACACATTCACTTCATTTATTAGAACACATTCACTTCATTTATTAGAACACATTCACTACATTTGTTAGAACATGTTTACGTTAGTTGTAAGAACACATTTACTTTAGTTGTCAGAACATGAGAAATATTATTGTGTTTACTCCTGTGACCAGGACACGACAGATCGTTAAAATCAAGTCATTGCTATACTAGACTTAAAAGCGATTGCTATTTCAGTGTCGCGCGAGGTTATTTAGCAACAGCAAGATAACATTTTTAAACAGAAAATTGTATAATTTCTGATTTCAAGTTGTGTTGTGATGTTGATATGTTACTGTTGTTTAGAGCAATGATTACGACGAGTGGTAAGCATTTCATACAGGACATTCATAAGAAAAGGGTGTGTATTTCTTATGTTGTACACGTATTGAATACAATAGTAACATACAATATATTATTCTGGCTGTTTTTAGTACTATTATTACTATTGTTCTTTTAATAATATTATTACTATTGTTCTTTTAGTAATATTATTACTATTGTTCTTTTAGTAATATTATTACTATTGATCTTTAGATAATATTATTACTATTGTTCTTTTAGTAATATTATTACTATTGTTCTTTTATTCAATCAAGTGGCCATGCCTGCCGGTGTAGTCGATCGTTATTGGTTATTGGTTACTAAACTGACGTCATTGCACTCCGGGCAGACCCATAGGTGCTCAGTCCCCCAACAGATATCGAAGAGCATGCATACTGATGGTTCCTGTGGCTCGCTGATTAAACACACCTCTCACTCTGCCTCTAAGGCATCCAGTTCGACTTGAACAACGGGTAACTCCAAACTGCTTAAATCGCTTGATCGATTCAACATCGATTTTAGTGTCCTCATCCAACAGAGAGTCGCGAAGAGACCGAAGAATATCCCCTTATCCATCTTCAACTCCCCAACAATCGATGCTGTTGATGCAAGCCTGTCCGCTCTCTCATTACCGTAAACACCCGCATGCCCAGGACAGTATATCCACGTAAGCCGCCGGAGGTTATAAACTTCTATAGACGACATCCACTCATACCGAAACCTGCCCTTCTGGATCTTGTGAATCATTGACTGAGAGTCAGATACAACAACTGCCCCAGTAAATGAAGTCCCAGAAATCCAATGGAGGGCAGCAGTAACGGCCTCAACCTCCATCCTCATACTAGAAGTAGTTGTCCTGTATGCCCCACTTCGCTCTGCAACAACCCTACCATGCGCATTAGCCAAGAAACCCCAGCCGGATTTCTCACCACGTTGAACCGACCCATCGGTATATACAACAACATCATCATCCCTTGCATTATCTTCTATCAGCTGCTTAACTGCGAGATCAGCCTTCATGTTGCCCCATTCTCTACATTCTCTTCCAAGAGTAATGATAACATTGAGATAGTTCATCATGCTACCATCTGTTGGGATCCATTCTTCCCTTTTGGTAGAGTCGCAACCGTAGTCACCTGGCCAATTGTTCTCTCAGCCTGGGTCATCCACGACATGCCACGCTTGATTCTCGTGCCCTTAGCATCATTAGTGTTCTTGTGAAGTGGATGTCTCTTATCCGAAGTAACCCGCATATATGCCTTGGTTTGGGCGATTGCATGACGGGAGCGTAGTGACAGAAGGCCAAGCATATATCTCATCTTCACAATGGGGTATCTCTAGTGCAGCCCAAAACTATACGCATACCTTCATTCTGAACCCGTTCGAGTCGTTCACATTGTGATCTTGATATCGTAAGAATTCCCAGTCGTAGTCGATCATGTCTCTCTACAACTATCTGTCCTTGGTGCATTTCATCAGTTCTGACGCCGATATTTAGCCGAGCCACGATGTCAGACCATCCAACCTCTTCTCCCTCTGTCTTCCACGATCTCTCCTTCCTGAATTTTACCTGTAGTCACCAAATGTTCTAAACCTTCTCTTCGCATTATATGCCCGAAGAACCTTGATTGTCGGATTCTTATTCTTTTGATAAGGTTTCTTTCTGTGCAGGTTCTTTTAGTAAGGGTCAATTTTGAAGTGGTATCTGAACAAAGGAGTCAAGTGACTTCTTTATAAGATGACATAATGGAAAATATTTTTGTTCCGTTTGCAACTGAAAAGAAAAAATCACATTTCAAGGCAGATTTCATGACACATTAGATTTAAAATCTATTTTATTGTGCACGAAATCAAACTGGGGAAATCAACAGTATTAACAAGTTTCCACTCTTGTCAGCCAGAGGCTATTAAACCATTGTGATATCACAGGAAATGAGGGTGAGAGCAAAAGTTCTAGTAAGAACTAGTGATTGGAGCAATTTAAAAAAAGCACTGACGAGTTGAGAGAAAGAAACATCATTTGTAGCCAATGCTTGTCAAAATGAAAGAATACAAATAGAGACAAGCAACACACCTGACTCACTACAATATATTCACAGAAACTAACATACTGTTTTATTTCGTCTGAGAACTGGCGACTGCAGATTGCTAATCCACTTCTATAGACTCCAGATCTTATGAAACAGACAACAGTCTTGGGCGTCCACGTATATTTTTAAGTGGGTGGGGGAGGAGCAATATGAATGAAAAAAATATTATAGTTGATAGTTTACTACGTGGAAATGAAAGAGACCAGATTGAGATCAGATTTCGATTACGTGGTCCATGTATAAAAATATTAACTTCACATGAATATGTAAACCAGGTATAGAAGAAATATTAACTTCGTATGAATGTGTAAGCCATATATATTTGGCAATAGTCAATCACAATGTATTATCAAACAGTCATTTTCCAGATGAAGGATGGGGGGGGATTAGGGGGGAGAGTTGCCTCTAGCCACCTCCCCTCTCCCCGTGCTTAAGATATAGACACCCGTGACAACAGTCTATAAAGGACTGAAAGTTTTGACATACAAACACAATAAGAAGTTTTAAGAACCCCAAGGTAGGACCGGAGCCAATAAATATGATTAATAAATAGACAGTGAACAAGAATTAAGGGCTTCCGAAAAAAAACCGAATAACCAAGCACAGGATTCGAACGACAAACCTTTATTTCTTACAGCCCCCATTGCCTAGTTCTACAGACGAGCGTTTTTAATAACACAACCAGCTAGCTCTAAAAAAAAGAGCTTCACTAAGTCGTATCTTTTACAAACAGTGTCGATTATATAAGACAGAATAATCAGATCAAACCTGAATGACCTGGTTATTCTGTGTTCTATAATCGGTGACGTTTATAAAGGACACGACTTAATGAGGTTCGATTTTTGTCCGTCTCCGACAGGACTAAAAACTCAATATCACCCACCCGTCTGTTGCCTGTGCTGCCAAGTGGAGCAAAAATAGTACCACTGCGACCTACAAGGCATGTCGTAAGAGGCGACTGATGTAGAACCTAGGAAGCTACCCTAGTAAATAAAAATCATCGCAGAAATCGGATGTGCTGTCCTACTTGTAGTCGCATAACCGACATAACGTACAATTGCTCTTAGGCTCAAATCACATACAAATCACACAGAGTGGTTAACAAGTGATCGATATGGAGCATTCGAAGAAGAAATCACGTACATTGAGATCTGAGTAACGTTGGAGACAGAATCGAACGCCTTATCCCCACTACACAGAGACCAGGTATTGTATACATGTGCTCGTGAATGTGTACAAGAATCAATATTTTAAGAGACACAACATGATACACGTAATTGTCGCTCTGTACTTTAAAATGTACTTAATGCCTATTTGACAAAACTCTGCTACCTACAACGTGTCAATTGTTGTCCTTGCGTGCAATGTTGCAGTATTTGAATGTAGACCGGAGCCAGTATCGATCATTGTCAAGTAACAAACCATTATTTGTTAGCGTTGTTATGGACGCTGACCGTTCGATAATGACATATTCAAATCCCAGTGATATGAGATTGGTGAGTTCAGTATTTATCACTCAACTTATTTTGAAAAGTGGACAAGGCTGAGTATTGATTATATAGCATGGGGTTTCCCCACATTTATCGGTTCCTTTATGCTAAAATGAGAAGTGATGAAATCAGAGAAACGTCTGGTCAACCACTAGAGACAACTGTTATAAGAAAGAGAAGATGGAGATATCTTGGACACACCTTGAGAAGAAATGATCAAAGAATATCAAAGCAGGCATTTAAGTGGGATGCAAAGAGTTCAAGAAAGAGAGGACGACCTAGGGAGACCCTGAAACGAACTTTTCTGAGAGAGGCAAGAAATATCGGTTTCAGTTCCATGGAGGAGATTGAGCGAGTTGCCCAGGATAGAGTGGTATGGAGAAATGACTTGCAGGGCCTACGTATAACGGTACGAGAGAAATTATTTTATTATTATTTCTACAAAAATGGCACACAACCTACCCAGAGTATTGCGCAAAGCACGAACTCCGTATCTCCAGCAATAATCGTAGGGATCTTTGAGAAAAAATGCACCATTGAACCGAACGACAATGTGCGGATTCGAGCCCATGATCTTTAGAAGGCAATGCTAACTAACTGACCATCCAACTAATTAACGAACTGACCCCTTCAACCACTAACTTAATTAACTGACCATGCAACTAACTAACCAACTGACCGTCCAACTATCTAACCAACTGACCGTCCAACTAACTAATCCTAACTGATCCTCCAACTAACTAACGAACTGACCATTTAACTAACTAATTAACTGACCATCCAACTAACTAACCAACTAACCATCCAACTAACTAACCAACTGACCATCCAACTAACTAACCAACTGATCCTCCAACTAACTAACCAACTGACCATCCAACTAACAAACCAATTGACAATCCAGCTAACTAACGAACTGACCATTTAACTAACTAACCAACTGACCATCCAACTAACTAACCAACTGACCATCCAACTAACTAACGAACTGACATCCAACTAACTAACCAACTGACAATTCAGGTAACTCAACAGAACTGACCCTTCAACTAACTAATTAATTGACCATCCAACTAGCTAACCAACTGGCAAAACAACTAACAAGTATATATATACACATCTTGTATTTTTCAGAAACATAATGAACATCTATACGTATCGCAACCCTACAACATCAGTAAGAAAACTGACGTTCTTATCCTCTTCTATACTTATATCACATTTAGCAGTGATGATAGTTTTGGCTAGAATTGTAGGTTCCCAACAATCTGTAGATAACAGAGAATACAGTATTTCACTTTTAGGTAAGCACATGTTTGTGTGTGTGTCCGTGTATATTTTCGTGAAGCTACATTTCTCTTTGTTTTTGTTTTAATACCAATATTTGTAGAATGAGTGTTTTTTTGTGGTTTATTTTGTATTTATTTTTTGGTTTGCATCTCTGAAAAACACTACTAAGTATACATATATTATCATAAGCAGTTCAGGAAGATGTGTATTGCCACATTTGCAGCTCTTCTAAGACATAACGACAGAGATGAGGTGTCTTAGAAGAGCTGCAGGTGTGACAATAAGAGACAAAATTAGAAATGACGAAAACAGAAGAAGACTGAATGTGAAACCAGTCATGAAATTCATAAAAGAACAACGGATTAAATGGTTTGGACACCAGACAAGAATGCCCTGGTATCGCCTACCTCAGAGAGTCACACATAAAAATTATAATGAGTACAAAGCAGGAGGAAGCACGCAAAAGATGGAGCGATGGCATCAAGAACAGTCTTACGAAAATGAATATCAGCTTACAAAGTGCCTTAAACAAGCACACACAAGATCACTACGCACCCCCCAAGACTTCTATAAAGAAGTAAAAGGTGAAAGAGAAAAGAAGATGAAGAAGTTCATGAAGGGAAGGCGACCATGAATCTCATTACACTCCTCTCAAACCCTTACTGTGTTTAATACAACATTGAAAAAATTAATGTTACTTTTTGTTGATCCAGATGCACCTCAGCTTTCAGCTCTTCGTCTCAGTACCATGGACATCCCAGCCCTTCGGTTCGGTGCCACGAACACCGTAACCTTTCGGTTCGGTGCCACGAACACCGTAAATCTGGAGAACCCGTGGCTTTTCTGCCAGCCCGCGGAAATTAACTCACTAACAGGGGGCTTGTCACCCGTCGTCCAACGCGCTACGAACACGCTGAGCAGGCGGACATCATATTACTTCAACGGGCCATGGTGATCTCTCCATTATTATCTGTCTGTGTCGTATCCTGAATTTGTTGAGAATTTAATTTATCAAATGTCACAATGTGTGCATGTGTCAAAACATGCATACAAAAGTCATGACACCGTCGTTCCTGATTGCGCTGAGTTCTCAGAAAACCCCATTAAAAAAAATTATCAACTCAAGGAATTCTCATAAAATCCTCATTTGTTTTAGTAGATCAAAGAATTGTTAGCACACCGTCGTAAGGTTTTTAACCGTGTGTGCGATCCTCAATAGTCCTTTTGGTAAGTACCATATTTTTCATAAAAAGTTACAAAGGCTTTACCAATTTTTCTGACTGGCCTAGAGACAGAGCGAATTTCAGATGCGCTGCAAAGAGAGCAACGTCCTATAAAGGATACGGCCCTTGATGATGAGTTTCTATTACTGTCAACATTGCAAAATAGGATAAAGAAATTAATAATGGAAGAGTAAAGAAGAAAACAAAATATATATCTGAATGTAGTTAAAACACAAATAATTACAATTCTTCTTCTTCGATCGTTCTAGGCTTGTTTTATCATTCTCTTTGTGATATATAAACAACCAAACATCAGAACGTAATGTACGTGCACCAACCTTCAGCACCTATTTGAGCTCAGTTGCTTATTCTTGGGTGGGGTGTTCGATTTCAGCCAGCTATTGTGTGCGGATTTGCTTCTTCCGCTAGCCTTTGACTGTCCCCAGCCAGACCCACAAGGCAGTGGGCTGCTATTTCTTTCAGGGCAGTGAGCCTTAGACGGCCTGCCCTCCCGGGCTTATGAGCGCCATCTTCCCAGGAAACCAGTCGTTTTAATGAACACCTTGGTTTGCCGCCCGTTCAGGTTTGTTTACGGTTTGTTTACTGGCCTTTGATTGTCCCCAATCAATCTACAAGGCAGCAGTATTTCCTGCGAGCGGGAACGCGCACTGGGCTTACCTCTGCTGGGCATTCTGTTGTTTTGCACATTTGGGTGGGACACACACCCGCTGCAACGCTGCCGCTGCCGCGCTTGCACTGGTTAGTCTCTGCTGGGCTTTCCCCCTGAAATGACAAGAATGACAAAGGATGGATTTTTTTTTTAATCATTGGAGAGAACATAGAAAATATTAACAGTTTGAAATGTCTCGGTTTACTGATAACAAGAGATGAATTTGGGATGAAGGAAATGACAAGAAGAACAGAAATAAAATTGCAAAATCTTGAACTACAAAAAAACAGTTTGAAATAGAACTGCTAGGAAAATAATGATGAGAATACTAAGAGGTTGCATATTCCCAATGGCAAACATATGGTTGTGAAACATAGACAGAAGCGTATTCCGTATACCATGGTCAGAGAAAAGAGCAAATATATGTTGTATATATATGTCTCCTGAAGGAAATCAAATAAAACTGACTGTTCCTGCAAATAAGAATGAGAGAATTGCATTATTTTGGACATATAAAAAGACACAAAGGGCTGGAGAAAACCAATATAGAAAGAGGCATCTCGGCAAAGAGGATAAGAAGAAAACCACGGAAAAGATGTATTCAGGATGGGACTGATGATCTGAGCATTACGGCTGCAGAGTCGGGATAGATGACCTATGAGTGAGAGAAAATCAGAAGGACTGTTAGGGTTGTAAAGCTCTGCTCAGAACAAGTTATTGAACGATAGTGACTTCTTGCTGTGTGATAAGACTGAGTAGTTTGCTAGGTCTCTAGTCTCGAAATACTCAAATATATATATATATATATATATATATATATATATATTATATGTGTATATATCTATAACTTGTGAATATACTTACATTTGTATTCATATTTCAGAATTTTCATTCGTACTTAAAATAACATCGGACATTTATTTTTGCATTTTCTCTTTCTTATCAATATAAACGCCCGAGTGTTACGGGCCCAATTTTGGGGTGTAAAGAATAGAACCACTGTTACCTGCCAAGCATGTCGTAAGAAGCGTCTAAGGAGGTGTGGCTGAAATCGGTTGCACGTGTCCTAAACATGTAGAAGTCTATGCGTTCAGGGTCTTCCAAACCAATGTGCAACGTATACACGTTCTTGGCAAAGATCAAACATATAAGAAAGAGTGATTAAAATTGGTCGCAAAGAACGAATGCAAAGAAGAAGAAGAAGATCAATATAAAAAAGAGGCGGTCATCATTTTTCGAACGTGATTAGAAAGAGAGATTTAACGCGCAATGTGACAGCCTGTAAATTCAATGAGAGATGAGACAGAGTGAGTGAGACAATGAGAGATGAGACAGAGTGAGTGAGACAATGAGAGATGAGACAGAGTGAGTGAGACAATGAGAAGAAAAGTGGGCAATCTGTCGTTTCATAAACGGAGGAGTGTGAACATACGAACTGATAGTCAGCCAGACACACTGTCATCTATACACGCCTTGGAGGCTAAATCCACTGAAAGTACAGTACAGAACCTAAAAAGAGAACTTATTCAACTTTCAGAAAAGGCAGAAATTTACTTGCAGTGGGTCCCATCTCACTGTGGTATTGCAAGCAATGAGAATGCTGATGTCTCGGCTAAGGAGGGCAGTGCCATAGAGCAAATTTACCAACCCCTGTCTTTTCAGGATGTCAAAACCCTCATACAGAGCAAATATATAGTAAAGCGGATAACAAACACTGGATATGATTATGGAAAAGACTTTCTCAAAGACCTAAGCAGAGCAGATCAGGTCATTATATTTCGCCTACGTACCGGACACTGCAGACTCAACAAACACTAACATAGAGTAGAAACAAGTCAAGCATCTATCTATCAGTGTCAACAGGCGGAACAGACCCCAGAGCTTGTCCTGCATGACTGTCCTCTCCTGTGTGAGCTGAGAAGCAACATGTGGCCACACTCAGCTAACGTAAAAACTAAGCATTGGTGAAATCTGACAGACCTGAAGATGACTGCCCAGTTTGTGGTCAACAGTAAACTAAGCGAATGACCAGAGATCGCTGAAGAAGAAGATAGTCAGCACCAATGACAGATGTTGTGAAGATCCATGATCGCCTACGTCCGTCGGCATGACACATACTGATGCTATTATTTAGCTTAAGTAAAGTGACATACAGCACACTCGCTCTTAAAACATGAAGTTTGTAGGTGATCACAGACAAGTGGTCGCGTGTGTGTGCGAGTGTGTGTATATGTGTGTGTGAGTGTATTCTATATACACGCGCACTCGAAAATACTTCCAATTTATCGATATACGCACACTCTAAATGAAGTTCAATTGTCCCCTCCTTGTTAATCCGAACAATATGTTACATCTTGCCACGTTTTAACATCTCGATTATTACGGTAATATCATTTATTGATGATCAATACATTCCTGCAAGTGTACTTAATCTTGTCTTTAATTTGAACAGGCACAAGAAGATATATATGAAAGTAGATATATGGTTAATCTTCTAATATACCAACGTGTTTGATAAATGTCATCACTGTCCAAACTCGATAAAGCCAACACTGTTACAATATATACACTTAGAAGGAGTGTGGGTGATACATGTAACACGATGTATTTTTTTCCGATCCAGAAGCACTTGAGCTTTTCAGCTCTTCGGTTCGGTGCCATGGACATCGTAACCCTTCGTTTCGGTGCCACGAACACTGTAAATCTGGGGCTTTTTCTTTCCATCCCGCGGAATTGAACCCGCACACACAGAGGGATAGTCACCCGTAGTCCAACGCGCTACGAACACTCTAGGCAGACGGGCTAACACTATGTATACATTTAGCCGTGAGGATATTTGAACACCTTCGCACCCTGGTCACAGAAATGTACTCACTTCTTTGAATACTTGGTCAAAGAAATGTACTCACTTGTTTGAATACTTGGTCACAGAAATGTACTCACTTGTTCGAATACTTGGTCAAAGAAGTGCACTCACTTGTTTGAATACTTGGTTAAAGAAATGTACTTACTTGTCCGAATACTTGGTCAAAGAAATGCACTCACTTGTCTGAATACTTGGTCAAAGAAATGCCCTCTTACTTGTCCGGAATACTTGGTCAAATAAATGCACTGACTGTCTCAGATACTTAATAAAAAGAATGCCCTTACTTTCTCTAAGACTGTTGCTATGTGTGTGTGTGCCGCGGCGTGCGTGCGTATATACAGGGTGTTCAAGATAATTGCAGCCTGTGAATGGAGCTAATCTGGCATATATGTATGGAAATGGAAGGTTCAGTGAATGACGTAGTATAGGTCGAGGTTGTGTGACGGTGTGTAATTGTAGTGCGGGAAGGGGCGATGAACAAATGTGACGTAGGACGAGCTAGTCAGAACCGGTTTAAATAGTACATAAACACAACTCAATTTGTACCTGGCAACTTTCGAATTGTCAATGGGGCTGCAATTATCTTGAACACCCTGTATGTGTTTCATATGTTTATTTTCGTTTTTCTTAACAATTTCAACAATTTATGATTGACAATATAATGAAATGATAGAGTTTTGACTGAAATATAAATATGAAATTTAAGTTTTACAATGTTGGAAAATGGATGATTATGGTTATATTATATATGTAAACTACATTTAGGAAAAATGTACATATGAAATTAAAGACAACAACAAAATGTATTTGACCAGAGCCAACTATAAACTTATGGGCCTTCGGACTCAGGTAGGAATTATGGGAAATCAGACCCAACTACACCACGTGACCTCGCATTCCAGTATTGTTGTATATAGACGAATT
Organism: Arion vulgaris; assembly: GCA_020796225.1. Classification (NCBI taxonomy): domain Eukaryota; kingdom Metazoa; phylum Mollusca; class Gastropoda; order Stylommatophora; family Arionidae; genus Arion; species Arion vulgaris. The sequence continues at coordinate 44,893,464 of CM036764.1, read as the reverse complement.
CATTTTAAAATCAACACAAAATGCTAAATCGAAGTTATATTATCCAACAAGTTAAGTTTAACAATAAGAAATATCAAAAGAAAATATTTTACCAATAAATAACTAGATTCATATAATTGAGAAAATTGCAAAAAAGCTTGCAGTATTCTATCAATCATCTATATTTTCCAGCCCCCTTCTCTGGTCTAGATCAGAGATTCACCAGTCAGTTGTCTGGCCTAGTTATCTAGAGTTGGCTGTGATTTAACCGACTACGAGGTGTTTCATCCGATCTGAGCGAGAAGGCCAAAACCAAAGCCCGGGGTCCAGTAGATACTGTGGCTTTCCTTCCTTGTCACCACGACCACATGAAGCTTCCGTGCTAGGACTTTATTGAGGCTGAAATCGACAGTGGGGAATCTTCAGTACACTCAATTCTTTATTATACTTGCATTCATTCTTGCCGTTTATTTGAATTTTCCACCCCAGAGGAATATATAAAAGACACATTAAAAAATAGACTAAAATGCATTCGCTCTGCCGTTTGTTCTCATTTACAAATAAATTAATTTCAGTTTCTACATATAATATATGAAATCACTTATTACAACTTGGCTGTACACATCTGTACATGCTGGAGTGCTGGGTAACGAGCGTGATGACTTTTTTGCAAACAATGCCCCAACTCAAGCTTGCAGAAGTATGGACAGAGTCGATATCATCAATGCGGTACGCTCTCAGTTATGTGATATGGGCAAGTCTCAGACACTGGAACTAGTTCGAGAATTAGGCGTTAGGTTTGGACATGATAGACAGTGTCGTCTTCGTGGTAGAGAGAGGATATAGTAATCAACTTCACATTGGTACGGTGAGCAAATGGACTTTGGGATGGCTGCTACAGCGGAGGACAGAGCACGAATGAGAATGCCCAATGTGCCATGACGTCGATCGCATAACATAACATAACTTGTTACAAGCTAAAGGTGTGAGATGTATTTATATTATTTTATTGATACTACTTTTTTTTAGGAATATTTGTCTGAATAAATGTGCATTATGTTTTTTTTAAATGTAAAATCTTGCTTAAAACCGATTTAAAGCTGTATTTCCGTAAGGTCAAATTAAATATCTGTATATTAGTCGTTTTGTGTGTAACATATGGCAACATATGGTTGGGAGACATGGAACATTGACAAAGCGGCAGAGGAGATCATTAATGCCTTTGAATGCAAATGCTACAAAAGAGTACTTAGAATATCATGAACAGAGAAAATAACAAACGCTTCTGTTCAGCAACAGCTTGATATTAAAGAGAGTTGGCTATTACAAAGCATAAAAACAAGGAAATTAAATATTTCGGACACATCAAACGACATGAGTGCCTGGAGAAATGAATTTTGGAAGGAATGGTGTCTGGAAGAAGAACGAGAGGAAGACATAGAAGACGATGGGTGCAGGATGTCATTGACGATATGAGAATGACTGCTGCTGACGCCGCCCAACTTGCACAGAACAGAGAGTTTTTCAGGAATGCTGTCATGGGAGCCAAGTTTCCGGAAGAGACAAGCTACTTGATGATGACTATTAGTCTTTTGTATGTCTGCCGTTGTTTGTGTGTATGTCTGCCGTTGTTTTGTGTATGTCTGCGTTGTTTTGGATAGTGTGTTTAGCAATATGACTGTAGATGTGGTCTTTTTATTTTGTGTGTCTGGATTATGTTTTTAAGTGTCGCTTTACATGTTTGATTGTGTTGAATTCGAAGAATATGTGCTGGTTCTTGTGTCTTTGTTCTGCATTCGAAGAATATGTGCTGTTTCTTGTATCTTTGTTCTGCATTCGAAGAATGTGTTCTGTTTTCTTGAATCTTTGTTCTGCATTCGAAGGAATATGTGTTCTCTTTCTTGTATCTTTGTTCTACATAGTTGACATAATGCTAGTTGTTCTGTTGGTTCTCGCCTCAAATAGGTATTATGATTAGTTTAAATGTCACACGCATGCTTTGATGGCAAGGTAAGTGTGGAAAGTGTTATGTCGTTTGTAAAGAACTATTTATATCCTGTTTCGACCGTGACTTTAAGCGGTGTATGCCTTGTAGGAGATTTACTATCGGTTTCCATATTGTGTTTATTGACTTATTTATTAGATCTTGAAGGGCTTGGATGTATATTTTTATAGAATGTGGTACTGAGCCAATGCACTTGTTTATGTCTCAATATGTTTCACAAAATCAGTGAAGGTGCTTATGATGTTTTCTACAGACATAAGGTTTGTTGAGAAGACGGTAGTATCGTCTGTCTAAGCGAACAGGTTCCGTTCTCCTTTCCCTTTTATAAAAGTGCCTTTAATGGTGTTGTCTTGTCTAATTTTTTTTTCCAGGAGTGGTTCTGACACCAGAACACACTAGTGGAGAAAAAAGGGCAACCCTGTCTAACTGACCGGGTTAACACGACGGTTTTATTTTCTCGCCTGAGCTAGTCGGCCTTATGTTGCCGACGGCCACGATTTAAACAAAGATTATTTGTTTTAGAATTGTCTGTGTATGTATATTCTCAGTAAAAGTTGGGACTAAAATAGGAAAGAAGCGTTTGTAGAATTATAATGTGAGTACGTGATCCTGATGATTTGTTCTTTAGCATTATATTTATAGCATTCGTTGTGACAGTGTCAGTTCTTTTATAGTTTATTCTCTGATTCTAAGAGTTTCTTGGTTTACTTCATAAAACTATTTTACGTGTGTTGAATGAATGCTTGCTTTCTGTGTAGAGAGATTTGTAATAGTTTTAGAATGCTCATATTATTTGTTATGTCACTGTCTGCATGTTTTCTTTCAAGTCTACTACTCCGCCTATCTGTCTGACGTGTTGTATATTTTATTCTATTGCCACGTATGCCTACTGTTTTCTTTGTGTCTCTTGTATTAAAAGTTAATTGCGTATCCTTTACAGGAATTTGGGAATCATTCCCAACTTTTAAACGCTGTTTTTGATTTTTCTAGGCATTATTACGATCAGTAGTTTGCCATTGCTTTCTGAACGGGTGGTGCCATCGTCCTTTTGTAATAATCCGCGTGAAACAATTTGCAACCAAATTGTCCGCAGGAGGATTCGAACTCAGAACGTCGGGGTTAATAGACCGAGTCACTATCCACTAAGTCACAGACGCCACCCTCTTGTGTTAAGCTTTGTCATTAATAAGGCTCTAGAAATGTATGGTGTGTGTATTGTTTTAGTTTCTCTTGTAGTATGGTTTATAATCAGTCTAGACTTGCTGCTCTGATCATGTATGTACTGTTTACGTGTGTGGTTTCAATCTATTGGTGCTTGTCAGACTGCGTGTAGCAATTATAGTTTGTAATATGCCTAGTTGGTGTGTGTTACCCCTGTCAAATTCCATAACTTGGTTTCTAATGCCAATAAAGTCTTTCTTTGCCTGTGAGAACATAGCTAACGTCTCAGTACAGTTTGACCTCTATGTGATACTGTCAGTAAACTGTCTTAATTTGCATAAAGTTGGTGTTGGTTTCTACAGTATGGTGGTGCGTGTATGTTTACTATTGTGCATGCTTGTGTGTCTTGCGGACCTGGATTATTGCAATGATCCTTCACTATCTCTATTCCCTATTAAGACAACGCCCTTATCTGATGTATGTTATATAGCTACTCCCATATTCCCTATTAGGACAACCAACTTATATGACGTCTGTAACATAATAATAAATAATAATTCCTCTCGTACCGTTATACGTTACATAGGGCCTGCAAGTCATTTATCTATACCGTTCTATCATGGGCAACTCGCCCAATCTCATCCATGGAACTGAGACCGATATTTCTTGCCTCTCTCAGCAAAGTTCGTTTAAGGGTCTCCTTAGGTCGACCTCTCTTTCTTGAACCCTTTGCATCCCACTTCAATGCCTGCTTTGATATTCGTTGATCATTTCTCCTCAAGGTGTGTCCAACATATCTCCATCTTCTCTTTCTTATAAAAGTTGTCACTAGTGGTTGATCAGACATGTCTCTGATTTCACCACTTCTCCTGAATTCGTTCCATTTTATATTCATTATTTTTCACAGACATCTATTTTCAAATGCATTCAACTTGCTTTCTATATCTTTAGTCATTTTCCAACTCTCGCTGGCATATGTTAGGATTGATACAACATTTGAATTGAAAATTCGTAATTTAGTTTTAATACTATATAACTTGCAGTTCCATATTTTATTTAGACTTTTAAAAGCTGATGTTGCTTTGCCAATTCGTATCATAACATAGCTACTCCCATGTTTTCCTATTAAGACAACCAACTTATCTGACGTCTGTAAAATAGCTACTATAGATCCGTTGTTATGGCTACTTAAACTAATCCATGCATGTCTTAATCCTAACTGTGTTCTGATTCATGATGCATGTTCGTCTGTGTGTATATTACCTTTCTGTAAGAGTATAAAATCGAGTTTATGTTTCTGTATGAATGTTAAAAGGTGGTTTAATTTACTGCATATGCCACAGATGTTGATACTAGCTATCGTAATCTTTGTAACTAAGATGTTGGGTGTGTGTGGTGTTGTGTATGCGAGTGTAAAGTTGCCCAGAAAGAAACTAATTTTTAACACGGGGTACGCCTGAGTGGTTAGCGGGCCCAAATTTGGGGTGTAAAGAATAGAACCACTGTTACCTACCACGAATGTCGTAAGAGGCGACTAAGAAGGTTTGGATGAAATCGGATGAATGTGTCCTAAACGTGTAGAAGTCTATGCGTTTAGGGCCTACCAAACCAATGTGCAACGTATACACGTTCTTGGCAAAGATCAAACATATCACAAAGAGTTATTAAAATTGGTCGTAAAGAACGAATACAAAGAAGAAGAAGAAGAAGAACATGGGGTACAAATATTTCAGACCATCATGGAAGGAGGCATACGGCAAAGAGAAGAAGAGGAAGACCACGGAGAAGATGGATTCATGATGTAACTGATGGTTTGAACATGACGGCTGCAGAGGCAGGACATCTGGTCTATGAGAGAAATTGCGAAGAACTGTTGGGGTGGCAAAGTTCTGCTCAGGGCAAGCTATTTGATGATGATGATAAACATTTCGAATTGCAAATTAAATTCTAAGAAGATTTTATTGGGAGTTGTTTAAGGCTGTTACCAATGTTGGCCATATGTCTGATAGGAATTAAGAATATCTTCTTCGTGGTATTGTCTTGGTTGTTGTGTGAGTTTTGTTGAGGATTTATATGCGTTCTGTATATGGTGTTCTGTACGCCTGTACTGGTGTCGTCATTTCGTCTGATACCTTGTTAAAGAAATGAACTCACTTTATCTGAAATTTTGTTTATTTTTTTGCAAATTTGTTTTTTTAATTGGGCTTTACCCGGAAGCGCCATAACGAGTGGACCCATTTACAGTTAAACGTGTAAACTCCGAGCGTTGTCATTCTTTCGAATGAGATCTGCTCGGAATTTGTTTAGTCGTATTAAGGTGTTGTGCATTAGCTTTACGAAGGTTTCCACCCTTTGACTGCGATCAAGTGAACACCACACTTTGATCCTAGCCAAAAAAACGGAGAGGCGATATTGGTTGGTTAAAGTAATACATTCACTTTACGTGATACTTGGTTAAAGGAATACATTCACTTTACGTGATACTTGGATAAAGGAATACACTCACTTTACGTGATACTTGGTTGAAGAAATACATTCACCTTATGTGGTACTTGGTTAATGGAACACATTCACTTTATGTGGTACTTGGTTAATGGAACACATTCACTTTATGTGATACTTGGTTAACGGAACACATTCACTTTACGTGATACTGGGTTAAAGGAATACATTCACTTTATGTGGTACTTGGTTAAAGGATGCACTGCACTTACGCCCTCTTCCACTAGATCAATAACATGCACTTACGTCCCCTGACACTAAATCAATAACATGCACTTACGTCCCCTGACACTAGATCAATAAAATGCACTTACGTCCCCCGACACTAGATCAATAGCATGCACTTACGTCCCCTGAAAATGCACTTACGTCCCCTGACATAAGATTAATAAAATGCACTTACTTCCCCCGACAACCATAAATTATCGCCAAAGACAAGAGATCAATACATCGCAATATGGACGTGAAAGACAAGAAGAAATTGAAATTATTGTTCCATGACAATGTTTATAACATGTTCAATCTAAATGGCCATGTTTATATTTATGATATAAATGATATTTATGATATAAATGTAGCAGGTGTTGAGCACAAGCAATAATAGATCATACACTTCGACGATCTTCGTTAATCCAAATCTTCATTTAAAACAACATCGATTGTCAGAATTCAAGAGTTACGTACGGTTAAAGAAAAGGACATTACAAATATTATTTATACTACTCAATATCAATAACAAAGATATCAAGCTGTTACACGATCAAGCATATCAAAGAGTTCAAATATCTGGTAAATATGTTGCAACGACGAAACACGTAAAAACAAAGTACTGTAGTTTTACAAATTAAAAAAAAAATAACAATACATAGCAACGTTTCGACCAAATGGCCTTTATCAAGCAAAGTAGGTAAATATGTTGGACAGAGGACTGTTGATTTGATCAATAAATCGAAACAAGATATTGAAAGATTAAAACAATAATTTACTAATTGATGTTATGAATGACATACTTGAACGTCATTATCGTCGTGTAAGTTTAGTGACAGATTAGAGGAAAACATCATAATACCAATCTTTGCTATCAATATCAAACATGGACACTATCTAGTGTGCAATGAGAGTACAGTGTGTGAGATGAGTTTTCTGAAAAAAGATATCAACGTTTGTTGGAGGCTTCTGGGACTTCAAGAAAGCCAGGCATTCAGATATCAGAAAAAGGGCAGAAACCCATAATTCATGGGAGTTCGATAACAACAACAACAACAACAACAACAACAGACAACGACAAAACAATGCGGACATGGACAGATGATGTTATCAATGCGGTACGTTGTCAATTATGTGACATGAGCGAGTCTCATACACTGGAACGAGTTCGAGAATTAGGAGTTAAGTTTGGACATGCCAGACAGTATTTGTGGTAGAGAGAAAGATATACTAATCAACTTCTCATGGGTACGGTGAGCAAATGGACTTTGGGATAGCTGCTGCAGCAGAAGTCAAAGCACGAATGGGAAGGCCCAATGTACCATGATGTCGATCGCATAACATAACATAACAACCGGAACATGACATTAAGTGTGTGTCATATGTTGCTTACTCTTCGCTGATCAATGTCCTTATTCATTGTATTAATATGTTGTTTTTGTTGGTAGTTCCTTTAGGAGTTCAACACTCCCTGATATACAAAGTAACTGAAGGAGAAGATTGTTCTTAGAGTGATCAAATGTGTGCATCAGCTTCAAGAATCTTGAGTCTCTTATCAAACAAATATAACATCTATAAAACTGTAACAGTAAAAGAAAGACGCCCCAGTCGAGTTCAGTATTAAATATATAATACTTGATCATCTTGTAACATGATGTAACAATTCTTGTTCTATTTGAGCGGATCTGTAATCAGTGACGAAATCCCGTTTTTTTATCTAAAGAGAAAGAGTGAGGTTGTCAAATCTCAACCAACTCTTGCCAGGTGATGTCATTTAAAAAATGTGGTATCTTTATCATAAAGTTAATATAGAAATGTCTATAGTCGTTCCAAAATTCGTGATCACACTAAGGTTTAATTTGTACGAAATCTATCTGATGGATACAAGTAATTTTTGCATGCAATCTTATATACATCACGACATTACGAATCCTGTTTAACTAATGTAGCTTAGTTGATGCAAAAAACGTTTTTGTTATATAATTTTGCATAAGCACAACAAAATGATAATCAAAGTTTAGAACTTACAGTAATACACAAAATGGTGGCGAATGATTGTAAAGGCGTATTCCTATTACATATTATAAAAAGAAAGGTCACATAGTGAACAAATGATACCTTTCACTTCTATAAATGAAAGTAAATGTTGCGTACATACGCCAATGACAATCGGTAGGAAACATTTGAACTGATTAATTCCCGGGATTCCTGATTTTGTCCGTGCACTGAATTGCATTTGGAACACGGAAATGCTTAGTTATAGACAAACTTGACAATCGTACTGTAAAATTTCGACAAGTATACCAGATCAACATCGCGGTAAATTTAGTAATAACATATAATAAAATTCTTACAGAACTAAAGGTTTGGGTGGGCAAAAATACTTTTGGAACGTCGTCACTGTTACCTATATAAAAATGCAAAATCAAGAATTTCTGTCAAGTGGATGATTTTATATCGGTCGGTAAAGATGATCACGAATTTTGGAACGAACTATAGATAATAACACTCTATACAAATTATGTCTTAATCCATGTACGCAACGACAATAAACATAACCTAATGTAAGACATCATGTGAACTGAATAGGATTGGGCTGGTGGTGCAACATGTCTCCGAGCGTTGAATCCAGTAAATGCTTCTGTGACTGGTTCTCTTAACCTCACATAGTAAAGACACCAGGCGGTTCATGCTTTTTTTGCTTGGTGGGGTCAGATCACAAATGTTCGGAAAAAATCATGGTTTTAGGTTAGGTTATATTTTAATTTATGAAATAATAAATATACGTTACACATTATTGTTTGTGGGCCCCAGCCCCACTGGCCCCTAATGACGAGCCGCCACTGAAAGACACCTACTCCAGTTGTCAGCATGTGTAACAATGACATTGACAGAAGCGAAACACTAAAATAAGAGTATCTTGGAGTAACAGTTGACAGAAGTCTGTCATTTAACACTTTCCCCCTACCGAGCCGATATACTGGCTTATAGTATTTTTGTAAAATGACGCAATGCCAGTATACTGGCTTATTGAGTATACATTCCGAAGTAAACGCGTCCGGATGTCAAATAAATTACAGAGTGACAGGGTTGAGTCATGTTGAGAACGTAATCCTAAAGGCAAGAAAAGGGCTAACCGCTCTCAAAGTTATGGCGGAGGCGGATATTGAACAACGCCTGCTGCTTTTTCTTTATCATGGACTAGTGCTGAGCGTGGTAGACTATGGTCTTGGCCTTCTGACAGTGAGCAGAACATCGCTGGATAAGTTAGATAGGATCTAAAATGAAACGATGAGGCTTATACGCTGTTGCACACGTGACACTTCATGTGAGGCAATGCGATATGTCTTTGACTTGCCAACGATGGCCATGAGACACAAAGTCACATGGCTGAAATCGGATGCACATGTCCTAAACGTGTAGAAGTCTATGCGTTTAGGGGTTTACCAAACCAATGTGCAACGTATACACCTTCTTGGTAAAGATCAAACATATCACAAAGAGTGATTAAAATTGGTCATAAAGAACGGACGCAAAGAAAAAGAAGACAAAGTCGCACATGTAAAATCTTATCTGAGAGTATCTGAAGACACAAGTCATACTCTGCACAAATCCATAAACTAAAACAAGGGCAGGCGTTTGAAGAGAGGTCTGATCTTGGAAGACCGAGGCAGATGATGTTATTAAACAAGTCTGTACTCTAGACGAGCTGAGGCATGGGGATGAATGGATGCCTATATCAGAGAATATGATTGATTACACCAGGATTGTCAGTGCACTTGGATGCTGCTGTAGAGAATGGGTCCGGGCGTCATCAATGCGGAGATTCTTGCACTCGTGGATCAGCATTCCCATCCAGGTGATATCATTATCTGCACCGATGGCTTTGTCAGACGCGGAACCAGATCATCGTGGGCTTATTCAACACAACGAAACGGTAGCACACTTCATGAGGTCTGCGGCGCTTTCGAGACAGCGACATAGAGCATCACTATTCAGATCATCGCTGCGTCCAGGGCTCTCTTATGTGTGACTGAGCAACAGGTAACCCATACGATTATCATATAAGATTCGATGAATATGCTTCAAGCGATTGAATATGGAAGTCTGCGTGTGGAATGGGTGGACAGCATTCAGAGACCACATCTCAAGAAAATGACTTGTCTGTACACGCCTGGACATGCTGGAAAGCATAGTAACGATCGTGATGACTTTCTTGCAAACAGTGCCCCGATTCAAGCTTGCAGAAGTATGGACAGAGCCGAAATCATCAATTCGGTACGTTCTCATTTATGTAACATGGGCAAGTCTCAAACACTGGAACGAGTTAGAGAATTCGGTATTAAGTTTGGACACGCCAGACAGTGTCGTATTCGTGGTAAAGAGAGAGAAGATATACTAATCAACTTCTCATGGGTACGGTGGGCAAATGGACTTTGGGATGGCTGCTGCAGCGGAGGACAGAGCACGAATGGGAATGCCCAATGTGTCATGACGTCGATCGCACAACATAACATAACATAACGCTATACAAATGAAAACATAATATTAACAAAAGTTTACATATAGTAGTCACAGGTATATATTTTTTATTTCTACTTTCTTTCATTAGCTTGATCCTCCAGTGCGATTCTTCTCCTTCTTCTTTCATTATTGTCCTCCAATATTTGCTATTCTCCTGGTGGATTGGTATCATAAGATACATGCCTACTGTAACTTGTTCATGTGTAGTTTCTGAGTGCAATACATTTTCTAAACATTGCCTTGAGTTCAAAGAACTCACACGCATATCTACCAGCTTGTCGTTTCAAATATAATCGGATTGGTTATTGGTTACAAAACCAACGTCATAGCACTCCGGGCATACTCATAGGTTTTCAGTCTTCCCCAACAGATGTCGAAGCGTATGGATATTGATGGTTTCTGTGTTTCGCTGGTTAAACACCTCCTCATTCGTCGCCTCAGGCATACATGTATGCGTGCCTTATTTATTTATTTCTTTTGTCCTTCTCTGCTTTTTTCCAGTTAGGCGTAGCAGGTTTAATTGTTGATCGGTTTCCGAGATAGTGCACGGGTTCGCTTGATATTCTGTGGTATTGTGGAGTGTTCGGTACAACGTGTATTCCCAACTCCTTAATTGATTGGCTCCCATCAGCCGCTGGGAGCGCTACAGTGTATTTCTTTTATATCTCATTTAAAGAAAATTCAATTTACCTACAAAATGGTATATTATTCATAAAAATCGGTTAATAATTTAGGGACACTGCTGCTGAATTTGAACATACAACTGCAATGGGAAAATAGGACATAAATTCAATTCAGCCACCACCAGTTTTTTTCAATTTGGTAGCCAATCAGTTATCAGTTATATGAGGACTATTATCATAGCACTCCGGACATGTCTATAGTTGCTCCGATCTCCGCCTCAGCAAATCCAGCAGCTTCCAGCGGTCCAACCCGCCAGTTCGATAACAATCAGTTAAATCGTTAGATCATTAACAATTAGAATTGTTTGACATGCTTTTATTATTATTTTTCTTGTAAATATTGTTTAACATTTATATCAACATAATACACTGAAAACATTCTACATTATTTTCAGACTCATCTTATGCAATTACATATGGAACAGTCACTGAAGCAAACGCCCGTACATATTGGTATACAAGTTCCTTGTATGTACCAAGTTCTACTGATGTTACGTTGTCTGATGCAAACGTTGATTTATATTGGGATACAAGGTCCATTTATGCACCAAGTTCTACTGACGTAGGTTCATCCATAGACTTAATTGAATCGGTAAGTTACACAACATCAGAAAGAGATTCACGTGATGTAAAGTCCGTAGAATCGATCAAGCGATTTAAGCAGTTTGGAGTTACCCGTTGTTCAAGTCGAACTGGATGCCTGAGAGGCAAAGTGAGAGGTGTGTTTAATCAGCGAGCCACAGGAACCATCAGTATGCATACCCTTCGATATCTGTTGGGGAGACTGAGCACCTATGGGTCTGCCCGGAGTGCAATGACGTCAGTTTAGTAACCAATAACCAATAACCGTAGAACCTATTACTTTTACATTTACAAGCACTGATGTTTTAGTATTAATATTGTCGTCATACGCCCAGGCAGGTGGTGTGAAGGTAGTTCAAACAGTAAAGTTATCATAAACACGCAGTTATATTTATTGTATATTATCTACAGCAATCGTTGCTTTTATTTAATATTTTTTAAAATAAGCAATGATTCGCATTGCTCTTAGATTCGTATCTAAAGGTATAATGTCTACAGATGAAGAATTTACTTCAATGCACCAGTTTCCCCATATGGTTACTGCAGAAATGGCAAGCCATCTGCCAAAATCACTGCACAAAGCACGAAATCCGTAGCTCCTGCAATAATCCTATTGGTATCTGGAAAACATACACTCATGAACAAAACGACGCGTTTCTGATTCGAACCAATGACCTTCAGAACACAAAGCAGCGGTTCAACCACAGAGACCCCTGTTTTAAAAACGTAATATACGTATGTGGACGAATAGGTAATCTGGGCAAGGTAGGTTGATTATGCGGCCTTACTATGAAAGTCCTGCGTCTATCGATTCATAACAACCGTGGTTAGTTTGAGACGTTGTACACTAAAGTCATCATAATTGTTGTTATTGGTTAACAGAGAGGTACGCCTTTGGCACGAAAGGAACAAACTAAACTAACTAACTAAGAGAGGTACAGCGGCACACGTTTGAGACTGTTGTCATCATCGCTTGCGATGGATGGCTATTATTGGTTACTAAACCGACGCCATAACACTTCGGCCTGAGTTAATGGTGCTCAGTATCCCCAACAGACATAGAACGGTATGCATACTGATGGTTCTTATGGCTCGATGGCTAAACACCCTACTCGCTCTGCCCCTCAAGCATCCAGTTCTGCTTGTAAATCCAAACTCTTTTAAATCGTTGATAGATTCAACACCAATTGTAGTGTCATCATCCAACAGGCTGTCGTTAATAAATCGAAGAGCATCCCCTTATCAATCATCAACACACCTGCGTTAAATTATGTTTATGCAAGCCTGTCCACTCTCTCATTACCGCGAACATCCACATGCCCAGAGTAGTAGATCCACATACGCCTCTGAAGGTTGAAACTTCAATAGATATAAGGGAAAACTGTAGTAAAACTATGTAGCAATGGCGAAACACGTAAAAACAAAGTACTGTAGTTTTAAAAAAACAATAACGATACGCAACAACGTTTCGACCAAAAGGCTTTTATCAAGCACATGATACAACAGAAGTGAACTTCTTCACGTCTTACTCGGCATAGAACATAAAGAAGAAGACAATGAATTTATAACGGTTCTAAAATGTAGGGCCATTTTATGGCCGTTATGAATTTATTTTCTTCTTCTATATGTTCTGTGCCGTGTATGGAGTGAAGAAATTCACTTCTGTGGTATCCTTTACATGATAAAGCCTTTTGGTCGAAACGTTGTATGCTATCTTATTTTTTGTATTTGTAAAGTTACAGTACTTTGCTTTTACGTGTTTCGCTAAATCTCAACAGACAACAACCACTTATACCGCAATCTGCAGTTTTTTACGTGTTTCGCTAAATCTCAACAGACAACAACCACTTATACCGTAATCTGCAGTTTTTTACCTTTCGAAGCATCGATTGAGCTTCAGAAACAACAGCGGGTCCCATTAAACGGAGTTTCAGATATTGTAAATTACTAAAGCACTTCCGTTTCACTGCAAACAAATATGTGACCTCAGCGTACGATCGATCACAATCAACAATCACATGCTGATCTGGAAGGCGGTGATAATAGACGTTTATGTCCTAGACGCGCCATGGTGTTGTCGGGCCTACAAGGCAAGCAAAAAATAACACTGCGACCTACAAAACATGTTGGGACAGACGACAAGGCAGAGTTCAGCTTGGGGCTGGCTACCTCTTCCAGTAGAAAACTGTAGCTAAAAAAACCCAAAAACTTGAACTTTGAATGAGTTGGTTTAAGACATATGCCAAAACTGGATTTAAGAAGGCACACAAAGGAAAAGAGAGAGAGAGAGAGAGAAAGAGAGAAAGAGAGAGAGAGAGCGAAATATACTCTCAGGGCGTAACTTTATACGCCCCCTCCTTTCTGCTTTAATTAAAAGCTAGTTTAAAATGTCAACAATGGCTCCATTACACAAGTGATTATTTCCAATTGCATTCTAACGTAGGAGGTTGGGATATTCATTTACATCATGTTGGCTGGATGATTAATTTCATCAAACTTCAACACTGTTCGCTGGTGCCCAGTTCTAGCTTTCTGCGACAGACCATTGCTGTCATGTATAGATCAAAGATTGTTAAGGAGGCAGCGATGCATTTTTCAAAACTAAAAACAGTTTTAAAGTTGAAAGTATGTTACTTGATAGTGAAATACCCATGATCATAGTGACGGATAGTGAAATACCCATGATCATAGTGACGGATAGTGAAATACCCATGATCATAGTGACAGATAGTGAAATACCCATGATCATAGTGACGGATAGTGAAATACCCATGATCATAGTGACGGATAGTGAAATACCCATGATCATAGTGACGGATAGTGAAATACCCATGATCATAGTGACGGATAGTGAAATACCCATGATCATAGTGATGTTTGATCATTTAAGAAGAACAAGAAACCAGAGGTCTAGACAATAAGGAACATTCAACCAATCATTAAATTCGACAAAGGTTGCAGAGAGAGGAAACCCGTGGCGTTGGATGCAGACGACAAAGTCATCATTGATGAAAACTGTAATGAAAGTGACGTGATTTACACGAATGGATCGGTAGTTCGCATGAAAATTCAGCATGGACCTTCTCTGCAAGCTCATGGGGCAGAATTGTCAAGGAAGCCAGTGGTGTATTTAGTATGACAACAAGAAGCATGACAATGGAGGTACTGGCGGTGACTAAGGCTCTACTCTGACAGGAGTCACAAAACTAAACTCATGCGTGCATTCTGAGTGATTCAATAAGTATGATCTGAAAGGTAGACTGAATCACTAAAAGCGTCAACAATTTGCAGAATCACACTTATCTTTGTCCTGGAGCACATGGGTGTCGTTGGCAATGAGAGAGCAGACAGGCTGTCTGGCTCTGACAACCATATCAGGGGCCAGCCAATGGATAGAGCTGACATTTTGAACGTCCTCATAGAGTGTGGCAGCCAAGGACGATTTTCATCTAAACCAGCGTTTCCCAAAGTGGGCGGTACCGCCCCGCCCCATTGAGCGCTGAAGCGTTCTGGGGGGCGATGGGTGGGTTCATAAGAATTTGGGGAGGTGAGGGGGTTCAGGTGATTAAGGGCCGGTGGCTCCTTAAAGAAGAAATTAATAATAGATATTTTAAGATACATTTTTTCGTGATTTTGCGATTGAATAATCATTTAAAATTTGAATTCTGCATTTTAATTCATCTTATGCCCGTCTTACACGATCCATTTTTTATCAATTTTCTATTTAATGCATATAATCATTTGAAAATTGACCATTTATTACAGAAATAGATATAAATTTTCCATGTCAAAGAGAAATAGAGCATTTATATTTGTGGAAGGGGGTGCGTTTACAAACCGTTACAATGTGGAAGAGGGCGTTGCAAAGTTTATGCTGTACAAAGTGGGCAGTGTGCCGAAAAAGTTTGGAAATCTATGATCTAAACCAATCCACGTCAACCACTAGATTACAAGAACTGGGATTGAAGATTGGAGTAGCAAGAATAGAGCAGCACAACAGGTATATGAGTAGACTCATCAATCAAAATCGAACTGGTAATGTCATTCGCTTGACACTGTTGGAGATATTACGAAGGAGATCGGAGCACCTATGGACATGTCCGGAGTGCAATGAAGATATTCCAAACTGAAACTGAAGGGACAGAACGTGTCCAGAACATAACACACCCCAGCGCCGGATTAGCCTAGTAGCAGAAGTAGCAAATGAAGTAGAAGTAGCTACGGGCCCCGCACTTCTAGGGGGCCCCGCTCCTATGTGACAGAGATAAAAATGAAAAAAATAACCGTTTGTTATATAAAAAACACGCAAGCTTTCTGAATTTTTAAATGTCGTGTGTGATGGTGCTGAATGCAAAGAAATCGAAGCAGAAAATACAGAAGTCGCGTCTCACTGTGTAGTAGATGAAGGCAGTGCTATAGAAGAATCATCATTACCAATATTACCATTAAGATCAGCAACTCTTCACGATTTAGCCACATTTTCCACAAGACAAACTGAAGTCGAATGTACAATTTAGCCATATCATCTTCAAGCCAAAAAGAGGCAGAAAGCACAGCATATGCTTCCAATATAGCAACATCTTCTAAAAGCCAAAAACACAACGAAAGTGAAATGTACTCCAACGAGACTGGTGAATGGCCAAGCAACTTTAATCGAGATTATTGGATTGCGAAAGAAAGTAGCGAAGTGCAACATATGAACAGTAATTTCTTGTCTTAAAAAAAAAAAAAAAAAAAATACGATAAAACAATCCGATCATGTCAAAGTCGTTTCTCACAACACATACACGCATACACGCATACCCCATACACGCATACACACACAGCATACCACATACGCATACCACACATACACACATACACGCATACACATCAACAAAAACTCACGTGAGAGATTGGTTGTGTTATACAGAAACTAAAGGACAACAGTTCTATTTTGTTTGCAAAGTGATTGATTTAGGCTGCACCATAGAGTGACTGGTGTATTTGGAATACTTCGGCAGTTAAAATCTATTACAGCAGAAGAGATCTTGAAAAGAACTAAAAATATTGTCAGCTCTTACCAAGAGAATTTGGAAAAAGGCATAGGCGACGAACTTGTGCAGTTCGCTGAATCTCTTAAAACTAATGTAGCTGCTGCTATTAGCAAACGAAAAGCTTGAGGCTCTTGAACTGCAATTTTATAAACTTATAATGGAAAACTCATTAGAGTCGTGTTTCCCAAATGTAGAAATATTCTTACTAATTTACTTGTCTTTAATGATTACTAACTGCAGCGGAGAACGTTCTTTTTCGACATTAAAAAGCGCTAATAAAAGGAGTTAAGAGAACATGCACAACATAATCCTTTGTAACGCCCCCACCCCTCATTATAACAGTTTGCCAACGCCCCTCCACACCCATCCCTCCCCACACGCGCATACACATATATGCTTGCTCTATTTTCTTTTGGCATAGAAAATTGATATATATTCTGTCATACATGGTCAATTTTCAAATGATTATGTACATGAAATAGAAATTGACGAAAAAATGGATCGTGTAAGATGGGCATAAGATGAATTTAAAGCAGAATTCAAATTTTAAATGATTATTCAATCGCAAAATCACGAAAATAATTTATTTTAAAATATTTATTATTCATTTCTTTTTTAAGAAGTCACCGATCCCTTATCGCCTGAACACCCCAAATTCTTCTGAACCCACTATCGCCCCCTAGAAGCTTCAGCGCCCACTGGGAGGCGCTACCGCCCGCTTTGGGAAACGCTTGTCTAGTATTATCTCTAAATTTGTTTACATTAAATCGAGACAAGTTTGTTTGTAAAAGTTGTGTTTTATTTTATTATATCTACAAAAACTAGGGCCCCGCGCTAAAATTTGCTACAGGCCCCACGCTGGCTTAATCCGGCACTGCACCCCCCCCCTCCATTCCCACCTTTACATAAAGCGTATGTTGTATACAGACCCAGTTGATGCTTATAAATCCAAGAAGGACATCTCAACCTCACGGTTATTTGTCTGGGACCCGGATGCCAGAATCGTGTTCCTGTAATGATCGGAGACAATTTGCTCTCGACAATGGTTGCAAATTTCTATATATTTATCCATGGTACCTGCGCGCAGTTTGGACTTAAATAACACTATTGAGTCACTTATTGTTCCTATTTATATTTTCATGTATTTTTATTTTCACTTGTTCAATGTTCGTTATATTTGCATAGATTCATGTCTTACTATGAGATAAAGTCCTTATCCGTTTTATGTGTTTCGTTTTGTCATGTACAATATACAGTGACATTATTTGTTATCTTTTCTTTAGTTTCGTATTATTTCCTTGATAAAAACTGTTTTTTGTTTGATCAACACATAGATTTGAGCAGTTCTTGAAATATGTCTCCATGAATCCTTGTTTTGTTTTTTTACTCGCTCTGATTGTGTATTACAACACGATACTAGATGTTATTACTAATGAATCAGCTTCAGTAGTACAATCTTGTCTGATATTTTCTTTGGCTAGTAAATATAATCTTCTAATAAACAATGTCTGTTTTTAAATGGTATTAATACCATTCATCTTTTTGTGCTGTTACCATAACAATCGTGCGTTTATTTTTTCTTAATTCGCAGACCACAGCAAAAGTACAAGCGACGCCTTTAATCTCCAGTGTCACAGACAAACAGAACGAATACCCATTAAGTACTTTGTTTGTAACAGAAGTTGTACAACCAACAAGTATATTGTCTGAAACAGAAGTTGTACAGCCAACAAGTATATTGTCTGAAACAGAAGTTATACAGCCAACAAGTATATTGTCTGAAACAGAAGGTGTACAACCAACAAGTATATTGTCTGAAACAGAAGTTGTACAACCAACAAGTATATGTTGAAACAGAAGTCGTACAACCAACAAGTATATTGTCTGAAACAGAAGTTGTACAACCAACAAGTATATTGTCTGAAACAGAAGCTGTTCAACCAACAAGTATAGTAGCTGAAACAGAAGTTGTACAGCCAACAAGTATATTGTCTGAAACAGAAGTGTACAACCAACAAGTATATTGTCTGAAACAGAAGTCTGTCAGCCAACAAGTATATTGTCTAAAACAGAAGTTGTACAGCCAACAAGTATATTGTCTGAAACAGAAGTTGTACAGCCAACAAGTATATTGTCTGAAACAGAAGTTGTACAACCAACAAGTATATTGTCTGAAACAGAAGTTATACAGCCAACAAGTATATTGTCTGAAACAGAAGTTGTACAATCAACAAGTATAGTAGTTGAAATAGAAGTTGTACAGCCATCAAGTATATTGTCTGAAACAGAAGTTGTACAGCCAACAAGTATATTGTCTGAAACAGAAGTTGTACAACCAACAAGTATATTGTCTGAAACAGAAGTTATAAAGCCAACAAGTATATTGTCTGAAACAGAAGTTGTACAATCAACAAGTATATTGTCTGAAACAGAAATTGTACAGCCAATAAGTATATTGTCTGAAACAGAAGTTGTACAGCCAACAAGTATGTAGTTGAAACAGAGTTGTACAGCCAACAAGTATATTATCTGAAACAGAAGTTATACAACCAACAAGTATATTGTCTGAAACAGAAGTCGTACAACCAACAAGTATATTGTCTGAAACAGAATTTGTACAACCAACAAGTATGTTGTCTGAAACAGAAGTTGTACAACCAACAAGTATATTGTCTGAAACAGAAGTTGTACAACCAACAAGTATATTGTCTGAAACAGAAGTTGTACACCAACAAGTATAGTAGTTGAAACAGAAGTTGTACAACCATCAAGTATATTGTCTAAACAGAAGTTGTACAGCCAACAAGTATATTGTCTCAAGCAGAAGTTGTAAAAGCCAACAAGTATAGTAGTTGAAACAGAAGTTGTACAGCCATCAAGTATATTGTCTGAAACAGAAGTTGTACAACCAACAAGTATATTATTTGTAACAGAAGTTGTACAACCAACAAGTATATTGTCTGAAACAGAAGTTGTACAGCCAACAAGTATATTGTCTGAAACAGAAGTTGTACAACCAACAAGTATATTGTTGTAACAGAAGTTGTACAACCAACAAGTATATATCTGAAACAGAAGTTGTACACCAACAAGTATATTTTGTAACAGAAGTGTACAACCAACAAGTATATTTTGAACAGAGTTATACAACCAACAAGTATAGTATCTGAAACAGAAGTTGTACAACCAACAAGTATAGTATCTGAAACAGAAGTTGTACAGCCAACAAGTATATTGTCTGAAACAGAAAGTACACAATTAACAGGTGCGTTACTGGAAACCGAAATTGTACACTCAACAGTTGACTTGATGGAACAAGAAAGTCGTGTTAGCCCTACTGTTTCACAAACCACGAGTATGTCACAGACAATGTGGTATTCTGACAGACTTACTTTATTTTCATCAGTTATGGATGACACGATTTTCAGTTCAAATTTAACGTCAGAAATAATTGATGTATCTACTTATGGCGATTCAACGGAAGCTTTCCTGTTTAGCTACTCACCAACTGCCAGATCTATTGTGAGTGTAACTGTCAGAAATATTGTGGGTGTAACTGTCAGATCTATTGTGAGTGTAACTGTCAGATCTATTGTGTGTGTAACTGCCAGATCTATTGTGTGTCACTGTCAGATCTATTTTAGTGTAACTGCAGATCTATTGTAGTGTACACCAGATCTATGTGAGTGTATAACCAGATCTTTGTGAGGTAACTATCAGATCTATTGTAGTGTAACTCCAGATCTGTGTATGTAACTGTCATATCTATTGTAGTAACTGTCATATCTATAGTGAGTTTAACTATCAGATCATGTGAGTGTACTGTCAGATCTATTTGAGTTGTAACTGCCAGATCTATTGTAGTGTAACTACAGATTATTGTATGTAACAGCCAGATCTATTTGTGTAATATCAGATCTAGAGTTAACTGCAGATCGTTGTGAGTGTAATGTCATATCTGTAGCGTAATGTCAGTCTAAGAGTTTAACTTAGATCGACAGATCTAGTCGTGTGTAGATCTATGTGTTACTGTCAGATCTATGTGAGTGTAACTGTCAGAAATTGTGGTTTAACTGTCAGATCTTACTTATTAATTGTCAGATCATTTGTGTGTAACTGCCAGATTTGTGAGTGTCATGTCAGATCTATTTTGAGTGTAACTGCCAGATCTATTGTGAGTGTAACTCAGATCTTGTGAGTGTAATCAGACTTGGAGGAACTTAGTCTTTGTGAGTGTAACTGCCAGATCTATTGTGAGTGTAACTGTCAATATTGTGGGTAACTGTCAGATCTATAGTGGTTAACTATCAGATCTATGTAGTGTACTGCAGATCTATTTGAGTGTAACTGACAGATCTATTGTGAGTGTAACTGTCAGATCTATTGTGAGTGTAACTACCAGATCTATTGTGAGTGTAACTATCAGATCTATTGTGAGTGTAACTACCAGATCTATTGTGAGTGTAACTATCAGATCTATTGTGAGTGTAACTGCCAGATCTGTTGTGAGTGTAACTGTCATATCTATTGTGAGCGTAACTGTCAGATCTATAGTGAGTTTAACTATCAGATCTGTCAGATCTATCGTGAGTGTGTCAGATCTATTGTGAGTGTAACTGTCAGATCTATTGTGAGTGTAACTACCAGATCTATTTTGAGTGTAACTGTCAGATCTTGTGTGTAGTGTCAGATAGTAGTGTAACTGTAGATCTATGGTGAACTGCAGATCTATCGATGTAGGTAGATATATGTGTGAACTGTCAGATCTATTGTGAGTGTAACTGTCAGATCTATTACGAGTGTAACTGTCAGATCTATTGTGTGTGTAACTGTCAGATCTATTGTGTGTGTAACTGTCAGATATATTGTGAGTGTAACTGTCAGATCTATTGTGAGTGTAAATGTTAGATCTATTGTGAGTGTAACTGTCAGATCTATTGCGAATGTAAGTGTCAGATCTATTGTATGTGTAACTGCCAGATCTATTGTGAGCGTAAGTGTCAGATCTATTGGGAGCGCAACTTTACGATCTATTGTGAGAGCGTTTAATAATTTTTGTTTATGATTATTTCTACATTTATTCGTTATTATAATAAGTAAGTTGCAAGAGCGTACAACCTGAAAATTGAATCGTCAAGAAGAAGGGCAAACCAAGAAAAGATGGATTGATGGAGTTACAGATATCTTAAAACTCCCCAATGCCCGCGTGCCCAGCGTGTTCGTAGCGCGTTGAACTACGGGTGACTAGTCCTCTGTAAGTGCCGGTTCAACCCCGCGGACTGGCAGAAAAGCTACATGTTCCCCAGATGTACGGTGTTCTTGGCACCGAGCCAAAGGGTTAGGATGTCCATGACACCGAGCCGAAGAGCTTTCAGCTCAACTGCTTCTGGATCGGAAAAAACCCAAAAACTTCCCAATACCACAGCATATCAAGCGACCGAGCTGTACACTATCTCGGAAACCGATCAACAGTTAAACCTGCTACGACTAACGGTATAAAAAAAAGCAGAGAAGGACAAGAGAAAGAATAAGTAAATGAGCCCTTTTTATACCAAATGGTACACTGGGTAATACGGTGTTGGACCCGTATTTTTCATTAACCGTTTTTCATTGTGGTCATCATCACGCCGACCGCCTTTACTTTCCAGTGATTTTTCTGGTACCTAATTGAGGCTGGGTCGACCTGATAGCTGTTACAGTAGGAAAAAATTCCACAGCCACTGTGAAATTGAACCCATACCACTAGCCTAAGAAGCGTGTTCACTAACAACTATGCTACTGCCGCTCTCGATATTGTAATAATTTGTGTTATATCAATTTTATGATTACTCTTCTGGGTAATTCACGATCAATTTCATGATGTATCAGTTATCAGTTATATGAAAACTATCATCATAGCACTCCAGTCATGCCCATATGTGCTCCGATCTCCGCCTCAACAAATCCAGCAATGTCCAGCGGCCCAACACGTCAGTTCTTTGTATCAATCAATTCTAGATAGTTGTTCGTGCTAGGAGAAGGCATAAATAAAATCCACCAATTAAGTCTCCTCTCGTGTCTTGGGTAGGCTGTCCATGTTTCTGAGCCATATAGTAAAGAACTAATTACACAGGCTCGATATATTTGAATCTTCGTCTGCAATGTCAGTTTTGTATTGTCACACGCTCGCTATGATATATATATATATATATCACTTAATTCTATCCTGCAGGTAAATGACATTTATCCAACACCAGCTACTACAACCATAATGACATCAGCTGTATCACATGAACTGATTTCACTGACATTTCAAGAGTTATCTTCGTCCACGGGAAATCATTTACCCAACACAATAATGAACCCGTTGTCAACAATAGTAGAACAATCCTATTTAATATCGGTAACATCTGATCTACCTCTTTTAGTTACATCTGACGTTCTACCTGGTACAGTAGCAAGGTCATTAGAACTAGATGTGACCATATCAACATCAGATGAGCTATCAGCTACCATATCACCATCAGATGAATAATCTTCACCCATATCACCATCAGATGAACTAATCTCCACCATATCACCATCAGATGAACTATCTGCAAAAGTATCACCATCAGATGAAATATCTACAACCATATCACAATCTAGTGAACTATATTTTTCCATATCTCCATCAGATGAACTCTCTCCAACTATATCACCATCAGATGAACTAATTTCCACCACGTCACCATCAGATGAACTGTCTGCAACAATATCACAATTTAATGAACTATCTGCATCCATATCACCATCAGATGAGCTATCTTCCACCATATCATCTTTCCATGAATTAACTGGCACAGTATCACTATCAGATGAAATACCTGCAACCATATCACCATCAGATGAAATACGTGCAACCATGTCACCATCAGATGAACTATTTTCTACCATATTACCATCATATGAACTATTTTTCACCATATCACCATCAGATGAACATTCTTCCACCATATCACCATCAGATGAACTATTTTCCACAGCATCAACATCAGCTGAACTATCTGCAACTGTATCAATGATCGATGAACTATCTTCCACTATATCACCATCAGGTGAACTATCTGCAACCATATCACCATCAGATGAACAGCTTCTCACCACATCACCATCAGATAATTTATTTTCCCTAGTATCAACATCAGCTGAACTATCTGCAACCGTATCAACGCCCGAAGAACTATCTTCCACCATATCACCATCAGATGAACTATCTTCCACCATATCACTATCAGATGAATTATTTTCCACCATATCACCATCAGATGAACTATTTTCCACCATATCACCATCAGATGAACTATTTTCCACCATATCACCAACAGATGAACTATTTTCCACAATATCACCATCAGATGAATTATTTTCCACCATATCACCATCAGATGAACTATTTTCCACAATATCACCAACAGATGAACTAT
The DNA here is from genome assembly GCA_020796225.1 of Arion vulgaris. NCBI lineage: Eukaryota > Metazoa > Mollusca > Gastropoda > Stylommatophora > Arionidae > Arion > Arion vulgaris. The sequence continues at coordinate 44,869,340 of CM036764.1, read as the reverse complement.
TTTCCACCATATCACCATCAGATGAACTATTTTCCACCATATCACCAACAGATGAACTATTTTCCACAATATCACCATCAGATGAATTATTTTCCACCATATCACCATCAGATGAACTATTTTCCACAATATCACCAACAGATGAACTATTTTCCACCATATCACCATCAGATGAACTATTTTCAACCATATCAAGATCAGATGAGCTATCTGCAACCATATCACAATCAGATGAACTATTTTCCACCATCATCACAATCAGAGTGACTATCTGCAACCATATCACCATCAGATGATCTATTTTCAACCATATCACATCAGATGATCTATTTCAACCATATCACATCAGATGACTATCCAACCATATCAACATCAGATGATCTATTTTCAACCATATCAAGATCAGATGAAGCTATCTGCAACCATATCACCATCAGATGATCTATTTCCCACCATCTCACAATCAGGTGAACTATCTGCAACCATATCACCATCAGATGATCTATTTTCAACCATATCAACATCAGATGATCTATTTTCAACCATATCAAGATCAGATGAGCTATCTGCAACCATATCACCATCAGATGATCTATTTTCAACCATTCACAGATCAGATGAACTATCTGCAACCATATCACCATCAGATGATCTATTTTCCACCATCTCACAATCAGGTGAACTATCTGCAACCATATCACCATCAGATGATCTATTTTCAACCATATCAACATCAGATGATCTATTTTCAACCATATCAAGATCAGATGAGCTATCTGCAACCATATCACCATCAGATGACTATTTCCACTCATCTCACAATCAGGTGAACTATCTGCCATATCCCCTCAATGATCTATTTCACATCAATCGATGATACTCATTCTTCAACCATATCACCATCAGATGATCTATTTCCCACCATCTCACAATCAGGTGAAGCTATCTGCAACCATATCAACATCAGATGATCTATTTTCAACCATATCAAGATCAGATGAGCTATCTGCAACTATATCAAGATCAATCAGCATCTGCAACTATATCACAATCAGATGAACTATTTTCCACCATCTCACAATCAGGTGAACTATCTGCAACCATATCACCATCAGATGATCTATTTTCAACCATATCAACATCAGATGATCTATTTTCAACCATATCAAGATCAGATGAGCTATCTGCAACCATATCACCATCAGATGATCTATTTTCCACCATCTCACAATCAGGTGAACTATCTGCAACCATATCACCATCAGATGATTTATTTTCAACCATCTCACCATCAGGTGATCTATTTCAACCATATCAACATCAGATGATCTATTTTCAACCATATCAAGATCAGATGAGCTATCTTCAACCATATCACCATCAGATGATTATTTTCCACCATCTCACAATCAGGTGATCTATTTCAACCATATCACCATCAGATGATCTATTTTCAACCATCTCACAATCAGGTGAACTATCTGCAACCATATCACCATCAGATGATCTATTTTCAACCATATCAACATCAGATGATCTATTTTCAACCATATCAAGATCAGATGAGCTATCTGCAACCATATCACCATCAGATGATCTATTTTCCACCATCTCACAATCAGGTGAACTATCTGCAACCATATCACCATCAGATGATCTATTTTCAACCATATCAACATCAGATGATCTATTTTCAATCATATCAAGATCAGATGAGCTATCTGCACATATCAACATCAGATGATCTATTTTAACCATTCAAGATCAGATGAGCTATCTGCAACCATATCACCATCAGATGAACTATTTTCAACCATCTCAAAAATCAGATGAACTATCTGCAACCATATCACCATCAGATGACTATTTCAACTATATCAAATCAGATGAACTATTTTCCACCATCTCACAATCAGATGAACTATCTGCAACCATATCACCATCAGATGATCTATTTTCAACCATATCAACATCAGATGATCTATTTTCAACCATATCAAGATCAGATGACTATCTGCAACCATATCACCATCAGATGATCTATTTTCCACCATCTCACAATCAGGTGAACTATCTGCAACCATATCACCATCAGATGATCTATTTTCCACCATATCACATCAGATGAACTATTTTCAACCATATCAAGATCAGATGAGCTATCTGCAACCATATCACATCAGATAAATCTATTTTCCACCATCTCACAATCAGGTGAACTATCTGCAACCATATCACCATCAGATGATCTATTTTTCACCATCTCACAATCAGGTGAACTATCTGCAACCATATCAACATCAGATGATCTATTTTCAACCATATCACACATCAGATAAATCTATTTTCAACCATATCACAATCAGATGATCTATTTCAATCATATCAACATCAGATGAGCTATTTCAACCATATCAACATCAGATGATCTATTTTCCACCATCTCACAATCAGGTGAACTATCTGCAACCATATCACCATCAGATGATCTCACATCTAAATCGGTGAACTTCGCAACCATATCACCATCAGATGATCTATTTTCAATCATATCAAGATCAGATGATTATTTTCACCATATCACAATCAATGAACTATTTTCAACCATCTCACAATCAGGTGAACTATCTGCAACCATATCACCATCAGATGATCTATTTTCAACCATATCAATATCAGATATCTATTTTCAACCATATCAAGATCAGATGAGCTATCTGCAACCATATCACCATCAGATGATCTATTTTCCACCATCTCACAATCAGGTGAACTATTTTCAACCATATCACCATCAGATGATCTATTTTCAACCATATCAACATCAGATGATCTATTTTCACCATTCACCATCAGATGAGCTATTCTGCAACCATATCACATCAGATATCTATTTTCCACCATCTCACATCAGGTGAACTATTGCAACCATATCAAATCAGATGTGCTATTCTGCCACCATATCACCATCAGATGAACTATTTTCACCATATCAGATCAGATGAGCTATCTGCACCTATATCATATTTTAATGAACTATCGGCCACCATTTCACTATCAGATGAACTATTTTCCACACTATCATCATCAGCTGCACAATCTGCAACTGTATCAACGCTCGATGAACTATTTTCCACCATATCGCCATCATATGAATTATCTTCCACCATATCACCATCAGATGAAATATTGTCTACCATATCACCATCAGTTGAAATATTTTCCACCATATCACCATCAGGTGAACTATATGCAACCATATCACCATCAGGTGAACTATCTTCCATCATGTCGTCATCAGATGACCTATTTTCCACACTCTCACCATCAGATGAAATACTATTCACCATCTCACTATCAGGTGAAATATTTTTCACCATATCACCATCAGGTGTTCTATCTGCAACCATATCACCATCATATGAATTATTTTTCACAGTATCAACATCAGCTGAACTATCTGCAACCGTATCACCTTCAAATGAAATATCCGCCACCATATCCACATCAAATGAACTATCTGCAACTATATCACCTTTAGGTGAACCACTTGCAACGATATCACTTTCAGATGAACCATACATAACATTATCACCATCATGGGAACTAACTAGAACAATGTCGCCATCATATAATCTATTGACAACCATATTTCCATCTAACGAGCCATCCATGACCATATCACAATCAAGTGAACTATCTACAACCAACTCTTATTTCAGTGAATTGTCTTCAACCAACTCATATTTCAGTGAATTGCCTTCAACCAACTCATTTTCATGAACTGTCTTCAACGATCTCATATTTCAGTGGATTGTCTTCAACCAACTCATATTTCAGTGAATTGTCTTCAACCAACTCATATTTCAGTGAATTGTCTTCAACCAACTCATATTTCAGTGAATTGCCTTCAACCAACTCATATTTCAGTGAATTGTCTTCAACCAACTCATATTTCAGTGAATTGTCTTCAGCTAACTCATATTTCAATGAATTGTCTTCAACGATCTCATATTTCAGTGGATTATCTTCAACCAACTCATATTTCAGTGAATTGTCTTCAACCAACTCATATTTCAGTGAATTGTCTTCAACGATCTCATATTTCAGTGGATTGTCTTCAACCAACTCATATTTCAGTGAATTGTCTTCAACCAACTCATATTTGAGTGAATTTCCTTTAAACACCTCACATTTCAGTGAAATGCCTGCAACCATGTCATATTTCAATGAACTGAGTGTAACTATTTCCCTTCCATGGACTTCTTGTAACCATCTCAATATCTGAGATACTACCTGTAACTTCAGCAACATCTGAGGTACTACCTGTAACTTCTGCAACATCTCAGGTACTACCTGTAACTTCAGCAACATCTGAGGTACTACCTGTAACAATATCTGAGGTACTACCTGTAGTCACATCAACGTCTGGGGGACAACCTGTAACTGTCTCAGCATTTGATGTACTGTCTGTAACAAACTCAGTTTCTGAAGCTGTTTCGGTAACAATCTCAGCTACCGAACAAGTATCTGTAACGGTCTCTGCTACCGAACGAGTATCTGTAACGATCTCAGATTCCGAAGGACTATCTGTTACAAGATCAACATCAGAGTACCTTACTACGACAATAACAATACCTCCATCTACAGTGTTACCTACCACAGTAACCCCTGGAGTGGTTGGGGATCGAAACAGTACTGCAAACTGGGTACTTACAAGTAAGTTACGAGTAAGTCTGCAAGTATGTCACAATTGCCTTTAACAAAAGAAGAGATGCCAACTTAAAAAACCCTTTATTATTGTTTTTACATATCCCATAATTTCTTAACGTAATCTTCGTAAACATTGATGCACTTATCCCATAATTTCTTATCGTAATCTTCGTAAACATTGATGCACTTATCCCATAATTTCTTATCGTAATCTTCGCAAACATTGATGCACTTATCCCATAATTTCTTATCGTAATCTTCGTAAACATTGATGCACTTATCCCATAATTTCTTAACGCAACCTTCGTAAACATTGATGCACTTATCCCATAATTTCTTAACGCAACCTTCGTAAACATTGATGCACTTATCCCATAATTTCTTATCGTAACCTTCGTAAACATTGATGCACTTATCCCATAATTTCTTATCGTAATCTTCGCAAACATTGATGCACTTATCCCATAATTTCTTATCGTAACCTTCGTAAACATTGATGCACTTATCCCAAAGTTCTTAACGCAACCTTCGTAAACATTGATGCACTTATCCCATAATTTCTTATCGTAACCTTCGTAAACATTGATGCACTTATCCCATAATTTCTTAACGAACTTCGTAAACATTGATGCACTTTTCCCATAATTTCTTATCGTAATCTTCGTAAACATTGATGCACTTATCCCATAATTTCTTAACGAACTTCGTAAACATTGATGCACTTATCCCATAATTTTTAACGAACTTCGCAAACATTGATGCACTTATCCCATAATTTCTTAACGCAACCTTCGTAAACATTGATGCACTTATCCCATAATTTCTTAAAGCAACCTTCGAAACATTGATGCACTTATCCCATAATTTTTAACAATCTTCGCAAACATTGATGCACTTATCCCATAATTTCTTATCGTAATCTTCGTAAACATTGATGCACTTATCCCATAATTTCTTATCGTAATCTTCGTAAACATTGATGCACTTATCCCATAATTTCTTATCGTAACCTTCGTAAACATTGATGCACTTATCCCATAGTTTCTTATCGTAATCTTCGTAAACATTGATGCACTTATCCCATAATTTATTAACGTAATCTTCGCAAACATTGATGCACTTATCCCATAATTTCTTATCGTAATCTTCGTAAACATTGATGCACTTATCCCATAATTTCTTAACGTAATCTTCGTAAACATTGATGCACTTATCCCATAATTTCTTAACGTAATCTTCGCAAACATTGATGCACTTATCCCATAATTTATTAACGTAATCTTCGCAAACATTGATGCACTTATCCCATAATTTCTTAACGTAATCTTCGCAAACATTGATGCACTTATCCCATAATTTCTTAACGTAATCTTCGTAAACATTGATGAACCGTGGCTCGCAAGGGGAGCAAAGAATATTAACACTGCGACCTAGAAGGCAAGTCGTAAGAGGCGACTGAGTTAGGGGCCTAGGGAAGCTATCCTAGTAAATAAAAAGTGGTGCGTGCTGGCATTGTCGCGAGGAAGAAGTGTTATCCTAGTTAGTAGACTTGGATGTTCTTTTCTTTTTCTTCTTCGAGCGCACCATATCGATCACTTGTTAACCACTATTTGTAATTTGTATGTGATCCGAGTCTAAGAGCGATTGTACGCTGTGCCAATTATGCGCCTACAAGTAGGCCAGCACATCCGATCTCTGCGACGCTACTGTTTCTTATGTTTGTCTTGCATTTGTGCAACGTTTCATCGGACCTCTGCCAGGAGATGCGTGCATTTTATTTAGGTTTTTGGACCTGTGTAACGTTTCTGTGCTTGCACTACTACCACTACCTGTAGTTCTCCCTCTATCCCTACTCGTTTAACCAGACGGGATCCTCTGTCTGTTTCCAGGGTCACCACGTGGAGATGGGGTAGGATCTTGAATAGTGCCAGATCACTAAACCTGGCGCGACGTTGTCCCTATAACTGCGCCTTTAACCACTGGTTCGGTGCTCGCCTCTCGTGACAAAGGTTCCAGGTTTGCTCCCTTGTGGAGTGATCTGGATATTTTTCCAGAGATTCCTGATCTCAGTGTAGGTGAGATTGAGTTCCAAGTCCTATCGTAGAGGGAAGATAAAATGTAGTTCCCATGTTCTATTTGAGCACGTAAAAGAACCCTTGGCTGTTCAAAATCGAGAAGAGCAGACGGGAAAGCCACTGCATGGTCAAAATTCAGTAGGAAAAAAAATGAAAATTAAATTCCTACAAAAATATCTTTACCATCTTCGAAATTTTATCGGGGACCTTCGCCGGTGCTAGGGACTTTGTTGCACCGCAGCTGAGATCTTCCTGTGTAAGAAAGAGATCGGAGTACACATGGTTCCTCACCGAAGTGCAATGATGATGGTCCTATCAATCAATCAATACTTGATTAAATATATCAATTAATTATTGTTGCTCCTTGGTTAAACATCTGCTTCATTTACAATTTCAATATTAGTTTGATCATTATTCCATTGCTTGACCTTTTTTATTAAGCAAGTAAAACTGAATAATAAAATATTAAAATTAACAAAAATTCAACGTATCGACTATAAGTCTTCTTCAGGGAACATACAAAAATATACAATGAATTATAAACGAACTAAATCGTGGATGTAAATACGATATCTACATTGATCTTATTTAGAACCATGAATTAGTTCATTTAGGATTCATTGTGTGTTTTTATATGTTCCCTGAAGAAGACTTATAGTCGTTACTTTGGATTTGTGTTAGTTTTATTATTTTATTATTCATTTTGCTTGCTTATGTGATACCATACATACATGTCTCTCTAGCTTATGTATCCATACATACATGTCTCTGCTAGCTTATGTTATACCACACATACATGTCTCTGCTAGCTTATGTTATACCATACATACTTGTCTCTGCTAGCTTATGTTATACCATACATACATGTCTTTGCTAGCTTATGTTATACCATACATTCGTGTCTTTGTCCTTAAACGCCACTTTATTACGCATCACCGCATCCTCCGTCTGTTTTCTCCATATCTGATCGCATTCGCTCTGACTAGATCAGATTTATATGTTTCCGCAGATCGCGTCTTGACTTTTTCATTACACCCTTCTAATGCATGCATTTCTTTTGTCTTTACGTCTATATAATAAAATTATAGAAACCATCGTATAGTTTCAATTTGTCGTCACTGGAATAGCTATAATTTGTTTAGTCACTATGTATATATATGTTCCATATTTTCTCTTGATCGGCCAATGTTTACTTGTTTCTCCAACAGGTTTCAAAGTTCCGACAAATGTTGATGTTATGTCTGACCTCTTCAAGTCACAAGTAGAGAAGGGGCTTGCAAATTGCTATTATATGGCCAGGAGACGTAGTGAGGAAATTAAAAATGGAACTTATGTTCCATTTTATAAGAGAAGAAAGAGGTTTACCAGCGCCGATGGTGATACTAACACTAAAGTGGATGTAAGTTGAGATGTCAGTAAATTGTTTACACAGTTGTTGTAATCAATATGTATTGCTCTATTGATTTATCTGATGTGTTTCATTATTATTATTTTTTTCCGATCCAGAAGCACTTGAGCGTTTCAGCTCTTCGGCTCGGTGTCATGGACATCGTAACCCTTCGGTTCGGTGCCACGAACACCGTAAATCTGGGGAATCTGTGGCTTTTTCTGCTATCCGCGGAATTGAACCCGCACACACAGAGGGATAGTCACCCGTAGTCAACGCGCTACGAACACGCTCGGCAGGCGGGCGAATACAAGTGTTATAGAAGAGTCCTCCGTATCTTGGACAGAGAATAGAACAAATAGATATATCCAGAAAGAACTCAAAATCAAAGAAAACTGGCTGATGCTACAAATACGAAAGAGAAAGTTGAGATATTTTGACATATAAAAAGACATGAAGGGCTGAGAAGACCATATGGACAGAGCATACCGGCAAAGAGAAGAAGAGGAAGACCACGGAGAAGATGGATTCAGGATGTAACTGATGGTTTGAACATGACGGCTGCAGAGTCAGGACATCTGGCCTATGAGAGAGGTAAGTTCCGGAGGACTGTTGGGGTGGTAAAGTTCTACTCAGGTCAAGCTATTTGATTACACAATGCATGAATTCCCTGTCAATGACACTGCGAAAACGAATACCCCAGTGCTTTATTGATCCAATACTTCTGTATGGCAGCGAATCATGGACACTGAACAAACAATGAATACGATCATTGGAAGCCACAGAGATGTGGTTTTACAGAAGAATGCTGAAAATTACATTGACAGTGAGGGACACAAATGAAGAAGTTTTAAATCAGGAATGCACACAAAGAAACCTTATCAAAAGAATAGGAAATCGGCAATCAAGGTTCTTCGGACATATAATGCGAAGAGAAGGTTTAGAACATTTGGCGACAAAAAGTAAAATTCAGGGAAGTATAGATCGTGAAAGACAATGGGATAAGATGTAGGATGGCCTGACATCATGGTTCGACACAAGATCGACATCAGAACTGAATACATGCACCAAGCAGAGAGAATTGTGAAGAGACATGATCGCCTACGCCGGCAGGCATGGCACTTGATTAATTGAATTACACTTTACTCATTTCGTTTCATAGTCTTTTTTTTTTCCTCCCGACGCATTTATGTTGCAATATATACTGAATTAGCTAGTTTACTGGCTTTGCGTTCTCTTTAAAACATACTGTAAGCCAGTAAATCGGCTGAAAGAGGCGAAGCGGTTAGCATTATTGTTGATGTTGTTGTTGCGTCTGTTTGTGTATAATAATAATGTAAATGTCTAACTTGTCATCAGATTGTCAACTCTAAACGATATGATACTACATCTTCTGTTGACGTTGTCCATGTTGTGGCAGAAAATGGACAGCTTTTGAAAGGCACCTCAGCAGCTGAACAGCTGAATCTCTTGTCTGACCAAGAAGTTGCAATACAGACAGGTCAAGTTGTCAATGTAGTAGCAAGGCGTAAGTAGAAGATGCTTGTACAACTATGCCAACAACACATGTTCTTTTATGTCAGTACCTTAATAACATTAAATATCCATCTATTCATCGAGTGTTGTCTTCTGTTATGTAAACTATAAGTACTTTGTGCTGTTTCTAAAACGTGAGATTCTTATTTTCTAAGTTCTTTCTCATTTACATAAACCATAGGTTGCCACAAGTTTTCGGCTCACCGCCTCCTTTGCATGACATAAACTTTGTAATGACCCTTCCCCATTATAACAGTTTGCCAACGCCCCCACATATATACACATGCCCTATTTCCTCTTTGACATAGAAAGTTTATATATATAGACTTGGCATGAGTTGGCTGAGGGCCCCTATCCGGGGTTAAAAGGCAAATATATATGTATATATATATAAATTTCTGTCATACATGGTCAATTTTCAAATGATTATATACATGAAATAGAAAATTGATGAAAAATGGATCATGTAAGATGGGCATAAGATGAATTAAAATGCAGAATTCAAATTTGAAATGATTATTCAATCACAAAATCACGACAATAATTCATTTTGAAATATATATTATTAATTTCTTCATATTAAGAGCCACCGACTCCTAATCGCCTGAACGCCCCAAATGCTTCTGAACACACTACGCCCCCAGAAGGCTTCAGCGCCCACTGGGGTGCGGTACCGCCCACTTTGTGAACCTATGACATAAATGTATTTGGCGCCATAGATATATGAAACTGGGAATATGCATGCTCTTAGTATTCTGATCTTTGTTTTCTATCAGTTCCATTCTATACAGTTTTTAGTTGTTTAATTTTTTTGCAAAGTCATATTTGTTCTTCTTTCTCTCTCGCGATCCCGGCCTAGACTGATGAACCAACTTTATCATGAATTTTACCGTGATTTTGAGGGACTCCGTTCCTCCGTACAGCTTCTCGTGAAGCTCTGTGTTTAGGGCCAGGTTTCTTTTCTTATACCTGCTATCAGTTGACAATCTTGCAGTACATGCTCTGCCGTCATGTCCGCCTTTTGCAGGGGCACAGGCTAGTTGTGCCAATTTTAAATTCGTGAAACGTGGGCGCGGAGCTTGTTGTGGCCGGTACGGAGGCGGAGGATGGCAACTTGATCCCTACGAGTCAGACCATAGTACCCGTCGCTGTTGTTATACTGAGGATGGTCTTTTGACCATTTGTCTTTATAGTGCCAGCCGATGGTTGTTCTGACTTTCTCATAACCGATCTTGAGATCAGTCTGAGGTAGTCGCCTGCCTTCTTTAGCTAGCTTGTCGGTGTGTTCGTTTCCGCTTATGTTGCAGTGTGATGGTATCCACTGAATGACGGTGCGTTTGAGTGAGCGCGCTAGTGCATCGAGTGTCGCTTTCAGCTCATTGAGCTCTGTTTTGCCTACACTTTTGAGTGCCGTGATGACCGATAGTGCATCGGTGAATATCACGACTTTGTTGCGGGATGTGCCTCTTCTCTCTAGGATCATTTCGGCCGCTGTTCTTATTGGCTCTGCCTCTGCTCGGTAGTTATTTGAGTATTTGCCTGTGGCAATCGCTTTCATGACCGTTTCTTTCTTTGAGAATTTAAGCACTATTCCACCTCCGCCATCGCTGATTGCGTTTTTGGCCGATCCGTCAGTATACACGTGGTTCTTCTTTTAATTTTCTTCATCTCATATCCATCTGTTGTTAGCAGTGAACCGAGATATTCGAAACTGTTCACATCCCTCAACGAGAGGAAGAGGAAGATCAAGGAGAAGATTGATTCAGTAAGTAGCTGATGGTTTGAGCATGACGGATGCAGAGGCAGAACAGAGGAGCCTATGAAAGATTGAGAAAAATTACAAAGAATTGTTAGGGTGGCAAAGTTCTGTTCAGGACGAACTATTTGATGATGATGATTAAAATATCTGATCTGTGATTACTTATTCACTTGATTATTGTTATGATTTTGTGATACTTTCAGCTTATATAACAGAATCGTCCAGTCCTTCAAGTAGTAGCTCACCCAAGTGGATTATTATTGGAACTATTCTTTCTGGAGTTGTGCTTTTTGTGGCAATTATGATTATTGCGTATATATGCCATCGTCGTAACTGCTGTTCAAGTGTCAGAAACAAGAATCAGGTGAGAATCGTTTCAAAGTTTTTGGTTTGTTCTGAAGTTTTCCATCGGAAGATCCAACTATCTAACTTCTCCTTCTCTTCCATTGTTTAGGTCATTTTAAATGCCGGGGAATATCTCTCTCTCTCTCGCATTCCCCAAATGTCGGGGAATATAAGAGTCTTTGGTGTGTTTTATCCAACGCGTCTGGTAAACTGATGTTCATTTCTGGTTGGTATTCATGTAGTCACTCTTAGTTTAGTTTAGTCGTCGGATCATCATCACTGCACGTCGAACAAATTAGTCCATAAGTGCTCCGATCTCTCCCTCAGTATGTTCATCAGCGTGTGGCGACTAACGACACCGGTTCTTTGTGGTTTACAATTCTTCTTTGTCTGCCAGCATAGCGTTCTTTTCGAGCTACACCACACCTAACTTTGAGTTCTTGCAGTCTGGTTAGTGTTGTAGATTCACCGCTATTACGTGAATCATGTACACGTCCCATCTCCCTTAAGGACTTTATAATATCAGCCTGGTCCATTGCTCACCCGCTTTGTACAGCAGCCATACCTGCAAGCCTATCCGCACGTTCATTCCCCTTACACCTGCATGCCCTGGCACAAAAATAAAACTGATCTTTGTCAGCTTAGACCTCTTCAGCGACTCCATCCAATGTCTCCTAGCCCATCCTGTTTCAATCTCTATCTTAGTCTGCCTTTTGCTTTACAGTTGTTATATCTTTTTTTTATATTTTGGAAGTATTGATAGCGAAATCAGCAATCATTGCACAAAAGCTAACCATGTACTGGGACAGTTAACACCCCTGTTGTCACATAAAGAGATACCGCTAACTACTAAAGCAAATCTCATTAGAACGATTTTGTGGCCAACACTATGTTACCAGTGTCAATCATGGCCAATAACAACAGCTAATGAGCGGAAAATCAAAACTACAGGGATGAGGTGTCTTAGAAGAGCTGTAGGTGTGACAATAAGAGACAAAATTAGAAATGAAGAAGTCAGAAGAAGACTGGATGTTATCAGTTATATGAGGACTATCATCATAGCACTCCGGACATGTCCATTGCACTAAAGCTAACCATGGACTGAGACAGTTAACACCTGGATGTGAAACCAGTCATGCAATTTATAAAGAAAAACAGATTAAATGGTTTGGACACCTGACAAGAATGTCCTAGTATTGCATACCACAGAGAGCCACACAGAAAAAGTATAATGAGTACAAAGCAAGAGGAAGACCACGCCAAAGATGGAGCGACGGCACCAAGAACAGCATTACGAAAATGAATATCAGCTTACAAAGTGCCTTAAAACAAGCACACACCACTACGAGTGTGCCCCCAACACTTCTATAAAGAAGTAAATGGTGGAAGAGAAGACGAAATCTTTTTCAGCGTGACTCTGTGGTAGACGATACCACAATAAGTAAGGTCGATACCAAACCACGTGATGTTCTGCTCTTTAATAAATGTCAGAAATGGTTTCAATCAGTGTTTTTCTTCTGATTTCTTCATTTCTAATTATTACTTTCTTTGTTACTCCTGCAGCTTTTCTAAGAGATCTCATCTCTGATGTTATGATGTTATGCTCATTACCTGCAGTCAGTGGATTATGTCTGACACTGACAGCATAAATTGAAAGAACAGTTCTTATAAAAATAACTACATGTCATTCTTTTTAAAAACGTATGTATGATCGAAAAATCTCTGAGGGACACAGAAATGTGGTTTTACAGAAGAATGATGAGAATCCCATGGACTGATAAAATGACTAATGTTGAGGTATTGAATGAGATCAAGACACAGAGAAGGCTTATCATCAATATAAGAAAGAGGCAGTCAGCATTTTTCGTGCATGTGATGAGGAGTGGAGGTTTAGAACACATCGTCGCCCGAGTGGTTTCCGGGGCCCAAATTTTGGGTGTAAAGAATAGAACCACTGTTACCTGCCACGCATGTCGTAATAGGCGACTAAGGAGGTTTGGCTGAAATCGGATGCACATGTCCTAAACGTGTAGAAGTCTATGCGTTTAGGGGCCTACCAAACCAATGTGCAACGTATACACGTTCTTGGCAAAGATCAAACATATCACAAAGAGTGATTAAAATTGGTCGTAAAGAACGAACGCAAAGAAGAAGAAGAACACATTGTGACAACCGGTAAAATCGAGGGTAGACGAGACAAGGAAGGCAGAGAGAGACAATTTTGGATAGCCTGACCTCATGACACGGTAGAGCGTCAACATCTGAGTTGATAGCAAACACCAACGACAGAGATTTGTGGAGATCCATGATCGCCTACACCAGCCGGCACAGCACCTGATGATAATGATGATGATGTAATGCACAGTTTAGCACAGTTTAGCACGCATACAGAAAGGATATCAAACGCAAGATTTCTAAATGCTTTAATCGACGTTTAACTTTTAACTGGATTCCTTGAAAATGTCATGTTGTGCTTGATTGATTGATTGATTGATTGATTGATTGATCATCATCATTGCACATCGGTGAGTCACCATATGTGCTCCGATCTCTTTCGTACACAGGAAGATCTCAGCTGCAGTGCACGAACTACATAACACCGGCGATGTAATTTTGAAGATGTTGAAGATATTTGTGTATGATTTTCTATTTTTAATCTTTTCTAATGCATTTTCTGCTCTTCTCGATTTGAACTGCCAAAGGTTCATTTACGTGCTCAAATTGAACAAGTTGTGCTAAATATTTATTTGTAATGCAAAGTGTTGTGTATACTTATGAAATCAGCTTGCAGTGAAGTAATATAAACATCTACTACACATTGTAACACAATGTACACATGCATAGTAAGTTTATCTCAGTCAGAGAATTGTAAAATATTGTTTTCTGCGTCGTTGTCGTTCTGTCAGTCATCATACCACATCACCAATATTTGCAATAAAGAACTGTAAGATTCAATTAAGACCATCCCTAGCGCATCCTTCAGGTTCGTAAATAGCCCTGTCTCCGTATGAACATTGAATGAGATGTATAATGTTGCACAGCGACGCTTTCTGTCTTCGTCAATGACTGGTTGCTTATGTACATTATACCTGGGAGGTCATTGGGGGAGTGGTTAAGTGGTTAAATCCTTGCGTCGCGTTCTGAAGGTCGTGAGTTCGAATCAGGACCGCGATGTTCTGTTCACGGGTGAATTTTTTCAGAGACCCTATGATTGTTACCGTAGCTACGGAGTTCGTGCTTTGTACAATACTCTCGGCAGATGACGTACCATTTCTGCAGAGAGTGACCAAGCCATATGCGGTAAAACCCAGTGCAATGAAGTCAATCCTTCGACGTTAGTCTATTTAGTACATTAGATTAAAGTATGTTATTTTAATTGCATTCTTGATAATGATGATTTTCATGATGATGATGAGTATTTACCAAGGATGGACTATATTCAAATTCAAACAATGAATTTATTGTCTCAATCTGACTGTAGACCTATTCAAAAACATAAGTACGAAAAAAAGAGAACATTAAACATAAGCCAAGTTCAGGAATACTAAATGAAAATGTCAAGTTTAAACTTGCTCGTCGTAGAGTTAAATTGGGATCATCATTTACTTTAAAGAAAATCAACTTTCCGACACAGATGAACTGTCAGATGCGGTTATGCCTTCTACCATTAACTTAATATCACGCACTACAAGTAGAGAACAATTACAATCAACCAGTGGCGGCTCGTGATCGTTTTTGTTGGTGGGGCCAGACACAAATTTTCGGGAAAATCATGGCTTTGGGTTAGGTTATATTTTAATTTATTAAATAATAAATACACGTTACATATTATTTTTGGTGGGGTCCGGCCCCTCTGGCCCTTAATGACGAGTCGCCCCTGCAATCAACCATGACTCAAGTAAATGAAAGCAAAACAATGAAGAATAAAATAAATAAGAAGACAATAAGTAGATGTAATAACAGATAGTTAGTGACTCTAGAATGTTGGGTGGTTAGTCTTGCACAAACTATCCTGTGCCATGAGAAAACTAAGGAGTTCATCAGACTATGTTTTCAACAAAACCGAGATTATTTGTTACCTGACAATGGACAAAGATACCATACCGAATCAACTGTAAAAACACTCATAACCTGTCAACTGTAAAGACATCCATACCGACTCAACGGTAAAGACACTCATACTGACTCAACTATAACGAAACTCATACCGACTCAACTGTAAATACACTCGTACCAACGCCACTGTAAAGACATCATACCGTCAACTGTAAAGACATCCATACCGACTCAACTGTAAAGACATCCATACCGACTCAACTGTAAAGACATCCATACCGACTCAACTGTAAAGACATCCATACCGACTCAACTGTAAAGACATCCATACCGACTCAACTGTAAAGACATCCATACCGACTCAACTGTAAAGACATCCATACCGACTCAACTGTAAAGACATCCATACCGACTCAACTGTAAAGACATCCATACCGACTCAACTGTAAAGACACTCATACCCCATCAACTGTAAAGACACTCGTACCCCGTCAACTGTAAATACACTCATACCAACTCAACTGTAAAGACACCCATACTCGCTCAATTGTAAAGACACTCATACCGACTCAAATGTAAAGACACCCATACCGACTCAACTGTGAAGACACCCATACCGACTCAACTGTAAAGACACCCATACCGACTCAACTGTAAAGACA
This sequence comes from Arion vulgaris, assembly GCA_020796225.1. NCBI lineage: Eukaryota > Metazoa > Mollusca > Gastropoda > Stylommatophora > Arionidae > Arion > Arion vulgaris. The sequence continues at coordinate 44,852,807 of CM036764.1, read as the reverse complement.
CCCATACCGACTCAATTGTAAAGGCACACATACACACTCAACCGTAAAGGCACTCATACACACTCAACCGTAAAGGCACTCATACCACTCAACTTCAAAGACACTCATACCAACTCAACTGTAAAGACATCCATACCCCATCAACTGTAAAGACGGTCATACCGACTCAACTGTAAAGACACTCATACCAACTCAACTGTAATGACACTCATACCAACTCAACTGTAAAGACACCCATACCGACTCAACTGTAAAGGCACACATACACACTCAACTGTAAAGACACACATACACACTCAACTGTAAAGACACCCATACCCACTCAGCTGTAAAGACACTCATACCAACTCAACTGTAAAGACACCCATACCGACTCAATTGTAAAAGGACACATACACACTCAACCGTTAAGGCACACATACACTAACTGTAAAGACAGTCATACCACTAACTGTAAAGACAGTCATACCGACTCAACTGTAAAGACACCCATAACCCCTTACCTGTAATATTCAATTAGATGACTAATTTTCAACATTTTTAATAACAGTATTACCGCTTCTTGGTAGGAAATTATTTTCGAAATTAATCGATAAGTTACTGACTAAATGATTTAATCGATTGCATATTTCAGATCAATAAGCCATAAAATAACCATAACAAAAGTTGGCATTGTAACAACATCGCCGTTACGGGTCAGTTAAGAATAATAATACAAGCTAGTTGAATGTAAATAGGCTTGTCTCACATCGACTGACACCTCACAGTTAATGATCGACGTGTAGTTTGTCACACTGTGTCAGTGACATCTTAGGAATAGTATGCCTTTGGTTATGAGATAACAGTTGACAACCATTTAAAGCAGAGCGTTTAGACTCGCTAAAACGTAGATCAGGACAAGGTATTTGGTGATGTGGACGTAGATTTAGTTAATAAACTCGAGTTAAACCAAATATATAACTTATATCTAACAAAATTGTAACTTCACACCACTAGCTGTGCTGTTTTGTAAACTGTATTGCTTCCATTAGGATTAAACATACTACCACTTTCAAGAAAGCTTGAGAGTTGTATCATAGACAGGTTATATGTAGGTCAAGTCTGTCACATAATTCCGTTCTGTATCACTGTGTTGCTACCGTGTGTGTTATGTTTTCTTCCGGCACTGCTTGCAGGAAATTAACCTTTGAAATATCGATTGTCCTCGTATTCACATAAAGCGTATGTGTGATAATGAGTGTTATAGTTGAATAGTTGATCATTCAGTATATCTATGAAACTGACGAGGAAGCCAGAACGATAACATGACAAGCAAAGGAAATAAGCTTGTAGAAAACAAGGACTCGTTGTCAAATCAACATCATGATCAGACTGTCGATAAACAGATGAATAAATCCTTGATTATTCAAGATGGGAAAAACAAAGAAAATGTTCAGTTATCAAGCAAAGACACATTAACCACAACCAACAAAAAAGTAGTACGAAAATCGTACAATCCATTTACGTTTTGCACGAAGAGCGAAAGCGTTGCTGTGAAAAACTTGAACTCAACTAATGAGGACGGGGATCACAGAGGCGACACCAACAAGGTAATGTATAACACTTCGTTATATAATTTGTCTTTTTATTCCTGTTCATGGTTGATATTGAACCATATCTGTTCAGCCCATGTAGTTAGTTGGGTTTTTTTTAAGGCGTCATCGCGGTTATTTTTAGCCGCAGTAATTTTTATAGTAAATTTCACTACGACGGTTCTCAACACTTCATTACTTGAATAACATTGCAATGTAATTTGTGACTAGTGATTGTAACACATATTTGATAAATGTCATATATCATGTTATGTTTACCGTGTACATACTGTCAGCAAAAATATGATAGCAAGCTGAGAATTATGTCAATTCGGAATGGCCACGGTGGACAGTGAAATGCAAACCAGCAGGAACTTAGTTCAACTATTTTTTTTTTTAAATAATAAAAAGACATTTAAAAAATGAATATTTAGAAATATGTGTCCGTGGAGATATATGGCCCTTTTCATCTTTACAGACGGTCAATAGGCAAGTGTTTTACTGTGACAACTTCTGAGTTTTCGCTTTTCTCTCTTATTGTTCAGCTCGTACATAAGTCTCTTCTCAAAAGACTCTGCGCCCTTCCGTAATTTGGCTTTCCACACAACTCTGTCATCAGCTAGTCCCTCCCATGTGCTGGGATCTATAGAAAAGTTTTCATTGAGGTTTTGCAGACATCTTTATATCTGAGCAGTGGTCTGCCCTGGTGCCTCTTCCTCCGAAAGTTCACAGAACAACATTTGTTTTGGTATGCGATAAGTTTCCATTCTTCTCACATGTCCCAACCATCTTAGTCGTCTACTGATGAGCATGCCCATGATGGAAGGCAGATTTGCACGTTGTAGTACTTCAGTATTGGTTATCTTGTCGTACCACCTGATGTTCATAATCTTGCGGAGACATCGAAGGTGAAAGATGTTAAGTCTCCTCTCGTGTCTTGAGTAGGCTGTCCATGTTTCTGAACCATATAGTAAAGAACTAATTACACAGGCTCGATATATTTGAGTCTTCGTCTGCAATGTCAATTTTTGTTGTCCCACGCTCGCTTTGATAGTTTGCCGAATGTAGTAGCGGCACTTCCTATACGAGCGTTGATTTCCTCGTCAAGAGAAAGGCTGGCAGTGACCGTGGACCCAAGATAGCAGAATTTTGCACTGGTGTTAGATGGTCGCCATTTAAAGTGATGTTTGATGTCTTACCTCCCTGACATAATACAACTGTTTTGGAGACACTTATTGTCAGAGAAAAGAGGTCGCATGCCTTTGACAAATTATTAATTAGACTTTGCAGTGTGGTCTCACTGTGGGCGACTAAGGAAGCATCGTCAGCGAAAAGGAGGTCCTTGAGAAGTATTTCCGTCGTTTTTGTCTTGGCTCTTAAGCGAGCCAAGTTAAACAGTGAACCATCAGATCTAGTGCGGATGAAAACATCACCATCATCGTCCCCTAAGGCGTGGTTCAAAAGGACTGCGAAGAAGATACCAAAGAGAGTGGGGGCAAGAACACAGCCCTGCTTGACTCCACTCTTAGTGGAGATAGGATGTGACTATTTGGAAGACTGTCTCAAATGTGTCCGGTCATGACCTACTTAAACTGAACGTTAGTTTCCGTTGGCCACGGTCCGGTGATGATGATTTACGATCACTGCCTCAGAGAACTTCCTGTCAGAAAAATATCGAACAACACATGGTTATTCACGGAAGTGCAGTGATAATGGTCCTAACAATCAATCAATCAATCACAATTTTACGACATTTCAATAACCAGCTTTTCCGTGATGTCTCAGTTATCTATTAGGATCCAGGCTACGATCTTGAGATTAGTGGAGCTTGATATCAAATGTTTAACAACGAGACAGCAGGGACCACTGCGATAACGTCTGAGATGTATATACAACAAGCTTGCTATGAAACTATCACCATGTTTACACTTATAACGTGGGCTTAAAAATAAAAATGCTGATCATATCTGGATCTGCATCAGAAACGCATTGCAGTTCATTTTTAAAATATACATCATTAAGTGCCGTGCGTGACGGTAGGCTCATATGAGATCTTGTCTCTCTACAATTCTCTCTTTATCTCTCTCTCGCTTTGGTGCAAGCTCATCAGTTCTGGCGCGGATCTTTTATCGAATCACGATGTCAAACCATCCAGCATTATCATCATCATCTCTCTCTCTCTCACGACCTGCTGAAGAAAAGGTTGCTTCTCTCTGGATCTACACGAAGTGCATTGACGTCACATGTGTCAATCAATTAACTAATTAATTATGTGTTGCTGGGACCCGAAATGGAAGCAGATAATAGTAAAATTGTAGCCTTTCATGCATGTCGTTAGAGACAATTAAAAAGGATCGTTCCATGTGGTACCGGGTACAGCACGGAAAGCAACAAATAATGATACTGCGACCTTCGAGACACATCGGACGAGACATCTAAGATAGGGTTCGGCTGCACCATCCGGTAGAAAAACTTTGACTACATGATCCACCCAATCCTGAACATGTCAAATACAGGGAAAATAATAACTGTTGCAACCAAGAGGAATGGAGGTTCTTCTAGAAGAGATGAAGGGAATTACAAGACATAAAGATAGGATCCTAAGTCATGTGTATGTCTTCGAGATCTGCTTGAACAGTTCACTTATACGTGTCCTTATGGCTTCCTTTGTTATTTGTGCTATCACTGCGGTGTTCCCCTGCATTCCATGTCCCGGGCAACTTTCTTTTCTCATCCCGAAAACATGTCTAATCTATCGCTACCGTCTCTTTTGTATCTTTTTATTTGTCTTTTTTTGTTTCTGCAGCTGTTTGCTTTTTCTTACAGTGTGGGTTATCCGGTCCTCTAAGTCTAAGCCCCCTAAGTCACATTTTACGACACACGCTGAGAGGAGACAGAGATTATATTTTTCTTTACTCTGGAACAAATACGAGAGTTAACCAGTTCAATTGACAAAATCTTTCCGTTTCTGTGATATGATGTTCATTACTCAGTGTTCCTCTATGTTCAGGTCTTGTTGGATGTTTATATTGTTCTCTCTTTTATCCAGGATGTTCTAAGAATTCTTCTGTAGCTCTTTGTTTCCAAAATGTCGATTTAATTCTCAGTTTGTGTAATGGTTCATGATTCACATCCATATGTTGTCACACACAAAAATGCGAATGCCCTCAAGCTTTACTTTTGCTTCTTTGCTTGTATTAAGCAAGCGTTTCTTCATACTGACCACTCTCTGAAAAGTCATGGAAAGTTCCTTTGTTTTCTCTGGTACGATCTCTATTATTGTTAATTATTGAGCCTAGTTATTCAACATTTGTTACATTTGTAATGTCTTTATTATTGACGATAAATTTGAACCCTTTGAGTTAACAATTCTCTCCATAGGTTACTGTTACCCAGGCAACAGATGAATTGTCAGATGCGGTTATGCCTTCGGCCAGTAACATAACATCACAAACTACAAGTAGACAACAATTACAATCAACCATGACTCAAGTAGATGAAAACACAGCAATGAAGAATCCCAAAAGAAGACAGTGAGTAGATGTAATAACAGACAGTGAGCATGGGCGTCCACATACGTGTTTATAGGGTGGGAATGAAAAAAACACATTCGTTGGTAGTTTGCTACAAGAAGGAAATGGTGAAGACCAGATTCACATGAAACTGCTTTATGAAAAATCCATTTTCCAGGAGGTGGCACTTGCTCTTCTACCCCACTATCCTTAACGTATGGACGTCCATGACAGTGCGTAGATATAACAGGAGATATAGTAAGACAGCAGATTGGTTATTGGTTACTGAACGGTCGTCACATTAGCCTACTCCGTGCAGACCCATAGGTGCTCAGTATCCCCAAACAGATATCAAAGGGTATGCATAACGATGGATCATGTGACTCATTGGTTAAACACACTTTTCTCTTTCTCTCTGCTCCTCGTGCATTCAGCTCTACTTGTACAACCCCTTAACTCGCTAGTATAGTTCAGTCAATTTTAGTTTCCTCATCCAACAGTCGATCGCTAAGAGACTAAAGAACGTACCCCTTACCCATCTTAAACTCCCCAACAATCAATACTTTCGATGCAAGCCTGCCCACGCTCTCGTTGCCGGGAATACCCGCATGCCCAGGACAGTAGATCCACACGGTCTTTAGAGTTTGGAAACATCTGTAGACATCTAATCATACCGCAACCTGCCATTCTGGATCTTCTGGAGCATTGACTGAGAGTCAGAAATGACAACGTTCCCTCAGTAAACGGAGCACCAGAGAGCCAATGGAGGGCAGCAATAACGGCCTCATCCTCCATCCTCATACTAAAAGCATTTGTCCTGTATGCTCCATTTCGCTCTGCAGCAGCCTTACCATGTGCGCTAGCCAAAAAACCACAGCCTGACTTCTCACCACGATACACATCCCCATCGGTATAAACACCATCATCATCGCTTGCGTTATCTTCTGACATATTGTAGGAAGACATTATATAAATATAGTAGTTGATAGTAGGTATCCTTTATAAACCAAGGGTCTCAAACACATAGCCCGCCAAGCACATTGCATCATGGATGCCACGGAAAAACAGCTTTAAAAAAAAATGACAATAGGCCCAATAATAAGATACAACGCATTTATATGAGCATTCCTTGAAGGGACATAATTCTCAATTATATATTATAAAATGCCATTCGTCTCGAAAGTGTCTTCAACAACCAGTTCTAAATCTAAGAAAACGTTGTGTAAGATGAGTGAGAAAATATGTGCTTTACTTACTTTGCCACGGAGATCAAAGCACATGTTCAATGTATGTTAAATTTGTATTTGAGCAATTATCAATTTCTTAATTAACCGTCAAATGAAGATGCAGTAAAGACAAGTTCATTATTACCCCTTTTAGCACCGGATGATTTTTGGAGTAGTCATGTCAGTGTTCTGGACTGCAGTACTTGAAATGCTGATCTGTGGCCTCCGAACATGACCTTCGCTATTCAGCGCTACGAGTAGAGTTGGTCGTGCCTCCGATAACATACGGCCGGCGGGCTCATGTAAAATATTCTAGGAAATAAGACCACAACCGTCGCGCGACCTCTCATTCCAGTATTGTTGTATAAAGAAAGATGAATTCATTTTAAAAACAACGCAACATGTTAAATCAAGGTTATATTATGTAACAAGTTAAGTTTAATTTACACTATGGAATATCAGTATTATTAATATTTTCATCAATAAATAACCATGGACTTATAGAATTGAGTAAAATTACAAAACTCTTACATAACAATGTTCTACCAATCATCTACAACCCCGCCCAATTAAACAGGAATTTTTTGTGTTTTTCCAGTCTGAGCTAGTCGACCTTATGTTGCCGGGACAATGGATACATGCAATCAGTTACAGTTATAGATGTTATTTCATATCTTTTTAATGTTTCTTGATGTGTTTATACTTGTACCTTTGAAAACAGTAGTGCTGTAACCCATTTCACATGCAGAACTCATGGTTCTGGCAGTCTTTTTTTTTAAGGAGCTAGCTGGTCTGCAGCAGCCTTACCATGTGGCTAGCCAAAAATCACAGCCTGACTTCTCACCATGATGCACATCCCCATCGGTATAAACAACATCATCATCGCTTGTGTTATCTTCTGACATATAGTAGGAAGACATTATATAAATATAATGTAATATAATATAATATTATAAAAATAAAAACGCTTGGCTTCATGGCTAAACCAAGTTTCTCTCTCTCTAGCCTGTGAGGCGCTTAATGCAACAAATGCACACCATTCTTCTATGTTCTTGGCCGTCTTCTGTATTGTGTTCCAGGTATGATTCATTTCTTTCAGTTCCTGTTCTACTGTTTTTCTCCAGGTCGTTTTGGGTCATCTATATTTTCATCTACCCTCTAGTGTCCATCTCAGGGCAATTTTTGTAACAGTTATTAGTCTCCATTCGTATCACATGTCTGATTCTTCTCAAGCATCTCTTTTGAATGATGGTGTTCATATTCTCTTGCTGACACAATGTCAGCAGTTATTTGTTAGAGATACTTTTTGGTAAGAACATGCCTAAGATTTTTTACAGACAAATTGATTGAAGGTGGAAAGTTCATTTTAAGTGTTTTTCGTAATTTTTTTTATTCCTGGGAGCCCCAAATACCTGTTTACAATTTACATAAGTATTTAGGCCCTTTTATGAAGCTGAACAGAGTACACTTATACAGTAACTCCAGAGACAATTCAGAATTATCTTTTAACTCAGAAATTCCTGGTTTCCATTTTAAGCTTCCTGACTCGAAAATAGTTTGTACTAGAAACTGAACACCAACTGTAGATATGCATCTGATGCCACCATTTTACATCAACTCCCAAAATCATTAAAAAGGTATTATTATTACTTTGTTTTGTTTTTTTATCCTACCAGGATTAGGAATGAAGAGTTGCTAAAGTCTGGCAATGTGGTTCATGAAAATATGCAGACTGAATCTCAAGAAGAGAAAAAGTACACACCAGATCATAAGAAAAGCAAGAAGAAAGGCTTGAATACAAATGAAGGTAAATAGTTAATGATTGCAAACACTTGCTGTTCTGTTAGGAATATGTATGATCAAGTACCACACCTACATTGTAAGTTATTCGATCTACAATGGATCAATATTTTCTGTTTCTTGCCTAGGTGGTATGTTCTCTCAGATCTTTTTTTTTCCATTTTGATGTTTCCTTCCCACTAATAACAGTGTCTTACTCTTACCCTATTGCATTTCCTTTCTAATATAGTTTGTCAATAGTGTAATGTCTTCAGACAGATTAGCGTGTTGCATATGGTGTTCTCTTATTGAATTGGAACCAAGGGCCCTCAAGGGGTTTGTGGGTCCCCTACACTCTATGTTCCACAGGGGATGAAAGGAATTGGCTATTCTATTTCCTGCACACTAGTGTTAGAAATGTGGAGAGACAGGCATTTCATATCCGAAGGTCTGAAAAGACTACAGACTTTAAAAAAAATTAATGTGACTTGATGTGTCCACACACATGTTCTTATTTCTTCTTCTTCAAACGCTCCATATAGACCACTTATTAACCTCTCTTTGTGATTTGTATGTAATCTAAGCCTAAGAGCGATTGTACTGAGAAGAACTTTACCACCTCAACAGTCCTTCGAAATTTCTCTCATAGGCCAGATGTCCCACCTCTGCATCAGTTACATCCTGAAACCATCTTCTCTGTGGTCTTCCTCTTCTCCTCTTTGCCGGGATACCACCTTCCATGATGGTTTTTCCACCTTTTTACAATTTAACCCTTTCGAGGCTACATACTTCCTGAAGGCTGAGCTAAAAATAGCTACTCTTTGTTTCTAGGTCACAAACGTGAATGTACGCCTATAGCAGTGACAGTAGCAATGTATAACGTGTTAACATGTCTTTAGCACAAAGATATGTCTTTAGCACAAAGATGAGAGATAATAACTGACATGTTAATGCGTCTTTAGAAGTGATTGGGGAAAACGTATATATACGTCCTTAGCAGCTAAAGGGTTAACCCAACGGGACTGCAGAGCCGATATATCGTTCAGAGTAATGTTCATGATGTCGCACAACTGATATAACTGCTTTTAGATGTCTGTTCATGGAAACGAATGTATCTTCACAACCCCTTTACTAAAGTTTAAAAATCTTCAGAAACGGAAAGTACCTATATGTAGGTACATTACTATCTCCATTTAACAAAGATTTGAAAGAGGGAAAACAGTGTATTATTGTGTTCAAGTCGAGATATTTAAAAAAAAATGTTAATGATTCCGACGATGTATACAGTGTAATATTGAGTACTGTTAGATCAAATTATAACTTGTGATAATAATGAAGCAGATTTAATTGATGGTAATAATGATATTTGATTGTATATGAAATGCAGTATCGATAGTTGTAAGTCTAATGTAATAATTGCATCTAAAGAATGGACGTTCCACATTCCATTTATTGACGTGTCCGCACTAAAAAGTGAATATTATCAAAACTACTGCAACTAGTTAAATGAAACTTAAAGAATATGTTCGCACATGGGTTATCTTCATTTAACTGCTACATCTGGAAACATCTATGAATATTAAGATGTAGTACAAACCCGAGAGTAAAAATATTTTTATGATTTTTTGTTTTTTCAAAATAGTCATGCTACAATAATCTAATTTTCTCAAACGTATGTCACCTGATGTAAAATATTATTATATTACTGTATTCCACATCCACTTAGCAACAATTTAATGTAAAATATGTCATACTTTAGAGAAACAGTACTAGAGTTATAAAGGTTTAAACTAATTGACATTGAATGTTAAATTTGAATTGCAAAATAAATGCGTCCAGAGGTCAAAATGATACAGAGTGAAATGGTTAATACAGAGCATGGTAGGGTTGTTGCAGAGCAAAGTGGGGCATACAGGGCAACTACTTCTAGTATGAGGATGGAGGTTGAGGCGTTACTGCTGCCCTCCATTGGATTTCTGGGATTTCATTTACTGGGGCAGTTGTATCTGACTCTCAGTCGATACTTCACAAGATCCAGAAGGGCAGGTTTCCGTATGAGTGGATGTCGTCTATAGAAGTTTCTAACCTCCAGCGGCTTACGTGGATATACTGTCATGAGCATGCGGGTGTTTACGTAATGAGAGAGCGGACAGGCTTGCATCAACAGCATCGATTGTTGGGGAGTTGAAGATGGATAAGGGGGCTATTCTTCGGTCTCTTCGCAACTGTCTGTTGGATGAGGACACTAAAATTGATGTTGAATCGATCAAGCGATAAGCAGTTTGGAGTTACCCGTTGTTCAAGTCGAACTGGATGCCTGAGAGGCAGAGTGAGAGGTGTGTTTAATCAGCGAGCCACAGGAACCATCAGTATGCATACTCTTCGATATCTGTTGGGGAGACTGAGCACCTATGGGTCTGCCCGAGTGCAATGACGTCAGTTTAGTAACAAATAACGAAAGGTTAATAGTGAAATATATTACACTTGCAATTTTAAAATATAATACTGACCTTTTTATCCCTGAAATGTGCATGGCATGTTTGAAGAATATTTCTTATCCAAACCCTTGCACTAAAATATTTGTTAGCCATATGCTAGTAATAATGCTATTTATTTGGCTATGCTTGTTTCTTCACAAAATCTATTAGTTTAGAAAATCTGTAAAACATGTCTTGTCTTATTGTATATTATCAAAGAAAGTATATACATTTCTTATTGTATTCTGAACACTGTTCTATTATATTTCTAGAGAGGGGGAACATAGTTCTATGCAGCATCCGTTCCTTCAGATGTCTGATTACTCCTTCTGTAGATTCAGATTTTCCGCATTGTAGAGTCATTGTGGTGGCATCTGTGGCCTATGGGTTAGTGACTCGGTCTATTAACCCCGACGTTCTGAGTTCGAATCACGCTGGGACAGTTTGGTTGCAAATTGTTTGTGTGGATTTTAACAAAAGGACGATGGCACCACCCGTCAGAAAGCAATGGCAAACTACTGAACGTAATAATGCCTAGAAAAATCCCAAACAGCGTTAAAAGCTGGGGTTGATTCGCAAAGTCCTGTAAAGGATATGCAATTAACAGAGTCATTGTGGGATGGTACTACTGAGTGCTCTGCTAAACCACAGCCAGGCTCTAGCACAGGCCAGAGAACTGGCCGGGTATTCCCTGACCTAGATAAGAAAAGGGATCTGGAAATTACAGATATTTGATAGAACACTGCACGCTTTGCAATTTTACCAATTTTGTGAGTCTATGGTTATTAATATGGAGAAAATATTTAGTATATTGATATTCCTTTTTTAACAACTTGTTATAATATAACTTCGATTTATCATTTTTGTTGATTTTAAAATGAATTCGTCTTTCACAATACTGAATCGGTCACGTGGTGAGTTCTGATTTCAATTTACCTGACAAGGGCCAGTAGTTTATAGTTGCTTTAAACACTAGTAAATAACTTCAGTATTGCAGTACTAACTCTTCTTACAACTTATAATTATTCATTTTTCAATGTCTCTTCATTCAATTTGTGAAAAGATTCAATTTTGTGTTTCTACTTGCCAGTTCAGTTTGAATATCTTCATTGCATTCTAACATTCCAGGTGCTCTATTCAATTCTCCAACAGTGTCCAGCAACTGACCGTACCAGTTCAATTTTGATTGATGAGTCGACTCATATATCGTTGTGCTGTTCTTTTCTTTCTGGCCACTCCAATCTTCAATCCCAGCTCTTGCAATCTAGTAGTTGATGTGGATTGGTTTAAATGAAAATCTTCTTTGTGCCACACTCTATGAGGGCGTTCAAAATATCAGCTCTATCCATTGGCTGGCCCCTGATATGGTGGCAGTCAGCCAGCCTGTCTGCTCTCTCATTGCCAACAACACCCATGTGCCCTGGAACAAATTTGAGGGTAATTCTGCAAATTTGTTACTCTTGTAGTGATTTACTCCGTTACCTGCGCACCAAACCAGCCTCCACCTTTCAGGTCATACTCAATGAATCACTCAGAATGCATGCATGAGTGTGGTTTTGTGACTTTGGCCATAGTCTCTGCCAGTGCCTCCATTATCATGCTGCTTGTTGTCATACTAAATGCACCACTGGCTTCCTTGACCATTCTGCCACATGAGCTTCCTGAGAAAGCCCATGCAGACTTTTTGTGGCTAACTACCGATCCATCCATGTAAATCACGTCACCTTCATTGCAGTTTTCACCAATGATGACTTTAACCTTTGCATCCAATACCACCGGATCCCTCTCTCTTCAACCTTTGTCGAATTTAGTGATGGTTGAAAATTTGATGAAGATGATGACATTAACCATTCTGATTATCCAGCTATAGTCTAAAACTATCTCTATAAATGACACTATTTTGTTTATCCCCCAGAAATCGTTAGTCTTTATCCATTTTTAATTCCCGTACTGAATGTCATTTTTGTTCAATTTATTTAGATATCCAGTTGGTTTATGCAAGCCAAATTGCTAGTCTTAATACTCCTGGTCAAGTCACTGATTACAAGGGTGTTGCCACACTAGACTCACAACCTACAGTAGAGGTAATTAATGTTTGTTTGATATGTTTAGTCATAACATCCTCATGGTATCATGATCACATTTATAGTCCATGGAACATGTTCAGAAAGAAGTCTTGCATATAGTGCTAAGCTGCACTAGAGATGATTCCATTCTGGATATGAGATACTTGGTATCCTGTCACTGTGTTACCATAATGCCATCAATCAAACCAAATCCCAAATGTGCAAGAATACTAATGATATTAAAAACACTGAGAATCAAGCATGGGATGTAGTGCATAGCACGAACTGAAAGGGCAGTCGTTCAGGTGACCACAGTTGTGACCCTACCAAAAGGCGAAGAATGGATCTGGATTTATGAGAGTGTTGTAAACTTGCACATCATCATTACTATTGGAACGGAGTATAGAGAGAGAAAAGCAACATGAAAATTCATCTCAAAATTAAGTAGCTGATAGCAGAGGATGATGATACTGCTGTATATACAGATTTTTCATGGGGAAAAATAAGATGGAGGTTTCTAATTAACTCACACGGTAGGGTCATTGCTGAGCAGAATGGAGCATACAAGACATTATGAAAGTAGAGGTTGAGGCCATTACTATTGTCATGTAATCACTCTCTGAGCTCTATTTACTGGGGTCCATTTTGTGGCAGACTTTCAGTGTGCTTTGGCAAGCACGTAAAACAAAGTACTGTAGTTTTACAAAATACAATGACAATACACAGCAACGTTTCGACCAAAAAGGCCTTTATCAAGCAAAACGATACAACAAACCTGATGAGTATCTCAGAACACTACATATAGACTTTAACAAAGATATAGCAATGATTAAAAACGAATGAAAATATGTGACTAAAAACGAAGTGTCAGTACTTTAGGATGTACAAAGCAGCAGGTTATAGTAATTCAAAATCCAGGGTTTACATGGATCAGGTAAGTATTTGCGATAATGTGAGAGCTGACAGACTTGTTGTATTAACAACACAACTTGTTGGAGAGTTGAAGATGGATGAAGGGAACATTCTTTGGTTGTTCAGCTACTGCTGAAACATCCATTGCCTGAAAACAGCATCAGAATTCATAGTTAGAACAAGAGACAGAGAGTTGTAGAACATGAAACATTGAAATAAACTTTACTGAGAGGTGATAAGTATCAAACAATTCCATAGAAGAGGTTGAAGAAGTTGACCAGGATAAAACAATATGAAGAAATTGATTGAAGGCTTTATGTAACGTATAACAAGGTGAAAGAAATACTGATTAGTCATAGGTTGGGGCCGTCAGAGTTGACTCATGCTTCTTTTTTATAACTTCATTCATCAACTAGCTTGTCCTGAGCAGAACTTTGATACCCTAACAGTCCTTCAAAATTTATCTCTCTCATAGACCAGAGGTCCTGTCTCTGCAGCCATCGTGCTCAAATCATCAGTTACATCCTAAATCCATCTTCTCCATGATCTTCCTCTTTTCCTCTTTGTTGGGATGCCTCCTTCCATAATTGTCTTCTCCAAACTTTTGTGTCTTTTTTTTTATATGTCCAAAATACTTCAATTTTCTCATTCTTATTTGTAGCTTCAGTCAGTTTTCTTTGATTTTGAGTTCTTTCTGGAAAGATATATTTGTTCTCTTCTCTGTCCATGATATACATAGAACTCTTCTGTAACACTTATATTCAAAAGCACATATATGTTTTTTTTTGACTACCAAAAGACATAATTTTCTCATCTCTTATTTGAAACACAGGAAGAAAATGACCTACTAGAGAATGCTGAGATGGAAAGAACTAGGAATAAACAGAGAGTAAGAGCAAAGAAGATGAAAGAGAACAAACATTTGTCACCTGCTAAGACAATGACTAAACTTGAAATTGCATATCAGAATGCTCAGAGAGAAATTGATAAAGTATTGCAACCAATAGAAATAGAGAATGATGCTAGGCAAAAGAAGTAAGTTGACATAATTAGGCACTTTTATTGATTTTGTTTGTATGTGTACAATCCTATACTAGTTGTGGTGTCTTTGATGAAGTGGGCTAACTGTTTGCCTTGCATTCTGAACATCATGGGTGTGAATCTGAACCATGCCGTTTGGTTCAAAAGTGTTCCATAGGAATCTACAGATTGTTGCTGGAGTTACAGAGTTCATCTAAAGGGTCTTCTTCTTCTTTGCGATCGCTATTTTGATGATTATACCATTAGATGTATTCTTATGATGAAGTCAACTGTTGTCTGGAGCTCATCTCTGATGTCATGTAGTTTTGGATATAGTGTTGGGTTGTAGAGCCAGCATTCCCTTCTAGGGAGGGAATACAGGGGACAGTCTTGCAGGACATGTTCTTTGGTTTCTCAGCGGTGCCACAGGGACACAGAGAGGATGGGGACAATCGTAGCCTGTGAAGGTGTTTGTGCAGTCTGTTATGTCCTTTCCTGTGTCGGAAGGGCTGTCAAGTGTGTGGTAGTCATCATTGGATAGTTTAGTTTCTTTTCTAATGTCCACTATAGCTTTTTTTTTTTTTTATCAAAGTATGTGATTTCTCTATTTATTTGTTTACACTCTACTCCCTTTTTAGCAAGTGTGTCTGCCTTCTCGTTACCTGGCATCCCAGAGTGTGATGGTACCCACTGGAGTGTAACTCTCTTGTTGACAGAAATCTTGCTGAACTCTTTCTCTTCTAAAGGGTCCAAAGATGAAGGATTGACTTCATTGCATGCTGTTCATTCTTCTGCGTTTGCCCGCTGTGAATTCAGGTGTTAGCCATGATGCCTGGTATGGCACTTCTGACTGATTTTTGCGTGAAAACTTGCTTATACCATTTGACTGGTGTTCCCCGCCTTGTAGGCGAGCCTTTGCCGTCTTCAGGTGTATGCTGTTCATTGATTTATTGTCCATGACTCACATCTATGTCACAAACACTCTGTATAACATTGTTCAACTGCTTCAAAATGCATACAGATATCTGAACTTGACTGCTAATGAGCTTTAACCTCAAGACATTGACTGCTAATGAGCTTTAACTTCAAGACATTGACTGCTAATGATCTTTAACCTCAAGACTTTGACTGCTAATGAGCTTTAACCTCAAGACATTGACTGCTAATGACCTTTAACCTCAAGAAATTAACTGCTAATTAGCTTTAACCTCAAGACTTTGACAGCTAATGAGCTTTAACCTCAACAACTCTAGATAATTAACAGTAATAACAACATGTTTCACTGTTATAAAATATTGTCAGATGAACCCACGATCCCAGTAGATGAATAACATAAAACATTGATACTTTAAGATGATTATAATATGATATATTTATTCAACACTTTACAGAGACAAAGTCAAACAAAGAACAGACTTGACTGAAACACATGGAGAAGATGTAAGTATGCTTTCTTGTGTGAAAATACAAACATGTGAACAAACATGTGAACAGAAAACTTTTATATAACAAGGAGACAGACTCAAAACTATGTCAGAAATAGAAAAAAGCATAAGTGGCTTTCTCTCTTTAGCCTGTTACGCCCTTGGCATTTAGGGCAGCAACAAACGTACACCATTCTTCCCTGTTCATGGCCTTCCTCTGTATTGTGTTCCAGCTTTGATTCATTTCCTTCAGTTCTTGCTCTATCGTTCTCCTCCAGGTCGTCTTGGGTCTTCCACGCTTCCGCCTACCCTCTGGAGTCCATCTCAGTGCAGTTTTCGTGTCGAAGCCAGTCTCCATGCGCATCACATGTCCAATCCATTTCCAGCATCGTCTTCGGATGATAGTGCCCATATTCTCTTGTTGGCATCGTGCAAGCAATTCTTGGTTCGAGATAGTAGTCGGCCAGTACACGCGTAAGATTTTTTGCAGACAAGTTGTATGAAAGGCGGAGAGTCTGGACATATCCTGTAATAAGTGGCTTATTGTCAGTTTATTTAGTTGTGTTGAATTATGCAATATACATTTGGTTCATATTCTTGATTGCTTGATTGATAGGAATATTATCATTGCACTTCGGAGATTAATCATGTGTGCTCCGATCTCTTTCTGATACATGGAGATCTCAGCGACAGTGCATGAATTCCGTAGCGCCGGCGAGGGTCCCCAATGTCATTTGGAAGATGGTGAAAATATTATGTAGGAATTTTATTTTTAATCTTTCTAATTAATTTTGCCTAGGCAGCGACTTTCCAGCCTGCTCTTCTCGATTTTGAATTGCCACATGTTCTTTTACGAGCTCAGCTTGAACACAGGACCAACTTTTTATCGGCCGTCTCCAATAGGACTAGGAACTTGATCTCATCTGCACTGAGATCAGGGGTCTCTGGGAAAATATCCTGATAGCTCCATGGGGAGCGAACCTTGTACCTTTCGAATGAAAAGTGAACTTTAAACCTCTACGCAACAGAGACCTCTAAATATTCTGATTCTGACAATGTCTGTCACTGTTCATATTCTGACAATGTCTGTAACTGTTCATAGTTTGACAAGTGTCTGTAACTGTTCATATTCTGACAATGTCTGTCACTGTTCATATTCTGACAATGTCTGTAACTGTTTATATTCTGACAATGTCTGTAACTGTTCATATTCTGACAATGTCTGTAACTGTTCATATTCTGACAATGTCTGTAACTGTTCATATTCTGACAATGTCTGTAACTGTTCATATTCTGACATGTGTCTGTAACTATCATATTCTGACAATGTCTGTAACTGTTCATATTCTGACATGTGTCTGTAACTGTTCATATTCTGACAATGTCTGTAACTGTTCATATTCTAACAATGTCTGTTCATATTCTGACAATGTCTGTTCATATTCTGACAATGTCTGTAACTGTTCATATTCTGACAATGTCTGTAACTGTTCATATTCTGACATGTGTCTGTAACTGTTCATATTCTGACAATGTCTGTAACTGTTCATATTCTGACAATGTCTGTAACTGTTTATATTCTGACAATGTCTGTAACTGTTCATATTCTGACAATGTCTGTAACTGTTCATATTCTGACAATGTCTGTAACTGTTCATTTTCTGACAATGTCTGTAACTGTTCATATTCTGACAATGTCTGTAACTGTTTATATTCTGACAATGTCTGTAACTGTTCATATTCTGACAATGTCTGTAACTGTTCATATTCTGACAATGTCTGTAACTGTTCATATTCTGACAATATCTGTAACTGTTCATATTCTGACAATGTCTGTAACTGTTCATATTCTGACATGTGTCTGTAACTGTTCATATTCTGACAATGTCTGTAACTGTTCATATTCTGACAATGTCTGTAACTGTTCATATTCTGACAATGTCTGTAACTGTTCATATTCTGACAATGTCTGTTCATATTCTGACAATGTCTGTAACTGTTCATATTCTGACAATGTCTGTAACTGTTCATATTCTGACAATGTCTGTAACTGTTCATATTCTGACAATGTCTGTAACTGTTCATATTCTGACAATGTCTGTAACTGTTCATATTCTGACAATGTCTGTAACTGTTCATATTCTGACAATGTCTGTAACTGTTCATATTCTGACGTGTGTATACAAGTGTTTAGTCATCAACCATTAACATTACATTTAGATCAGAGAATAGTTATACGGCAAGTAGATAAATTCATAACTATGTCAGAAATATATATATCAACAGAGGTGACTTGAAAGTGACCTTTATTTTATTGTTGTCAGAATGAAGCTTACAGCAGCAGTGAGAATGATTCATTAGAAAAAGCAAGAGAAAAAATGCACAAGCTGCTTGATGATGCTTTCATGGTAATTTCTGACAGAAAACCAAGCACGTGAGTGTAACGAGTTCATTGACAGATTGTTGATTAGAAATATTAATCTACTAGCTGTAAGATTAATTAATACAATATTCCTTCCTGTGTGATAGCACATAAAAATGTCACCAGTTTTGAATATCTTGTTTCAGTGCTAACAAAATATGGAAATGAGATGAAGGAAATTAAAAGAAGAACAAACATGGCCTTACAAAAATAAAACAACACAAATCATTATATTAAGAGCATGCATATACTAGGAGTGGCAATGTATGGGTGTGAAGCATGGACATTTAACAAGGCAGTGGAAAAACATACATGTGCTTTTGAATTAAAGTGCTACAGAAGAGTCCTCCTTATATCATGGACAGAGAAGAGAACAAATTGATCAATCTATTCAGAAAGAACTCAATATCAAAGAAAACTGGCTAATGCTACAAATAAGAATGAGAAAATTGAAGTATTTTGGACATATAGAGAGACATGAAGAGATGGAGAAGACCATTATGCAAGGAGGCATCCCGGCAAAGACAAGAAGAGGAAAACAACGGAGAAGATGGACTCAGGATGTTACTGATAGTTTGAGCATTACGCCTGCAGAGGCAGGACATACGGCATGGGAGAGAGAGAGAAATTCAGAAGGACTGTTTGGGTAGCAAAGTTCTGCTCAGAGCAAGCTATTTTATGATGATGAATAGTTATTAAATGTTTTATTTTTAACATATGCTGATGCAAGATTTTAGAGACAAGTATTTGTAATTGATTTTAGTTTTTCATAAATTTGTGAATCTGTAATAATAATATACATGATAAATAAGCAAGTATAACATTGTGTGCTGCTAAATGAACATTTCTAAAGACATTCAAATAAAAATTATGAAATTATATGAATTAAAATGCAGAATTAATTTACTTTTGAACATTGTAAACTCGGATGCAACTCTCTCGTGTCTCCTCTAACAAGACAAAGCCATCATTTGGGTGTATCTATGTTTGATTCCAGATTCTTTCTTTATACGCTTTCATGTTTAGTATGTTTCCTGAATTCTTTACATACATAGCTCTTGTATTTGTTGTGCTATTAAATACTGATTTCACTAGCCTCTGTACTGTGAAGGTTGGCTTTTAGCTTCTACATATAATATTGTGATGGCACATGTGCTGTGTTCCATATAGTAACCGTCTTATAATCTTCAAACTTATCCCAACCTAACCCAGCCTCCCCTTCCCAACCTTTTTTATAGCTTCCTCTTGTAGATTTTCAACTGCCCAAGGGTTATCTTATATTCTCAACTTGAACATGAAATCAACATTTTATCATCCATCTCTGATAGGACTCGGAACTCTATCTTACCAGTACTGACATCAGGAATCATTGTAAAATAATCTGATCATTTCACATGGAACATGAACGAAGTACATTTGAAATGAAAGATGAGCCACCGTATGTGCACATCACAGAGACCGGGACAGGGAATAGTTTATTCAGAGTGAGAGAATAGTTGATCCATTGAGAGTGAAAGATAGATTCTATAAATATTTATAAAATCAACCCAGAATATATTTTACTTCATTACAGAAGCAAAGTTGAGCCTACTATAAACAGCAGCAGTGAAGGTAACTCAATGAACTCTCCCAACAGGTATTTCACAAGATAAATGATCTTATACTTCATGTTTTTCTAAACGTATTTGAATGAAATGAACTTTTTTAAACTGTAAATGTTCAACTTGCTTCATGTTTGTCAACAATAAAAGATATTGCTGTCTCATATTACAGAATATTATTTCTTTCAGGCTCAAATTAAAGTACAATAAAACATTTAAAATTATTATATTGAAAGAAATTAATTTTAAAACATTAATTAATAATTAAGAAAATGTATTTAATAATTCAATGTTTCTTCAACTTCAGAATTGAACAAATGGTGCAGACAGATGCCAGCATGAATTATGGTAAGCATATGTTTGTTGAAGTTACATATGAAACTGCAGAAATCATCATCATCAAGTAGCTTGTCCCTTTCAGAACTTGGGTTCAATGACAGCAGTCCTGAAAAACTGTGTTCTGTGCAAGTTGGCCGGTGTTAGAAGCAGTCATTCTGGGATCGTCAATGACATCTTGCAAACATCGTCTTCTAAGTCTTCCTCTTGATTTTCTTCCAGGCACCATTCCTTCCAAAATTATTTCTCTAGGCACTCATGTTGTTTGATGTTTCCAAAATACAAACTACAATTACTGAACAACATATAAAATGCTTCTGAAATGAACAATGAAAGTTTATATAAAAACTTTGGTGATGAAAATCTCAAGTAGTTGGTTCACTCACAGATTTGATAGATCACATGACGTTTGTTCTCAAGAGACATGTTTTCTCAACAGCAGGTTCATTCATCCTACACAGGACATATTCAGTCATCATCATTATGTAGCATTTCCTTTGCAGACTATCGCTGTCACCACAGTTCGTCTTAAAAACTCTTCATCATGTTCACGGTTTCTTTAACTCTTAGTGGACCAGGGCAAATTTGTTAATATAGTAAAAAACGCCCTTTAATGTGGCATTTGCTCCACAAGGAGTTAATGTCCTGTTTTCACAGTCATTTCTGTTGTTCTATGTCTCATCTTCTAGGAACCATGCCATCTTTTACTGTTATCCCTAAATTACTGTCCTGTTTAATGTGACAAAAAATATTTCAATTTCTGGGACATGATGTTGTTTATGAACTAATGCAATACAGCTTGAAGGTGATAGTTCTATATATTTGTAATTTTTTTATTTTTTTAAAGTGTAATTTTGTTTCCATCTAACAGAAGCAATATATTTTAGATTTAAAAGCTATTAGAGTGTGTTCTTTAAAATTGGGGAATGAACTGAAACTGTATTTACTGTCTGAGTCAATGTTCATTTCAGAAAAGAAGCATTCACCAATGCAAGTCTATCCTTCCCGTAAACTCCATGATGAGGCTGGTTTGATAACATATAGCCCATACAGAGCTTTTGATGATACAGAACTGATTGCTCAGACAAATGCACTGGTAAAATAAACAATAATTACATCATAATCAATAATATACTTGATTATCTGTTAGAATATAAATATGAACACACAATTCTTCTTATTTTCTTTAATCCTGTTTTGCCTCACAACGATAGAATAAGAGATTTATAAACAGGCTTTCGTGTGTGCTTCATAAATAGTGTCTTTCACTGCATCTGTTATTTCTGTGATCCACCTCATAAATACGAGATGTAATCAGTGATCCAACCTGGAGACATTCCAAAATGAATGTTTAAAGAAAAATCCTGCAAATTTTCTGATAGCAAAGGAAGAGCGTTATTGAAGACCACTGTTAACTCCTAGTGGACCAAGGCAAAAACCATGTTTTTACAAGCAATTTTTTTAGATTAAAAATTCCCTTTAGTGTGGCTCCTGGTAAAAAAGCTTCCAACCAAAAGCCACGTAGTGTGGCATTTTGTTCACAAGAAGTTAAAAGAACAAAGATAGAGGTAGATTGGCCATGTATGTCATATGACGGTCCGGCATTCCCTAGAACAGCTTTCCTATTGACAGTAGATGGGAAAAGGTCTGAACATCCAAAAGGAAACCTGGAGAAAGACGGTGAAGAATGTTGACAGATTGTGGCCTGAAGGAGGAAACAGTTAATAGAAAAATGACAGAATGGCAACAATGTAAATCTCTTGTGGAAACCTTGTGTGTCAAATGGGATATGATGGGAATATGAGTACCATCATCCAAAATAGATGCTGGAGATGTATCACACTTGTAATATACATGGAGATTGACTCTGTCACAAAAACTGCTCTGAGATGGACACCAGCAGGTAAATGAAAATGTGGAGGACCCAAAGCAACCTGGAGGAGAATAATAGAACAAGAACTGAAATAAATGAGTTACAGCTGGAACACAATACTAAGGATGATTCTTGCGGACATCTCTATATGGAGTTTCTGTGGCTAAGTAGTTAAGCCATTGCCTTGTGTTCCGAAGATTGTGGGTTTGAATCCGGATCACATTGTTCTGTTCACAGGTGATTTTTTTACAGAGACCTCTAGGATTGTTGCAGGAGCTATGGAGTTTGGGCTTTGTACAATACTCTCTGCAGGTGGTGTGCCATTACTGCATAGAGGGTCCTAGTCATATGGGGTAAAACCTGGTGCAATGAAGTCAATCCTCATCCTTCTCTCATTAAGACTAAACACAGCAAAGAATAGAGAACATTTGTTGCTTGTCAGTCATGCAAACTCTATGACCAGCACAGCGTATTTGTAACTTCATCAAGACCATGTCAGATCATCAAAATTTTATGACAAATTGTTTATCTCTGTATTTAGAAAAATCATTTCATAGAATTTCAAATAGAAAATGAAAAAAACATTGATACATTCCTGACAAGAGTGGGATTTCGATATCAGCATTTTAATATTGTGTTTGGATATGTACGTTATTAACTCTTAGAACCCATGATCTCGATGTTTCATTATTGAATGTAAACATTGTGTATCCCAAAATCTCAAAATTTGGTTCTGAGAAGACTCCATTGTTATTTGTCGGTGACCGTAGATAAATTGTGTAAAAATGTGACGTCAAGTACAACTCATGTGTTCTAATATGTGATAAGGCGGATGCTGTTTTGTGATATTTTTGTGTGCTGATAAGGTTATATTTTAAATGTCATGTGTATTCTGTCTTGAATGTTATTTCTAGATACTCATTTATTACCCTCTGTTTTTTTATTTTTAGACATACTTGAATGCTACACCAGCTGAAGAACCATTTAGTCTGAACTCCAAGTACTATGCTACAGAGCCTGGTGAACCAATCATTATCAAGACCAGGAACATGAAACCTAAATTACTAAAAAATAACAGTGAATGGATGATGACCCCAGAAAAAGATACTCCAACATCTGACAGACAAAAGCGACCACCATTAAATGCAACATTAAGAAACCCAGTAACTATACAGAATTCTGTTTTTGATAGAACTTTACCAAGTCAGTCTGTAGTACTATACCCTAATAGTTCTTACCAATATTCATCTTCACAAGATGTTCAAACATCAGTACCAAAACAGAATGTTGGAAATAGACAAAATTACAATTCTTCAGTTAATGATACGATTCAGTTAGAAGACATGACTTGGCCTGAAGAAGGAGGAGCAGTATCAAACAAGTACGATAGCAAAAATTCTGACGTTGTTGATGTAATAAAAGAAAGTATTCAACCTGGTGTTTCCCCCCAACCATTAATTAGCAGCATACGTAAAGAGTTGCAGGCATTGTCAAATAAGAGATTGACTGAAACAAATAATAATGCAACGAAGTAAATGGTTAATGAAACCATAAAAAATAAAGTCAATGAAAGCATTAGAGTTTCTTTAACACATTAACTGGGGCCATGGTTGTATCTAACTGTCAATGCTTCAGTCGATGCTTCACAAGATCCAAATGGGTAGGTTTCGGTATGAGTGGATGTCGTCTAGAGTAATTTTGAACCTCCAGAGGATTACGCGGATAAACTGTCTTGGGCAAGCCAGTGTTTATGGTAATGAGAGAGCGGACAGGCTTGTATCACCAGCATCAATTATTGGGTGGGGAGTTGAAGATGGATAAGGGGGATGTTCTTCTGTCTCTTTGCGGCTGCGTGTTGGATGAGGACACTAAAATAGATGTTGAATCAATTGAGCGATTTAGGCAGTTTGGAGTTACCTGGTGTATAAGTAGAACTGGACGCCTGAGGGACAGAGTAGGAGGTATGTTTAATCAGCAAGCCACGGAAACAATATGCATACTCTTTGATATCTGTTGGGGAGACTGAGCACCTATGGGTCTGCCGGAGTGCAATGACATCAGTTTAGTGACCAATAACCAATTAACTACTAAATGCCACAGCATGTGCCCATTTGTATGTCATGTTTGGTCATGAGCTGCATATTGTTCCATGATTTGTTTTATTATCAAATTTGCAAAAAAATATACATACCTTAACACATTCTGATTGTTACTGGATCTTAATTGTTTTGTTCACAATCTGTTAGTTTTTTAAAAGTACATTAATTTAACTAGAGAATTACATGTTATTCATTAAGTATAGTTAGAAATATAAGAGAACTACAATGTATACAGAGTCGCTGTAGCGTAGTTGTTAGTGAACTCGCTCTCAATTTCTGGTGGTCTGGGTTCAGCTCCAGCAATGCGCGTGGAATTTTTCCCGACTGCGACGGTTCTCAGGTCGACCCAGCCTCAACTGGGTACCAGACATGTTCTGGGAAAGTAAAGGCAGCCGGCGTGATGCTGACCACATCATCCATCGTGTGCCGATGGTCAATGAAAAATACAGGCCTAACACTATTTTGACCCATATACCACGAGGTATGAAAGGGTTCCTTTTTTTTTTTCTTACAGTGTATACATGCAGAGTGACAAATTAAACCAATATTTATTAGGCCATACTGTGTTTTTAAATACAAATGTGATATATACATCCTTATTTTTTGTATTAATTTATAATTTGATTGTAATTTGATTATTGCATAACATTTTAATATAATAGCAACTTAATGTTGACTTGGGGTCTCTGTGGTTAAGCCATTGCCTTGTGTTCTGAAGGCCGCAGGTTCAAATTTGAACAGCGCTGTTCTGTTCACAAGTGCATTTTCTTTTTCCAGAGGTCCCTAGGGTTGTTGCCAGAGCTACAGAGTTCATGCTTTGTGCAATACTCTCAGCAGGTGGCGTGCCATTTCTGCAGAGAGACTGAGCCATAGGGGTAAAGCACACAGCAATGAAGTCAGTCCTTTGGCATTAGACCCTTTAATGTTGACTGTTCTAATGCACTTTTATTTGTTTATTTAATTGTTTTGAGTTATGAATGGATTGTCATCACTGTACTCTGGACAAATCAATAGGTGTCCTGATCCCCACCTCAGCATTTCTGCATCAATGCCACCCACTGCATGAGTACCAACCCTGACTCAACTTTATGGAGCATACACATCACATTCATTATTTTTATTTACTGTAATATCTCATGTTTTTGCATTAAGGTTATGGAGAAGGTGCTCAATGTCGCTGCATAGGATCTTAGTTCTTTTTCAACATGCAGTGATCAGGTTATTTTTCCAGTGATCCCTTATCTCAGTGTAAGTCAGATTGAGTTCCTAGTCCTGTCGGAGACGGATAATAAAACGTAGGTCCCACTTTCATGTTCAGCTGGTAAAAGAACCCTCAGCAGTTAAAATTCAATAAGAGTAGTATGCAAATCTGCTGTCCTAGCAAAGTTGCTGTCCTAACAAAGCTGCTGTCCTAACAAAGCTGCTGTCCTAACAAAACTGCTCTCCTAACAAAGCTGCTGTCCTAACAAAGCTGCTGTCCTAACAAAACTGCTGTCCTAACAAAGCTGCTGTCTTAGCAAAACTCATTAACAGATTTTAATTTTTTTACATTTTTAAAAATCCCTACACAAATTTATGCCATCTTCAAATTACATTGCGGACCATCGTCGCGATAACGGAGTTCGTACACTGACATCTCCTGTGTAAAAAAAAGATCGGACGACACATGGTTATTCACTGAAGTGCAATGATGACTGTTCAATCAATCAATCAAACATTATGGTTGTGCCTTTTCTACTTAGATTAATTATTGCTTCTATTTTCTTATGTTAAAACTGCTGTTCTCTGAGTTGTGAACGTCATGTCTAGAAACATTTTTTGCCGA
The DNA here is from genome assembly GCA_020796225.1 of Arion vulgaris. Classification (NCBI taxonomy): domain Eukaryota; kingdom Metazoa; phylum Mollusca; class Gastropoda; order Stylommatophora; family Arionidae; genus Arion; species Arion vulgaris. The sequence goes on along the minus strand of CM036764.1, from coordinate 44,826,664 downwards.
GCCCATTTAGAAAAACTTCATTTTTTTTACTTCTTTACTTTTTAGATTGCTCTACACATATACATTATTCTTCTTTAAATGACATGCTTGATAAAAGAGGCAATCATCAATATCTATATTTCCATAGTATCAGAGGAAGAAAAAGATGATTAAATCAATCAGAAATAGTATCAGAGGAAGAAAAAGATGATTAAATCAATCAGAAATAGTATCAGAGGAAGAAAAAGATGATTAAATCAATCAGAAATAGTATCAGAGGAAGAAAAAGATGATTAAATCAATCAGAAATAGTATCAGAGGAAGAAAAAGAGATTAAATCAATCAGAAATAGTATCAGAGGAAGAAAAGATGATTAAATCAATCAGAAATAGTATCAGGAAGAAAGATGATTATCAATAGAAATAGTATCAAGAAAAAGATGATTAAATCAATCAGAAATAGTATCAGAGGAAGAAAAAGATGATTAAATCAATCAGAAATAGTATCAGAGGAAGAAAAAGATGATTAAATCAATCAGAAATAGTATCAGAGGAAGAAAAGATGATTAAATCCAATCAAAGAAGATATTAAAACAGAGGAAGAGAAGAAAGATGATTAAATCAATCAGAAATAGTATCAGAGGAAGAAAAAGATGATTAAATCAATCAGAAAGCTTCCAATACTAATGCAGAAACAAATATAAAATAAGAGCAGATGAGAACACGTTGTCGCTCTGTGTCTAAGAACAGGACACAACTTTGCAGCCACATGTAAACAAAATTCAAGATTGGCAATTCAGTCATGTTGGCAGGCACCTCAGACTGCAAAACACTTATTTCAAGACTGTCCCCAATATAATATACTGAGGAAAACTTACTGGCTTAGAGAAAAAAGCTGCACATAATTCTGTGTGAGCTACAAAAGACAGTGAAGTTTATATACAAGAGACAACATGAAATATACAGACAATATTTCAAGCAAATGAAAGAAAAGACTTTCATTGTACTATTTATCACATATTTTATTACCATTTTGTGCCTAAGTCCAATGTTACTTATTCTAGATTATTATATATTTTGTATGCTTGCAAAAACATTGTTATTGTATATATATATATGTACATGCCAGGACACTATTAGCATACTGACTATAAAATATGTGAACAATTGTTTGATTGTTTTATTCAATAAAATGATATCATACTTGAGGTGCATTTAATTTAATTGCTTACTAGTTAATATATATATGACTTATTCCTCTACACTCTTCATGGAGTATAGTGGCCTCAACAGTTGTGTACCACTTTTCTTGGTCTCCATCTGTTGTGTAAATTTATGTATGTGTGTGTGTGTGTATTTATATATATATATATATATTGTCTGCAAGGTCTCAATGAAGAACTTTTTTATAGGTCCCAGCACATCGGAAAAACTAGCTGACAACAAGGTTGTATGGAAAGCGATGTTGCGCAAGGCAGCAGAGTCTTTTGAGAAGAGACATATATGAGCTGAAAGACAAGAGAGAAAAGCGAAAACTCTGAAATTGTCTAAGTAAAACACTTGCTAATTGACCATCTGTAAAGACGAAAAGGCCATACCATATTTATAGAGATATATATTTATTTCTTCTTATATATCTTTTTACAAAAACAAATGTGATCATTGCAAGTACCAGTATAGTACCAATACATTTAAGAAAGCAGTGGGAAAGCTGACATCAAATGATAGAAGAAAACCAGTCACAGCAGAGATGAAGTGTCTACGCGGAATGCTGGAGTAACAAGAAGAGACTGGTTTAAAAATGAAGACAACAGGAAAAAAGGGAATACAATATCAGTATTGAACTTCTTCAAGAGACAACAAATTAAATAGTTCTGCCACATAAGCAGATTACCAACAGACATCTAAAAGAGCAGTTCTGCCACATAAGCAGATTACCAACAGACAGTACCTCAAAGAGCAATGTCCTGATACAGTGGATACAAAACAAAAGGCTGGCCACGCAAAAAGTGAACTTCAGAGATAACCAAGGTGACGAAAGAAAGTATTTATGAAGCAAACACAAAAACCCATTCAATATAACCCTTCTTATTCTAATTCTGTGAGGCAAACCAAGATTAGAGAAAAGAAAAAAAAGAAGATATGCAAGACCTAGAATATTGCTGTCAAACGTTTTTATATACTGCCGCGCATCTGAATGATGGCTGTGGAGACACGGACGCCATGTGCCGATCGCAACACCACTTCTTCTTCTGTGAACGCCCCATAACGACCACTATTAAACCACTCTTTGTGGTTTGTATGTGATCTGAGCCTAAGAGTGATTGTACGCTGTGCTAGTTATGCGCCTATGGGTGCCTAGGCCTTCACATTCGATTTCTGCGCGCTTTTTATTTACTAGTGTATCTCACTATATCCTTTCATCGCTCTTTACGATCATTTTTTCGCAGTATATTTGGGATTTATGATCTTCGTCTAAGAGTATGTCTACGCTATACGCTCTTTATGACTGTGTGAGGTCGTTCCGAATTAAGAACTTTCTCAGTCATTGGAGATACATATGCTTGTCACACAAACGATCATTTTTCGGCTAGTTAATTGGCCTTTATATGAACTGAGCCATAGTGTTTGGACGTCATATTACTTGTGTGTAGGATGATCAGCGTCCGAAAAGTATCGCCCTTTGTCAATGCTTGGGTTTGTACCAGTCAAGCCTTTCGGCCTTACTTTTCTATCCACTCCACGGTGAGTTTATTCATGAGAAGGAGTATTCTCAGCCTTTAGGGACGCGTGTCTGCACTTTGCAAAGTCTACTCTGCATTTTCCCTGTCCCCGGGAAACACTACTCTGGGATGCACACAGATAACTCTAGAGGGTCATTTCATTTGACGCTAGCAACGCAACTGAAAATTTTACATTCGCCAACATCACCCACCCCAGTCCTTTCAGTGATGTTAGTTGTTAATGCAATAGTACCTTGCCTGGTTGTCCCGGAAGGAGGGAAGGGGATTGTTTCGTTAGGCACTAGGACGCAACTTTAGGATTTACGCTCTACCAACCTTACCCAGTTAATGTATTTGCGTTTGACCTGTTATACAGTTTACTGAAATCTTCCCTTGTGCCGACACAACATATTGCAGCTTTTCCGATGATTCTTGCCGCGATCTAGCAAATATGTTGCCACCATTATTTCGAGGAGGACGTGCCTCTTGACGACTCGTACGTTGTCAGTTCTTACATTTCGTTTTTATTTATTCAGCCTTTTCTATCAACCAGGAGATCGTGCATTTTATACAGGGTTTTGGATATGTTTTACGTTTCTGTGCTTGCACTACTACCACTACCTGTAGCTCTCCCTCAATCTCTACCCGCTTAGCCAGACAGGATCCTCTGTCTGTTTCCAGGGACACCACGTGGAGGATGGGTAGGATATTGTTTAGTGCCATTTCCCTAAACCTAGCGCAATGTTGTCCCTATGACCACGCCTTTGGCTCCGCAATACTACTACTACTAATAACAATAAGAATAGTCTAGAGAGATCCTAGAGAGAAGAGGCACCTCTCGCAACAAAATCGTGATATTCACCGATGCTCTATCGGTCATCACGGCACTCAAAAGCGTAATCAGTTATGAGGAAGCCAGAACAACCATCGGCTGGCACTATAAACACAAATGGTCAAAAGACCATCCTCAGTACAACAACAGCGACGGGTACTATGGTCTGTCTCGTAGTGAACAAGTTGCTATACTCCGCCTCCTTACCGGCCACAACAAGCTCCGCGCCCACATGTTTAACAAATTTAAAATTGGCGCAACTAGCATATGCCCCTGCAAAAGGCGGACGTGACAGCAGAGCACATACTGCAAGATTGTCAACTGATAGCAGGTTTAAGAAAAGAAACCTGGCCCCAAAACACAGAGCTTCGCGAGAAGCTGTACGGAGGAACGGAGTCCCTTAAAACCACGGTAAAATTCATGATAAAAGTTGGCTCATCAGTCTAGGCCGGGATTGCGAGAGAGAGATTATCTGCTTTACAATATCACATTACCTGCTTTAAAATATCACATTACCTGCTTTAAAATATCACATTACCTGCTTTAAAATATCAATAAATTGCACATACCAGTAAAGTGTTCAGAAACGCATAACGAGGATCTATTTGCGGCTAGAAATTTGCATGTTTATATAAGGTCATGTATTGTGTTATATGTAGTCACTTAGACTATACAAAACATTTTGTAAAGTTGAATTTTCCAACCTCAAATATTACCGCTCATAAAAAAAAAAATCTAAACTCTGTTTTTTAATCTTCTGATGTAGATAACAAGAATGGTTGTCACTCGTTTATTATTTAAAAAAAGTTAATTTCATATTTTTTACAGGACTTTGCGAATCAACCCCAGCTTTTTGGCGCTGTTTGTGATTTGTCTAGGCATTATTACGTTCAGTAATTTGCCATTGCTTTCTAAACTGGTGGTGCCATCGTCCTTTTGTTAAAATCCACGCAAAACAATTTGCCACCAAACTGTCCACAGCGTGATTCGAACTCGGAACGTTGGGTTAATAACCTAGTCACTATCCCCTAAGCCACAGACGCCACATTTTATTATTAAACTGGCAAAGAATGGCAAAGAGTCACAACAAGCCCGGGGATGGGAAGAAGTAAAAGGAGAATGACTCTTTGCCATTCTTGCAGCTCTTGCGCCTTCGTCGCCTTTGTAGCGAGGACGATGATTTTCTTGAGAGAGCTCGCGAGATGCTTGATTTCTTTCGCAGGCGCCTATACTCAGAGAGGGTGCTTGTCTGGACTATGCATCGAGTTCAGAAAATCACTCGCCAGCAGGCCCTCACCAGCCAGCATAAGACCACTAACTCTGACAGAGTAAAACTTATCTTAACTTTCCACCCCATAGTTCACTGGTGAAAAATGTTTTATTCCGTCATCTGTCTATCCTCGAGACATGGACAGTGTATAGCAGACACGCAAGAAAATTAAATCATTTCCACAAAAGCTGTCTACACAGAATACTAAAAATAAACTGGCAGGACAAAATTCCAGACAGCGAAGTCCTCACAAGAGAGGCCCAAGTGAGACGGGTCGGTCACGTTGCTCGGATGCCTGATAAACGCATCCCAAAACAATTGATGTATGGCGAGCTTGAAGGGGGCAGACGTTTAGCTGGTGGACAGAAAAACGCTTTAAAGACACTCTTAAAGTGTCTCTGAAATGCTTTGATATAGACAATACGTGCTGGGAATCCTTGCGCAAGATCGCCAAATGTGGCGCTGTAACAACAAAAGAGGAACCCGAATAGCTGAGAATCATCGTATTGTTGAGTCACAGAGAAAACGAGCAGCGCGAAAAGACAGCACACAACACGCACATGTCTAACCTTGATCATGTATGCCACACCTATGGTCGGGGATGCTGTTCTAGGATTGGACTCTACAGTCACCTCCGCACACACCAGAGAGGTGCAACAGTACACGTCTGAGATTGTTGTCATCATCGCTTGCGATGGACGGCTATTATAAGTCAGATCCTGAGACTGTTCTGTCTTCCCCAACTATCCTTTGGTGGCTTACAGACGGGACAGAGGTCTTAAGGATATGTTGGTACACAGTCGCCTTAAGTCCAATATCCAGACTAATTTTTGCACTGTTCAGTGTGGCCGTCAGCGTTGCAACACGTGTGCTTATGTGATACAGACGCGCACTGTATCTTTTTCTTTAGCCACATTTGTTATTGACGATGGTTTCACATGTGAGTCCCGTAATCTTATCTATGCCATTATCTGTAAGCGGTGTAACAAGGCTTATATTGGCGAGACAGGCAAGAGGCTCAGTGACCGATTCGCCCAACACTTGCGCGACATACGCCAGTGCTCTGTGACCCCTGAAGCCACCCATTTCAATGATACTGGCCATTTAGGAGCTCACGATGTCCAGATCACAGCCCTCCGATCATGTTCTTCGGATGATCGCAGTCGATTTGCTCTGGAGAATCGGTTGATTTCTTTGTATGGTACCTTTTGACCACGTGGGCTCAACGTATTACATTCCTATGCTTCTTAGTACTTTCTCTTCCCATGCCTTGTAATCTATATGGGTATATGTTGCATGTATTCAAGTTATATATTTACTAGATTTTTCCTTTTTTCTCTTCCGTTCTATTTCTAGTTTTTATGTGTGTTTTTGTGTTACATTTATTTCGTTATTCATTTTTATTCGCAGATTTTCATATTTCATAATCTTTAGTACTAAACATATTTTCTAACAATACAAACCAAAACCAATAAAAGCATATATTACGTATATTTACCCAATTTACTCTTAAAAGAAATACACATTTTTAGAAAAATAAAATTTGCAGATGAAAAAAAAGTCAAAAATCGGCCAAAATGTCAAACATTTTTTTGGAAGCCAACTACTTTAAAAAAAGATCAAAGTTTATACATCTGGCTTTTAAAAAGCCAACTTGGCAACCCTGGTCTAGACAATAATAGGTATTCGAATAGCGAATAGTAAGCACTTTGCTATCCTCTAATAGACGACTTCTACTTTAACCCTACTCTTAAAAGTTATAGTTGCAGACTAAGCAGTTATATAAATTTATTGGAAATCTATATAACAAAAGGAGGATAATTATCAGCTGATTGGAGTATATTAAATGTGTGCTTACACTTAAAGCTTATGAGTAAATCGATAGAGTCTCACATGAACTTGTTACTAACAACAACAGCTGGAGTGTCTCGACACTTGCGTAGAATTAAAACAGTAGTGAGACACTGTGTTCTCAACAGTCACAAAATGGCAGATCCTATCAACTTCACAGACGGCATAGACAACAGCAATGCTATATTAAAAAATAGTTCACCGAAGTTACAAGGGAAACGTTATTTTCAAACCACAGAACAGAGCACAGCAGGCATAATCGGTAAGTTAGAACAACACAGTCACACACCACATCCACATTCAGTGTTGTCAGCACACACAACTCCAGTAATTTAGTAAACTTGCCTAACTGCAAGAGTTATTACATTTCTGATTTCAAATAAAAGTTACTTAAGAACAAAAGTCGGAACATCAAAAACATTCATAGTAAACTCATGAGTTAGCAGGAATAGAGGAAGAAAATAATATTTCAGAACTTTTATTTACAAATAACCAAGTCAGAAAACGAAGAATCTCTCCGGAACCATTGGAGCTTAGTTCATGAAAATACGTGTAATAAAGACAGAGGCAATGGCAATAAGTAGACAACCAGAAAACCTTACAATTAAACTCTAGAATATAGAAATAAAACAAACAATTGACTCCAAATAGGAGAAATGTTAACAGCAGATAGAAGTTTTGAAAGCGAAATCAGCAATCGTTGCACAAAAGCTAACCATATACTGGGACAGTTAACACCACTGTTGTCACATAAAGAGATACCGCTAACAACTAAAGCAAATCTCATAAGAACGATTTTCTGGCCAACACTATGTTACCAGTGTCAAACATGGCCAATAACAGCAGCTATTGAGTGGAAAATCATAACAACAGAGATGAGGTGTCTTGGAAGAGCTGCAGGTGTGACAATAAGAGACACAATTAGAAATGAAGAAATCAGAAGAAGACTGGATGTGAAACCAGTCATGCAATTCATAAAAGAACAACAGATTAAATGGTTTGGACACCTGACAAGAATGCCCTGGTATCGCCTACCACAGAGAGCCACACAGAAAAAGTATAATGAGTACAAAGCAAGAGGAAGACCACGCAAAAGATGGAGCGATGGCATCAAGAACAACATTATGAAAATGAATATCAGCTTACAAAGTACCTTAAAACAAGCACACACAAGATCATAAAGAAGTAAATGTTGGAAGAAAAGAAGAAGAAGCCTAACTCCTAGACGATGGATGATATACATTTCAATACATATAGAGCCTACTATTATTATTATACACTTAGTTCTAGTTATGATAATATCAGTTGTGTGTACATGTACAATTTATACAATAACAGTGGAGTCCAGAAATAACAGAGAAAGTGAAAGAATCCATGGCATGTATGATGAAAGACAAACACAAGAGCCAGTTCTAGCTATCTCTACCTATTGTCTGACGCTGTAGAGGAAAAACACATATAGTATACAACGATGTCTTTGTGGCATAGAGGTTAGGTGCTTGCCACTCATTCAAAAAGTACTCGGTTTGCTCTCTCATAGAACCATCAGGATCATTTTCCAGGGATCCATTATCTCAGTGTAGGTGAGATCAAGTTCCTAGTTCTTCTGGAGACAGATGATAAAATGTACGTCCCATGTTCAAGTTGAACATGGGAAAAAACCCATGGCAGTTAAAAAATGGAGAAGAGCAAGCTAAAAACAGCTTGCCGGACAACAATTCATTAGAAAGATTTAAATAACAAAATTCCTACAAAATGTTTTCATCATCTTCTAAATTACATCGAATCCTCGCCGCGCTATGGAGTTGAGAATACTGTTGACGTTGCAGGACAAGCTCTTCAAAAATCTTGACAGACTAATGTCAACCGCTGCTTTTTTGGAACATATTCAAGTTGACATCAGAGAGTTAATAAAGATTTTCTAGGTGCTGACAATGTCTAGGTCACTGAAAGAAGCTCTTCTGACAACAGTAGTCAGTTTTTTTAAGCTACTTAATCCTGGGGAAAATGAACATACATTAGGTCATATGCAAGAGAAGTGATGAAATCAGAGAAATGTCTGGTCAGTCACTAGTAACATCTATTATAAAAAGGAGAAGATTGAGATATGTTGGACAAATCTTGAGAAATTATCCAAGAATATCAAAGCTGGCGTTGAATTGGGAGGCAGAGTGTTCAAGAAATTAAGGATGTCCTAGGGAAACCCTAAAACGAACTTTGCTGAGAGGGGCAAGAAATATTGACTAATTTCCATGGAAGAGATTGAGCGAGTTGCCTAGGACAGAGCGGTAAGGAGAAATTGCTTCCAGTTCTCATGTAACATATAACGGTATGAGAGGAATATATATATATATACTTAATCCTTGGTTTGTGAAATTGAGTACCTTAACATACTAATGATACATTTTTCTGTCCATCTCTTTTTCATTATATACACTTTTTTTTTCTCTCTTCATTAACTTTTTGAGATTTGTTTGATTTTTTTATCTTTTACATTACAGTTTGGGATTGTAGATTTGTTACACTAGATTTATATTGTTTGATATCTTTTGATTTTACTTTACTTAATGAAATTTGCTAGCAGTTTCTTTTGTTAAGTTGTATTAAAAAACTGGTTTCAAATATAAGTATACTAGTCGCTGTATACTATTCCCTATACACTATTCCCTGATTACTGCAGGGAATAGTTGGTGCTTCAGGTAACCCAGATGCAAATGGATACTGGTCCTGTGAGTTAAGGAAAAGACTCAGAATTGCCACACTAGTTCCAAATAGGGGGAAGACTGCAGTAAAGACTGTTTGTTTGTTTGCTTGATAAAGGCTTTGTTGGTCGAAACGTTGCTGTTTATCGTCACTGTTTCTGTATTTTGTAAAACTATAGTACTTTGTTTGTACGTGTGCCACACTAGTTCCAGAGAACTAACTCAGTTTTCAACACTTTCAATAAAAAATTAACCAATAGAGACTATCAAGGAATTCATCTCAAATGCAGAAATGCTGATTTTAATGTGTTTTAGCTATTCTGTTTGATTTCATGTTCTTATTTACTTGAACAAGACATTGTCCTAAAGAAAAGTCTACCTTGTTATTACTTTACTAAGATAAAACTGTCCAACATATTTTCTATCGATATAACTTTACTTCAGTATTCATGTAGCTCTAATATTTTAACAATATTACGGGGGGAGGTCAGAAAGTAATGCACCACAATTTTTTTTAATAAACTGAAAAAATGTGGTAAAATTTTCACAGATTATAGCTGAACATATCCATAATACTACCTATTTTTCCACATAATCTCCATTCAAGTTTACGGCTTTACGCCAGCGCGGAACATTGCCATAGATGCCTAGTCTGTACAAAGTTTTGTCTTGCTCACATAGCCATTTCTTAACTGCGCGTATCACATCCTCGTCGTTATCAAACCGTGTACCACACAGTGAATTCTTTAGGGACCGAACAGATGAAAATCAGATGGAGCCAGATCGGGATATATGGTGGCTGGGGTAGCACAGTCCAACCAAGTTTGCTGATTGCTTCCTGTGTTGCCAGACTTGTGTGAGGGCGTACATTGTCGTGTTGGAGCAACAAATCAGATGACTTCTTGTTAGGACAAACTCTGCAGAACTGTTTCTTGAGTTTTGTCAGTGTATTGAAAGCTGCAAGGCGAATTGTTGGCTGGTGATACGCCTATCTACATGAATAATGGCATCAGCGTGGTTCAACATGTCGAGACTCAAAGTCATGGCAGAATGTCCAGAGCACGATAAATCCTGCAGCCCCATATATCAATTTTCTTTACCTTTAATTCTCTGAACCCAGCGACTGACAGTGCTCCTATCGACTGCGCAACTTCCGTAGACTGCACACAATCGTTTATGAATGTTCACCACATTTTCTTTCTCCGCAGCCAGAAATTCTATAACAATTCTCTGTTTGTAATGGACATTGTTGACACTCGCATTTCAACAGTTTGTTGCATTGATCAGAATGCTGTGAAATTTGGGGCACACAATCAACACATGTCATACTGCAAGTGTGCAAAATTTGATGATCCTGTCTTTATTATTACCAGAGAAAAAAATGTGGGCATTACTTTCTGACCTCCCCTCGTATATATATATATACACCAGTATTATATTAATAACAATACTATATATATATTTGCGAGGAGTGTCTGGCTGAATGTCTGTGTAGGCTCCCATTCAGGAGAATTGAGTTCAATCCCGGTAAGGTCGAGTTTTTTCTGTCAGGGACATAAAGAACAAATCTTAACATGAGAAGTTTTGCTGGGAGTGCATTAGACATGCAGCCATTAAATTTCTCATGTTCATGTCCCCCCTGTCTTAGACCACCCTTAAAAGCGTTATTATGCAGACAGTATAGACAGTTAAAAAAATATCTATCTATATATAAATGAAAGTTGAATGAAACTGTATATATGTCTGTTCCCATTGTTCCAAGATATCTGGACATCCTACGGACTGGAAATTTGACAAGAGAGTAGCTTTCATAGATGGGAAGATGTAAAAATTATAAAACTGGACTATTGGTTTGTTTCTATATCTAAATTCTAACTTAATGAAATGGTGATGAAAAGTTAAACACCGAAAAGGTGTATCCATGTTTTAACTTGCCGGTCACATGTTAAAGCAATGATGACAATTATTATTATAATGTATTTTAACACATCTGGTTAGAGGTGCATGTGGCCGAATGGATAAGAGCACTGTCTCCCATGTGGTAGACCCATGTTCGGTTCACGGTAAAACCAACAATTTAAAAACCACGTTGGCTGAAATCGGATGCACATGTCCTAAACCTGTAGAAGTCTATGCGTTTAGGGGCCTACCAAACCAATGTGCAACGTATACACGTTCTTGGCAAGATCAAACCTATCACAAAGTGTGATTAAAATTGGTCGTAAAGAACGAACGCAAAGAAGAAGAAGAAGAAAACCACATCTGGTCACTATTTGATAAGTTGATAATTTGAATAAATTCATTTTGCCAATTGTTATTTTAGCCGATATTGAGGAACGGGCATGTTTCTTTAACATGCTCAGTCTCGCACTGTTTGGGACTTACAAATGTAGATCTTTCGAAACTAATGAAGTTGGAGATATACGGATGAAGAATGATAAGAAAAGATAATGAAGGCCAGAAACATAGAGACAGAGGAGAAAAAATTAGTTATTAGTCGTGACTACAAGCGTCGGAGGAGTGTATAGGTGATTGATGAGGAAACTGCAGAGGAACAACTTCGAAGATCAGCGGAAAAGGAAAGCAAATGTAACTTTAAAAGTGTTGAGCATTACAACTAGATTTAAACTAAATTCCTTGCAAAGAACGGGTACATCTGTTTGGTATTGGTATGTATATATACCAACAAAATCTGTCTTTAATGATAACATAAATTTTACAGTGAAACTACATTTTAATGATGTTTTTATTGATGTTCTGTCAGTTATAGGTGATGAGATTTTAAAAGGTCAAACTCTGGACACAAACTCAAACTTTATTTGCAAGAAACTCTTCTCTCTAGGAGTTAAAGTTCAAAAGGTTGGTTATGTCACACAATACTTTGTTTATGTTTAATAATGTCTAGAATATCAGATGAAACAACAAGAATTCACGGCTACGCGGATGAAATAGATGTAATGTGAGATAATGAACAAGAAACTATGAACATTCAAACACTTTCTGAAATCATTGAGAAAAAAGTGAGACTAAATATCAATCTAGACCAGACAAAATGGAATATATGATAATAAAAGGAGAGGAAAGTAAAAGGGAAGTGGAAGACATAGAAATCGATAATGTGAAAAGAAAATAACATAAACATAAAGTACTTGGATATGAATATGCCCAGGACTCGCAAGCGGAGCAGAGAATAGTAACACTGTTACCTACAAGGCCACTAAGAATGAGTAGGAGGCGACTGAGGTAGGGGCCTAGGGAAGCTACCCTAGTAAATAAAAGCGTCACAGAAATTGGATGTGCTGGCCTACTTGTAGGTGCGTAACTGGCACAACGTACAATCACTCTTAGGGTTGGATCACATATAAATCACAAAGAATGGTTTAACAAGTAGTCGATATGGACCATTCAAAGAAAAACATAAACATTTAATAGTTCCAACGTAATAAGAGGAAAAAAATAAGTCTTTGAATACAATGAGGAAGCAGGGTATACTTTGTCCCAAGATCACACAATATGCAAAGCTGTAATAAGATCAATTGTTCTATGGGGATTTGAAACCTGAAGCACAACAAAACAAGATGCAACATTACAGATCTTTGAAAATAGAGTCTTAAGATGAATCTTTGGGCCCAAATAGAATGAAAATGCTGAAGAATGAAAAATAACATATATTTATCGAAAAAATCGTGGCACATCCTTTACAGGATGTAGCTAGCAACCACAGTAAACAAGTCGTTGATTTTCTAGGCACTACTTATATGTTCAGTAGTTTGCCATTGCTTTCTGAATGGTGTGGTCTATTTTTACCTTGCGTAAAAATCTCACGGAAACAAATTTACTTCCACACTGCCTGCCACGGAGTTTGAACCAGGTACGCTTGGGTTGTGATCGAGCTCACTACCACTTAAGCTACAGACGCTCACTATATATTTATAACTTCTTTAAAACACCATTATTTACGACCATCATGAAGGCTATTAGAATTTAATGGTTGGTTCATATTGAAAGAGTGGCAGAGATCTGAGAGCCTAAAAATTGGATATATATAAAAGCTGAAAGAGACGGTAAGGCAGACCAAGAAAATGATGGAGATATAACATTAACATGCACCTCCAATCAGAGATAAATGGAGGTGGGTGATATGTGCAGCAATGTACTTCTAAGACTTGGAAGCCTGGGGAAGATATCAGATAGTACATGTAAGTAAAGTAGCAGTAAAGGCCCGGTTTTCATGCCATGTGGTAAATTGAGTAATGCTATGTTAATATCCGTCCATCGCAAGCGATGATGACAACAATCTCAGACGTGTACTGTTGCACCTCTCTGGTGTGTGCGGAGGTGACTGTAGAGTCCAACCTAGAACAGAATCCCCTACCACAGGTGGGGCATACATGATCAAGGTTAGACATGCGTGTTGTGTGCTCTGTCTTTTCGCGCTGCTCGTTTCTCTGTGACTCAACAATACGATGATTCTCAGCTATTCGGGTTCCTATTTTGTTGTTACAGCGCCACATTTGGCGATCTTGCGCAAGGGATTCCCAGCACGTATTGTCTATATCGAGCATTTCAGAGACACTTTAAGAGTGTCTTTAAAGCGTTTTTCTGTCCACCAGCAAACGCTGCCCCTTCAAGCTCTTACATCAACTGTTTTGGATAAATCAAGACTACATATGTAGAAGGGTCAGTATATTAATCACTGAGATACCATACCTCACTAGATAGTCTTTGTTGCTCATGTGTTGCTGGGGTCCACAAGGGAAGCAAAGAATAGTAACACTGCCACCTACAAGACATGTCATAAGAGGCAAATGAGGTAGAGGATTAGAGAAGCTACCTCAGTAAATAAAAAGTGTAGCAGAAATCGGATGTGCTGACCTACTTGTAGGCACATAACTGGCACAACATACAATTACTCTTAGACTCAGGCCACATAAATTCACACAGTGGCTAACAAGTAGTCGATATGGAGCTTTGAAGAAGAAAAAGAAAGTTCTTACCATATGAGAGAAAGTAATATGACACCTGCATTTAAGTGCTGCAAGCTTCATTGCTTAGCTTTGAAGTCATTCTACTCATTAGCTAACATATTCTGACCAACTGATAGTAAAACTTTCACTATCTTCCAAATTACAACACAGACCCTCGCTGGTGCTATGGAGTTTGTGCACTGCCGTTGAAATCTTCCTGTATAAGAGAGATCGGCTCACTCTTGATTATTCATCAATCAATCATATAAGATGACCTGAATTAGAAGTAAACAGTCTTGCAGATGTGAACCAGACAACAGAATCAGATAAATTAAACTTGAGATGGATGGGTCATTCCATTAGTAAACAAGCTTTCATTATAACCAGATATAGACTTTAGTGTACTACCCACAGAGAGGGCAAATATAATGTGACTACTATTTCACATTTGAAAATAAATTACATTCAATTAAGTTTACATTGTCTGTGGATGTTTTCAAATTTATTTCACATTTCTGTAAATATTCACAAATTTATTTCACATTTCTGTCAATGTTCACAAATTTATTTCAGATTTCTGTTATATGTGATGATGTAAATGTTATAGCTAAAGAAGTGGCAGAGTTCTCAGGGAAATATACTCATGTTATCACTTCAGGAGGTATTGGTCCTACACATGATGATATGACATTTGAAGGTTCGTAGTTGAATATCTATCATATTGTTTGTATTAAATCTCTCATATTGCTAGTATTAAACAGCGTATTGCTTGTATTAAATGGCATATTGCTTGTATTAAATTTCTTATATCGTTTGTATTAAATCTCTGATATTGCTGGTATTAAATCTCTCATATTGCTTGTATTAAATCTCTCATATTGCTTGTATTAAATCTCTCATATTGCTTGTATTAAATCTCTCATATTGCTTGTATTAAATCTCTCATATTGCTTGTATTAAATCTCTCATATTGCTTGTACCAAATCTTGTATATTGCTTGTATTATATCTCTTATATTGCTGGTATTAAATCCTCATATTGTTGTATTAAATCTTGTATATTGCTTATATTGCTTGTATTAAATCTCTCATATTGCTGGTAGTTTTAACCCTTTAGCTGCTAAGGAAGTGTATAGACGTCTTTCCCATTTACTGTTAAGACAGATTAAAACATCTGTTATTATCTCTTCTCTGTGGGCTAAAGACATGTTAACACATTTATACATTGCTACTGTCACTGCTATAGGCATACATTCACGTTTGTGACCTAGAAACAAAGAGTAGCTATGTTTAGATTCATCTTCGGAAAGTATGTAGCAGCTAAAGGGTTAAAGTAGCACAAAATTGTGTACTAAATTGCAGCTGCTCATATCAAATGATGAGTATATCAAACAGGAGACATAAACTGTTGGTGGACATGATTGCATGATCGTGATTCAACAAAATGTCTTATTTTATTTTTGATTATGTTTGCTTAAATGTTACTGTGACCAATGCTAAATATTGAATTTCTAATAATACTATAATTGCGAGTGCCAGGTGGCAGTTGTTTGATTTCCTAGAATTTTTACCTGAACTTGTTGGTCTTATGTTATCAAGGGCCAGGATTTTACCTATGTGACTTAGTAGTGCGATAGCTAGAGTGTTTGGGTGACATTCTCTTTTACTGCACTTCCATTTTTAAAAATAAGTAATTTTTTCAGCTTTTAGGGACTTTTTTTCTGACCAAGATTCTGTGAAGATTGTATTCAAATTTGACAATTTGAGAGTATTGCACAAAGCATGAACCTCATTGTTCCAGCAATAGAATTTAAGGTTCTCTAAAAAATGAACATGGAAACAGATCGTTACGGCCCGGATCTTTAGAACGTAACAAAAATGGCTTAACCATTTAGCCAGAGAGACCTCCATTTCTGCTGTTACATCTGTGCCTGCTGATAGTATATCAGGTTTTTGTTTGTGATAATTGATTAATACTTAACTATCTCTGCTCTTGAAAACTATGTTAATTAAAAATATAATACTTTTGTTAACTCACTCTAGCGGTGTCAATGTATATTTAGAAACAAATGCGCCCATGTGATGCTGGGGCCCGCAAGGAAGCAAAGAATAGTACCTCTGCGACCTACAAGGCATGTCATAAGAGGTGACTGATGTAGGACCAAGGAAAGTTACCCTAGTGAATAAAAAGCCTCGCAGAAATCAGATGTGCCAGCCTACTTGTAGGTGCATAACTTGCACAGCATACAATTGCTCTTAGGCTCAGATCACATACAAATCACAGAGAGTGGTAAACAAGAGAGTGGTGATCATCTATGGTCGATATAGAGCGTCAAGAAGAAGAAGAATAAGCAAATGCATGATTAGGCATTTCTGTAACTTGAGAAACATTTGGAATGTTTCTATTATAATTATTGTGTTTTCTAAGGTGTTGCTAAAGCCTTTGGACTTCAAACAGTACCTGATCCTCAGCTTGTTCAACTCATCACTGATTGGTTTCATGTCACTGATATGAACTCTGCTGAAATGAAGATGGCAAAAGTAAGATAGTCTTAGTTAGCAGTACTTCCTTTAAAACCTATTGTTTGTGTGATCCTGAACTGATATGAACTCTGCTGAAATGAAGATGGCAAAAGTAAGATAGTCTTAGTTAGCAGTACTTCCTTTCAAACCTATTGTTCGCGCTGCTTCTGGAAATGTAAACTTACACACAGCAGGGCGGCCGGAACAATAGTTGTAACGTGACTACAACGCACAACTCTTGCCTGTAGTTTAGCTGTAACATGCACAGCGACTACAACGGTTACATCGCCTATTCGGTGGTCAAACCAGGTGAGGGAAACCGATGGGTCTAGCAGCATCGGTAATCTAGGCAATGTCTGCCTGTGCATGCAAAGACTGGATCCGGCTGACTTCGAGGATGAGGCCACTAGTTGGCTCAACGGTTAGAAAGGCGGATCACAGCAGAGCGGTGTGGACCGCATAGAGCATGGCGAGGCACTTTAGAAAGCCCTGGTCATCCACTGCATCTGGCACTATCTCCAGTCGTCTTGACTTGTCTTGCCCCTGGATACAGATAGTCCTGGATGAGAGAGTGAGGTTGACGAATAGCGCAACTTTTCCTCACTATAATCCAAATACAGCGCAAGCTACAGTTTCAGACAACTACATACAACACAAATCACACAACATGAAGAACACACTTAAAGCTCTCACCTGTTGCAGAAGGCCCAACTGAGATGGGTCGGTCACGTTGCTCGAATGCCTGATAAACGCATCCCAAAACAGTTGATGTATGGCGAGCTTGAAGGGGGCAGACGTTTAGCTGGTGGACAGAAAAATGCTTTAAAGACACTCTTAAAGTGTCTCTGAAATGCTTCGATATAGACAATACGTGCTTTGAATCCCTTGCAAGATCGCCAAATGTGGCGCTGTAACAACAAAAGAGGAACCCGAATAGCTGAGAATCATCGTATTGTTGAGTCACAGAGAAAACGAGCAGCGCGAAAAGACAGAGCACACAACACGCACATGTCTAACCTTGATCATGTATGCCCCACCTGTGGTCGGGGATTCTGTTCTAGGATTTAACTCTACAGTCACCTCCGCACACACCAGAGAGGTGCAACAGTACACGTCTGAGATTGTTGTCATCATCGCTCATGTGGACAGCTATTATTATATTGTTTGTGTGATCCTGACATTGGTTTTTGTGTTTTTTTTCGATCCAGAAGCACTTGAGCTTTCAGCTCTTTGGCTCGGTGCCATGGACATCATAACCCTTCGGTTCGGTTCCACGAACACCATAAATCTGGGGAATCTGTGGCTTTTTCTGCCAGCCCGCGAAATTGAACCTGCACTCACAGAGGGCTTGTCACCCGCAGTCCAACGCGCGTCGAACACGCTGGGCAGGCGGTCTTTTGATTTCTTTAGCTACATCACTCTGTGTGAATTGTATGTGATCTGAGACTAAGAGCGATTGTTCGTTGTGCTAGTTATGCGCCTACAAGTAGGCCAGCACATTCGATTTTTGTGCTGCTTTTTATTTACTAGGGTAGCATCCTAAAGGCTCACCTAACATCCAAGTAAACAATGAACTCCTATGTGTAGAGAGCTACGAATATCTGGGCTCAATAATTAACAATAACGTGACTGCTCCAAAGAGATCTCAAAAAAGATTGGCAATAGCAATCAAGAAGTTAAACACAATGAAGAACATATGACAAAGCACCGGCAAAATACTAAAATTAAAAATATTGAGAGCATTTTTCCAGTGGCTACTTATGGTTGTGAATCATGGACTATTACACAAAAATTAAGAACGAAAATCCAGTCCTTCGAAACTAAATGCTACAGAAAGATCCTACGAATACCATAGACAGAAAAAGAAAGAACACTGATGTCCTGAAAGAACTAAATGTTAAAGAGAATTGGCTGATAAACAACATACTATACAGAAAATTACATACTTTGGTCACATCAAGCGTCACGATGACCTGGAAAGAACAATACTAGAGGGCAGGGTCCCAGGACGCAGAGGCAGACCAAGAAGAAGATGACTACAAGATATTAAAGAAACCATGAGCATGACCATCCTAAGTGGGTGAACTGGTAAGAAACAGAGTGAATTTCAGATGTGCTGCAAAGAGAGCAACGTCCTATAAAGGATACGCACCTTGATGATGAAGGTCGCATCCCTAGTCGCCTCTTATGACATGCATTGTAGGTCGCAGTGGTACTATTCTTTGTTTCCCTTGTGGGCCCTGGCACCACAGGGTCATTTTAGCTACATAAATCTCGTCATATTTATATCATATGGAGAAAAGAACTTTCAGTACTTATTCATTGTCCTAGGAGCGTCTGGCAGAGTGGATTAGAGCGCTGCTCCCATTCGGGAGACCCATGTTCAATTCACTGTAAGGCCAAGAATTTTCTGTTGTGGCATAAATGAAAAATCCTAACCTGAACAGCTTCGCATCGACTGCACTAACTATGCGGCCATTAAATTTCTCAGGCTCTTGGCCCACCTGTCCTAAACCGTCCTAAAAAGCGGTACTACAGGCAGTGACGACAGTTTTTGTTTTTTATTCGTTGTCTAACTACTGACAACAAGAGCATTTTCTTACTTTCATTGATTAGATATGTCAATCAAAGTAAATGTAACAGTTTTCCGCAAGAACATTCATTAAAACAGAAACAGTTGTCCATATCTGTATGATAATCATGACCCACAACCCTTTGTAAAATAAGGTTCAGTTGGGAAATAAGAAAATCTTGTTGGAGTGGGTTGGCTTGTATACATGTTTGAAAGAACACTGCAAGCTTTATTGCAATTTCACACAATTCTATAAGTCGGTTAGTTATTGATGAACAGTATTGTTGTTTGTTTTGTGACGACCAATTTGATTATTCTTATTGTGATATATAATTGATCTTTGTCAAGAATGACTATAATGCTGCACCTCCGTGTCCTCCTACTAGTGTAGGACAGGCGCATCCGAAAGTTTTCAACCTATGAAAAGTGTTAATAATGCTGATGTTCCTTACTGTTAACTTTAACTTGTGACATAATATAAACTTGCTTTTGCATGTTGTATTGTTTGTAAAATGAGTTTCTCTTTATCTAACAATACTAGAGTGTAATGGTTACATGACGATGAGAAAGTTGATATCTAGATAATTCTTTTTGAATGGAATGACTTTAAAGAGCCTAAAGCCGAAGGATTTACTTCATTGCATTGGCTTTTACCGCATATGGCTCAGTCCCTCTCTGCAGAAATGGCATTCCACCTGCCAAGAGTATTGCACAAACTCTGTAGCTCTGGCAACAATCCTAGGAATCTCTGGAAAAAAATGCACTCATGAACAGAACGACGTGGTCCAGGTTCAAACCCATGACCTTCGGAACGCAAGGCAAAGGTATAACCACTTAGCCACAGAGACCACCTTATGTCACAAGGGGCTGCCCATGAACAAACCACATTCTTCTAATAGTTGATCAGTTATGTTTCTTGTTTGATTTCTTCAGATTCCAGAGACAGCTAAATTAACCTATGGGATTGATCCTAAAACAAAACAACAAGCAAAGTACCCCTTGGTGTCTGTGAGAAATGTTTATATCTTTCCTGGAGTACCTAAACTTTTGGAGAAATTATTTACAATGCTTTGGGTAAGTAAGAAATTATTTACAATGCTTTGGGTAAGTAGAAAAGTCTATTTGTAATAATGATGAATGATCAAAATGACATACTAGAATTTGTAATGAACCGTTGAAACTATACAAACAGCTGTCATACATAAACATTTGACAAGTTTTGAATTGTTGCTTCTGAGTAGATGTTTAATTTGTCTTTTTCATTACACTTAACTCTTTCCATGCCATTCATCGTACACTGCGCTACAATGGAATTCCGTTGAACGCCGTTCGCTGTACACTGCACCATTAGAGTTGCTTCCCTTATAAGAAGCCTTTCTAGCTTTGTTTCTACTATTTTACGTCTACTACTTTTTAATCTTGTTATTCTAATAAGTTGTCCAGTTTTCTTCAAATTACTATATAATAAGATATATATATATATGTTTATTTATTAAGGAGTAGTTATAATTTTAAAAATATGCTTCTTTTGCCTCCCTTGAATTAATTGTTAAAAATTGAGGAAACAACTGTGCATGAAAAGAGTTAAGTTAAATAGAGATATTCTGAGTTTTCATGCAATATTTGTGATCAAATCACACAGTATCTCTTCCAAAATCCAACTGTACAATTTCACACTGGCCAACTGTATGTCAACAAAGATGAAGCATCAGTTGCAGCTTCTATTACACAGGTAGCAGAGAAGTATAAGGATACTGTTGCTATCGGATCTTACCCTGACATTAACAGTAGGTAAGTTTATGAACAACAATTTTCTCAAGTTATTCTTGTTACTAACGCAAAACCTAAAGTTGCATTGTTAGCGCCTAATTAAACGTTCTTCTTGGTTATTTGTGTGCAGCCCCAGCACAGTGTTTCTCGGCTTAAAGTAAAATGCAGAGTAAAGACTTGCCAAATGCTGACACACATCTCGAAACGGTTGAGAATGTTCCTAATCCGGAACAACATCACCCAAGTCAGGAAGGTTGCAGCCCGTGTGGTGCCAGGGCCTGCAAGAGAAGCAAAAATAGTACCACTGCGGCCTACAAGGCATGTCGTAAGAGGCCACTGATTTATGACCTAGGGAAACTACTCTAGTAAATAAAAATCATTGCAGAAATCGGATATGCTGGCTAATTGTAGGTGCATAACTGGCACAACGTACAATCGCTCTTAGGCTCAGATCACATACAAATCACACAGATTGGTTAACAAGTGATCGATATGGAGCATTTGAAGAAGAAGAAGGAAGGTTGCACATTTGTGCAGATCTTTGGTGCAGATCACAAGCCCAAAGATACTGCGCAAAAATGATAATTAAAAGTGTTGAACACAAGAGAGAACATGTGAAGGACTGACTGTCAGCAAAGCAGACTCTAACATTTTCCATAGGCTGAAATTTCGGATGTGCCTGCCCTACACTTGTAGGGGAATATGAACTGAGGCGCAACATATAGTTGTTCTTGGCAAAGACCAAACATATCACAAAGAGTGATCAAACTGGTCGTAAAGGACAAACAAACCAGCAAACAACAGTAATGTGGAATCAGAGCAGTTTATTGAACGGAGCTGAAGAAGCTGACCCAAAATAGAGTTTGGCGGAGAACAGCAGTTGCAGGCTTATGTACCACTGTGAGTAAGAAGGTTTAGTGGTGGTAGTAATAAGTAATACATTTCTTAGCTTACTTCAGTATTTTTGGAAATGTAAAAAAAGAGGAATTGGCACTGACTGGAGAGAACAAGAAACTGTCTTAACTATGCCAGAGTTATAAAGAATTTTATTATTTAAAAAAACCTGCTGCCTTGCAGGTTGTGGTTGGGACAGTCAAAGGCTGATGGAGAGCAAACCTAGTAAACGTTGGTTGAAATCGGACACTTCACCGAAGGATAAGCACTAGAACTTCAAATGGTACTGAACATTGTGACATAAAATTGCGTTCTTGGCAAAGGCTGTGTATATATCACGATAAGAATGATAAACATGGCCGAAAAAGAAAGATCGAGGAAGAAGATTATTTAAACACACAACTAAAGCAATCCCTGAACATGGAATAAAGAGAAGAATACATGTTAGAGTAAGACCATAGATGACTATCATCATCATTAGGTGTTTTTCCGGCTGGCGTAGGTAATCATGGATCTCCACAAATCTTATGTCTCGTCTCACCTCGATATAGATGACTATAGAAAACAAATATTTATGTGAAGGAAATAATTGATATTTGAAATATAACATTATTATTCTCTGATCATTCACTTCAGCTATTACAAAGTCAAGCTTACATTTGAATCTGTAAATGCCAGTGATTTGCAAGAGGCTAGAAAAGAATTGGCTGACAACTTACCTGAAGGTTAGTAACTCATCAATATTTATGTATTGACTGTCAGTATAATATTTTGTTTGCTGGTCATTGAATCAACAATTTATGATCTTCTTCTTCTTCAGTGTTCCAGTATAACCACTATCTATACAGCAAGTGTTGTTGGAATTCAATCATCCAAGCTGGGCTAGGCTAAACATTGACCGTAGCTGTTGACATCCTGATATATGCAACTGGATCAAATAGCCAGCAAAGATCCAAAACATTCCAAGGATATTACTTACTATTATCTTACATTTATGTGTATCAAGTCACATTGACCTCCATGTGTCAGACATGAAATATAGTAAACACAAGATGTAATCTTGAACTCACCCGATGAAACAGTCAAACCAATAATTCGTGACATATCCTATGAGTTTCTAGAGCCTTAGAACACTTACATTGTGGAGAACACACCCCTAACAGAAATAAACGAGATTGACCACTGTATGGTGCAGATTTGGATGTGTCCATATTCTGGGCAAGGTAGGTTGAATTATATATCCTTGGTGAAAATCTTGGCCCGTAGCTATGTATCAGTATAGTATATTGATTGCTATGTTTAGATTCGGGGGTCTTTGTGACTAAGTGGTTACGTCCTTTGTCTTGTGTCGAAGGTTGCGGGTTCGAGTCCGGACCACACCGTTCTGTTCACAAGTGCAGTTTTTTCAGAGACCTCTAGGATTGTTGCTGGAGCTACGGAGTTCGTGCTTGTGCAATACTCTCGGCAGGGGCGTGCCATTTCTGCGGAGAGGACCGAGCCATATGAGGTAAAACCCGGTGCAATGAAGTCAATCCTGCAGCTTTAAAACCCTTTATGTTTATATTGCAATCTGCTTCAGTATCAAACTGTACATGAAACAGCAAGCAGCACAAGTTGGCAGTCTCGGTTATTGAAAATAACCTTTTATTGCATACAGTCACGTTCATGCAAATGTACTATTTCTGTATATTTTTGTCATGTTTGTGTTTTTTCCTGGCAGGGACAGTTGTTTCGTTTGATACCGACCCCATTGGCTCTGCTGTGTCAAGTGTGTACCGAATTGTTGAAGATTCAGATATACATGATCAATATATGAACTGTGTTAGAAGTGCTGTTGCAACATTAGAACAATCCCTTGAGACATATCAGTAAGGAAACAAGAACACTCAGTGTTTTTATTTTAATATTATATTGTAACATATCATCATCATGTGCCAGGGAAGTTTATACAAGAGACAACATTGAATGTATAGACAATATTTGAAGCCAACCAAAGGAAGGATCATCATGTGCATACTCTCTCTCTCTCTCTCTCTTTTTAGCCTGTGATGCCTCTGAAGCTTAGGACAGCAACAAATGCACACTATTCTTCTTAATTCTTTGCTTTCCTCTGTATTGTGTTCCAGCTGTGATTAATTTCTTTCACTTCTTGTTCTACTGTTCTCCTTCATGTCGATTTGGGTCTTCCACATTTTCATTTACCCTCTGGTGTCCATCGCAGTGCAGTTTTTGTGACAGAGTTAGTCTCTCTATGTAGCGCATGCCCAATACAACTCAAGCATCTCTTTGGATGATTTTGCAACAATCCTAGGGTCTCTAAAAACTGCACTCGTGAACAGCCTGCATGATCCGGATTCGAATCCACGACATTTGACTCGCAAGGCAAAGGGTTTAACCACTTAGTCACAGAGACCCCCTAACTTTAGAGGTATTGCTTCTGTTAATAATAATAAATCCTATAACCTATTATGAGTGTAGGTGTGATACAATAGAAGCCCAACACATAAATCCATCCTGAGATCTCTTTCTTCTGCAAGCAGAACAAGTGTAGACAATTTCTTTCTTGACCATTCCTTGATGTTATCAGCCCATGTTGTTTTTGTTTATATTTTTCCTAACCACCTTCGACTGTTCTCTGAAGATTTATATTTAAGAGGGATTTTTGTCTGTTCATATCTCTGACGTGGGGCTCTGCGCTGAAGGTTGCACAGGACAGGAGAGCATGGAAAGTCCTTTCTGAAGCCCCATGTGTCACTAGGCATGATGGGATTAAGTAAGTAAGTAAGTAATATGTGTGACTCATGAGAGCTGACATGTTATAATTTCCAGAAGTTATTTCTGCTGACTTGCCAGCAACATTCTTCTATAATTTTTATATTCAAAAGTTTGAATTTTTCTCTCCAGATCTTTATTTATTGTCCAACTCTCTCACATCCATAACAAAAGAATCGATAGTACTATCAATATATATATTGATCTTCATTGAAACACACATTCGGTCTTCTAATTTTTGTCTATTCAACATAATGTTAGTGGGTGTTATCTCTCTTTTCTAGCCACTTAGGTTGGGAAGCATGGCGCATCTGACTGAATGGATTAGAATGTGGCCTCCCATTCAAGAGATAAGGGTTCAATCCCCAGTAAGGCCAAGGAGTTTTTTATGTTGGGGGTATAAAAAAAAATCCTAACCTGAACAGTTTTGCGGGACTGCACTAGCCATGTGACCATTCAATTTCACAGGCTCGTGTCCCCTCTTCTCATGTCTGCAATTAGGAACAATCATAATAAGAGGGCTGGAGGGAGCTGCAGGAGATAGCTAGAGATAGGAAGACTTGGCATGAGTTGGTTGAGGGCCTATGCCCCAACCCGGGATAAAAGGCAAACAGAGAGATAATAAGAGGACCTAGTTATATCGAGATGGATGATAAACTTTGAGGTCCTTTCTTCCTGTTGCTGTCCATAGAATTCATAGCTCTTTGAAAATCAATAACAGAAGACTGAAATACGGCTGCCAGGGAAAAAATAATTAATGTATACAGATAATTTAAATGTTTCTACCAAAAGTCATCAGGAAAATGACATTGTTAACTCCTTATCCAGTGTTGTAGAGATTGTACACCGTCAATGAGATTTCCTGTATAAGCAAGAGATCAGCTTATAAATGTTTCTTTATTGAATACAAATCTTAGTTTAGAAACATGGACATCAGACAAACTGTTTCTATTTAAGCATTCAAATGTATTTTCTGAATCAACAAATGTTGTATATATTTCAATCTCCCACAGAGCACTATTCTGTTATGTTCTTGAGAACAAAGATATGATCTATGCAGCATTTATTTTTTGTCTGAAATATTATCATTATGTAATGGTTTATAAAATCAGCTTCATTTTTGTTCCTGGGCACGCAGGAGTTAGTGGTAATGAACAAGCTGATGGATTGGCTGTGTTGGTTACAATATCAGAGGGAGCTGCCATGTACCGAAACAACATTATAAACCATTGACGAGTCTGTCCAATAGAGGAGTTGCAGGATTGTGAATCCCACTCGCTGACCAGATTAAGAGAGATGGGTATCAATATTGGTGCTGTCCGAAAAGAACGACATACCAAATATGCAAAGAGATTGATTAATCAACATTGAATTGGTGTGTGCCACTGGACACTGCTGGATTTGTTGAAGCGGAGTTCGGAGCATCTATGGATGTTTCCGGAGTTCTATGATGATAGTCCTTATATAACTGATAACCGATCAGCTACATGTCAATAAAGTGTTCTTTCAGTACTTTTTTCTCATTTCTGAGAGCACACTTGAGGATTCTATATATCAAATGAGTTAAGGATGCTTGCCCAAGTCCCTTGCCATGCATGTGCAGAGTTTATAGGATTTATTTTCTCGCCAACAGAAAAACAATCTAATTATGTAGATTAAGGTTATGAAGACAAGACAGAAACTTGAAAATTTATTTGCAACTTCTTCTTCTTTTGTCAGCACACTGTTACCGGGTTATTAACCCAGTGTCGTGGTTTTATGTGTTTGTATTGCGCTACTCTGGTGACTTGTGTGATGGTTTTCTTAGTCCCTGGCAGAATTCAACTACGTTATCTATCCACCTTTTATTTGCAACAGGAAATCAATATTTGTATAGTCCACTTTTAACTTTCTCATGTTATAAATATATCATTTCAGATTACCAGAGATATGTATTGGTTTTAATGGTGGTAAAGACTGTACTGTTCTCCTTCATCTATGGTATGCAGTTGTGAAAAAGTGAGTACATATGAGTGATTCCATCAGATCTGCATGTGATACACTAGCTAATCAAATAGTAAGAAGACCATATTATAAAGAACAGTATGCTTTTTTTCGTGAACATCTGTAGTTTAAGCAGTATGAGCTTGATCGCAACCCAAGCGTACCTGTTTCAAACTCTGCTGCAAGCAGTTTGGAAGCAAACTCGCTTTCTGTGGTAATTTTCCAAAAGGTAAAATAGCCTTGCCGTCAGAAAGCAACGGCAAAGTACTGAACATATAAGTGTGCCTAGAAAATCAACTTTTTGTTTACTGTGGTTGACGGCTACGTCCTGTAAAGGATATGCCATGATTTTCATTGCATGTATTTTTTTTGGAAATGTTTCTATGAGATGGTAATGTAATGTTAATTGGGAAAAAAAGCAAATGAAAATGTCATTATTTGAAGAGGGATATAATTTGAGAGTTTCAGAATCAGTTGAACTGTGATATTTGGAGATGGTATGAGATTCTTCTTCTTCTTTGAACGCTCCATATCAACCACTTGTCAACCACTCTGTGTGATTTGTATGTGATCTGAGCCTAAGAGTGATTGTACGTTGTGCCAGTTATGCGTCTACAAGTAGGCCAGCAAATCCGATTTCTGGGCTGCTTTGTATTTACTAGGGTAGCATCCCTAGGGCCTACATCAGTCGCCTCTTACTACATGCATTGTAGGTTGCAGTGGTACTATTCTTTGCTTCCCTTGTGGGCCCCGGCACCACGCAGGCAGGTATGAGATTAACTTCAGGTCTTTTGCCATGATGCTTAGATTCTCTATCAATAAAGACAATTTCCCATAGCTTTTTCAGATATTAGGGTATGAAGTCACTTCACATCACATTTTTAGTCCAGAGTGAACTGTAGCTAGGAGAACAAATTCATTTCCTCACACATGGACCATTGAGTGTAGGATTCAACCTACAGCCCTCTTGTGTCTGAGTCGACAGGGGATCGCTTATGCATTATTTGAATCCATCCCATATTAGAATATCTAGCTTCACTAAATGAAATTTGTGGCATTTCCTTCACAGGATGTCACCATTAACCACAGTAAACAAGTCTTTGATTTTCTAGGCACCACTTATATGTTCAGTAGTTTGCCATTGCTTTCTGAACGGTGAGATAGATCATTAAAGAGTGCTCATCATACGATGCAAAAAGGTACGCCGCTTGGTCAAAGGTTGCAGTTCTAGGGCAAGCTACCCTAGTAAATAAAATGCTGGCACTAAATCGGATGTGCTGGCCTAGTCACCATAGGCGCATAACTTGGCACGACGTAAAATAGCCCTTAGGTTCAGATCACATACAAACCACAAAGGTGGAGGCCGGTTCGGTGCGCAGGCAATGGACTGAATCACTGCAGGTGTCAACAATTTGCAGAATTACATTTGTCTTTGTTCCGGGGCACATGGGTGTCGTTGGCAATGAGAGAGCAGACAGGCTGGCTGGCACTGCCGCTATATCAGACGGCCAGCCAATGGACAGAGCTGACATCGTGAACGCCTCATAGAGCGTGGCCGCAGAGAAGACCTTCATCTACACCAATCCACGTCAACTACTAGATTGCGAGAACTTGGTTTGAAGATTGGTGTGGCAAGAAAAGAACGGTACAACAGGTATACAAGTAAACTCATCAATCAAAATAGAACTGGTACGGTCAGTCGCTGGACGCTGATGGAGATATTGCGAAGGAGATCGGAGCACCTATGGACATGTCCGGAGTGCAATGAAGATATTCCATACTGAAACTGAAACTGAAACAAATTATCAACATACTGAAGTCATTTCAAGAAAAATAGATTTTATGAGTCAGATGTTTGTTACCACTAAAATGTCACTCTATGGATCAAGCTGCTATGTAATTGATAATAAATACAATGCAAACAACTTGAATAAAAAAAACTAATAAATCAGAATATTAGTTTCATGAACAATGCATAAAATATTACTGAGATCGTGATCAAATATATTTTTATGTTTATGATGATAATGTTGAATTTTGTTGTGATGTTTTCTTGAATTGTTGATGATGTTGTATAATCGAGTTACAAATGCATAACATTAACTCTTAGTGTACCAGGGCAAAAGCCATGTTTTTACAAGCCATTTGTTCTTACAGTAAAGAAAAACAACCTTTAGTGTGGCTGCTTGTAAAAAGGCGTCCAACTCAAAGCCACATAGTGTGGCGTTTCTTCCACAAGGAGTTAACTGTCAACTTTTTACCGTTCATTATAGGAAGTACCCAGACTATAATGAGAAATTACAAGCACTGTATATTAGAGCCGATGCCCTTTCCCCTGAAGTTGAGAAATTTGTGCAGCTATCCAGAGACAGGTACTTCAAGGAAGCAAGTAAACAATTAACACACATTATATTGAATTTCTAGTCATACTTTTTTGTTTTTGTGTCAAATAAAAACTATATTCAACAACATGAGACGTACACCTCAACATATTAATAAAATATGGGAGTTATCAAGTGTTGTATGTATTCTTTGCAGCCTCTGATAACATATGGCTGGCAGGCTTAGATAAAATTCTAGCAAATCAGACTACAACCTTCGCGTGACCTCGGATTCTAGTATTGTTGGATAACAACAAATTCATTTTTTACAAACAGCACAGCATGCTAAATCATGGTTATATTATGTTACAAGTGAAGTTTAAAGCTAGGAAGGATTAACAGTATTATTAACATTTTTCATCACTAAATAGCAATGGACTCGTAGAATTGTGTAAAATTGCAGAAAACATTTCAGTGTTCTTACAAACACTTATAAAGACCAGCCCCCATTAAACAGGAACTTTGGTTTTCCTGTCTGAGTTAGTCAGCCTTGTGTTACTGGGGGTCACGGTATTCGTCATGACTTTTAGTCCAGAACAGTGGATATTCAACAAGCAACTTATTTCTTTTCTCGAATCATTTTTTTTTCTCCCAGCGTTAGGATAAGAAAAGATTTCTAGCACAGGCTCTTGTGTGTCCGTAATTCATGGTATCTTTCAATGCCTCTGTTAGTTCTGTTGTTTACCTTTTTGCTTGGACAACCTTTTGCTTTGTATCTGTGTAGCATTGCCCTTTGAGGCGTTGGCAATCATTGGCAACCATTGAATTTGTTTGTTCCTTGATGAAGTTCAGTATTAATGTTGTACCCACTTGTTTCCTGTCTTCATTTCAAATTCCCAGAGCAAAGCACACATATAACAAAATGTGGTTTACTTGGTTGATAATAACAAATGCAAAGACAGAAGATCTCAATCTTAAAAAAAAATGTTTGGCTTGCTTTGAATTCTGGTGTAGTCATGGCATATATTATAATTGGATTTTTGACTGACTTTTTGCTTAAAGGCTTGCTTTGCTTGTCACCAGTACACCTCACCATTCAGGTGAAGTTTTGTTATCTATGAATACAACTTAATTTTGTAATTTATAAATACAACTTAATTTTGTTATGTATAAATACAACTTAATTTGGTTACTTATGAATTAATTTTTTGCTTCTTATGTAATACTGTATATACCTGTCTTTGCTATCGCTATTTGCTCAGTATTAGCAGCCACTCTAACGATTTTTCCAGATCTGATCTGATCAGTCTGACCACCTCAGATTTGTTGATTTTCGTACATCGCATTACTTATGAATACAACTTAATTTTGTTATCTATAAATACAACCTGATTTTGTTCTTTATAAATACAGTCTTGCGTTGTGTAGTCAAAATCCTCTATATTTAAGTTAAGATATTTGTACAAGTAATTCTCATGAAGTTGACAAATAAACAGATTCATGATTTTAACCAGTATGATTGCAAAATCATCTCTCATGCACTATACAATACATTCAAGTTTTGTTTGCCTTGAAATCAGGTACAATTTACAAATGATACACTATGACGGTAGAATTAAAGAGTGTCTAGCAACTGTCAAAGTGAAACATCCACATGTGAAGGCAGTGATCATGGGAACACGCATGATGGATCCACATGCAGGTATCATTTGTTGTATGGACTTATATTATACGAATATACTCTAACCAATATGGAAAATTACTTTAGTTATGAAGTCGATCTGCTTATACCCTGAAGTATAGAGGTTTGCCAGAAGTAAACTTCTCTGTTGTTTGTTTTCCTTTTTTGCTTTGTTCCAGTCTAGTTGGGCACCTTTCTTAAATACATAATTTCTGAGTTTGAAAATTGGCTTTTATATGTTGGGCTCATTGCCCAATTCTCACACCTGTACATCAGGACTGAAAAATTACTCAAGTAGTAGCATGTAAGCGTCTGTAGCTTAAGTGGTAGTGAGCACGATTACAACCCAAGCGTACCTGGCTCAAACTCCATGGCAGGCAATTTGGAAGCAAATTTGTTTCCGTCTGATTTTTATGCAAGGTAAAAATAGACCTCTCTGTTCAGAAAGCAATGGCAAACTACTGAACGTATAAGTGGTGCCTAGCAAATCAATGACTCGTTTAGTGTGATTGATGGCTACATCCTGTAAAGGATATGCAACACTTTATTTTAGTAGCATGTCCCTTGCAGAACATCGCTTTCATCACAGCCTGCCTGAAAAAAAACTCTCTGTCTCTAGCAAGTTCTTCCAGCGTCATGTTCAAGGTTTATTAGATGTCCTGCGGGGTCAAAGGCGCATGAGGCAGTCTGCCAGGATTAGTGAGCCAACACTAATCAAGACCCTGTCCCTTACCTCCATGTGGTGACCCTGGAAACAGACTCAGGTTCCGGTCTGACTAAGGGGGAAAATTTAAAGAAGGAGGCTTGTTGGTGATGGTTAGTGATCTAACTCTAGGGTTCACATAAGAGCAGTGTGGATCACTTAGCTTCCCTTATAATACTGTTAGAATCCTAACTTTGTTATCGCTGATCTGAAATCATTTCTGCAATTTCCCGCTACTGTAACTATATTGTAAGTTACAATGGTGTCCTGGTTGTGTTTTGTTGTTTTAATGAGATTTTCAAATAATGATTAAATTAGATATAAAGAGTTGATTGGTCCAGACAAAAACAGCATTCCAGAAAATTAAAGCCATTATATTTGCAACAAGTCATTGTGAATTGAAGTCAGAAAGAAAGTTCTTCAGTGCTACGAAGAGACAATACTGACATGGATGCGAGTCATGAACAATAAATAAACAGATAGTAAAATCTCTGAAGGACGCAGAGATGTGGTTTTACAGAAGAATGCTAAGAATCCTTTCGAGTGCTACAATGACTGATGTACTGAAAGAGGTCAAGGCTCAAAGAAAACTTATTATCAATGTAAGAAAACAGCAATCATTATTTGATGGGCATGTAAGGAGAAACGAGTACATGTCTGTAGTTTTAGTGGTAGTGAGTTCGATCACAACCAAGCGTTTCTTGTTCGAACTACGCGCGGGCAAGTTTGGAAACAAATTAGTTCCCTTGGATTTTTACTAACGATAACAATAGACCTCACCGTTCAGAAAACAATGGCAAACTACTGAATGTATAAGTTGTGCCTCAAAAATTGACGACTCGTTTACTGTTGTTGATGGCTAAGTCCTGTATATGCCACTATTTTCTTTTCCAAAGAGAAATGATGGTTTAGAATACATAGTGACAACCAGTAAAATCAATGGTAGATGAGACAGACCGAGAGAAACAATTCTGGACAGCCTGGCTTCATGACATGAAAGAGTTTCTACTTCCGAACTCATAGTCAGCTTTACGGATGTCTTTAAAAAAAATCTGTGAACATTACTAGAAATTATTTTGTTGAACGTTAAATCTGTATTCTATATTTGATACTATACTTCATAAGAAATTATTTAAGAGTTCTCCGAGGTTGTTTCCTAACACCAGCGAAGGAAACAACCTCGGAGAACTCTTAAATGAATTTCTTTGCAGACGATCAGGCAATCATATCAACAACAGAAGAACAGCTACAACAACACATCAACAGACTCCAGTTAGCATGTAACGAATACAACATGAGAATTAACATCGACAAAACAGAAGTAATGACATTCGCCAGAGAGGAAAACACCACCAACATCTCCATCGATAATCATCTACTAAATCAAGCAAAAGATTTCACATACCTGGGGAGCATTTTTTCAGCAAATGGAAGAATAACTAATGAAATTCAACACAGATGCAACAAAGCAAACCAAATGATAGGGCAAATGGCGCCAATTTTAAGATGCAAACACGTCACCATGAACACAAAAGAGCAATGTTCAACACAATCTTTCTCCCCACATTATGTTACCAGTGCCAAACCTGGACGCTGACAACAAACGATAGAAGAAAACTAGTCACAACAGAGATGAAGTGTCTACGCAGAATGCTGGGTGTAACAAGAAGAGACCGTTGAGAAATGAAGACATCAGGAAAAAGTGGGTACAACATCAGTACTAGACTTCATCAAGAAACAACAAATTAAATGGTTCGGTCACGTAAGCAGATTACCATCAGACAGTGCACCCCAAAGAGCAATGCTGCTCCGATACAATGGGTACAAAGCAAAAGGCCGCCACGCAAAAGATGGACCTCAGAGATAACAGAGGCGACGAAAGAGACTATCTACGAAGCGCATACTAGGGCCCGTTAGAAATCTCTTCCTGACCGACGCTGTGAGGCATACAGGATTCGAGAAAGAAAGAGAATACTATACTTGTCTTTATTTTCATGAGATCATAATTCCTATACAGGTCAGTTGAAAGAGTTCTCTCTGACAGATCCAGATTGGCCACAGTTTATGCGTGTTAACCCTCTCTTAGAGTGGCACTACAAACATGTTTGGTTTTTTTTACGACAGCTATGTCTGCCATACTGCAGTTTATACGATCGTGGGTTCGTATATCTCTTACTTGACTTTTTATATTTATTGCTATTGGTGCAGAATCTGTACACTGTCGGAGATTTTTCAATATTAAAGGCACAGCCTAATTATTAGAAGAAAAGCAAGCAGTCAAAATTGAAATGCATTATAAAGGAGAATTCTTCTTCGAAAGCTCGATATCGACCACTTGTTAACCACTCTGTGATATTTGTATGTAATCTGAGCCTAAGAACGATTGTACTATGTGCCAGTTATGCACCTAAAAGTAGAAACATGCAAGGAACATGCTACTTGAAAAAGTAGAAAAAATGCACATCCGATTTCTGCAATGTTTTTATTTACTAGGGTAGCTTTCCTAGGTCCTACATTAGTCGCCTCTTATGATATGCCTTGTAGGTCGCAGTGGTATTATTCTTTGCTTCCTTTGAGGGCCCCTGCACCACATGGGTGATAAAGGAGACTAAATGTAGCAGAAAATTTGGAATGAACTCATCACCATGATATATAGTGAGAGAGAGAGAGAGCATGAAATAGACATAACTGAGGTTACATGAGAAAATAGGCAAAATTGTGGTCACATAAGGAAATCCTGTGATAACACAATTTGGCTCAATGCATAATCTTAGATTTTACATTTCGTTATCAATGAGTTATTTATCTGTCCCATTTTTACTAATGTCTTCACTTCATTTGGTGTAGTTGTTTCTAACTCTGGTGTTCAAATTGCTAAGTAGGATAATCTCATCGGGACTATTGTCTATAGTCTTTTGGAGTATCCCTTGCCACCAATAAATAACGATTGAGTCTTGTCAGACCGCAGTATTGTGATGTTGGACAGTAGATGCTTATATTCCAGAGCTAAGTATCAAGATCTCGGGTTCTCGGGTTAACTGACATTTCAATCAAGTGTTCAGTGTCTCTGATTCTGTTTCCTGATATGTGAAGCAGAGGGCAATTATGATGTCCTTGTCTATACTTGTCCCACTTGAAACTGACACTGTTCCAGCTAATTCCTCTGCCCTTATATTTGTCTTAACCCCTGCATGCCCAGACATAGTATAAAATAGTACAAGAGAAATATAATAAGAATGTAAGCAATCATTGTACTGTTGATATCAACTGATAAACTGCATATTTATTCCAACTCTCTGTTATCAGTGCCAAACATGACCCCTGACTAAAACACAAGAAAGAAAGATTACAACATGTGAAATGAGATGTCTATGAAAAGCTGTCAACGTTACAAAGAGAGATAGATTGAGAAACAAGAATATCAGAAGCATCGTTGGTACTATACCATGCATACAGTACATCGAGAAGCAAAGAATCAAGTGGTTCGGCCATCTAATGAGAATGGAACCACATTTACTACCATCATGTGCCTACAAAAATCGACACTCAGGGCGCAGAGCACGTGGCAGGCCAAGAACACGATGGATAGATAACATCCCAGAGTCCCTGCAAAAGCATGGACTGACAACTTCAAGCGCAACACACCTGGCACAAGCTAGAAAACTAACTCTCCCCACGACGCTTCACGGCAAATGTGGTTAAGATAAGAATCTAAGGATATCTAAAGTCTGCTTCAACTTGGTTGCTATATGTTGCTTTCTAAGAAAACTTATTTCAAATAGTTATTCTCTGTCTATTTCTCTGTTCATTCTCAGATGTCACCTAATATCTCCAAAGAACTTATCTAACAGTGGTACTGGCAAAGACCCTATACACTTTTCCTGTTCATCGCAAGAATTGTGTTATTGGTCAGTCAGTATCACAGACAAACACATGAAAACCGTGTAAAACTACTTTTTTCTTCTCTGTTCCTTCCTTGGTTGACTCACAGTGTCAGAATACGAAGAGATTTCTAGAACAGGCTCTTGTGTGCGCTTTGTGCAGTGTCCATCACTGCCTCTTTTAATTCTGTGATCCACTTTTGCATGGACAGCTGTTTACAGGTATCCACTGCATCTGAATAGTCTTGTCCTTTGATGTGTACTGTCTGTTGGTGGACAGAAAAAACGCTTTAATGACACTCTTAAAGTGTCTCTGAAATGCTTCAATATAGACAATACGTGCTGGGAATCCCTTTCGCAAGATCGCCAAATGTGGCGCTGTAACAACAAAAGAGGAACCCGAATAGCTGAGAATCATCATATTGTTGAGTCACAGAGAAAATGAGCAGCGTGAAAAGACAGAGCACACAACACGCACATGTCTAACCTTGATCATGTATGCCCCACCTGTGGTCGGGATTCTGTTCTAGGATTGGACTCTACAGTCACCTCCGCCCACACCAGAGAGGTGCAACAGCACACGTCTGAGATTGTTGTCCTCATCGCTTGCGATGGACGGCTATTATTATTACTGTCTGTTGGTAATCTGTTAACCCTTTAGTGCTAAGGACGATATATATATATATATATATACGTTTTTCCCATGCACTTCTAAAGACGCATTAACACATCTGTTATTATCTCTCCTCTGTGAACTAAAGATGTGTTAACACGTTATACATTACTACTGTCACTGCTATAGGCGTACATTTATGTTTGTGACCTAGAAACAAGGAGTAGCTATTTTTAGCTAAGCCTTCGGGAAGTATGTAGCAGCGAAAGGGTAAAAATGTTGATGAACCATTTAATTTGTTACTTCTTTATATTCAGTACTGATGTTGTATCCACATTTGTCCTGATGTTTTCATTTTTAAGCCAGTCTTTTCTTATGTAAATCTACTGCTATGTTTAAGTTTCTTGTGCATTTTTACCAGTGTAAAAGAATGAATGTTAATTTCTAAGCTGTGCATCTTTGACATGTTTACTAGAGTCTTATATCTTTTTGTTTGTGAATTTAAATAACTGTCTGTCATCTGTACAGGTACTCATCTCTTGGTAGCATGGACAACACTCATCCTAATCCTTTGTTGCAATATATTGATGAAAGAGGAGTACTTGCATTCAGACCTGCATATCTCTTGGAGAATGGAGAACATGAGAGAGATGGAAGAAATAAATAACAACAGTGCATTGAACGTTACAAACAAGTTTTAGCAACAAGAAATTATTTTGTTGAATCAGAGTTTAAACATTTCCTTCCTGTGCAGGAGGAATATAGAGTTAATCAGACATTTCTTGAAATTTACATTATTGTATGATCAACAATTGAAATGATGAAGGTGGGTGATATATATATATATATATATATATATATATGTGGATCAGTAGAAGAGTTGGGTATAATTGATGGACACACATAAAAAGTAAAGAAGTCCTGAAGACAGTTCCGAATAAAGAGGCAATTGTTGAAGAGAATCAAAATGAGACAAATCAAATATAGTGAACACATAAAAGTGACATGACAATACTGAACATGTAAACCATACTTTAGAGAAAGGTTGAATGTGAGCGTGCAAGAGTAAGATAATAATATAATTGGGAGAGACACATTGAAAGATAGTTAGTTAGTTTGTTCCTTTCGTCCAAAGGCGCACATAGGGCGGAGGTTTTAGATCTCCATGTGATGCGGTTCTTTGCTAGCAGTTGAAGATCTCATGGTCTTACATCCCAATATGTTACTTTCTTGTTGGATTGTTCTTCGAAGAGTGGTCTTAGGTCTTTCACGTTTTATTTTCCAAACTGGTGACCACATAAGGACTTGTCGATTTAGTCTCTTATCGTCTGATCTAAGAACCGGACCTAAAAATTTCCACCTTCGTTTCCTTATAATATTTGATACGGGTTGTTGCTGTGTTCTATCTCTCACTGCGTTGTTCAATACAAAATCACTCCATTTTACTTTTAATAATTTTCGGAGACATTTATTCACAAAGCTGTCCAGTTTCTTATCAATTTTGTTTGTTGAGTTGTGCCACATCATAGTTAATACAAGAGAAATATGAACTTGTACTGATGGATGTACACAAAATTGATGATATTGTTTGGTTATGACACAAGGAAAGTTTTTACAGTATGGTCAGCATCATCAGGTGCCATGTCGGCTGACGTAAGCGATCATGGATCTCCACAAATCTCTGTCCTTGGTTTTGCTATTATCTCAGATGTTGACGCTCTATCATGAAGTCAGGCTATCCAAAATTTTCTCTCTCTGTCTTCCTCTGTCTCATCTACCCTCTATTTTACAGATTGTCACAATGTATTCTAAATCTCCCTCCTCATCACATGCCTGAAAAATGATGACTGCCTCTTTCTTATATTGATGATAAGCTATCTCTGTACCTTGACCTCACTCAACATAACAGTCCATATAGTATCAAATGTAACAATATGGAAAATAGATCATTCACAGTTAAAGGTCATGTTGTGGTAGAAAGATCTAAAGACAAAGGATTGCCCTCATTGCACAGGGTTTTACCCCATAGACTTGTTCCCTCACAGCAAAAATGGAATGCCACCTGCCAAGCACACAAATTTGCTAACTCTGGC
The DNA here is from genome assembly GCA_020796225.1 of Arion vulgaris. Classification (NCBI taxonomy): domain Eukaryota; kingdom Metazoa; phylum Mollusca; class Gastropoda; order Stylommatophora; family Arionidae; genus Arion; species Arion vulgaris. The sequence goes on along the minus strand of CM036764.1, from coordinate 44,788,536 downwards.
AACAATCCTAGGGATATCTGGAAAAATGCACTTGTTAATAGTATGGTGCGGTCCAGTTTCAAACCCAGGATCTTCTGCACAATGGCCAGAGATGTCCTAGGTGTGGTAGAAAAGTAATAGTAAGTCAGTAACACTGGTCAGTAAATTGTGATGAGACAAAGTTGTCTACACCATGCAATATTTTTGCTTGACAAGACACAGTTGCCGACACCATGCAACATTTTTGCTTGACAAGACAGTTGCCTACACCATGCAACATTTTTGCTTGACAAGACAGTTGCCTACAGCATGCAACATTTTTGCTTGACAAGACAGTTGCCTACACATGCAACATTTTGCTTGACAAGACAGTTGCCTACACCATGCAACATTTTTGCTTGACAAGACAGTTGCCTACACCATGCAACATTTTTGCTTGACAAGACAGTTGCCTACACTATGCAACACTGTACTTGATGAAACTGGATTATGTAACATATATCAGGTGTATCTCTCAAATTGATTATATTTTATTTATGCCTAGTTTTCATATTAATTTTGTCAGAGAAAGTTGTTGTATGTTGTTGTATTGTTTGTTCTTAACATTCCATTCAATTATCATTTGTGTGATGTAATAGTGAATGTAAACTTGTTAGTTAGTTAGTCATTAGATTATCTTCATTGCACAAGTTCGTTAGTGTTCCAATCTCATCTTCACTATATTCAGTATTAGCATGCAGCTACTGATAGTCCCAGTCTTGTGTTGGTTAATGAAACATTGTTTTCTCTTCATTTAGTGTTCAAATCTAACCACACCACATTTGTTTTATTCCAAGTTGAAGATGGTGTACTGTGGACATGGACATAGAATCCAAGTCACCGGCTGAATCCCCTGTTGAATTTGTCACTCTAATAGTATTCAGGTTATCATGCCCGCAAGTCTGTCACCTCATCCATTTCTCTACCGTTTTCCACTGTAGCTGTTACCCCAAGTTTGTCAGCTTATCCATTTCTCTACCATTTTCCACTGTAGCTGTTCCCCCAAGTTTGTCACCTTATCCATTTCTCTACCGTTTTCCACTGTAGCCGTTTTCCCAAGTTTGTCACACTGTGTCAGTGACATTTTTTTTTTTTTTAACTTACTTACTGATCCAGAAGCACTTGAGCTTTTAGCTCATCGGCTCGATGCCATGGACTTCGCAACCCTTCGGTTTGGTGCCACGACCGCCGCCGTGAATCTGGTGAACCTGTGGCTTTTCTGCCAGCCCGCGGAATTGAACCCGCACTCACAGGGAGTTTGTCACCTGTAGTCCAGCGCTCTAGAACATGCTGGGCAGGCGGGCTCCTCATCCATTTCTCTACCATTTTCCACTGTAGCTGTGACCACAAGTTTGTCAGCCCTGTCCATTTTTCTTGACTTTGTTTGAGTAAAACAATGAATTTAGCTTTTTGCAGTTGCTAATTCAGCACATTCCAGTCACTATCTATTCACACAATCAGCACACAGACCTTGATACTGCTCATTGAGTCACTAGTTATGTAACCTTGTTATAGTCCAGTATTGATGTTGATGTTAAACTGATGTTCACAAATTATGTCCAGCATAATTTTGCTTAGTTGATTAAGTGTGATGTCATATAATAGCCATTGATCGCAAGCGATGATGTGTGATGTCACATAGATATGCATTGAAACATGATGGTCTCAGACATCTAATAAATAGAATGATGAAAATTAAAAGCTTGACATATCATTTACAGCATGTCGCCATCAATAACAGTAGATGAGTTGTTGATTGTCTAGGTACCACATATACGTTCAGTAGTTTGCCATTGCTTTCTGGATGTTGAGGTCTATTTTTTAACACTCGTAAAAATCCACAGACACATTTGCTTCCAAACTGCCTGTCGCAGAGTTTGAATCAGGTACTCTTGGGTCGCGATCGAACTCACTAGCCACAGACGCCCACATCTAATAAATAGAATGAGAAAATAGATCGTAAGGTTAACAAATTACTGCTAATTTAATTCTGTCATTTCTGTTTGTCATGTTTTTAGTTAAACTATTGTTGGGAAATTGTGTCACAAACAGAATTAATTGATAACAGTATGCATGTGTGAGCTTTTGTATTTTACATTGGGTTTAGTTTTTCTTAGCAAACCATAAACCAAAGGAACTTATTTTGATATCATTTCTATTAATCAGATTTGATATTAACCATTTTTGTTTGTTTTGATCATTCTTCTTGACCATTTTGATAATTCTTATTGTGATATATAAACAGTCTTTCCAAGAATGGTTAGATAGTTGCGCACCCGTTAGATCCCTACTAGTGTAGGACGGGCACATCCAAAACCAAAGTTTTTGGCCTACCATTTTTGTTAAATTCTTCTTTTCTTCAAAATTAAAGAGTGAAATGAAATATTTGACTATCCAATATTTTATACTTATTTCTTCTTCGAACACTCCATATTGACCACTTGTTAATCACTCTATGTGATCTGAGCCTAAGAGTGATTGTATGTTGTGCCAGTTATGCTCCTACAAGTAGGCCAGCACATCCGATTTCTGCAATGCTTTTTATTTACTAGGGTAGCTTCCCTAAGTCCTACATCAGTCACCTCTTACGACATGCTTTGTAGTTTGCAGTAGTACTATTCTTTGTGTCCCTTGCGGGCCCCGGTACCACATGGGCGATACTTATTTCAAAGATGTCCCGGACACATCACTGAATGATAAGCACCAGAGCTCCAAATGGCGCTGAAGATGTGACGAAACCCACCCATGCTAAGGCTGCATGAATCAGGTTTACACATGAATGTGATTTATGGGAAATCTGGTACATCAGTCTAAGGGTGATCACAAGATAGAGAAAAGATGTCCAAGCAGGACATACAAATGGGTACAGCCTGCAGCTTGTAATAGTTAATGTGTTAAAATGATATAGAAATATACAGAATAAAGATACAGGAAATGTGAATTGTTTCTTTGTTGAGTTTTACTGTTTTCATTTTCATTATATATATATTGTATGAGGAGCCAATCTGCCGCCCGTGTGGTTACCGGGGGTCCAAATTTGGGGTGTAAAGAATAGAACCACTGTTACCTGCCACACATGTCGTAGGAGACGAATAAGGAGGCTTGGCTGAAATCGGATGCACATGTCCTAAATGTGTAGAAGTCTATGCATTTAGGGGCCTACCAAACCAATGTGCAACATATACACGTTCTTGGCAAAGATCGAACATGTTACAGAGAGTTATTAAAATTGGTCGTAAAGAACGAACGTAAAGAAGAAGAGCCAATCTGCAGTTGATAAGCCTTAACTGAAAGATACCAGAAGAAAACTAATCAACAACTAGGAGAGAAAAGAGAACTGTTCAAGGAGATAGGTATTAGACAGATGAGATATTTTGATCACATAAAGAGACATTGCACTCTGTTGAAAACCATCTTGTAAGGGAAGGTAGAAGATGGGAAAGCAACGGGAAGACAAAAATACAATTAGGAGGGAACACCAAAAGTGGACTTACAACTTTCCGGTAGAGTGTACCATCAAGGCAAGAGACAGAACTTGTTGTAGAGCCATTACAGCCAACTTTTAATACGGAGAATGTATATGACTGAATTGAATTAAGCTTAAAATTCCTAAACTTGAAAGTTCTCATGGCCAACATGGCAGAAATGACACATTAAGACCTTGAAGTGTTCTTTGCTCTGTTTCGTCACCCATCTACTGATCTTAGTGCTTGGTGTGACGCTGTGAATATAATTTGTAATTCATTTTGTTAGTGTCCACTGTGTTGTGAACTGCATATTCAGAAAATGGTGAACTGCTGGTTGCCACAGATCTAGCGACTGCCTTATGCATTAATGCGTGTGCAGACTACTGGTTTGTGTCACAACTGGTGTTTCCTTCGACATGAATTGCAAATTCAAGTGGGTGATGTTTGGTGTTGGCACTGTACTCTGAGTCCTGCCTTATATAATTAATTTGTCTTGAGGGCTGTTGGTTAGTGTGTGGACTACCGGTTCTTTCACAAGTTTACAGGAGACACTGATTAGGATTTTGTATTGTTTTCGCTAGCACAGGAACGAAGCAATTATTTGGCAACCCATTACCATGAAGTTGGATATACTAACGTGATTAAATAACTCAAACTTACTCAGTAGTATCTATCTACCCACCTCAAATTGCTATCTTCTTTTTTTGGGTGGGTTAACCTGACAGCCATATGATCAAGTAAAATTTGTATTCTATAAGATTGCCTGCAAAAAATTACTGTTATGCATCCGGTAGATTTAGTTCAAATTAACCCTTAGTGTGTTCACAAATTTTGGAACAAACTATAGAAAGTCCATTGTAGCCAACCTTCAATTCCAAGACGACATCTGATGATGATAAGCATGACCATGTTCAAATAGTTTTAAAATTTTAAAACTGATGACACAAACAATAAGTATAATTTACTCGTATATACATCATAATCATGAAATAGCTTGTCCTAAGCAGAACTTTGCCACCCCAACAGTCCTCCAGAATGTCTCTCTCATAGGCCAGATGTCCTGCCTCTCCAGCCATCATGTTCAAACATTACATCCTGAATCCATCTTCTCTGTGGTCTTCTTCTTTTTGCCGGTATGCCTCCTTCCATGATGGCCTTTTACAGCCCTTCATGTCTTTTTATATGTCCAAAATATCTAAATTTCCTTTTTCTTATTTGTAGCATCAGCCAGTTTTCTTTGAGTTCTTTCTGGATAGATCTATTTGTTCTTCTCTGTCCATGATATACGAAGGAATTTTCAGTAACACATATTCGAAAGCACATATATGTTTTTCCACTGCCTTATTAAATGTCGAAATAGGGGGAAGACTGCAGTAAAACTTGATAAATAGTGAAACACGTACAAACAAAGTACTATAGTTTTACAAAATACATAAACAGTGACGATAAACAGCAACGTTTCGACCAACAAGGCCTTTATCAAGCAAACGAACAAACAGGAGTGACAAATTAAAATGAAACGCAAATGGACGACCAAATACCAACGTATCTAAGGAAAATCTGGAATAAAAACGAATAACGAAATAAATGTAACACAAAAACACACATAAAAACTAGAAATAGAAAAGAAACAATGAAACATCTAGTAAATATATAACTTGAATACATGCAAATATACCCATATAGATTATAAAGCATGGGAAGAGAAAGTACTAAGAAGCATAAGAATGTAATACATGCAACATATAACCATAGAGATTACAAAGCATTGGAAGAGAAAGTACTAAGAAGCATAAGAATGTAATACGTTGAGCCGCATGGTCGCAAGGTACCATACAAAGAAATCAACCGATTCTCAGAGCAAATCGACTACGATCATCAGAGGAACATGATCGGATGGCTGTGACCTGGACATCGCAGCTCTGAATGGCCAGTATCATTGAAATGGGTAGCTACAGGGGTGCAAAGCATTGCGTATATCGCAAGTGTTGGGCGAATCGGTCACTTGAGTCTCCTGCCGGTTTTTCCAATATAGGCCTTGTTGCACCGCTTGCAGATAATGGCATAGATAATATTACGGGACTCGCACGTGAAACTGTCTTCAACAACGAACGTGGCTTTTGGAAAAGACACCGTGCGGGTCTGTATTACTAAGCACAAGTTTACGCGCTGACAGCACACGTGGATGGTGCCAAAATGACTCTGGATGTTTGGCTTGAGGCGACAGTGAACTAACATATCCTTAAGGCTTCTGTCCGTCTGTACGCCACCAAAGGATAGTGTTGGAAGATTGAACTTGTATCAGGATCAGACTGAAGAATGGAGAGATGACGGAATAAGACTTTCTTCACAAGGGAACTATGAGGTGGAAAGTTAAGACAAGTTTCACCTGTCAGAATGTAGTTCTATGCTGGTTAGAGAGAGCCCCTGGCGAGAAATTTGCTGAACGCGCCGCATAGCAGAAGCAAGCACCTTATCCGGGTATAAGCGCTACGAAAGAAATCCAGCATCTCGTGAGCTCTATCATTTGCTCTGATGATCGTAGTCGATTTGCTCTGAGAATCGGTTGATTTCTTTGTATGGTACCTTCGACCACGCGGGCTCAACGTATTACATTCTTATGCTTCTTAGTACTTTCTCTTCCAATGCTTTGTAATCTCTATGGTATATGTTGATGTTTACATTCTTATGCTTCTTAGTACTTTCTTTCCCATGCTTTATAATCTATATGGTATATTTGCATGTATTCAGTTATATTTACTAGATGTTTCATTGTTTCTTTTCTATTTCTTGTTTTTATGTGTGTTTTTGTGTTACATTTATTTCGTTATTCGTTTTTATTCCAGTTTTTCCCTTAGATATTGGTATTTGTCGTCCATTTGCGTTTCATTTAATTTGTCACTCCTGTTTGTTCGTTTGCTTGATAAAGGCCTTGTTGGTCGAAACGTTGCTGTTTATCTTATTAAATGTCCATGTTTCACATCCATATTTTGCCACAATTTATATACAACAACAAGAAGAAAACAAGCCAGCTGAAACATTTGATCAGGAAGACATCAATTTATTTTGTTCTAGATTTCAAAGTAATATCTTACAAATGGTAGACATATTAATTGTGTTGTATTATGTAATACCATCTTGGCTACAGATACAATACTATCCGATATTTATTTTAGCATATTCAATGAATTCAGTTTATGTAATGGATAGAGCTGACATTCAGAGAGTGTGGCTTCATAGAGTGTGGCTTCATAGAGTGTGGCTGCAGAGAGAATTTTCATTTAAACCAATCCACATCAACTGCTAGGTTGCAAGAACTTGGAGTGGCCAGAAAAGAACAGCACAACAGGTATATGAGTAGGTTCATCAATCAAAATCAAACTGGTACTGTTAGTCACTGGACGCTGTTGGAGATATTGCAAAGGAAAATGGGGCAGCTATGGACATGTCCGGAGTAAAAGTAAAAGTAAAGGAACCCTTTCATACCTTGTGTTATATAGGTCAATACAGTGTTAGGCCTGTATTTTCATTGACCGTCGGCACACGATGGGTGATGTGGTCAGCATCACGCCGGCCGCCTTTACTTTCCCAGAGCATGTCTGGTACCCAGTTGAGGCTGGGTCAACCTGAGAGCCGTTGCGGGCGAGAAAAATTCCACGCACATTGCGGAGCTGAACCCAGACCACCAGCCTTGCGAAGCGAGTTCACTAACAACTACGCTATAGTGGCTCTCCCATGTCCGGAGTGCAATGAAGATATTCCAAATTAAAACCATATAGTATTTTATGTACAGACATTTGCAAACCTGTTTTAGTCAATAGTTCTGCCAAAGCTCTGAGATAAAATATGTAGTGTATCAAGTATGTAGGCAGCCTAGATACAGATAGAGAGAAAGCGTTGGGGGTTGTCAATCATCCCAGACAAGTTATGGGCTTCTACAAGAATGCATAATGATACTATAAAAACAAAAAACTTGTTACTGCCTGTAGTATTGCTTTTTAGGGCGGTGTGGGACGAGGGACTGAATAATTTAATGGATAGAGCAGTTGCAGTGAAGCTGTTCAGGTTTGGATTTTTCTTTATACCCCAACAGAAAAAATCCTTGGCCTTAATGTGGATTGAACATGGGAGCGGGGCTCAAATCCAATGGACCAGATGCTAATGATACCATAATGATTCTATTTCTCCATTTGTTTGCTTTAGTTGCTCTTGTTGAGGACAACCTGCTTCAAAGAATTCATGTCATCTTTCTGCATGAACATTTACTTTACTTTATATGGTTGCTAGTTCAATGGGCAACAATTCTTAGTTGTGTTTTGTAACGTGCACAGGAAGGAGCAGTCATCATATTTCTAAATAATGGACCCCGCAGGATCCAAATGTGAGAATGTTACTTAATTACTACAAGGGTTTTTCACAACAGGGACTCCGGAATATGGACTGTCCCAGCATACCTAAATCCTTGAAGTACCAGTTTTATAAGGTTGTTGTTAAATGTTTATGTCGGTCACATTGAATATATCCAAAATCCTGGTAGAAATGTGACATCTATCATAACTGAGTAATAAAATGTAAAAGTTGACATGACATATGAAACATGCAAGAAATAAAGTTTTCCAGACATATGTTTGGATGGTGATATCATCCTGTTAGGTCTCGAGAGACAATAGATGGTAGCGCCCATGGTGGATTTTATTTCTGCTTTCTCCTGGGACATTTTGTGTCAGCACATTGTCCAAATATGGCTGCAGTTCTTAGATAAATTTTAAGAGCTTTTCTCTGGAGCTGTACCTGGCAAACTCCTCCTAGTCTTATGCATTCTTGTCTGCATTTTCAAGCCAAGTTTACATACATGTTTGTAATAAAGGAAGGGTTACTCCATTATTTTCTCAGAAGTCATCTCCTTATATAGACTATTCACCCGTCTGCCCAGCGTGTTCGTAGCGCGTTGGACTACGGTGACAAGCTCCCTGTGAGTTCGGGTTCAATTCTGCGAGCTGGTAGAAAAGCCACAGGTTCACCAGATTCACGGTGTTCATTGCACCGAACCCAAAGTTACGATGTCCACGGCACCGAGCCAAAGGCTGAAGCTCAAGTGCTTCTGGATCAGTTTTAAAAAAATATAGTCTATTCTTGGGAATTTTACTGTCATCCATATGGGTGAACATATGTTAAAATGATGTCAGCAATCAGTACGATTACGTTGTACGCAACATGTTAGTATTTCATGTTACTTAGTATGATCTAGTCTTAAAAAAATAACTTTTCCATTATCAACATTTTAAAAATAATATTTATGCTGTTACAATGTAACGCTCCACCTGTCTTACACCGCCCTAAATAGCAGTACTACTGGTAGTAATGAAAGTTACAATATAATGATAGTAAGATCAAACTAGCGACATCTTCCTACAGGTAGTAACAAAAGTTACAATATAATGATAGTAAGATCAAACTAGCGACATCTTCCTACAGGCAGTAATGAAAGTTACATTTAATGGTAGTAAGATCAAACTAGACATCTTCCCACAGGCGGTAATGAAAGTTACAATATAATGATAGTAAGATCAAACTAGCGACATCTTCCTACAGGCAGTAATGAAAGTTACAATATAATGATAGTAAGATCAAACTAGCGACATCTTCCTACTGGTAGTAACGACAGTTTACATGAATGATAGTAAGATCAAACTAGCGGCATCTTCCTTTCACAAACAAAAGCAATTTTGTATAAAATATGATTTAACTTCAGTTTTGAAAATACTGAGTTAAGTATCACAACAATAGCTATATAATACATGGCTACTGATTATAGATGATCATTTCATAATTAGATAAATTATTTACATCTGAAGAATATGTTCATGTAAATGTCAAGATTTTAGATTTGTTTGTACACAGAGAAAACGTTTACTATCAACAATGAACTTCTGGGTTACACATCAGATGCTCAACCATTTTTTTGATCATTATTTTTGGGAAAGTTTATTGTCAAATTATTATGTCAATGCAAAATAATGAGAAATAGATGTATGTTCTTCATACATTAAATATTACATATATTACATATAACAGACAGTAGACACATTTTCATGATATTCGTGGAGATCCCTATAATTGTTGCAGGAGCTACGGAGTTCAAGCTTTAGGCAGTACTCTTGGCAGGTGACATACCATTTCTGCTAAGAGGGACTAAGTTATAGGGAGTAAAACCAGGCGCAATGAAGTAAATCCTTCATTATTAGACCTTATTGTACAGCATTCTAGACCTTACTTACGTCTTTAGCATTAATTCTCTAGACCTTATAGTACAGCACTCTTTACTGTCTTGTTATTGTATGTGTAAATCCTTCATCAATAGACCTTATTGTACAGCAGTCTTTACTGTCTTGTTATTGTATGCGTAAATCCTTCATCATTAGACCTTATTGTACAGCACTCTTTACTGTCTTGTTATTGTATGTGTACATACCTACTATCACTTTCTCACACACATTCAGTCTCTCAAACACATATATAATATTTAGTACACTACAATGTTTTCTTCACATACACATAGTTTTAGAAATATTTACATATACATATAGGAAAATCGTGGCATATTCTTTACAGGACGTAACCATCAACAACAGTAAACGAGTTGTTGATTTTCTAGGCACCACTTATACGTTCAGTAGTTTGCCATTGCTTTCTGAACAATGATGTCTATTGTGTCTCTCTCTTCTCTCTCTCTTTGCCCTTTTACCCCGGATTGGGGCATAGGCTCTCAACCAACTCATGCCAAGTCTTCCTATCTCTAGCTATCTCCTGCAGCTCCCTCCAGCTCTTCTTTATATTGTTGATCTCCGCCTCCAAATCTCGTCTCCATGTATTTCTCGGCCTCACCTTCTTTCGCTGTCCCTACGGGTTCCAGGCAAGGACCCTTTTGTTACATTCCCTCCGGTTTTCGCAAAATGTGTCCTATCCAGCGCATTTTTTTTAACCTGTTCGTTCACTGGAATCTGTCTTGAAATGTAATAATAGAAGATGTCTATTATTACCTTTCGTAAAAATCACACATAAACGAATGTTCTTTCAAATTGCCTGCCGCGGAGTTTGAACCAGTTACGCTTGGGTTGTGATCGAGCTGACTGTCGCTTAAGCTACATATAACCACTATACATATATACACTAACTAAATATAACAATAATATATACAGCACATATCGATCTCTTGTCCACTGTCAATAATTTAACTTTCAGATCTATACAATACCTCAGATGATTGTTGGTTATATACTGAGAACATTTACATATTATTTCAGAAACCATGTTACGAGAATATGGCATTAGTTTTTCTTTTTTCGATCCAGAAGCACTTGAGCTGAAAGCTCTTCGGCTCGGTGTCATGGACATCGTAACCCTTCGGCTCGGTGCCACGAACACCGTAAATCTGGGGAACCTGTAGCTTTTCTGCCAGTACGCGGAGTTGAACCCGCACTTACAGAGGACTAGTCACTCGTAATCCAACGCGCTACGAACACGCTGGGCACGCTGGCAAGTCATTAGTTTAAAAATAGGTCACATTTTGTTTTAAAGAGAAATCTAGCAAATTTGATGTAGTAAACATTAGTTTGATTACGTCCCTTTTATTGTGTTTTACTCCTTCTCCCCCTCCTCCCCATCCCCCAGTGCATGTCTTGCACTGCTTCCGTCGTCTTTCAATGTGTCATCGATCGTCAGCGTCTCTTCCTTAGTTCTTTTCACTGTATCTGCTTGTCTTTCCTTATCTGCATCTGGTATCTGCTAGTTCTTCTCCTGGTATCTGCTTAGTTCTTTCTCAACTGGTATCTGCTTAGTTCTTTCTCAACTGGTATCTGATTAGTTCTTTCTCAACTGGTATCTGCTTAGTTCTTTCTCAACTGGTATCTGCTTAGTTCTTTCTCAACTGGTATCTGCTTAGTTCTTTCTCTTCTGTATCTCAACTGGTATCTGCTAGCTTTTAACGTATCTCTAGTTCTCTAAATGGTATCTGCTTAGTTCTTTCTCAACTGGTATCTTAGCTCTGGTAGTTCTTTCTCAACTGGTATCTGCTTAGTTCTTTCCTCGTTCGTAATCTTATCATTACCATCTCAGTTCCTCTATATTCTACGTTAAGCATCCATTTATGAATGTCTATAGGGGTAGAATCCTGTGAATGCAAGACTTGTTCTTAGATTGAAGAGAGCGTACCTCAGCTTAATGAGAAATTAATCACATATAAAACTTACAATAGTTTGACTTCAAAAATATTGCAGTGAAAAATGTAATCATTATCTTAAAAATCTTAAATTTGTTCCGAAACAATTTTATCATCAAATATTTCCAAAAATGAAGTCTGTGACATGACGTTCTATGTGACAATGTCTGCCTATGTCTTACTTTGTCTGCCTATATGTTTGCAATAATCAACAGGGTTAAAATGATATCCAAAGATTAGTCATAAGTTTTCTTATCATGTCTCTTCACTATTCCCTGTCTTTTTACTATCCCTTGTCTCTTCACTATTCCCTGTCTCTTCACTATTCCCTGTCTCTTCACTATTCCTTGTCTCTTCACTATTCCCTGTCTCTTCACTATTTCCTGTTTTTACTATCCCTTGTCTCTTCACTATTCCCTTGTCTCTTCACTATTCCCTGTCTCTTCACTATTCCCTGTCTCTTCACTATTCCCTGTCTCTTCACTATTCCCTGTCTCTTCACTATTCCCTGGTCTCTTCACTATTCCCTGTCTCTTCACTATTCCCTGTCTCTGGCATCTTCTTATCATGTCTCTTCACTATTCCCTGTCTCTTCATTATTTCCTGTCTCTTCACTATTCCCTGTCTCTGACATCTGGTTATTATGTCTTTTTACAATGCTTTGTCTCTGCTGTCTTCTTTTCATGTCTCTTCACTATTCCCTGTCTCTTCACTATTCCTGTCTCTTGTGTATCATGTCTCTTCACTACTCCCTGTCTCTGGCATTTTCTTATCATGTATCTTCACTATTCCCTATCTCTGGCGCCTTCTTATCATGTCTCTTCACTATTCCCTGTCTCTTCACCATTCCCTGTCTCTTCACTGTTTCCTGTCTATTCCCTAATCCCTGTCTCTTCAATATTCCCTGTCTCTTCAATATTCCCTGTCTCTGACGTATCCTATTAGATCAGTGGTTCTCAACCTTTCATTAGCTCCCTCCTCCACTTTCTTGCAGACAAGGCAATACTCCACGAACCCTACTTCTGTTGAAGATGAAGCAAGACTCCCACGATCCCTACTCCCGTTGAAGACAAAGCAATACTCTCACAACCCCTACTCCCAATGAAGATGAGGTAAGACTCCCATGTTGACTCCCTCCTTTTTCCTAGCTTTCCCCTGCACGATCAACTTTAAATTTCAAAGAATAAACAGAAATTTTGTTTTCTCACTCTGAAATTTATAACAGTGCTGTCCCTAAACACAATAACATTGGCAGTGAGAAATGTCAACATTAAAAAAAAACAGAATTACAGTATTATAACAAATTTGAGAAAAAAATGTCAACATTTGTCTAAATTAATGATTTTTTTGGTTATTTTTCAAGGAATTTTGAACTTACAGCTTTAATGTGGAAAAGAAACGTATTTGTACTGGAAAAACAAGTTAATAATAAAAATACGTATTAACAGTAAAAAAATTGACTACATTTTCTTAACATTTCAAGTCTACTCTGCTGCCGTCTCACCGGGAAGGGGGGAGGCGGCACACGTTTTCCAATTTGAGAGCCACTGTTTTAGATCAACAAAAATTGACACTTCAGTGTATCTCTACATGACTAATTATGAATAGTCTATAAAACAAAAAAATTATTTGACTCCAAATTATTGTAGTCCAATGGGCATAACCTACTTCTTGTCCCCAGGTGATTATATTTCGACTACGTACCGGACACTGCAGACTCAACAAACACTGTTATATATGTATATATATATATATATGACCTTTTCGTCTTTACAGACGGTCAATTGGCAAGTGTTTTACTGTGACAACTTCGGAGTTGTCGCTTTTCTCTCTTGTCGTTCAGCTCATATATAAGTCTCTTCTCAAAAGACTGCGCCCTTGTGCAATATGGCTTTCCACTTATATAGACAAGGAATAAGTCAAACAGCTCTCTGCCGGTATCAGCGGAACGGACACCGGAACATGTCCTGCAAGACTGTCCTCTACTTGGTGAGCTGAGAAGCAACATGTGGCCACATCCAGTCGACCTGAAAACCAAGCTATCAGGAAACCTGACAGATCTAAATCTGACTGCCCAGTTTGTGGTCGACAGTAAATTAAGCGCATGACCAGAGATTGCCGAAGAAGTCCCCGTGTAACAATATATTTACTGCTAGTATTTGAAGTAATCCTACCGCATTTTGTAACGCTTGCTTTGATTATTTATTTTACGACTATATCACACTAGCAAGACCTAAAAATGTAAAGTTTTCAAAATAGATAGTCTTTGTTACATACAAAAATCGTATCTTAAGCTATTAAAATTTCGTTTCAACTGTGTCTGTGAACGAGTTGTTTTTGATAACAGAAACACACACAATATATGTTGTTTGCTGTAGTCTTTAATTGGTTTCTTTGATTTTTGAAACCTGATAGGAGATGTTATGTGGGTTTCATTTTGGTAAAATATAAAGTTGAACGGTATAGATCAGTGTTTCCTAAACTGAGGTCCGTGGACCCCCGTGGAGTTGCGAGGTACTCACTGGGGGTCTTCATGCGCTTGAAGAAATATTATAATCTTTGACATTTCAAACAGAAAAATAAATTGTAAGACTAATTATAGGATTCATGTTTTCTTTGTTGTTTATTGAAATGTTAAATTGCAAACATTGTTTACTATTGTAACACAGAGATATTTTATTCCTGTCCATTTTCACATATAGAAACTTGTGGGGGTCCGTTGCAGCAAAATGTATTTAAAAGAGTGTCCTCATTAATGCACAGTTTGGGAACCGCTGGTATAGATAAACTGTTCCCAGTGTCTAAATAAGAAAAATCACTGTGAGATTTCCCATATAAAAGCTATATTTTTATGTTTTTGATTATTTCATTCGTATTTTTAAGCTTCTTCTTGACGTTCTGTACAAACTGACTTGAGTCATTAAATATGTGTACACCTGTATGGGTGTCTGCTGACTTTATATTATCACGACCTACTCTAGAAATATAGTAGGTGGTGGTATTACCATGGGGTTGAAACTGCTACATTTAGTCTAAGGTGAATCACACCTATATATATCCCCCCCCCCTCCTTACGCCTTCTTTATGTGTTGTCTATTGTGTTAGCTTTCTGTTACTTGTTGCCTGCTCAACATTTCTACAATGTGCTCTTCTTCAGATAATATTTAGTTGTGTACAGAAAGAGCAGATTGGGTGATACAGTACCTACTCAGAAACTGCAATGCTGAAAATTCCATGGACAGATAAGAAAACAAATGAGGAGTTTTAAATCAGGTCTGCACACAAAGAAACCTCATCAACAGAATAAGAATCCAGCAATCAAGGTTCTTCGGACATATAATGCGAAGAGAAGGTTTAGAAAATTTGGTGACAACAGGTAAAATACAATTTACGGAAGGAGAGATCGTGGAAGAAAGAGGGAGACGATGTAGGATGGCCTGACATCATGGTTCGACACAAGATCGACATCAGAATTGATTACTTGGCTGAAACCGGATGCACGTGTCCTAAACGTGTAGAAGTCAATGCGTTTAGGGGCCTACCAAACCAATATGCAACGTATACACGTTCTTGACAAAGATCAAACATATCACAAAGAGTGATTAAAATTGGTTGTAAAGAACGAACGCAAAGAAGAAGAACTGATTACATGCACCAAGCAGAGAGAGAAGGTTGTGGAGAGACATGATCGCCTTCTCCGGCATGCATGGCACTTGATTGATTGACTCAGAAACTTGGTTGTCTACAGAAAGAACAGATTGAGTAATATAGTATCTATACAGAAAGCTTTCATTAGTTTTCTGAAAATCGTATATTGGTTTAATGAGTTCTTAATCACATCACTAATGGAATCTGGTGGCGTCTGTGGCTTAGGGGATAGTGACTTGGTCTATTAACCCCGACGTTCTGAGTTCGACTCACACTGTGAACAGTTTGGTTGCAAATTGTTTCGCGTGGATTTTTACAAAAGGACCCGTTCAGAAAGCAATGGCAAACTACTGAACGTAATAATACCTAAAAAAATCACCAACAGCGTTTTAAAAAAAAGCTGGCGTTGATTTGCAAAGCCCTGTAAAGGATATACAATTAACTTTAATGGAATCTGTACAAATATTCACACAGCAACAGACATATATATATTAGTTCTATTTTTTCAGTTAAAAACTTGCACTTCACATAATACAGCTCCAAACAATCGTGACCAACCACTCTGTCTGCCCCAAGCTTCAATAAGCACATAACGTCCTGTGTGACTTCTGACACACTGCAGCACAAGTCTCTTATTGAAAAGTGCATTGTTGAGAGATGATATGTAGTTACACATGTTACCAGAAGCATATGATTCATCATGTTCATCATCTTTCTTTTGAATCTTGTCATCGACATATACCACCAGCTGATCCAGGTTTTTCATGTACTCTCGGAAAGAAGCAGCTTTTTCTAATGAATAGTTAAAAAAATAAAAAATTGAAAATGTAATCTAACTATACTAACTATAATATAGTTTAACTAACTATCAGTGGCGGCCGGTAATCATTTTTGTTGGTGGGGCCTGACAAAAAACTTAGGAGAAATCATGGTTTTGGGTTAGGTTATATTTTAGTATTTACGATTAATTGTCTATTCCGGGAAGATATTCAACTTTGAAATCTAATCAGTATGACGTTAAAAGTAATAATTATGAACAAATAATATAACAAATAACAAATACACGTTACACATTATTATTGGTGGGCTTGGTCCCACTGGCCCTTAATAACGAGCCGTCACTGCTAACTATAACCAAAGTACAAAAGAGAAGTTTTAATCACTGTTACATAAACACTGGTCACTGGAACAAATAATGAGGCCTTGGTAAGAATATGATTGATTAATTTATGATAGGACCATCATCATTGCACTTCTGTGAGTAACCATGTGTGATCCCATCTCTTTCTTACACAGGAAGATCTCAGCTGCAGTGCACGAACTCCGTAGCACCCGGCGAGGGTCTCCCATGTAATTTTGAAGATGGTGAAGATATTTATGCAGTAATTTTAATTTTAATCTTTTCTTATAAATTTTGCCCGGGCCGCGGCTTTTCAGCCTGCTCTTTTCGATTTTAAACTGCCAGGGGTTCTTTTACGTGCTTATATTGAACACGGGACCTATGTTTTATCTTTCGTCACCGATAGGACTAGGAGCTGGATTTCACCTACACTTAAGATCACGGATATCTGGAAAAATATCCCAAACGAGGGAGCGACCCTGGTAGCTGTGGCACGAGAGACGAGCACGTAGCCTCTGCGCCACAGAGACCCCGAGAACCAAGTTATGACTGGGATAAGCTAGATGATGATGATAACGTATTTTGCTAATAATTAAACTAAGATTCTCTTCATCTCTTCCACCATTTACTTCTTTATACAGGGTGTTCAACTTAAAAGCAGCCCCAGTGATAAATAGAAATTTGCCAGGTACGCATTGCATCTCGTCTATTTACTATTTAAACCGGTTCTGACTAGCTTGTCCTACGTCACATTTGTTCATCGCCCTTCCCGCACTACAATTACACACCATAACACAACCTTGACCTATACTACGTCATAACTGAACCTTCTCATTTCCATACATATATGCCAGATTAGCTCCATTCACAGGCTGTTTTTAAGTTGAACACCCTGTATAATTGTTGGAGGGGTAATGTAGTGATCTTGTTTGTGATTTTCTAATGCACTTTGTAAGCTGTTATTCATTTTATTAAGGCTGTTCTTGATGCCGTCGATCCATCTTTTGCGTGGTCTTCCTCTTGCTTTGTACTCGTTATACTTTTTCTGTGTGGCTCTCTGTTATAGACGATACCAGTGCATTCTTGTCAGGTATCCAAACCATTTATTCTGTTGTTCTTTTACGAATTGTATGACTGCTTTCACATCCAGTCTTCTTCTGATTTCTTCATTTCTTGGTCTCTTATTGTCACACCTGCAGCTCTTCTAAGACACCTCATCACTGACGTTATAATTTTCCACTCATTAGCTGCTGCTAGTGCCATGTTTGACACTGGTAACATAGTGTTGGCCAGAAAATCGTTCTTATAAGATTTGCTTTAGTTTTTAGCGGTATCTCTTTATGTGACAACAGTGGCGTTAACTGCCCCACTAAGATTAAGCAGATATTATAATATTTACCAGTCTTGTTTAATAATACTAATATGAATAACAATGATAATCAGTGGCGGCTCGTGACCATTTTTGTTGGTGGGACCAGACATTTTTTCCCGGATAAATCATGGTTTTTGGTTGCTATATTTTAATTTATTAAATAATAAATACACGTTATACATTATTTTTGGTGGGGCCGGCCCACAGGCCATTAATGACGAGCCGCCACTGATGATAATTATAAAAGTAATAATATATTAAAATGAAGATATGTTGTGTGTAAATGATTCTAGAAAGATCGTCATTTCAAACTTTCACTAAAACTTTCAATGTCAATAAATGTTATATCATGTCCTACCTTGTCCATCCCCTTGCCAAGTGTATATAACTACACCAGAGACGGTAGCCTTCTGGCCAAGGTCAACTGTCCACAATGGATATTTTCCGTATAGGTTGTCCAGGATTGTACAACTTTGTAATTTAAGGTCAAGGTCACCATCCACAGCCCTGTCTGCATGACCCTCTGGAAGTTTGTGTCGGATGTGACGTTTATATAACGTTTTCTTGTTAATCCAGCTATCCTTCTTGAAAGCAAGGTTCTCAACTGAAACAAGAAGAAGTATATATCTGCATTGACCAATCTTAATTATAAAACTCATTGCCTGTTTGTGTGACACAGAAATAAAACATTTAAGTACAATAAACTTTGGAACCGTATTAGCAGTTAAAGAAACTTGTAGGTCAAAGAGACATGTTCAACTCTCTATATACTTTCTTTACCGAGTTATATGCTTTCTTTACCGAGTTATATGCTTTCTTTACCGAGTTATATGCTTTCTTTACCGAGTTATATGCTTTCTTTACCGATTTATATGCTTTCTTTACCGAGTTATATGCTTTCTTTACCGAGTTATATGCTTTCTTTACCGAGTTATATGCTTTCTTTACCGAGTTATATGCTTTCTTTACCGAGTTATATGCTTTTTTACCGAGTTATATGCTTTCTTTACCGAGTTATATGCTTTCTTTACCGAGTTATATGCTTTCTTTACCGAGTTATGTGCTTTTATTTACCGAGTTATATGCTTTCTTTACCGAGTAAGGAGTTAGAAAATGTTGTTTAAAAATGTATACATTTTATAGTGTATTCAGTTATCCATTATACTAGGTTATTTAGCTAGCGCAGAGGTAAATGGGAGGTAGCATAGTGCACCATTTATGAATGAGGATCTAAATTTCTTAGCTTATAAAGACACGAGACAAATTTGTTAGTTTTCCGAGTGATTTTTTTGCAATCATCAATTTCTTTTGATTGTTTTTCCTGTAAAATAATGATGGAAAACATAGTTTACAAATAAAACAGAAAAGTAAAGGAACCCGTATTCATACCATGAGGTCAGAGGCGCCCGCAGAAAATTTTCTAGGGAGGGGGCAAAATATTTTTAGTAATGTTTTAATGTAGTTTTAATTTACTGTAGCGTATTTGTATGGTGAACGAACGGACAGGACATTGTAGTAATGAAGGGCATACTGTAGCAACAAAATTTTTATGAACACAATATATGTATATAACCAAAAATATTACAACATAAATTTAAAATAAAATGTATTCTTTAAACAAGAACTGGAGTCGTCTGTTATCGCTACCAAACATATCTACAATTTTGTCCATAAAGTCTTTTTGTTGCAGTTCACTTTGTCTCTGTGTACGCTTAACATGCACAATCCAGACAGACGTTCATCTGACATTGTAGATCTAAAAGCGTACATGTTGTTGCTGGTAATGTTAGCAAAACTAGTAAGGCATACCGGACACTCGGATAAAACTTTGTAAAAGGTAACAAGTCGATGAAATCTTGGCTACTTTTGTATTCTCGCGTTTTCCAAAAAACCAACCAACAAAGGCATCAGTTTCAAAATTACCAATGTGGTATACCTGATTAATAGTAGACATTATATCCTTAAACTGTTTGACGATTCAGTTTGCACAATTTCGAAGGATGTAGCAACGCTAAGTTAAATTGTGCACTGTTGGCTTCACAAAATCGACTCTCCATTGAGTTAATTAGAGAATCTAAGTATGGAATGTAAACTGTTTGTCTGAAGTACTCTTCAACACTTATGGTTCCCGGATTATTTCGATGCTTTTGTCTTCCACAATGTCTTGGGATAATCAGTTCAATATCCACTTTCTGTGCGAGTTGTACTGTTTTCTCAAAAATATCCCTGAAATAGTTATCGGAATCACCTCGGTGAAGTTTTACTACACTGAGCAGGTTTTGAACTTGCAGTTGGACTTCTGGAAGATCAACTTGAACAGCTCTTGTTGAGACCCACGATGCCATGCTGAGCTGGTATGGTTTCTGGCACATTCATTAAATTCTTTGTACTTTGTACAAGGAGTAGTAATGAAAGTAACATTATTTGACTATTTTCAAGCAATCCAGGGGATGCGCCCCCTTTGCCCCTCCTGCGGCGCCCATGCATGAGGTATATGAGTAAAAAGGTATTAGTTCTGTATTTGTCATTGAAGTATGCACACAGTAGGCCATGTGGTGAGCATCACGCTTGCTAATTTTACTTTCCAGTGATTCTATGGTACCCAGTTCAAGCTGGATAATCCTAAGAGCCGCCCGAGTGGTTACCGGGGCCCAAATTTGGGATGTAAAGAATAGAACCACTGTTACCTACCACGCATGTCGTAAGAGGCGTCTAAGGAGGTTTGGCTGAAATCGGATGCATGTGTCCTAAACGTGTAGAAGTCTTATGCGTTTAGGAGCCTACCAAACCAATGTGCAACGTATACACGTTCTTGGCAAAGATCAAACATATCACAAAGAGTGATTAAAATTGGTCGTAAAGAACGAACGCAAAGAAGAAGAAAAAGATCCTAAGAGCCGTTACAGTTGAGAAAAAAAAATTCCACTTAAAATTTCATGCGAAGTTGGGTAGTTAATTGAATTCTATGTGATTACAATTTGCACATTTACACAAACGCAATTCTCAAAAACAGACAATGCTTTATTAAACAACACAAGACGACTGGAATTGCCAGTCGGCCTCGTGCTGATGGATATACGGAGAAATAGATAGGAACACTTACTGACTTTTTCCTTGTGCAACGAGATTTTTCTGATGACTAACATGGTCTGTAACTTCTCATACATGTAGTACTTATGAGGGCAGAAGTTTTATACACATTCGATCTCATACATGTAGTA
The DNA here is from genome assembly GCA_020796225.1 of Arion vulgaris. Classification (NCBI taxonomy): domain Eukaryota; kingdom Metazoa; phylum Mollusca; class Gastropoda; order Stylommatophora; family Arionidae; genus Arion; species Arion vulgaris. The sequence continues at coordinate 44,767,472 of CM036764.1, read as the reverse complement.
CTTATGAGGGCAGAGGTTTTATACACATTCGATCTCATACATGTAGTACTTATGAGGGCAGAGTTTTATAACATTCGATCTCATACATGTAGTACTATGAGGCAGAGGTTCTCAGCATCGATCTCATAATGTAGTACTATGAGGCAGAAGTTTATAACATTCGATCTCATACATGAGTACTTATGAGGCAGAGTTTTATACACATTCGATCTCATACATGTAGTACTTATGAGGGCAGAGATTTTATATACATTCGATCTCATGCATGCATAACTCAGGCGGTCAATATATCGCTCATCATCTCTCATACGTGCAGTAGTTATGAGAGCAATACATTTACACAAAATTTGATCAAATCTTATTATACGTTACGTAGTTAGGAGAGAAACATATTTACCCAAACTCTGATCACAGCTTCTTATACGTTACGTAGTTAGGAGATAAACATATTTACACAAACTCTGATCAAAGCTTCTTATACGTGCAGTAGTTTGAAGAAAAACACATTTACACAAACTCTGATCAAATCTTCTTATATGTGCAGTTGTTAGGAGAGCAATAGATTTACACAAACTCTGATCAAATCTTCTTATACAGGAAGTAGTTAGGAGATAAACATATTTACACAAACTCTGATCACAGCTTCTTATACGTGAAGTAGTTTGAAGAGAAACATATTTACAAAAACTCTGATCATAGCTTCTCATACGTGCAGTAGTTAGGAGAGCAATAAACGTACGCCTGTTGTTGCAAAACGTGACTTGACACCTCTATGCTCGCAAAAATGTAGCACAACTAAAGTGTAACAATACGAGCTGTCAAGTGAAGTAACCAGGATGACCTCGTATTTGACATGTCACGTCGAACTGGTAACATATAGTCTATGTAGTCTATGAAATATTATCTCGGCTGTTGATATTCCTTTTTTTCCTGATCTACTAGCACCTGAGCTTTCAGCTCTTCGGCTCGGTGCCACGAACACCGTGAATATGGGGAACCTGGGGCTTTTCTACCAGCCAGCGGAATTAAACCCGCACACACAGAGGCTAGTCACCCGCAGTCCAACGCTCTACGAACACGCTGGACAGGCGGGCGTTGATACTCCTATAGAGACGGCTACTATACAATACTGACTCAATCAAGTGCTATGCCTGCCGACGTAGACGATCATGTTTCTCCACAACTCTTTCTTCCTGGTGGACATCAATCTTTTATCAAACTACCATGTCAGACCATCCAACATCTTCTCTGCCTTCCGCAATCTCTTCTTCTCTGAATTTTACTCATTGTAACCAAATGTTCTAAACCTCCACTTCGCATTAAATTTGTGAAGAACTTTGCTTGTCTGATTCTTATTCTTTTGGAAACGTTTCTTTGTGTTCAGGCCTGTTTTACAACGTCATTATTTGTGTGTTTTTTCCGCTGTTTTTTTTTTTCCCCGATCCAGAAGCACTTGAGCTTTTCAGCTCTTCGACTCGGTGCCATGGACATCGTAACCCTTCGGTTCGGTGCCACGAACACCGTAAATCTGGGGAATCTGTGGCTTTTTCTGCCATCCCGCGGAATTGAACCCGCACACACAGAGGGATAGTCACCCGTAGTCCAACGCGCTACGAACACGCTGAGCAGACGGGCTTTTCGCTGCTTATGGAATTTTCAAACATTTGTCTGTAAAATCACATTTGTGTCTTCTATCGATCTTGTTGATTTAGTTTCGCCCGAGTGGTTACCGGGGCCCAAATTTGGGGTGTGAAGAATAGAACCACTGTTACCTGTCGCGCATGTCGTAAGAACCGACTAAGGAGGTTTGGCTGAAATCGGATGCACGTGTCCGCTAGGGAATGCTGACCCAAAACAAATGCTTGAAGGAAAACGGATGCACTAGGCCGTAAGGCGCATAACATGGTGCAACGACCCTCACAATGAGGAATGGGATAACGGATTCTACTGTCGCCAATCTGCCTCGGAGATTTAGCCACGCAGTAAGAATGTCAGACCTACCATCACAAGGGTGACCAAAACTTACTGCGGGAAGAGGTCGGCACAAACGGGGAGGTAGAAATCATAGGAATTATATCCTACAGGACTGCCCCCAGTATGCAGACGAGAAGAAAGAGGTGGACAACTTACACTAGCGTCCAAGACAAACTGTATGGCGTGGGTGATAATCTGAGGCAGACGACTGCCTTTATTAGAGAATCCGAAATCCCACTCTAGTGAGAACGCAGAAGAAGAAGATTTAGTTTAGCTTCTTCTCAGTTTCCGTTTTAGGTGACCCTGCCAGAAACATTAGTTCCCGCCATCCTGCCCCACTGTATCATTGGATCAAGCAAGCCTCCACACCACTACAAAGGTAATGGACTCATCGGAAGGAATACAGACCATAACTGACATTAATTGTTGGCTGTTCTCACTTTCCATTCGCCACCTGCTTCCATGGCTTCATATGACCTAGTCTACAAATTAACAAGAAAGCAATGTACTGCCGTGTCGCTCGAGCCGAATCAGTGTTCATTTTTGCAAGAAATTCCATCGACACGTTGTGTTGTATGTTTTCACGTTGTGTTGTATGTTTTCCGTGTGTATGTTCATTTCCGTTGTATATTTTCACGTTGTGTTGTATTTTTCACGTTGTGTTGTATGTTTTCAGTTGCTGATTGACAATAGTGATTGTTATGGGTTGTGTGCAACTTTTCAACGTTGGTTGTAGCGTTGTGCATGGTTGAGTCTGTGTGTTCTGTTATTTCTTGGTTCACTTGTTGTGTTCAGTGTGTTCATGTGTATATTCAGTGTGTATCGGTTGATATTCAGTGGTTGTGTTACGTTGGTTGATGTTCCTTGTTTGATGCCGTTGTTTCATGTGTTTCGAAAATTACATAATAGAGAAATAAAGCTGATTTATATTGAATAACTTGTCCGCCAAATTTTACTTCAATAAACCAATAATTTCTTCAGTTTCAGATTGCGTTTGGAATATCTTCTTTGCACTCCTGACATGTTCATAGGTGTTCCGATTTTCTTCGCAAAATCTCCAACAGAGTACATCAACAGTACCTGTACATTTTTTATGTTGATTGATGAGCCTACTCATACGTCTGTTGTGCTGCTCTTTTCTGATCACTCCAATCTTCAATCTCAGCTCTTGCAATATAAAATTTGATGTAATTTGGTTTAGATAAAATTCTTCTTTACAGCCACACTCTATTAGGACGTTCAGAATGTTAACTCTATCCATTAGTTGATACTCCTTTATGTGGACAGAGAGAGTCAGCCTGTCAGTTCTCTCATTGTCATTGACACCATTGTCTCAAAACCAAGCTGATCAAATTTTGTCATTGTACTCGTTTGACACTCATAGTCGATTCAGTCCATGTATCTTTGCAACACGCAATGACAATGTAATCATTCAAGTAAACAGCAGTATCAGTTGTCATGCAATGTTCTGATAATGGAGACAGGCCAGTCCAATGCTCGTTCTATTGCAGTTCAAACGGTGCAAAATCAAGGAAACCAGTGGTCTGGTTTTCAGTTTCATGACAAGATAAGAGTATGGAAGTTACTAAGTCTCTGACTTGAGTTCGTTAGCAGAAAGTCGTTCTTATCACGACCAACCTGAAATACTTTCAGTTTCTAAACATTTTTCCACTTCATCCATTGTAGTCTTCACGATTTTTACAAATGTTCTTCTACCACTGTCTTCTTTGTGGATCCTTGTGTCCTCTTCCAGGAACCACGTCCTCCACTGTTAGCGTTTCTTACCAACTGTGAGGTCTCTATTTCTCTCTCTCTTTACCTTTTTAACCCGGATTGGGGCATAGGCCCTCAACCAACTCATGCCAAGTCTTCCTATCTCTATCTATTTCCTGCAGCTCTTCTTTATACTGTTGATCTCTGCCTCCAAATCCCGTCTCCCTGTATTTCTCGACCTCCCTTTTCTTTCGCTGTCCCTGCAGGTTCCAGGAAAGGACCTTTCTTGTTATATTCCCCTCAGGTTTTAACAAAGTGTGTCCTATCCAGCGCAAAAGAACATGCTGTTGTTAATGAGTCAATGTTTCTCAATCTTCAAGTTTTGACAGATTTCTATATTTTAGTCTCTTTTTTTTTTTTTTTTTCTTTCGTCTGCTTTCAACTCAGACGAAGTTTCATCTCTGAAACTGATTTTTGCGTGAAAATCCGTTTTTCCAATTTCTTACAATGGCAGCAGCGTGCACATTGTAAATTACTTTACACTGGCAGCCGTGTGCTCATTGTACTCGTAATTAGTATTCCCTCGCCATACAGGCAGATTTTCTCCGACTTCAGAGGTACTCACGTTATCGTCCTGAGTAAGACCAGGGACTCGAACAAATGCCGGACAGTAGATTCGAACCCGAGCTATGAGGCGTCTCACAGCTAGCAGGCCGAGCTACTATCAACTACTCTAGGCAGTCCCCCTTTAGTCTCTTATTTGTACAATGTACTCTCAATGTGTAGTACAAGAAGCAACTGTGCGTGGGGAAACATAGTTAGAAAAGAAGATATGTATCGATTAACCTGACGCTGAGTTCTGTCATCATAATTCATCTTTCACCCTATATCTGTTAGTTAAACTAAACCATATTATTGTAAAACTCGGCCATGCTGTACGACTCTCATGATGTATGACTCTCATGATGTATGACTCTCATGATGTAATTACTCTCATGATGTATGACTCTCATGATGTATGACTCTCATGATGTAATGACTCTCATGATGTATGACTCTCATGATATATATGACTTTCATGATGTATGACTCTCATGATGTAATGACTCTCATGATGTATGACTCTCATGATATATATGACTCTCATGATATATATGACTTTCATGATGTATGACTCTCATGCTGTTTTGAGACGCCATATTCCAACACAAAAATAAGATCATATCAAGTAAGATAGGCACTTGCTTAAGAAATATGGCGGGAAAGCGATCAAGTTGTTAAGACCTTGGATTGTTGTTTGTTTCCAGGCGTGTTTGCTAACACATTTGCCCTCAATTTATCACTTGTAGGAGCCGATTTCCTCACAAACTGCTGAGTTTAGTGCCTTGAGCGACACTGTGAATTTCATTCTGATTGCATTTTGTTTGCATCCACGGTGGTTCTGTTGTTAAATGCATATTCAGAAGTCGTCGATGACCTAGCGGTTGCCTTATGTAGTAATTAATGCATGTGAAGGCTGCTGTGTTTTGTCGTGACGTCATGGGAGTCCACAAAATATTTTTCAGGAGGGAACAAAATAAATAAAAATTAGTTCATCATTTACGACGCGGCTGTATTCACATAAACTATTTAATAAAAAATTAATTTTTCAGGGGCGGTACTTGCCTGCCATGCATGACAGCTATTTATTTCGACGTGAATTGTAAATTCAATAGGCGGACAATGGTGTTGGCACTCTATAAGGCGACTGCCTTATGCATTTACTGCGTGTGCAAGCTGCTGGTTTATGCCGGGATGCTTGTTTGTTTCTCGTGTTCACATGAGAAAATGATACGAATTTTGAGCGGTGTTCGTTGGCACAGAAACGTAACAATTATGGGACAACCCGTGGCCATGAAGTTAGAACTGTGGTTAATAATTACTACTATAAGATGATACTGTAAAGGTTGTACCTCGACTCTCATAAAACTAATAATTACTACTATATATCATGGGTTCCCAAAGTGAGCGATACCGACTTCACCCTACCGCCCCCGCCGCCCCCTGCCCCTGCCCGCCCTCCCCAGTGGACGCTGAAGCATTCTAGGGGGACGATAGTGAGCTCAGAAGCATTTGAGGGGAGTTTTTTGTGATTTTGCGATAGAATAATCATTTAAAATTTGAATTCTGCATTTTATTTCATCTGATGCCCATCTTACACGATCCATTTTTCCATCAATTTTCTATTTCATGTATAAAATCATTTGAACATTGAGGATGTAGGCCATAAATATATATCAATATTCTATGTCAAAGTGAATATAGAGCATGTATATATGTGGGAGGGGGCGTTGGCAAACTGTTATAATGGGGATGGGGATGGGGGTTGGGGGATTGTTACGAAGTTTATGTCGTGCAAAGTGGGCGGTGGGTCAAATAGTTTGGGAATCTATACTACAGATGATACTGTAAAAGTTGCACTCACTGCATGGTGTATCATCGTTGACTCTCATGAAACCTTCACTGCATTCTCCTGTTGATAGAAAATAATGATATTCGCCAGAGAGGAAAACACTACCAACATCTACATCGATAATCATCTACTAAATCAAGCAAAAGATTTCACATACCTGGGGAGCATTTTTTCAGCAAATGGAAGAATAACTAATGAAATTCAACACAGATGCAACAAAGCAAATCAAATGATAGGGCAAATGGCGCCAATTTTAAGATGCAAACACGTCACCATGAACACAAAAAGAGCAATGTTCAACACAATCTTTCTCCCCACATTATGTTACCAGTGCCAAACCTGGACGCTGACAACAAACGATAGAAGAAAACTAGTCACAACAGAGATGAAATGTCTACGCAGAATGCTGGGTGTAACAAGAAGAGACCGGTTGAGAAATGAAGACATCAGGAAAAAGTGGGTACAACATCAGTACTAGACTTCATCAAGAAACAACAAATTAAATGGTTCGGTCACGTAAGCAGATTACCATCAGACAGTGCCCCTCAAAGAGCAATGCTGCTCCGATACAATGGGTACAAAGCAAAAGGCCGGCCACGCAAAAGATGGACCTCAGAGATAACAGAGGCGACGAAAGAGACTATCTACGAAGCGCATACTAGGGCCCGTTTTAGAAATCTCTTCCTGACCTGACGCCGTGAGGCATACAGGATTCGAGAAAGAAAGAAAGAAAGATAGAAAATAAGCAAACAAATTAAATGTATTTCTTTTATGCATCACAATTTTCAAACATGTCAATACATTTTCCAACTTATTAAATAAACCACAACTAAGGTATCATATGAACGTAGTTTAAGTGAATCTGTACCAACCAGCAGAACGTTCTAGAATAAATCAGCACTAGTGGACGTGACACTACCAGGTTCAGATTTGAATAGTAAAATACAAACTATTTAATTCAAATTCACTCACTGAATTGTGCAGAGAAATACAACGTAATTATACATAAAGTTATATTTTCCTGCTTGTCTGGCACGGAAGTGACGTTTCGCTGACATGAAGCACAGTCATACGCCATTTTGGATTCTGACGTTCCGTCCATATTAATGGACACTTTGACAGGCTCAAGGACAATGTGTGAATTTATTTACATACAAAATAAGCAAATGAATGCATTTTTGGGGATATTTTAGTTTTGTGCTTTCACATTGCGAATATAAGGTAGTTATAAGGTATAACTAAAAAAAATACCAGTTCCAAGCCCAGAGGACAAAGGAGGACGACTTTTGCGTGAGGCCAGCCACCTCACCACAATTTAAAGAGCTGCAGAAACTAGCAAGAAAAGACAGGTGTCTGCGGAAAATAATAAACATAAAATGGAACGAATTCAGAAGTGATGAAATCATAGAAATGTCTGGTCAACCACTAGTAGCAACTGTTATAAGAAGGAGAAAATGGAGATATATTAGACACACCTTGTTAAAAAATTATCAAAGAATATCAAAAGAAGCATTGAAGTGGGATGCAGAGGATTCAAGAAAGAGAGGACGACCTAAGGAGACTCTGAAACGAACTTTGCAGAGTGACGCAAGAAATATCGGTCTCAGTTCCATGGAAGAGATTAAGCGAGTTGCACAGGATAGAGCGGTATGGAGAAATTGCTTGCAGGCCCTATGTCACGTATAACGGTAGGAGAGGAATTATTATTATTATAAGCTATGGGTAAGAAAAAAATTAACTTGATATTTCTTGGTTAGTCGCTATATTACTTTACTATTCATTAAGGAACTAACGTCAAAGCACTCCGGGCAGATCCATAGGTGCTCAGTCTCCCCCAAAAGATGTTATACTGATGGTTTCTGTTGCTCACTTGTTAAACACACTTCTCTCTCTGCCTCTTAAGCATCCAGTTCTACTTGTACAACGTATAATTCTAAACTCCTTATAGCGATAAATTAATGCAACATCTATTTGAGTGTTCTCATCCACCAGTAGGTCGCAACGAGACCGTAGAACATCATATTTATCAAGCTAAACTCCTCAACAATCGATGCTTTTGATCAGTGGCGGCTTGTGATTGTTTTTGTTGGTGGGGCCAGACACACATTTTCGGGAAAATCATGGCTTTGGGTTAAGTTATATTTTAATTAATTAAATAATAAATACACGTTACACATTATTTTTGGTGGGCCCGGCCCTCTGGCCTTAATGACGAGTCGCCACTGCTTTCGATGCAAGATTATCCGCTCTCTCGTTGCCGCGTACACCCGCATTCCCAAGTCAGTAGATCCACTCTCTGAATCTCTAGAGGTTGGAAACCTTCAGCCTGTCGCTATGAAAGTTGTGGGATCGAATTCGACCGAGTCACGGTGTAATTTGTTCAAGAAATATCAAGAATTGTTGCTGTAGCTACGTAGTTCGTGCTTTGTGCAACATCTTCGATAGATGGCGTTCCAATTCGGTGGATAACCATGGGTGCTCCAATCCATTTTTACAGCGAAAATCTCAGCGGAAGTGCACGACTTCTGTAGCACAGGAAAGGGTGCCCAATGTAATCTTGAAGAGGATGAATGTTTTTGTAAAAGCTTTACTTAACAATTTTTCATAAATATTTCCCGGGAAGTGGCTTTTCAGCTACTGCTATCTATCTTCAGCTGCCAATGGTTATTTTACGTGCTAAACTTAAACATGGAATCGATGCTTTATCGTCCGTCTCCGATTTGACTAGGAATTCGATCTCATTTACAATGAGACCAGGGATGTGTGAGAAAATATCCCAATCACTTCAAGCAGGGAATGAACCGAGTACCTATGGAGCGAGAGGCGAGCACAGTACCTCCACGTTTTAAAGCAACCCTCCCTAGCTGGGGTAATTTATTGTGTCCCTACTTCTTCCATTTGCAAGGATTGCTATTCCAGCTACATTGAATATCGTTAAGAAGAGTTATAGTTCTTTAATCTGGCCAGCAATGGCGGAATGCGGGAGGGCCATTCAGAGTCAGATCTGTTTGATTCTGAACACGACTTTGCTAGCGCATTTCCGCCATGTTTGGTCGGGTATTTTCCGGTTTCGTGTGCCGAGCTACTGAGTTAGTGCTTGAGCAACGCTGTGAGCTATGACTGTTACATGGAATGCTTTTGCTGTGTCAACCGTGCGTTTGTTATGTGTATTCAGAAAATGGCGGACAGCGGTTGTGACTAACAAGCTCAAACTGCCGTATGCAGTTATATTGCGAGTGCAGAAAGCTGGATTTTGTCGTGATTGATGTTTCCTTTGACAAGAATTGCAATTCAAGTGATGAACAGTTTTGTGTTGCTACATTAGTGACGGCCATATGCATTTTATGCGGAGCAGGTTTCTTTTTGTGGCGTTGCGCGTCTGTTTCATTCTGGAATTAGTTCCCACAGGAAACGTTTCACAGTTGTTAGCATTTCGCGTGATATTCATTGGCACAGGAACGGAGCAATTATGGGGTGACCCGTTGCAGTGAAGTTGGAACCGTACTTATGAACTATGAACTATGAACTATGAACTATAGTTCTTTAATATAGTTCCCTTAATGACGCTCATTGTCTCAAGTACGTCTTATTAGTAGCCTATATAGGAAGCAGCTAACATCGTGTATGGAACAAGCAACCTACCAGTGAATGGACATCCTAGCAGACCTGCTCTCATGCTGATCTTTCCTTGCCACTCCACGGGCTGGAACCTAACGTACCGTGCAACAAACGGACTGTTTAAAAAATGGACTCTTTCTGCGTCTTTGTCTGTGTTTCCGCCAAATAGCTGCACAAGTGGTGAGTGTGGGAACACAAATCAAATATTAGCCAAGGCATTCTATGAGGAACGACGGTAGCGAGATTAAAGAAAGAGGTAGTGAGTTCAGACAGAGTAGGTGAAGACATGATGCAGTGAGTGAAACAGGAGGCAGTAAGTGAAGACAGAGGCATGAGTTCAGAGGGCGTGTAACAGGAAGCAGAGGAAGACATGAGGCTTGAGTGAAGACAGAGGCAGGCAGCAGGAGGTGTGAAGACAATGCATTGAGGAAGGGCAGTAGTGAAGACAGGGTGTAAGACAGGAGGCAGTATGAAGACGAGGTGGAGTTCAGACATGAGGCAGTGAGTTAAGACAGGAGGTAGTGAGTAAAGACAGAACAGTGGTGAGACAGAGGCAATGAGTTCAGACATTGCGTGAGTGAAGACAGGAGGTAGTGAGTAAAGACAGGAGGTAGTGAGTTCAGACATGAGACAGTGAGTGAAGACAGGAGGTAGTGAGTTCAGACATGAGACAGTGAGTGAAGACAGGAGGTAGTGAGTTCAGACATGAGACAGTGAGTGAAGACAGGACGCAGTGAGAAAAGACAGGAGGCAGTGAGTAAAGACAGGAGGCAGTGAGTAAAGACATGAGACAGTGAATAACTAAGATGTAACAATTTCATGGTTACAGTTTCTATAACGGACTCTGTTACAAGTTGGAGTTCACATGTGTTCATATTTCAGACAAACATACACGATATAAGATTGCCTAGACATTGTAAGAAATAGATATTATACATACAATTTAAAACATTTAATTACAGAATCAGGTTATAAAACAAGTTTTATGTGCTAATATTTCAATCTAATAAAATTCGATTATATTATAAAATGAATGACAATTATGACAGATATAATGTTTTCATGGCAAGACACTTCAGTGTTAAAACAGAGCTTTCAAAGATCATTGAAGGTTAAATTAAAGTAATGAAGAATTGTAAATAATGAAAGAAATTAAGTAATGAAAGAAATTGAAAGTAATGAAAGATTGAAAGAAAGAAGAAATTTAAAGAATGAAAAAATTGTAAAGAAATGAAAGAAATGAAAGTAATGAAGAATTGTAAAGAATGAAGAATTTAAATAACTCTATACTAAGGGTAGTGCTATAAGTTATATAATAATAATAATTCCTCTCGTACCGTTATACGTTACATAGGGCCTGCAAGTAATTTCTCCATACCGCTCTATCATGGGCAACTCGCTCAATCTCCTCCATGGAACTGAGACCGATATTTCTTGCCTCTCTCAGCAAGGTTCGTTTTAGGTCTCCTTAGGTCGACCTCACTTCTTGAACCCTCTGCATCCCACTTCAATGCCTGCTTTGATATTCGTTGATTATTTCTCCTCAAGGTGTGTCCAACATATTTCCATCTTCTCTTTCTTATAACAGTTGTCACTAGTGGTTGACCAGACATTTCTCTGATTTCATCACTTCTCCTGAATTCGTTCCATTTTATATTCATTATTTTTCGCATTCATCTATTTTCAAATGCATTCAACTTGCTTTCTATATATATATATATATATATATATATATATATATATATATATATATATATATATGATTGATTGTTTTGTAAAATAATGATTGAACAGATCTGATTACTGTATGATCATATAATATATCAATCAAGAACCGTATATTTATAGATTGTAAACGTGACAGCTACATCACAATAAACAATAATATTACATCAATAATGCCAAACAATTACAAACTATTTTTATTATTGTAGAGATTTTATTTAATTGAGTTGATCAATCACAATTTGAAATTGAGTTGATCACATCACCAATTATTTGCAAATTGAGATTGATCACATCACCATTATTCAATTGAGTTGATCACTCACAATTTCTGATATTATTTCAAAATCATAACCATTGTATGATATTTTTGTTAAATGTTTCAAGTTTTTGGTCTTTGATTTACCATGTGAAGAAATGTGTTCAATAAATATCAAAGTAAACATTGACTGAAACGATAGACATAGCTAAACAATGCATACCCTACGGAAGACACAGTCAAGTGTCACCAGACAAGCACCTGAGTGGAACCCGCAAGGAAAACGAAAAAGAGGACGCCCTAAATAGACCTGGAGACGAAGTCTTCTTGAGGAACTGAAGAGTGTTCGACTATCCTGGGAGACTATAAAGAAAACATCAAGAAGTCGAGAAAAGTGTCGAACAACTGTTGAGACCCTACGCGTCTCAAACGGAGCGGAAAGGAAGAAGACACGTCAAGTCAAGTCAAACAATATGATTAAGTAAACAATGGTTATTGGTTATTGGTTATTGGTAACTAAACTGACGTCATTGCACTCCATTACGTCATTGACGTCATTAAGTAAACAATGATCTTGTATAAACAGTTTAATCAGGTATGAAAATATATATACATGTCTTTAATAGAGGGAAGACTGCAGTAAAACTTGGTAAATAGTGAAACACGTACAAACAAAGTACTATAGTTTTACAAAATACAGAAACAGTGACGATAAACAGCAACGTTTCGACCAACAAGCCTTATCAAGCAAACAACAACACTGAGTGACAAATTAAAATGAAACAAATGGACGCCAAATAACCAAGTTTTTACTGAGATGTTTTTTGGTTAATTTATTCGTTATTCGTTTTATTCAGATTTTCCTTAGATACGTTGTATTTGGTCGTCCATTTGTGTTTCATTTTAATTTGTCACCTGTTTGTTCGTTTGTATAAAGCTTGAGTCAAACTTGCTTTATCGTCATGTTTCTGTATTTTTAAACATAGTACTTGTTTACGTGTTTCACTATATACATGTCTTTATGTTACTTCAACGTCAAGACGTGTAAACGTACTGCTATATGACAATTAATTGTTGTACATGACCTAAGGGTTAAAGAGGCTGAACCCTCACTTCAAGAGATGGAATTATAACATATACTCGGATAGCAACGTAGACAAAGAGATAGAAGCAGATAGAGATACTAGAATAAGAAGAGAACAGTCAAGATAGAGAATGCTAACCGAAACAAATGCTTGCAGAAAACGGATGCACCAGGTCGTAAGACACATAACATGGTGCAACAGCCCCTCACAATGAGGAATAGGATAACGGATTCTACGGTCACCAATCTGCCTCGGAGACTTAGCTACGCAGTAAGAATGTCAGGCCTAACATCACAAGGGTGGCAAAACTTCCTGCGGAAGAGGTCGGCACAAACAGGGAAGCAGAAATCATAGGAATTAGATCCTACAGAACTGCGCCCAGTATGAAAACTTGAGAAGAAAGAGGTGGCCCACTTACACTAGCATCCAAGACAAACTGTATGGCGTGGCTGATAATCTGAGGCAGACGGCTGCATTTATTAGAGAATTCGAAATCCCACTCTAGTGAGAACGCAGAAGAAGAAGAAGAACAGGCAAGAGTTTTCATTTAACTATGAAATTTGTAGAAGACTAAAGAAATCAAATCTAGAATCAACATTGTAATTCATGTATTTATGATAATTTCCTTTTCGACATACTTGCAGTTTGTTTATTTCATCTTTGTATTATTCATATTGTCCTTACTTATATTTTCTTAGTGATATAAGGTAAGACTACAGTAAAACTATGTAGCAATGATATAAGGTAAGACTACAGTAAAACTATGTAGCAATGATATAAGGTAAGACTACAGTAAAACTATGTAGCAATGATATAAGGTAAGACTACAGTAAAACTATGTAGCAATGATATAAGGTAAGACTACAGTAAAACTATGTAGCAATGATATAAGGTAAGACTACAGTAAAACTATGTAGCAATGATATAAGGTAAGACTACAGTAAAACTATGTAGCAATAGTTGAACACATACAAACAAAATACTGTAGTTTTACGACATATAAAAACAGTAACTATACACAGCAACGTTTCGATCAAAAGCCTTTATCAAGCAAAGGAAACAACAGAAGAAACGAATCTCACTTCATTCAGAGCACACTACATATAGAATACAACAATAAATCATAACTAAAATTATATTTTCTTGCAATTTCTTAATGAGTGTTTTATTTTAATTTATTTCTTGTGTTGTTGTTTTGAATGAAAGCGATTCTAAGGACAAAAAGAAATTATCACGTATACACATTTGAATGTTGTCTGTAATTAAGAAATTATTCCGTAAACACATTTGAATGTTGTCTGTAATTAAGAAATTATTCCGTAAACACATTTGAATGTTGTCTGTAATTAAGAAATTATTCCGTAAATACATTTGAATGTTGTCTGTAATTAAGAATTTATTCCGAAAACACATTTGAATGTTGTCTGTAATTATATGAATAGAAGAAGTCAAATAAAAACTTGTTTCATAATAACCATGATGTCAACATAGAAATGAGATACAGTATGTTTGTGTGAATATTTAATCACAACATAAAGCATATACATATGAAGACCAATATCACTTGAATATTGTGTTAAGACAAGCTGCATGTGTTAGTCTTACCAGGCCACTTTCCGAGTATTTGTCAGGTATTAAATGAGGATGTTGTGTTAAGTGATGGGCCCACAGCCATCGACTTAGAAACAGATCAAAATTCATAGTTAACATTAACTTTCATGGCGACTATTCTTTGACATTATTCACAATTAAGATTAACAACATTACGACCATTTTTGGGAACGTTATTCAAAGTTAATATTAACAACATTACGACCATTGTTTGGACGTTATTCAAAGTTAATATTAACAACATTACGACCATTGTTGGAAGTTATTCAAAGTTAATATTAACAATATAACGACCTTGTTTGGACGTTATTCAAATTTAAATATTAACAATATGACGACCATTGTTTGAACGTTATTCAAAGTTAATATTAACAATATGACGACCATTGTTTGGACGTTATTCAAAGTTAATATTAACAACTGCACGAACCTAATTTAGTCGTGATATTAAAGTCGTGATAGTAAATATAAGTAGGTCAACAGGTCAACTAAATATACACGTGAATAATGTCAAAATACAGACTCCAGAATTCAAATATCTCGGAGTATATTCACAGCAGATGGAAAGATGGACAGAGAAATCGAGACTAGATGCCAGAAGGCAAACGCAGTGACATACCAACTATCACCACTATTAAAACATCCAAGCATTAACATGTCAGTCAAACGACAACTGATAAACTGCATATTTATTCCAACTCTCTGCTATCAGTGCCAAACATGGCCCCTGACTAAGACACAAGAAAGAAAGATTACAACATGTGAAATGAGATGTCTACGAAAAGCTGTCAACGTTACAAGGCGAGATAGAGTGAGAAACGAGAATATCAGAAGCATCGTTGGTACTTATACCATGCATACAGTACATCGAGAAGCAAAGATTCAAGTGGTTCGGCCATCTAATAGAATGGAACCACATTTACTACCATCACGGACCTATAATAATCGACATTCAGGGCGCAGAGCACGAGGCAGGCCAAGAACACGATGGATAGATAACATCTCAGAGTTCTGCGAAGGCAGGGACTAACAACGTCAAGCGCAACACACCTGGCACAAGATAGAAATAACTCTCCCACGGCGCTTCACGGCAAATGTGGGGAGAGTTAGATAAGATAAGATTAAATTTAATATAAAATGTCTACATGTTGAGAGCAGATATGAAACAACTGATCAAATCTTTCCTCATGTTACAATAACTATTACTTTTATTGATTCTTCTGAAGTTCAGCTCTTGGATACATTGTAGACATATGTAAAACAACAGTACATTCTCTGGTCAGTATGCAAAATATAAAGGATAAATAGATACAAATGATGTGCCCTGGGTATATATATATATATATATATATATATATATATATATGTAAATAGATGACCATGTGAAAATCTTTGATAAGCTTTGTGAAAATATTGTGATAAATAGAATGTTATTAGGTGTGATACATTTGAACAATTTGGAGACTCGTTCATAATTGTCTTTTTCAATCCTGCATGCTTTTGTATATGTTCAAAATATTTCAATCTTCTCATTCGTATTTGTAGCTTCAGACCGTTTTTTTTATTAAAAATTCACCCACAATAATTGCTTCCTCATTCCTAACTTCTTCAAGTCGCCTCTATCTGGCTTTTTTTTCCATGCAATAAGTCAACATTTTTCTACAATTTTTCATGTTAACGACTGAAATTTGGTGGTTCATAGCTGTTAGTTTAGTGTTTATTGTGTAGATTAGTTTACAAGTATGTTTCGACAAAAGTTGCAGATTTCTATAATAGCTGTGTGAAGATAGTTAAACCGTGCAAGCACACACACTCAGAGACCGCGTAGCGTAGTTGTTAGTGAACTCCTTCTAAGGCTGGTGGTCCGGTTCAACTCCGCAGTGTGCGTGGAATGCGACCACATCACCCATTGTGTAAGGCCTAACACTGATTGACCTATATACCACAAGGTATGAAAGGGTTCCTTTACTTTACTTTACTTTACATTACTCACTCTCACACACTCATACTCACGCACGAAGGCACACACACACATATATTTATATATATATATATATATATATCTGTGTTTAGTATGTGTCAACACATATATATATATATATATATATATATATATATATATATATATATATATATATATGTTGACACACATACAAAACATGACATCACACACCATACACACACACACACATATTTATGTATATAGATATATATGTTAACACACATACAAACACAGACACACACACAAATTATCACTTGAATAATGTCAATAAAATGTTTAGAAAATCTATTGAATAAAAATAAATATATCGAATAAGAGAATTTCCAAGATATTGCTATTTGAATATCTGATTCTAGTGTCATTAATGGGACGGTAGTCGAGTGAAATGAAATGTTCATCTGTACGATAGTTACACTGTTGGTTGCCTCTGTATACAAGCATACAAGACGCCCTTCTGCAATATGACTTGATGTCTAAACGTACAAGATTGTTGCCATTAAATACTCGTATGTATAGCCATTAATCATTAGAAATGTGAGGTATATATATTTGAATGCATTGAACTCAGTACACACATTCATCGTTATATTTCATTGCTCCATTTTATACGTCCTTCTTATTATCGGGTGTTGTTAGTATACTTCTTATCAGTGGCGGCTTGTGATATTTTTGTTGGTGGGGCCAGAGATTTTTTTCCTGATAAATCTTGGTCTTTGGTTGCTATATTTTAATTTATAAGATACAAAATACACGTTAGATATTATTTTTGGTGGGTCCGGCCCCACTTTCCCTTAATGACGAGTCGCCACTGCTTCTTATTCTTCTATTCTCTAACCCTATTTAACCTTACAGCATCAGGATAAGAAGATATTTCTAGAACAGGCACTTGTTTGCACCTCATAAATAGTGTTTTTCACTGCTTCTGTTGGGTTGAAATCGGATGCACATGTCCTAAACGTGTAAAAGTCTATGCGTTTAGGGGCCTACCAAACCAATGTGCAACGTATACACGTTCTTGGCAAGGATCAAACATATCACAAAGAGTGATTAAAATTGGTCGTAAAGAACGAACGCAAAAAAGAAGAAGACTGCCTATGTTATTTCTGTAGTTGACCTTTTGCTTAGTATCCACAGTTTCAGAATAGCATTGCTCTTCGTGGCTCACTGTCTGTTGGTAATCTGCTTATGTGAAACAGTTAATTTGTTGTTTCTTAGTGTACTTAAATACTGATATTGTACCAAAGTTTTTCAGGAAATTTTCATTTCTAAACTTTTTGAAACATTAACTCCTTGTGGACCAAACGCCACACTACGTGGCTTTGGGTTGACACCTTTTACCAGGAGCCACACTAAAGGGCGTTTTTATACTAATAGCATACCGCTTGTAAAAACAAGGCTTTTGCCTTGTTCCACTAAGAGTTAAGTACATTATATACAGTATATATTAAGTACATTATATACAGTATATATTAAGTACATTATATACAGTATATATTAAGTACATTATATACAGTATATATTAAGTACATTATATACAGTATATATTAAGTACATTATATACAGTATATATTAAGTACATTATATACAGTATATATTAAGTACATTATATACAGTATATATTAAGTACATTATATACAGTATATATTAAGCACATTTAATAGTTATTTAGAATTTGGTCATGTTCTGTCACTAATATCGTTAATAATCTTTCTTTCTTTTTTCTCTAATCCTGTTTTGTCTAACAACATCAGGATAAGAAGATATTTATAGAACGGGCTTTTGTGTGCGCTTCATAAACAGTAACTTTCGTTGCCTCTGTTATCTCTGAGGTCTATCTTTTGCGTGGCCGGCCTTTTGCTTTGTATCCGCTGTATCAGAGTAACATTGAGCTTTGATGTGAATTGTCTGTTGGTAATTGCTTATGTAGCTGAACCATTTAATTAGTTGTTTCTTGATGAAGTTCAGCAGATGAAGTGCTGTACCCACTTTTTCCCCGAAGAAATACTGACAGTGTTACTAAATAACATTAGTTCGCTTGTGCATCATTCTATAGCGAAACTCAGAAGTGATATTCTCATGTTCACTCACCTACAAGTATCTGCTTACCTTAATACCCAGGTATGTTTATAACTCACCTACAAGTATCTGCTTACCTTAATACCCAGGTATGTTTATAACTCACCTACAAGTACCTGCTTACCTTAGGATCCAGGTGATGTGCATCCTTATAACTATACCACAGCCGTGTGTCGTTACTGTAGGCAATTCGAAACCTCTGTACCCAATGCTTTCTCTTGGTATCACCTCTACCTTTGGTTATGATTCCAGTTATAAGTGTCGGGGGCCCAACATCAATCTGCAGCCACTGGGTGTCTAGAAGACATTGTCATAGACATTTTAACTAATGTCCATGATACACGTTCATGTCAAGTTATTATTAATTATATACTGAATGAAGACATTGCCCTACTCTATCACGAAAAGTTCTAAAAAATTAGCTTCAACAGGGTAGTGGTTAGTGCACTCGCTCTTTCGGTGCATGATCCGGGTTCCATTCCACAGTGAGAGTCTAATTTTGTTCTGATGGTAACGGCTCTCAGATCAACCCAGCCTCAAACAGGTAACAGAGAATCACTGGGAAATAAAGACTGCCCTCGTGATGTGTACCACATCATCTATCATGTTTGATTGATTGATTGAATGATAGGACCATCATCATTGCACTTCGGTGAGTAACCATCTGTGCCCTGATTTCTTTTTTTTTTTTTTTTTACACAGGAATGATCTCAGCTGCAGTGCACGAACTCCGTAGCACCCGTGAGGGTCCCGTGTGTAATGTTGAAGATGGTGAATATATGTTTATAGGAAGTTTATTTCTGAATTTTTTCTGATGAATTTTTCCCGGACAGCGGCTTTCCAGCCTGCTCTTCTGATTTTGAGCTGTCGATGTTTTTTTCGTGCTCAAATTAAACACGGACCTACGTTTTATCGTCCGTCTCTGATAGGACTAGGAACACGATCTCACCTACACTGAGATCAGAGATCTCTGGAAAAATATATAGATGGCTCCACGAGGATGCGAACCTGGTACATTTGGCGCCTATCATATGCCAACGGTCAATGAAAACTACAGGCCTAACATCATACTCCCCCAATATGCCTCATGGTATGACAAAGTGGTTCTTGACTTTGGTAAATGACTAACTTTCCTACTCAACTTAGTCTTAGAGTTTACTTCTGAGTGCTTCTATATCAAATTGAGGCTGGGTCGACATGAGAGTTACTTGTGCTTGTAGAAAATTAGAAGTCTAGTTCAACCAATTAGAGATTTAAACCAAGACCACCTGTCAAGGAAGCAAATACAATGAATACTGAACTATGGCGACTCTCAATAATTCGTCAACATTAGCAGCAGCAGTAGTAGCGGTAGTAGTAGTAGTTGTAGTTGTAGTAGTAGTAGTAATTTTAGTAGCAGAAGCAGCAGTAGTAGTTACAGCAGTTGTTGGAGTAGTAATAGTAGTTGATATAGCAGTAATGTGAGCGTCTGTAGCTCAAACAGAAGTGGGCCTGATCACAAACCTAAGCGTAACTGGTTCAAACCCCACGGTGGGCAAGTTTGGAAGCAAATTCGTTTCCGTGGGATTTTACAAAGGTAAAATAGACCTCACCGTTCTCTCTCTCGCGATCGTTTTTGAGCCGTTTTTATCATTCTATTGTGATATATAAACAGCCAAACATCAGAACGGGATGTACGTGCACAGCCTTCAGTACCAATTAGAGCTCAGGCTTATCCTTCGATGGTGTGTTCGGTTTCAACCAGCGTATGACCTCACCGTTCAGAAAGCAATGGCAAACTACTGAACGTATAAGTGGTGCCTAGAAAATCAACGACTAGTTTACTGTGGTTGATGGCTGCGTCCTGTAAAGGATATGCCACGATTTTCATGTCTATTGCACTAATAGATGTAACAGTGGTGGTAACAGCAGAAGTAGTACCATTTCCAGTAGTACTGTTAGTAGTAGAGGCAGTCTCCGTAGCAGCGGAAGCAATAGATCCTTGAGAATCTGGGTTGTGCGTCTGCAAACTGTGCCTCCCGTTTTGAAAATAACCGACGGGCGAGCCAGTCAGCGAACGCGGTTCCCAGTGTCGATAACCAATTGCGTGCATAGTCTCTAACGGCTGCGCGTGCCTCCTCGCTTTTCACGCGAACGAGGCTCCCAGCGAATAAGGGACAAGGTAGCGTCTGCTATTAAGACTCGCTGCTGCGCGCGCGGTCTTATTGGTGGTGTGTGTCCGTATATCGGAGTTTCTCGGTCGCGATGTGATGCAGTCAGTCTAAAATTTTAAACGCTCGACGGTGGTCTCGTTAAAGGCCCGGCTCTCGCAACGAGCTTGTGGGTCCGCAGGTAGTAACATGGTGTCGTTCTTTGCTTGGCGAGGCGCAAGTCTTGCCGGCAAAACTGTGGGAAGCGAGCGCTCGGTCGTTTCGCTTCAATTTCGCATTTTCGCCGGCGACGTCGGGATCCGCTCTGCACAGAGCGCTGTCTCCTACCCCGAGCATTGTCGGTCCAGTCTCGTCCATGACAGCTATCTGGTTGATCCTGCCAGTAGTCATATGCTTGTCTCAAAGATTAAGCCATGCATGTCTAAGTTCACTGTCTCACGGTAAAACCCCGAATGGCTCATTAAATCAGTCGAAAAAGGCTCTTGAGGTCATAGTGGTAACATGAGCCAGGGCTGCGGGGGGCGCGCTAACCAAGCCCTTTGCCCCAACCTCCACGCGGTGACCCGGGAAACAGACTCTGGTTCTAGTCTGGCTAAGAGGGCAGGGATCGGGAGAGAAAACTACTGGTAGTGGTATCAGTGCAAGTCGGAATACGATAAAGATACATACAAATAAAATGCACAAATCTCCTGACCGATGTCCAACAAGATATTGCCCAAGTCCCTGAACGCAAAGAAACAGCAACGAAACGTCTCAGACATGGATGAGAGGTGCATCCAGTGACCAAACGTATGCCCATGTAGAGGCGAAGCTCGAAGCCCTGAGGAGGGCAAAGCCCTGAGGAGGGGCAAACATTGCCAGCCCGTCGGCAAGAATAAATAAGACAGGACCGTAACGAATAAAAGTCTACCCTCGTGTTGGTGCGAGAGAAGATTGCAGCTCACCCCGCACTGGTAGCCTGGTGCAGATACATGTACTGGGCGAGGTTTGCCAAGCGCAAAAGAACAAGTTGCGTTTAGTGCATAACGAAACTATCCGCCCTGGAAAAACCGTGCAAGGTACTGTGCGATAAAATTAACATTCCCGGAAGAACTGAGGTTGGTGATGCCTAACGGAACTGCCACCCTTTGGGGGAAACCGGGAAAGGTTTGATTCCAGTCGTAACTAACATCCCCGGAATAACCGGGGCGGGTGATGGCGGCGAGCGCAAAATCCCCAGTTACGCTGATAGCGCCGACTGAAACGACCCTCTACATTGTTTGTACTCGGCCCCATGCCAGTGCTTTGGGGTCAATTGCAAATTGCCACGTACCGATACGCGTCTAGAAAAGGCTGAAAATGTTCCTTCCCGTGGATCAAACTCAAAAATGAACGGTAAAGCAAGGCCGACATTGTACGGATCAAACAGGAAGTTCGGGTCTGAACATTGGCGAAGGCCGATACTTTACACGGTGTCTTATACGAGTAAGACGCCGTCCGAGGATAAGCTTACAAGCCCCGAGAAATATTTCTCAGTCAGAACGGGCATAAACAGCGTAACTCACTGTCCCGGCGTAGATCACAAAGCCCAAAATACGGCAAAGCTGATCGTACCTAGGAAAGCTCACCCTAGTAAATCAAAAGCTGGCTGAAAACGAACACCCCACCGAAGGATAAGCAACTGGGCTCCAATAGGTGCTGAAGGCTGGTGCACGTACATTACGTTTTGTTGGCGGTTTATATATCACAATGAGAATGATTAAAACAGGCCCAGAACGATCGTCGAAGAAGAAGAAGATCCTTGAGAAGTAGTATATTTTTCTTGCACGAGAGTTAGCCCAACCATAGGTGTCATCTCTGTTTAAGAAGCGTGTACATGGTGGGTATGTCTGCCTGGTCAAGCAAGCACTCTTTGTTTATTGCATTTTCATTCAATGTTATGTCATAAGCAAGACTAATGCATCTCACATAGAAAGCATCGAGTTGTCTTTTCTGTCGAGAGTAAGGAGCATTTAACTTTAGATTTTATTACTAGAATCGAACACCACATGCAAAATTACGTTGTATTTCATGCAAGGGTTATTGAGATATCAGAAGAAATCTCTGGGCACGAGATTTGAAATGTTTTTATAGTAAATATAACTGCACTGTGTTAAATAGGGCAGAGGTTTATATGATCTGTTGGATTAAAACAAACTCGTATATATCTATATAAATATATAAATCATTGTAACTGTTGGTACTCACCATTCTGTTTCTTTGAACACCAAGCTTTGCTACTGAGTACGTGACCATCCTCAGGCTGACATGAGCTGCCATGCTGAAACTTTCTAAATGTTGATGCTGTTATCTTCCCGTAAGGAGGAAGACCAAGCGGTTCTTTACATACTGACAAAAATATATAAGTACGATTGTATTATTATAATGAAGCTTTCCAAGATTGGTTCTCTTAATATATTATTGTTGCAGTTAATTTTACAGTGTTCCATATTAGTTGTTGTTATGTTGCTAGTAACGTTTGTAACTTAACAGCAACAAGATGTATCATAATTGCTCTTTTTCTGTGTCTGTACAAAAATTAAAAAAAAACACCACAAAACGCTCATTATGGTCTCATGGGAACTCGAGAAGGAATACAGCAGTACCGACACAAACAAGCAGTATGCATTTGCAGTAAGTGCATATGGTAGCCGCCAGAGTACCAACACTAACCGGCAGCCACTTGAGTTTGCAGTTCATGTCGAAGGAAAAAGTAGTCATGATAAAACCAGCAGGCTGCGCAAGCATTACTGCATACAACAGTCGCTAGATCGCCAGCAACTAGTCGTACTTCATTTTCGGAATATGCAGCTCACTACACAACCATATAATATAATATAATACACAACCATATAATATAATATAATATAATATAATATAATATAATATAATATAATATAATATAATATAATATAATATAATATAATATAATATAATATAATATAATATAATATAATATAATATAATATAATATAATATAATATAATATAATATAATATAATATAATATAATATAATATAATATAATATAATATAATATAATATAATATATATATATAATATAATATAATATAATATAATATAATATAATATAATATAATATAATATAATATAATATAATATAATATAATATAATATAATACACAACCATATAATATAATATAATACACAACCATATAATATAATATAATACAGGGTGTTCAAGATAATTGCAGCCCCATTGACAAATCGAAAGTTGCCAGATAACCTAACGCGTTGTGTTTATATACTATTTAAACCGGTTCTGACTAGCTCGTCCTACGTCACATTTGTTCATCACCCCTTCCCGCACTGCAATTACATCACACAACCTTGACCTATATACGTCATAACTGAACCTTCTCATTTCCATACATATATGCCAGATTAGCTCCATTCATAGGCTGCTTTTAAGTTGAACACCCTGTATAATACACAATCACCGTGGACACTAACAAATATGTTTTTTAAAAAAGCAATCCGAAAGAAATTCACGTCCTAAAATGAAACATTCCACTCAGTAGCTAGGAAACGACACCGGAAGTACCATAATAGTTATATGAAAATGAAAATCGTGGCATATCCCAAAGGACGTAGCCATCAACCACAGTAAACAAGTCGTTGATTTTCTAGGCACCACTTATACGTTCAGTAGTTTGCCATTGCTTTCTGAACGGGTGGCGCCATCGTCCTTTGTTAAAATCAACGGAAACAATTTGCAAGCAAACTGTCCGCAGCGTGATTCGAACTCAGAACGTCGGGGTTAATAGACAGAGTCACTACCCCTAGGCCACAGACGAAAATAGTTATATACATTTTGTTAAAGTGGGGGCGATATTATCGCAAAGGAGTTAAGACGTTTGACTGTTACTCTGAAGGTTGTGAGTTCGAATCCCGGACGAGTCACATGTACAATTTATGTCATGAGATCCCTAGGATTGTTGGTGGAACTACTTAGTTCATATTTTGTTCATCACTCTTGGTACATGGCGTTACATTTCAGCCAATAGGGTCGGAGCCACATGGTGAAACCCGGTGAAATGGAGTACATCCTTCTTATTTAGGAAATTTAGCAATGAATAGAATATGTCGTATTTCATGGAAAGAAAAAGAGAGAATTTATTTAGAAAACCTAGAAATTAAGAAGAAAATACTACAGAAAATAAAAAATAATAAAATATGTTAGACACATAAATAGATATAACACATTGATCAAAACGTGGTTGGATAGTAATGTTGTTGGACAGCCAGCAAGAGAAAGATCGAGACATTAGTGGGAGGGAAACTTCAAGAGATGGACAAATAGCAGTCTGGCAACGGGAACCAGGATGGCAAAAGAGATGTGTGATTTGGAGGTTCATGGAAGCCAACCTTCGATGCCAAGATGGCACCTGATGATGATGATAGACCTGTTATAGAAAAGAAAATAGTCAAAGTTCATGTATAAAGGGAACGTACTAGGACGATAACGTTACAACAATGTGATCTACAAGGAGATGTATACTTTCCTCTACTATTTATCTGTTTGCAAATGATATTAAGTAGAAGTATTCTTGGGGTATGTCACTTCTCATATTAGTGACCATGTTTCTAAACGTTGTTGGGGTATGTGATAGAGTTAGTGACATGTTTCACAAACGTTGTTGGGGTATTGTATAGTAGTTAGCTGACCATGTTTCACAAACGGTTGTTGGGGGTATGTAATATGCCATCTTCAGCTTAGTTTGTAGTTAGCTGACCATGTTTCACAAACGGTTGTTGGGGTATGTGATTTGCCATCTTCAGCTTAGTTTGTAGTTAGCTGACCATGTTTCACAAACGGTTGTTGGGGTATGTGATTTGCCATCTTCAGCTTAGTTTGTAGTTAGCTGACCATGTTTCATAAACGGATGTTGGGGTATGTAATATGCCATCTTCAGCTTAGTTTGTAGTTAGCTGACCATGTTTCACAAACGGTTGTTTGGGGTATGTAATATGCCATCTTCAGCTTAGTTTGTAGTTAGCTGACCATGTTTCACAAACGGTTGTTTGGGGTATGTAATATGCCATCTTCAGCTTAGTTTGTAGTTAGCTGACCATGTTTCACAAACGGTTGTTGGGGTATGTGATTTGCCATCTTCAGCTTAGTTTGTAGTTAGCTGACCATGTTTCATAAACGGATGTTGGGGTATGTAATATGCCATCTTCAGGTTAGTTTGCAGTTACCTTACCCTGTTTCACAAAAGCCTGCAAACATAATACTATTTAAAATATAATTTTATAAGCGGCTACTTACACTGACATCCCATAATCTCCACCCTCATGCTAGGATGTCTATTCCACTGTACTGTATGAAATTTGATGTAACGAGCAATGATTGGTCGGTCTAGATAATTATGCTTGACAGAGAAGGAATCTGTGTTGCCCTCAAACAACTGCAAGAAAAGAAACAAGACTGGGTTACTACTTGATCATCTGCTTCGTCAACTAAGAAAAGAAACAAGACTGGGTTACTACTTGATCATCTGCTTCGTCATCTAGTTTATTCCACGAGATTAGTTAAAACTTTAGCAGTACTCAAGTGTACATACAGAAATACATATTTAGTCAAACACACACATACTACATGGCTCTTAACTCATTGTGGACCAAATGCCACACTATGCTCCTTTGGGTTGGACGTGTTTTTACCAGGAGCCACACTAAAAATCGTTTTTTATTCTAAAATCAAATGGCGTGTAAATAACATGGCTTTTATCCTGGTCCACCTAGAGTTAAATCTTCCCTTTCCATAATGTTGTTTCACATACAATCTTACTTCCAACTATACAACTGTTGTAGTTTCATACAATCTTACTTCCAACTATACAACTGTTGTAGTTTCATACAATCGTACTTCCAACTATACAACTGTTGTAGTTTTATACAATCGTACTTCCAACTATACAACTGTTGTAGTTTCATACAATCTTACTTCCAACTATACAACTGTTGTAGTTTTATACAATCATACTTCCAACTATACAACTGTTGTAGTTTCATACAATCTCACTACCAACTATACAACTGTTGTAGTTTCATACAGTCTTTATACCAACTATACAACTGTTGTAGTTTCATACAATCTTACTTCCAACTATACAACTGTTGTAGTTTCATACAATCTTACTTCCAACTATACAACTGTTGTAGTTTTATACAATCATACTTCCAACTATACAACTGTTGTAGTTTCATACAGTCTTTATACCAACTATACAACTGTTGTAGTTTTATACAATCATACTTCCAACTATACAACTGTTGTAGTTTCATACAATCTCACTACCAACAATACAACTGTTGTAGTTTCATACAGTCTTTATACCAACTATACAACTGTTGTAGTTTCATACAATCTCACTACCACTTCTACATTTTTCGAATACATTAATATAACGTAATCTACTCCGATGACTAGAGATAATGCTTCATCTCATTATCATCATCATGGGCCTCTTTGTCTCAGGATAGAATAGGTTTTGTGTCACGTAGTTTGTTCTGTGCTGAATTACATCGCCTGGTGTATCTCTAATAACCTAGCCTGGAGTGGCAAGCTCTGCCATAAGTTGTTTTAGGTGAAAGTGGTGACTGGAATTAATGTAGTGGATTATCTCTCTGCCCTCTGCACTCTTTTGCCCCGATGTGCGATGGAATTTATCCTCTCTTTTTGAATCATCCCTCGCTGTCGTTCGCAGTGCCTGCCTGTCTCTGGCCAACCGCTTCCATTTGTCTTTGTATATGTTGCATGAAGTTAGATCACGCTGGTAGGTGTCAATAAAGTGTAGTGAAGAGCGTACATGCTGTCTAGTACCAGTAGCAAGTTGACCATATAGAATGTTCTGTGGGATTCTACCATCGTTCGTACAGCAAACGTGTCTCAATCATCTCTGACGTCGCTGACTCAATAAGGTGTACATGCTTTGAATGCCAGCACTGTCCAGGACTTCTATATTGAAGATACGATCTTGCCATCGGATGTTATATATTAGCCTGAGACAGCGCATGTGGAAGGTGTTAATGAGATGTTCTTGTCTAGCATGTGGTCCATGCCTCACTGTCATACAGTAGAGTGCTGAGAACACATGCTTTATATACTTGTGTCTTGGTGTTTCGTGTGAGTGCCCTATTTTCACATACACACTTTACTATTTGAACACAGCAGTGGATGCTTTCCCAATGCAGCTACTAATTTCATCATCAAGGGGGAGGTTGCTGCTGATGGTAGAGCCAAGGTATGCAAAGGTGTTGACTACGTTTAGCGTATAGCTTTCAATGTTTATAGATGGGCCCATGGAACTCTGCTAATATCCTGGTACATGATTGTTGTTGTCTTCAGGCTGATGGTTAGGCCGAATTTGTTAGATGCTGCCAAAAATATGTCCATGAGATACTGAAGCACTTTCTCTGTGTATGATGTTAATACTGCATTGTCAGCGAACATAAGCTCCAGGATGGTGCCATTTTGAATTTATGTCAATGCGTTAAGTCGAGATATTAAATATTTTTCCATCTGATCTTGTGATGACAAATATTCTTTCATTATATTAGAGATGATTACTATATTTGCTAATCAATAACAAAATATTTGGGACGACATAATTTTGTCAGAGCGGATTAATCATATTCGAATGGAGATTTCTACAATCTGGTGAAATTTTATATTCCGAAGCAGATCTATTCAGAAAAAAACCAAAAAACCAAACATCTACAAACGAAATAACAAACACACAAACAGCTATGTTTAACAAATATATAGATAATAGTGTACTCACCCACTGGTTGCCATAGTTATCTGTGACGTAATTCCAGTGGTAAGCGTCCATGCTGTAAGAAACCATGAACCGACTTACCCACTCCGTGCCGTCACCTCTACCTTGAGTCATAACACCTGTCACCTGGAACATAAATTCAGTGAAAACAAGATTTACTAGTAAGTAAGACGTTCTTGGATTGTCTATATTACTATTTACAAGACAGTGGTAATCTGTAGCTTGAAACAGGGTTGCCAACTCAAAATTGAGAAAATCGGCTAACAATGGCCGGAAAAGGCCAAAAATAAGCCAGGAGGAAACGTAGTGTTATTTCATACTCACATCATAAAAAGAACCAACCACCAATAACAACATACAATAAACATAGATCAGGTATTTAAGCGAAGGGACGACCAAGAAAAAGATGGATAGACGGTATCAAGACCACACAACATAAACACGGATATAGCACAACAAGGCTATTCATCCGGCCCTAGAACGCAAATTAAAGCTCCCACCCCTACGCTTAACGACAAGAGTGGATAACCAATTCCATCATCCACCTGAGGATAGATAATAGACATTCATAAGAAGAGCTCTAAATCAAGGTCATCACTATCATCATCACTGAAGTCAGCACTATACATTTTGTCAGTAGATACGTTCTTTATCATATTAAGGGATGCAGTAAAGTCCATGCAATTCTGCTCTTTATTTTATTAACAATACAACCACAATCAATACAAACTCTATATTAAGTCATATTTACCTCAATTTGCTCTTAAGAATTATGCACATTGTTCGATGGAAAAAAAGTTTGCATATGAAAAAAGGCCAAACATCGGCCTAAAAGCCAAATACTTTTTTGAAGTCAATCACTTTTAAAAAAGGCCAAATTTCTCGAATCTGGCATTTAAAATGCTAAATTGGCAACCATGGCTTGAACGGTAGTGAGCCCAAGCGTACCTGGCTCAAACTCCGCTTAAGGCAATTTGGAAACAAATTCGTTTCCGTGGATTGTTGCAAACGGTAACAATAGACCTCACCGTTCAGAAAGCAATGACAAACTATTGAACATATAAGTGGTGCCAATAAAATATACAACTCGTTTAGTGTGGTTGATGGCTATGTCCTGTAAAAGGATATGCCAAGATTTTCATTTTCCTTCGCAAGACAGTCAATAATGAGATAAGTGAAGAATAGAGAAGCAGGAGCGTACATATATACTACACATACAACGTTAGGAATACAACCAGAGGAGTACCCAAAGGAAAATTATGTCATAACGGTGATGTAGAAACCACAATGGCTACTGAAAAACTGTTGAACAACAAGCTTGATACACACATTGTGGTATTTCTAATCAGAACTTCAAGCACTTAAGTTCAGAAAAATGTCCAGTCTTACTATCTGAACTGTGCAACTATCACAATATCGTTTTGTAGTGGATACCGTCTGGCAGTGGATAACGCCCGGTAGTGGATAACGTCTGGTAGTGAATACTGTCTGGCAGTGGATACCGTCTGGCAGTGGATACCGTCTGACAGTGGATACCGTCTGACAGTGGATACCGTCTGGCCGTGGGAACCAGGAAATGAGAAAGAAGATCAATTGATCAAAGAAGGTACTGTATCTTCTTCTTCTTCTTTACGTTCGTTCTTTACGACCAATTTTAATCACTCTTTGTGATATGTTTGATCTTTGCCAAGAACGTGTATACGTTGCACATTAGTTTGATAGGCCCCTAAACGCATAGACTTCTACACGTTTAGGACACGTGCATCCGATTTCAGCCAAACCTCCTAAGTCGCCTCTTACGACATGCGTGGTAGGTAACAGTGGTTCTATTCTTTACACCCCAAATTTTGGCTAACCACTCGGGCGAGGTACTGTATGATATCAGCAGGATGTACCAGTAACCTATCACCAAAAGAAATGGAATCAATAAACTCAAAATCATGATTTTCCCGAAAATTTGTGTCTGTTCTCACCAACAAAAATGATCACAAGCCGCCACTGACCCACGTTATGTTGACCAACCACAACCACCATCGATGCACTGTGTGCCGTAAGTCAAAGAAAAAATACAAATCTAACACTGTATTTCACGATATATTTCCTGATATAAACAACGGATTCTTCACTTTTATGGATTCATTGGATGATTGGTTGCACTCAGTGGTGGCTCGTGATCATTGGATGATTGGTTGCACTCAGTGGTGGCTCGTGATCATTGGATGATTGGTTGCACTCAGTGGCGGCTCGTGATCATTGGATGATTGGTTGCACTCAGTGGCGGCTCGTGATCATTGGATGATTGGTTGCACTCAGTGGCGGCTCGTGATCATTGGATGATTGGTTGCACTCAGTGGTGGCTCGTGATCATTGGATGATTGATTGCACTCAGTGGCGGCTCGTGATCATTGGATGATTGGTTGCACTCAGTGGCGGCTCGTGATCATTGGATGATTGGTTGCACTCAGTGGTGGCTCGTGATCATTGGATGATTGATTGCACTCAGTGGCGGCTCGTGATCATTGGATGATTGGTTGCACTCAGTGGCGGCTCGTGATCATTGGATGATTGGTTGCACTCAGTGGCGGCTCGTGATCATTGGATGATTGGTTGCACTCAGTGGCGGCTCGTGATCATTGGATGATTGGTTGCACTCAGTGGCGGCTCGTGATCATTGGATGATTGGTTGCACTCAGTGGTGGCTCGTGATCATTGGATGATTGATTGCACTCAGTGGCGGCTCGTGATCATTTTTGTTTGTGGGGCCAGACCAAATTTTCGGGGAAATCACGGTTTTGGATTAGGTTATGTTTTAATTTATAAAATAATAAATACACGTTACACATTATTTTTGGTGGGTCCGCCTACCGGCCCTTAATGACGAGCCGCCACTGGTTACACTTCAAATGAACAGCTCATTGTGAACAACTATCTGTCTTACTCAGGAAGAGAGAGAGAGAGAGAGAGAGAGAGAGAGAGGTCAGTGTATTTGTTGAGTATGGTGAAGCTTTGTAGAAAGTGTTATTCCAATTTGTAATGAATTTAACCCAGGCAGCTGCATTTCCTGCTTCCCAGACTAAATATCGCATCATTACATGTTGGTCAAAGAAAAACACAGACTTAACACCAAATTTCTCATTATACCACACGCTAAGAAAAACGAGGCTGCCCCTTTACAGTTTAGTATTGAGTATGGTAATGGCAGGCAAGGTTTCTGAAAAACGAGGCAGGGGACGACCGAGACGAAGATGGAACCTGGACATCAAAGAAACATTGAACATGACGCCGGAAGAGGCAGGAGAACTTGCAAGAGACAGAGAGCTTTTCATGCGAGGCTGTGATGAATGCGACGTTCCGCAAGGGACATGTTACTACTTGACTGAGTATGGTAAACCAATCGAGACATATTTGATAATATTTTACATGTGGCTGCTGTTTTATCATGCAAATGTGATGTTTATATTACACTTACACCATGTTCTAGATCCTGCCATATCTTCTTCAAAAGTTGCCAAAATTCATGTCGTATTTGAGATACGCGATAGATAAACATACAGGTGGGTGCTAATAACTGCCGACATGCACCTAAACATACAGGTGGGTGCTACTAACTGCCGACATGCACCTGATCAAACAAAGTTAAATACAATAACAAAAGTTAGCGGATAGATAGAGATATCACATGACCAAGAAACTGTTAAAAGTATAATAGAGAAGCTATCTCTTAACATATTTCTATTTGAACCCCCACAATGGGAGATTTGTGAACACTTTTACTTTTTATATCATGAATGCGAATTTATTGTATGGTCTCATATCGTGGCTGTATTTTATGTATCTTCACGCTAAGTCCACAGGTGGTTCTGGTTTAAGTAACATGTTATTTTGACAGTAACGTTATATTAGACGAAGAACTATTCGTAGATAGAATGAAAGTGGAACTGAGAGAAGCGTAACTTGAAACCAATTCTAGCCATCTTTGAAGAAAATGTTAGAACAGTGGATACTGACAAAAAATATATTTAAAAAAAAAACAATAGTGAATGCTAATAAAAGTGATGAACAAACAGGCAACGAAAAGAGTAAACATTGAATGTCGGAAATTGGAAGTGGTATGGTTGTCTAGATCAAGTAAAACTACATTTGATGTTGTTTGAACAGGAAAGCTGTAACAAATAGTATCAAGCCTATAGACGTGTATTCTCAGTTGTGATTATTTTGAACAAACGATACAGTGATGACCCAGGCCAAGTCCAGCTTTGTGATATTTGACATATCATCCTTGGGAGTTAATAAAAGGAATATTGATAACGGAAACCAAGCATACATAGAACAAGCCCATCTACAAAGAAAATCTGAGGAGTTTTTGATGTCGAGTGAGTTTCCGTTGACCCTTGAACTCTCCAGTAGGGCAGCTAAAGGTAGAATAGCAAGCTCATACCAAAGACAACATCCTTCCTTCTGTTACTCCTCTCACAGCGGGGGGATTGGGACCTTCATTGTTTTCTCACGGAGGTCTTTATCTGCGTCTGGTCTCGGCATGTTTTAATAACAGCAATGCTCCAGGGAGAACACTAGCACGACGAAATACGGAAACAAACATACTAGATATGAAAGAAATATGGTTTCCTTTCTGTCTTCTGTAGAGTGTGTAAGACATAATTCTATAGAAAACAGACCTCCTTTACTGAACGATACAAAGTACTTGATAACTATTTATATTTGTGTTTCTATTCCTAGTCTCCTGTGACTTATGAAACAAAAGATGATATGATGGACGTCTTCTCTCTCTCTCTCTCTCTCTCACTCACACTCTCTCTCTCTCTCTCCTGTATATATATATATATATATATATATATATATATATATATATGTATATATAATGATCAAGTAGGCGTCTGTTGCTTAGTAGTAGTGGGCTCGATCACAACCCAAGAGTACCTTAGTTCAAACTCCGCGGCGTTCGCTAGCTTACGTCCTGTAAAAATAGATCTCGCCGTTCAGAAAGAAATGTCAAACTACTGAACATATAGGTGGTGCCTAGAAAGTGAACTACTTTTTCTTCTTTTCGATCGTTCTTCACGGCCAATTGTGTCATTCTTTTTGTGTGATATATAATTGGTCCTTTGACAAGAACGGAGTGGTCTACGTTGTGTCGATTATGCATCCATGGTGACTAGGCCCGCCCATTCAGTTTCAGCCAGCTTTTGATTTACTAGGGTGAGCTTTCCCTAGGGTACGATCCTTTCTGTTGACTATTTCGGCCCGGATCTTCCCCTTTTTCGATCAGCTTTGCCGTATATATGGGCGTTGTGATATACGCCAAAACAGTGAGTTACACTGTTATGCCCTTTCTGACTGTGAGGTCGTTCCGGATTAGGAACATTTCACAGGGCTTATAAGCTTTTCCTCGGACGGCGTCTTACACGTATAAAACACTGTGTATCGGCCTTCGACAATGTTCGGATCCGGACATCCTGTCAGATCTTTACATTGTCGACCTTACCTTACTGTTCACATTTGAGTTTGTTCCGGAGTAGGAACATTCTCAGCCTTTTCGAGACGTGTGTCGGTACGTAGCAATTTCCAGTTTCTACTTCGCATTATCCCTAGCCTCGGGGAAACAGCGGACTGGGGCCAAGCACAAATAATGCAGATGGGCGTTTCAATCGGCGCTAGCAACGCAACTGAGATTTTGCGCTCGCCACCATCACCCGCCCCAGTTCTTCCGGGGATGTTAGTTGTGACTGCAACAATACCTTTCCCGGTTGCCCCAAGGCTGACAGTTCCGTTAGGCATCACCCACCTCAGTTCTTCCGGGGATGTTAGTTGTTATCGCAACAGTACCTTGCACGGTTTTCCCAGGGAGGGTACTTTCGTTAGGCACTAAAACGCAACTTTATGTTTTTGCGCTCGGCCAACCTTGCCCAGTAAATGTATCTGCGCCAGGCCACCAATACGGAGTCAGCTCGTACCGACACGAGGGTAGACTTTTATTCGTTACGCATCTGACTTATTTATTCTTGCCCCACAGCTGGCAATCTTTGCCCCCTCCTCAGGGTATCGAGTATCGCCCTATGTGGGCACACGGTTCGTCACTTGATGCACCTCTCATCCTTTCATGTTTACTAATCTCCCCATCGACAGAGAAACTGGTAATTTGTGGCGGGACCTTTGACTTACACTTCGAGTTTGTGTATGGAGTCTCTTGCTCCGGAGATGACAATTTATGTTCGGCCCTTACTCCGGAGGAGTATGGATTCTATTAGAGACGTTTCGCTGCTGTTTCTTTTTGTTCATGAACTTGAGCAATATTTTGTTGGACATCAGCTAGGAGATTCGTGCATTTTGTTCGTATAGACCTGCATTGCTTTTCCGTACTTGCACTGCTACCACTACCAGTAGTTCTTCCGATCCCTGCCCCATTAGCCAGACCGGAATCAAAGTCTGTTTCCAGGGTCACCACGTGGAGGTAGGGGACAGGGTCTTGATTAGTGCCGGCTCACTAATCCTGGCACACCTCCTCATGCGCCCTTGAACCCAGTGAACGGCTAGTTTACTGTGGTTGATGTGGTCGTCCAGTAAAGGGTATGCCAAGACTTTTTTTATATATATATACTAGAAAGAAAATGTTCCATTCAGAATGAAAAGAGAGAGAGAGAGAGAGAAAGAGAAGAGAGAGAGAAGAGAGAGAGAAGAGAGAGAAGAGAGAGAAGAGAGAGAGAGAAAGAGAGAGAGAGAGAGAGAGAAGAGAGAGAGAGAGAGAGAGAAGATGAAATAAGATAGAGAGATAAGAGAAAGAGAGAGAGAGAAGAGAGAAGAAAAGGAAGAGAGAGAGAGAGAGAGAGAGAGAAAGAGAGAGAGAGAGAGAGAGAGAGAGAGAGAGAGAGAGAGAAGAGAGAGAGAGAGAGAGAGAAAGAGAGAGAGAGAGAGAGAGAAGAGAGAGAGAGAGAGAGAGAGAGAAGAGAGAGAGAAGAGAGAGAGAGAGAGAAAGAGAGAGAGAGAGAAGAGAGAGAGAGAGAGAGAGAGAAAGAGAGAGAGAGAATAAAACACAGTCAAATGTAATGTTTCTAATATCTACAGTCAGACTTACTGTAATTATAGTATTATTATTTCTGACAAGAATATTTCGGAACAGGCGTGTAGAAAAAGATTTGAAACCACGACCTACACAACGCAAGGCAAACATCTTTACTATTTTGCCACATATATCTTTATCTCTTCCATCCCCAAAGGGTATGTGTGTGGTTATGCACAAGCACTCTAACAATCAATCTATGATGGGGGCTGTGTGGCTATGGTTACGCCCTTGCCTTGCCAGTCGAAGGTCGTGGGTTCGATATCCGGACCGCGCCGTCCTGTTCACGAATGCATTTTCCAGAGACCACTAGGATTGTTGCCGGAGCTACGGAGTTCGTGTTTTATGCAATACTGGTGGCGCGCCAACAGGTGGCGTGTCATTTCTGCGAGAGGGACTCGAACCATATGGGTAAACCCGGTGTATTTAAGTCAATCCTTCCTTCGGCTGTAAAACCCTTCTTCTTCTTCTTCTTCGCGTTCGTTCTTTATAACAAATTTTAATCACTCTTTGTGATATGTTTGATCTTTGTCAAGAACGTGTATACGTTGCACATTGGTTTGGTAGGCCCTAAACGCATAGACTTCTACATGTTTAGGACAAGTGCATCCGATTTCAGCCAAACCTCCCTAGTCGCCTCTTACGACATGCGTGGCAGGTAACAGTGGTTCTATTCTTTACACCCTAATTTGGGCCCCGGTAACCACTCAGGCGGGTAAAACCCTTTAATCTATGATGAATTGAAGCGGAGATAAAAAGTAGATACACACAGTGGCACGAGCTGTCTGTCAATATCTATCTGTCATAACCGAGCATCGTTAAGTAGTCAGTATGCCATGTCCTATAAGAATGCCGTTGCTTTTATGCAGCGCGTATATAAAGGTAGTCTTCTCAAAAGCCATACAAGATGTATACGGTTATAGAATATGAATATGTTCTATCTTAATGCACTGCTGGCAAGAATGTTGTACACACACAAACTTGCCTGGTCAAAATGGCATTCTTTCTTTAGGAATATGAATAGACCAGCTCTTAAATCGTTAAATTAATACATGCATTTATGACATCAGAAGCCAATAGTAACAATATCGCGTGCAACAAGCATGTAGATCGCGTATGAGTCATAAAGTTCTTTTTTTTAAGCTTTGATATTCTAAAAATGTTTCTCTATTTTTCGGTATATATTTCCCAAGATCTGCTTTACATACATACCTCACATTTGTGTGATACGTGCTTCCTAAGATCTGCTTTACGTGCACACCTTACATGTGTGTTGTACATGTTTCCTATGATCTGTTTTATATACATACCTTACATTTGTGTGATAGTGTTTCCAAGATCTGCTTTACATACATACCTTACATGTGTGTTGTACATGTTTCCTAAGATCTGCTTCTTCTCTCCTTCTTTGTGTGAATGCCTAAGATCTCTTACGTGATACTTATGATTTGTTGTGCATTTTCAAGATCGTTTTATATACATACTTACATTGTGTGATAGTGCTTCCTAAGATCTGCTTTAATGACTTCTTTGTGTGTACATGTTTCAAGATCGCTTAATGCATCCTACATTTGTGTGATACTGCTTCCTAAGATCTGCTTTACATCATACCTTACATTGTGTGATAGTGTTCTAAGATCTCTTTACATCATCCCTTTACATTTGTGTGCTGTTCCTAAGATCCTTACCATACCTTAAGGTGTGTACATGTTTCTAAGATCTGCTTTAATGCATACTGAATTTGAAGTGGAGATAAAGTTAATACATACATGCAGTGTGTTGTCATTTTCTAAGATCTGCTTTACAGCATACCTAATAGTGTTGCATGTTCCTAAGATCTGCTTTAATGCATACCTTAATTTGTGTGTACGTCTTCCTAAGATCGCTTACGTATACTACATTTGATGTGTACATGTTTCTAAGATCTGTTTAATACATGCTTCATTTATGCATACTGCTTCCAAGATCTGTTTACATCATACCTTACATTTGACTGCTTCCAAGATCTGCTTGATCATCTTCATTTTGGTAGTGCTTCAAAGATCAGCTTTACATGCATCTTACATTTTGTGGACATGCTTCTAGATCTGCTTAATGCATACTACATTTGTGTGAACAAGCTTCTAAGATCTGCTTTACATGCATACCTTCATTTGTGTGTACATGCTTCCTAAGATCTGCTTACATGATACCTAATTTGTGTTGGTAATATTTCCTAAGATCTGCTTTACATACATACCTCACATTTGTGTGATACGTGCTTCCTAAGATCTGCTTTACGTGCATACCTTACATTTGTGTGGTACATGTTTCCTAAGATCTGTTTTATATACATACCTTACATTTGTGTGATACGTGCTTCCTAAGATCTGCTTTACATGCATACCTTACATTTGTGTGGTACATGCTTCCTAAGATCTGCTTTACATGCATACCTTACATTTGTGTGGTACGTGCTTCCTAAGATCTGCTTTACTGCATACCTTACATTTGTGTGGTACTGCTTCCTAAGATCTGCTTTATATCATACCTTACATTTGTGTGGTACGTGCTTCCTAAGATCTGCTTTACATGCATACCTTACATTTGTGTGATACGTGCTTCCTAAGATCTGCTTTACATGCATACCTTACATTTGTGTGGTACATGCTTCCTAAGATCTGTTTAATACATACCTTACATTTGTGTGGTACGTGCTTCCTAAGATCTGCTTTACATGCATACCTTACATTTGTGTGGTACATGCTTCCTAAGATCTGCTTTACATGCATACCTTACATTTGTGTGGTACATGCTTCCTAAGATCTGCTTTACATGCATACCTTACATTTGTGTGGTACATGCTTCCCAAGAGCTTTACATTAAAATTATAACAAAGAACTATCAAAGTAGTATTCTCTGAGTGTTGTTACGCAATAGCAATTGCTGGAAGTCCTATCAGAGATGGACGATAAAACGTAGGTCCCGTGTTCAATTTGAGCACGTAAAAGAACTACTAACAGTTCAAAATCCAGAAGAGCAGGCTGGAAAGTCGCTGCCGGGCAAATTAATCAGAAAGATTAAAAGTAAAATTTCTACAAAAATATTTCACCATCTTCAAAATTACATTGGGGATCCTCGCGGTGCTTCCAGTTCGTGCACTGCAGCTGAATTCTGCCTGTGTAAGAAAGAGATCGGAGCACACATGGTTACTCACCGAAGTACAATCATGATAATGGTCATATTAATCAATAAATCTCCAACCACATAGAATGTGTATGCATAACATATGTCTCCAACATGAGATAACGTTCTAAAGGCCGGCTATTAGTAAACCTTTACAAACAAAAAAACCACATACTCATATTATCCCATCTACTGAGTTATACTGTAGCACAGTGACGGCTCGTCAGTAAGGGCCACTGGGGCCGGGGCCCACCAAAAAGAATGTGTAACGTGTATTTATTATTTTATAAATTAAAACATAACAACTCAAAACCATGATTTTCCCCGAAAATTTGTGTCTGGCCCCACCAACAAAAATAATAACGAGCCGCCACTGCTGTAGCAATATTGTTAAATTGAATTGATCATATGGAAGGCCGTCATTGGCTGTGTTATGCCTACCAAAAAGCTTTAAATGCATGTTTATCAATGTTTTCGCTATTATATCATAATGTGTTATTGGTCTCGTAGATGTTACCAGTGCCATACCTGGACACTGACAACAAATGATAGAAGAAAACTAGTCACAACAGAGATGAATTGTCTACGCAGAATGCTGGGTGTAACAAGAAGAGACCAGTTGAGAAATGAAGACATCAGGAAAAAAGTGGGTACAACATCAGTACTAGACTTCATCATGAAACAACAAATTAAATGGTTCTGCCACGTAAGCAGATTACCAACAGACAGTGCACCTCAAAGAGCAATGCTGCTCCGATACAATGGGTACAAGCAAAGGGCCGGCCACACAAAAATGGACTTCAGAGATAATAGAGGCGACGAAAAAGACTATCTACGAAGCGCATACAAGGGCCCGTTTTAGAAATTTCTTCTTGACTTGACGCTGTGAGTGAAATGCGTTGCCTACGAAAAGTTACCAACAACACCAGAAAAGACGGAGTCACCAACATCAGTGTTAGAAAGAAAGTTGGCACAGAACCTTGCTTGAAATACATTGAGAAACAAAGAATGAAGTCTTTCATCTTTGCGTTCGTTCTTTACGACCAATTTTAATCACTCTTGTGATATGTTTGATCTTTGCCAAGAACATGTATACGTTACACATTGGTTTGGTAGGCCCCTAAACGCATAGACTTCTACACATTTAGGACACATGCATCCGATTTCAGCCAAGAAGAATGAAGTGATTCTGCCACTTAATAAGAATGCATCCAAACTCCACAGTATACAGATTCTTCTACAACAGAACATCAGGAAAGTAGGCAAGAGGAAGACCACGAAAAGATGGTTAGATGGCATAGCAGAATCATGTGAAAGAGCAAAATAACAATCACCCAAGCCAACAGAACAGCTCAAGACAAAAACAGCAAACCACGACACTGGGCAACAACCCGGTAACAGTGTGACGACAAAAGCAGAAGAAGATACTCTCTAAACAAATGTGTAATTCTTATAAGTTAAAAAACACTGTCTTCACTGTCCCTGTTACCGTTTTAGTAGGGCGATGTAGGACAAGAGGAGGGGGAGGGGAGGGAACATGATCCTGAGAAATTGAATTGTCGCATGGCTAGTCCAGTCGCTATGAAACTATTCAGGTTAATATTCTTTATGTCCCCGACTGAAAAAAACCTTCATTGGCCTTACCGGGTATTGAACCCTTGTCTCCCGAATGGGAGCTTACGCTCTAATCCTTTCAGCCAGACACTCCTTTTTTTTCTTCTTCTTTCTCAATCCTGTTGCCTCACAGCGTCAAGTCAAGAAGAGATTTCTAAAACGGGCCCTTGTATGCGCTTCGTAGATAGTCTCTTTCATTGCCTCTGTTATCGCTGAGGTCCATCTTTGCGTGGCCGGCCTTTTGCTTTGTACCCATTGTATCTGAACAGCATTGCTCTTTGAGGTGCACTGTCTGTTGGTAATCTCCTTACGTGGCCGAACCATTTAATTTGTTGTTTCTTGATGAAGTCTAGTACTGATGTTGTACCCACTTTTTCCTGATGTCTTCATTTCTCAACCGGTCTCTTCTTGTTACACCCAGCATTCTGCGTAGACACTTCATCTCTGTCGTAACTAGTTTTCTTCTGTCATTTGATGTCAGTGTCCAAGTTTGGCACTGGTAACATAATGTGGGAAGAAAGATTGTGTTGAACATTGCTCTTTTTGTGATCATGGTGACGTGTTTTGTAATTCTTAAAAATAAATAAAAACTGTGTTTATTGCCTGTGTTACCGCTTTTAGGGCGGTGTAGGACAGGGGGACATAAGTCTGAGAAATTTAATGGTTGCATGGCTAGTACAGCCATAATTATACCCCCGACAGAACAACCCCATTGACCTATCGGGGATCGAACCCTGGTCTCCCGAATGGGAGCCCGCGCTATATTCCTTTCAGCCAGACGCTTCTCTTGTAATTCACCTTCAAAATGACAAGAATGTCATCGAAACCAAGTCGCTACAGTTGTGTCATTTAGTTTTATGAAGAAGAACAGTTGGAGACTTCTTTGAGTGATAAGATGAATGAAACTTCGATACATGACAAATATATATTATTTGAGAGAAATTATCGGACGTGTTCAAATCAAGTTGAGAACCTGTAAGATGTATAGAGTGTGATATTTGTCAACAACGTGTTTGGATATCATATGTCATAATGTGTCACAACTGAAATTTATCTAACATCGCATAAGCCAGTGATTCTCAACCTTGGCTGAGCACAAGACCCTAGTTTTTAATAATAAAATAAATCTCCTTCTTCTTCTTCTTCATTCGCCCGTTATTAATTCAGGAGTAGTTAGAGCTCACTTTGACTAATTTTTGCCAGAAGGCATGCTTTCCTTATTATCAGTATCACCCGCCCTACAAGTGAGCCGTCTCCGGCTTCATAGGTTACAATAAATCTGAAACCTGTCATACTTTAATTATTGAAAATAAAATGATTGTTTTTCTTCAGAGCATTACTTTCCTGGTACGTTTGTCCGAATCAGGTGAAAATCTATTTATGAAAGAATAGTGTTTCACAGCCTTTGCAGACCTTTGGGTATGATGAACTGCCTGTCTTTTTACATTGCTACACCCAAGTTTGCAGGAGGCAAGAGTGTCAATTTCTTTTTTCAATTGTAGAATGGTGCAAGAAATGAACCTACAACTTTTTTGTGTTCGAGTCGAAAACAATCGTTTGCGCATTGCGCTAATGCGCTATATTATGCATATTTGTTTTTAAATAAAAAACAAGTTACCTGGTAACTAGACACACAAGCAATGTAATTAAAATGTCTACAGGTGTCAAGAAGTTTTTACGCTAGAATATCGAATTTGTGATCGCATACTTTACTTTTAATACTAACGTTTTCTTAGGAATTTTCCTCGTCTTCTTCTTCTTCTTCTTCTACTTCATTTATCCAACATTTCTTTGGATCTTGTTCGTTAACCCACAGTTGTAGATATTGTGTACATCACAATGATGTACGAGTCATCAGATTGAAACAAGAAAGAAACATGACACACGCAAGAAACATGTTAGTTCTTCGCCAGATTTATTACCCGAAGTATTTCGTTTGGCTACTTAAAATAAAATCCTTGTCTTTCTAGAATATTGTATTCGCAGCTCGGAAAAATATCATAGCAGATTCCAGCATGTAAGACTGTCAATTTCTTCCTCAATTGTCTCATACAAGGACATATCAGATTCCAGCATGTAAGACTGTCAATTTCTTCCTCAATTGTCTCATACAAGGACATATCAGATTCCAGCATGTAAGACTGTCAATTTCTTCCTCAATTGTCTCATACAAGGACATAGCAGATTCCAGCATGTAAGACTGTCAATTTCTTCCTCAATTGTCTCATACAAGGACATAGCAGATTCCAGCATGTAAGACTGTCAATTTCTTTCCTCAATTGTCTCATACAAGGACATAGCAGATTCCAACATGTAAGACTGTCAATTTCTTCCTCAATTGTTCTCATGACAAGGACATATCAGATTCCAGCATGTAAGACTGTCAATTTCTTCCTCAATTGTCTCATACAAGGACATATCAGATTCCAGCATGTAAGACTGTCAATTTCTTCCTCAATTGTCTCATACAAGGACATAGCAGATTCCAGCATGTAAGACTGTCAATTTCTTCCTCAATTGTCTCATACAAGGACATATCAGATTCCAGCATGTAAGACTGTCAATTTCTTCCTCAATTGTCTCATACAAGGACATAGCAGATTCCAGCATGTAAGACTGTCAATTTCTTCCTCAATTGTCTCATACAAGGACATAGCAGATTCCAGCATGTAAGACTGTCAATTTCTTCCTCAATTGTCTCATACAAGGGCATATCAGATTCCAGCATGTAAGACTGTCAATTTCTTTCCTCAATTGTCTCATACAAGGACATATCAGATTCCAGCATGTAAGACTGTCAATTTCTTTCCTCAATTGTCTCATACAAGAATCGAAATAAGATTGTCTCTACAAGGACTCGACATAAGATGTATGTGATTTTTCTAGTTTCATGCTCAGAAAGAACGAGAATCTAACTTCCGGAAAGACTAGCAGATTCCAATGTCTCATACAAAGGACATAGCAGATTCCACAGTCTCAACAGGACATTAGCAGATTCCACAGTCTCATACAAGGACATCAGTCAGATTCCAGCAGTCTCATACAAGGACATAGCAGATTCCAACAGTATCACAAAGACATAGCAGATTCCAACAGTCTCATACAAGGACATAGCAGATTCCAACAGTCTCATACAAGGACATAGCAGATTCCAGCAGTCTCACAAGGACATAGCAGATTCCAACAGATATCATCAGCAAAGACATAGTCAATTCCAGCAGTCTCATACAAGGACATAGCAGATTCCAGCAGTCTCATACAAGGACATAGCAGATTC
The DNA here is from genome assembly GCA_020796225.1 of Arion vulgaris. NCBI lineage: Eukaryota > Metazoa > Mollusca > Gastropoda > Stylommatophora > Arionidae > Arion > Arion vulgaris. The sequence goes on along the minus strand of CM036764.1, from coordinate 44,723,851 downwards.
CACATGTATCATACAAAGGACATAGCAGATTCCAGCATCTCATCAAGGACATAGCAGATTCCAACAGTATCATACAAAGGACATAGCAGATTCCAACAGTCTCATACAAGGACATAGCAGATTCCAGCAGTCTCATACAAGGACATATCAGATTCCAGCAGTCTCATACAAGGACATATCAGATTCCAGCAGTCTCATACAAGGACATAGCAGATTCCAGCTATCATCAAGGACATAGCAGATTCCAACAGTCTCATACAAGGAAAATGATTCCCGATAAGTCCACAAGTCTCATACAAGGACATAGCAGATTCCAGCAGTATCATACAAGGACATATCAGATTCCAGCAGTCTCTACAAGGATATGCGTTCCAACAGTCTCATACAAGGACGTATCAGATTCCAGCAGTATCAACAGGACATTCAGATTCCAGAAGTCTCATACAAGGACATAGCAGATTCCAGCAGTCTCATACAAGGACATATCAGATTACAGTCAGTCTCATACAAGGACATATCAGATTCCACAGTCTATACAAGGCAAGCAGATTTCAGCAGTCTCATACAAGGCATAGCAGATTACAGCAGTCCATTAAGGACATAGCAATTTCCAGCAGTCTCATACAAGGACTTGTATCAAGATGTATGTGGTTTTCTAGTCTCTACTAGATAGAACCGAGAATCGAATTTCTCTAACTACTAGTTTATCAATCTATAAAAATGAACATTCAGTAACAGACAATGTCAATATTTTAGAGACATCAAGAGCTACTTTGAAGTAAACCATCTGTGTGTTCAGGCCTCAAGGGAAGCAAAGAATGTACTTATCAAGATCTACAAGGCATGTATGTAAGAGGCAACTGATGTAGGTCCCTAAGGAAACAACCCATGTAAATAATAATGCATCGACATATATCGGATATGCTGGCATACTTGTATGTCACATAACTAGACATACGTACAACTGTCTTAGCTCAGATCACAACCAAGTCACATAGAGTGGTTTACAACTGGTCGATATGGAGCGTCTCGAAGAAACAAAAAGAATTAAACAGCGCTAATGACAAAAACGGGTCCGTCTGCTAGGAGTGACTCGGTCATTAACCCTCGACGTCCTGAATTCGAATCACGCTGCGACAGTTTGGTTGAAATTGTTTCTGTGATTTCAAAAGGACGATGATACCACCGGTTCAGAAAGCAATGGCAAACTACTGAACATAATAATGTCTAGAAAAATCACAAACAGCGTTAAAAACTGGGTTTATTCGCAATGTACTGTAAAGGATATGCAATTAACTAACTTAACTATGCCAAAATTCAATGACAAACTACTGAACGTATAAGTGTCTAGAAAATCGACGACTTGTTTACTTGTGATGCCGAAGTCATATAAAGATATACTACGTTTTTCATTTCAATGACAGAGTTATAGACAAAGTTTGAAGTTCAAGGAGACGGATATTGAACAGAGTTAGTGATAAACAGATGGGCAATCCAAGTAAATACTATATATGTCTTGCAGCATTCGACAAATGATACAAGTGAAGCTGAATCGTGATAAATTATGCACTGCAACCCTTCTGGTTACGAGAACGAGCGTGTTGGTGACTAAGTCCAACTGCGCAACTTTAAAAAATCATTGTCTTTCTGGAATGTCGTATTCGCAGCTCGGGAGAGATCATAGCAGAGCCCAGCAGTTTCATAAAAGGGAATAGAGTAGGCAATGATGCAGATTTCTCCCTCCATCTCTCTTCGAGATAACATTTAGAGACCCCTATGCTTATCTTGACTTACAGGTTAGGGATCACTGAGTTATACACAATTTGTTCAATAGATGAAGAAATATATATTCTGAAATTTGTCTCGCAACTCGGAGTCAATGTCGTTTCTGAATACCAACTGTTACAAAGGAAGCAATAGGGCTTGTCTGTATACTGTAACAGTGCAACATCCATTGCAGTAGAATGTTGAAAAGATTTGATGTGACGGCTGTCGAACAAACCTGATACAATAAACATTGTTAAAAACTTGAAAGAAACATGACACACGCAAGAAACATTTTAGTTCTTCGCCGGATTTATTACTTGAAGTATTTCGTTTCGCATAAATTCCATGCCGTAGTTTTACATAGAAGATAAATGTTTGAGCATTGTTGCGTAGATACGAACTGTTGCTATGACAACAAACATTGTTTAGTCAAGGAATAATTGACGTCATTTAATATTGTTCACAACAGGACAGCACATTGTAGAAGCAGACAAATTAAATAGTATTGGGTGTCTGTAGGCCTGGCATGTTGGTGACAGTCTATACATCAGTCTCAGTTGGATGCTTCTTCTATCTTTCTCTCTCTCTCTCTCTTGTGCGTTGTCAACCCTGATTTTGTGATATTTCTTCAACCAACTCATACCATGTCTTTCTTTTGTTTACTGTCTCTTGCAGTTCCTTCCATCTCCCTTGTATATCATTAATTTATGCCTCCAAATCTCTTTTTCGTGTATATCTGGTTCCTCTCTTTCATTTCTCCTGCGGTTTCCAGGAAATGATCATTCTGTTATATTCCCCACAGTTTCTCTCAATGTGTGTTCTATCTAGCGTCTTTTCTTCATCTGTTAGTTCACTGGAATCTTCCTCGTTCTCTCCATAAACTCTATTGTCACCATATCATATCATTTCAGTCTCTCTATTCTGCACAGACACCAGTTGATGAATCTTTACAATTTATTTTGTTATTGTTTTTGTCGTTCTCCGTGTTGTCCTTATTTTTTGTTTCTAGATTTGATTTCTGTGTTACAGAAACAGAAACAAGAGATACCATTGTTACAACGGGTGAAGGAAGTGAGGTCAATCAGATACCATTGTTACAAGGGTGAAGGAAGCGAGGTCAATCAGATACCATTGTTACAACGGGTGAAGGGAAGGAGGTCAATCAGATACCATTGTTACAACGGGTGAAGGAAGTGAGGTCAATCAGATACCATTGTTACAACGGGTGAAGGAAGTGAGGTCAATCAGATACCATTGTTACAACGGGTGAGGAGGAGGCAATCAGAACATTGTTACAACGGAAGAGGTCAATCAAGCAACTGATTTCATGAAGGAGGGAAACCAAATACGTAAGGAAGTCTCCACCCAGACGACTAACCTTCTTACACCCAAATCTCCTTTGCGGATGTGAAGAGAAGGCCTGGACGTCCAAAGGAAACATGGAGAAGAACGATGGAGAGATAGTTGAAGGAGTGTGGCTTGACGTGGGAGACGGTTGGTAGAAAGGCAGCAGAATGGCAACAGTGGAAGTCTCTTGTGGAAGCCTTATGTGTCAATCGGGACACGAAAAGGATACAAATAGATATATATTTGATTTATGTACACTTACACAAATTTCCCAGTGCAATGGAAACTTCTCTCCTATTCTGTATTCTTATTCTGACATCTATATCTGTTCTTCCCTTTTTGTTTATCGATATAAGGGAAAACTACAGTAAAACGATGTAGCAATGTAGTGTTTCGCCTCTTTGTTTACATTGCTGCCCAAGTAGTAGAATGTTTGATGACAATATATTTCAAGCATGAAGATGGAATGTTAACGACTCGGCCGCTAGCAAACAATGAGACCAGCAGGAACGTAAATATGTGTATTTAATGAGGAAATACTTGAAGTATCTTGGACATGGAACATTGCGTTTATATACCCTTTGGTTTATATACCTTTGTTTATGGCCGCAAACATAAAAATATATAGAAACATAGAGGTTCCTTGTCGAAGCTTCATATGTCGCAGGAGCATGACGAGAAGTAAGTACTGAATTAGCATCAAGTGCAGTGCCGACTCATAGTTAATTCTTCTTCTTCTTCGAACGCTCAATATCGACTAGTTGTTAACCACTGTGATTTGTATGTGATCCGAGCCTAAGAGCGATTGTATGTTCTGCCAGGTATGTGCTTACAAGTAGGCCTGTATATCCGATGTCTGCGAGGCTTTTATTTACTAGGGGAGCTTGCCAAGACCCTACCTCAGTCGCCTCTTACGGCATGCCTTGTAGATCACAGTATTACTATTCTTTGCTCCCATTGAGGTCCCGAAAACACATGGCGCAATAGTTAGCTGATTACATAGGTTGATTATTTTAATGTTATATGTACTCATCATCACATAGCTTGTCTTGAACAGCTTCTAATCTGTTTGTCTTAAACAGCTTCTAATCTGTTTGTTTAACAGCTTTATGTTGTTGAACAGCTTCTAATCTGTTTGTCTTGAACAGCTTCTAATCGTTTGTCGAAAGCTTTAATTGTTTGTCATGAACAGCTTCTAATCTGTTTGTCATGAACAGCTTCTAATCGTTTGTCTAAACAGCTTTAATCTGTTTGTCTTGAACAGCTTCTAATCTGTTTGTCTTAAACAGCTTCTAATCTGTTTGTCTTGAACAGCTTCTAATCTGTTTGAGAAAGATGGTGAAACCAGACGCCATAGATCTTCTCAGAACCAGCATCTCTATCATCGATAAGTTTCGTATACAATCAGAGATTCATTCTTCTTCTTCTTTGCGTTCGTTCTTTCGACCAATTTTAATCACTCTTTGTGATATGTTTGATCTTTGCAAGAACGTGTATACGTTGCACATTGGTTTGGTAGACCTCTAAACGCATAGACTTCTACACGTTTAAGACACTTGCATCCGATTTCAGCCAAACTTCCTTAGTCGCCTCTTGCGACAGGTAACAGTGGTTCTATTCTTTACACCCCAAACATGGGCACCGGTAACCACTCGGGCGAGAGATTCATTTACATGTCATGTAGATTTCAAGAAAAAAACATGAACTGTCATACATGCTTCTTCTTTCGTAGTGTGATACAGATGATTAAACGTTGTCAATATATCCAACAGAAGAAATTCTAAGACTAAGAGCTCGATTTCACCTTACTACAATCATTCCTTCTTCTTCAGCGATCTCTGGTCATGCGCTTAATTTACTGTGGTCCACAAACTGGGCGGTCAGCTTCAGGTCTGTCAAGTTTCACTCCCAAAAAGTATTGCAATCAGAAGAAAAGATCCATCACCCACAGATATAGCTGAACAGATTACAAAGATAGACAAACACATACTGCAAGCTTTTGTACTCAACAAATCAATTATGGAAAGAACACTGACCAACAGAGACGAACATCCATGCGAAGATGTTTGGAAGCTTTGATGAACTAACAAACATAAAAACATAGATCCAGAGAAAACCGGACTTCTTGTGTAAACATTGAACATCGAACTAGAAGAGAATTAGGCGACACTGGAAAATACTCTATTCACTCAACAAGAGTGAGAAAATTAATGTATTTTGGACACATAAAGAGACAAGAAGGGCTGGAAAAGACCATCATGGAAGGAGGCATCCGGGCAAAGAGGAGAAGAAAAAGATCACGGAGAAGATAGATTCAGGATGTAACTGATGGTTTGAGCGTGACCGCTGCAGAGGCGGAACATCTGGTCTATGAGAGAGAGAAATTCTGAAGGATTGTTAAGGTGACAAAGTTCTGCTCAGGACGAGCTATTTGATGATGATTCAACAAGGGGCTCAAATATAGTACTTTTAGAAAACGAGGTGCGCATCGTACCTCATCCACACAGCCACCCACTGCCAGCCAAGCAGCAAGGGAAAGCCAAAGTTATCACTTGAATGGGGGTATAAAGCGATGGACAGTCAACACCCTGCCAGTTTCTACTATTGCAGCAGGAAAAATAATTTGTTGTAAACTCATTGCAGTTAACTATCGCTATTGCAGCCAACATTCATCCCTGCTGTTTTACCTTCACTATTGCAGTCGACATTCCCAATTTGCAGTCAACCTTCGCTTTTGCAGTCGACATTCACAATTGCAGTCAACCTTCGCTTTTGCAGTCGACATTCACAATTGCAGTCAACCTTTGCTTTTACAGTCGACATTCACAATTGCAGTTACCCTTCGCTACTACAGTCAACATTTACCATTGCAGTCACCCTTCGATGTTGAGAATACACAAACTGATGATGACGATGAATGAAATTAAAAAATAACGTAAATATTAGAAAGCTTAAATATTTATAATGTGTTACAGAAACTTACTCTATATTTTCATTTGCTACGCATGTAGGTTTCCTCATCATTTAAGGCATAGATTGCCAAACTTTGTCGGCCAATCGCCCACTTTGCACGACATAAACTTTGTAACGCCCTCCGCATTATAACAGTTTACCAACGCTACTCCCTATATATATATATATATATATATATATATATATATATGCTCTATTTTCACTTTGACATAGAAAATTGATATATATTTCTGTCATTAATGGTCATTTCTCAAATGATTATATACAAGAAATAGAAAATTGATGATAAAATGGATCGTGTAAGATGGGCATATAATGAATTAGAATGCAGAATTCAAATTTTTAATGACTATTCAATCGCAAAATCACGATAAGTTAACTGCCCCCAAATGCTTCTGAACCCAACATCGCCCCCTGGAAGGCTTCAACGCCCACAGGGGGTGTCCCGCCCACTTTGGGAAACGCTGATTTAACGGAACACCCTTGGGTTTTGCCGACGATCAGGCAATCATATCAACAAGAGAATAGCAGCTAGAGCAATACATTAACAGACTCTACTGAACATGCAATCATTACAATTTTTACAACGGGTTCCACTCAAGTGTTTGCCAAGTGACAGACACTTGACTGGGGCTAAGGGTATGCCCGACCCACTGCCAGTTTCTGCTCTTGGCCTGAGTCATCCTGAGTGTTAATGTTAGGTTACGGACGATATAACCTAGATTCTGTGTCGCCCGAGTGGTTACCGGAGCCCAAATTTGGGGTGTAAAGAATAGAACCACTGTTACCTGTCACGCATGTCATAAGAGACGACTAAGGAGGTTTGGCTGAAATCAGATGCACGTGTCCGCTAGCGAATGCTAACCCGAAACAAATGCTTGCAGAAAACGGATGTACCAGGCCGTAAAGCGCATTACATGGTGCAACGACCCTCACAATGAGGAATGGTATAACGGATTCTACGGTCGCCAATCTGCTTCGGAGATTTAGCCATGCAGTAAGAATGTCAGACCTACCATGATGAGGGTGGCCAAAACTTAATGCTGCAAGAGGTTGGAACAAACGGGGAAGCAGAAATCATAGGAATTATATCCTACAGAACTGGCCCCAGTATGCAGACTTGAGAAGAAAGAGGTGGCCCACATACACTAGCGTTCAAGACAAACTGTATGGCTTGGTTGATAATCTGAGGCAGACGGCTGCCTTTATTAGAGAATCCGAAATCCCAATCTAGTGAGAACGCAGAAGAAGAACTGTGTAAAAGTGAGCACGTTATATAGCCAATGACAGTTAAAAATCAATAAAAGTAAACTGGAAAGCTGCTGCCTATGCCAAATTCGTGTTGCGTTGGTCAGAGATTGCTACACATAAGGATGAGGAATGTGATCTCTCAAACATTTGTAGTTCAACCTTCTGTGCAAAAACAGTTGACTTTGAGAAATTATAACAAATTGAATTCAGACAAGATACTAGAAATAAGTCAAACATCTCTGCCAGTGGGGACTGCCTAGAGTAGTTGATAGTAGCTCGGCCTGCTAGCTGTGAGACGCCTCATAGCTCGGGTTCGAACCTACTGTCCGGCATTTGTTCGAGTCCCCTGGTCTTACTCAGGACGATAACGTGAGTACCTCTGAAGTCGGAGAAAATCTGCCTGAATGGCGAGGGAATACTAATTACGAGTACATTGAGCACACGGCTGCCAGTGTAAAGTAATTTACAATGTGCACGCTGCTGCCATTGTAAGAAATTGGAAAACAGATTTTCACGCAAAAATCAGTTTCAGAGATGGAACTTCGTCTGAGTTGAAAGCGGACGAAAGGAAAACAAAAAAAATCTCTCTGCCAGTGTCAGCAGGTGGAACAGACACCGGAGCATGTCCTGCACGACTGTTCTCTCGTGGGTGAGCTGGGAAGCAACATGTGGCCACATAAAGCCGACCTGAAAACTAAGCTTTGGGTAACTCTGACAGACCTGAAGCTGACTGCCCAGTTTGTGATCAACTGTAAATTAAGCGCATAACCAGAGGTCGCTAAAGAAGAAGAAGAATTCAGACAAGATGAAGATACAGTGTGTACTCACCCTTGCTGCAACACCAAGATCTACTTGCAACCATTCTGAAGCACTTTTATATTTGGCGCACCAGCCCAATTTATTTGGTAGATATATACGAGCGTACTTCTCATGGCAACCCCTGTCCCACTCACTGGGGTATGTTGAAGAAGAGCTAATCTGCCAGTCATTAATGGTGCCCGTGATCATACCCAGTGGACCGTTTGTCTTGCATACTGTGGACATAATGAAATATATTTCACAGATGAATAACACACTAATTTGCACAATATACAACCACACCAGGTATTATAATATAACAACTAATATAATAAAAACAAAAAACAAAAATCATGATAAGAGACCAAGATGAAAAATCAACATAAACCTAGAATGGGAGAAATGAAAATCGTGACAAATCCTATACATGACTTAGCCATTAAACCACAGTAAACGAGTCGTTGATTTTCTTGGCACCACTTATACTTTCAGTAGTTTGTCACTGCTTTCTGAACGGTGAGGTTTATTTTTACTGTTCTTTTCCACGGGAACAAATTTACTTCCAAACTGCCCGCCGCGGTGTTTGAACCAGGTAAGCTTAGGTTTTAATCGAGCTCACAAGATTAAAACCTAAAACAAGTACATCGAAGTACCAAGGAAGTATAATATCATCAGGTGACAACTCAGAAGTGGAAATCGAAAACAAATATAACAAAACAAATCAATCTATTGGGCATATATCATCAATACGGAACTATAAATACGTGTCCATGGATATAAACATAATTATTGTTCTACTTATCCTGCGCTACTAATGCCAGACATGGAGAATGACAACAAATAACACTTGATAACAACAGACATGGAGAATGACAACAAATAACACTTGATAACAACAGACATGGAGAATGACAACAAATAACACTTGATAACAACAGACATGGAGAATGACAACAAATAACACTTGATAACAACAGACATGAAATTGTACAGATGATTTGATTGATGGATTGATAAGATCATCATCATTGGATTTCTCTGAGTAACCATGTGTGCTCCGATCTCTTTATTAAACAGTAATATCTCAGCGGCAGTGCAAGAACTCCGTAGCACCGGCGAGGGTCTCCGATGTAATTTAGAAGATGGTGAAATATTTTGTAGGAATTTTTTTTAAATTGAATTTTGCATGGGCAGCGGCTATCCAGCCTGCTCTTATCAATTTCGAACTATCAAGTGTTCGTTTTCGTACTCAACTTGAACACGTGACCAACGTTTTATCTATGATAAGAGGAGGCTGCAACGCCGCTTCCCGATAAAAATTCATTCAAATTCAACACTATGTGACAGTTGCAAATATTATTATAAAACACAACAGTGTTGTTGCAATGTGAAACTGTCAATTGTATATTTTTAAAAAAAAGTATAATGGCGGAGGCTTGACTTCCTTGCACCAGGTTTCCCCAAAAAGTTTTGTCTCTATTGGTAGAAACCATCTTCTCAGACGGTTGCACAAAACACGAACTCCGTATTTCCAGCAACAATTCTATCAATCTCCTAAAACAAATTCCACGTGTGACTCGATTCGGAGTCAAACCTAGAACTTTCAGAACGCCTGACTTGGCTGAAATCGGACGCACATGTCCTAAATGTGTAAAAATCTATGCATTTAGGGTCCTACCAAACTAATGTGCAACGTATACACGTTCTTGGAAAAGATCAAACAAATCACAAAGAGTGATTAAAATTGGTCGTAAAGAACGAACGCAAAGAAGAAGAAGAAAGAACGCCTGGCAATCGTCTTAACTAATACGTCTTAGAACTCCATGTAGCTTGCGAATGTTCAATGGTAATGTAACGTCTCAGTTAAATATGATGTAATTTTCACAATAAAACAGAAGTGGTATATAGATAAATATTCTCAATGTATATCCTAAATGTAAACTAAACAGTCGGAACAACATCTGCTATTAGATTCGTTGAAAAACAGAGACTTAAATGGTATGACCACTTGGTGAGAATGAACTCGGATACACCAGTTGCAAGAGCGTACAACCTGAAAATGGAATCATCAAGAGGAAGGGCAGACCAAGAAAAGGTGGATTGATGGAGTTAAAGACATCTTAAAACTCCACAATACCACAGAATATCAAGCGATCGAGCGTGCACTATCTCGAAAACCGATCATCAGTTAAACCTGCTACGCCTAACGGCAAAAAAGCAGAAAAGAACAAAAGAAAGAGATAAGACAAAATAACCATCGTTGCGTAATTGAATATAGTTGGGGGTTACAATTAAAAGTGAAAGAGGTTAAATAGAAGGGGCACATATTTATTTTAAGTAGCAACACACCAATTACGCATTATCAGGCTACGCCACTGCTGTCATGTGGATCATATCATGTTAAGTGTACTAATTTGTAATGTTTGCACTTAGTGACATTTGACTAGTGGCGGCTCGTCTTTAAGTGTCAGAGGGGCGGGCCCCAATAAAAATAATGTGTAACGTGTATTTATTATTTCATAAATTAAAATATAATCTAATCCAAAACCATGATTTTCCCGAAAATGTGTGTCTGGACCAAACAAAAAAAACGATCACGAGCCGCCACTGCATTTTACTAATGTTGAAAGTCTATTAATTGAAACTTTACAACACTGAAAAGCGAGTATAGCTTTTGTTTTTGAAAAAAGAATATGATCATCATCATCATCAAGTAGCTTGTCCCTTCTGGAACTTGGCTCCCACGACAGCAATCCTGAAAAACTCTGTTCTGTGTAAGTTGACCGGCGTCAGCAGTAGTCATTCAAAAACCACTATACCACACAGTATTACCTCCATGCCAAGACGTCCTTAAAATATAGTTCATCTGACAAGTTTGAGATATTCTGTCAGAGGAGAACAGGGTTTTTTTTTTAAAGAACCTCAGGGGAATAAACGGTAGCATCCCGAGTCACGTGTTTGGTAGTTTGTTGTTTCGGAAGCCCTAATACTTGTCCACCGTCTGTTTGTTGAAGATACACTGTCTGTTTGTTGAAGATATTCTGTCTGTTTGTTGAAGATACACTGTCTGTTCATTGAAGATATTCTGTCTGTTTGTTGAAGATACACTGTCTGTTCATTGAAGATATTCTGTCTGTTTGTTGAAGATACACTATCTGTTTGTTGAAGATACACTGTCTGTTTGTTGAAGATACACTGTCTATTTGTTGAAGATACACTGTCTGTTTGTTGAAGATACACTGTCTGTTTGTTGAAGATACACTGTCTGTTTGTTGAAGATACACTGTCTGTTTGTTGAAGATACACTGTCTGTTTGTTGAAGATACACTGTCTGTTTGTTGAAGATACACTGTCTGTTTGTTGAAGATACACTGTCTGTTTGTTGAAGATACACTGTCTGTTTGTTGAAGATACACTGTCTGTTTGTTGAAGATACACTGTCTGTTTGTTGAAGATACACTGTCTGTTTGTTGAAGATATTCTGTCAGTTAAGAAGTATTGTTAGCATTGTTTACTGTGCAACTACATTATACCCATCAACAAATGAGAGGTCAATCGAAATGTTATTTATGGGAAGTGCGCATGACCGGTTTATTGTTTTAACAACAGCAAGATAAAAGAAGAAAAAACCGATAGCTTCGCGCAATTTTCTCACGAGGTAACATTCCTTTCCAGTGAAACAGGGTCACGTAGCACACGGCGTGCTGTTTTTTTATGCAAATTTTGTTTGCATATATTGGCGGACTCTTATATAAAACCAGGTCATAGATAATATATTCATAATAATATAAATCACATTTCGACGGCGGTTTAAGAAATACTTATACTCTACTTGAAGCAAATTTCGTGAAGCAATAAATTGAGCGATGTGGCAGTACGGGGCTCGCTTCTCGTTTCATAAGTGTTCGGTTGGTTTCCTGCGTGGAACGATCTGGTTATATTCCAGTGATCCATATCGCAATGACGGTGAGATCATGTTTCTATTTCTGTAGGAGAAGGACGTCAAAGTTTATGTTCTGTGTTAAAGTTTAGCATCTGACAACTGACAATCATTTGCAGCTGACAATCGAAAAGAGTAGGCTGAAAAGCTGCTGCCTGGTTTAAAACTCGAAAATTAAATTCCTAAAATGTGTTACCTTCTTTAAAATGATATCGGAATCCCTAGCAAGTGCTGCGGAGCTCGTGCTCTGCCACTGATATCTTTATGAAGAGGATTGATATCGAATCATACATGGTTATTTTTTAAAGTTCAATGATGATTGTCATATCACGCGGTTAATCAATCAATACGTCATCATCACGTCACTACATCACCATTACTGAGAGCTGTCACCACACACAATGAAACACTGTCACCACACACACAATGAAACACTGTCACCACACACACACTGAAACACCGTCACCACACACACTGAAACACTGTCACCACACACACTGAAACACTGTCACCACATATACTGAAACACTGTCACCACACACACTGAAACACTGTCACCACATATACTGAAACACTGTCACCACATACACTGAAACACTCTCACCACATAGCATGAAACACTTATATTGCATTTGGGGTCCTCTCGTCGGTTTCTTCTCAGAGATCACTTCTCTGTACATGAGATCATTGAGAATTTAAGCCTCTTACATGCTCGAGAAGTTGTCAAGTTGGTGGAGACGTCTCTCATTAAGGATAGCGTACATAGTGGAAATTTAATCTCTCTCAGTTACTCCTTTATGCGTTATACACTCATTCCATAATATGACAAGAATACGTCTCATGTATTTCATATGAACAGTTCGCCCGTTCGCCCGGGGCCCACAAGGGAAGCAAAGAATAGTACCACTGCGATCTACAAGGCATGTTGTAAGAGGTGACTGATGTAGGGCCTAGGGAAGCTACCCTAGTAAATAAACAGCAAGTATCGAATGTGCTGGCCTACTTGTAGGCGCATAACTGGCACAACGTACAATCGCTCTTGGGCTCAGATCACATACAATCACACAGAGTGGTTGACAAGTGGTCGATATGGAGCGTTGGAGAAAAAAACCCCAGAAAAGTGTTGTACTTTCTTTCCTATTGATACTAAAAAGTGCAGGGTTCAAACCCATATAGTAGTATTCTCACCTTACAAGCCCTATACACCTGCGCTGAATCGTGTAACACCTATAGTAAACCTAACTTCATGTCTGCAATAGCATTTGTAAAATATTCATCGGCGTACACCACTAGGCCGTGTATACTATTTATACCTGACGTTGTAAATAATGCTGTTTAATACACATTAGCTGGGGGACACTGCAGAACGTATTCAACTAGATTTCTATGCAATATATGTTGTCTAGCATACACTTTTAAATACCACATACAGTGCAACAATCGTTGAAACTATTTGGCAATTTTATTTTACGGGGTTTTTTCGGTTTTTTGCTTGGAGATTTATCATCGTCATGCGTAATGAGTTCAGTTTTCGTACCGCCGTAGCAGCAGCAGCAGCGGCAACAGAAGCGAAGAAAATTTACAACTATTTTGTGTGTGGTAGGTACATATATCTTCATATAAGCTGTCAGAAAACAAGATAGCATCAACGAATATATTCAAACGTACTTTCTTATATGGAGTATTGGGGGCGGTGGGGGAGGAAAGAGGTGACAGCAACGTTATTAGCACGCTGCGGTAGTGATCAAGGCCCGTGAAAATTCAGGAGTCAAGGCCAGCTTGGGCTAAGTCATGTTAGTCTGTACCATGTCTTCCAGCTGTCACGTCATGTTGAGTTGTACCATGTCTTCCAGCTGTCACGTCATGTTGAGTTGTACCATGTCTTCCAGCTGTCACGTCATGTTGAGTTGTACCATGTCTTCCAGCTGTCACGTCATGTTGAGTTGTACCATGTCTTCCAGCTGTCACGTCATGTTGAGTTGTACCATGTCTTCCAGCTGTCACGTCATGTTGAGTTGTACTATGTCTTCCAGCTGTCACGTCATGTTGAGTTGTACCATGTCTTCCAGCTGTCACGTCATGTTGAGTTGTACCATGTCTTCCAGCTGTCATGCCATGTTGAGTTGTAACATGTCTTTTAACAATGTCGCGTGATGTATCTTCTGTTGGTAACACTTTACTCTCCCAGATGTGTCCGTTTGTTTAAGTGTGTGTGAGAAGCAAGAGTCAGTGCGACAAGAGTCAGTGAGATAACTAGAGACAGAAAGAAGCAACAAAGACAGTGAATGAGAAATGTACAGCATATATATATTTAACCATAACAAATGAAAAAGAGAGAAACAATTAAATGGAAAAGAATTGAGATAGAGAGAGAGAGAGAGAGATAGAGAGAGAGAGAGAGAGAGAGAGAGAGAGAGAGAGAGAGAGAGAGAGAGAGAGAGAGAGAGGGAACAATTTGCTGAACAGATACAGAAAATGAGAAGGAGAGGACAAGAGAAAGAAACAAAAACAGTTAAAACAGTGGAAAGATAAATGCAAAGATAGAGAAATTGATAGAGCGAAATGAAGAGAGTTAACAGAGAGAGAAAAAGAGTGAGAGACAGAAAGTTGAATGGATTAGGAAAAAAAACAGTTTGGAGGAGACTGAATGAGGTAGAGAAATGTAAAGAGTGAACACTTAGACATAGATAAAAGCACAGTGAGATAGAAAGAGAGAATGAAAGAGAGAGAGAGATCAGTAGGAAGACATCTGAAGAAAAGATTCATAAGAACAGAGAGTGCAAAAAATACTAATGAACTTGGTGATACATGACAAATTAAAATATGCAATGCAATACTCCTTCTTCTTCTTTGCGTTCATTCTTTACGACCAATTTTAATCACTCTTTGTGATAAGTTTGATCTTTGCCAAGAAGTGTATACGTTGCACATTGGTTTGGTAGACCCCTAAATGCATAGACTTCTACACGTTTAGGACATGTGCATCCGATTTCAGCCAAACCTCCCTAGTCGCCTTTACGACATGCGTGACAGGTAACAGTGGTTCTATTCTTTATACCCCAAATTTGGGCCCCGGTACCCACTCAGGCGATTGTATGAACTCACTGTCACAGTGCACAACACAGACATACAGAGAGAAATATCAGATGAGTGTAACATTATATGGCGCCAGCTATGGGCCCTGTAACAAACGTTAATGACCAAATCAAGTGGATAATTAAAGTCGAAGATTCTCTAGTTTCTGTAAGACATTTCGTTAATGGCAGTTTGTGGAATATTCGAATTTTAAATACAGAAAGAAAGACAACTGTCTAGACTGCTGCTGGTCTTTATTCTAGAAGGAACAGAAACAATTGAAGAAATAATGTTCGACTTGACTGTTGTTGGTCTTTTATAAAATGTTCGACTTGACTGTTGTTGGTCTTTTATATAATGTTCGACTTGACTGTTA
The DNA here is from genome assembly GCA_020796225.1 of Arion vulgaris. NCBI lineage: Eukaryota > Metazoa > Mollusca > Gastropoda > Stylommatophora > Arionidae > Arion > Arion vulgaris. The sequence continues at coordinate 44,708,324 of CM036764.1, read as the reverse complement.
TTGGTCTTTTATATAATGTTCGACTTGACTGTTGTTGGTCTTTTATATAATGTTCGACTTGACTGTTGTTGGTCTTTTATATAATGTTCGACTTGACTGTTGTATGTCGCTTGAAAAAGGCTTGACCACTTTGCCATCTAGATAACATTTTCCATAAAGGACATACAAACGGTTTAAAGGGTTTAAAGGCCGAAGGATTGACTTCATTGCACCGGGTTTTACCCCATATGGCTCGGTTCCTCTCAGCAGAAATGGCATGCCACCTGCCGAGAGTATTGCACAAAGCACGAACTCCGTAGCTCCGGAAACAATCCTAGGGTCTCTGGAAAAAAAACTGTACTCGTGAACAGAACGACGCGGTCCGGATTCGAACCTACGACTTTCAACTCGCAAGGCAAAGGGCTTAACCACTCCCCACACACACACACGCCCGTCCGCCCGCCCGCAGACACGCCCGCCCGCACGCAAGCACACACACATACAAACACACAAAACAACAAGCAGAAAGGAATAAATAAATAATGCGGTTTTCAGCTCATAAATAAAAAAAAAAGCAACACATGATTGAATAAGTAATGATGTACTTGGAACAAACACGGACACTGTAATAATAAAACTATAACGAAAGAGCATAGGAACACACACACATAGTTATTCAATGACGACTCCCTTGTGGTGCTGGGGTCAACAAGGGAAACAAAGAATAGTACCACTGCTACCTACAAGGAATGTCGTAAGAGGCGACTGATGTAGGGGACTAGGGAAGCTACCCTAGTAAATAAAAAAGCGTCGCATAAATCGAATGTGTATGCATACTTGTAGACGCATAACTATCACAACGTAAATCGCTCTTAGACTCAGATCACATACAAATCACACGTAGTGGTTAACGAGTGGTCGATATGGAGGTTCAAAGAAGAATATTCAATGAAGTACAATGATGATGATGATGATGATGATGATGATGATGATGATGATGATGATGATGATAATGATGATGATGATGATGATGATGCTATCAATGAATGAATCAATTAATCTATCAATATATCATAGTCATCTTCTTCTTCTTGTCGAACGATCTTTTTTTGGTCATTTTGATCATTCTTCTTGTGATACACAAACAGCCTTTCCCAAGAAAGTATTTTTACGTCACATCATGCACCGCCATTTGGAGCTCTGGTGCTTATTCTTTGGCGACGTGCCGGTTTCAGCAAGCGTTTACTGGGTTCGCTCTCTGTCAGCCTTTGGCTGTCCCCAGCCTACCTGCAAGGCAGCAGGTTATATCATAGTCATCTTCAGTGGCGGCTCGTGATTAACGGGCCCCACCAAAATAATGTGTAACAAGTATTTATTATTTTATAAATTAAAAATATCACAATCCAAAACCATGATTTTTACGAAAAATTGTGTTTGGCCCCACCAACAAAAATGATCACGTGCCGCCACTGGTCATCTTACTCTATTAACCTTCAGTAAGTTCCTTTCTTGAATACCACACTGTCAAACAAACGTGAGTACATGCAACAATTTAACCGATTCAAGCAGTCAGTGGATTTTCCAGAAAGTTCCGCACAAATATAATGTTACAAGAGAGATGTTAGAAGAAACACTATCACTGAGACGAATGTACACCACTCTCTGTATACCAGTGTGAAGAATAAAATAAAACCACATAAATATCTGGGTAAGAGATAAACGCTGAAGTCATTAATCAGACGAATACCATCAGATCTCGGATGAGGTGCGTAAACTATTACTTTTTATGAGTTGTACAGTTGGCCAGACATAGTGTTGTTATCTACATTTTACAGATTTATTTGCCATTCGTTACTTTTTCAACAGCTGTACTTTTTCAACAGTTTAAGCCACACGTAGTCTTGTGGATAGTGCACTTGGTTCGTAGACGTGTGGTTCCGGGATTAAGTCTTAGTGGCAGTGGAGAGTGTTTCAGTTCGCAGATGTCTTTAGGTCAAATAAGATTAATTTGGAAACCACAGAAATAAGCATTTAATAAGGCAGTGGAAAAACATATATGTTCTTTTGAATATGAGTGTCACATAAGAGTCCTTCGTATGTCATGGACAGAGAAGAGAACAAATATATGTCCTCAGAAAAATGTCAAAATGAAAGTAAATTGGCTGATGCTACAAATAAGAAAGAGAAAATTTAATTGTTTTGAATATATAAAAAGACACAAAGGGTTGGAGAAGACCATCATGGAAGGAGGTATACTGGCAAAGAGAAGAAGAGGAAGACCACGTAGAAGAAGGATTCAGTATGTAACTGACGGTTTGAACATGACAGCAGCAGACGCGGGACATCTGGCCTATGAGAGAGAGAGACATTCCGGAGAACTGTTGGGTTGGCAAAGTTCTGCTCATGACAAGCTATTTAATGATGATGATGACCACAGAAATACTAGAAAGCAAAGGCGTGATATTAAGGCTGGTGGGATTTTAAAGATGGTGTGATGTTATGGTGGTGTGATGTTAATGCTGGTGTGATGTTAAAGCTGATGTAATGTTAATGTTATTGTTTGTTTGCCCGCCTGACCAGCGTGTTCGTAGCGCGTTGACCACCGGTGACGAACCCCTGTGAGTGCGGTTAAATTCCACGGGCTGGCATAAAAGCCACAGGTTCTCCAGATTTGCGGTGTTCGTGGCACCAAACCGAAAGGTTACGCTGTCCATGGCACTGAGCCGAAGAGCTGGAAAGCTCAAGTGCTTCTGGCTCGGGAAAGAAAAATTGTTTGTTTACATTTGTATTTATCAACAAAATTAACAAGGCTTTGTTATCTGTGCGGTTTGCGCTGAGAACGTGAGCACGCTGCACCCTATTAAGCATCTATGGCATGTCGGACAGGCAGATCCAAATTTCGGCTAAGATCTATGCATATTACCCAACATGACACACATTTGTACAGAAATGTCAATGCAATATTTTGCAATCCGAAAAACGCCACTTTAAAGGACAGCATCTAGTGGTATACTGTATTATGGTATCAGATCTGATGGAAACCGTCATTGCTGAATCCTGACAGGCTCTACCAGTCTCAGTAAGCCTGTGTTTGAACTCTTTGACTCATTCATTTATTCTAAATAAATCAAGGTACTTTCTTTTAATTCCTCCAAACAAAGGGAGACAGGGTTCCTTGGGGTTCCCGGGGAGTTTCCATGTGATGTCCGGTGATTAAAAAATCCACAAATTTTCATGAGGTTTATTCCATTAACATTTTTAGGGGTGTCTGCTTGAAAAAAAAAAATCAAGGGCTGAAAGGCACATCATTTCGGCTTTCTTTTGAATATGCCATGATTCTGCACAAGAACAATGCTACCCGCCTTATCATATGCCAATGTTGATATTTCAAGGAAATTGAAGATTTGTGTCTTCAGTAATGATCAGTAATCAATTGATTGATTAGTCAAACAGTTTCAGACTTGTCCGCTATCAACAAAGTATTTTTGACCTACATTTGAGAAATTACTTTCCCTGACCTTAAAAAACGACTGTCCTACAGGATGACAATTACGTACTAAGAATAGATACAACATATCTAAAAATAGCAGACCCTATCTAAATATAGCGGACCCTATCTAAAAATAGCGGACCCTTACTAAAAATAGCTGACCCTTACTAAAAATAGCTGACCCCTACTAAAAATAGCTACACCCTTTGTTTGGGGTGAATTACAATGATAGTACCTAAATAAACTTTCAACTCTCTCTGGAGAACATGTCTTTATCAAACATTCCTTATCAAAGGCTCTGACGGACAAGGCAATACACGTTTAATGAGCTGGCACTAAACAAAAGAAAACTCAACATCTGTACATGTGTTCCCGTTTATAAGGATCGAAGGAGAGCTACCATAAGAGTACGTAGTAGTGTAAAAAGCAGCCGAGTTTGGTATGAAATTTGTGAAATATACTATGCTTGAATCATATAGATGTTCCATTACACAGGACAACTACGTCTAGTATGAGGATGGAGGTTGAGGCCGTTACTGCTGCCCTCCATTGGTTCCCTGGGAATTCACTTAGTAGGGTCGTTGCTGTATCTGACTCTCAATCGATGTTTCCAAGATCCAAAATGGCAGGTTTCGGTATGATGGTATGTCGTCTATAGAAATTTCTAACCTCCAGAGGTTTACGTGGATATGCTGTCCTGGGCATGCAGGTGTTTGCTGCAATGAGAGAGCGGGCAGGCTTGCATTAATAGCATCAAGTGTTGGGGAGTTGAAGATGGATAAGGAGGATGTTCTTCGGTCTCTTCGCGACTTCCTGTTGGATGAAAATACTAAAATAGATGTTGAATCGATCCAGATATTTAAATAGTTTGGAGCTACCCGTTATACAAGTAGAACTGGATGTCTGAGAGGCAGAGTGAGAGGTGTGTTTAATCAGCGAGCCACAGGAACCATCAGTATGCATACTCTTCGATATCTATTGGGGAGACTGAGCACCTATGGGTCTTCCTATGTGCAAAGACGTCAGTTAAATAACCAATAACGAATAACCATTACACATCAACTATAGAAGATATATATTGTCAAGTTTTACACCGTTCACAAAACACCACACACTGCACCAGCTGCTGCAAAATTAATGAAGTCATTGTTTGGGAAAGATCAACAACTTTAACAGTTAGAAATCTAACAGCAAAAACAACAGCTGGATTGACTGTAGTTAAAATTTTACTAAACCACGATCATGGTACTTAACGATTGAGAAGTACTCTTCCAATAACTTAAATGTCACGTAAGTTCGAAATTTAGTGCCGAACTTGATCGAGTTGCCATCATCAGAACACAAGGTTATAATGAAAGGTAGTAAATTTTGTAAACAGTGAAAGACAGACGACTGCTATACAATACTAAACACCTGCAAGCTCGATTTAACTTCATGTAGCATAGACAAAGAAAATTTGGAGCGGTTAGCCAACGACAGGCAATCATGGCGAGCGGCAGCGAGGGGTGGCTCAAAAAGAAAAGGCGATAACGATCATCACATATAGGGGCAAAAGAGAGCGCAGAGGGCAGAGAGAACATCCTATGTATGAGCTCCAGTCTCCAGTTTCAATTGCTGCGACTGTGGTAAGGATTGCATCTCCAGAATATGCAGTTACAGCTACAACAGACGATGTGATTCAGTACAGAACAAAATACTTGACACAGAACCGATTGTCTCCTGAGACAAAGAGGTCATATATATATATATATATATATGGCCTTTTCGTCTTTACAGACGGTCAATTGGCAAGTGTTTTACTGTGACAACTTCTGAGTTTTCGCTTTTCTCTCTTGTCGTTCAGCTTGTACATAAGTCTCTTCTCAAAAGACTCTGCGCCCTTTCGTAATTTGGCTTTCCACACAACTCTGTCATCAGCTAGTCCCTCCCATGTGCTGGGACCTATAGAAAAGTTTTTCATTGAGGCTTTGCAGACATCTTTATATCTGAGCAGTGGTCTGTCCTGGTGCCTCTTCCTCCGAAAGTTCACAGAACAACATTTGTTTTGGTATGCGCAAGTTTCCATTCTTCTCACATGCCCCAATCATCTTAGTCGTCTACTGCTGAGCATACCCATGATGGAAGGCAGGTTTGCACGTTGCAGTACTTCAGAGTTGGTTATCTTTTCGTACCACGTGATGTTCATAATCTTACGGAGACATCGAAGGTGAAAGATGTTACATCTTCTCTCGTGTCTTGAGTAGGCTGTCCATGTTTGTGAGCCATATAGTAAAGAACTAATTACACAGGCTCGATATATTTGAATCGTCGTCTGCAATGTTAAAGAGGTCAGTGACGGACAATACAAGTCGGTTCGTACTAAGCGTCTTGAAGGGAAACACGCACTAATCAAGTAATTGCTTCACCACCCCCTTGGGGCGTCTCTATAACAGACTTGTATGGTAAATTCAGCTTTAGTTGGGTATCAGAGAAATACTGAGAAGTAAAAGCGGCCGTGTGATGGTGACCACATCCTCAATTTATGACTAAGCAAGTGTATCGTGCACGTTGGATATACCACTTAACAATAATAATAATAATAACTCATCTCGTATCGTTATACGTTACATAGGGCCTGCAAACAATTTCTCCATACCGCTCGATACTGTGCAACTCGCTCAATCTCCTCCATGGAACTGAGACTGTTGCATTCTTGCCTCTCTCAGCAAAGTTCGTTTCAGGGTCTCCTTAGGCCGTCCCCTCTTTCTTGAACTCATTACATCCCACTCTAATGCCTGCTTTGATATTCGTTGATCATTTCTTCTCAAGGCGTGTCCAACATATCTCCATCTTCTCTTTCCTATAACAGTTGTCACTAGCAACATACCACTTACAGTCAAAGAATACTATTCTATTCTATTTAACAAGAAAAAAAGACTCAAATGCAGACAAGAAGGAGGAACCAAATGAGAACGATTGAATTCAAAGTAGAATGAAGACGTGATACAGAATATAGACGTATGTGTAGAGATAAAACATACAGTACATAGACGTATGTGTAGAGATAAAACATACAAAACATAGACGTATGTGTAGAGGTAAAACATACAGAACATAGACGTATGTGTAGAGATAAAACATACAGTACATAGACGTATGTGTAGAGGTAAAACATACAAAACATAGACGTATGTGTAGAGGTAAAACATACAAAACATAGACGTATGTGTAGAGATAAAACATACAGAACATAGATGTATGTGTAGAGATAAAACATACAGAACATAGACGTAAGTGTCGAGATAAAACATACAAAACATAGACGCATGTGTAGAGGTAAAACATACAGAACATAGACGTAAGTGTCGAGATAAAACATACAGAACATAGACGTATGTGTAGAGGTAAAACATACAGAATACAGACGTAAGTGTCGAGATAAAACATATAGAATATAGACGTATGTGCAGAGGTAAAACATGGCCAATGTGACAATTTGTATCTACGTGTCACATTTCTTGTACAACGCTCATGAAACTCAAGACCAGAGTGACAAATGTACGTCACCTGATACGGTTACCTTTCACAGGGTGGAGCAGACAAATTATGCAAGAAGGTCACAGCAAATATTGAGGTGTACATGATGCTCTTGACAAATGTAACTGCCGATGAAAAGACTGTTTGAAATGTGATCGTATCTTAAGTTACATATTCAGACGTTCTGTACATGTAAAACACTTGACGGATAGTATGTTTGCTGGTTGAATTCATTTATACTTTACGCAGTGGCGGCTCGTCATTAAGGGCCAGTGGGTCTGGGCCCCATCAAAAATAATATATAACGTGTATTTATTATTTTATAAATTAAAATATAGCAACCAAAAATAATGTATAACGTGTATTTATTATTTTATAAATTAAAATATAGCAACCAAAAATAATGTATAACGTGTATTTATTATTTTATAAATTAAAATATAGCAACCAAAAATAATATATAACGTGTATTTATTATTTTATAAATTAAAATATAGCAACCAAAAATAATATATAACGTGTATTTATTATTTTATAAATTAAAATATAGGAACCAAAAATAATGTATAACATGTATTTATTATTTTATAAATTAAAATATAGCAACCAAAACCATGATTTATCCGGAAAAAATGTCTGGCCCCACCAACAAAAATGATCACGAGCCGCCACTGACTTAACGTTATGTTCTACGCTTGCGTGTATATAAACGTCTTTTGGTCTGAACAGAACATTTCAAATACATTACTCAGCATCATCATCAAGTTGCTTGTCCCTTCCGGAACTTGGCTCCAATGACAGTAGTCCTGAAAAACCCTCTGTTCTTGGCAAGTTGACCGGCGTCAATAGCAGTCATTCTCAGACCGTCAATGACATCTTGCACCCATCGTCTTCTAGGTCTTCCTCTCATTCTTCTTCCAGGCACCGTTCTCTCCAAAATTATCTTCACTATGCACTAACGTCGTTTGATGTGTGCAAAATATTTAATTTTCCTTGATTTTATGCTCTTTAAAAACCAACTCTCTTTAATATCAAGCTGTTGCAGAACTGAAGCATTTGTTCTTTTCTCTGTCTATGACATTCTAAGTACTCTTCTGTAGTATTTGCATTCAAAGGCATTAATGATCTTCTCCGCCGATTGTCAATGTTCCATGAATATTAACGATCTTCTCCTCCGTTTGTCAATGTTCCATGTATATTAATAATTTTCTCCGCCGTTTGTCAATGTTCCATATATATTAATAATCTTTTCCGTCGATTGTCAATGTTCCATGTATATTAATGATCTTCTCCGCCGTTTGTCAATGTTCCATGTATATTAATGATCTTCTTCGCCGCTTGTCAAAGTTCCATGTATATTAATGATCTTCTCCGCCGCTTGTCAATGTTCCATGTATATTAATGATCTTCTTCGCCGCTTGTCAAAGTTCCATGTATATTAATGATCTTCTCCGCCGCTTGTCAAAGTTCCATGTATATTAATGATCTTCTCCGCCGCTTGTCAAAGTTCCATGTATATTAATGATCTTCTTCGCCGCTTGTCAAAGTTCCATGTATATTAATGATCTTCTTCGCCGCTTGCCAAAGTTCCATGTATATTAATGATCTTCTCCGCCGCTTGTCAAAGTTCCATGTATATTAATGATCTTCTCCGCCGCTTGTCAAAGTTCCATGTATATTAATGATCTTCTCCGCCGCTTGTCAAAGTTCCATGTATATTACTGCTACTTGTCAAATCATTAGAAAACTTATCAGAATCGATGTCTCATCACCCAGGGCGACCACTTCTCCCTTCTTCTTGCAAGCAATTTCTCCATACCAATTATACTCGCTTAATCTCCTCCATGTTACTGAGACCGATATTCCTTGCCTCTCTCAACAAAGTTCGTTTCAGGGTCTCCTTTGATCGTCCTATCTTTTTTTTAACCCTCTGCTTCCTACTTCAATGTCTGCTTTGATATTCTTTTACAATTTCTTCTCAAGGTGTGTCCAACAAATTTCCATCTTCTCTTTCTTATAACAGTTGTCACCAGTGGTTGACAAGACATTTCTCTGATTTCATCCGTTCCATTTTATACTCATTATTTTTCTCATACTCATCTATTTTCAAATGCATTCAACTTGTTTTCTATATCTTTAGTCATTTTCCAACTCTCGCTGGCATATGTTAGGACTGATACAACATTTGAATTGAAAATTCGTAATTTAGTTTTAATACTATATAACTTGCAGTTCCATATTTTATTTAGACTTTTAAAAGCTGATGTTGCTTAGACAATTCTTAGCATAATTTCTTTTTAAACATTTCCTGTGCAATCAAAATTACAGCCAAAAAAAAAAAAAAAACAACAACCGAGTATAGAAAGCTTTTAATGACAGAAATACCATATGAGCTTCTTCATATCTATTTTTTTACATTTCTTTTACGAAACTGTTGAAAAGTAAACCATTTTTATAAATATTTCAATGAAAAAATCAAGAAAAGGTACTGGAACTTATAAGAATTGTTCATCTATTCGTGGCTCCGGGCAACATAAAGCTGACTAGCTCAGGCGGTTAATTCCTGTTTAATGGGGGCTGGTTTTTTAATATGTTATCGGAGGCCACAATCGATGAAACCCTTCTCCCGCCTCCCCTCCTCCACAAAAAGTTACCACGTGTCGTCGATCTACCTACACCAAAATACTCTGAACAATAATGAACACACTAATTTCCCGCAACTATGATCTTGTTCATTAGAAAATAATTGTTACCATACGTCGACACATCTTAGTCAATTTCAGGGGATCGCGAGAGAGAGAGAGAGAGTCAATTTGATAAAATTAAAACAAGCAAATCGCATTGACACTCGCATTATCATATTTTCATTATCATTATTGACATTATTGAAATTATTTCTGACATTAGACTTAGAAAGAATTACACCAATTGTACTTTTTTATAATCAGACCAAATTAGTGAAATGACAAGGACTGACTCACATGAGTTTGCACTGTCGTTATTGACAAGTTACGGCTAATTATTGTCATTGTTGCGTTACAATGTTGTCGATATCTTTTTGGATATTTCTACGAATAAACAGATTGAAGACATAATGTGTCAATATTGGAGATGTGGAATTAGAAATCAAATGGATGCCTATCATTGACACATAAACAAAGAAAGGAAGATTAGTGGAGATTACACGACGAGACTGAGCAAATATTTGTAAAATATCAAGGGATATGAAGCTACTGAGAATCATACCGAATGGAAAGCTTGAGGAGAGCGGATAACAGGAAGACAGAACTACATTTTGGAGGGGGAAGCAAGACTGCTTTGGTAACTGATGACACAAGGATCAGTGGTTGAGTTGTACAAAAATAGTACTGAAGATTTAACAAACAGCACCACAAGAACATAAAATAATAGTAGTAAATACGTTACGTTAACTATAGATGGTCCGCGTTCAATTCCACAGTGGATGTGGATTATGTTCCGACCGGAACGGCTCTCAAGTCGACACAGCCTCAATTGTGTACCAGGAAAAGAACTGGGAAGTAAAGCGGCCAGTGGAATCTTGACCACAACACCCATCGGGTGGCGAAGGTCAATGAAAAATACGAGTCTAACACAGCATTACCCAATATACCTCGATGTATGAAAACTAGTTTTTTGTATGTTAAGTTAACACAATATGGTGGCCCGAGTGGTTACTAGGGCCCAAATTAGGTGTGTAAGGAATAGAACCACTGTTACCTGTCAAGCATATCGTAAGAGGTGACTAAGGAGGTTCGAGCTTGGGGCTAGCTACCCCACCACGTAAAAATTACTAGATAACTAGAGAAACCACAACCAGGAAAATTCAAAGCTTGCCACCCGAGGAAGAAGAAGGAGGAGGGACTCATGGCAAGAAAATGGGGAAATAGTGGAGAGATCTGGAAAGGATTGACTTGGATAGGTGGGCTTGGATGGTCTTGGTTGTGGACCTATCCCTACCTAGGGGCAAAGGGTGAAGAAGATGAAAAAGAACACAATATTGTGCCATAGTTATTAACATATCGTTCATTATTATTATTATTATTATTATTATTATCACGACCATATATAATTAGACTCAGCCAGAGCCAACTATAAACTTATGGGCCTTCGGACTCAGGTAAGAATTATGGGAAATCAGACCCCAACTACACTACGTGACCTCACATTCCAGTATTGGTGTATATAGACGAATTCATTTTAAAATCAACATAAAATGCTGAATCGAAGTTATATTAGGCAACAAGTTAAGTTTAACAATAACGAATATCAATATTATGATATTTTTCACCAATAAATAACCATAGACTCACAGAATTGAGTAAAATTGCAAAAAGCTTGCAGTGTTCTATCAAATCTTTATGTTCCCCCATCCCACTTTTCTGATATAGGTCAGGGAACCCCGAGTTAGTTGTCTGGCCTAGTTATCTAGAGTTGGCTGTGATTCAGCAAAGAAGGAAGAGGTCAAAAATAAACATACAAATACACGGAGAACTACTGACACAAGCCAAGAATATCTCATATCCAGCACACATAATGATAGATGGGGGAAAAAGAGATTAAAAGCAGAATAAGAATGATCAAAAGTACATTTAATGAAATAAACAAGTTACTAACATTTATACCTGTGTGTTGCCAGTGCTCGCAAGGGAGCAAAGAATAGTAACACCACGACCTACAAGGCATGTCGTAAGATGCAACTGAGATAGGGGTCTAGGGAAGCTATCCTAGTATATAAAAAGCATCGCAGAAATTGGATGGGCTGGTCTACTTGTAGGGGTATAACTGGCACTACGTACAATCGCTCTTAGGTTCAGATCACATAGAGATCACACAGAATGGTTAACAAGCAGAGCGTTCGAAGAAAAAGTAGAAGAAGACTTAACATTCAAATAAATAATTATAAAGCCAAAGATTAGAACTATCAAGTGCTAAATTTACTCGATATTTTTCTTGTGGTTCAAACACATGGACAATTAACTCTTTCGCTGCTACATACTTTCTGAAGGCTGAGCTAAAAATACCTACTCTTTGTTTCTAGATCACAAACGTGAATGAACACCTATAGCAGTGACAGTAGCAATGTATAACGTGTTAACACGTCTTTAGTCCACAGAGGAGAGATAATAACAGACCTGTTAATGCCTCTTTAGAAGTGAATGGGAAAATCGTATATATACGTCCGTAACAGCTAAAGGGTTAACAAGAAATTGGAAGACATAATTAATACCTTTTGTGATGTGGCTATACGGAAGATTAGATCGGTTTTTTTTATGGAAAGGAAAACAGGTAAATAAAGAATTTCTAAAGAACACAGAATTAAGGACATCAGTAAGGAAGGCAGAATTACTTTAATTAAAAATCAAATTAATGAAATACATGACACATGGATCAACAACTTATTAGAGGGGAATGCTGAAGAACGGCAGGCAAGAAGAGGACCAAGACACGAGTGAAAGTTGTGTGGTTCTAGGCGAGGTTGGTACCGCATTTCCCCTCATATTTCTACTTGTGGGACTCGATTTAGTCGATCAGCTACCGAGACAGGTGCTTAGTGCGACACTGTGAGCTGTGAATTTCATTATAAATTGTTGCTATATGTGTCCACAGTGAGTGTGTTGGGAAAAGCATATTCAGAAAATGGCGGACGGCAATCTAGCTTATGTAGTAATACTTATGCTGAATGATATATTTTGCCGTGATTGCTGTTTCCATCGCCGTGAAATGCAAATTCAAGTAGTAGACAAATGGTGCTGGTACTGTGGCGGCTGTCTTATGCATTCACTGCTTATGCAAGCTGATGGCTTGTGTCGAGACTGCTTAGTTTATGAGTTCAAATGAGACAATAATGATAATTTTTAGCAGTTTTCGCTGACACAGGAATGGAGCAAATATGGTGCAGTCCGTCGTTGTGAAGTTGCAACTATGATTAACAACTAACATACAGATAGTACAGATGAGAAAAATCTTTCTTATTCTGCGATCAATTTCCTATGCTCAGAGGTCTAAACAACGAGAGGAGTGCTTCTATGAATCCAGTTGTTAAGAGGAGGTCCTCGTATCTGCCTCACAATTTATCTTTCAGATTAGTCTCACGGAGACATATTTGAGACCTCAAATCATCTAGGACATAGCAGGTTTGATGGATGTGTTCAGGAGTCTATTGTCCCTTTTGAGATGTACATTGGTCAGTTTGGGTAGCTTTCAGTTGATGGAGGTGGACTTGCACTCTGCAGTGTATGTGCGAAATCTAAAATGGTGGTTTGCTGGTTTCTTTATAATCTCAAGATGAGATGGGATCGAACCTAAGACTTTCTGAACGCAAGGCAAAGCCTTAACCACTTAGCTACAGAGATCCCCTAATAGGAAGAACCATACACAGAACAGTTAAAGAATGTATGAGGTGTATTTTTATTAAGAAGAAATGAAGGAAAATGTTCCTTGTGTTAAGCTAATATTTTAGTTGACCTTCCTGTAACAACTCTGAACATGTATTTTTTTTCAGATTCCATATTTTCTAAACGTGAAATAAACATAAAATGCGTAGAACACAACTCGTTAAATATGTTCTAAGGTAAAAGACTAAAGTAGTTAAATATGTTCTAAGGTAAAAGACTAAAGTAGTTAAATATGTTCTAACGTAAAAGACTAAAGTAGTTAAATATGTTCTAAGGTAAAAGACTAAAGTAGTTAAATATGTTCTAAGGTAAAAGACTAAAGTAGTTAAATATGTTCTAACGTAAAAGACTAAAGTAGTTAAATATATTCTAAAGTATAAAACAAAAGTAGTACTACTTCAAACTCTTAACTAAAATCATGGGTGTGAAATTCCCGGTCCACGGACCAGAAACTACTCATCTGGCGGCGTTGTCCTATCCGACCCACGCAATAACTTATTCAAAGTTCAACAAGTTCAGGACTAGGAAATACTGTATTGCTTAACGTCTATGTATTTTCAAATAAAATAAAATGTGATTCCATTCATACCAAATTTATTTGAAACCTACTACGTGTATAATTAAGAAATATTGCAGGCACTATTCTTGTTATACTTTACTAGCTGTACAAATATCTGTCAATTTGCAAACACAAGAGTTGATTGATCTATAAGAGATATACGGACATATATAGTCATAAGAAAACATGCGGCGAGTGTGTGAAAGTTAGCTGAATGTGGGCAATATGTTTCACTTTTTTCTATATTAACAAATTAGAGGATTATATGACATGTATCCACTATGCTGGTGGCTTGACACATTTGAGAGCTGAATTCTCTGCGAGTTGGAGGATTTTCAATATAGGAAGATCATTCTCATCATTAAATTGCTTGTCCTGATCAGAACTTTGCCACACCAACAGTCCTCCGGAATTTCTCTCTCATAGGTCAGATGTCCTGCCTCTGCAGCCGTCATGTTCAAACAATCCTGAATCCATCTTCTCCTTTGTCTTCCTCTTCTTCTCTTTGCCGGTATGCCTCCTTTCATGATGGTCTTCTAAAGCCCTTCATGTATTTTTATATGTCCACAACATCTCAGTTTTCTCTTTCTTATTTGTAGCATCAGCCAGTTTTCTTTAATTTTGAGTTCTTTCTGGATAGATCTATTTGTTCTCTTCTCTGTCCAAGATATACGTAGGACGCTTCTGTAACACTAATATTCAAAAGCACCTATATGTTTTCCCACTGTCTTATTAAATGCCCATGCTTCACACCCACACGTTAGGAAGATCAGTCTGACGATATTTGCATCTCCTTTTGATGTCGATATGTACACAACCCCAATGTTCGCTGCAAATTAAGTTTATTTGTTTACAAAGGAACGCTATCATGACAATAAAAGCCAGAAACATTTCTTAGGTATAATTTACTAAAGGTATTTTCCAGCCGACAAGTACTTGGAGATTTGGCGCGTAAAGGAATGACACTCTTTTGAATCACTTTGTCAACAGCTTATCTCAAGAATGAAGGTTGTCAAGTTGAAAACAAGAACACATATAACATATATTTATTTAGAGAAGCAGTTAAGATTATCCCATAGTAGACATAATATCGAGAGCTTTGTTAAAGTGACTCCCGTGTGTTGTCGCAGCTCGCAAGTGCAAGAAAGAATCGTAACATCGCGACCTACAAGGCATGTTGTAGGAGGTGACTGAGGCAGGGATAATCACGCTTAGGCTTGGATCACATATAAGTCACAAAGAGTGGTTAACAGGTGGTTGATATGGAGCGTTTGAAGAAACAGTTAAAGTGACACAACATAATCTTCTCATTGATACCAACTTTTTTCTTCTCTTCAATCCTGTTTGCCTCACAGCGTCAAGTCAGGAAGAGATTTTTAAAACTGTTTGCCTCACAGCGTCAGGTCAGGAAGAGATTTTTGAAACAGGCCCTTGAGTGCGCTTCGTAAATAGTGTCTTTGCCCGCGTGCCCAGCGTGTTCGTAGCGCGTTGGACTGTGGGTGACTAGCCCTCTGTGTGTACGGGTTCAACTCCGTGGGCAGGCAGAAAAAGCCACAGATTCCCCAGATTCACGGTGTTCGTGGCACCGAACCGAAGGGTTACGATGTCCATGGCACCGAGCCGAAGAGCTGAAAAGCTCAAGTGCTTCTGGATCGGAAAAAAAAAAAAAATAGTGTCTTTCGTCGCCTATGTTATCTTTGAGGTACATCTTTTGCGTGGCCGGCCTTTTGCTTTGTATCCATTGTAGCGGAGCAGCATTGCTCTTTGAGGCGCACTGTCTGTTAGTAATCTGCTTATGTGGCCGAACCATTTAATTTCTTGTTTCTTGATGAAGTCTAGTACTGATGTTGTACCCACTTTTTCCTGATGTCTTCATTTCTCAACCGGTCTCTTCTTGTTACCCCCATCATTCTGCGTAGACACTTCATCTCTGTCGTGACTAGAGTTCTTCTATCATTTGTTGTCAGCGTCCAGGTTTGGCACTTGTTTGGCACCAACTATACATGTATAGATCTAGAATTTAACTCTGTTACTCAGTAATGTTATTTACGTTCGAACGCAATTATATGACAATCTTACAGAAATAACTAGTATAAAGGTTTTGCGTCATCTTAAAAAGTACCTTGAGGCAGTGCATCCGCTCAGAAGAGTGAATGGGTTAACTCGCTTATTTCTGTGTAGAAGTCTCTCTAGTATTAAGCATAGCCCTACACGCCTAGAGTTGTTGGACGTTTCTGGGTTTGAAAGAAAGCTCTGGTACTCACTCTCCCCAATGCACTATAGGAAAAAGAGTGAAAACTCATAATTCCTGGGGCTGGATGAAAACTCATAATTCCTGGGGTTGGATGAAAACTCATAATTCCTGGGGTTGGATGAAAACTCATAATTCCTGGGGTTGGATGAAAACTCATAATTCCTGGGGTTGGATGAAAACTCATAATTCCTGGGGTTGGATGAAAATTCATAATTCCTGGGGTTGGATGAAAACTCATAATTCCTGGGGTTGGATGAAAACTCATAATTCCTGGGGTTGGATGAAAACTCATAATTCCTGGGGTTGGATGAAAACTCATAATTCCTAGGGTTGGATGAAAACTCATTCCTGGGGCTGGATGAAAACTCATAATTCCTGGGGCTGGATGAAAACTCATAATTCCTAGGGTTGGATGAAAACTCATAATTCCTGGGGCTGGATGAAAACTCATAATTCCTGGGGTTGGATGAAAACTCATAATTCCTAGGGTTGGATGAAAACTCATAATTCCTGGGGTTGGATGAAAACTCATAATTCCTGGGGCTGGATGAAAACTCATAATTCCTGGGACTGGATGAAAACTCATAATTCCTGGGGTTGGATGAAAACTCATAATTCCTGGGGCTGGATGAAAACTCATAATTCCTGGGGTTGGATGAAAACTCATAATTCCTAGGGTTGGATGAAAACTCATAATTCCTGGGGCTGGATGAAAACTCATAATTCCTAGGGTTGGATGAAAACTCATAATTCCTGGGGTTGGATGAAAACTCATAATTCCTAGGGTTGGATGAAAACTCATAATTCCTAGGGTTGGATGAAAACTCATAATTCCTGGGGCTGGATGAAAACTCATAATTCCTGGGACTGGATGAAAACTCATAATTCCTAGGGTTGGATGAAAACTCATAATTCCTGGGGCTGGATGAAAACTCATAATTCCTGGGACTGGATGAAAACTCATAATTCCTGGGGTTGGATGAAAACTCATAATTCCTGGGACTGGATGAAAACTCATAATTCCTGGGACTGGATGAAAACTCATTCCTGGGACTGGAAGAAGAAGAAGAAAGAAGAGATTCTGTCAGAGAAGATTAAATACCATCTTTGTGACATGATAATTTGTTCATTATATGTGCAACAATTAAGCGTTCACATCAGCACATAATTATATGTTATTATAAAATGTGGGTGTCATATTTAGCGTCAAATGTTTTTAGTACAAACCTCAGACAACAAATGACTGTTCATTTCTGCTTTAAATAATTGATTGCCCGCCTGCCCAGCGTGTTCGTAGCGCGTTGGACTGCGGGTGACTAGCCCTCTTTATGTGCGGGTTCAATTCCGCGGGCTGGCAGAAAAGCCACAGGTTCCGCAGATTCACGGTGTTTGTGGCACCGAACCGAAAGGTTACGATGTCCATGGCACCGAGCCGAAGGGCTGAAAGCTCAAGTGCTTCTGGATCGGAAAAAAAAATAATAATAAATAATTGATGTTAGAAATTGCAAGTATTTTTTTTTTTTTTTAACGCAGCAATATTGTGTTATAAAACTCATATTCTTCTTCTTCTGTGATCTTACTAGATTGGGATTTCAGATTCTCTAATAAAGGCAGCCGTCTGTCTCAGATTGTCAGCCACGTCATACAGTTTGTCTTGGATGCTGGTGTAAGTAGGTCACAAACTCATATCAGAGATACTTTCAATTTATGTGAATTATGAATTTCTTGGAAAATCTGTGTGAACTGTGAATGTCTTTGACATGCTGTGTGATTTGTGAATATCTTTGACACACTGTGTGAGCTGTGAATGTCTTTGACACACTGTGTGAGCTGTGAATGTCTTTGACACACTGTGTGAACTGTGAATGTCTTTGACACGCTGTGTCAATTTTGAATGCCTGGAACAATTTGTGTGAACTGTGAATGTCTGGAACAATTTGTGTGAACTGTGAAGGTCTGGAACAATCTGTGTGAACTGTGAATGTCTTGAGCTAGGATACTCAAAAATCTAGGACCAGAAATGAATATGTTTCACCTTGGGAGACATATTAAAATGTATAGTCACGGGAGAAACGAGAAGGGAGTGACAATGGGGATAGACAGTGACAATGAGGATAGACAGTGCAGTGACAATGGGGATAGACAGTGACAATGAGGATAGACAGTGCAGTGACAATGGGGATAGACAGTGACAATGAGGATAGACATTGACAATGGGGATAGACATTGACAATGGGGATAGACATTGACAATTGGGATAGGCAGGTAGGAGGAAGCCTTTTCAATCATAGCAAACAGGTAAACAAGTAAGCTCAGATACCTCATTACAAATTTGATTTTAGACGGGAACATATACTTCTTCTTCTTCAAACGCTCCATATCGACAACTTGTTAACGCCTCTGTGTGATTTCTATGTGATCTGAGCCTACCAGTTATTGTACGGTGTGCCAGTTATGCGCCTACAAGTAGACCAGCACACCCGATTTCCACGATGCTTTTTATTTACTAGGGTAGCTTCCTTAGGTCCTACATCAGTCGCCTCTTATGACATGCCTTGTAGGTCGCAGTGTTACTATTCTTTGCTCCCCTTGCAGACTTCAGCACCACACAGGCGTGGAACATGGATACAGAAATCTACGTTGCAGAAAGTCAAACCATGTACTAGACACACCTCTCCTGTCACACGCAGGAAAAACAAGATACATGTATATCATCATCATCATCATCAAATAGCTTGTCCTGAGCAGAACTTTGCCACCCCAACAGTCCTCCGGAACTTCTCCTCTCATAGGCCAGATGTCCTGCCTCTGCAGCCACATGTATATAATAAAGAAAAATCTCATTAGAACTTCTTTTGTGGCCAACATTATGGTATCAATGTATATACGTTTCAAAATAAATAAGTTTAAAAAATGATTTATAAAGACATGAAGGAACATGCAGACGTACAGATGAGGACATTGATGCTAGGATTAGGAAAGTCCGACAAGCCTTTGCTTTCCTACACACAGTGTGGAAATCTACAGCCATCTCCACGAAAACAAAGCTGTGGATATTCAGCTCAAATGTGAAATCTGTGTTGCTGTATGACTCGGAAATGTGGCGGGTCACCAAGTTAAATACAGATAAGATTCAGATGGTTGTCAACGGATGTCTTCGACAGATACTCAGACTAAGATGGTATGACAGAGTTGCAAACACAGACCTGTGGATAAGAACAGGACAGGAACCCATGATGATCCAGGTTAAGAGGAGAAAAGAGCAATGAGTCGGGCATACTCTAATGAAGACACAGTCGAGTGTCACTAGATAGCACTTGAGTGGAATCCGCAGGAAACAAAAAAAGGACGCCCTAAACAGACCTGGAGACGAAATCTTCTTGAAGAACTGAAGATTGCTCGACTATCCTGGAAGACAACCACAAAGAAACCCAGGCAGAGACAGAGAAAAGTGGCGAACAACTATTGAGGCTCTAAGCTTCACGAGGAGCGGAGAGGAATAAGTAAGTAATTGTTCTTTTACGTGCTTAACCTGAATACGGAGCCTACTTTCTATCGCCCATCTCCGATAAGACTATTAACTATATCTCTATTACATTGAGATCAGCGATCACTGGAAAAATAATCCAGTTGCTCCTTTTGGAATGTGAATTCACTACATTTTTGAAGTCGACGTTATCAAGACAGATTAAAATAAAACAAGTATAACAAGAGATATCGTCTGTATCTTAAGCGGTAGCGAGCTCGATTTCAACTCATGCGTACCTGGTTCAACTCCACGGAATGCAGTTTGGAAGCAAATTCGTTTCCGTGGGATTTTTACGAACGGTAAAAATATACCTCACCGTTCAGAAATAAATGCAAACTACTGAACGTATAAATAGTGCCTAGAAAATCAACTTTTTGTTTACTGTGGTTGATGGTTACGTTCTGTAAAGGATATGCAACGATTTTCATGTCCATAGCTAGGGACGTTTAGTAAGAAAACACAAAAATGAAGTTAGGAAAGTCATATTTTATTTATTTTTCGATCCAGAACCACTTGAGCTTTCAGCTCTTTGGCTCGGTGCCATGGACATTGTAACCCTTCGGTTTGGTGCCACGAACACCGTGAATTTTGAGAATCTCTGGCTTTTCTGCCAGCCCGTGGAATTGAACCCGCACTCACAGGGAGCTTGTCACCCGAAGTCCAACGCGTTACGAACACACTGGGCAGGCGGGCAGAAAAGTCACATAGAGAAGCAGCACCTGTTGCAGACCTTATTATAAGCAGAAACACATGGACATATTCTGTACTCCTTTATGAAGAAACAATTTACGGCAATGTTGATAGCTTAGTGCTGAATGCTACCGTTGTCAGAGTCATAAATATACAAGTCTGAAAATGAACAGTCTAGAAAAAAAGTACACATCAATTCTGTTTCACATGAAAAATAATGTTAAATAAGTATTTATTATAGAGAAACACGTTAAAAACAAGTTATTGCAAACGTGTGGAGTGAGGTTCAGATCTGTAGGAGAGCTCAGGTAAATTCCCATCCTTGAGATATTTATGAATGTTTGGCAGGTGATAAATGATGAACATCTGTAGACCGGCAAACTTCACTAGCTTCGCCAGTCACTCACTACATGTGCTTTTCTTAACTGAATACAGTCAAGAAGCTATCACGTTACATTTTTATTCACATCAAAACGTACACAACATTTTGTGTATTTACCTTGAATGCAAGATGGAGCGTAGGAGGAGATATATATATATATATATTCTAAAACTGGATGCTTTTCATAATAAAATGATATTTAATGAAATGTCTGTTTGTTGATTTTTCTCTTTATAATTTTTAGAAGAAAAAGGTTAATATCACACACATCATCATCAGGTGCCGTGCTGGCTGGCGTAGGTGATCATGGATCTCCACAAATCTCTGTCGTTGGTGTTTGCTATCAATTCAGATGTTGACGCTCTACCGTGCCATGAAGTCAGGCTATCCCAAATGTTCTCTCTCTGTCTTCCTCTGTCTCGTCTACCCTCGATTTTACCGGTTGTATCACACAAACTGTTGCTAAATTCGTGAAATTCGGTTATCGATATAAGAGAAGACCGCAGTAAAGCTAGACAGCAATGGCGTAACACGTAAATAAAAAGTATTACAAAATACGAAAACAATGACAATGCACAGCAACTTTTCGATCAAAAGGCCTTTATCAAGTTTGGTATCCTTTGCTTGATAAAGGCCTTTTGGTCGAAACGTTGCTGTGTAATGTCATTGTTTTTGTATTTTGTAAAACTACAGTACTTTGTTTTTACGTGATTCGCCATTGAAATTCGATTACCAAGTTGGCAGAAAGTAGCCGATCGTTATTTTTAATGTCAATATATCATTCATCATGTTTGATGTGGACTAGCACTTTCGAACAAACCACAATCAAAGTTTTTGTTTAATGTAAGGGATTTAAGCATCTGTGAGACAAAGTACGCTCCTTTTAACGTAAGCACCACTCATTTTTGGTTATTTTAGTGCAACATTTTGGAAAGTCCATTACACTAGCAAGACTTGTCGAATTTTGTACTAAGTCTGGGCAAAGCCGACAATGTCGTCTTCGTGGTAGAGAGAGGAGATACAAAAACTGTTTCTCATTGGGACATTCAGTAGGAGGGAGGGGGGGATAGGAGGTAGTTCGATGGAGGAAGCACACATGGAATTGTTCTGCAGTGATGTTGATTGAATAAGCAGAACATACGATTTGAACATATACAGGGTGTTCAACTTAAAAGCAGCCTGTGAATGGAGCTAATCTGGCATATATGTATGGAAATGGAAAGGTTCAGTTATGACGTAGTATAGGTCAAGGTTGTGTGACGGTGTGTA
Organism: Arion vulgaris; assembly: GCA_020796225.1. Classification (NCBI taxonomy): domain Eukaryota; kingdom Metazoa; phylum Mollusca; class Gastropoda; order Stylommatophora; family Arionidae; genus Arion; species Arion vulgaris. The sequence continues at coordinate 44,686,240 of CM036764.1, read as the reverse complement.
ATTGTAGTGCGGAAGGGGCGATGAACAAATGTGACGTAGAACAAGCTAGTCAGAACCGGTTTAAATAGTAAATAGACGAGATGCAAAGCGTACCTGTCAAATTTCTATTTATTACTAGGGCTGCTTTTAAGTTCAACACCCTGTAGAAGACCTCATCTTTGCTGATGATACATTTCTGGTATCGCATATTCAATCTCAAATTCTTCTTCTCTCTTGAACGCTCTATATTGACCACTTGTTAAAACACCCTTTGTGGTTTGTATGTGATACGAGCCTAAGAGCGATTGTACGTTGTGCCAGTTATGCGCTTACAAGCAGGCCAGCAGATCCGATTTATGCGACGCTTTTATTTACTAGGGTAGCTTCCCTAGGCCCCTACCTCAGTCGCCTATTACAACATACTTTCTAGGTCACAGTGTTACTATTCTTTGCTCCCTTTGCTAGTCGCGGTAACACACGGGGGATTGCAAATTTAAGAAAACAGTCAACATGGTGTATCTCAGCTTTCTTTTTTTAGAATCACTGAACCCTGACGGTAAATGTGACCAGAATGAAGGTAGAAAACGACATAGTTTGAGACTCCCTGAACTGAAGACTTAATATACCCTGAAGGTAAATGTGACCAGAATGAAGGTAAAAAAAGACGTAATTTGTAAACCAACACTAAACTGAACTAACATTCTCGGAATATTGCTATACAATAGCGAGTGTTGAAACATGTCCTAAGGCATTACACATAAGTTATACACATTTCTAAGTAAATGTCGAAGGAGAATCTTGCAAAATATTTCGGGGAGAAAAGTTGACAAATAAGATGTCATGGAAGAGAAATATAACTGAATGTCACTGGAAACCTCGCCCAGGATGTCACTGTCACTGGAAACCTCGCCCAGGATGTCACTGTCACTGGAAACCTTGCCCAGGATGTCAATGTCACTGGAAACCTTGCCCAGAGTGTCACTGTCACTGGAAACCTCGCCCAGAATGTCACTGTCACTGGAAACCTCGCCCATGATGTCAATGTCACTGGAAACCTTGCCCAGGATGTCACTGTCACTGGAAACCTCGCCCAGGATGTCACTGTCACTGGAAACCTTGCCCAGGATGTCAATGTCACTGGAAACCTTGCCCAGGGTGTCACTGTCACTGGAAACCTCGCCCAGGATGTCACTGTCATTGGAAACCTCGCCCATGATGTCAATGTCACTGGAAACCTTGCCCAGGATGTCACTGTCACTGGAAACCTCGCCCAGGATGTCACTGTCACTGGAAACCTTGCCCAGGATGTCAATGTCACTGGAAACCTTGCCCAGGGTGTCACTGTCACTGGAAACCTCGCCCAGGATGTCACTGTCACTGGAAACCTCGCCCATGATGTCAATGTCACTGGAAACCTTGCCCAGGATGTCACTGTCACTGGAAACCTCGCCCATGATGTCAATGTCACTGGAAACCTTGCCCAGGATGTCACTGTCACTGGAAACCTCGCCCAGGATGTCACTGGAAACCTCGCCCAGGTAAATAGAATGGAGATGGTTTGATATTTGTGCAGAATGTCATCGGTCAATTTGGCAATTTCCCCTCTTCGATTGACCATAAGGTTTGGCTCATAAACAACATCAAGTCACGAACAATGAAGTATTTAGACATAAGGTTTAGCTCATAAACAACATCAAGTCACGAACAATGAAGTATTTAGACATAAGGTTTAGCTCATAAACAACATCAAGTCACGAACAATGAAGTATTTAGACATAAGGTTTAGCTCATAAACAACATCAAGTCACGAACAATGAAGTATTTAGACATAAGGTTTAGCTCATAAACAACATCAAGTCACGAACAATGAAGTACTTAGATACGGTGGTTTGTAGAGAACCCTAATGGAAGACATGGTTAGTGGTGGTAGAGCAAGGGATGACCAAGACGATGGTGGCAGCAGGACATCAAAGAAACTTTGATCAAGACGTTAGAAGAGGGGAGAGAACTTGATAGACAGAGTATTCAGGCAGACTTTGATGAAAACGTTCTGCAAAGGACACGCTTTTTGATGATGACGATAACCTCTAGGATGGACAGAAATCGGAAGTAGATGGGAGTTGTGTTTAATAATGTAAAATTGACTGACATGGAATACTAAGGAAGCCAGGTGATCAGCAGCATTGTGGGCCACTTTTGGTGTTTTATGTCTTTTTCTTCTTAGAACGATCCATATCAACCACTTGTTAACCACTCTGTGTAATTTGTATGTGATCTGAGCCTAAGAGCGATTGTAAGTTGTGCCAGTTATGTGCCTACAAGTAGACCAGCCCAAACGATTTCTGCGAGAGCTTTTTATTTACTAGGGTAGCTTGACTATGTCCTGCATCAGTCGACACTTACCACATACCTTGTAGGTCGCAGTGGTACTATTCTTTGCTCCCCTTGCGCACTCCAGAACCACACGGGCTTTTTATAACAACTATGACATGAAGAGGATATATATATATATCTTCTTTTGTTGTCACACTTCTACTGGGTTGTTGCACAGTACCGTGGTTTTATGTTTTTGTCTTGTGCTGTTCTGGTGGCTTGGGTGATTGTTATTTTTTGCTCTTAGACATCGGACTGGCGTGTTAGGCCGCTGGACCCTGCTGGATTTGTTGAGCACCTAAGATCGGAGCACCTATGGACATGTCCGGAGTGCTATGATGACAGTCTTCTGATAACTGATAGCGATACATCAGTTAATTTAAAAAAAAAAAAAACACTTACATTTCTCAAATCTGTGGATGAATGAATGAATGAATGAATGAATGAAAATCTCAAAACTAAAGTAAGAAATCTGTCATCCACGACCATGTCTGCACGTGCGTGTCCGGATGTTGTTCTTAGAAGTTATTTTTAGTTCATTGATCTCACGTTGTAAGCACGTGCAGTTGATTAGTATCACAGTCGAACTGTGGTTCTGGTAGCTGTTATTGATAACGTAAGATAAGATGTCTACAATATAATAACGTAAGATAAGATGTCTACAGTATAATAACGTAAGATAAGATGTCTACAGTATAATAACGTAAGATGTCTACAGTAAGATAAGATGTCTACAGTATAATAACGTAAGATGTCTACAGTAAGATAAGATGTCTACAGTATAATAACGTAAGATGTCTACAGTAAGATAAGATGTCTACAGTATAATAACGTAAGATAAGATGTCTACAGTATAATAACGTAAGATGTCTACAGTAAGATAAGATGTCTACAGTATAATAACGTAAGATGTCTACAGTAAGATAAGATGTCTACAGTATAATAACGTAAGATGTCTACAGTAAGATAAGATGTCTACAGTATAATAAGATGTCTACAGTATAATAAGATGTCTACAGTATAATAAGATGTCTACAGTATGATAACGTAAGATAAGATGTCTACAGTATAATAACGTAAGATATCTACAGTTAGATAAGATGTCAACAGTATAATAACGTAAGGTGTCTACAGTAAGATAAGATGTCTACAGTAAGATAAGATGTCTACAGTATAATAACGTAAGATGTCTACAGTAAGATAAGATGTCTGCAGTATAATAACGTAAGATAAGATGTCTACAGTATAATAAGATGTCTACAGTATAATAAGATGTCTACAGTATAATAAGATGTCTACAGTATGATAACGTAAGATAAGATTTCTCAAGTATTGACTCCTTGTGATTTCCACCTGTTTCCAACATTAAGGGAAGACTTGGAGATCATCACTTCAGTTGTGAGGTTAAGTCTGAAGCATGCTGGTAGGTGTTATGGTGTTCTTGGCAGGGACTGGTCTTTGCCTGCTTTCGAGATATTTCTACGATATTTTGCAGTTCTTGTAATTCATTGTTCCAATAAAGTTTGTAGTACATTCGAACCCCTCTAGGTATTATTTCATATGCAGCCTGTATTATGCACGTGTCTTTGAAATGCGTCGATATCGATACCACGTGCTGGGAATCCATGGCGCAAGATCGCCAAATGTGTCGCTGTAACAACACAAGAGGAACCCGCATAGCTGAGAATCCTTGGCGCAAGATCGCCAAATGTGTCGCTGTAACAACACAAGAGGAACCCGCATAGCTGAGAATCCCTGGCGCAAGATCGCCAAATGTGTCGCTGTAACAACACAAGAGGAACCCGCATAGCTGGGAATCCTTGGGGCAAGATCGCCAAATGTGTCGCTGTAACAACATAAGAGGAACCCGCATAGCTGAGAATCCATGGCGCAAGATCGCCAAATGTGTCGCTGTAACAACACAAGAGGAACCCGCATAGCTGAGAATCCCTGGCGCAAGATCGCCAAATGTGTCGCTGTAACAACACAAGAGGAACCCGCATAGCTGGGAATCCTTGGCGCAAGATCGCCAAATGTGTCGCTGTAACAACACAAGAGGAACCCGCATAGCTGAGAATCGTCGCTCCGTTGATAATAGAGATAACGAGATGCGCGAAAATAGAAAACACACAACACGCGAAGTCAAACCTTGATCATGTATGCCCCGCCTGTGGTAGGGGATTGTGTTCTAGGATTGTACTCTATAATCACCTCTGCACACACCAGAGAGGTGCATCAGCACATGTTTGAGGCTGTTGTCATCATGGTTTGCAATGGACGTCTATTATTATTATTATGCATTAACTAAATTGAACGATTACTTTATTGATGTCATTGTCCGCAGATATATCATTTACCAGGATACGATGCTTGTACATTATCTAATCTAGGCCTTCTTGTAATTCCTCCTAGATAGAATGTTTCTCTCCTTGATGACTAAATTTTCAATAATTTGAGAATCTGTCTGATGGTCACTGCCTTGATTATGTTTCCTAGTAACAAGGATAAATGTTCCACTTCAGATTTGATGGGTAAAGTGTCAAGATAAATATAAAGGGGATGTGCCATGATCTCGAGTAGGAGGTTGGCTGGTCTTTTATTTAGTTGAAAATGATAAGTGTGTTGTCTTTATGCTAGTTTTCAAACCTCTCGCCTTTCTATCGATGTAAACGTAACCCCTAGCTCTGTGAATGGCTATTAAAGTTACCGCATATCATACGTCTTTCTTGTGACCGAATTGAAACTAGAGCAGGTAGGCGATCACTTTGACGGTAGCAGGTAGGCGATCACTTTGACGGTAGAAGTTGAATAACGGAAATTCTGGCTTATCCTTCGGTGGTGTGTTCTATTTCAACCAGCGTTTACTGGGTTCGCTCTCCATTAGCCTTTATGCTGTCCCCAGCCAAAACCAACATGGCAGCAGGCTGCTATTTTCTTTCAGGGCAGCGACCCGTAGACAACCTGCCCTCCCGGGCTGATGAGCGTCATCTTCCCAGAGTGGAGGCATCTGATACTCTTCACCATCCATTTATTTCTCAAGCTGTCATGGGCTGACGTTGTTGTCACAAATGTCAGTGTCCCACATTTTCGTCTGTGATAGATCAACAATATCAAGAAGAGCTGGATGGAGCTGCAGGAGATAGATAGAGATAGGAAGACTTGGCATGAGTTGGTTGAGGGCCTATGCCCCAACCCGGGTAAAAAGGCAAAGAGAGAGAGAGAGAGAGATGTAGCAGTGATATCCTTTCACCACGAAAGCTACATCTTCGTTTATTTCGGTCTCTGTCAAACATCATATATTTACTTGTTCTTCATTCAAGAAGCTCTTTCATGTTCTATTTTTTCTACTGTAGCGATCTCTTTTGCTGTTTACATCGTCAACATTTCAGTGCATTATTATAAGAACTTGGCCAGTGGCTTTATTCTCTTGCCTCCTGGCTCCACAGTGCAAGTGAGATGTGGTTGAGCCCTTTCGAGACAGATGGCTGGGCAGTGGGCCTGGTTGAGTATAGACTTCTCTTAAGTTTAAATCTAGCGTGTTCTTTTTTTTAGGGTTGTATTCACTGCCCATGTGGATCTATTGAGAATCCTTTTTTAAAAAAAAAGGTTTTGATCATTACTGACAATAGGGTGGGTGATCCCTCTAAAGTTGTTGCAATCCTTAAGATCACCTTTGTGCCCGTCTGCCCAGCGTGTTCGTAGCTCGTTGGACTACGGGTGACTATCCCTCTGTTTGTCGGGTTCAATTCCGCGGGATGGCAGAAAAAGCCACAGATTCCCCAGATTTACGGTGTTCGTGGCACCGAACCGAAAGGTTACGATGTCCATGGCACCGAACCGAAGAGCTGAAAAGCTGAAGTGCTTCTGGAGAGGAAAAAAAAAAAAAAAAAGATCACCTTTGTTGGAAATTTAACAATCATTCCAAACTTGCATTGTTCTAGAACTGTTTAATCTTCCCATATTTTTGTTTATTCAATAGATTTAGCACCTGGATAATCGCTGTATAATTTGTGACTTTGAGTATTCCTGCAGAAATGTTTTGTTGTCATCGCCTGCTGCTGTCTTATTGTGTATCAGGGAAAGAATAGATGTGAATTAGTTCATCCTTATTCATCACAGCTTCAATTAAGTAATTCTAAACAAACATAATTTGTCACTTGTCAGCAGCAAATGTTATATCATTTACATCATTTTCTTCTTTTACATCGCTTTCAGGATTCCAAATTAATGACTATGGCAAAGGGAAGCAATCAGCTCTAGGCTTCCATCATTGTCATCATTATGTTTCTTGAGAAGACATAAGTCATGTGGATCTTGATTCAGATAGTATGTTGGACAAGTTTATATTTAAGTAGTAGGCTGTCATAAAGCTGATACTATATATACACAAATCTTGGGGTCTCTTTGGCTGAGTGGTTAAGATTTTTGCCTTGCGAGTCGAAGGTCGTGGGTTCGAATCCGGACCGCGGCCTTCTGTTCACGGTGTAGTTTTTCCATAGAGCCCTATGATTATTGCCGGAGCTACGGAGTTCGTAAAACCATGTGGTATATAGGGCAATACAGTGTTAGGCCAGTATTTTTCATTGACCGTCGGCACACGATGGGTGATGTGGTCAGCATCACGCCGGCCGCCTTTACTTCCCAGAGCATGTCTGGTACCCAATTGAGGCTGGGTCGACCTGAGAACCGTCGCGGTCGGGGGTTAAACCCGGACCACCAGCCTTGAGAAGCGAGTTCACTAACAACTACGCTACCGCGGCTCACGGAGTTCGTGCTTTGTGCAATACTCTCGGCAGGTGGCGTGCCATTTCTGCGGGAGGGACCGAGCCATATAAGGTAAAACCTGGTGCAATGAAGTCAATCCTTCGGCTTTAAAACTCGTTTAAACACAAATTTTGTGCGAAACTAGTTTAGTTGTAAGTCATAGAATGTAAATCCAAGGAAACCCGAACTTTGCTGAGATTGGCAAGTACTGTAGGACATAATTCCATGGAAGAGATTGCGCGAGTTGCCCATGACAGAGCAGTATGGAGAAATCACTTGCAGACCCTATGTAACATTTAACAGTACCATATGAATATATATTTAATTAAAATATTTGATTGACATATTTCACTTTTAAAACACTGCATACGATTGGTTGTGTGAATGTATTGTTGTTGTTCTAAAGTTTATAGTGTAATAATAACAGTTACCGTCCATCGCAAAAGATGATGACAACAGTCTCAGACGTGTGTTGTAGCTTGGTTATTTTTTACTTAACTGCCGCCATAGCACCCCAGGCAGACCCATTGGTAGTCAGTCTTTCCTAAAAGATGTTGAAAGGTATGCATACTAATGGTTCTTGTAGCTCTCAGGTTAAACACTCCTCTCTGTGACCCTCAATAATCCAGTTCTACTTGTACAACGTGTAAATCCAAACTTCTTAAATCGTTGGATTGAATCAACGTCATAGTGTCCTTATCCAACAGTAGGTCACCATGAGACTGAAGAACATCATCCTTATCCATTCTAAACACCCCAACAATCGATGCTTTCGATGAAGACATGTCTGCTATCTTGCTGCCGCGAACACCTACAAGCCTAGGGCAGTAGATCCACGTGTGTCTCTGTGGCCTTTATAGATGTGCACTCACGCCGCAACCTGTTCTTCTAGATCTTTCGAAGCATCGACTGAGAGTCAGAATTAACAACTCCTGAATGTTTTCAATCATTTCTTGTCTATCTGATCCAATCCCATATATTAAGATGTCATCTGCACATGTCAACGTTCGATTGAATCCAGTTGGTTGTATTTTTTGCTAAACTTGTGTATATATTGAATAACACGAGTGATAGACGGGAACCTAGTGGTAATCCCGGGAATATAAGTGTAGAGTCTGACGGCCATGCTTCTAAAGGTAATGTAACGGTCCTCTCCAGCACAGAGAAAACTATCCAGTTTACCAGCCAAGGATTAATTAATCATTTTAGTAGACCATGTACTTTAGAAGTGAGAGCTGAGAACTTTAGCTCAATGATACTGAAGTAATAACAAAGTGTTTCTTATGCTTCAAAGAGTCTAAAGCCGAACGACCGACTTTATTGCACCAAGTTTTACCCACATGCTCCTCGTCGCAGAAATTGCATACCACTAGCCGAGAGTATTACACAATTCCACATGGCTTGTTCCCTCATCGCAGAAATTGCATACCACTAGCCGAGAGTATTACACAATTCCACATGACTTGTTCCCTCATCGCAGAAATTGCATACCACTAGCCGAGAGTATTACACAATTCCACATGGCTTGTTCCCTCATCGCAGAAATTGCATACCACTAGCCGAGAGCATTACACAATTCCACATGGCTTGTTCCCTCATCGCAGAAATTGCATACCACTAGCCGAGAGTATTACACAATTCCACATGACTTGTTCCCTCATCGCAGAAATTGCATACCGCCAGCCGAGAGCATTATACAAAACACGAACTCCGTAACTCGGCACCAGTTCTAGGGATCTCTAGAAAAAATGCACTTATGAATTGCGCACTTATACTTTCTATGTTAGTGGTGAAGTGATATATTCATTCTGTCTGTGGTAGCGTTGAAGTGAGTGAGTGCCAGACGTACGTTGCCATGTTTGAGTTGTTCTATGTAATGTTACAGTAAGTGACGTTATACCTGACTGGTTCTGTCTGATAGTTGACTGAAATATGTTAGGTAAGTGGTTAGTCTATTTATAGACAAAGGACAAACTATTAACTCCTGTAACATAAGCCACAACCAACAATAAAAAGTGTTCAAGATAACCTACGAACGGACAAGCATAACTAGGTCCCATTTTAGTGCCCAATGCGACCCCACTGATCTGATCAAAGAATCGGTCATTGAACTGAAAGGAGAGTGAGAACTCGTTCTGCAAGACGAAGGAGGGCAGAGGTTGACACAAGTGGATTAGTTCTCCTATTGAGAAAGAAATGGAGAGCTTTAAGGCCGTCAGAATGAGGTATAGAAGCGTACAATGAACACACATCAAGGAGGAAGAAACGGTAGGTTCTGTGGTGTAGCAGCTCAATGGAAGAAAAAACGGAGAAAGCGTGGTTCTCATCTTTCAAAAATGAAGGTAGGGTGGAAACTATGGGATTAAAGATACTGTCCAGGAATTCGGAGATATGTTCAGTAGGGCAAGAGCAAGCGGAAACGATAGGCCTACCAGGAATGTTGAGTTTATGAATTTTGGGGAGCATATAAAATGCGGGTTTGCTCAAACAGCTATCGATCACACAGAGTGATGATGCACCAGTGAGGTCTTTCGTGGTAATTAAGTTCTTAATTACCTCTACCGCACCACACGGCGGTATATCACTAATCCCGCACATGTATATCATTGATTCTTCATATGATTTGTAACTGTCTGACGCCCGTGTATTGCCACGGCTCTCAAGTAGAGCAAAGAATAGTAACACTGCCAGCTACACGGCATGTCGTAAGAGACGACTGAGGTAGGAGCCTGGGAAGCTACCCTAGTAAAAAAAAGCGTCGCAGAAATCGGATGTGCTGGTATACTTGTAAGCGCATAACTGGCACAACGTACAATCGCTCTTATTATCAAATCACATACAAATCACATACAAATCACATACAAATCACATACAAATCACATACAAATCACATACAAATCACATACAAATCTCATACAAATCACATACAAATCACATACAAATCACATACAAATCACATACAAATCACATACAAATCACTTAGAAATCACATAGAAATCACATAGAAATCACATAGAAATCACATAGAAATCACATAGAAATCACATAGAAATCACATAGAAATCACATAGAAATCACATTCAAATCTCATACAAATCACATACAAATCACATACAAATCACATACAAATCACATACAAATCACATACAAATCACATACAAATCACATACAAATCACATACAAATCACATACAAATCACATACAAATCACATACAAATCACATACAAATCACATACAAATCACATACAAATCACATAGAAATCACATAGAAATCACATAGAAATCACATAGAAATCACATAGAAATCACATAGAAATCACAAAGATTAGTTAACAAGTGGTCGATATGAAGCGTTTACAGAAGAAACTATCTAAGATATGTGTTTTATAACATTATCCCATAACCATAGCCGATCGTGAAATATGTAGTACCTGCCACTTATCATATCCATATCTTAGTATACATGAGGTATGGCATTTTGAATGGCTCGCTGATTGTGTTCGTAAGGGCGCTCGTATTGCTAGGCTAGGCGATGGGTGTCGTAAGAAATGAGGGTAAGTTGTTCGAATCCTGTGTTTGCCTATTTGTTTTTTCGAAAGCTCTTAATACTTGTACACTGTTTATTTGTTGATCATATTCGTTCCTTCCGTTGCTTTCTATGGGGTTCTTGCAAAAACTCCTTGTTCTCATCTTATACATGAGGTAGGGTCACTCCCCCTTCCCCTTTCTGAAGCCATGGTTGTGGGGAATGAATACAAAACCATTTTGTGTCTTATTCACGCAGTGAACATCCTACTCAGATTGTTATTTCGCCCCGCACACAAAACAACATCATCATCAGTCGAGGTCGCTCCCAAGGGAACATAACTCAGGGACATCAAATGTCAACTTACTACTATTTTACCGCTAAGGAATCCGGATCTTCTTGAGTAATTTGAATTTTTTTTTCCTATTTCTGTGACAATTTGCTATTTTACAGTATTGTGTCGTCGGCCCCACGATCTCCTTCTCTTAGACGAATTTTACGACATGCGAAAGGTGACACATAAGGGTCCTTAATTATGATGTGTTTATCTGACTTAATGGGAAGCCACCTGCGACAGTAATCATATTTAATCTTCAGATTTGTCCCCCTTACAAACATTTCAGAAAAATGATTACTCTATTGAAAAGATCTGTCGGTGAAGTTAGAAAAGTTGTATACCAATATTAGACAAAAATGAAAAGGTCTCTAGGCTTTCTTACTTCTACTCAGGGAAAAAAATAACTAGAATAATTATTCATAGTTTTTTTTTGAACGGAGTCACTTTGAATACATTATTCTTTCCGATTTAAGAGTTGTTTCCCCTTGTATTTACAGTGCATAAACTATCGGGTAGAATCATTTGAAAGGAGGACAGCTGTGGCGAATAAATTAAAATTGGGAATTTGGGTGTGAATAGACTCACTTGTCGAGTTTGAAGTTTGACTTCTGCTGCTTGTTTGAAATCTGATGAAGTGTATCTCACGCCCTGTCTAGGTACCCGCTGGATCCGGTTATAGAGGGTCTGAGACGAAATGTTTAACAACATGACCTACAAGGAACGTGTTTAATAACATCAGAAATAGGAATTGTGACCTAATGTTTAACAATATGACCTACGAGGAGCGTGACTTAATGTTTAACAATATGACCTACGAGGAGCGTGACTTAATGTTTAACAATATGACCTACGAGGAACGTGTTTAATAACATCAGAAATAGGAATTGTGACCTAATGTTTAACAATATGACCTACGAGGAGCGTGACCTAATGTTTAACAACATGACCTACGAGAAGCGTGACTTAACGTTTAACAATATGACCTACGATGCGCATGACCTAATGTTTAACAATATGACCTACGAGGAGCTTGACCTAATGTTTAACAATATGACCTACGAGAAGCGTGACTGAATGTTTAACAATATGACCTACGAGGAGCTTGACTTAATGTTTAACAATATGACCTACGAGGAGCTTGACCTAATGTTTAACAATATGACCTACGAGGAGCTTGACCTAATGTTTAACAATATGACCTACGAGAAGCGTGACTGAATGTTTAACAATATGACCTACGAGGAGCTTGACTTAATGTTTAACAATATGACCTAAGATGAGCATGACACAACATGACCTACGAGGAGCGTGACCTAATGTTTAACAACATAAGCTACGAGGAGTGTGACTTAATGTTTAACAACATAACCTACGAGGAGCTTGACCTAATGTTTAACAACATTGCAAATCAGAGTTGTGAGCTAATGTCTAACAACATTGCAAATCAGAGTTGTGAGCTAATGTCTAACAACATTGCAAATAAGAGTTGTGAGCTAATGTCTACGAACAAAACAACTATCGTTACTGACTGTAGTACCGCTTTGTAGGGCGGTGTAGGACAGGTGGAACATTGCAAATCAGAGTTGTGAGCTAATGTCTAACAACATTGCAAATCAGAGTTGTGAGCTAATGTCTAACAACATTGCAAATAAGAGTTGTGAGCTAATGTCTACGAACAAAAACAACTATCGTTACTGCCTGTAGTACCGCTTTGTAGGGCGGTGTAGGACAGGTGGAACGAAAGACTGAGGAATGTAATGGCCGCATTGCTAGTACAGTCGCCGCGTAGCTGTTCAGGTTATGACTTTTCATTTATGCCCACAACAGAAAAAAATAGTCATGGCCTTACCCTGAATTGAACACAGGTCTCTCGCATGGGAGCCGCGCTCTAACAAGTTCGACCACACGTTTCTTAATGTTTACTAACATCACAATTAAGGATTGTGACTTAATATGTTTAACAAAATTTCAACTAAGGACATGCTGGCTGACTCTACCATCATATCAGGGGGTCAGTCAATGGGTAGAGCTGACGTTATGAGCGCCCTAATAGAGTGTGGTCGCAAAGAAGATTTTGTTTCTGTATATGTAAATATGTTTGGTATGACTGTTTTGTTTATATCTATTTGTGTTTTGTTGGTTGAGGGCAATGTTTGAGGAAATGTTTTTAATACTGGCGATACGGTTCTGGGAAGTAGATACTCAAATAGGAAGTGCCTTCAATATGTTATATACAGGGTGTTCAACATAAAAGTAGCCCAATTTACAGACTTTTATTAGTCAAGTGGGCTACTTTTATCTTGAACACCCTGTATATATAGATGGCAAACAGACGGATGAACGAGCGGACCGTCGGACGGACAGACGAGCGGACAGGCAGAGAGATAGACAGACACACATTCAGGCTGGCAGACAGAGAGAGAGCGAGAGAGATAGATAGAAAGATAGATAGATATATAGATAGACGGACGCACGGACGGACAGACCGATCGGCCGGCAGGCAGACATGCAGGCAGGCAGACAGACAGACAGATAACATAAGGAGTTTAAGATTGACAAATGTGCTACATATTTCAAATATTTAAGGGCGTATCCTCCAGATGGTATCAGTGTTTTGAGGACAAAGGTTGAGAACTTTCCCTACACAAAAAATTACACGGACCATTTAACATGCTTTCGAGAATTTATTTGATAAAGCGTGTCGTCCAACAGTTAAAAGGGGCTTAACTGTTGTCCTTCTTCGCTATAGCTTGCTATGTCCACAGAATTGGATTTAATACCCGTTGAAATTGCAAGGGAGTTAATATATTAGATAAATGTAAATGTATTACTATTAGAGAAGAGAGTATTACTATTAGAGAAGAGAGTAGGTGTAATACTATTAAAGACCAGAGTAAGTGTAATACTATTAAAGACGAGAGCAAGTGTATTACTATTAGAGAAGAGAGTAAATGTAATACTATTAAAGGCGAGAGTAAGTGTAATACTATTAAATAAGAAAGTAAGTGTTTTACTATTAGAGAAGAGAGTAAATGTAATACTATTAAAGACGAGAATAAATGTAATACTATTAAAGAAGAGAGTAAGTGTTTTACTATTAGAGAAGATAAAATATGTCGCAGACATGTTGTATGAAAGGTGGAGAGTTTGAATATATCTTGTTCTGTCATTCTCCAGCATTCTGATCCATGTAGTAAAGTTGATAGCACACAGCAAATGATAGCAGATATTAATCTTGGATCTTATGCTGTATTGAGCAGATTTCCATACCACCTAAAGGGCCATGAATGCACTTCGTGCCTGACTCAGTTTGCTTTTATTATCAGTTTCAGGTTTTCCTTGGTGATTAATAACATTTCCAAGACATGTGAAAGCAGTTGTATTTGGAAGAATGGTATCTTCTAGTTTGTCTGGTCGGTATCTTCTAGTTTGCCTGGTCGCCATGTTCAGTCAGTATTTCTTTTTCTTGTGATTGATTTTCAACGCTACCCTTTCCGTCCGCCCCCCTTCTCTCTCTTCCACCCACTCTTCCTTCTGGCTGTACTGGCTAAGGCGGCAGGTCGTTTCCTGAATATCTTTATACATGTGTGTGAGATAGAAGTACGATGTCATTAGATAAGACGAGACAAGTTATCAATCAAGGTATTAAACAAGTTTCATGTCGTTATCAACGTCTAGATCTTTATGTTTCTGAGGGAAGAATGTATGTCTTAGGTCAAAAAATATAGTCAAAGTCATTGAGATGGATAGACAGACAAACAGACAGACAGACGGACGGACGGACAGAGAGACAGACGGATCGAGGAATAGACGGACGGATGGATAGAGAGAGAGAGAGAGAGAGAGAGAGTAGCTGAGAGTAAAAAGTACAGAGTTTGATCTAGATATACATATCGAGTTGAAAGTGAGTGAAAAAGTGAGTCTGGTGTGTGCGTGTGTGTGTATGTGTGTGTTTGTGTGTAATGATTAAACCCTGTGTGTTTATTTTATACATCAAACGCCACTTTTAATTTTCCTTCGATCCAGAAGTACTTGAGCTTTCAACTCTTCGGCTAGGTGCCATGAACATCGTAACCCTTCGGTTCGGTGTCACGAACACTGTAAATCTGCAGAACCTGTGGCTTTTCTGCCCGCGGAATTGAACCCGCACTCACAGAGGGCTTATCACTCGTCGTCCAACGCGCTACGAACACGCTGGACAGATGATTAAAACGTGTGTGTTTATTTTATACATCCTGCACCACTAAACCATACACTAACTTCCTTTTCCTAGTGGTATCTCTCTCTCTCACGTTCGTTCTCTCTCTCTCTCTCTATTTCGCTCTTCCGTCAGTCTTCAAGCGTTCATAATTTAGTGTAATACTTTAGAATGTGAAAATACGAGAGAAAATATGCGTTATTGATCAGACATAATAGCTTAGTACTGGCTGATCTAAGTATGTCTGTCATCTGTATGAGCACGCGACAGGTCACAGAAAGTTCACATACAGACCAAGACTAATGACAATGTACCAGTTGTCACCAGTAAAGTGAGTCTGATCTGAACACGGCCTACTGAAGCTAAAGATGTACAGGCTTAGTCGGAACATCGAAACATTCCCGTATAAGTCAAGGGAGAGAAGAGAATGAGGATTTTTTTTTTTAGATCCAGAAGCACTTGAGCTTTCAGCTTTTCGGCTCGGTGCCATAGACATCGTAACCCATCGGTTGGGTGCCACGAACAGCGTAAATCTGGAGAACCTGTGAATTTTCTACCAGTCCGAGGAATTGAACAACAATCACATGGGGACTTGCCATCCGTCGTCCAACGCGCTACAAACACGCTAGGCAGGCGGGCATAATAAGAAGGAAGCTCAAGCGAATGAACAATAAATAGACAGTGAATAAGTTTTAGTGCCTTCCGAAAAAAAAAAGATTACCGAACAAAGGATTCGAACCACAAACTTGTAATTCTTACGGCACACATGAAAGATATCAATGAGTGATGTGTACATGTATGTTATATGTGTATATTTGTGTGTATGTATGCGGTTGTTTCTTCCCAAATATATCAACACAAAAAGCTTATCGCATGTATTTGTACAAACACTATTCGATCGAATCTGACCTGATTATGCTGTGTTCAATAAACGACGCTGTTTATGAAAAATAAGACTTATTGAAGCTCTTTTTTGTGTGGAGCTAGCCGGTTATATACTTAAAAACGCTCGTCTGTAGAACTAGGCAATGGGGGCTGTAAGAAATAACGGTTTGTGGCTCAATTCTGTGTTTGGCAATTTGTGTTTTTTCCCAGCAGCACCTAATACTTGTTCCCTGACAATGTACGTATATATCAATTGACATTTATATTGATAGAATTTTGTAAACTTTAGAGGAATATTGCACAATGACGATGATAATGAAAATCGTGGCATATCCTAAAAGACGTAGCCATCAACCACAGTAAGCCAGTCGTTGACTTTCTAGGCACAATTTATACGTTCGGTAGTTTGCCATTGCTTTCTGAACGATGAGGTATATTTTTATCAGTTTGTAAAAATTCCACGGAAACGAATTTGCTTCCAAACTTGCCAACTGTGGGGTTTGAACGAGGTACACTTGGGTCTGTGATCGTGCTCACTACCGATTGAGCTACAGACGCTCATAATGACAATACAAGTGTTAATAACATTCCCTAATGTTAAATTGAATTTGTGACACAATGTAACCAATTTATTACATGATGCTGGTTTAACTAATTATAATTTATATTAGTTTAACTTCAATGCAAAAGTCATTTGACGTCAGTAGGATGTTTTGTGGGAATTTCTACTTATGCTAGTCGGGGCTTCTGTTACAGGAGGCTGTAGTTTAAGGTAGAAACGACTCAAGCATGAAATAATAGGACAGCAATAAACAATCAAAATCTGACATATTAGGAGACATACAAATCATGGCAATTATATCTTATCTTTAACCATTCTATTGTCATAATGATGACTACAGCGTGTCGCTTAATCAACAATCCTAGGAGCTATTGAAAAATGAACGAATGAACTGAACCACAAGGTCTGGGTTCAAATCCACGATTTCCAGAACATAAGTCAAACGTAAGTCAAAAAGACATGAAAGCCTGGAGAAGACCATCATGAAAGGAGGCATACCGGCAAAGAGAAGAAGAGGAAGACCACGGAGAAGATGGATTCAGGATGTTACTGATGGTTTGAACATGATGGCTGTAGAGGCTGGACATCTGGCCTATGAGAGAAAGAAATTCCAGTTTAGAGCTCTTGTGGTGGCAAAGTTCTGCTCAGGGCAAGCTATTTGATGATGATGACGTCACACGGCTTGATCACTTAGCCACGGAAACACCTGAAGTGTGTATATGTAAATATATGTGTGTATAATAATAATACCTCTCGTACCGATATACGTGACATAAGGGCCTGCAAGTAATTTCTCCATACCGCTCCATCCTGGGCAACTCGCTCAATCTCCTCCATGGAACCGAAACCGATATTTCTTACTTTTCTTAGCAAAGTTTGTTTCAGTGTCTCCTGAGGTCATCGTCTCTTTCTTGAACCCTGTGCATCCCACTCTATTGCCCGCTTTGATTGTCTTTGATCATTTTTTCTCAAGGTGTGTCCAACATAACGCCATCTTCTCTTTCTTATAACAGTTGTTACTAGTGGTTGTCCAGAAATTTTAGGTGTGTATAAATGTTACTTTTTCGTCTTCACAGATGGTCAATTGGCAAGTGTTTTACTGTGATAACTTCTGAGTTTGCGCTTGTCTGTCTTGCATTTCAGCTCATCCTTAAGTATTTTTCCAAAAGATTATACACCTTTGCGTAATGTTGTTTTCAACATAAACATATATCAATACAGGTACAGACATAGAGAGAGATACACATAGAAATATATATCAACACATGTACAGATATAGATAGAGATACACATAGACATATATATCAATACCTGTACAAACATATAGAGGGATACACATACAAACATATGTACACGCTAGGTTAGATTGTGGAATGTGAAGTGACAACCTGCACGTGACATATGTACACGTAAGGTTAGATTGTGGAATGTGAAGTGACAACCTGCAGGTGACATATGTACACGCTAGGTTAGATTGTGGAATGTGAAGTGACAACCTGCAGGTGACATATGCCAGTCTAATATTTCAAATTCTCAAAGATAAGTGAAAATTCAAAGAGAAATTACCTTGCATAACACTACGTAGGTTACACTGGGGAAATCCAAGGTGACGTGTGTTAGACGTGTGGGTTTGTTGGTATTGTGACGGGCAGCCCGTTTTAGAGATTGCGATTATTGATAATGAAAGGACTGACTATTTCTGTGAGGGGTGTGATCACCTGGCGATATGACAGCAGACACCTGGTTCCTGCTCATGTCATAGTTGACGTGCTACCATAAGTCTCACATTAACGCTGACGTCCGTATGAGGGAATCCTATTCACACGCCCTACGCCAGGCAGGTGTTAGTAACGACGGTTACACCATGCACGTGCCAGAGTATAGACGGTCTTATGGATTATACTAAGAATGTATGTAACAGATATTCAAGAAAATTATGTTACAGGTATTTTAATGAAAGTAGGTCGGACAGTTTAGCAATCATACATGATTTAAGTGACTATTCGTATTCTGGTTGAAGTATCAGTGTTATGCTAACAAGCAATTTGAAATGTGTGATTGACCCCACAGGGAAATTGTAAAGGTGATTATGCAAGTTGCAGTACATGAAAGCCAACAGGTGATCGTACAGGAAATTCAACAGGTGATCGTGTGGTCGAGAATAAGTTCTTTTTGTAAGAACCCCAGAGGAAGCAGCGAAAGCCAATGAATATGATAAATAAATAGACAGTGTACAAGTATCAGGGGCTTTAGAAAAACAAATTACTGCACATAGGATTTGAACCCCTTACCCTTATTTCTTACCGCATACATTGCCCTAGCCTAGCAATACGAGCGTTCTTACGAACAGAACCAGTGAGCCATTTAAAAAAATGGCTTCACTGAGGAGTGTCTTTCACAAACGCTTCCTTTCAGCTAGACACAGAATAATCAGGTGAGGTTCGATCGAACAGTGTTTGCGCAAACACATGCTATAAACTTATTGTGCCTGAATATATTTGAGACGAGACAATATCATACATACACACATGTATACACATATAACAAACATGCATACATCATTCAAAGTAGCTTCAAGTTTATTATAAGATGAGCACACGGAATTTTTCGTATGGTCATAATTTGGTCTAATACCACATAAAATATATAGGGCCAGCTAGATATCGAAAATTGATGAAGTTTCAGTCATAGTTTGGTTTTATACTGATGTAGGAGCAGCTAGATAGTGACAATTGATGAAGTTTCAGTCATAGTTTGGTTTTATACTGATGTAGGGGCAGCTAGATAGTGACAATTGATGAAGTTTCAGTCATAGTTTGGTTTTATACTGATGTAGGAGCAGCTAGATAGTGACAATTGATGAAGTTTCAGCCATAGTTTGGTTTTATACTGATGTAGCACCAGCTAGATAGCAACAATTGATGAAGTTTCAGTCATAGTTTGGTTGTATACTGATGTAGCACCAGCTAGAATGGCAAATGTGGAGGTGTTGAATGAGATCAAGACACAGAGAAAGCTTATCATCAATATAAGAAAGAGGCAATTCTCATTTTCCAGACATGCAATGAGACATGCAATGAGAATTGGAGGATTAGAACACATTGTGACAACGATAAAATTGAGGGTAGACGAGACAGAGGAAGACAGAGAGCGAAAATTTTGGACAACCTGACTCCATAGCCCGGAAGAGCGTCAATAAGATGATAGTAAACACCAGGGACATACTGGTTACTGGTTACTAAACTGATGTCATTGCACTCCGGGCAGACCCATAGGTGCTCAGTCTCCCCAACAGATATCGAAGAGTATGCATAATGATGGATCCCGTGGCTCGCTAATTAAACACACCTCTCATTCTGCCTCTCAGGCATCCAGTTCGACTTTTACAACGGGTAACTCCAAACTGCCTAAATCGCTTGATCGATTCAACATCGATTTTAGCGTCCTCATCCAACAGAGAGTCGCGAAGAGACCGAAGAACATCCCCTTATCCATCTTCAACTCCGCAATAATCGATGCTGTTGATTCAAGCCTGACCGCTCTCTCATTACTGTAAACACCCGCATGCCCAGGACAGTATATAGATGTGTGGAGATCCATGATCGCATACGCGTCGGCATGGCACCTGATGATGATGATGAGCAGCTAGATGGAGATATATAATCGGTGAACAGAAAAAAACCTTCAAAACCTTCTTAAATGTCTCTAAAAATGCTTTGATATAGACACCACATGCTGGTAATGTCTTGCGTAAGATCGTGAAATGTGGCGCTGTAACAACACAGGAAGATTTTACGTAGCAGAGAATCGACGTACTGTTGAGATGTAAAGAAAACGAGCTGTGCTTAAATACAGAACACATAACTCTCATGTGTCCAACCATGATTATGTATTCCGCACCTGCGGTAGGGAATTTCATTCCAGGATTGTACTCTACAATCACCTCCGCACACACCTGAGAGGTACACATTTGATGTTGCTGTCATCTTTGTTCTGTCTTTTCTCTAAGCATATTTTGTCTCACAGTGTCAAGAAGGGACTTCTAGAACGGGCTTTTGTGTGCGCTTCATAAACAGTGTTTTTCGTCGCCTCTGTTATATCTGAGGTCCACCTTTTGCGTGGACGGCCTTTTGCTTTGTATCCACTTTATCTGAGCAATATTTCTCTTTGATGCACACTGTTGGTAATCTGCTTATGTGGCCGAATAATTGAATTCGTTGTTTCTTGATGAAGTTCAGTACTTGATGTTGTATCCACTTTATCTGAGCAATATTTCTCTTTGATGCACACTGTTGGTAATCTGCTTAAGTAGCCGAATCATTGAATTCGTTGTTTCTTGATGAAGTTCAGTACTTGATGTTGTATCCATTTTATCTGAGCAATATTTCTCTTTGATGCACACTGTTGGTAATCTGCTTAAGTAGCCGAATCATTGAATTCGTTGTTTCTTGATGAAGTTCAGTACTTGATGTTGTATCCATTTTATCTGAGCAATATTTCTCTTTGATGCACACTGTTGGTAATCTGCTTATGTAGCCGAATAATTGAATTCGTTGTTTCTTGATGAAGTTCAGTACTTGATGTTGTATCCACTTTATCTGAGCAATATTTCTCTTTGATGCACACTGTTGGTAATCTGCTTAAGTAGCCGAATAATTGAATTCGTTGTTTCTTGATGAAGTTCAGTACTTGATGTTGTATCCACTTTTTGCCTGTTAACTTCATTTCTAAACCTGTCTCTTTTTGATACACTAGCACTCCCTGACAGAGTAAACAGGCAGGTCGGCTCTGTCACCACGGAGGGGGTCAAACAATGGATACAGCTGAGATTCTCAACTCTCAAGACTCTCATAGAATGTGGTTGCAAAGTCTCAATTCTCAACACTCTCATAGAATGTGGCCGCAAAGTCTCAATTCTCAACACTCTCATAGAATGTGGCCGCAAAGTCTCAATTCTCAACACTCTCATAGAACGTGGCCGCAAAGTCTTAATTCTCAACACCCTCATAGAATGTGGCCGCAAAGAGGGTTTTCGTTTAAACCAATCTACTTCAACTGCAAGAAAGAAAGAGTTTGGATAACAAATTGGACAGGCCAGAAAATAACAGCATAAAAGGCCAAGGTATAGACTTATCAATGAAAATCGAACTTGTATGGGCAGTCGCTAGACGCTGTTGGAGATATTGCGAAGAAGATCACAGCACCTATGGACATGTCCGGAGTGCAATAAGGATATTCCAAACTGAAATTGAAACTGAAATCTAGCACTCTGCATAGACACTTGAGCTCTATAATTATTTGTTAGTCCTGTATTACATTCATGCAATGAGCAAACTTGTAGTCGATAACGATTCAGTCATAGTCCAGTCATAGTTCAGTCATAGTCTAGTCATAGTTCAGTCATAGTCCAGTCATAGTTCAGTCATAGTCCAGTCATAGTTCAGTCATAGTCCAGTCATAGTTCAGTCATAGTTCAGTCATAGTTCAGTCACAGTCCAGTCATAGTCTAGTCATAGTCCAGTCATAAGTCCAGTCATAGTAGAGTCATAGTCCAGTCATAGTTCAGTCATAGTTCAGTCATAGTCTAGTCATAGTCCAGTCATAGTTCAGTCATTGTCCAGTCATAATTCAGTCATAGTCCAGTCCTAGCTCAGTCATGTATGACTGATATATTATTGAGAAGCAAACGTAGAAAGTGTAGAAGCTAGTCGACAACATACCAACACAACCTTTAGAATATCAAGAACATTATTACAAACAGGAAGAAGGTAATATATCGCACTGTTTGTATTCTTGTTTGTAAGTTTGTATTCTAGTTTGTAAGTTTGCATATGGGTACTCTTGTTTGTAAGTTTGTATTCTAGTTTGTAAGTTTGCATATGTGTATTCTAGTTTGTAAGTTTGTATTCTAGTTTGCATTCTAGTTTGTAAGTTTGTATTCTAGTTTGTATTATAGTTTGTAAGTTTATATTCTAGTTTGTATTCTAGTTTGTAAGTTTGTATTCTAGTTTGTAAGTTTGTATTCTAGTTTGCAAGTTTGTATTCTAGTTTGTATTCTAGTTTATAAGTTTGTATTCTAGTTTGTAAGTTTGTATTCTAGTTTGTAAGTTTGTATTCTAGTTTGTAAGTTTGTATTATAGTTTGTATTCTAGTTTGTAGTTTGTATTCTAGTTTGTAAGTTTGTATTCTAGTTTGCAAGTGTGTATTCTAGTTTGTATTCTAGTTTGTAAGTTTGTATTCTAGTTTGTAAGTTTGTATTCTAGTTTGTAAGTTTGTATTCTAGTTTGTATTCTAGTTTGTAAGTTTGTATTCTAGTTTGTAAGTTTGTATTCTAGTTTGTAAGTTTGTATTCTAGCTTTTAAGTTTGTATTCTAGTTGTGTATTCTAGTTTGTAAGTTTGTATTCTAGTTTGTAAGTTTGTATTCTAGTTTGTATTCTAGTTTGTAAGTTTGTATTCTAGTTTGCATTCTAGTTTGTAAGTTTGTATTCTAGTTGTGTATTCTAGTTTGCAAGTTTGTATTCTAGTTGTGTATTCTAGTTTGTAAGTTTGTAAGTTTGTATTCTAGTTTGTATTCTAGTTTGTAAGTTTGTATTCTAGTTTGTAAGTTTGTATTCTAGCTTTTAAGTTTGTATTCTAGTTGTGTATTCTAGTTTGTAAGTTTGTATTCTAGTTTGTAAGTTTGTATTCTAGTTTGTATTCTAGTTTGCAAGTTTGTATTCTAGTTGTGTATTCTAGTTTGTAAGTTTATATTCTAGTTTGTATTCTAGTTTGTAAGTTTGTATTCTAGCTTGTATTCTAGTTTGTAAGTTTGTATTCTAGTTTGTAAGTTTGTATTCTAGTTTGCAAGTTTGTATTCTAGTTGTGCATTCTAGTTTGTAAGTTTGTATTCTAGTTTGTAAGTTTGTATTCTAGTTTGTACTTACCATTTGATGTGCATATTCCAAACAGAGTCCACATCAACAAAAGTACAAATAAATTCAAGTCTGTGTTCATCCTGACTATCTTGACTTCCATATCCGGTTCTAGTAAGTTCCACTTTCTCACTTCAAAGAATACAAACAATACCGGAAGTAGTTAAACGTATCCCAGAATTCTAAAGTCTGCTGACCAGATACCGACATGAAAGAATGTTCTCTGAAAGTCTCTCTCTTTCAGTAGTTTTTTGTTATTATTAATATCCTCAATATTTTCTTGGCCTGTGGCTAGTTTTGTGCGGAAATAGATTTCGTTCTTTCTTCTAAACTTAACAGAAGGTATGTTCTACGGAAGTGAATTCTTTCTGAGGAAGATAACAGAGAAAAAGTAAACATGTGTGTTGGATTAGAAACACGGTTAAGTTCACTTAAATACATGAGTTGTTAGAATTGTTACCAGTACATCATCATTATTATATATCATGTCCTGAATAGAATTATGTCACCTTAACAGTCTTTCGGAATTTATATCTATCATAGTCCCGTCTCCGCCCGCGTAGTTACCGGGCCCAAATTTGGTGTTTAAAGAATAGAACTACTGTCACCTGCCACGCATGTCGTAAGAGGCTACTAAGGAGGTTTGGCTGAAATCGGATGCATGTGTCCTAAACGTGTAGAAGTCTATGCGTTTAGGGGCCTACAAACCAATGTGTAACGTATACACGTTCTTGGCAAAGATCAAACATATCACAAAGAGTGATTAAAATTGGTCGTAAAGAACGAACACAAAGAAGAAGAAGAAAGAAGTTCCGTCTCTGTAACTGTCATGCTCAAATCATCTTTTACATCCTGAATCCTTCTTCTTCGTAGTCTTCCTTTTCTCTTTGTTGAGTTTCCTCATTCCACAATAGTCTTCTCCATTACTTTGTTTCTCTTTATATACTGAAAATACTTCCAATTTTCGCTTTCTTACTTGAGCATCAGTCAGTTTTCTTTAAGTTTTAGTTCAGTCTGGATAGATCTATTTGTTCTTTTCTCTGTCCGTGATATACGAAGCACTCTTCTGTAACACTTATATACAAGATATAAGTATATATAAGTATATATATATAGTTATATATAAGTATACAAGCATATATATGTTTTCCCACTGCCTTGTTAAATGTCCATGCCTCACATCCATATGTTGTCACTGGGAACATGCCTGCTCTTAGTATTCTAAACTTTTGTTATCAGTATAACATCAATAAATTGTGTGTGTCTGTATGTGTGTGTCTGTATGTGTGTGTCTGTATGTGTGTGTCTGTATGTGTGTGTCTGTATGTGTGTGTGTCTGTATGTGTGTGTCTGTATGTGTGTGTCTGTATGTGTGTGTGTGTCTGTATGTGTGTCTGTATGTGTGTGTGTATGTTTGTATGTGGGTGTGTGTATGCATGTGTGTGTGTGTGTGTTTCTATGTGGGTGTGTGTATGTATGTGTGTCTGTATGTGTGTGTGTCTGTGTTTGTGTATGTGTGTCTGTATGTGTGTGTGTCTCTATATGTGTGTCGGTATATGTGTATGCCTGTATGTGTGCGTCTGTATGTGTGTATGTCTGTATGTGGGTGTGTATCTATGTGTGTCTGTATATGGGTGTGTCTGTACGTGTGTGTCTGTTTGTGTGTGTGTAAATGAAGTTTAACAAAGTGAAGAATCGCCCGAATGGTTACCAGGGCCCAAATTGATGTATAAAGAATAGAACCACTGTTATCTCCATGCATATCGTAAGAGGCGACTAAGGAGGATGGGGGTAGGGATTAGCTATCCCACACCGTAAAACGGCTACAGAACGGAGAGCGAACCGAGTAAACGCTGGCTGAAACCGGACACATCGCCGATGAATAAGCACCAGATCTCCAAATGGTGCTGAAGATGTGACGTAAAACACACCAATGCTAAGGCTGCATGAATCAGATTTCCACATGAATAGAATTTATGGGGAGATCTGGTACATCAGTCTGGGCGGTGATCGCGAGAGAGAGAAAAAAAACCTGTAGAATACAATCATTGATAATATCACCTTTTCAGGCCGTAACTTAAAAGAAAAAAATGATCACCGAATGCATTGAAATATATAATGTATACTGAATTCATCACTATACTAACTTTGGAGGAACGTCTGGACGAATGGATTTATTTATTTTTTTCCCTCCCATCCAGAAGCACTTGAGCTTAAAGCTTCGGCTCAGTGTCATGGACATCGCAACCCTTCGGCTCGGTGCCACGAACACAGTAAATCTGGGAACCTGTAGCTTTTCTGCCAGTCCGCGGAGTTGAACCGCACTTACAGAGGACTAGTCACCCGTAGTCCAATGCGCTACGAACACGTTGGGCACGTGGGCAAGAGGACGAATGGATTAGAGCGCGGCTCCCATGGAAGAGACCCGTGTTTAATCCACAGTTAAAGCCAATGATTTTTTTGGTAGTGGGCATACAATAAACATCAGAATTTGAACAGCAACGCGACGACTACACTAG
This sequence comes from Arion vulgaris, assembly GCA_020796225.1. Classification (NCBI taxonomy): domain Eukaryota; kingdom Metazoa; phylum Mollusca; class Gastropoda; order Stylommatophora; family Arionidae; genus Arion; species Arion vulgaris. The sequence continues at coordinate 44,660,185 of CM036764.1, read as the reverse complement.
CCATGCGACCAATAAATTCTTCAGGTTCTCGTTCCATTTGTCCTACACAGCCCTAAAAAGTGGTACTGCAGACAAGAAGGAGGCGGAGATCAACAATATAAAGAAGAGCTGGAGGAGCTGCAGGAGATAGCTAGAGATCGGAAGACTTGGCATGAGTTGGTTGAGGGCCTATGCCCTTTCCGGGTAAAAGACAAAGAGAGAGAGAGAGAGAGAACAGACAGTAACGACAATTGACTGCGTCATCGTAAAAAATACTGCGAGACAGTATGTCGTCTTAGAATATCGAACTAGCATGTTGGGGCAACTGGACGCTACTGGATTTGTTGAGGTGTTGATCGGAGCACCTACGGACGTGTCCAGAGTGCTAGGATGATAGTTCTCATATAACTGATATCATGTCAAGAGTGCTAGGATGATAGTTCTCATATAACTGATATCGTGTCCAGAGTGCTATGATGATAGTCCTCATATAACTGATATCGTGTCAAGAGTGCTAGGATGATAGTTCTCATATAACTGATATCGTGTCCAGAGTGCTAGGATGATAGTCCTCATATAACTGATATCGTGTCAAGAGTGCTAGGATGATAGTTCTCATATAACTGATATCGTGTCCAGAGTGCTATGATGATAGTCCTCATATAACTGATATCGTGTCAAGAGTGCTAGGATGATAGTTCTCATATAACTGATATCGTGTCCAGAGTGCTAGGATGATAGTCCTCATATAACTGATATCGTGTCAAGAGTGCTAGGATGATAGTTCTCATATAACTGATATCGTGTCCAGAGTGCTATGATGATAGTCCTCATATAACTGATATCGTGTCAAGAGTGCTAGGATGATAGTCCTCATATAACTGATATCGTGTCAAGAGTGCTAGGATGATAGTTCTCATATAACTGATATCGTGTCAAGAGTGCTATGATGATAGTCCTCATATAACTGATATCGTGTCCAGAGTGCTATGATGATAGTCCTCATATAACTGATATCGTGTCAAGAGTGCTAGGATGATAGTCCTCATATAACTGATATCGTGTCAAGAGTGCTAGGATGATAGTTCTCATATAACTGATAACTGATTTCGTTTCAGAAGAACGAAAGGGTTAATACTACAAATTCAGATAGAATTTTCACAACGCTAAAAGAATTAGCCGATGACTGTACAATCACAGGAGAACAACTTGTTGAAAGAGGTAGAACATTCTCATTTGCTGATGACATTCTTTCAAATATAAACATTACAGAAGAGTCCTCCGTATATCATGGACAGAGAAGAGAACACATAGATCTGTATAGAAAGAACTCAAAATCAAAGAAAACTGACTGATGCTACAAATAAGAAAGAGGAAATTGAGATAGTTTGCACATATAAAAAGACATGAAGGGCTGGAGAAGACCATTATGGAAGGAGGCATACAGGCAAAGAGAAGAAGAGGAAGACCACGGAGAAGATGGATTCAGGATGTAACTGATGGTTTGAACGTGACAGCTGCAGAGGCAGGGCATCTTGCCTATGATAGAGAGAGAGAGAGAGAGAGAAATTATGGAGGACTGTTGGGGTGGCAAAGTTTTGCTCAAGACAAGCTATTTGATGATGACATTCTGGTGTATAAACAGGGAAACGTCTGAAATATAGATAGAGTCAACAAGTCTATTGTAGGTGAACAGAGAGACATGAAGAAGATAAAATAACAGTCCACACAATAGAACTGTGTCCTTGAATATGTGAAGGGGATTAGGTCGTTGGAAGTGATAGGAGAGGGAAGAGGGGAAGGTCAAAGGTTTATGCTGAATGTTAATGTACAAGAAAATGTACAACTTCTAAGGTCAGAATATGTAACAAGCTGCCCTAGTGATTCTGAACCGATTCGTTACGCAAGAAAGCTTTAGTGACCCGTATTGCTTACCGATTGACCCTAAGATCATTTGGGTGACTCTGAGAACCGATTCGCTACGCAAGAAAGCTTTAATGACTCGAATTGCTTACCGATTGACCGTAAGATCACTTGGGTGACTCTGAAACATTCTTTTCATTAACATTAATTTGACGTAGTATCGTTTAAAAAAAAATATGGACTCAATGGCACTCATATTCTTCTTCATATTCGAAAACTCCATATCAACCACTTGCTAACCACTCTGTGTGATCTGTATGTTATCTGAGCCTAAGAGCGATTTACGTTGTGCTAGTTATGCGCCTACACGTAGGCCAGCATATCCGATATTTGTCATGTTTTTTATTTACTAGAGTAGCTTCTCAAGGCCCCAACCTCAGTTGCCTCTTACATCATGACTTGCAGGTCACAGTGGTACTATTCTTTGCTTCGCTTGCGGGCCCCAGTACTACACGGGCGGGCAGGACAATTATTAATGTAATTCACATATTTAATATGTTTAACATTGTTATTCGATTTTGACATTTGTTAATTTAACTAAAAATAATATAAATATAATTTAGTCATAATGAAACCCAAAGAAGCATATATTATAACAATAGATAATATAACAGTAGATAATATAACAGTAGATAATATAACAATAGATAATATAACAATAGATAATATAACAATAGATAATATAACAATAGATAATATAACAATAGATAATATAACCATAGATAATATAACAATAGATAATATAACAATAGATAATATAACAATAGATAATATAACAATAGATAATATAACAATAGATAATATAACAATAGATAATATAACAGTAGATAATATAACAATAGATAATATAACAATAGATAATATAACAGTAGATAATATAACAGTAGATAATATAACAATAGATAATATAACAGTTGATAATATAACAGTAGATAATATAACAATAGATAATATAACAATAGATAATATAACAGTAGATAATATAACAATATATAATATAACAGTAGATAATATAACAATAGATAATATAACAGTAGATAATATAACAATAGATAATATAACAATAGATAATATAACAATAGATAATATAACAATAGATAATATAACAATAGATAATATAACAGTAGATAATATAACAATAGATAATATAACAATAGATAATATAACAGTAGATAATATAACAGTAGATAATATAACAATAGATAATATAACAGTTGATAATATAACAGTAGATAATATAACAATAGATAATATAACAATAGATAATATAACAGTAGATAATATAACAATATATAATATAACAGTAGATAATATAACAATAGATAATATAACAATAGATAATATAACAATAGATAATATAACAATAGATAATATAACAGTAGATAATATAACAGTAGATAATATAACAATAGATAATATAACATTAGATAATATAACAGTAGATAATATAACAATAGATAATATAACAATAGATAATATAACAATAGATAATATAACAGTAGATAATATAACAGTTGATAATATAACAATAGATAATATAACAGTAGATAATATAACAATAGATAATATAACAATAGATAATATAACAGTTGATAATATAACAGTAGATAATATAACAGTAGATAATATAACAATAGATAATATAACAATAGATAATATAACAGTTGATAATATAACAGTAGATAATATAACAGTAGATAATATAACAATAGATAATATAACAATAGATAATATAACAATAGATAATATAACAATAGATAATATAACAATAGATAATATAACAAAATGTAACATAGCAAGAGAAAGAATAACATGATACAGAGTTGCAGGAGAACAAGTTATCTAGAATTGTTAAGATATTTCTGTTCATGTTGATCATGGTCATGCTCACCTTAAGGTCACGTTCTAAAGGTCACAGACTACAGTTTCTTCATGTTAGAGCCTCTCGGCCCATCACGTGATGGCATTGACCCATTGACTGTGCTGTATGAAGCATCCACAAACATGTGTATTCAACTAAAGGCGGAGTAAAGAGTCTTGAAGACATAAGTTAGAGCAGTACTTGCTCAACCGCTGAGTCCTAGATCACATCTGAAATAACAAGGAAACAAATCAGTGACAATCTTAGAATGTTTTCAAATATTAATAGTAATAATCAGTGGCGGCTCGTGATCGTTTTTGTTGGTGGGGCCAGACAACTTTTCAGGTAGATCATGGGTTTGGGTTAGGTTATATTTTAATTTATTAAATAATAAATACATGTTACACATTATTTTTGGTGGGGCCCGGCCCTCTGGCCCTTAATGACGAGCCGCCACTGGTAATAATAATAATTATTATTATTAGAATAGTAAAAAGTCTTCCTCTTCCCGCTGGAGCACATTCCCTTAATAATTATTCCCAGGAGCGGCTCGTCATTAAGGGCCAGTGGGGCCGGCCCCACGAAAACCGATATGAGGAATAACTTCTTGGAATAGACAAATAATAGTAAATACTAAAAAAAAAACATGATTTTTTCGAAAATTTGTGTCTAGCCCTACCAAGAAAAATGACTACGAGCCGCCACTGATTATTCCCCACTTGTCTCTATCCAGTGGAATCGTAACTGCGCTTAGGTCGACCCAGCCTCAAGTGGATACCAGAAAAACTCTGGAAAGTAAAAGCGGCCGACGGAGTATTGACCACATCACTCACCGTGTGCCGATGAACAATGAAAAATACGGACCCAACACCGTATTACCCAATATACCGCTCGGTTAAAAAAAAAAGGTTTCTTTACTTACTACGTTTCTATCCTGCGACAGTATGTCCATGGTTACTCACATCACTGTCCATGTTTAGCTATCTTCTCGTTGTGTTTTTGATCTATCTTTGTTTCTCTTTTCCTGTTGGTTCCAGAAAAAAATGTCATCTGTACTATAAACTCGTATTATTAATCCGTTTAATGTATGTCTTAATCAATGCCATCGTCCTTTGTTCTTGTTTCTTTGTTCTTTTGTGTGTTCTTACTCATAGGAAGTCTCTGTAGCTAAGTGGTTAAGGAGGTCTCTGTAGCTAAGTGGTTAATGAGGTCTCTGTAGCTAAGTGGTTAATCAGGTCTCTGTAGCTAAGTGGTTAATGATGTCTCTGTAGCTAAGTGGTTAAGGAGGTCTCTGTAGCTAAGTGGTTAAGGAGGTCTCTGTAGCTAAGTGGTTAATGAGGTCTCTGTAGCTAAGTGGTTAATGAGGTCTCTGTAGCTAAGTGGTTAATGAGGTCTCTGTAGCTAAGTGGTTAATGAGGTCTCTGTAGCTAAGTGGTTAAGGAGGTCTCTGTAGCTAAGTGGTTAAGGAGGTCTCTGTAGCTAAGTGGTTAAGGAGGTCTCTGTAGCTAAGTGGTTAATGAGGTCTCTGTAGCTAAGTGGTTAAGGAGGTCTCTGTAGCTAAGTGGTTAAGGAGGTCTCTGTAGCTAAGTGGTTACGGAGGTCTCTGTAGCTAAGTGGTTAATGAGGTCTCTGTAGCTAAGTGGTTAATGAGGTCTCTGTAGCTAAGTGGTTAAGGAGGTCTCTGTAGCTAAGTGGTTAAGGAGGTCTCTGTAGCTAAGTGGTTAAGGAGGTCTCTGTAGCTAAGTGGTTAATGAGGTCTCTGTAGCTAAGTGGTTAGAACGTTGCCTTGCGTTCCGAAAGTCATGTGTTCGAATCTGGACCGAGTCATTCTGTTCACGGATGTATTTTTCCGGAAAAAACCTAGGAATTTTGCTGGAGCTATAGAATTTGTGTATTGTGTAATCTCTCGGCAGGTAGTGTGCAATCTCTCAGCAGGTGGTGTGCCATCTCTCAGCAGGTGGTGTGCCATCTGTCAGCATGTGGTGTGCCATCTGTCAGCATGTGGTGTGCAATCTCTCGGCAGGTGATGTGTCATCTCTCAGCAGGTGGTGTGCCATCTCGCTGCATGTGGTGTGCCATCTCTCAGCAGGTGGTGTGCCATCTGTCAGCATGTGGTGTGCAATCTCTCGGCAGGTGATGTGTCAGCTCTCAGCAGGTGGTGTGCCATCTCGCTGCATGTGGTGTGCAATCTCTCGGCATGTGGTGTGCCATCTCTCGGGAGGTGGCGTGCCATTTTTGCGGTTAAAAGCAGAGACATATGGGGAAACTCTTTGCGATTAAGCTAGTCCTTCATTTTTAGGCACTTTTCTGACCCAAATGAGTTTCTATTTTAGTTTAGTTTAGTCGTCGGATCACCATCACTGCACGTCGAACAAATTAGTCCATAAGTGCTCCGATCTCTCCCTCAGTATGTCCATCAGCGTGTGGCGACTAACGACACCGGTTCTTTGTTGGTCTATTTCGACCCTTCTATTATTATAATACATGAACACCGGAAACAAATGATGAGGTTTTAGGAGGTTTGCTCACACCGAAACCTGGCTAAGAATCAGGCTTCAATGTTCCTCGAGCATATAAAACGAAGAGACGATTTGAAACATTTGGTGACAACAGGAAAAATACAGGGAAGAAGAGATCGTGGTAGGCAGAATGAGAAGATATTGGATAATCTGATATCGTGATTCGACAAGAAAAATGTGCTAAAACTGATAAACTGCATCAGAGCGAGCAAGAGAGAAAGAGAGAGAGAGTTGTGAAGATACATGATCGCTTACGCCGGCAAACATAACGTTTGATAGATAAATTAAGTGCATGTACTTATTTGTGAAAATCTCTATCTTTTTTTGGCATTCTTTGTTTTTGTTGTCCTCTCTCGGTTCCGATTTCGACAAAGGACCACACACACGAATTGACTTTGATTTCTGATAACGTGCAAATATTTACCAGTACACTAAACGCTTTCCATGTTTTTTTGTTTTATATGTTCATATTTTTAACTGTTTCCTTGTTCTAATCTAAGTTGCTCCTAAAACACATATAGAAATCTACATCTTCTTGAACAATCTAGTATAATCTGAACACAGTTTGTTGTATTTATTTCTCATCATCTTTGTCTTGTCTTTGTATTTGTTCAAATTCACTTGCGTTGACCTCTAACACATTAATTTTTATCTTGGATCTGGGTACATGATTCTAATATAGACACATTTAACACAAAACTTATCATTGGTTCATCAGAGGTTGTACTACAGCGCACTAGGAAACCCACTGCGCGCTAGGAAACCTACGGCGCGCTACGATATCCACAGTGCAGTAGGAAATACACCCAGTATTTTAGTTTATATACCCTTGACCCCTGGCAACAATATGTTATCGGATGCCATGATATAGACTTGGCTCGTCTTGTGTTATATAATGATAGACAATAGTTAATTTTGTAATGTGTTTTATTTAACGTGAATCTTGTCTGTGTTTATCTGTACCAAGTCTAAGATAATACAATGACGTCTGTGATGTATAATAATGTTACTTCTGTTATAGATACGACTCGTATAGAAATATATGTGGAGGGAGGGAGGGACAGATACATATATAGAACAACAAGAATAGAGACACAGTTGGAGAGAGAGCAAGACAGGAATAGAGAGACAGGTGAAGAGTGGTAAAGACAGGAATAGAGAGACATGTGGAGATATGGAAAGACATAGAGAGAGAGACAGGTATACAGAGACAGAGGAAGAGAGGAAGAAATGTATAAATAGACAGATAAACTGAGAAAGACAAACAGCTTCACTTCTGTGAGAATAGTTTATGTGGTATGGCTGACATACTTATATGCACATAACTGGCACAACGTACAATCGCGATTAGGCTCAGATCACATACACATCACAAATGGCTGTTTAACAAGTTGTCGATATGGAGCGTTCTTCAAAGAATAAGTAGAAAACTATATACCGTTATGTCTATTTCAAAAATCCAGAAACTGATAAACGTGTCCAATATGAGTCATTCTTCCATATTGCCGTCCCTATTATGCCAATATTAGAGTTACGAGATCGAGTGATTGATTAAATATGGCGTGTATCGATCATATTTGACAGGTATTGTATGCCCAATTCTTGAAGACATTCTTGTGCCAGGTAGAGAAGATTAGAAACTGTGCAAGGAGTCGATATATCTGTGAAATTTGCGAGTATTCGACGGATATGTGATATTCGATAGAAGTTTGATTATACTTCATGTTTACATTACCTGCTTCGATAGTGATCAGGGTTAGCATACTATCGAATGGTGAGACGAAACTGGGTCGACGCACTGGTGCAGGCAGTGATCAGGGTTAACATACTATCGAATGGTGAGACGAAACTGGGTCGACGCACTGGTGCAGGCAGTGATCAGGGCTAACATACTATCGAATGGTGAGACGAAACTGGGTCGAGGCATCGGTGCAAGAAGTGATCAGAGAAATCACCTTTATTTTGTGTTCCTGGGCACGCAGGAGTCAGGGGTAAAAAACGAGCTGATAGATTGGCTGGCATGGCTAGAATATCAGAAGGACCGAACTGACATTCTTAACGCACTGAGAGAGTCTTTCCGAACAGAGGAGTTTCAGGATTGTGAATCCCACTTGCTGATCAGATTGAGAGCGATTGGTGTCGATATTGGTTCAGCCCGAAAAGAACGACATGCCAAATATGCAAATAGATTGATTAATCAACATTGAACTGTCAGGTTGGGTCGCTGGACGCTGCTAGATTTGTTGAGGCGGAGATCGGGGCACCTATGGCCGGTCCGGGATGATATGACGATACTCCTCATGTAACTGATAACTGATACTATAGAATTCTTCTTTGATGAGCAAACTATCGAGCGCCGTGACAGACGGCGATATCTTGGGTTAAGTTTTGATCGTAGTCTGTTTTTCAAACAACTTGTAGAGCAAACGATACAGCGTTGTAGGTCTGGTATCGCAGCTGGCAAGGATGGGATTACTGCACACTTCGAGCAGGGACTATTTGTCCCCCTGTTCCATCAATTGATCGCGTCCGTAGCGAAATATGGACATGGAATCTTTGAAGTAATCTCGAGCTGGCCTGTCAGTAAAAACTGAAGGTCACAGCCTGTTATAATTTTAGAGTTGCTAAAGTCTCAGAAGACTAAACTTTCGTGATATACACCCCGGAATGAATTATGTCAGTTTAACAGCTGGATAGTGTAGATTTAGATTTGTCCTGATTCTAGGGACGGCAGATTGAAAATCGTGACATATCCTTTACAGGACACTGCCATCAACCACAGTCAACGAGTCATTGACTGTCTAGGTACCACTTACACGTTCAGTACTTTAGTTTGTCATTGCTTTTTAACTGTGGGTTTATTTCACCGTTCGTAAAATTCCACGGGAACACATTTGATTCTAAATTGCCCGACGCTGTGTTTGATATATCTTGTAATTGGTATATCTTAGGTTTTTTTTTAGCAGATATAGATTTATATTTAAAGCACATGCTAAAGAAACAAAATATAACAATACATTATTGATAGTAAAATAGAAATGCAATAACTAAAGAAAATGTACATATTGTCTTCTACCGTGTTAGTTCCAGAGTAAACATTCATAAATCCCGGTTTGTCTATAGAGCTATTCAACGCTAGAACGTTTTACTGTAACAGTGATTGACTGATCAAGTGATAGACCATCATCGTTGAACTTCAGTGAGTATTCATGTGTGCTTAGATCTATGTCGTACACTTAAAGATTTCAGAGATCATAGCATTGACGAGGATCCTGGATGTAATTTAGAAAAAGGTGAAAATATTGTATAGAAATTTTACTTTTTAATTTTGTTTTCTAATTAATTTTGCCAGCGCAAACGCTTTCCAGCCTGCTGTTTTCTATTTTGAACTGTCAATGGTTCTTTTGACATCATATTGACACCTTGAACAAAAATTGTGTAAAACATGACATGAAAATCTACAACACTAAATCAGAAATAATGAATATGGGAAGAAAACATAATAATCTAGACAGCCATGTCAATGGCACTAAAATAAACCAAGTGAAAGAATTCAAATACTTAGGAAGCATATTCACAAAAGACGGAAAATTGGATAGAGAGACAGAGGCTAGAGTACAAAAAGCAAATGCTGTAACCTACCAGCTAGCCCCATTGTTAAGGCACCCACAAATTTCACAGGCAGCTAAGCAACAGATGATCAACAGCATTTTTATACCTACTTTGTGTTACCAGAGCTAAACATGGACATTGAGCAAAGCGCAGTCACAAAAATAACTACATGTGAAATGCGTTGCCTGCGAAAAGTTACCAACAACACAAGAAAAGACAGAATCACCAACATCAGCATAAGAAAGAAAGTTGGCACAAAACCGTGCTTAAATTACATAGATAAACAAAGAATGAAGTGGTTTGGCCACTTAATTAGAATGCATCCAAACTCCACAGTATACAGAGTCTTCTACAACAGAACATCGGGAAAGAAGGCAAGAGGAAGACCACGGAAAAGATGGTTAGATGGTGTAGCAGAATCCTGTGAAAGAGCAAAGATAACAATCACACAAGCCACCAGAACAGCTCAAGACAAAAACAGAAAACCACGACACTGGGCAACAACCCGGTAGCAGTGTGACGACACTGGGCAACAACCCGGTAGCAGTGTGACGACACTGGACAACAACCCGGTAGCAGTGTGACGACACTGGACAACAACCCGGTAGCAGTGTGACGACACTGGGCAACAACCCGGTAGCAGTGTGACGACACTGGGCAACAACCCGGTAGCAGTGTGACGACACTGGGCAACAACCCGGTAGCAGTGTGACGACACTGGGCAACAACCCGGTAGCAGTGTGACGACACTGGACAACAACCCGGCAGCAGTGTGACGACACTGGGCAACAACCCGGTAGCAGTGTGACGACACTGGACAACAACCCGGTAGCAGTGTGACGACACTGGGCAACAACCCGGTAGCAGTGTGACGACACTGGACAACAACCCGGTAGCAGTGTGACGACACTGGGCAACAACCCGGTAGCAGTGTGACGACACTGGGCAACAACCCGGTAGCAGTGTGACGACACTGGGCATCAACCCGGTAGCAGTGTGACGACACTGGGCAGCAACCCGGTAGCAGTGTGACGACACTGGGCAACAACCCGGTAGCAGTGTGACGACACTGGGCAACAACCCGGTAGCAGTGTGACGACACTGGGCAACAACCCGGTAGCAGTGTGACGACACTGGGCAACAACCCGGTAGCAGTGTGACGACACTGGGCAACAACCCGGTAGCAGTGTGACGACACTGGGCAACAACCCGGTAGCAGTGTGACGACACTGGACAACAACCCGGTAGCAGTGTGACGACACTGGACAACAACCCGGTAGCAGTGTGACGACACTGGGCAACAACCCGGTAGCAGTGTGACGACACTGGACAACAACCCGGTAGCAGTGTGACGACACTGGACAACAACCCGGTAGCAGTGTGACGACACTGGGCAACAACCCGGTAGCAGTGTGACGACAAAGAAGAAGAAGAAGAATGGTTCTTTTACGTGCTCAACCTAAACACAGGACCTACGTTTTATCGTCCGTCTCCGATAGAATTAGGAACTCGACTTTACGTAGACTGCGATCAGGGATCTATGGAAAAGTATCCCGTGGAATGGTTTCACGAAGGAATCGAACCGAGTACGTTTGGAACGAGAAGCGAGTAGTTAACATCTACGTCACAGAGACTTTGTAGACTATCTGTGTCATATGTCGATTTCAGTCAAATATATCAGAGTAGGATAATTTCTTATAAGAAAATCGGGTACTTGTCTACAATTTCACCGCAAAAACTGGGTCATTCTATATATAGACTGTTTGCGAGCATTGTTCTAAATATAGCGCAGAGGTTCCCCATTATTTATGTTATTGACGTAAAATCCCGTCATTCCCTGAGTGTGTGAGTTTATGTGGCGTCGCCGGACTAAATCCAGAAATTTAGACCCCTTCGTAGCTTATATTGCTGATACCATAAGTTTCTGGCCCCCGCAGTAATACTCCTAGTCCCATCCTGCCTCCTTCCACCTCACATTCCCACATACAGTCCTTTTCAGGGCTCCTAGTTCAATTAAAACACTGCTTATTTACATACAAAATACACAATAAACACCACATCCGTGACCTTTGAACCCGATTCTCCTCCACGTCCGCAAACACTGATGGCGGACTGACGTCACTAACTTAGGTCAGCGAGGTTTCCCTTTTCCTGCAGTGAAATTGTAGACAAGTTCCGAAAATCGTTTATCTGAACTAGTATCTTTAGGCCGACATTTTGTTCTCAGATGCGACTGTCCTACACTAGTAAGGAACCTAACGGAAGCAGAACGTTCTAATCGTTCTTGGCAAGGACTTTATATAACACACAATAGAATGATTACAATGGTTGAGAGTACAATAACCTACGCAAACAAACAAACAAACAAACAAACAAACATCTCTCCGAGAGAAAATGGATATTTATTGAGATGGGTTCTCTGTTCATAACCTGCGACCCAGTGACCCTTGTGAAAGATGGAGTGTGTTTCAACCCAACTGATACTTGCTCGTTTGAATACCACTTTCGCCCGAGTGGTTACCGGGGCCCAAATTTGGGATGTAAAGAATAGAACCACTGTTACCTGCCACGCATTTCGTAAGAGGCGACTAAGGAGGTTTTGCTGAAATCGGATGCATGTGTCCTAAACGTGTAGAAGTTCTATCCGTTTAGGGGCCTACCAAACCAATGTGCAACGTATACACGTTCTTGACAAAGATCAAACATATCACAAAGAGTGATTAAAATTGATCGTAAAAAACGAACGCAAAGAAGAAGAAGAAGGAGGAATCCCACTTTGGTTAAAGAATTAAAAAATATTAACAGACACGGCGTTCTATTGTCGGTGTTTCTTGAATAACAGGTTCTATGAGACAGAATTTCTGCCCACATAAATCAATTGTATTATCAAAAAGAAATAGTTTGCTTTTTCGTTGTTGAATACAGCGACTTTTAAAAAACCGGATATCAGAGATAGGGACAACAGTCTTTTTTCGCTGGAGGAGTTACGGAAATACATATTTAATCTCTTTAGATCCGAAAATCTCCTTTTACTGAACGTTTTTGTGTCAGGTATTCTCACTTTTCAGATTAACAGATTTATACACCTCAGGTAATGTGCTTCTCAGAGGCGTATCACACAGGTATTTCAGCTTCTTCTTCTTCTTCGACGAACGCTTCATATCAACCACTCTGTGTGATTTGTATGTGATCTGAGTCTAATAGCGATTGTACGTTGTATCAGGTATGCGCCTACAAGTAGGCCAGTCATTCGATTTCAGCGCTGCTTTTTATTTACTAGGGTAGCATCCATAGGGTCTACGTGAGTCGTCTCTTACGACATGCATTGTAGGTTGCAGTTGTACTATTCTTTGCTTCCCTTGCTTGCCCCGGCACCACGCTGGTGGGTATTTTGGCAACAGATAATGATGATTGCCTGATTCATAGGACCATCATTATTGCACTTCGGTGAGTAACCATGTGTGCTCAGATATCTTTCTTACACAGGAAGATCTCAGCTACAGTGCACGAACTCTGTAGCACCAGCGAAGGTTCCTGATGTAATTTTGAAGATTGTGAAGGTGTTTATGTAGAAATTTTATTTTATTTTTAATCTTTTCTAATGAAATTTGACTAAGCAGCGGCTTTCCAGCCTGCTCTTCTCGATTTTGAACTGCCAAGGGTTCTTTTACATGTTCCCATTGAAAGCCCTACGTTTTATTGTTCGTCTCTGATAAGACTAGGAACTCTCGATCTCACCTACAATGAGATCAGGGTTTTCTGGTAAAATATCTAGATGGCTCTACGAGGGAGCGAATCTGGTAAATTTGGCATGAGAGACGAAAACTTAACTTCTACGTCACAGAGACCTCTAATATGATGATGATGATGATGATGGTGGTGGTGGTGGTGTTATGTTATCCTCGAGAAGCAATGGATGCAGTGCGCACCAATGGTGGATTATAATCTGCATAAAGGTTACTTACCAATAGATAAAATTGAAAAACTGCCGGTAAGATGTTTAGCTCTTTGTATAATCATCCTCATGCGTTTTGACGATAAGTTATTATGTTATGCAATCGATGTCATGGCACATTGGGCATTCCCATTCGTGCTCTGTCCTCCGCTTAAGCAGCCATTCCAAAGTCCATTTGCTCACTGTACCCATGAGAAGTTGAATAGTATACCTACGCTCTAAACCACGAAGACGACACCGTCTGGCATGTCCAAACTTAATTCCAAATTTGTGCACTTGTTCCAGTGTCTGAGTCTCGCCCATGTCACATAAATGAGAGCGTACCGCATTGATAACATTGGCTCTGTCCATACTTCTGTCCGCTTGAGTCGGGGCATTGTTTGCAAGAAAGTCAGTATGCTCGTTACCCTGCACTCTGGCATGTACAGGTATGTACAGCCAAGCCATTTTCTTGAGATGTGATCTCCGAATGCTTCACATATTCCACCCGCAGACTTCCTGACTCAATCATTTTAACCATATTCATTGAGCCTGATATTATAATTGTATATGTTACATGTTTCTCAGCCGCCCACGAGAAAGCGCAGGAGGCAGCAGTGGTCTCCATAGTCCCTAAGATATTTAACTCTATGCAAAATCATCATCATCGTGTGTCATGGCGATAAGCGTAATGATTTGTCCTCTTACATGATCACCAGAATCACTGATCTGTTCTGTGTACTTGTCTCGGCCATGTCATATGTTCAAGCCATCCTGATATTTATCTCTGAGCATTATACTTTCGAGAGACGCTTTCGCTGCTCTGTAGTCGAACTGATAGTAATCAGGTCAAACATTTGGGGAGACCCATACTCGCCTACGCCAGCCGGCGAGACAAATAATAACAAGAGACTTGTCAAAACTCTCAAATTCCATTCACAGATTGTTAAAATCATTTCTCGTGAGATTTACTTATTGCTGAATGGTATTAATCTCTTTCACGAAGTATCGGTGTGTCTTTTAATGGTTTTACAAAAGAATGATGAGAATCCCATGGACTGCTAAAATGATAAAGATGGAGGTGTTGAATGAGGCCAAAACACAGAGAAAGTTTATTATCAATATACGAAATAGGCAATCATCATTTTTCGGACATGTAACGAGAAGGGAAAGCTTAACACATCGTGACAACCGGTAAAATCGAAGGGAAACGAGGAAGACGGAGATAAAATTTTGGACAGCCTGACTTTATTACCCAGAAGAAAGTCAATATCTGAGATGACAACAAACAGTAGGGACAGAAATTTGTGGAGATCCATGATCGCTACGCCAGCCGGCACCTGATGGTGATTGGTGTCAAACAAATATTTTTCGGAAAACACTTCAAAGATTAAATCAGTTATGACCCATCAGATAGAATGGTGAGGACACCATTTAATAAACTAAGGACACCATTTAATAAACTAAGGGACACCATTTAATAAACTAAGGGACACCATTTAATAAACTAAGGGACACAATTGAATAAACTAAGGGACACAATTTAATAAACTAAGGGACACCATTTAATAAACTAAGGGACACCATTTAATAAACTAAGGGACACCATTTAATAAACTAAGGGACACAATTTAATAAACTAAGGGACACAATTGAATAAACTAAGGGACACCATTTAATAAACTAAGGGACACCATTTAATAAACTAAGGGACACCATTTAATAAACTAAGGGACACCATTTAATAAACTAAGGGACACCATTTAATAAACTAAGGGACACAATTTAATAAACTAAGGGACACCATTTAATAAACTAAGGGACACCATTTAATAAACTAAGGGACACCATTTAATAAACTAAGGGACACAATTTAATAAACTAAGGGACACAATTTAATAAACTAAGGGATACCATTTAATAAACTAAGGGACACAATTTAATAAACTAAGGGACACAATTTAATAAACTAAGGGGCACCATTTAATAAACTAAGGGACACCATTTAATAAACTAAGGGACACAATTTAATAAACTAAGGACACCATTTAATAAACTAAGGGACACCATTTAATAAACTAAGGGACACCATTTAATAAACTAAGGGACACAATTTAATAAACTAAGGGACACAATTGAATAAACTAAGGGACACAATTTAATCAACTAAGGGACACCATTTAATAAACTAAGGGACACCATTTAATAAACTAAGTCCAAGTTCTGAAAATTAGAGCCTGGCATCTCGTAGCACTTTAACAGATTTCAATGTCGCATTTAATTTTGTGTTTCATTCTTGAAACAATGAGACATGTACGATTCTCCTTACATTCCAAACCTGGCGGTAACCACATTTGACATTTCTAAAGCAATCAACAACAGTAATCTTGAACTATAGATGGCTGAGGTAAAACTAACAGAAGAGGTGATAAATTAGTTACAGGTAGATAAATTTTACAAAAGAGAAAACAAAACGTGTAAATACGATTTAAAAAAATAAAATAAAACCAATGTTTTGAACAATAGGTCTTAATCAAAGTAACAAACAGACAAACATTTAAGTCTTGGATTAAATTGTATGACAACAGAACATATCCTACAGAACTGCCCCCAGTATGCAGACCTGAGAAGAAAGAGGTGGCCCACTTACACCAGCGTCCAAGGCAAGCTGTATGGCGTGGCTGATAATCTGAGGTAGACGGCTGCCTTTATTAGAGAATCCGAAATCCCAATCTAGTGAGAACGAAGAAGAAGAAGAAGGATTAAATGTTGTACTCGGTGGAAACAAAGAAAAAACAATGAATAATATATTGAACAATGTGGTCTCACCAAGCAATCTTTTGATGATTGAATAGCTTTGTATTTTTAAATACCAAGATGAGCTGTGGTCCTGCTTTTTTTTGGGAGCAGATTGAAACATGACCCCAGTTACAGATTGTCGATGATACGAGTAAACACATCATCGGTTCATATCACAATAAACATATTACCACTGCTACCACACAATAATCTGTTTATACCTGTGATGTAATGTGACACCAGGATTGAATATTACAGTTTATAGTTTATATGTAATCCACACGCGCACAAACATAAAAATCATAACTTGTGCCATTTATAACTAAACCATTGTCACGAAATTGAATACTGAAAAATCATAACACATTCATAAGTATATCGTTCCCGCATGCTAATAATAAATAGGATCTATCACAGTGGTTCTCAAAGTGTGGGTCGCGACCCCTTTGGGGTCGAACGATCATCTCACAGCGGTCGCCTCAGACCATCGAAAAACACATATTTATCATAATATAAATAGAAATATTTCACAATATATATAATTATATATTATTTTTGTGATTAATCACGATGCTTTAATTATGTTCAATTTGTAACAATGAAAATACATCCTGCATATCAGATATTTGAGAGTCGCGGTAGCGTAGTTGTTAGTGAACTCGCTTCTCAAGGCTGGTGGTCTCGGTTCAACTCCTGCAGTGCGCGTGGAATTTTCCCGACCGCGACGGCTCTCAGGTCGACCCAGTCTCAACTGGGTACCAGACATGCTCTGGGAAAGTAAAGGCGGCCGGCGTGATGCTGACCACATCCCCATCGTGTGCCGACGGTCAATGAAAAATACAGGCCTAAGTATGAAAGGATTCCTTTACTTTATATCAGATATTTACATTACGATTCATAACAGAAGTAAAATTACAGTTATGAAGTAGCAACGAAAATAATGTTATGGTTGGGAGTCACCACAAGATGATGAACTGTATTAAAGGGTTGTGGCATTAGAAAGATTGAGAACCACTACTCTATCGTGTTAGATATATATATCTACACATTTAAATCTTTGTTGATAAGGAGAACAAATATTTCTTTGAATAATCTTCAATAAAACTAAACTGTCAACCATTGTGTAACTGTTATTCGTATGTTCAATGTTGCTATTGTATGTTTGTAAGGTCGATTTATGAATGTTGAACTGGTTAGGTAAGATTAATAGTGAATTATGTTGTTTATTATACGTGCTCATGAGATCGTTCTTGCATTGATTATATTTCTGTTATGAACTTGAATGATTTATATATAGAGAGCACGTTTCGGTATGAGTGGATGTCGTCTATAGAAGTTTCTAACCTCCAGAGGCTTACGTGGATATACATGAGGGTGTTTACGGTAATGAGAGAGCGGCCAGGCTAGCATCAACAGCATCGATTGTTGGGGAGTTGAAGATGGATAAGGGAGATGTTCTTTGGCCTCTTCGCGACTGTCTATTGAATGAGGACACTAAAATAGATGTTGAATCGATCAAGCGATTTAGGCAGTTTGGAGTTACCTGCTGTACATGTAGAACTGGAGTTTTTACATAAGTTAAAACAAATCTATCTAAACAGATACCTTACATATGTTAAAACAAATCTATATAAACAGATACCTTACATAAGTTAAAACAAATCTATATAAACAGATACCTTACATAAGTTAAAACAAATCTATATAAACAGATACCTTACATAAGTTAAAACAAATCTATATAAACAGATACCTTACATAAGTTAAAACAAATCTATATAAACAGATACCTTACATAAGTTAAAACAAATCTATATAAACAGATACCTTATACATGTTAAAACAAATCTATATAAACAGATACCTTAGATAAGTTAAAACAAATCTATACAAACAGATCAGAAAATGATAATAATACTACCAGACAAGTCTACACATATTGAGAACAATTTTTCTCCACTACATACAATTTGTTACAGTTATTGTTTCAACGCTGTTTTAATGTTTATTTCTTAATTATGGGATTATATACCCTTGAACTCAAGGCACGTCACTTTAACCTAATAATATATTTTTATTTGGTTATATTAGAGAGTGTACTTCAACTCTTCTTGTCTTTCTTTTATCCTCATCTACTTTTTTACCGTTAGGCGTAGCAGGTTTAACTGATGATCGGTTTCCAGATAGTGCACGTTCGGTCGCTTGATATGCTGTGGTATTGTGAAGTTTTAAGATGTCTGTAACTCCATCAATCCATATTTTTCTTGGTCTGCCCTTCCTCTTGATGATTTAATTTTCAGGATGTACGCTCTTGCAACTAGTGTGTTCGGGTTCATTCTCACCAAGAGGCCAAAAAAAAAAAAAAATAGAATTAAATTGTTGCGAAGAATGCGATAGTATTGAGTGATTTTTTTAATATTGAGAATTGATTACTGGTTACTAAACTGATGTCATTGCACTTCGAACAGACCCATAGGTGCTCAGTCTTCCCCAACATAGATCATGAGAATAATGAGTTTTTCTGCAAGAACCCCAGACGAAGCAGCGGAAGCGAAGAATATGATCAACAAATAAACAATGTACAGGTATTAAGAGCTTCCACCCCCAAAAAGACAAACACAGGATTCGAACCACTTACCTCATTTCTTACGACACCCATCGCCTAGCCTAGCAATACGAGGGTCCTTACGAACAGAACCAGCGAGCCACTTTTTAAAAATGGCTCACTGAGGAGTGTCTTACTCAAACGCTTCGTTATAACTAGACACAGAATAATCAGGTAAGATTTGAGCGATCACATGCTATAAGCTTCAAATAGTATGCAAACTGATAGATGGTTATTGCTTACTAAACTGACGTCATTCCACTCCGGGCAGAATCGTAGGTGCTCAGTCTTCCCCAACATATATCGAAGAGTATACATACTGATGGTTCCTGTGGCTCGCTGGTTAAACACACTCCTCACTCTGCTCCTCAGGCATCCATCATTTATACAACGTGCATTTTTATTATTGATAAAAGTTATGCAAACGAAAATGTCACAGCAGGGAAGCATGTATGAACCACACAAGATAATATATTTGAGTTCAAAGTGTACAAAAACAAACACAGATACCACACACAGACACACTGACTGAGTTTGTTTAAAAAATACATTGTTTTAATAAACCTTTTGAACCCAACGGATACACTGTAAAGACACAAGATTTTGTAAAGGGATGAACTGGAAGGGAGTTAACTTATGATGAAAGAAGATAACTCTTGATGAAGGGAGATAACTGATGACACAGAAAAATTGTATTAATTTCTGCATGTATGCACTTATGTTTGTCTGCTTGTGGTAATGGTATACTGTTAGTTTCGAAAGACAATGGACGTAGCAACAATTGCAGGTTTTATTTCTACAGTCTCCTAACACGTTTTTACGTCAGCAAATTGTCTTAGTCTGGTTACGCCAGGTCTCAGATTCGTTCTCTGAGCTGTCTCGAGCTGGATCTGTCTCTGGCGAGCTTCTTCTCCTTCTTCTTCTTCTTTGAACTCTCCATATCTTCCACTTAACCCACTCTTTGTGATTTGTATGTGAACTGAGAATAAGAGCGATTGTATGTTGTGATAGTTATGCGCATACATGTAGGCCAGCACATCCGATTTGTGGGACGCTTTTTATTTACTAGGGTAGCTTCCTAGGCCCCTACCTCAGTCGTCTCTTACGACATGTCTTGTAGGTCGCAGTGCTATTATTCTTTTCTCCCCTTGCGAGCACCGGAACACACGGACAACAAGCGCCTACAATTCTTGTGTATTGATGTCAAGCGTCTTAAAGTCACGCTTATATACGTAAGGATTTGAACCCACATCCTTCAGAACGACAGACAAACGTCTTAACCACTTCGCCATTGATAACCCCACTTACATCGTCTTTATAACGAAGAAAGACACCCCCAATTCTTTTGCCAGAAGTCAACTCCCCTGTAGAATATCGATAGAGATCTGGCTGTCGTCCATACCTGTTAGGTGACCAAGCCATCTTTGGCGGCGTTACTGGATAAAAGTAACTCTAATAGCCGTCCGTCGCAAGCGATGATGACAACAATCTCAGACGTGTGCTGTTGCACCTCTCTGGTGTGTGCGGAGGTGACTGTAGAGTCAATCCTAGAACAGAATCCCCGACCACAGGTGGGGCATACATGATCAAGGTTAGACATGTGCGTGTTGTGTGCTCTGTCTTTTCGCGCTGCTCGTTTTCTCTGTGACTCAACAATACGATGATTCTCAGCTATTCGGGTTCCTCTTTGTTGTTACAGCGCCACATTTTGGCGATCTTGTGCAAGGATTCCCAGCACGTATTGTCTATATCAAAGCATTTCAGAGACACTTTAAGAGTGTCTTTAAAGCGTTTTTCTGTCCACCAGCTAAACGTCTGCCCCCTTCAAGCTCGCCATACATCAACTGTTTTGGGATGCGTTTAAAAAGTAACTATGTTTAGGAAGACTCCCATCATATTCTATAGTTCATTATTTGTTACTCTATCACTCCAGGAGGTCCAGGAGGCCTGCATAGATACGTGTGTTCATGTATAAACTTGTGTGTACACTCTGTTGCAACAGAAAAAGGGTCCGATATAATTTGTTGATTAGTAGAAAAATGTTCTCCTCATTCTATTTAATTTTTAATGAATTTCTCCTAGCAGCGGTTTCCGAGTATAATCTTCCCAATTTTAAACTGTCAAGAATCATGTTCTGTCGTTACTGCCTGTAGCAAAACACATAATCACAAAGTACTGTAGTTTTAGAAATTACAAAAACAATGACAAATTACAGCAACGTTTCGACCAACAAGGCCTTTATTAAGCAAACGAACAACAGGAGTGACAAATTTTAAAAAACAAATGGACGACCAAAAACAAACGTGTCTGTAGTACCACTTTTTAGTACGGTGTAGGACAGGTGGGACGTGAGCCTAAGAAATGTAATGGTCACATAGCTAGTGCAGTCGCAGCGAAGCTGTTCAGGTTAGGATTTTTCATTTATGCTCCACAACAGAAACAAATCTTTGGCCTCACGGTGAATTAAACACGGGTCTCCGGCATGGAAGTCGCGCTCTAATTCATTCAGCCCGACGAATTTCATCTTTTTTACGTTCGTTCTCATCAGTCAAGTTAATCCCTTTTTATGTTCTGTGTTATTTGTTCTTATCAACCAAGTTAAGTTTTTGTGATCTATGTGATTTGCACTGAGAACGTGAATATATTGCACACCCCTGTCAATAGGCTCACGCGGATGTCAGAGACGCATATAAAATGAGAACGGAACCTTTGTTTTATCGTTCGTCTCCGATAGGACAAGGAAATCAATCTCACCTATAATGAGGTCAGGAATCACTAGAAAGCAGTCTACTCGTTCTACGAGGGAAACGAACCGAAAACGTTTGAAGTGAGAGGTAAGCACTATATCTTCACTCCACAGTGACCCCATGTTTATGTGTGTGTTTGTACTGCGTGTAAATATATACGCATATATTAGTGATGTGCGTTTAAGTTAATTTCAAATATTGTTGTTAGGCGTTTCTCTTGCGTCTAATACTCGTTATTTAGTACCAGACAGTGGCGACTCTTCTATAAGGGCCAGTGGAGCCGGGTCTTACCAAAAATTATGTATAACGTGTATTTATTTTTAAAATTAAAATATAATAATCTAAAATCATAATTTATCCGGAACAAAATGTCTGACCCCACCAACAAAAATTATTACGAGCCGCCACTGGTACCAGATACTTAGTAACATTTACTTAGTACCAATTACTCATTCTTTCTGGCTACTAGAAGTAACGGTCTTGTATATAGCGAGATATAAGTGCATAAGTAAATCTATGGCGTGAAAAGTAGACTTAGGCCTACTACTGTCAAACAAACATGAGTAATAAAAATGAAATTTGACAAGATCATTTTAAAGAGATAAACTCGACATTACTCGAATTCC
Source organism: Arion vulgaris (assembly GCA_020796225.1). Lineage (NCBI taxonomy): Eukaryota > Metazoa > Mollusca > Gastropoda > Stylommatophora > Arionidae > Arion > Arion vulgaris. Next base: position 44,637,580 of record CM036764.1, on the reverse strand, counting down.
ATGTGTTGCTGAATCATACTTAATCTATGAATAAATATAATAGTTACAATTTCATAGAATACGTTGCCTGCTGTGCTCTACCGATCTTACGTCGTATTAAATACACAAGTTGGACGTTATCGATTTCTGACAAAAGTAACTGGAAGTATTACAGTAACTGATATTTTCACGTTTTCTGGCGGGTACTTCAAATTGAGAACACCATTAATTTAATACTAATTCCTCTCGTAACATTGTACGTTACATAAGGCATGCAAGCAATTTCTCCATACTGTTCTATCCTGGGCAACTTGCTCAATTTCTTCCATGGAACTGAGACCGATATTTCTTGCTTCTTTCAGCAAAGTTCGTTTCAGGGTCTCATTAGGTCGTCCTCTCTTTCTTGAACCCTCTGCATCCCACTTCAATGCCTGCTTTGATATTCTTTTATCATTTCTCCTCAAGGTGTGTCCAATATATCTTCATCTTCTCCTTCTTATAACAGTTGTTACTAGTGGTTGACCAGACATTACTCTGATTTCATCACTTCTCCTGAATGCAATCCATTTTATGTTAAATATTTTTCGCAGACATCTATTTTTAATTGCATTCAACTTGCTTTCTATATCTTTAGTCATTTTCCAACTCTCGCTGGCATATGTTAGGATTGATACAACATTTGAATTGAAAATTCGTAATTTAGTTTTAATATTATATAACTTGCAGTTCCATATTTTATTTAGACTTTTGAAAGCTGATATTGTTTTACCAATAGCTTTATCAATATTGGTTGTTGGTTATTGGTTACTAAACTGACGTCATTGCACTCCGGGCAGACCCATAGGTGCTCAGTCCTCCCCAACAGATATCGAAGAGTATGCATACTGATGGTTCCCATGGCTTGCTGATTAAACACACCACTCACTCTGCCTCTCAGGCATCCAGCTCTTAATTTATACTAACAATTGAACTGATAAATGTTTAGTCATCCCCAATAGATGTCGAAGGATATGCATACTGCTGGTTCCCATTGCTTGCTGGTACCAGCCACTTCTCAGTTTGTCCATCACTCCGTGTAGACATATATGTGCACATTCTTTCCGAATAGAAGTCGTAGGGTGTGCATACTGCTGGTTCCCGTGACTTGCTGATTAAACACACTTCTCATTCTGCCCATCACTCCGGGCAGAGCCATAGGTGCACAGTCTTTCCCAACAGATGTCGAAGGTAATGCATACTGCTGGTTCCTGTGACTTGCTGATTAAACACACTTCTCATTCTGCCCATCACTCCGGGCAGAGCCATAGGTGCACAGTCTTTCCCAACAGATGTCGAAGGTAATGCATACTGCTGGTTCCTGTGGAAGGCTGGTCTCTTTGTCTTCTACGAATCCCAGGAATTACGAATTGTCACTCTATTTCCTATAGCGCATTGGGGAGAGTACCCGGATTTCTTTAAAACCCAGACACATCCAACAGCTCCAGGCGTGTAGTGCTATGCTTAGTGCTGTAGAAATCTCCAACAGCTCCAGGCGTGTAGTGCTATGCTTAGTGCTGTAGAAATCTCCAACAGCTCCAGGCGTGTAGTGCTATGCTTAGTGCTGTAGAAATCTCCAACAGCTCCAGGCGTGTAGTGCTATGCTTAGTGCTGTAGAAATCTCCAACAGCTCCAGGCGTGTAGTGCTATGCTTAGTGCTGTAGAAATCTCCAACAGCTCCAGGCGTGTAGTGCTATGCTTAGTGCTGTAGAAATCTCCAACAGCTCCAGGCGTGTAGTGCTATGCTTAGTGCTGTAGAAATCTCCAACAGCTCCATGCGTGTAGTGCTATGCTTAGTGCTGTAGAAATCTCCAACAGCTCCATGCGTGTAGTGCTATGCTTAGTGCTGTAGAAATCTCCAACAGCTCCAGGCGTGTAGTGCTATGCTTAGTGCTGTAGAAATCTCCAACAGCTCCATGCGTGTAGTGCTATGCTTAGTGCTGTAGAAATCTCCAACAGCTCCAGGCGTGTAGTGCTATGCTTAGTGCTGTAGAAATCTCCAACAGCTCCATGCGTGTAGTGCTATGCTTAGTGCTGTAGAAATCTCCAACAGCTCCAGGCGTGTAGTGCTATGCTTAGTGCTGTAGAAATCTCCAACAGCTCCAGGCGTGTAGTGCTATGCTTAGTGCTGCGGAGACTCCTACTCAGGTAGGGAGAACGCTGGTTGAAACCGTCCTCCCTCTGCCCACCAAGCCTCTAGTTTTGCTTGTACTATGTATACTACCAAACTCCTTAACTCTTTCCACGCTTTAAGCCGCACACTGCGCCATAGAGTTGCTTCCTTATAAGAAGTCTTTCTAGTTTTACTTCTACTGTTTTACTTATACTACTTTTTAACCTTGTTATTCTATTAGGTTGTCCAGTTTTCTTCAATTTAGTATATAATAATATATATATGTTTATTTATTGACAAGTAGTTGGGATGTTTTTTTGTTTTTTTTTCAACTTCCCTTGAATTAACTACTTAAAAATTGAGGAAATAACTAGAAAGAGATAAATCGTAGAATATATTCAACATCAATTTTAGTGTCATTCAACAGTTGGTCGCAAAAGAAACCGAAGAACATACACCACCTCCCTCATACGAATTTATATATATAATTAGTATATAACGACAAGATAAGTCTTGTTTAAAATATCGATCACTGTCTCAGTTGCAGGTGCATGGGTATACCTTACTTCCTCCTAATCTATCGTTAGGCAATACATGAAACTCTGGTAGCAGTTAATCTTCTTAACATGGCCCCGTGCTGCTGTTTGTTTATATCCCGTTGTGCCAGGTATGTCATCGGTTGATCTGGTTCTGCAGACACTTTATGTCTAGAGTAATTAGAGAGATAAACATGGTCTAGCTTAGCTCTGGCATATATCATTGAGAGCTTACATGACAAACTTTCATAACAAACTCAATTTAGCTTCTCCCAAACTTATCAGTATTCTGCCCTTATTTTTATGATCATATTCTTGTCTTTCTATTTTGTCCGTTTAACTCTTAGTGGACCAGGGCAAAAGCTATGTTTTTACAAGCCATTTGTTTTTAGAATAACAAACATTCTTTAGTGTGGCTCCTGGTAAAAAGGTGTCCAACCCAAAACCGCGTAGTGTGGCGTCGCGTAGTGTGGCGTCGCGTAGTGTGGCGTAGCGTTGTGTGGCGTCGCGTAGTGTGGTGTTTGGTCCACAAAGAGTTAAAAAATAAAAGGTAACTAATTCATTTGTTTACTTAAAGAAAACTTTAAAAATCATATTTGCTAACTTGTAGTATATTTTTCAATTTATTGAACAACTTGTAGAAAACTTTCTATAGAATATTTGACAACTTGTAGAAAACTTTCTATAGAATATTTGACAACCTGTAGAAAACTTTCTATTTGAAAAAAAGCTGCTAATCCCATTCAATGCATGAGTAAAAAAAAACATCTTCTTCTTCTTCATCCTTCGCCCTAGGTGGGCATATGCCCGGAACCAAGATTTTACAAGCTCTTCAATCAACTGCCATCTTCTCCAGATCTCTACACACTCTCCCCATTTTCTTACATTCTGTTTCCATCTCGCGCCTCCTTTACCTCTATGACACTGGGGATTACATTGAAGGGCCTGTCTCGTGAAGATGTCAGAAGGTCTCCTCAGTGTGTGTCATATCGATCGTCACCTTCTGCCCCTTATTTCTTGTTTCACTTGCCGCTGTCCCACTCTATCCCACAGTTCCCTCTAAACTGATGTGTCTCTTACCCCTTATCTTTTCTGTTGTTTGTTGCGGAATGTTTACTTCGCACATGCAAAATTAACGTTCATTGTCCAGTAGATTAGACCTTAGAACTCAATTATAATTGTTTTCAAGTGTGACATATTATATCACCATCATCATTAAATAGCTTGTCCTGAGCAGAAGTTTGCCACCCCAACAGTCCTCCGGAATTTCTCTCTCTTTCTCATAGGCTAGATGTCCTGCCTCTGCAGCCGTCATGTTCAAACCATCAGCTACATTATGAATCCATCTTCTCCGTGGTCTTCCTCTTCTTCTCTTTGCCGGTATGCCTCCTTCTATGATCGTCTTCTCCAGCCCTTCATGTCTTTTTATATGTCCACAATATCTCAATTTTCTCTTTCTTATTTGTAGCATAAGTCAGTTTTCTTTGATTTTGAGTTCTTTCTGGATAAATCTATTTGTTTTCTTCTCTGTCCAAGATATACGGAGGACTCTTCTGTAACATATTACATATCAAACTCAGTAACGTTAATTTATTTCATCAGACACCCAAAAGCCGACATATCGGCTTAGTGATATTTTAAAGATATCCTAAGCCAGTATATCGGTATTAAAGTCTCAAAGGGTTAATGTTGATAGCTTTCGTACTACGCTTGTTATATCCGTGTCTTATCTGTGCAGGCAGGGGTTCAGATTCCCGCCACGCTTGGTGTCATAATATTGACATGTCGATAGTATTTGCTTCTGGACTGTGTTTTGGTTATTCGCTATTTTCGTATATCTCCCAAGTGCCATATTCTTGTCTTCACAACAAGATTCCATTATAGATCCAAGTTGTTTCTAATCGTCAAAATATATCAGGTTGCTTCCCTTGTTTGTACATAAACTAACCTATCATGAGGGCAACGGAGGGAATAGTTCAGCGATTAGGACGTTCACTTTTGGGATCAAACAAAATAGAAGTGTGGGTTCAATAAGAGTCAATTATAAACGTATGGGCCTTCGGACTCAGGTAAGAATTATGAGAAATCAGACCTCAACTACATCACGTGACCTCGCATTCCAGTATTGGTGTATATAGACGAATTCATTTTAAAATCAACACAAAATGCTAAATCGAAGTTATATTATGCAACAAGTTAAGTTTAACCAGAAGGAATATCAATATTATGAATATTTTTCACCAATAAATAACCATAGACTCACAGAATTGAGTAAAATTGCCAAAAAGGTTGCAGTGTTCTATCAAACATCTATATTTTCCGGCCTCCTTTTCTGATCTAGGTCAGGGAACCACTTGTCAGTTGTCTGGCCTAGTTATCTAGAGTTGGCTGTGGTTCAATTCATGCAAACCGACTAACCACAAGCGAGAAAAGGAATTTGTCTACTATTTTCCCATTTTAGACAGTAGAAATGTTACGTGACATGATTTCATACCCTACAGTAGAAATGTTACGTGACATGATTTCATACCCTACAGTAGAAATGTTACGTGACATGATTCCATACCCTACAGTAGAAATGTTACGTGACATGATTTCATACCATACGGTCAAGAAAAGCTACAGAACATTAAAGAGGACAATGCCTGCTCTTTAGTAACCTCAAGCAGATGTTAAACCTGATCGCTTCTCGGCTAAGATCAAAGTGTAGAGCCCACTTGATTGCGACCAAAGGGTGAGAGCCCTCATAGACTCAATAGTCAAGTAAACACAACTCTGAGCAGCTCTTGTTCAAAAGAATGTCGAAGTTCGGGATTTTACACTTTTAAAACGTAACTTGGTACCGCCCTCTGCGGCACTAAAGGGTAAGGACTTAGCACTAATTTTAAAATATATAAACATAAAACATATTTTAAAAAAATGTTAAACCTGTTGGAGCTGCATGTTATTTACTATTTTTTTAAACCGATCCAGAAGCACTTGAGCTTTCAGCTCGATGCCGTGGACATCGTAACCCTTCGTTTCGGTGCCACGAACACCGTGAATCTGGTGAACCTGTGGCTTTTCTTGCCAGCCCTCGGAATGGAACCCGCACTCACAGGAGCTTGTCACCCGTAGTCCAACGCGCTACGAACACGCTGGGCAGACGGGCGGGTTATTTACTATATGATATACAGATAGTACATTGAAACAGCATCAGCTGTAAGTCCTAAGGTTTTGAGTTTAGTAAGCCAATGTTTCGTGAGTCTCTGTAGCTAAATGCTTAAGTCCTTGCCTTGCGAGTCGAAGGTTCTAATCCAGACTGCGACATTCTGTTCACGAGCGAATTTTTTTCAGAGACCCTTAGGATTATTGCCGGAGCTACGGAGTTCGTGCTTTGTGCAATACTCTCGGTAGGCGGCGTGCCATTACTGCAGAAAGGGACCGATCCGTATGGGATAAATCCCGTTGCAATGAAGACAATCCTTCGGCTTTAAAACCCCTAAGGTTTGTTAGAACAAATTAGTAAGATGAAGTATCCAGGGACACACCTTACACACACAAAAGTCATATAATCCGCAGCGCTGAAAGTAACTGCTAAAGTTACTGCCACCGATTCACTTCAGTATATATGACCACAGTCAACTATAAACTTATACAGCCGGCGGACTCAGGTAAAAGTTATGGGAAATCAGAGCACAACCAGTCACGTGACCTCGCATTCTAGTATTGTTGTGTATAGACGAATTCATTTTAAAATCAACACAAAATGCTAAATCAAAGTTATATTATGCAACAAGTTAAGTTTAACAATAAGAAATATCAGTATTAGGAATATTTTTCACCAATAAATAACCATAGACTCATAAATTAAGTAAAATTGAAAAAAACTTGCAGTGTTCTATCAAACATATGTAAATTCCAGCCCCCCACTGAAACTAAGTCAGGATTCCAGGTCAGTTATACGGCCTAAAATTAGAGTTAGCTGTGCGTCGGCCCACCTGTAATCTATATATAGTAAACACGCTCATTAAAAATAAATTAAACACGTTTAAAATAATGTTGTTTCACTAAAACCTTCAAAGATTATCAAGTAGTTGGCGTTAGTTTGTAATTTAAAAAACTTACATTTTGAGAACGATTAGTTTGGACATCTATTCCTCGCCTTGTGGTGCCGAGGCCCACAAGGGAAGCAAAGTATAGTACCACTGCGATCTACAAGGCATGTCGTAAGAGGCGACTGCGGTAGGGGCCTAGGGAAGCTACCCTAGTAAATAAAATCTGAGTTAATTGGTCATAGCGAGGCGATACGAGTTGGATAATGGCAAATAATGTTAAAGCATCACCTTTATTTTCGTCCATGGGCATGCAGAAGTAAGGGTAATGATTGGCTGGTATCACTATCATATCAGAGGGAACTGCAATGTAACGACATTTTTATCGCATTAAGGAAGTCTTTACGAACAGAGGAGTTTTCATCATTATCATCAGATAGTATGTCCTGAGCAGAACTTTGCCACCCCAACACGGAATTTATCCATCTCATAAGCTAGATGTCCTGTCTCTGCAGCGGTTATGCTCAGACCATCTATTACACCATGAATCCATCTTCTCCGTGGTCGTCCTCTTCTACTCTTTGCCAGGATACCTTCTTCCATGATTGTCTTCTCCAGCCCTTGTGTCTCTTTATATGTCCAGAATACTTCAATTTTCCCATTCTTTTTTTTTCATTCATATGTACATAGAGGAGTTTTAGGGTTGTGAGTTCCAGTCACTGACGAGATTGAGAGAGATTTGTATCCGCGATATGTTAACACATTCACCCTTCTGAGCCGATACATCGGCTACGGGAATTTTTAATGGGACGCAAATCCCGTATACTGGCTAATTCAGTATACATTACAAAATAACTTTGCTCAGAGGTAAAAAAAAATTGCGGAATGAAAGGGTTAAAGCTATAGCATAATACAAGCAACGAAACAAAGGTATTGCTTCAAAGACATGCATCTTTCCTATGTCAATATATGTATTGGGGTGGGTTACGGTGGAGCGTCTGGCTGAATGTATTAGAGCGTGGATCCTATGCGAGAGACACGGGTTCAATCTACGATAAGGCCAATAAATATTCACCTGAAGAGTTTCGCGGTTACTGCACTAGCCAAGCAGTCATTAAATTTCAAAGGCTCATGTCCCCCTTCCTCTGTCTTACAACACATAAAAAGCAGTATTACAGGCAGTAATCACATTATTTTTTTAAAACGAAATGTGGATGTGAATCATGGAGCATAACACTAACATTGAACCTTTTGAAACAAATTGCTACAGAACAATTCTGAGCAGCTCTTGTACAAAGAAGAAACACCATACACGATCTGAATATGGTGAAACAATCTTCTTATCATAACCACATTTGCAGTGAAGCGTTGTGGGGAGAGTTAGTTTTTTTATCTTGTACCAGATGTTGTTGCGCTTGACGTTGTCAATCCATGCTTACGCAGGTGGAACAATGATTCATAAATAATATTAATTTAATAATACAGAAATACTTTGGTTACATTTCATATTACATGATATAGAAAGAGTAATAATGAGGGGCATCGCTTATTGAAGATGAGGGAACGACCAAGATGAAAGTAACAATAGGAAATGAAAGAAATCTTGAAATTGTCTATGCTAAATAACCAGTCGAGAGAGTGAGGTCAGAAGTCGCGATGTTAACAGACGGTCTAAATATACCACATTTTACTGGCCCTAAAAGAATAATGCGCTGTAAATACGTGAGGTATACTAATTAGGGAGAAAGACGCTGAATTTCAGACTGTATATGACATGTTAGTGTTATATTTTCAACTTTCAAAGCTAATTAGTTTTACGTTCAAAGTAATAATTGCCCGCCTGCCCAGCGTGTTCTTAGCGCGTTGGACGACGATGTGACAAGCCCTCTGTGAGTGCGTGTCAATTCCGAGGGCTGGAAGAAAAGCCACAGGTTCTCCATATTTACGGTGTTCGTGGCACCAAACCGAAGGGTTACGATGTCCATGGCACCGAGCCGAGAAGCTGAAAGCTCAAGTGCTTCTGGATCGAAAAAAAAAGTAATAATTATAACAACTAATTTATAAAATAATAAATACACGTTACACATTATTTTTGGTGTGACCCGGATCCACTGGCCCTTAATGACGAGCCGACACTGCTACCTACCTATCAAACTATCTCATATTTTCTCAGTCAATAAATGTGTCTATGCGCTACCAGAAAGAGTAGAATCTGACGAGCTAAGCTTAACTTGACTACAGCACTGTTATCTGACGTAACGAGAGATTATCAAGTGTTGATATGACATAACAAAAGAATGTGACCTGTAATATATACGACGGTATGTGTGTACTCTACGGCTGACGTGTCAAAGACAACGTTCCTGATGATGTTGGAAACATATGACCTGACGTACAAGAAGGTCGATGATTATGTTCATAGAAAGTTATCAATGGTTCTAAACGTATATATTCTTCTTCTTCTTTGCGTTCATTCTTTACAACCAATTTTAATCACTCTTTGTGATATGTTTGATCTTTGTCAAGAACGTGTATACGTTGCACATTGGTTTGGTAGGCCCCTAAACGCATAGATTTCTACACGTTTAAGACACGTGCATCCGATTTCAGCCAAACCTCCTTAGTCGACTCTTACGACATGCGTGGCAGGTAACAGTGGTTCTATTCTCTACACCCCAAATTTGGGCCCCGGTAACCACTCGGGAGCTATACTTATATATAACTGCTCATGTTATATATATGTTGTGTTGTGTGTGGGGAGGAATAAGTGTTGTTAATGTGAGGAGATTTGTTGTACATATAACCAAATCTACTCTTCTACGTTTGCCCACACATTGTTAACGAGTTGTTGCCCAGTGTCGTGGTTTTCTGTTTTTATCTTGCGCTGTTCTAGTGGTTTGAGTGATCGATATTTTTTTTGGTTTTTGACATAAATATGCTATGCTATCTACCCATCTTTTTTCGAGATCTTTCTCTCGATTTCCATTCCTGATGCTCTGTTATAGAAAACGCTGTTTTAAATACAGTGGAGTATGGATGGTTGCATTTAAATTAAGTCGCCAAACCACTTCATTCTTTGTTTCTCAATGTAATTCAAGCAAGATCCTGTCCCAAATTTCGTTCTTATGCTAATATTGGTGACACTGTCTTTTCTGATGTTGTTGGTAACTTGTCGTAGACATCGCATTTCAAATGTAGTTATTTTCTACGACTGCGCATTGCTCAATGTGACGCAATAAGTGTTGTAAATGTCAGATTTTGGAACATGAGAAGAAATGAGTGTTACACATCAAATGAAATTATGTTGAGTATGGGAAGAAATGAATGTTGTATATGGGAAGAAATGAATGTTGCATATGGGAAGAAATGAATATTGCATATGGGAAGAAATTAATGTTGTATATGGGAAGAAATGAATGTTGCATATGGGAAGAAATGAATGTTGCATATGGGAAGAAATGAATATTGCATATGGGAAGAATTGAATATTGTACATGTGAAGATGAGAAATCAGTACAACAAAGTCAATGACTAAACTGTAATCTCAAATTGATGCATATTTCCTGCTGTGGAGGTGTTGTTGAGATTTCGCACGTATTAACTTTCCCATTTCCTTATTGAGAGTGCCACTTTTACACTGACCTTAGAGTTCTGTAATGTTTTGAAGTGCATAAGGAAATTGTAGATTGGTATCAAGGTACATTTCTCACTGGTCTCTCTCACAACGTAATTGAGCACTCGACATACAGCTCGTTGACTAGCAGATATCTATGACGTCTCTGTGGACATGTGCTAACTGTTCAACATGTGACTAAAGTCTGTCCATTAATTCGTGAGCACGTTTGAAATTGATTTTCTCGAAAACTACCTGTTGGATCTCAGTGATTTTTGCATGCAGCCTTAGAATATCCATGACGCTAAAATAAAGCTAACCAGTATTTCATAGATGCTACGGATTTTGCACATCGGCGAATTCCTTTGATCTTTTATGACAATTGCAAATACGGGGGCTCAAATTTTAGATTTTACAGTAATCCCTAGAATGTGTCCATGTCAATTCTATTCATAGGTGTATCTCCATATTAACTTGATAGGTCAAGTAATTAATTGTGTTGCCCTTTATGTGCAATCGTGAACTTGGATACAATATGCAACAGTTAGTCCTCCCTTCGGTCACCATTAGACCCCAGGGTGTCTTAACTTCACCACAAATTGTATGATGGTAGACGCATTTGGATATGGAAATGTATACGTTGCTATTTCTCAGTCTGTAATCAAAATATGATTTGTATCATCCCGAATCTGACGATTCCATGAGGTTGATAATTGTTACTGGCTGAACAAATTGTAATCCATCTCGGTGCCAGTACTCGTCTTTCTCTCGGAGCACATGTTCAACACACTTCTTCCAGAACTGCATGTCTATCATTGAGAAGGACTCACGTGTCAGAACTTCAACATCACACATTTTAAACGTCCTGTTCTGTTCGGCAACTTGCCCTTATATTTTAGCCCAGACAAGCTCTATCGGATTGAGCATGATATGGAGGTAGTCGCAAAGACGTGTGGCCGTATTCCGCAATGATTTTGTCAATATGAAACACCTTTGTCTTATTTGTCATCCTCACCAGGTGCAACAACTCGGGTTTCAAATATGTATCATCGAAGCTGACATTTTCCTTAGCAAGCCAAGTCCTAATTTGATCTTTTGTATTTGATGCAGTTGGTACTTTGTCTTCCGCTGATACTGCGTTGTGATAGGATGCATTATCCATTACCAAGCATGATGGTCTGTTTAGAATTGGAAGTAGATCTTTCTCCATCCAGTGCCTGAAAATATGTCCATTCATTGCTGTGTGGTAGTCCCTACCGTCGGTACTTTTGATTGGAAAATAAGTCCAGCGTCATGGACAAGACCTTCTTCACTGCTTCCTGCATGTGTTAGTATAATACACTGGCCTTTGCTGCTTGGTATTTTCTTTTCTGTTCACCGTCTACTGATTGCCATTCTTTAGCATTGGTGTGGTGAGCATTGACCCAGGATTCGTCCAAATATACAATATCATAGCCTTGCCTCCGCCGCTCACGGATCTGCCTCAGGTATTTACTTCGGGCAGCAATTAAATGTGGCTTTTCACAAATAATATTCCTGCCGCCTATAGTTTTCTGAAGGTGAAGCCGGCGGCTCTTACAATTTTTATAGAGTACTTTTAGAAATGTCTATGCTGCAATCTGATTGCAGTTTTAATTTCAGTTTCCTGAGAGTAACAAGTTGATTTGTCGCAAACATTTTCAAGAGCTCCCGTCTTATGACATCTATGTCAAAGTCGTCAATTGTTCTTTTCCGTCCTTGCTTGACATTAGTGCACTTTGTGTCCTGTTTAATCCATCGGGAAAAGGATTCTCTATTCAGACCAAGCGCCAGTTGCGTTCGTTTCTCAGGGTTATGAATATCGCAATATAGATGACCTCTCTTAGATTCCCTACGGAAGTGTTGGTATAGTAAAACTGTAACCTTCTGCTTTGTTATAAATGTGCACTTCAGACTCATTATGAATGTGATATCAATGTCAGTTTGGATAAGCCAACAAATATGATACAATAGCTTCATACAAATAGCGAGATACGCCTATAACTATACAACGGTATCCCAATTATAACGTCATATGCTTTCCGCGTTCAAAGTCGACTGGGTTCGGTGCACGGAATTTCGTGAAATTGTTGTATACTCACGATATTTCTATGTTACCATAATGTATTTTTAGAACAACGCGTCTGTGTACCGTAGATCTGTTACTATTGTGTACAATCCGGTGAGGTTGATTTTAATATAACCTGAAGAAGAAATATTTCAAACTACATCAAATTTTCTTGGAAAAAACATATTTCTCTAGCGTCATGGATATTCTAAGGCTGCTTGCAAAAATCACTGAGATCCAACAGGTAGTTTTCGAGAAAATCAATTTCAAACGTGCTCACGAATTAATGGACAGACTATAACACTTTATATCTTCGTCAATAGTCTCTTTTTAGTTCTTCGTTAACTCTTGGTATATACACACCTCATTTCCAGAGACCCAGATCTCAGTGTAGGTGAAATCGAGTTTCTAGTTCTATCAGAAACGGACGATAAAACGTAAGCCCCGTATTCAGTTTGAGAACGTAAAAGCACCATTGGCAGTTCAAAACCGAGGAGCAAAGGCAGCTGCCTGGTCAAAATTTATTAGAAAAATCTTTTAAGAGCAAAAAATTCATACAACATATTTTTATTATTTTTCTAAATTACATCGAGGACCCTCGCCGGTGTTACGGAGTACGTGCACTGTTGAGATCTACCTGTGTAAGAAACAGATTGGAGCACAAATGGTTACTCACGGACGTGCAATGATGTTGGCCCTATTAATCATTCAATCAATCAATCAATCAATCGATCTATATTAAAAAGGAACCCTTTCATACCTCGTGGTATATAGGTTAACACAGTGTTAGGCCTGTATTTTTCATTGACCGTCGGCACACGATGGGTGATGTGGTCAGCATCACTCCGGCCGCCTTTACTTTCCCAGAGCATGTCTGGTACCCAGTTGAGGCTGGGTCGAATTGTTGGAAAAAATTCAGCGGGAGCTGAACCCAGACCACCAGCCTTGAGAAGCGAGTTCACTAACAACTACGCCATCGCGGCTCTCCGATCTATATTGGCAAAAGAGAATTTATAACGGGGAGTTTGTGTATAGAACAAAATAAATAATTACTAAGGAAGAAATCCGTATGAAAAGAAAGAAATCCGTAGGAAAAGAAAGAAATCCATAGGAAAAAATGCAGATAGATAGGAAACACGGTGATAAGACTACTAAATAATAGTGCGATGCATTCATTGATTTGGAACCCACATCGCAAACGGAAAGGAGGCAGATCAAGGAGCACATAGCGAAAAGAGGTAACAAATACATCGAGGAGATGGGTCTCAGTTTGGTAGAAATGGAGAGTGTTGTCCAGAACAGGAATAGCTGAAGAACTATGGCTGAATAAGCCTATGCTTCCAAGGAGAAGGGAGGACAATTATACAGGGTGTTCAAGATAAAGTAGCCCGATTTACATATCACAACTTGTCAAACGGGCTACTTTTATCTTGAACACCCTATATAATATATATATGAAAATGAAAAACGTGGCATATCCTTTACAGGAGGTTACCATTAACCCCAGTGAACATGTCGATGATTTTCTAGGCACCACTTATGCATTCAGTAGTTTGCCATTGATTTCTGAAAGGTGAGGTCTTATTTTTACCGGGAAGAAATTTATCCACGGGAAGAAATTTGCTCCCAAATTACTTGCAGCGGTGATTGAATCAGGTACACTTGAGTGTATTGACATAATTATCGAAATATTAGTTGTGTGAGGCAAAAATTTACTTTCTTTCTTTCCCCAATCCTGTTTGCCTCACAGCGTCAGGTCAAGAAGAGATTTCTAAAACGGGCCCATAGTATGCGCTTCGTAGATCGTCTCTTTCGTCGCCTATGTTATCTCTGAGGTTCATCTTTTGCGTGGCCGGCCTTTTGCTTTGTACCTATTGTATCGGAGCAGCATTTTTGTTTGAGGTGCACTCTCTGTTGGTAATCTGCTTACGTGGCCGAACCATTTAATTTGTTGTTTCTTGATGAAGTCTAGTACTGATGTTGTACCCACTTTTTCCCTGGTGTCTTCATTTCTCAACCGGTCTCTTCTTTTTACACCCAGCATTCTGCGTAGACGCTTCATCTCTGTTGTGACTAGTTTTCTCTTCATCTCTGTCGTGACTAGTTTTCTCTTCATCTCTGTCGTGACTAGTTTTCTCTTCATCTCTGTCGTGACTAGTTTTCTCTTCATCTCTGTTGTGACTAGTGTTCTCTTCATCTCTGTCGTGACTAGTTTTCTCTTCATCTCTGTCGTGACTAGTTTTCTCTTCATCTCTGTCGTGACTAGTTTTCTCTTCATCTCTGTTGTGACTAGTTTTCTCTTCATCTCTGTCGTGACTAGTTTTCTCTTCATCTCTGTCGTGACTAGTTTTCTCTTCATCTCTGTCGTGACTAGTTTTCTCTTCATCTCTGTCGTGACTAGTTTTCTCTTCATCTCTGTCGTGACTAGTTTTCTCTTCATCTCTGTCGTGACTAGTTTTCTCTTCATCTCTGTCGTGACTAGTTTTCTCTTCATCTCTGTTGTGACTAGTGTTCTCTTCATCTCTGTCGTGACTAGTTTTCTCTTCATCTCTGTCATGACTAGTTTTCTCTTCATCTCTGTCGTGACTAGTTTTCTCTTCATCTCTGTTGTGACTAGTTTTCTCTTCATCTCTGTTGTGACTAGTTTTCTCTTCATCTCTGTCATGACTAGTTTTCTCTTCATCTCTGTCGTGACTAGTTTTCTCTTCATCTCTGTCGTGACTAGTTTTCTCTTCATCTCTGTCGTGACTAGTTTTCTCTTCATCTCTGTCGTGACTAGTTTTCTCTTCATCTCTGTCATGACTAGTTTTCTCTTCATCTCTGTCGTGACTAGTTTTCTCTTCATCTCTGTCGTGACTAGTTTTCTCTTCATCTCTGTCATGACTAGTTTTCTCTTCATCTCTGTCGTGACTAGTTTTCTCTTCATCTCTGTCATGACTAGTTTTCTCTTCATCTCTGTCATGACTAGTTTTCTCTTCATCTCTGTCATGACTAGTTTTCTCTTCATCTCTGTCGTGACTAGTTTTCTCTTCATCTCTGTCATGACTAGTTTTCTCTTCATCTCTGTCGTGACTAGTTTTCTCTTCATCTCTGTCGTGACTAGTTTTCTCTTCATCTCTGTCGTGACTAGTTTTCTCTTCATCTCTGTCGTGACTAGTTTTCTCTTCATCTCTGTTGTGACTAGTGTTCTCTTCATCTCTGTCGTGACTAGTTTTCTCTTCATCTCTGTCATGACTAGTTTTCTCTTCATCTCTGTCGTGACTAGTTTTCTCTTCATCTCTGTTGTGACTAGTTTTCTCTTCATCTCTGTTGTGACTAGTTTTCTCTTCATCTCTGTCGTGACTAGTTTTCTCTTCATCTCTGTCGTGACTAGTTTTCTCTTCATCTCTGTCGTGACTAGTTTTCTCTTCATCTCTGTCGTGACTAGTTTTCTCTTCATCTCTGTCATGACTAGTTTTCTCTTCATCTCTGTCGTGACTAGTTTTCTCTTCATCTCTGTCGTGACTAGTTTTCTCTTCATCTCTGTCATGACTAGTTTTCTCTTCATCTCTGTCGTGACTAGTTTTCTCTTCATCTCTGTCATGACTAGTTTTCTCTTCATCTCTGTCATGACTAGTTTTCTCTTCATCTCTGTCATGACTAGTTTTCTCTTCATCTCTGTCGTGACTAGTTTTCTCTTCATCTCTGTCATGACTAGTTTTCTCTTCATCTCTGTCGTGACTAGTTTTCTCTTCATCTCTGTCATGACTAGTTTTCTCTTCATCTCTGTCGTGACTAGTTTTCTCTTCATCTCTGTCGTGACTAGTTTTCTCTTCATCTCTGTCATGACTAGTTTTCTCTTCATCTCTGTCATGACTAGTTTTCTCTTCATCTCTGTCATGACTAGTTTTCTCTTCATCTCTGTCGTGACTAGTTTTCTCTTCATCTCTGTCGTGACTAGTTTTCTTCTATCAATTTACTCAGTTGACAATAAAGCTTATAACAGTAGGTTTCGTCGATGCAGTGAGCACAATTTTAACACATGAAGTTCTGGGAGGGATGGTGTAATAAAAGTCGTTGAAGAAGTCAATATTTTCTCATTGAAAAACATATTGCTATCCCACAATAATACAAATATTTCTTCATAATACTGTCTGTTCTCTTGCTAGATATTCTATATGTGTGTATGTTAATTGTATATAGGTTAATTGTATATATATATATATATATATAACCTATATACAATTAACATACACACATATAGAATATGTATATATATATATATATAGTGGCGGCTCGTCATTAAGGGCCTGTGGGGCCGAGCATTACCAAAAATAATGTGTAACGTGTATTTATTATTTTATAAATTAAAATATAACCTAACCTAAAACCATGATTATCCCGAAAATTTGCGTCTGACCCCAACATCAAAAATGAGTACGAGCCGCCACTGTATATATATATATATATATATTTGATTTGTATTGTTTATCTTCTTTTTTAAATTATTTACATTTATTTCGTTATTCGATTTTAGTCACATATTTTCATTTTAGGACAGTGTGGAACTTGTTGCTTAACTCTACATGTTGTGTGTTGTGTGTTATGTGTTGTGTGTTGTGTGTTGTGCGTTGTGTGTTGTGCGTTGTGTGTTGTGTGAGAAGTAAATGTCTTTACTTCTCTTGTATCCTTTACTTGATAAAGACCATTTGGTCGAAATGTTACTGTGTACTGTTATTGTTTTTGTATTTTGTAAAACTACGGTTGTTTTTACGTGTTTTGTCAAATGATACACACAAAATATGTATAACATACCAGACTCTAACCACGTTCTAAGAGATTGATGGTTTCACACAGACGAACTGACAATGTACATGTTTTTCTGATGTGTTTAAAAGTCCAGACAAACACATGGCCAGCACAACATACCATCGGCTATTTGCAAATGGCATCTGCTGTATGTAGGAGGCCCTGACGTCCGTTTAGGGAAAAGAAAGACAAGATCAACTATACAGTTATAAATAAATCTGCTGTCTGTGCTAAGAGACTTTACGAACAAATATACTGTCATTCTCTCATTCTTATTTCTAGCATCAGCCAGTTTTCTTTAATTTTGAACTTTTTATAGTTAGTTTGTTCCTTTCGTGCCAAAGGCGGCACATAGGGCAGAGGCTTTAGATCTCCATGTGATACGGTTCTTTGCTAGCAGTTGGCGATCTTGTATGGTTTTACATCCCAATAGTTTACTTTCTTGTTGGATGGTTCTTCGAAGAGTGGTCTTTGGTCTTCCACGTTTTCTTTTCCCAACTGGTGACCATATAAGGACTTGTCGATTTAGTCTCTTTTCGTCTGCTCTAAGAACATGACCTAAATATTTCCACCTTCGTTTCCTTATAATATTTGATACGGGTTGTTGGTGTGTTCTATCTCTCTTTTTTAACTTTTTTAGTTAGATCTATTTGTTCTCTTCACTGTCACAGTTTACAGAAGACTCTTCTCTAGCACTTATATTCAAAACCGCATGCATAATTTCCACTGCCTTGTTAACTCTTCATGTTAGCTCTCAATATAGTGTGTTTTTGCACACCTTCTTCTTCTTCTGCGATCAACTTTTGCTATGCGACTACTCCGGTATGTGTCATAAACAGGGCGGTGCGCTTGTGGTCTTCACCGGTTCCCCATAGTTTGTCTTGTAGTGTTGTTTCTGTTGGCCAGATCTCCAATCTCTCACTAGTCAGACTAGGGCAGTCTTGCAGGATGTGCTCTGGGGACTGCTTAGGTGCTCCACAGGTGCAGGATGTCGAGTATCTGAGACCCATTCTGTGGAAGTGTGCTCTGAGACTGCAGTGTCCCGTTCTAAATCTGAAGACTGTGGTCTGTGCTTTTCTGTTTAGTGTATTTATACTGTCGTGCTCTGGGCTGTATCCTCCATTTGTTTTTCTCCAGATCATTTTCCTGGATTGTTTCAGGAGAGTCTTTGCTTCTGTAAAACTTTGTGTTGGGTGGTGTTGTGTTAGACTCCCCAGCCCCCTAGCCCTTGCTTCGCACACCTAAAAGACAATATAGGAGCTCAGTTAAGTTAAGTAATCAGTTATGTTTTTCTATGGCAATGTTTCATACCAGATATCAGATTGATTGACTGATTAATTAATTTATAAGATTATCATCATTGCACATTTTGGAGTGTGTGCTCCGAGTTCTTTCTTACACAGGAATTTCCCTTCTGCAGTTCACGAACTCCGTAGCACCGGCGTGGGTCTCCGATGTAATTTTGAAATTTTAAAAGAAATTTTATTTGTAATCTTTTCTAATGATCTTTGCCCAGGCAGCAACTTTCCAGCCTGCTCTTCTCGATTTTGAACTGCGAAGAGTTCTTTTGTGTACTCAACGTGAACATGGAACCTAAGTTTTATCGTCCATCTCCGATACGACTAGGAACTCGATCTCACCTACACTGAGATCAGGGATCTGTAGAAAAATATCCAGATGACTCCACGAGGGAGCAAACCTAGTACATTTGACACAAGATACGAGTGCCTAACCTCTACGCTACAGAGATCATTATAGTGGATGATAGTGTGTATGGCGCACATTTATAAGACACTGTAGTGGTTAAGTTAAGCACAGCCAACTATAAACTCATACGGCCTGGCGGACTCAGGTAAAAATTATAGGAAATCAGACCACAAGCGGTCACGTGACTTCGCATTCCAGTATATTTGTAGATAGACTAATTCATTTTAAAATCAACACAAAATGCTAAATCAAAGTTATATTATGCAACAAGTTAAGTTTAACAATAAGGAATATCAGTAATATGAATATTTTTTCATCAATAAATAAACATAGACTCATAGAATTGAGTAAAATTATAAAAACTTGCAGTATTCTATGCTCGTTCACGAACCCAAGTTTACCTGGTTCAAACCCCACGGTGGGCAAGTTTGGAAGCAAATTCGTTTCCGTGGGATTTTTACAGAAAGGTAAGAATAGACCTCACCGTTCAGAAAGCAATGGCAAACTACTGAACGTGTAAGTGATGACTAGAAAATCAACGTCTCGTTTACTTCTTCTTCTTTTCGTTCGTTCTTTACGACCAATTTTAATCACACTTTGTGATATGTTTGATCATTGCCAAGAACGTGTATACGTTGCACATTGGTTTGGTAGGTCCCTAAACGCATAGATTTCTACAAGTTTAGGACATGTGCATCCGATTTCATCCAAACTCGTTTACTGTGATTGATGGTTACTTCCTATATGCAACGATTAAGAATTCTATCAAATATACATACAATCCAGCTCCCAACTCAAACTAGAAGTCACCGTTTCATACGAGATAACTAGACATAAACAAACTCACTCTGTTTATCAACACTTCCATGCACTAACTAGAGAGAACTAATGAGAAATACTGACAACTAAACAAACCAGATGTGAAATGTCTACAATAAATCCAATCAGTTTAAGATAACTAACAAATAAACTGACAAGCGGAAGTTATGGATTATCAATTCATGTTCCTAGCTTTATGCATGCTTACACCATCATGTCTCTAAACTCCATCAGGAGCGTTGGCACTTATCTAGTAATCCTCATATTTTTTAAATTTTTTTATTGTCTTCTTCTTCTTCTTTGCGTTCGTTCTTTACGACCAATTTTAATCACTCTTTGTGATATGTTTGATCTTTGCCAAGAACGTGTAGGCCCCTAAACGCTTCTATTGTCTGTTTATGAAGTGAACAATTAAGCAAAGCAGTATATCATGGACAGAGAAGAAAACAAATAGATCTGTCGAGAAATAACTAAAAATCAAAGAAAACTGGCTGATGCTACAAAAAGAATGAGAAAATTAAAGTATTTTGGACATATAAAAAGACATGAAGGGCTGGAGAAGATAATCATGGAAGAACGCATCCCGGAAAAGAGGAAGACCACGAAGAAGGTGGATTCAGGATGTAACTGATGGTTTGGGCATGACCGTTGCAGAGGCTGGACATATGGTCTATGAGAAGAGAAATTCCGAAGGACTGTTGGAGTGGCAAAGTTCTGCTCAGGACAAGGTGTTTGATAATGACAAGTATTACATGATTCAGTCAAAGTACAAGATACGTTTGGTTTCAATAAATCAGTTTATTAGTCAGCCGTAATAGCTTAGTAGTTGGGGCATTTGATTCGTAGGGTCGTGGTCCTAGAGTCATGTTTATAGTGAGAGTGGCCTTCTATCTGACAGTTGCAGGGACACGCAAGGAGAGCAGAGAATAGTAACACTGCTACCTACGAGGCATGTCGTAAGAGGCGAATGAGGTAGGGGCATATGGAAGCTACCCTAGTTAATAAAAAGCGACGCAGAAATTGAATGTGCAGAAATTGGTTAGGTGCATAACTGACACAACGTAAAATCGCTCTCAGACTCAGATCACATACAAATCACAAGGAATGGTTTAACAAGTTATCGATATGAAGCTTTAAAAAAAAGACGAAGAAGAGGACCTGACAGTAAGAAGTCTCAGGTTGAGTTGGGTACCAGACAAATACTGATAAGTAAAGCGGTACAGCGGGATAGAGATCACATTATCCAGCAAGTATGGTTGGTCAAAGAACAATATTTCTCTAACAACGTATTCTTCAATATACCACACGATATGAACACGTGCTCTGTAAATAAAAAAAAAAACCAGTTCATCTATGAACGTATTTCAGTGATCCTACCCTCTCTCTCACTCTCCTCTCTCTCTCTCTCTCTTCTCTCCTTTCTCTCTCTTTCTCTCTCTCTCTCTTTCCTTAAATATTCTTCATAATATTAGACCATATTGCACACATGATATGAGGAAGAGTTAATAATGCTAAGCAAATTGGTGAGACTACATGGTCAGCAAGTTGGTTTGATCAAAACCCTACTCCATTTGCCCCTGAAAGCTCTGGAAACCAGCAGAAAAACAGACTACGAAATGGGGACATCAGAAGCAGAGAGGGCATAACTTCATGCACCGAATACATCGAAAGGCAACAAATGGAATGGTTTGGACATTTAATGAGAATGAAATACAGCCAACCACCAATAACAGCATACAATAAAAGAGATCGGGTACTAGAGCTAAGGGAAGACCAGAAAAAGATGGATAGACAATATCAAGACCACACTACATAAACACGGATACAACACAACAAGGGCGACTCATCTATCTCTAGAACGCAAATTAAAGCTCCCATCCCTACGCTTAACGGCGAGACTGGACAGTCAACTACATCATTCACCTGGGAATAGACAATAGCTCTGGAAACATATTTCAGTACTACAGTCTGGAAATGCGAGTAGTGATCGAAGGGGAAGCTACCCAAGAGAGGAGGTACTAGTGTTAACGCAGCTGCACATGGTTTGAGATTGGGTCGTACACTAGACATATCTCAGAGTACTGGCTTTCAGAATTTCCCTGACTGATAAAGCCGGCACAAAGGATGTACAATAATCTTAGTGACAGGTTACAATAGGTATCAAGGAAAAGATCTTCAGGAGGAGATAATATATCTGCTGAAATGATCGAATCTATAATGGAAGTAGGAGTAGAATAGTTGCACAGGCTGTACAATCTAGATCAGGAATCTATGCAAACATATCCTGATGGTTCCATGAAGGAGCGAACAGGGTACCTTTTGGATGCGAGATAGGAACACCTAACCTCAACGCTAAAGAGACCCTTGATAACCACATTAGTTAAGCAGATGCAATCGAGACAGAATTTCAACCATGTAAAAAAAGTAAATTGTAAGACAAATTATCTCTTATACTCTTAAACAGGACAACTACTTCTATAGTCTGTCCATTAATTCGTGAGCAGTTTTGAAATTGATTTTCTCGAAAACTACCTGTTGGATATCAGTGATTTTTGCATGCAGCCTTAGAATATCCATGACGCTAAAATAAAGCTTACCAGTAGTCCATAGATGCTACGGATTTTGCACATCGGCGAATTCCTTTGATCTTTTATGACAATTGCAAATACGGGGCTCAAATTTTAGATTTTACAGTAATCCCTAGAATTTGTCCATGTCAATTCTATTCATAGGTGTATCTCCATATTAACTTGATAGGTCAAGTAATTAAGTGTGTTGCCCTTTATGTGCAATCGTGAACTTGGATACAATATGCAACAGTTAGTCCTCCCTTCGGTCACCATTAGACCCCAGGGTGTCTTAACTTCACCACAAATTGTATGATGGTAGACGCATTTGGATATGGAAATGTATACGTTGCTATTTCTCAGTCTGTAATCAAAATATGATTTGTATCATCCCGAATCTGACGATTCCATGAGGTTGATAATTGTTACTGGCTGACAAATTGTAATCCATCTCGGTGCCAGTACTCGTCTTCCTCTCGGAGCACATGTTCAACACACTTCTTCCAGAACTGCATGTCTATCATTGAGAGGGACTCACGTGTCAGAACTTCAACATCACACATTTTAAACGTCCTGTTCTGTTCGGCAACTTGCCCTTTTTCTTTAGCCCAGACAAGCTCTATCGGATTGAGGTGAGCATGATATGGAGGTAGTCGCAAAGACGTGTGGCCGTATTCCGCAATGATTTTGTCAATATGAAACACCTTTGTCTTATTTGTCATCCTCACCAGGTACAACAACTCGGGTTTCAAATATGTATCATCGAAGCTGACATTTTCCTTAGCAAGCCAAGTCCTAATTTGATCTTTTGTATTTGATGCAGTTGGTACTTTGTCTTCCGCTGATACTGCGTTGTGATAGGATGCATTATCCATTACCAAGCATGATGGTCTGTTTAGAATTGGAAGTAGATCTTTCTCCATCCAGTGCCTGAAAATATGTCCATTCATTTCTGTGTGGTAGTCCCTACCGTCGGTACTTTTGATTGGAAAATAAGTCCAGCGTCATGGACAAGACCTTCTTCACTGCTTCCTGCATGTGTTAGTATAATAAGCTGGCCTTTGCTGCTTGATATTTTTCTTTTCTGTTCACCGTCTACTGATTGCCATTCTTTAGCATTGGTGTGGTGAGCATTGACCCAGGATTCGTCCAAATATACAATATCATAGCCTTGCCTCCGCCGCTCACGGATCTGCCTCAGGTATTTACTTCGGGCAGCAATTAAATGTGGCTTTTCACAAATAATATTCCTGCCGCCTATAGTTTTTCTGAAGGTGAAGCCGGCGGCTCTTACAATTTTCCATAGAGTACTTTTAGAAATGTCTATGCTGCAATCTGATTGCAGTTTTAATTTCAGTTTCCTGAGAGTAACAAGTTGAGTTGTCGCAAACATTTTCAAGAGCTCCGTCTTATGACATCTATGTCAAAGTCGTCAATTGTTCTTTCCTTCCTTGCTTGACATTAGTGCACTTTGTGTCCTGTTTAATCCATCGGGAAAAGGATTCTCTATTCAGACCAAGCGCCAGTTGCGTTCGTTTCTCAGGGTTATGAATATCGCAATATAGATGACCTCTCTTAGATTCTCTACGGAAGTGTTGGTATAGTAAAACTGTAACCTTCTGCATTGTTATAAATGTGCACTTCAGACTCATTATGAATGTGATATCAATGTCAGTTTTGATAAGCCAACAAATATGATACAATAGCTTCATACAAATAGCGAGATACACCTATAACTATACAACGGTATCCCAATTATAACGTCATATGCTTTCCGATTTCAAAGTCGACTGGGTTAGGTGCACGGAATTCGTGAAATTGTTGTTTACTCACGATATTTCAATGTTACCACAATGTATTTTTAGAACAACGCGTCTGTGTACCGTAGATCTGTTACTATTGTGTACAATCCGGTGAGGTTGATTTTAATATAACCTGAAGAAGAAATATTTCAAACTACATCAAATTTTCTTGGAAAAAATATTTCTCTAGCGTCATGGATATTCTAAGGCTGCTTGCAAAAATCACTGAGATCCAACAGGTAGTTTTCGAGAAAATCAATTTCAAACGTGCTCACGAATTAATGGACAGACTATAGTATGAGGATGGAGGTTGAGGCCGTTACTATCTGACTCAGCCGATGTTTCACAAGATCCAGAAGAGCAGGTTTCTGTATGAGTGGATGTCGTCTATTGAAGTTTCTAACCTAGAGAGTCTTACGTGGATATACTGTCCTGGGCATGCGAGTGTTTACGGTAATGAGAGGGCGGACAGGCTTGCATCAACAGCATCGATTGTTGGGGAGTTGAAGATGGATAAGAGGGATGTTCTTCGGTCTCTTCGCAACTGTCTGTTGGATGTGGACACAAAATCGATGTTGAATCGATCAAGCGATTTAGGCAGTTTGGAGTTACCCGTTGTACAGATCGAACTGGATGCCTGAGAGGCAGAGTGAGAGGTGTGTTTAATCAGCGAGCCACGGGAACCATCAGTATGCATACTCTTCGATATCTGTTGGGGAGACTGAGCACCTAGTGTCTGCCCGAGTGCAATGATGTCAGTTTAGTAACCAATAACCAATCTCTTATAGTGAAAACATAAAGCCTACCTGAGTAGGAGACTCCGCAGCACTAAGCATAGCAATACAGGCCTAGAGCTGTTGGACGTTTCTTGGCTTTAAAGAAAGCCGGATGCTCCCCTCGCATTGCGCTATAGGAAAAAGGAGTGAAAATTCCTAATTCCTTGGGTTTAAAGAAGACGAAGAAGAAGAAGAAGAGGAATACTGAAAAACAAACATGTTGTGATTGACAACAAAAAAGACATATTCAAAGCAGTTTTTCTTGTCGAAATTATGTAAAAAGGGTTTTAAAGTTGAAGGATTAACTTCACTACCCCAGGTTTTACCCCATATGGCTCTCTCCCTCTCCGCAGAAATAGCACGCCACCTGCCGAGAGTATTGCACAAAGCACGAACTCCGTAGCTCCAGCAACAATCTAGGGGTCTCTGGAAAAAGCTGCACTAGTGAACAGAACGGCGCGGTCCGGATTCGAACACACGACCTTCGACTTACAAGGCAAAGCGAAATTATGTTATCAGTGTCAAACGTGGAGACTGACAGAACAAGAGAATCGATACAACAGAGATGAAGTACCTAGGACGAATATTAAACATAGTAAGACAAGACACGATCAAAAACGATGAATTAATAAGAAAATGGGAACAATGCCAGGATTGTACCATATTTTAAAAAAACAACAGGTCATATGGTTTGGCTATACATCAAGACTACTACTATAGTCTGTCCATTAATTCGTGAGCAAGTTTGAAATTGATTTTCTCGAAAACTACCTGTTGGATCTCCAGTGATTTTTTGCAAGCAGCCTTAGAATATCCATGACGCTAGAGAAATATTTTTTTCCAAGAAAATTTGATGTAGTTTGAAATATTTCTTCTTCAGGTTATATTAAAATCAACCTCACCGGATTGTACAAAATAGTAACAGATCTACGGTACACAGACGCGTTGTTCTAAAATACATTATGGTAACATTGAAATATCGTGAGTAAACAACAATTTCACGGGAATTCCGTGCACCTAACCCAGTCGACTTT
Source organism: Arion vulgaris (assembly GCA_020796225.1). NCBI lineage: Eukaryota > Metazoa > Mollusca > Gastropoda > Stylommatophora > Arionidae > Arion > Arion vulgaris. The sequence goes on along the minus strand of CM036764.1, from coordinate 44,611,690 downwards.
GAACGCGGAAAGCATATGACGTTATAATTGGGATACCGTTGTATAGTTATAGGTGTATCTCGCTATTTGTATGAAGCTATTGTATCATATTTGTTGACTTATCAAAACTGACATTGATATCACATTCATAATGAGTTTGAAGTGCACATTTATAACAATGTAGAAGGTTACAGTTTCACTATACCAACACTTCCGTAGGGAATCTAAGAGAGGTCATCTATATTGCGATATTCATAACCCTGAGAAACGAACGCAACTGGCGCTTGGTCTGAATAGAGAATCCTTTTCCCGATGGATTAAACAGGACACAAAGTGCACTAATGTCAAGCAAGGAAGGAAAAGAACAATTGACGACTTTGACATAGATGTCATAAGACGGGAGCTCTTGAAAATGTTTGCGACAAATCAACTTGTTACTCTCAGGAAACTGAAATTAAAACTACAATCAGATTGCAGCATAGACATTTCTAAAAGTACTCTATGGAAAATTGTAAGAGCCGTCGGCTTCACCTTCAGAAAACTATAGGCGGCAGGAATATTATTTGTGAAAAGCCACATTTAATTGATGCCCGAAGTAAATACCTGAGGCAGATCAGTGAGCGGCGGAGGCAAGGCTATGATATTGTATATTTGGACGAATCCTGGGTCAATGCTCACCACACCAATGCTAAAGAATGGCAATCAGTAGACGGTGAACAGAAAAGAAAAATACCAAGCAGCAAAGGCCAGCGTATTATACTAACACATGCAGGAAGCAGTGAAGAAGGTCTTGTCCATGACGCTGGACTTATTTTCCAATCAAAAGTACCGACGGTAGGGACTACCACACAGAAATGAATGGACATATTTTCAGGCACTGGATGGAGAAAGATCTACTTCCAATTCTAAACAGACCATCATGCTTGGTAATGGATAATGCATCCTATCACAACGCAGTATCAGCGGAAGACAAAGTACCAACTGCATCAAATACAAAAGATCAAATTAGGACTTGGCTTGATAAGGAAAATGTCAGCTTCGATGATACATATTTGAAACCCGAGTTGTTGTATCTGGTGAAAATGACAAATAAGACAAAGGTGTTTCATATTGACAAAATCATTGCGGAATACGGCCACACGTCTTTGCGACTACCTCCATATCATGCTCACCTCAATCCGATAGAGCTTGTCTGGGCTAAAGTAAAAGGGCAAGTTGCCGAACAGAACAGGACGTTTAAAATGTGTGATGTTGAAGTTCTGACACGTGAGTCCTCTCAATGATAGACATGCAGTTCTGGAAGAAGTGTGTTGAACATGTGCTCCGAGAGGAAGACGAGTACTGGCACCGAGATGGATTACAATTTGTCCAGCCAGTAACTTCTTCTTCTTCTTTGCGTTCGTTCTTTACGACCAATTTTAATCACTCTTTGTGATATGATTTGATCTTTGCCAAGAACATGTATACGTTGCACATTGGTTTGGTAGGCCCCTAAACGCATAGACTTCTACACGTTTAGGACATGTGCATCCGATTTCAGCCAACTCCAGCCAGTAACAATTATCAACCTCATGGAATCGTCAGATTCGGGATGATACAAATCATATTTTGATTACAGACTGAGAAATAGCAACGTATACATTTCCATATCCAAATGCGTCTACCATCATACAATTTGTGGTGAAGTTAAGACACCCTGGGGTCTAATGGTGACCGAAGAGGAGGACTAACTGTTGCATATTGTATCCAAGTTCACGATTGCACATAAAGGGCAACACACTTAATTACTTGACCTATCAAGTTAATATGGAGATATACCTATGAATAGAATTGACATGGACAAATTCTAAGGATTACTGTAAAATCTAAAATTTGAGCCCCTGTATTTGCAATTGTCATAAAAGATCAAAGGAATTCGCCGATGTGCAAAATCCGTAGCATCTATGAACTACTGGTTAGCTTTATTTTAGCGTCATGGATATTCTAAGGCTGCATGCAAAAATCACTGATATCCAACAGGTAGTTTTCGAGAAAATCAATTTCAAACGTGCTCACGAATTAATGGACAGACTATAGAAAGCGATCTATAAAGAGCGTTAAAATTCAGATACAGTGATGATAGATACAGATGTCGCCCATGTAAACGATGTATTGGCAGAATATCTGAAGTTGTAAACACCACCTTGTTCAAGATGTACACAAAGGGGCGCTTCAGGTGTCTACGTTAACCTGACGCTGAAAGGATAAAATATGGGACGTGTTGGTAGATTTATAGATAGATAGACGGGCGGTTGAGCGGACGGATAAATTTGTGGAAGAAATATATAGAAACATATTAATCTATAAAGAAAGAAAAGGAAGATTGACGTATTTTGGACATATAAAACGACACGAAGGGCTGGAGTAGACCATCATTGAAGGAGGCATCCGGGCAAAGAGGAGAAGAGAAAGACCACGGAGAAGATGGATTCAGGATATAACTGATGGTTTGAACATGACGATGGCGAGACGAAACATCTGACCCATGAGAGAGAGAAATTCAGAAGGACTGTTGGGGTGGCAACGTTTTGCTCAGGAGAAGCTATTTGATGATGATGATTTAATCTATCTACATTTTGATTCATCAATATGAAAAACACCTTTTTTCAACTTCTGCTTTTCCAATACTTTATACATTTCTGAGTCCATACGATATGTTCATTTTGAATGCACATACTTGCTCAGCTTTCAGAAAAGGCAGAAATTCACTTGCAGTGGATTCCATCTCACTGTGGCATTGCAGGCAATGAGAGTGCTGATGTCTTAGCTAAGGAGGGCAGTGCCAAAGAGCAAATTTACCAACCCTTGTCTTTTCAAGAGGTCAAAACCCTCATACAGAGAAAATCTGCAGTAGACTGGAAGACAAACACTGGATATGATTATGGAAAAGACTCCTCAAAGACCTAAGCAGAACAGACCAGGTCATTATATTTCGACTACGCACTGAACACTGCAGACTCAACAAACACTTATACAGACTAGGAATAAGTCAAACAGCTCTCTGCCAGTGTCAGCAGGCAGACAGACACGAGAGCATATCCTGCAAGACTGTCCTCTTCTGTGTGAGCTGAGAAGCAACATGTGGCCACACCCAGTCGACCTGAAAACTAAGCTTTGGAGAAACCTGACAGACCTGAAGCTGTCTGCCCAGTTTGTGGTTGACAGTAAATTAAGCGCATGACCAGAGATCGCTGAAGAAGAAGAAGGAAGAATGCACATTCCCATCATTTGAAGATCTCTATTGTGAAGTAATTAAACCAATTGCATTGCGTTCTGAAAGACATGGGTTAGAATCCGGACATCGTCGTTCTGTTCACGACTACATTTTTAGCAGAGATCCCAATGATTGTTGCTGTAGCAACGGATGCTTTGTGTAATACTATCAGCAGGTGGCATGCCTTTTCTGTGGAGAGGACTGAGCTATATCGGGGAACCCGTGCAATGAAGTCAACCTTTCACCTTTAAACCCTTCCAACCATATCTCAACGGTTTCAATGTTATCATCTTAGAGTTTGTTCAGAAGTCCATATGTAATATACATGGGCGTAACTTTAATTAAAATATTCCAACCGTCTTCATGGGAACCATCTTTCGTAATTTTTATTTTATTTTATGATACAATAAAGTTTTACATGAAGAAGAATGGAATTTAGGAAATTAGTTTTTTTTTATATCTGAAAAGCAAGCAAGCACAAATTATATAATTTAAATATAGGACGACCTATCTTGAAACCAACAGATATATATATACATATATATATATATATATATATATATATATATATATATATATATATATATATATATATATATATATATTTTCTGCCTACTTTCTTTTCTACTTCTCTCTTGCATACTTTCTCGGTGCCTACTCGATTCATTGCCTACTTCCGGTTTTACCTACTACCCTCCTTGTCTACTTTCCTTCTTGTCTACTTCCCTCGGTGCCTACTTCCTCGGTGCCTAATTCTCCTTCGTGCCTACTTCCTCCTTGTATATTTCCGCCTCTCTACATCTCCACATTGCCTTCTTCCCCTTCGTGCCTACCTCCCTCCTTGTATATTTCCCGCCTTCTCTACATCTCCACATTGCCTACTTCCCTCGGTGCCTACTTCCTCGGTGCCTACTTCCCTCGGTGCCTACTTCCCTTCGTGTCTACTTCCTCCTTGTATATTTCCGCCTTCTACATCTCCACATTGCCTACTTCCCCTTTAAGCCTACATCCCTCCTTGTATATTTCCCGCCTTCTCTACATCTCCACATTGCCTTCTTCCCTTCGTGTCTACTTCCTCCTTGTATATTTCCGCCTTCTCTACATCTCCACATTGCCTACTTCCCCGGTGCCTACTTCCCTTCGTGCCTACCTCCCTCCTTGTATATTTCCCGCCTTCTCTACATCTCCACATTGCCTACTTCCCCTTTAAGCCTACTTCCCTCCTTGTATATTTCCCGCCTTCTCTACATCTCCACATTGCCTACTTCCCCTTCGTGTCTACTTCCCCACCTTGCCTACTCCAAATGTTGCACTCGCTATTTCCAACACAGACTTGTTAGAACAGAATACCAATGAATTATTAAACAATTTACACGATCTCACTAGACGAACCACGCTTATCACATCAGATCGTTCACGAAATGTAGACACAACCAACAAATAGTTTCCAAAGACTAGAATGTACCACTGTTCAATGATATGACCACCACACAAGTATATGTAAACATATCTTGTAGACGTAGTTTGAAATCCAACCAATTTGATTAGAATATGAATATTCAACATAGTAAAGTTGGAAATCATTGAACCCGCTTGCCGTTTTTTTATAGCTATCAAATGTTTGTTCATTTTTATTCAAAGAAAAGTTGAAATTTTCTACACTTTTCTGTGTCTGTGTGTGTGTACGTGTACCTTATTTACTAGCAGGTAGAAATATTTTACTGGCTCGATTGTTTCATAGTTGCTGTCATGTGCTTCTTCTGTCACTGATACAGAGGTGTGTTCTCTATTTAGTGACAGACAGGTATGCTTCCTATTCACTGACAGACAGGTGTGCTTACTATTCACTGACAGACAGGTGTGCTCCTATTCACTGACAGACAGGTGTGCTCCTATTCACTGACAGACAGGTATGCTTCCTATTCACAACAGACAGGTGTGCTCCTATTCACTGACAGACAGGTGTTCCTATTTACTGACAGACAGGTGTGCTTCCTACTCACTGACAGACAGGTGTGCTTCCCATTCACTGACAGACAGGTGTTCTCCCTATTTACTGACAAACAGGTGTGCTTCCTATTCACTGACACACAGGTGTGTTCCCTATTCACTGACACACAGATGTGCTTCCTACTCACTGACAGACAGGTGTGCTTCCTATTCGCTTGATATGCTGTGGTACTGTGGAATTTTAAGATGTATGTAACTTCATCAATCCATCTTTTCCTTGGTCTACCCATTCTTCTTGATTAGTTCAATTTCAGGTTGTACGCTCTTGCAACTGGTGTATTCATGTTCATTCTCCCCATTATTGTATGTAATGAGATATATAAACGTAAACCGGGACAAATAATTTTGTATTTAATCAATTATTACTGCACAATTTTGTGAGTCTCTTTTTGTTTTGCTAAGCTTAACTTTTTAAATATATTTCTTTAATATATTTCCGAAAATAACTAGCTAATTATCTTTAAATATTATTGGAATGTATGAGTCAGTCATACTTTATCAATAACTATGTTGGTTGTTACCAAGTGTAGGGGTTCTAGTTTCAAGTGGTTTTTTTCAAGATGGCCAGCATTGATATAGCAACAATGTAATGTTTTATTTTTGTAAAGTGAAAATATATCTATATTCATAGTGTAACATGACCAGTATCAAATAATTGGTTGCCTTGAGTTCCGAAAGTTATGTATTTGAATCGGTCCGTTTTGTTCTGTTCACGAGTACATTTATGGAGTTTCTAAATATAGCTTGATTCAGTTATCAGTTATATGAGGACTATCATCATAGCACTCCGGACATGTTCATAGGTGCTCCGATCTCCGCCTCAGCAAATCCAGCAACGTCCAGCGGCCCAACACGCCAGTTCGATGTTGATTAATCAATCTCTGTGTATATTTAGTATGTCGTTGAATGACGTTAAAGATTTCTTTGGCGTCCTGCTGCCACCTTCGTCTTGGATGTCCTCTGTCTCGTACTCCAGGAACCGTGCATTTCATTACCGTTCTCTACAAACTCCTCTTTCTAAACATATATTACAGCTAACATACAAAGACAATATTATAGTTTGTTCCAAAATTCGTGAACAACTTTACCGACCGATGTAAAATCATGCATTTCACAGAAATTATTGATTTTTACATTTTCTTATACGTAACAGTGGCGACCTTCCTAAAGTATTTTTTGCCTATGCAAACCTTTAGGGCTGTAAGATTTTCAATATATGTTATTACTAAAATAACAGCAGTGTTGAATTGGTATACATGCAGACGTTTAGCAGTACGATAGTCATGTTTTTCTATAATTTTGCAAGTCAACGCAAGTGATAATCGGGAATCCGGTTGTATTAATCCTTTCTCAATGTATCCTAACGACTGTCATTGGCGTCTGCACACAAAATTTATTTTCATTGATAGAAGTGAAAGTTTATATGATATAGAAGTATCATTTGTTCACTATGTCAAATTGCTTTTTATAATATGTAATAGCGATACGCCTTTGTAAACATTCGCCACCATTTTGTGTATTACTGTAAATTCTAAACTTTGATTATCATTTTGTTGTGCTTATGCAAAATTATATAACAAAAACGTTTTTGCATCAACTAAGCTACCTACCAATTAGTTAAACAGGAATTCGTAAGGTTGTGAGGTATATAAGACTGCATTTTTTTCTTTTATTCCACCATTGACTTCTTTATAGAAGTGTTGGGGTGAAACGTAGTGATCTTGTGTGTGCTTGTTTTAAGGCACTTTGTAAGCTGATATTGATGTTCGTAAGGCTGTTCTTGATGTCGTCGCTCCATCTTTGCGTGGTTTTTTTCTTGCTTTGTACTCATTATACTTTTTCTGTGTTGCTCTCTGTGGTAGACGATACCACTGCATTCTGGTCAGGTGTCCAAACAATTTAAGACTGCATGCACAAAATAAATCCTGTTATTTATCTAGTATATTTCGTACAAATTAAACATCAGTGTGTTTACGAATGTTGGAACAAACTATAATTTTAATGTACTATAGCTTACAACTTGATTAGTTTTGTCTAGCATGTTTATGTTACAATCATACCTAGGCTAAGTATAGCACTAATTAGATCAACATAGCCACAAGAAAACATAACTCCGCCCAACTGCTTCTAAACATGTTTACACATGTAATTATGTCCCTTTTGTTTACAAGACCAAAGCTCTGAGCAACGATTCATTTCTTGTTTATCAGTGTTATCTACGCCTCTTGTGCCAAAGGTAACCGGTTCGCTCCCTCGTAGAGCCATCTGGATATTTTCCCTGAGGTCTTTTATCTCAGTGTAGGTGAGATCGAATTCCTAGTTCTATCTGAGACAGAAGATAAAACATAGGTCATAGTGTTCAATTTAAGTACGTAAAAGAACCCTTGGCAATTAAAAATCGAGAAGAGCAGGTTGGAAAGCCGCTGCTCGGGAGAAATTCATCAGGAAAGATTACAAAATAAAATTATTATAAAATGTCTTCATCACCTTCAAAGTTCGTGCACTGCAGCACGAGATCATCTAATTTAAGAAATATATCGAAACACACATGGTTACTCACCGAAGTGCAATGATGATGGTCCTATCAATCAATCAATCAGTGTTATCTAGTACATTTAAAGATGGCTTACTCCCCTCAAACTTTGACTTTCACTAACGCAAAGATTCACAAACTTTTTGACCCCCTTACCCTTTCTTTTTCTTTTTGACATAGAAAACTGATTTATATTTCTGTCATATATGTTCAATTTTCAAATGATTATATACATGAAATTGAAAATTGATGAACATATGGATCGTGTAAGATGGGCATAAGATGAATTAAAATTCAGAATTCAAATTTTAAGTCATTATTCAACCTCAAAATAAAAAAAATAATTTATTTTAAAATATTTATTTTCAATTTCTTTTATAAAGCCACCGAAACCTAATCGCCTGAACACCCCCAATTCTTCTGAACCCACTATCGCCCTCCTAGAATGTGTCAGGGTCACTGAGGGCGATACCGCCCACTTTGAGAAACGCTGCACTAACGCAGTGAATGGAAAAATGTGAATCTCTTCAAACAAATTTCTGCATAAAAATCTGAATAGGAAGAAGCCGTCTCTTCTTCGAATGCTCCATATTGACCACTTGTTAAATCTCTCTTTGTGATCTGTATGGGGTCTGAGCCATAGAGCGATTGTACGTTGTACCAGTTATGCGCCTACAAGTAGGCTAGCACATCCGATTTCTGCGACGCTTTTTATTTACTAGGGTAGCTTCCATAGGAGAGGAAGAGGAATATATGATTACGGAGATGGAGCTAACCAGTGGCGGCTCGACATTAAGGGCCAGTGGCGCTGGGCCCCACCAGAAATAAGGTTAACGTGTATTTATTATTGTATACACCAGTTGCAAGAGCGTACAACCTGAAAATGGAATCATCAAGAGGAAGGGCAGACCAAGAAAAAGATGGGTTGATGGAGTTACAGATATTTAAAACTCCACAATATCACAACATATCAAGCGACCGGGCATGCATTATCTTGGAAACCGATCATCAGTTAAACCTGCTACGCCTAGCGGCAAAAAAGCAGAGAAGGACAAAAGAAAGAAAAAAAAGATACATTAAAATATAACCTAACCAAAACCATGACTTTTCCGAAAATGTGTATCTGGCCCCACCAAAAAAAATTATCACGAGCCGCCACTGGAGCTAACGGTATCGCCATCGAGACCTCCATCGTGACCTCCATCGCTTGCAATTTTTTTTTTTCGATCCAGAAGCACTTGAGCTTTCAGCTCTTCGGCTCGGTGCCATGGACATCGTAACCCTTCGGTTCGGTGCCACGAACACCGTGAATCTGGGGAACCTGTGGCTTTTCTGCCAGTCCGCGGAATTGAACCCGCACACACAGAGGACTAGTCACCCGCAGTCCAACGAGCTACGAACACGCTGGGCAAGTTTGATTCGTGTTATATATACAAATAACTGGGAAGGAGGGAGGGAAGTGTGTGTGATGTAACAGCTGGATATCACTTGTTAATTTCCCTTATTCGCCTCTTACGACATGCCTTGAAGGTCGCAGTGTTACTATGCTTTGCTCCTCCCCCTTTCTTGTAAGTCTAGGCACTACACGGGTGGGGGTGGGGAGTGGGGGAATGACAAATATAGACATACTAGAAGACTTTAACATCGATTAATATGTGCTTTTAAAGAATAACATGTCTTGGAAACTGAAATACATTGGTCACATTAAATGTCGTATTGCTCTAGAGACAGAGAGAAAGAGAGAGAAAGAAAGAGAGAGAGAGAGAGATGTTATTGTTGTTAGGATACGAGGTAGTGGTCGACCAAGATGACGGTGGCAACAGTTCATTAAAGTAACCTTGCACATGACGATGGAGGAGTCGGGAGAACAGGCTAAATATCACGAGTTTTTTAGGTGAAGTGTGATGAGAACCATATTCTACAAAGGACATGCTACAGGATAAGAACTTTGTTACAAAATATAAAACATTAGCCTGTGTGTTACCAAGGCTCGCAAGTGGAGTAAAGAATAGTAACACTGCAACCGACCAGGCATGTCACAAGATGCAACTGAGGTAGGAGCCTAGGGAAGCTACTCTAGTAAATAAAAAGCGTCGCAAAAATAATGGATATGTCGGCCTACTTGTAGGCGCTTAACTGGTCTAACGTACAATCGCTCTTAGGCTAAGATCACATAAAATCACAAAGAGTGGTGTAACAAGTGGACGATGTGGAGCGTTCGTAGAAGAAGAAGAAGAGTGGTGTAACAAGTGGGTGATGTGGAGCGTTGGTAGAAGAAAATATAAAACAGCAACAAAGCGATGACAAAAGTGAAGTCAAGTTTCTTATATATATCAACTAAAAACAAAAACGTACCTTATGCACTCTTATAACATCCGTGATAAAAATGGACTATAGTCACAGATATCCTTAATAGTCACAGATATCCTTAATAGTCACAGATATCCTTAATAGTCGCAGAAATCCTTAATGTCAACAAAATGTAAATATAATCCTATGTTGAATTAGCTGTCTCGCCAAGATGCACGTGAAAATAATCCTTGAAATCACGAAAAATAATCACAATAATCATTCGATGAAAAATCAAGTCTTGTCAACTTCCGAATGAAACGTTAATCTCGACTGGCTGAGTAAAACAACAAACTTATGACAGGTAAAGGTTGCAGTTATACAAAGCTTGTACTAGGTAACGTACAAGCAGACTAAAAAACCTTCACTAGCTGCCACAAGCCGCAGTTAATTCACCAGCAAAGCGTTGTAGAGATCTACAGCCGTGGATGTTATACGCGCGAGGTGGTGGTGGTGTATCAACTGTGCCACGCACGCATAGACAGACAACCAGGTTTACTAGAAGATAAAAGTGAGAAGGAAAATCACATAGAAATTCTGATCCTTCGGTAATGCACATCCCACATTGACTGACGGCTGGTGACCCGTTCATAATAAATTTCAAAGGGGCCTACATCAGGACCGTGCGGAATATTTTCTCACTATGATGCAAGTCTTCGAAATGCCGCCCCTTAAATGTTTTTCCTTTACAATAACCTTCGATTGTGGTTTTTTTTTAAATTGCACAAAATGTACGAATACTAAATCGTATACATCAATATCGAGGTGTGAATAAGAATTGTTTCTTTTTTTTTACAATTTGTGTAAGAACCCCCAAGGAAAGCAGCAGAAGCAAAGAATATGATCAATAAATAAACTGTGTACAAGTATTAGTAGCTTCCGAAAATACAAATTATCAAACACAGGGCACGAACAACTTACCCTTATTTCTTACACCCATTGCCCTAGCCTAGCAATACCAGCGTTCTTACGACACCCATTGCCCTAGCCTAGCAATACCAGCATTCTTACGACACCCATTGCCCTAGCCTAGCAATACCAGCATTCTTACGAGCAGAACAAGCGAGCCATCGGAATAACATAGAGCAATTTACGCGTCGCGTAAAGATGTTTATTATTGAATGGTTCAAATTGTATTCTGATTTCGTTGCTTATGCCGCCCCCTTACGGCACTGCCTGATGCGGCCGCCTCTTTGTATCATAGCACGACCCTGTCCTACATGAACTGTCGCAATTTTAGCGTCTTAGCTCCCAGAAGGGAATAACATGTAAAACGCAATCTGTATTATCTTGAGATTTGGAAAACGCTTCACATTCGTTATTTGTTGAGATTTTTTTTTTTAAATATAAACTGTCGCTACTGTCTGTAATACTGGTTTTTTTTTTTGGACGGGATAGGACAGTAGGGACGAGCTGGTGAATGTAATGGCGGCATGGCTAGTCCAATAGCCGCGTAACTGTTCAGGATATAATTTTGCTTTATGCCCTCGATAGAAAAAAAAAACTTGACCTTATTGTAGATTGAAGCTGGGTCTCCTGTATGGGTGCCGCGCTCTAAATTAAAAGTGAATAATAATAATAATAGCCGTCCATCGCAAGCGATGATAACAACAGCCTCAGAAGTGTGCTGCTGCATCTCTCTGGTGTGTGTGAAGGTGACTGTAGAGTTCAATCCTCGAACCCATCCCTTACTACACGTGGGGCATACATGACCAAGGTTAGGATTATGGGTGTTTGTATTTTGTCTTTTCACGCAGAAAAAGTGAATACAGCGATGACAATGAATTCAGGGTAAAGACTTTGACAATCATCTCTCTCATAGAGTACCGACGACAGAGCACGTCATCCGTATCTCCTGTTGCAGTTCTCATTTTATTTCCTTAAATTATAACATCCGATAACCATTTTACAGCTGGGTTAATTGGAAAACCAACCTTACCCAGACAACGATGTAAGTTTGTGTTGAAAAGCCAGCCAACTACTTAACAACAAGTGTATCACCCCCCAACTGTTCAACTCTTCAGTCGAGTATAGACAAGTGCTCTCCAGATCTATCCACTAAAACTGTTTGAATATAGAGTAAGAGAACTATAGTGCAATACTCCTACATCATGGCCTCTGCTTCTAGCTGCAGTGTAATCACTGACTGTACATGAAGATAAAAGTCGATCGGTAATATTATTTTCATGTGTGTGTAAACTGTTGCATGGACCTTCTCTTTGATGTTTTTGTGTTTGTCCATCTCGTTTTAGAGAGAGAGAAGGAGAGGGAAAGAGAAAGGTGGGTGCCTGTCCTAGTAGTTTTATGGAGGAAGAGAGAGAGAAAAGGAAAAGGATGTGTGCATGTCCATGTCGTTTGAGAGAGAGAGAGAGAAAGAAGGGTGCCTGTCCAAGTAGTCTTAGGTGAAAGAAGAGAGAGAGAGAGAGAGAGAGAGAAAAGGGAAAGGATGTGTGCATGTCCATGTCGTTTGAGAGAGAGAGAGAGAAAGAAGGGTGTCTGTCCACGTAGTTTTAGGGAGAAAGAGAGAGAGAGAGAAAAGGATGTGTGCATATCCAGGTCATTTTGAGGTGAAAGAAAGAGAGTTAGAAAGGTATGTGCATGCTAAGTCAATTTAAGGAGGAAAAGAGAGAGAGAGAGAGAGAGTAAGAAAGGTGTGTGCTTATCCATGTCATTGTATAGAGGAAGAGAGAGAGAGAGAGAGAGAGGAAGAGAGAGAGAGAGAGGAAGAGAGAGAAAGAAAGAAATGGAACAAACAGTTGTACAAAGTAACGATGAAAGTGATTCATACTATACACTGTCTGTCGTACAGAGATAAAATGTTAGTGATCTTCATAGCACTAGTTAGTTATAGGGGAGCTACGGAGATCATACACTGAGACCTTAGAGCGTTACAATAGAGATTAAAGCATTAGAACACATGCAGATGTTCACCAAAGTACAATACTGATGGTTGTATTAGCATATGATAATGAACAAGGGTTTAAAGTCCAAGTATTAACTTTGTTGTTCTGGGTTTTCCTTATATGGCTCTGATCCTACCGGTAGAAATGCATAGAATGTTGCACAAAGCATGAAGCTCGTAGCTGCAGAAATAATCCTTTTTCTTCTTCTTCTTTGAGTGCTCCATATCGATCAATTGTTAACCACTCTTTCTGATTTGTATGTGATTCGAGCCTAAAATCGACTGTTCATTGTACTAGTTATGCACCTACAAGAAGGCCAGCTAGCACATCCGATTTCTGAGACGCTTTTTATTTACTATGGCAGCTTCCATAAGGGTCCTACTTCAGTCGACTCTTACGACATGCTTTGTAGGTTGCAGTGTTACTATTCTTTGCTCCCCTTTGAGAACCCCGGCAACAAACGGGTGCAGCAACAATCCTAGGGATCTCATAACAAATTGCAAATGTGAATCGGTCCGGATTCAAACCCGCAACTTCACAACAACAGATAAACGTCTTAACCACTTCGCAATAAAGACCACCTATTTGATAATGAAATTTTTATTTCATATTTGTTTCATCTGTGGAGTCAGAGGCGAGCGTGTTACCTCCAAAGAAAGGGTGTAAAGCTGAAGGATTGCCTTCATTGCACCGGGTCTTACCCCACATTGCTTAGTCCCTCTCAGCAAAAACGACCCGCCACCTGCCGAAAGTATTGCACAAAGCACGAACCTCGTAGCTTCGGCTACAATCTTAGGAATCTTTGAGGAAAAATATGTAAACACGTAAAAACAAAGTACTACAGTTTTACAAAATACATAAACAGTGACGATAAACAGCAACGTTTCGACCAAAAGGCCTTTATCAAGCAAACAATACAACAAAAATACAGGAAAAATATGCACGCGGGAACAGAACGTATCGGTCCGGATTCGAACCAACGACTTTCGGAACGCAAGGGAAGGACTTCACCACTTAGCCACAGAAACCTTACTCCCCAAGCCACATAATCCCTCCCCGCGCCTCCTCACTGTTTACTTATTGTCTATGACTAGCCTCTATAGTCAGTACAAGATTGTATGCAACAATGAAGTACTTAAAGACAAGAGCACTGAATGTTAACCAAACTTAACTATCATATATAGTTTACAAATCACGTTTCAACAAATGACACTAATTTCAATACGAGATTACCAGACATACTTATTCTACAGCAGGAACGAATTTAGAGGGGCCCACATTTAATGTGCTATCCGAGCGTTCCTAGCTCAGGAATATGAATGGATACTTGAAGATACTCTCACAGTACGTTTTCTAGGCCCGCTGTGCTCTGCTCTTCATTGAACGAGATTTAAGCCAGGTAACACGTACTTGCAAATTGCTAAACTTAGAATATGTTATGAAACAACACAAGATAGGTGGTGAGATTAAATCAGATTAGATTTGCAGGACACTGAGGTGAGGTTGCTGTTGATTGATTGATTGAGTGATTGGTTGATAGGACCATCATCATGGCACTAAGCAGTGGCGGCTCGTCATTGAGGGCCAGTGGGTCGGCCCACCAAAAATAAGGTGTAACGTGTATTTATTATTTTATACAGATATAAAGATGTCTGCAAAACCTCAATGAAAACTTTTCTATAGATCCCAGCACATGGGAGGGACTAGCTGATGACATAGTTGTGTGGAAAGCCAAATTACGGAAGGGCGCAGAGTCTTTTGAGAAGAGACTTATGTACGAGCTGAACGACAAGAGAGAAAAGCGAAAACTCAGAAGTTGTCACAGTAAAACACTTGCCTATTGACCGTCTGTAAAGACGAAAAAGGCTATATATATATTAAAATATTTCCTAACCGAAACCATGATTTTCTGAAAATTTGTGTCTGGCCCCACCAACAAAAATGATCACGAGCCGCCACTGGCACTAAGGTGAATAATCATGGGGGTTCTGCTTTCTTTCTTACACAGAAAACTCTCAAAGGCACTACACTTCTTCTTCTTCTGCGATCAACCTCTGCTATGCGACTACTCCGATATGTGTCATAAACAGGGCGGTGGGCTTGAGGTTTTTACTGGTTCCCTATAATTTGTTTTGTAGTGTTGTTTCTGTTGGCCAGATTTCCATTCTCACACTGCTCAGGATGGGGCAATCTTGCAGGATGTGCTCAGGGGACTGCTTTGGTGCTCTACAGGTGCAGGCTGCTGAGTCCCTGAGACCCATTCTTTGGAGGTGTGCTCTGAGACTGCAGTGTCCCGCTAAGTCTCATTAAGTGCAGTGTCACATTAAGTCTGAACCTAACATCGGCGAGGGATTCCGCTGTAATAATGAATATGGTGACAATTTTTGTTAAAATTTTGTTAATTATGTTTAATAAATTTTGTCCTGGCAGCGGTTTTGCAGTCTACACTTATCCAGTTTCAGCTTTCAAGAGTACTTTGACGTGCTCAACTTGAACACCTGGGCATACTTTTTATCATCCGTCTCCGATAGGACTAACAGCTTTATCTCACCTACATTGTGGTCGGCGATCTCTGAACAAATATTTGAATCGGTCTTCGCAGAGGACGAACTGTGTACCTGCAGCGCGAGAGATTGAGAACCTTAACTCCACGACACCGAGACACACAATTATGTTAGTTATATTGACACAGGCCTATGGTCGGAACGTCAATTGGTTTTTTCTTCATTTTTTGTTTTCTTTGCTTATGTCAAACTGTTTATCTATTGTTTTTGTTTGCATCGCTGAAACTATTATAGGATATTTTCTACAGTTGATGTGAATCGAAGCAAAGGTGAATCGAAGCTGAGGTGAATTGAAGCTGAGGTGAATCGACGGTGAGGTGAATCGAGGCTGAGATGAATCGAAGATAAGGTGAAGTGAAGCTGAGGTGAATCGAAGGTGAAGTGAAGTGAAGCTGGGGTGAATCAAAGATGAGGTTAATCGAACCTGAGGTGAATCGAATATGAGGGGAATCTAAGCTGAGGGGAATCTAAATTAAGATGTAGCAAAGCTGAGGTGTGGCGAAGCTGAGGTGTAAAATGCTGTTTGATACACGAAATTCAAGACTGATATAGACTAGTATTGTTAATTATAATATAGACTAGTATTGTTAATTATGATATAGACTAGTATTGTTAATTATGATATAGACTAGTATTGTTAATTATGATATAGACTAGTATTGTTAATTATAATATAGACTAGTATTGTTAATTATGATATAGTCTAGTATTGTTAATTATGATATAGACTAGTATTGTTAATTATGATATAGACTAGTATTGTTAATTATGATATAGACTAGTATTGTTAATTATGATATAGACTAGTATTGTTAATTATGATATAGACTAGTATTGTTAATTATAATATAGACTAGTATTGTTAATTATAATATAGACTAGTATTGTTAATTATGATATAGACTAGTATTGTTAATTATAATATAGACTAGTATTGTTAATTATGATATAGTCTAGTATTGTTAATTATGATATAGACTAGTATTGTTAATTATGATATAGACTAGTATTGTTAATTATGATATAGACTAGTATTGTTAATTATGATATAGACTAGTATTGTTAATTATGATATAGACTAGTATTGTTAATTATGATATAGACTAGTATTGTTAATTATAATATAGACTAGTATTGTTAATTATGATATAGACTAGTATTGTTAATTATAATATAGACTAGTATTGTTAATTATGATATAGACTAGTATTGTTAATTATGATATAGACTAGTATTGTTAATTATGATATAGACTAGTATTGTTAATTATAATATAGACTAGTATTGTTAATTATGATATAGACTAGTATTGTTAATTATGATATAGACTAGTATTGTTAATTATGATATAGACTAGTATTGTTAATTATGATATAGACTAGTATTGTTAATTATGATATAGACTAGTATTGTTAATTATGATATAGACTAGTATTGTTAATTATGATATAGTCTAGTATTGTTAATTATGATATAGTCTAGTATTGTTAATTATGATATAGACTAGTATTGTTAATTATGATATAGACTAGTATTGTTAATTATAATATAGACTAGTATTGTTAATTATGATATAGACTAGTATTGTTAATTATGATATAGACTAGTATTGTTAATTATAATATAGACTAGTATTGTTAATTATGATATAGTCTAGTATTGTTAATTATGATATAGACTAGTATTGTTAATTATGATATAGACTAGTATTGTTAATTATAATATAGACTAGTATTGTTAATTATGATATAGACTAGTATTGTTAATTATGATATAGTCTAGTATTGTTAATTATGATATAGACTAGTATTGTTAATTATGATATAGACTAGTATTGTTAATTATGATATAGACTAGTATTGTTAATTATGATATAGACTAGTATTGTTAATTATGATATAGACTAGTATTGTTAATTATGATATAGACTAGTATTGTTAATTATAATATAGACTAGTATTGTTAATTATGATATAGACTAGTATTGTTAATTATGATATAGACTAGTATTGTTAATTATAATATAGACTAGTATTGTTAATTATGATATAGACTAGTATTGTTAATTATGATATAGACTAGTATTGTTAATTATGATATAGTCTAGTATTGTTAATTATGATATAGACTAGTATTGTTAATTATGATATAGACTAGTATTGTTAATTATGATATAGACTAGTATTGTTAATTATGATATAGACTAGTATTGTTAATTATAATATAGACTAGTATTGTTAATTATGATATAGACTAGTATTGTTAATTATGATATAGACTAGTATTGTTAATTATGATATAGACTAGTATTGTTAATTATGATATAGACTAGTATTGTTAATTATAATATAGACTAGTATTGTTAATTATGATATAGACTAGTATTGTTAATTATGATATAGACTAGTATTGTTAATTATGATATAGTCTAGTATTGTTAATTATGATATAGACTAGTATTGTTAATTATGATATAGACTAGTATTGTTAATTATAATATAGACTAGTATTGTTAATTATAATATAGACTAGTATTGTTAATTATGATATAGACTAGTATTGTTAATTATGATATAGACTAGTATTGTTAATTATGATATAGACTAGTATTGTTAATTATGATATAGACTAGTATTGTTAATTATGATATAGACTAGTATTGTTAATTATGATATAGACTAGTATTGTTAATTATGATATAGACTAGTATTGTTAATTATGATATAGACTAGTATTGTTAATTATAATATAGACTAGTATTGTTAATTATGATATAGACTAGTATTGTTAATTATGATATAGACTAGTATTGTTAATTATGATATAGACTAGTATTGTTAATTATGATATAGACTAGTATTGTTAATTATGATATAGACTAGTATTGTTAATTATAATATAGACTAGTATTGTTAATTATAATATAGACTAGTATTGTTAATTATGATATAGACTAGTATTGTTAATTATGATATAGACTAGTATTGTTAATTATGATATAGACTAGTATTGTTAATTATGATATAGACTAGTATTGTTAATTATAATATAGACTAGTATTGTTAATTATGATATAGACTAGTATTGTTAATTATAATATAGACTAGTATTGTTAATTATAATATAGACTAGTATTGTTAATTATGATATAGACTAGTATTGTTAATTATGATATAGACTAGTATTGTTAATTATGATATAGACTAGTATTGTTAATTATGATATAGACTAGTATTGTTAATTATAATATAGACTAGTATTGTTAATTATGATATAGACTAGTATTGTTAATTATAATATAGACTAGTATTGTTAATTATGATATAGACTAGTATTGTTAATTATGATATAGACTAGTATTGTTAATTATGATATAGACTAGTATTGTTAATTATGATATAGACTAGTATTGTTAATTATGATATAGACTAGTATTGTTAATTATGATATCGACTAGTATTGTTAATTATGATATAGACTAGTATTGTTAATTATGATATAGACTAGTATTGTTAATTATGATATCGACTAGTATTGTTAATTATGATATAGACTAGTATTGTTAATTATGATATATGACAACGGGACGTTATTAGAACATATATAAGAAAGGATATATATATGACAACGGGACGTTATTAGAACATATATAAGAAAGGATATATATGACAACGGGACGTTATTAGAACATATATAAGAAAGGATATATATGACAACGGGACGTTATTAGAACATATATAAGAAAGGATATATATGACAACGGGACGTTATTAGAACATATATAAGAAAGGATATATATGACAACGGGACGTTATTAGAACATATATAAGAAAGGATATATATGACAACGGGACGTTATTAGAACATATATAAGAAAGGATATATATGACAACGGGACGTTATTAGAACATGTATAAGAAAGGATATATATGAAGTAAGTGACAGACTATGGCAAGCGAAGAATGAGGAAAACAGTTAGATGTGCATTTTACCGGGGCCCAAATTTGGGGTGTAAAGAATAGAATCACTGTTACCTGCCACGCATGTCGTAAAAGGCGACTAAGGAGGTTTGGGTGAAATCGGATGCTCATGTCCTAAACGTGTAGAAGTCTATGCGTTTAGGGGCCTACCAAACCAATGTGCAACGTATACACGTTCTTGACAAAGATCAAACATATCACAAAGAGTGATTAAAATTGGTTGTAAAGAACGAACGCAAAGAAGAAGAAGAAGATGTGCATTTGGAAGGAAACTCGTAGGTGTAGTACGTAAAGTATTATTGCAGGGCCGTGCCGTTCTATGATACAGAAAAGCGGCCGCATCAGGCGGCACCGTAATTGGGGGCGGCATAAGCAACGACATCAAAATCACAATTGAAGGTTATTTTAAAGAAAAACACTATTTAAGGGGCGCCATTTCGAAGACTTGCATCACACTGAGAAAATATACCGCACGGCCCTGTATTTATGATTAAACATTTATAAGAAGTGAATATTTCTATACATGTAGCCTATAATTGAAATCTGATCTGAATCTGGTGTCCTACATTTACTTGTAGTAAGATATCAATTAGAAGTTGTTTGTATTACTTTTACGAAACCCTGGAAAAATGTACGTGGACGCCTATGCAGGACCGTGCGGTATATTTTCTCAGGAATGATGCAAGTCTTCGAAATGCCACCCTTAAATGTTTTTCTCTTTAAAATAACCTTCAATTGGGATTTTGAATTAGCTGCTTATGCCGACCCCTTAGGGTTCTGCCTGATGTGGCCACCTCTCTGTATAATAGCACGGCACGGACCTGCGCCTATGTGTGTTCTCTGCAGTATTGGTTGCCTGTCCACATGGTTCAGTCTTCCAAACGATAGATGACAACTAGTCACAACAGATATGAAGTGTCTACGTAACGTGCGAGGAGTATCAAAAAAAAAAGACCGGTTTCGAAAAAAGACATTGGGAAAAGAAAATTGGGTACAACATCAGTTTTAAAAACGGGTTTAAAAGCCGAAGGATTGACTTCATTGCACCGGGTTTTAACCCACACAGCTCGGTCCCACTCCGCAGAAATGGCACACCACCTGCCGAGAGTATTGCACAAAGCACGAACTCCATAGCTCCAGCAACAAACCTAGGGTCTCTGGAAAAACTGCACTTGTGAACAGAATAGCGCGGTTTGGACTCACAAGACAAAGGGCTTAATCACTTCGCCCCAGAGACCCATACTAATCTTCATCAAGAAACAACACATTAAGTGATTCGGATACATAAGAAGATTATCAACACACAGGACGCCTCAAAGTGCAATCCTCCACAGACACGGTGATACATAAGAAAATTACCAACACATAGGACGCCTCAAAGTGCAATCCTCCACAGACACGGTGGATACAAGGTAAAAGATCACCTACGAAAAGATGAAAAACAGAAATAACAGAGGCAATGACAGACACCAAGTCTAAAAGTGTCTAAAGCCGAAGGATTTACTTCAGTGCACCGGGTTCTACCACACATAGCTCTGCCCCTCTTCGAGGAAATGACACGCCATCTGTTGAGAATATTGCATAAAGCACGAACTCCGTAACTAGTCACAATTCTAGGGATCTCTAGAAAAAATGCACCCGTGAATAGAACGGCCCGGTCAGGGAAACGAGCCCATGACCTTCGTGACTCAAGACAAGGGCGTAATACCTTAACCACAGACCACATGTACGAAGCGCATAAAAGAGGTCGTTCTAGAAATCTTTTCATATCTTCCCCTTCTTCTCTTCCAAGATTTACTTCTTTATAGATGTGTTGGCGGGGCGGGGGGACACATGTAGTGATCTGTGTGTGCTTGTTTTAAGACACTTTGTAAGCTGATATTCATCTTCATAAAGCTGTTCTTGATGCCGTCGCTCCATCTTTTGCGTGGTCTTCCTCTTGCTTTGTACTCATTATACTTTTTCTGTGCGGCTCTCTGTGGTAGGCGATACCAGGGCATTCTGGTCAGGTGTCCAAATCATTTAATCTGTTCATATGCTTTCGTTAAAAGCTAAACAAGGATTAAACAAAAATCAATAAAAGAAGTATTCACATGTGCATGGAGAATTGATTGTGTCCTGTTCTGTTGAGCAGAATAACAATTGTCTCAAACTTACTCTAGTTTTGGTAGTTAGTCTTATATTAGTGATTGTATTCTTCCAGATATAAATTTATTGATTTATTGATTGATGCGACAATCATCATTGCACTTCGGTGAGTAACCATGTGTGCTCGGATCTCTTTCTTACCAAAGAAGATCTCAGCTGCAGTGCACGAACTCCGTCACACCCGCGTGGGTCTCCGATGTAATTTTGAAGATATTTATGTTAGAATTTTATTTTAAATCTTTTTCTAATGAATTTTGTCCGGGCAGCGACTTTTTAGCCTGTTCTTCTCGATTTTGAATTGCAATGTTTCTTTTACATGCTAAAATTGAACATAGGGCCTATGTTTTATCGTCCGTCTCCGATAATACTATGATCTTGATCTCACCTACATTGAGATCAGGAATCTCTGAACAAATATCTTGATGGTTCTATGAAGAAGCGAACAGAGTACCTTTGGTACGAGAGACGAGCATCTTACCTCTACACAATAGAGAGACATTCTCCCGAGTATCTCTACACAATAGAGACATTTTCCAGAGTACCTCTACACAATAGAGACATTTTCCAGAGTACCTCTACACAATAGAGACATTTTCTAGAGTACCTCTACACAATAGAGACATTTTCCAGAGTACCTCTACACAATAGAGGAGACATTTTCCAGAGTACCTCTACACAATAGAGACATTTTCTAGAGTACCTCTACACAATAGAGACATTTTCCAGAGTACCTCTACACAATAGAGGAGACATTTTCTAGAGTACCTCTACACAATAGAGACATTTTCTAGAGTACCTCTACACAATAGAGACATTTTCAAGTACCTCTACACAATAGAGGAGACATTTTCCAGAGTACCTCTACACAATAGAGACATTTTCCAGAGTACCTCTACACAATAGAGACATTTTCCAGAGTACCTCTACACAATAGAGACATTTTCTAGAGTACCTCTACACAATAGAGACATTTTCTAGAGTACCTCTACACAATAGAGACATTTTCTAGAGTACCTCTACACAATAGAGACATTTTCTAGAGTACCTCTACACAATAGAGACATTTTCCAGAGTACCTCTACACAATAGAGACATTTTCTAGAGTACCTCTACACAATAGAGACATTTTCTAGAGTAGCTCTACACAATAGAGACATTTTCTAGAGTACCTCTACACAATAGAGACATTTTCCAGAGTACCTCTACACAATAGAGACATTTTCCAGAGTACCTCTACACAATAGAGACATTTTCCAGAGTACCTCTACACAGCGCCGGATTAGCCTAGTAGCAGAAGTAGCAAATGCTACGGGCCCCGCGCTTCTGGGGGCCCCGTGCCTATATGACATAGATGAAAAGGAAAAAAGAATCAAGATGTTATATCAAAAACACGCTCAATACTCAACTTTATCATTACTCTTGGAAGAGAATGAAGAGATTGGGGCAACATGAAGGCTGATCTCGCAGTTAAGCAGCTGATAGAAGATAATGCAAGGGATGATGATGTTGTTGTATATACCGATGGATTGGTTAATCGTGATGAGAAATCCGGCTGGGGTTTCTTGGCTAATGCGCATGGTAGGGTTGTTGCAGAGCAAAGTGGGGCATACAGGACAACTACTTCTAGTATGAGGAAGGAGGTTGAGACCGTTTCTGCTGCCCTCAATTGGATCTCTGGGACTTCATTTACTGGGGCAGTTGTTGTATCTGACTCTCAGTTGATGCTTCCCAAGCTCCAGAAGGGCAGGTTTCGGTATGAGTGGATGTCGTCTATAGACGTTTCTAACCTCCAGTGGCTTACATGGATATACTGTCCTGGGCATGCGGGTATTTACGGTAATGAGAGAGCGGACATGCTTGCATCAACAACATCGATTGTTGGAGAGTTGAAGATGGATAAGGGGATATTCTTCGGTCTCTTCTCAACTGTCTGTTGGATGAATGAAAATCGTAGCAAATCCTAAAGGACGTAGCCATCAACCACAGTAAACGAGTTGTTGATTTTCTAGGCACCACTTATACGTTCAGTAGTTTGCCATTGCTTTCTGAACGGTGTGGTCTATTTTTACCTTCTGTAAAATCCCAGGAAACATATTTGCTTCCAAACTTGCTCATCGTGGTGTTTGAGCCAGGTACGCTTGGGTTTGTGATCGAGCTCACTACCGCGTGAGCTGCAAGAGGACACTAAAATCGATGTTGAATCGATCAAGCGATTTAGGCAGTTTGGAGTTGCCCGTTGTACAAGTCAAACTGGATGCCTGAGAGGCAGAGTGAGAGGTGTGTTTAATCAGCGAGCTACACGAGCCATCAGTATGCATACTCTTCGATATCTGTTGGGGAGACTGAGCACCTATGGGTCTGCCCGGAGTACAATGACGCCAGTTTAGTAACCAATAACTAATAAACAATAATCAATCAAAAACACGCAAGCTGTAATTTTGTAATGTCGTGTGTGATGGTCCAAAGAAATCGAAGCAGAAAATACAGAAGTCGCTACTCACTGTATAGTAGATGAAATCATTGCTATAGAAGAATCATCAGTACCAATATTACCATTAAGATCAGCAACTCTTCACGATTTAGCCACATTTTCCACAAGACAAACGGAAGTAGAATGTACAGCAAGTCTACCAAGACTTTCTACTAAGAGGATTTGGAAGAAAGCCTAGGCGACGAACTTGTGCACTTCTTAAAACTAATGTAGCTGCTGCTATTAACAACGAAAAGCATGAGGCTCTTGAACTGCAATTTTATAAACTTATAATGGAAAATTTATTAGAGTCGTGTTTCCCAGGTGGGACAAGATCGTTTAAATAACCTTACCTTAATGAACATTGAATGTAATTTAATGAAAGAAATTGATGTGTCTAGTGTTATATCTAAGTTTGCTCACATTTAATCGAGACAAGTTTGTTTGTAAACGTTGTGTTTTATTTTATTATCATACAAAATCTAGGGCCCCGCGCTAAAATTTGCTACGGGCCCGCGCTGGCTTAATCCGGCACTGCCTCTACACTATAGAGACATTTTCCAGAGTACCTCTACACCATAGAGTACCTTTGGCACAAGAGACGATCACCATACCTCTACACCAGATATAAATAGAAATATACAGCATCTAGCACTTTGTCTCATTTTATTTATCTTGATGAACGTTCTAGACATTGATTATCTTTTTTTTATTGATATGTAAACCAAATGTGTTTCTGTCTTTGTTAAGCTTGTGTTTTTCTTGTTCTGCTTCTATGACATTGTGACTGATGAGTGTGCAATATCATGGGAATATCTTGAATGATTGAGTTGTTCACAATCTATATTTATACTTCTTTTCTCTCAGTTCATGTGCTGAAACATCTTTACTAGTTCCGATGTGAAGAGTTGTGGGGAGATTCTCATTTTTGTTTAGAATAAAAAATATAATGGTTTATTTCTTCTTCTTCTTCTTCACATTTCAACTCCCAACGGAGTACAGGTCTTCAACAAACTTCTTCCAGCTCTTCCTCTCTCTTGCTATCCCTTTTAACTCTTTCCATATTTTACCTATCCTTTTAATATCAGCGTCCAGCTCTCTTCTCCAGGTCTGTCTAGGCCTTCCCTACTCCTCTTTCCTTGCGGGTTCCAAAACAGTGACTGTCTTACAATGCTTCCGGTCGCTCCGGTCAGTCCCAAATGTGCTAACTATAAATTATTCTTGAACATAAATATTGGTGACCATTAATCATGTCAGTTTCAAATGTTTGCATCATTCATCATTATTGGCCTCTTTGTCTCAGGAGACAATAGGTCTTGCGTCACGTAGTTTGTCTCAGGAGACAATAGGTCTTGCGTCACGTAGTTTGTCTCAGGAGACAATAGGTCTTGCGTCACGTAGTTTGTCTCAGGAGACAATAGGTCTTGCGTCACGTAGTTTGTCTCAGGAGACAATAGGTCTTGCGTCACGTAGTTTGTCTCAGGAGACAATAGGTCTTGCGTCACGTAGTTTGTCTCAGGAGACAATAGGTCTTTCGTCACGTAGTTTGTCTCAGGAGACAATAGGTCTTGCGTCACGTAGTTTGTCTCAGGAGACAATAGGTCTTGCGTCACGTAGTTTGTCTCAGGAGACAATAGGTCTTTCGTCACGTAGCTTGTTCAGAGCTAAATCACAACGTTTCGTGTGGCTGTCTCAGGAGACAATAGGTTTTGCGTCACGTAGTTTGTCTCAGGAGACAATAGGTCTTGCGTCACGTAGTTTGTCTCAGGAGACAATAGGTCTTGCGTCACGTAGTTTGTCTCAGGAGACAATAGGTCTTGCGTCACGTAGTTTGTCTCAGGAGACAATAGGTCTTGCGTCACGTAGTTTGTCTCAGGAGACAATAGGTCTTGCGTCACGTAGCTTGTTCAGAGCTAAATCACAACGTTTCGTGTGGCAGTCTCAGGAGACAATATGTCTTGCGTCACGTAGTTTGTTCTACGCTAAATCACAACGTGTCTTTGGCCAGCCGCTCCCAATGTTCGTTGTCTATTCCGCCTGTCAACTATTGATTAATTTCAAATGTGTTACCATATTTAGTAATTATTTGAAAATTGCAAATTGACATACTTAACGGTTAACAGGTCATGTGAGATCCAAAACCTTCTATGCGACTTCAAAGTGTTTGATTCGCATCAAAGGGAAAGTCTCAGAAACCAAAAGGTATGAGCACCCTCTCTTCCTATGTTTGAGACCCATTGCTTGTTACAAAGGGAAAGTCTCAGAAACCAAAATGTATAAGCACCCTCCCTTCCTATGTTTGAGACCCATTGCTTGTTACAAAGGGAAAGTCTCAGAAACCAAAAGGTATAAGCACCCTCCCTTCCTATGTTTGAGACCCATTGCTTGTTACAAAAGGAAAGTCTCAGAAACCAAAATGTATAAGCACCCTCTCTTCCTATGTTTGAGACCCATTGCTTGTTACAAAAGGAAAGTCTCAGAAATCAAAAGGTATAAGCACCCTCCCTTCCTATGTTTGAGACCCATTGCTTCTTACTCTTTGCTTATTCTTTGAATGCTCCATATCGACCACTTGTTAACCACTCTGTGTTATTTGTATGTGATCTGATTGCCCGCCTGCCCAGCGTGTTCGTAGCGCGTTGGACGACGGGTGACAAGCCACATGTGAGTGTGGTTCAATTCCACGAACTGGCAGAAAAGCCACAGGTTCTCCAGATTTACGGTGTTCGTGGCACCAAACCGAAAAGGTTACGATGTCTATGGCACCGAGCCGAAGAGCAGAAAGCTCAAGTGCTTCTGGATCGAAAAAAATAAAATGATCTGATCCTAAGAGGGAATGTACTTTGTGAAAGTTATGCGCCTACAACTAGGCCAGCATATCCGATTTCTGCGATGTTTTTTATTTACTAGAGTAGCTTCCCTAGGTTCTAGATCAGTTGAATTGTGGGTCGCAGTGGCATTAGTCTTTGTTTCCCATGTGGTCCCGGTACCAAACGGGCGTTTGCTTATTCAAACTGTCAATCACTTTCTATTCCCGTATTCCCCCTACCACCACCCCCCACCCCACCCCACCCTCAACCGGTTCCGACATGCTATTAGTCTGTAGCATATTGTTCACTTAATGTCACTAAGGTCGGTCTGACTGTAATCTGACACTGGTAATCAGTTTCCGGGTGGTTTAGGTAGTGTCACGTCAAACTTAATTCACTATATGATGAAAGAAATATTTCAAATTGCTATGTAGCCCTTTGTATGCTATACTATGTTGACATTTAACGTGATTCTGTTTCAGTTGTAATCTGTCTACACAACTTCATTTTTTTTTTCTAGTTATCTGCAACCTTATTCGTTTAACTCACAAAGGAAGCAACGAATATTAACACTGCTACCTACAAGGCATGTCGTAAGAGGCGATTGTGGTTTCAGTTTCAGTTTGGAATATCTTCATTGAACTCCGAACATGTCCATAGGTGCTCCGATCTCCTTCGCAATATCTCCAACAGCGTCTAGCAACTGACCGTACCATTTCGATTTTGATTGATGTGCCTATTCATACACCTGTTATACTGTTCTTTTCTTGATACTCTAATCTTCAAACCCAGCTCCTGCAATCTAGTAGTTGACGTGGATTGCTTTAAAGAAAATCTTTGCGGCGACTGAGGTAGGATCTAGGGGAAACTACCTAGTAAATAAAAAGCATCGCAGAAATCGGATGTGCTGGCCTACTTGTAGGCGCATAACTTTCACAAAGTAAATCGCTTTTAGGCTCAGATCACATAGAAATGACAAAGAGTGGTTAACAAGTGGTCGATGTGGAGCGTTCGATAAGGAAGTAGATTCGTTAAACAAGTACACATGCAATACAAGCAGACACACAAGTACACATGCAATACAAGCAGACACACAAGTACACATGCAATACAAGCAGACACACAAGTACACATGCAATACAAGCAGACACACAAGTACACATGCAATACAAGCAGACACACAAGTACACATGCAATACAAGCAGACACACAAGTACACATGCAATACAAGCAGACACACAAGTACACATGCAATACAAGCAGACACACAAGTACACATGCAATACAAGCAGACACACAAGTACACATGCAATACAAGCAGACACACAAGTACACATGCAATACAAGCAGACACACAAGTACACATGCAATACAAGCAGACACACAAGTACACATGCAATACAAGCAGACACACAAGTACACATGCAATACAAGCAGATTTGTTTCTGCTCTATGTTCTCTGTTGTTATTTGTTCATTTCTTGAAGGTCGTATTCTCCACTAATCCTGTTTTGTCTTATACAGGGTGTTCAAGATAAAAGCGGTCTGTGAATGGAGCTAATCTGGCATATATGTATGAAAATGAGAAGGTTCAGCTATGATGTAGTATAGGTCAAGGTTGTGTGACGGTGTGTAATTGTAGTGCAGGAAGGGGCGTTGAACAAATGTGACGTAGGACGAGCTAGTCAGAACCGGTTTAAATAGTAAATAGACACACCACGATAGGTTATCTGGCAACTTTCGATTTGTCAATGAGGCTGCAATTATCTTGAACACCCTGTAGTATCAGGATAACAACGAGGCTAAGTGGTTAAGCCCTTTGCCTTATGAGTTGAAGGACGTGAGTTCGAATCCGGACCGCGCCGTTCTGTTCACGGGGCAGTTTTTTTCAAAGACCCTAAGATTGTTGCTGGAGCTACGGAGTTCGTGCTTTGTGCAATACTCTCGGCAGGTGGTATGCCATTTCTGCGGAGAGAGTCCGACCCAGATGGGTTAAAACCCGGTGCAGTGTAGTCAATCCTTCGGCTTTACAATCCTTTAATCAGGATAAGAAGAGATTCATAAAACGGACTTGTGCGTTCCTCTATAGCAAAGATTCCCGAACTTTTTCGCCCAGCTCACTTTCGCTGACATAAACTTTGTAAGCACACCTAGCTTCATTTTAATAGTTTGCCAACTCTCCCCTCATATATATATATAATAGATGATAGATAGATAGATAGATAGATAGATAGATAGATAGATAGATAGATGATAGATAGATAGATGAAGATAGATAGATAGATAGATAGATAGATAGATAGATAGATAGAGATAGATAGATAGATAGATAGATAGAAGAAGACAGACAGACAGACAGACAGACAGACAGACAGACAGACAGACAGACAGACAGACGACAGACAGACAGACAGACAGACAGACAGACAGACAGACAGACAGACAGACAGACAGACAGACACAACGACAGACAGACAGACAGACAGACAGACAGACAGACAGACAGACAGACAGACAGACAGACAGAACAGACAGACAGACAGACAGACAGACAGACAGACAGACAGACAGACAGACGACAGACAGACAGACAGACAGACAGACAGACAGAGCAGACAGCAGACGGCAGACGAGACGAGACAGACAGACAGCAGACAACGACAGACAGACAGACAGACGGACAGACAGACAGACAGACAGACAGACAGACAGACAGACAGACAGACAGACAGACAACGACAGACAGACGAGACGACAGACAGACAGACAGACAGACAGACAGACGACAGACAGACAGACAGACAGCAGACAGACAGACGAAGACAGACAGACGAACAGACAGACAGACGACGACAGACAGACGAACGACGACAGACGGCAGACGAACGACAGACAGACAGACAGACAGACAGACGACAGACAGAACAGACGAGACAGACAGACAGACAGACAGACAACAGACAGACAGACAGACACGACGACAGACAGACAGACAGACAGACAGACAGACAGACAGACAGACAGACAGACAGACAGACAGACAGACAGACAGACAGATAGATAGATAGATAGATAGATAAAGTTAATTGCATATTCTTTACAGGACTTTGTAAATCAATCCCAGCTTTTTAACGCTGTTTGTGATTTTCTAGGCATTATTACGTTCAGTAGTTTGCCATTGCTTTCTGAACAGGTGGTGCCATCGTCCTTTTGTAAAAATCCACGCGAAACAATTTGAAACCAAACTGTCCGCAGCGTGATTCGAACTCAGAACGTCGGGGTTAATAGACTGTGTGCGTCATAATCCCCGAAGCCACAGACGGCACCAATATAAATATATACATGCTCTGTTTTCACTTTGACATAGAAAATTGATATATATTTCTGTCATACATGGTCAATTTTGAAATGATTATATATGTGAAACAGAAAATTGATGAAAAAATGGATTGTGTAAGATGGACATAAGATTAATTAAAATGTAGATACCAAATTTTTAATGATTATTCAATCGCAAAATCACGAAAAAACAACTCCCAAAATGCTTCTGAACCCACTATCGCCCACCACCCCTGGAAGCTTTAGCGCCCACTGGAGGCAGTCCACCCACTTTGGGAAACGCTGCTCTATCATCATCAAGGTGCGTTTCCTTTATAGGACGTTGCTCTCTTTACAACACATCTGAAATTCACTTTGTCTCTAGCCAGTTCACCCACTTCGTCGATGGTCATGTTCATGGTTTCTTTAATATCTTGTAGCCATCTTCTTCTTGGTCTGTGACCTGGGATCCTGCCCTATGGTATTGTTCTTTCCAGGCATCGGGACGTTTGATGTGACCAAAGTATGTAATTTTTCTGTATAGTATGTTGTTTATCAGCCAATTCTCTTTAACATTGAGTTCTTTCAGGGAACTTTGCACTTTGGAAAACTTTGCTCTATAGTGACACAATATCATTCTCTTGTCTTGTTTGACACATAAGGCTCCAGCAAATATATTTTCATTGTTGTTGTTCTGCCACCTTACTACCATTTGTTGCCTTTGTTAGGTCAAACTCTTTCAACAGTTCTTTTCCATGTTTCCTTTGGACATCACGACTTCCTTTTCTCATCTGCTATCCGTTGAAGATTCTGTGAGTCAATGTCCCTTCTAATAATTAATTTTCTTGAAAATATATTTTAGTAAACATACGAACTCAAACAGACTTCTTTAGTAAACATAACAACAAAATAACGATGCCTTGTAAGTGCTGTGTACCAAAATGTAGATCAAATTACGATTGCAATTATATATGTATAATATAAGTTAATTTAACAAGTACCTTCTTCAGTAAACCTAACTGTTGTCAGTGTTGTAAACATAACAATAAAATAACGATGCCTAGCTAGTAAGTAATGTGTACCAAAATGTAGATCAAATTACGATTATAATTATATGTGTATAATTTAACAATTACCTTCTTTAATAAACATAACAACAAAATAACGCTGCCTAGAAAGTGTTGTGTACCGAAATGTAGACAAGGAACATATTCTATTGTATAATTATTGAAAGCACCAGCTATAGGACTCAGTATTAAAATAGATCAAGACATGTCTTTTACTGTTCACCTAAAGAAAGTTTCCATAGATAAGAGTTCCTTTAACTGGCTGTCAAATAGTGGAAAAATTGGGAGATGGTTTCATGTTGAAAACCTCTTGTCCATGCAAATCATGAAAAGATTTAGAAGAGCACCAACTATTGACTATTACATGACAATGGCACATGATAATCTGGTTGAAGCAATTAGTTTATCATCCACAATAAGCATTAGTTTTGTGCCAGAGAAAACACTTCAATTCCCAGCTGAGCAGTTGCATCTGGTCAGAACTAAAGATAACAGAAAATGGTATAACACTCAGTGTTTTTCATTTATGACATATTAAATTGAACCTGATCTGTCCTCATATCATCTGGATATGGAGATAAGTTCTTAGCCACGACAAACCATAAGGAGACTGTCATACAAATTGTAACTACCAGTTACATGAAATTCTCATTAGACAGTACCGTATGTGTCTGCGGAGCTCAAAAAGAAATATTTTATTGTCTGCGGTTCCAACATTTTCCTCAACAATGATATAAAAATCAGGAATGTTCAATGCAATGTTCAGCAAGCTGCTTTTTCACAAAAAAGGAAAGAAGCAAAATTCAGTAGTAGATAAATATATTTGTGTAATACTGTTTAGTTTATGTGCTAATCAAGTTGTAGTGTTGTGAAAATTGATTGGCACATCATTTGTTTTCCTTGTTATCCTGTATCACTAGTGATCTCTTCGGACATACTGTATCAAAAGTTGTCACATAGACTTGATCTCCTTCGACATAATGTAACAAAAGTTGGCATGTAGACTATTGATCTCTTGCGACATAATGTATCAAAAGTTGTCATGTAGACTTGATTTCATTCGATATAATGTATCAAAAGTTGTCATGTAAACTATTGATTTCATTCGACATAATGTAATAAAAGTTATAACATAGACTATTGATCTCCTTCGATATAATGTATCAAATGTTGTCATGTAGACTATTGATCTCATTTGACATAATGTATCAAAAGTTGTCATGTAGACTATTGATCTCATTCGACATAATGTAACAAAAGTTGATATGTAGACTATTGATCTCATTCAACATAATATAATAAAAGTTAGTATGTAGACTATTGATCTCCTTCGACATAATGTAATAAAAGTTGGTATGTAGACTATTGATCTCATTTGACATAATGTAATAAAAGTTGGTATGTAGACTATTGATCTCCTTCGACATAATGTAATAAAAGTTGGTATGTAGACTATTGATCTCATTTGACATAATGTAATAAAAGTTGGTATGTAGACTATTGATCTCCTTTGACATAATGTAATAAAAGTGGGTATGTAGACTATTGATCTCCTTCGACATAATGTATTAAAGTTGGTATGTAGACTATTGATCTCATTCAACATAATTAATAAAAGTTGGTATGTAGACTATTGATCTCCTTCGACATAATGTAATAAAAGTTGGTATGTAGACTATTGATCTCCTTCGACATAATGTATTAAAGTTGGTATGTAGACTATTGATCTCCTTCGACATAATGTAACAAAAATGGTGTTTCATTTAACTACACATATTTAATAGATAGGGATGGACTGAAGTACCTATCACAAGATCTCACTGTTCTCTGCTTCATATCATATATAGTTGTTCAAAAGCCGATATCATCTGACTATGAAGATAAGTTCTTGGTCACGATAAACCAGAAGGAGATTGTCATACAAATTGTAACTGCCAGCTACATAAAATTCTCATTAGACAGTACTGTATGTGTCTGCGGAGCTCAAAAAAGAAAAACTTTATTGTCCACGGTTCCAACATTTGCTAACATTTTCCTCAACAATTAAGGAAAAATAAGGAATGATCAATGCAATGTTCAGCAAACTGCTTCTTCACAAAAAGGAAAGTAGCAAAATTCAGTAGTAGATAAATATATTTATGTAATACTGTTTAGTTTCTGTGCTAATCAAGCTGTGGTGATGTGCAAACTTGTGACTGACTAATTCGTGGATTACTGATAAGTGATATTAGTTTATGTGCTAATCAAGATGTGGTGTTGTGCAAACATGTAGCTTACTTATTCATGGATAACTGAAGAGAGACTACCATAAGCTGATGTAAGTACAATAGTTATCATATTTAAAATTAATCTAAGTATTCTGTATAAAATTAAACTAAAATAGTATGTGAGAGCAACAACTATAGCTACTCATCAGAAAACATCTTCTGTAATACACACATGCATCCAACAACAAGTTTCTAACATCTGCAAGATGTATTGTCTAGATCAGCGTTTCCCAATAGTAACAGTCAATAGTTAGTCTGTGAGAATACACCGCCTCAGCCTGTGACGTCACATGGCAATATTGCCGTCCGCGCTGTGGCCAGTTAGTAACGTTGGCCACGCCTTATACGACCAGTAGTTTGCCATGGCTTTCTGAACTGTGAGGTCTATTTTTATCGTTCGTAAAAATCCAAGGGAACTAACTTACCCGCCGCAGATTTTGAACTGGGAACGCTTGGATTGTGATCGAGCTCGTTACCCTTTAAGCTACAGACGCGCACTCCAGAACTCATTACTGTATAATAATACTCACGAGACACTGCTTCTATATATTTTACGTTTTTTCAAAGATTTATTTCCTTCGGTTTACCAGTACCCTGACTAAGACACACAAAAAAAGATTACAACATGTGAAATGAGATGTCTACGAAAAGCTGTCAACGTTACAAGGCGAGATAGAGTGAGAAACGAGAATATCAGAAGCATCGTTGGTACTATACCATGCATACAGTACATCGAGAAGCAAAGAATCAAGTGGTTCGGCCATCTACTGAGAATGGAACCACAGTTACTACCATCACGTGCCCATAATAATCGACAATCAGGGCGCAGAGCACATGGCAGGCCAAGAACACGATGGATAGATAACATCTCAGAGTCCCTGCGAAAGCATGAACTGACAACGTCAAGCGCAACACACCTGGCACAAGATAGGAAACTAACTCTCCCACGACGCTTCACGGCAAATGTGGTTAAGATAAGATAAGATAGATAAGATACCAGATTTGGTTGATCACAGCGAAAGTTTAACTTGCTTTCTTGATTTTTCCACCATTGTTATTTTCCGAATCATCATCCTGTGATAATGTACTTCCCATGTATACACAATCCGAAACGTTTTCTATGATTTCATTTTGTAACATAATTGGGTTTTCTGGTTTGTGGTTATTCTTCATTAGTTTGGTTTTTGCAGTATTAATTTTAAGCCGCAGTAGAAACATCATAACATAGCTCATTCATAATTTGTCTCAAGAGGGATGATCGTCAGTTGATCAGTCCTGAGTCTGTTTCCAGGAACTTCAATCTTTCACCTAACCACTCTACTAAATAGTTTGTTTGATGTCAACATTGTCTAAAGAAATCATAGCAAAATAATAGGAATATTTCATTTCCTGGAAGAAAATTACCACAAAAAAAAAAAATCAATGACAAATTAGGATTATAGAAATGAACATGGTCAGAGGAGAATTGTTCTAGAACTATTGTTCAGTCACGTGTTCACAAATAAGTCTATTGAGTTCTCTCTCACCCCTCACGCACACACAATCTCTTTATGTTGAGATCTCTCTGTACAGCTCAGACTCACGTGCAACTGATTACGTGTTCCACACTCCTGGACGATCGCACGTGCCTGTTTTAAGTCTTCCTCTCATTCTGCTGCACATCAGGTCTAGTCTTATCGGTTCATTGTTACAACTGATCCCTCCATCTCCCAAGCTCCGACACCATTCATTTAGTATTTCTTCTCTATCTTATTTTATTTCACATGCTGTCAAAGTCTTCTATTCGGACAATTGTTGCGAATGCATGAATGTTGCGATAGCGTAGTGCACTTGTTTCATAGGTCCAGGGTTCAACTCCACAGTAGGACATTGTTTTCTTACTGTAGCGGCTCTCGGATTGACTAAGCTTCAGTTGGGTACAAGAAAATCAATCGATCAAGTGCCATGCCTGCCGGCGTAGGCGATCATGTCTCTCCACAACTCTCTCTGCTTGGTGCATGTAATCAGTTCTGACGTCGATATTTTGTCGAACCATGATGTCAGGCCATCAAACATCTTCTCCCTCTGTCTTCCACGATCTTTCCTTCCCTGAATTTTACCTGTAGTCACCAAATGTTCTAAACCTTCTCTTCGCATTATATGCCCGAAGAACCTTGATTGTCGGATTCTTATTCTTTTGATAAGGTTTCTTTGTGTGCAGACCTGATTTAAAACCTCTTCGTTTGTTTTCTTAGCTGTTTTCTTCCATGGAATTTCCAGCATTCTTCTGTAAAACCACATCTCTGTGTCTTCCAATGATCGTATTGATTGTTTATTCATTGTCCATGATTCGCTGCCATACAGAAGTACTGGATCAACATAGCACTGGAGTATTCGTTTTCGCAGTATCATTGGTAGTGAATTCACGCTTAGTGTGTTCCTCATTTTCATAAAAGATGCTTTCGTTTCTACTTCTAATCTCTGTTTTACACCTGCCATCTGATGTTTAAAAATATTCCCAGGTACTTGAATCGATGGACTTGTTTCAGTGTTGTTTTATTTATATTGATATTACATATTGGTGTTTCCTGTTTCTTGGAGCCAACCATAACCTCCGTTTTCTTTTTATTCATGCTTAATCCTTTCTTTTCACTTTCTCTCACTAGTATGTCTATCAAGTCTTGTAAATCTTGTTCATTTGTAGCCATGAGATTTGTGTCCTCAGCGTATCTTAGAGTGTTCACTAGAGAATTACTTGGAAATAAAGACGGTCAGTGCCATGTTGACCACATCACCCATTGTGTGAGTTTGGTCAAAGAAAGAATCGAGACTGTTTATATTTAGTCTTGTGTATTTGTTTGATATGACTGAAGATTTATAAAGTAAGCTGAACGTTTTCCAAAATAGATTTCTGCGAAAAATAATGAACATAAAATGGGACGAGTTCAGTAGAAGTGGTGTCTGGTCAACCACTACTAATGAATGTTATATGAAAGAGAAGGTAAAGATATGCTGGGCATACTTTGAGAAGAAATGGATTACCAGAGCAGGCATTGAAGTGGAAGATCTAACTGTGCTGAGAGAGGACAGACATATGTGGTGGACCCAGTTATTCGGGAGCATGTAAGCTCTGAGTGTCTCATCCTTTCGGAGAGAGCTGCTAGGAGGTTGTTTATTGTGTTCAAGTATGCGCAGATGGGCTGTTGAAGGCTCCCACATTCCAGCCGAGATCAAGCATTGGATACTACACTTTGATCGTATAGAAATAGCCAGAAACGACTTTGCTGACAAAGGCGAGAAATATCGGACTAGATTCCATAGAAGATATTGAACAAGTTGTTCAAAGATAGAACGGTATGGAGAAATTGCTTGCAGGTCCTATGCAGATTATAACCGTACGAGAAGGATTTAATAATATGTTTTATAAACACAGACATTGTCCTGCTACCGTTGTGTTGTTTTCGTTTCGCCAATGTGGTGCACCGTAGGAAATGAGAGTAAGTGGTTCGAATCCTGTGTTTGTCTATTTGTTTTTCGAAAGCTCTTAGCACTTGTACACTGTTTATTTGTTGATCATATTCTTTGCTTCCGTTGCTTTCTCTGGGGTTCTTACAAAAACTCCTTGTTCTCATAATGTATCTAAGGAATGGACCTAGGGAAACTACGCTAGTAAATAAAAAGCTTCGCAGAAATTGGATATGCTGGCCTACCTGTAGGTGCACAACTGGCACAACGTACAATCGCTCTTATGCTCAGATCACATACAAATCACACAGAGTGGTTAACAAGTGGTCGATATGAAGCGTTAGAAGATTAGAAGTTGTTTCCGTTTCAATGTATTGTCTTGTGCTGTACAATTCCTATTGACCTTGACACACTTACATGTAAGCCTAGCAAGTAGCAGACAGTCTATATGCTAATTGCTAACTTATTCGTCTCGCGCAACTTGGCGCGTTCTAACCATGTGATCTAGATCTATCCGTTTGTATTGTTTGATCTACAAGAGTAAGACGACCGTAAACAACATTGTCTGGACGGCGAAATATTGAGACACAAAAATCAGAAAGTATCTATAAAGAAAGTATTTATAGTTCGTCTGTTTCGTTGGTTTCTCAAAGTGAAACAAGACATTTAGAATTACCTTTTATATCCTGTTGCGTGTTTGTGTGTCTGTGTGCGTGCGCATGTGTCTATGTGTGTGTGGTATGTGTGTGGTGTGTGTGCGTGCGTGTGTGTGTGGTGTGTGTGTGTTGACTGCGTGTATGGTGTGTGTGTGTGGCGTTTGTGGTTTGTGGTATGCGTGAGTGATGTGTGTGTATGTGGTGTGTGCGTGTGTGTGTATGTCTGGTGTTGTGTGGCGTGTGCATCAATATATAGTTGATTGATTGACTAATAGAACCATCATTAGGCACTCCGTCAATAACCCTGCGTGTTCGATCTCTTTCATACACAGGAAGATATGAAGATCTCATCTGCAGTGCACGAGCTCCGTG
Source organism: Arion vulgaris (assembly GCA_020796225.1). Classification (NCBI taxonomy): domain Eukaryota; kingdom Metazoa; phylum Mollusca; class Gastropoda; order Stylommatophora; family Arionidae; genus Arion; species Arion vulgaris. Next base: position 44,573,568 of record CM036764.1, on the reverse strand, counting down.
GCACCGGCGAGGGTCACCGATGTAATTATAAAGATAGTGGCAGTTTTTAAATGAATTTTAATTTTTTCCCTGGCATTGACTTTGCAACCCACTCATCGATTTTCAGCTGCCAAGGGTTTTACTACATACTCAACTTGGACACATGGCCTACGGTTTATCGTCCCTTTCCGATAGTACTAGGAACTCGATTTCACCTGCAGTGAAATCATATATATCTGAAAAATATCTCGATAGATCATCGAGGGAACGGATCCAGAACATTTGAAGCGAGACTCCAGCATCTCACCTCCATCGCGCACACACGCACACACAAGCACTCCCACACACACACACACACGCACTCACACACACACATACACACACACACACACACATATTTGGTCTTTTTCGTCTTTATAATAACAATAATTCCTCCCGTACAGTTATACGTTACATAGGGCCTGCAAGTAATGTCTCCATACCGCTCTATCCTGGTCAACTCGCTCAATCTCCTCCATGGAACAGAGACCGATATTTCTCGTCTTTACAGACGGTCAGACAAGTGTTTTACTGTGACAACTTCTGAGTTCGCGCTTGTCCGTCTCTCTTACTTTTCAGCTCGCCGCTAATTCTATTTTAAAAAGATTCTGCACCTTTGAGAAATATTGTTTTCCAAACAGCTTGGTCATCAGCTATTCATTCCCATTTGACCGATAGAAAAGTTCTTAATTGGGGACTTTCAGATAATATATCTGAGTAGTGGTCTGACTTGGAGACCCTGAAAACCATGGCTGGAAGAAGTCAAAGTGACAATAATTAAATTCAATTTTGAAGCTTAAGCATTAGTGGGCACGAGAACAACCGAAGCGTAGCTAGTTCAAACGCGGTGACGGACAATTCGGCGGCTAATGTGTTTTCGTGGATATTTACCAACGGTATAAACATACAACAGCGTTCAGAAAGCAATGGTGAACTATTGAACGTTTAAGTGGTGCCTAGAAAATAAATGACTCGTTTACTGTGGTTGATGGCTACGTCCTGTAAAGGATATGCCACGATTTTAATCTTCATCAAGTCACACATCTCGCTAGGTTCATAAACTACATTTACATCACTTCTGTAAAACTGAAAGACACAAGAAGAAGATACATGTCTGGTTGTCAGACACATGTATCACCTCTATCTCTCTATCTCTATCTTTATCTGTCTCTCCTTCCATTATTCTTCTTCTCCCAAGAACAACTCTCTCTCTCTCTCTCTCTATCTGCATCTATCTCTCTCTGCTTATCCTTCACTCTATTATTCTTCTCCCAACAACAACTCTGTCTCTCCCTATCTGTGTCTCTCTATCTGTCTCTCCTTTCCTTTATTCTTCCCCACCCCAACCACCGCTCGCTGTCTCTCCTTTCCTTTATTCTTCCCCACCCCAACCACCGCTCTCTCTGTATCTCCTTCCCTTTATTCTTCCCCTACCCAACAACAAGCTTCTCTGTCTCTCCTTCCCTTTATTCTTCCCTTCGCCTACAACAGCTCTCTCTCTCTCTGTCTCTCCTTCCCTTTATTCTTCCCTTCCCCTACAACAGCTCTCTCTCTCTCTCTCTGTCTGTCTCTCCTTCTCTTTATTCTTCCCCTCCCCAACAACATAATGTTAAGTTTAACAATTAATCTTCAGCCGGATTCTTCATTTCCGGTTACAATGAAACACTGGCTTGCCTCACCTATTTTTTGTTTTTAAATTTGAGATAAACCTGGCATGCATGTCTGAGAATAACTTAACAAAGTTGTATTCTGATGTCGAAGCTTAATTACACGCATGACTACTAAAACTAACAACAGAATTCAACCACACGACACAGACTCACTGATTCAGAAAAAAATTGTCTGAACAGCAAATAATGAAATGTATAAAATTGAGAATATATTAGTGTCTACCTGCACTAGATATTTAAGACATATGTGATTCTGTGTTCTCTTCTTGAGTTTTTGTTCCCAGTGATCTTTATTTTTGTATTGAATAATTTTAATCTTAACTCAGCCCGAGTGGTTACCGGGCCCAAATTTGGGATGTAAAGAATAGAACCACTGTTACCTGTCACGCATCTCGTAGGAGGCGACTAAGCACATTTGACTGAAATCGGATGCACGTGTCCGCTAGGGAATGCTAACCCGAAACAAATGCTTGCAGAAAACGGATGCACCAGGCCGCAAGGCGTATAACATGGTGCAACGACTCCTCACAGTGAGAAATGGGATAATGGATTCTACGGTTGCCAATCTGCCTCGGAGATTTAACTACGCAGTAAGAATGTCAGACTGATGTCCTGAACGAACTAAATGTTAAAGAGAATTGGCTGATAAACAACATACTATACAGAAAAATTACATACTTTGGTCAAATCAAGCGTCACGATGACCTGGAAAGAACAATACTAGAGGGCAGGGTCCCAGGACGCAGAGGCAGAGGCAGACCAAGAAGAAGATGGCTACAAGATATTAAAGAAACCATGAACATGACCATCGACGAAGTGGGTGTACTGGCTAGAAACAGAGTGAATTTCAGATGTGCTGCAAAGAGAACAACGTCCTATAAAGGATACGCATCTTGATGATGATGAAGAATGTCAGACCTACCATCACGAGGGTGGCCAAAACTTACTGCGGGAAGAGGTCGGCACAAACGTGAAAGGAGAAATCATAGGAATTATATCCTACAGAACTGCCCCCAGTATGCATATTTGAGAAGAAAGAGGTGGCCCACTTACACTAGCGTCCAAGACAAACTGTATGGCGTGGTTAATAGTCTGAGGCAGACGGCTGCCTTTATTAGAGAATCCGAAATCCCAATCTAGTGAGAACGCAGAAGACAAACTGTATGGCATGGCTGATAATCTGAGGCAGACAACTGCCTTTATTAGAGAATCTGAAATCCCAATCTAGTGAGAACGCAGAAGACAAACTGTATGGCTTGGCTGATAATCTGAGGCAGACGAGTGCCTTTATTAGAGAATCCGAAATCCTAATCTAGTGAGAACGCAGAAGAAGAAGAATCTTAACGCTAATGAAGTGAAACCTGTTCTGCAACTGAATTATTTCTTTCCATTCCCAATAGAATATATGGCTGCAGATTACAACTTCAGTCTGTCGTTTTTAGTCGCAGATTTTCATTTTAGGTTCGTTAGAATGTTCCTGTCGTAGTCTATATGTATTGTTCTGTAAAAGTATTGAAAATTCATCACTCCTGTTGTATCCTTTGCTTGATAAAGGCCTTTTTGGGCGAAACGTTGCTGTGTATTGTCATTGTTTTTGTATTTTGTAAAACTACACTACTTTGTTATTACTGGTTTCGCCATTGCTACATAGTTTTACTGCAGTCTTCTCTTATATCGATAAGATTACAACTAACATTGCTACATAGTTTTACTGTAGTCTTCTCTTATATCGATAAGATTACAACTAACATTGCTACATAGTTTTACTGCAGTCTTCTCTTATATCGATAAGATTACAACTAACATTGCTACATAGTTTTACTGCAGTCTTCTCTTATATCGATAAGATTACAACTAACATTGCTATTTCAAGAGTATTATCCATAGAGGGGAAGATATATTTAAACAGAAATGTTCAACAGAATCTTTATCCCAATATTACGTTATCAGTGACAAACCTGGACGCTGACATCAAATGATAGAAGAAAAACTAGTCACGGCAGAGATGAAGCGTCTATGCAGAATGCGGGGGTAGCAAGAGAGCCCGGTTGAGAAATGAAGACATCAGGAATTAATTGGATACGATATCAGTATTAAACTTCACTAAGAAACAATTAAACAGTTCGACCAAGTAAGCAGATTACCAACAGACAGTGCACCTCAAAGAGCAATGTTGCTCCGATACAATGGATACAAAGCTAAAAGCCGGCCGAGCGAAATATGGAGATAACAGAGGCAGCGAAATGCACTATTTATGAAGCACACATAAGGACTCGTTCTATAAATCTCTTCTTATCCTGACGCTGTGAGGCAAAACAGGATTGGAGAAAAGAAAAGAAAGAAAGAAAGAAAGAAAAGAAAGAAAGAAAGATTGATGTTAATTTGTCAGATCAGAGCTCTTGAAGTAATATAGTTCTGAAATTGTTTCTAATAGCCGTCCATTGCAAGCGATGATAACAACAATGTCAGACGTGTGCTGTTGCATCTCTCTGGTGTGTGCGGAGGTGACTGTAGAGTTCAATCCTAGAACACAATCTCCTACCACAGGTGGGGCATACATGATCAAGGTTAAACATGTGGTTGTTGTGTGTTCTGTACACAATCTCCTACCACAGGTGGGGCATACATGATCAAGGTTAAACATGTGGTTGTTGTGTGTTCTGTACACAATCTCCTACCACAGGTGGGGCATACATGATCAAGGTTAAACATGTGGTTGTTGTGTGTTCTGTACACAATCTCCTACCACAGGTGGGGCATACATGATCAAGGTTAAACATGTGGTTGTTGTGTGTTCTGTACACAATCTCCTACCACAGGTGGGGCATACATGATCAAGGTTAAACATGTGGTTGTTGTGTGTTCTCTCTTCGTTTTCTCTGTGCCTCAACGTCACGATGATTCTCAGAAATGCGGGTGGGGTCAAAGGCGCATTGGGACAACACCGCACCAGGATTAGTGAACTGGCACTAATCAACATCTTACCCCACCTCCACGTACTGACAATGGTAAGAGACATTGGTTCCTGTCTGGCTAAGTGGGTAGGAATCGAGGAGAGCTACTCTGGTGTGCCCGCCCTAGAGAACAGTATTACGATCCAGTCATCAACATTAAACACCAGCGTCTCCAGTCAACGGACAACTTTGCTTATCTTGGCAGCCTCCTATCCAGATCGGCAAACATAGATTCTGAGGTCCACAATAGGATATCCAAAGCCAGTGCTGCGTTCGGAAGGTTACGTGTCACTGTGTGGGAACGGAAGGGATAAGCATAGTCACAAAGCTGAAAGTTTACCAGGCCATAGTGCTAACCACGCTGCTGTACGCAAGCGAGACATGGACAGTGTATAGCAGACACGCAAGAAAATTAAACCATTTCCACACAAGCTGTCTACGCAGAATACTAAAAATAAACTGGCAGGACAAAAATCCAGACAGCGAAGTCCTCACAAGAGCAAAGATCCCAAGCGTCAACACCCTGTTGCAGAAGGCCCAACTGAGATGGGTCGGTCACGTTGCTCGAATGCCTGATAAACGCATCCCAAAACAGTTGATGTATGGCGAGCTTGAAGGGGCAGACGTTTAGCTGGTGGACATAAAAACGCTTTAAAGACACTCTTAAAGTGTCTCTGAAATGCTTCGATATAGACAATACGTGCTGGGAATCCTTGCGCAAGATCGCCAAATGTGGCGCTGTAACAACAAAGAGGAACCCGAATAGCTGAGAATCATCGTATTGTTGAGTCACAGAGAAAACGAGCAGCGCGAAAAGACAGAGCACACAACACGCACATGTCTAACCTTGATCATGTATGCCCCACCTGTGGTACGGGATTGTGTTCTAGGATTGGACTCTACAGTCACCTCCGCACCCACCAGAGAGGTGCAACAGTACACGTCTGAGATTGTTGTCATCATCGCTTGCGATGGACGGCTATTATACTCTGGTGTGGGTAGAGATGCAAACGAAGTCACGCTGGATTAGATCAGCTCGCAACACAGACGAGCGGAATGCCAGAGTGACTATTAACGCTCGTCTCTCCCGGTCTATGGGAAAAGCTGGATGGATAAACATCAAGGGATGGGGGTGCATCCAGAGAAGAGTCGTGGGTTCACACGAGACGAAACTCGGAGTCCGAAGGTGGGGACCAAACAAATAAACATATATGATGAGAGGTGCATCCAGAGAGGAGATGTGGGCCTACGTAGGGCGAACTCGGAGCCTGTATATGTTCTGGGCCACAAGTTAGTCGCACGAAGGCCCACATAGGACGAAACTCGGAGCCCTGTGGTGGGGGTCCTGAAGTAAGGGTCTGAGTTAAGCCCCGGGTCCGGACAGCCTAGAGGTAAATGTGAGCACGGTGAAAACTGATGGAGATGGTGATGCAGGCACTAGGGCGGAGCGAGCACGCATGCGGACGATGCACGGGTGAGTCCACCGGTGGGCAGACGTGCACGGCGCCGATGGTGCAACGAAGAGAAGGCGCGGCAGACGTTTCTGACGCGGCGAGCGTTGCAGGCGTGGAGATGAGCGACCACCTAAATGTGTACAAAACTGGAAAGCTCAGCAGAGGTTGAATCCAATGCGTGTTTCCGCTCGCAGGGAACTACTACTGCCTTGTAGTTTGATTGGGGACAATCAAAGCCTAGCGGAGTAAACCGTACACAAAACTGGACGGCAGAAGAACCAAGTAGTCCAGAAAAAGACAGGTTTTCTGTCAACAACCCGGTAACAGTTTGTTGACAAAAGAAGAAGAACCAGTTTTATTTGATTGTGATTTCTGTCTAGATATAACTATGTATCTACGATTCCTTGAAATATACTAACGACACTGTTTGGATAGAGAATAATTTAACAACGTTTTGTTTGGGTTGGTTTGAAAAACTGTTAAGTTTATATTTTTGTGTGTCCTGTTTCTGAGACCCTGAAACGAACTTAGCTGAGATATGCAAGAAATATCGGTCTCAGTTCAATGGATTAGATTGAACGAGTTACCCAGGATAGAGTGGTATGGAGAAATTGCTTGCCGGCTCTATGTAACGTATAACGGTACGAGAGAAATTATTATTATTATTGTAGCCCATGTCAGTAATCTAGTTCTCATCTTTATTCTGCCTTGTAGCCCATGTCAGTAATCTAGTTCTCATCTTTGTTCTGCCTTGTAGCCCATGTCAGTAATCTAGTTCTCATCTTTGTTCTGCCTTGTAGCCCATGTCAGTAATCTAGTTCTCATCTTTATTCTGCCCAATTTTAACTGTTCGGTTTAAGTTTTTCAAGAATGTTATCTGGATTGCCTGTCAAGTTATCTACACAAAATATCTTGTGGAAAAATTCCATTTTGATTTATAACTGGTTCAGTGAATAATTTCTAGTAAACTACACGATAGCAATGTTATATTGTAAGTATTTGAGATGTCATTAACTAAGTGACATATAAATTTGGGAGAAGTGGAGAGACATGGCTGGCATTCTCCGACGTTCAAGGTTTGGCTGCCATCTATTCTTGATACAGTTATAGATAACGGTTAGTGGAGGGCAAGAGCTCTCATGTCTACTACAGAAAGGTTGATAGTTTGACAGAGAGTTATTTATAACGTCTATCTATCATATTTTGTCCATCTATCGCGATCTATCTTAAGTTCCGTACCGACTTACTATCCTTCATGTATGCTTCAGTTGGAGGAAGCATATCGATTTTGTCTTTCTAATTCAGTGTCACACCTGGACACTGACAACAAATGATAGAAGAAAACTAGTCACAACAGAGATGAAGTGTATACGCAGAATGCTGGGTGTAACAAGAAGAGACCGGTTGAGAAATGAAGACATAAGGAAAAAGTGGGTACAACATCAGTACTAGACTTCATCAGAAACAACAAATTAAATGGTTCGGCCACGTAAGCAGATTACCAACAAACAGTGCACCTCAAAGAGCAATGCTGCTCCGATACAATGGGTACAAAGCAAAAGGCCGGCCACGCAAAGATGGACCTCAGAGATAACAGAGGCGACGAAAGAGACTATCTACAAAGTGCATGCAAGGGCCCGTTTTAGAAACCTCTTTTTGACATGACGCTTTGAGGCAAACAGGATTCGAGAAAGAAAGAAATTAATGTTGTTCGTTCGCCCGTGTGTTGTGGAGTTCGCAAGGGATCAAAGAATAGTAACACTGCGACCTACAAGGCATGTCGTAAGAGGCGACTAAGGTAGGAGCCTAGGGATGCTACCCTAGTAAATAAAAAGTGTCGCAGCAATCGGATGCGCCTTGTAGACGTATATCTGACACAACGTACAATCGCTCTTAGGCTTGGATCACAGACAAATCACAAAGAGTGGTTAACAAGTGATTGATATGGAACTTTTTAAGATAAAGAACGGCCTCCGTTGATCATGCTATTAACGACAGCATAATTTACTATCGAGAGCTGTGAGATTTTAGTAATTTTTTACGTTCTCTTCGTAGACGCGTGCTCTCAGGATCAAATTTGCAAATGGATGGATTTTTTTTTTACCATAATGGTTGTCAGGTCGACACAGCCTCATTTAGACACCAGAGATTATTAGACATGAATGCGGTCAGTGTGATGTTGACAGCATATCCCCAATAGTGTACCTCTGGTCAAAGAAAAGTTCAGGCATATCACCATGTTTGAAATATGATTGATAGGAACGTCATTATTATACTTTAGTAAATAAACATGTGTGCTCTGATCTCTTTCTTACACAAGTTATCAGCGGCAGTGCACGAGCTTAAAGCAATACACGAGGGTCCCGGGTGTAAATATTGAAGATGCTGAACATTTTGAAGGAATATTAACCCTTTCGCTGCTACATACTTTCCGAAGGCTGAGCTAAAAATAGCTACTCTTTGCTTCTAGGTCACAAACGTGAATGTACATCTATAGCAGTGACAGTAGCAATGTATAACGTGTTAACACGTCTTTAGCCCACAGAGATCTTCTTCTTCTTTGCGTTCGTTCTTTATGACCAATTTTAATCACTCTTTGTGATATGTTTGATCTTTTCCAAGAACGTGTATAAGTTGCACATTGGTTTGGTAGACCCCTAAACGCATAGACTTCTACACGATTAGGACACATGCATCCGATTTCAGCCAAAGAGGAGAGATAATAACAGACGTGTTAATGCGTCTTTAGAAGTGAATAGGAAAAACTCGTATATATTCGTCCTTTGCAGTTAAATGGTTAATTTATTATTTTTATTAATTTCTCCCAGGAAACGACGTTGCTGTCTGCGTTTAATTATTTTGAACTGTCAATGACTCTTGTACTTGCTTAACTTCAACGCATGACCTAGTTTTATAGTTCGTCTCTGACATATTTTACCTAAATCCTGACCACGATGTAGAAATGAATATCTTTGCTATAGATAAAAGCCTGAAATTGGATCAGAATGTATGAATGTAAATTTAGCGTTACTTTTGCATGAAGCAATGTATGGAGCAGTGTGCGGCAGTTAGAGTCTCTGTGGCTAAGTGGTTAAGCCCTTTGTCTTGTGAGTCGAAGGTCGTGGGTTCGAATCCGGACCGCGCAGTTCTGTTCACGAGTGCAGTTGTTTACAGAGACCCCTAGTATTGTTGCTGGAGCTATGGAGTTTGTACTTTGTGCTATACTCTCGGCAGGTGATGTGCCATTTCTGCGGAGAGGGATAGAGCCATATGGGGTAAAACCCGGTGCAATGAAGTCAATCCTTCGGCTTTTTTTCTTCAAGTTGGGTTATTAGACAATTATGGCGAACAAGGCGGCAGTTGGTACGAACTGAGTTAAATAATATCCTCTAAAGATGAAGAACTGATATCATTGTACTCAGTTCTCGCCCCAGTGGTTACCGGGGCCCAAATTTGGGGTGTAAAGAATAGAACCACTGTTACCTGCCACACATGTCGTAAGAGGCGAATAAGGAGGTTTGGCTGAAATCGGATGCACATGTCCTAAACGTGTAAAAGTCTGCGTTTAGGGGCCTACCAAACCAATGTGCAACGTATACAAGTTCTTGGCAAAGATCAAGCATATCACAATGAGTGATTAAAATTGGTCGTAAAGAATGAACGCAAAGAAGAAGAAGAAGATTGCACTCAGTTTCTCCATATAATTCGGTCACTTTTCGTGAAAATTGAACATCATACGTTTCGAGTATTTCACTAAGCATGAACTCCGTGGCATCAGCAAAAAATCATAAGAGATCTATAGATAAAAATTCACTCGTGAGCACAACGACGCAGTCGAGATTCGAAATGTCAATCTTTAGAACACAAAGCAAACTGCTTCGTCACAAACACCGCCTACCCTCAAGTATTCTATGTAACATTAAAAGCGATATACATAAGTAAAATATATTTCAATCTTCACTTTATTAAATGTAACATGGCGGCATAAACAATTAACATCAAGCGCTTACAGTAAATATTCATCATACACAATAAATGTCAAAAATAGGTAATAAATAGCAATCCTCATCTTTCTCATTACCTTTCCCAGACTCAAAGATAAGATTAATATTATTAAATAAAAGATCAAAGCTCTTGTGTCTGAAAATATCCAGAGAAAGAATAAAGTTTATGATGATAAATGCAACACACAATAACTAGATTACACTAGACGAAACATCTCCACGGGACGTAGATTTATATATATATATATATATATATATATATATATATATATATATATATATATATATATATATATGTTCTAGCTCGTATATACTCTCTTCGCACGAAACCTCCGAGGTTAGTTCTAGTATTAGTAAGTTTATTCAATGAATTGAGGGTTTCTGTGGCTAAGTGATTACGACGTTGCCTTGAATACCGAGGGTTGTAGGTTCGAATTTAGACAGAACAGTTCTGTTTAAAAGGGTTTAAAAGCCGAAGGATTGACTTCATTGCACCGGGCTTTACCCCATCTGGCTCAATCCCTCTCAGCAGAAATGGCACGCCACTTGTCGAGAGTATTGCACAAGCACGAACTCCGTAGCTCCAGCAACAATCCTAAGGGTCTCTGGAAAAAATGCACTCGTGAACAGAACGGCGTTGTCCGGATTCGAACCCATGACCTCAAGGCAAAGAGCTTAAACACTCAGCCACAGAGCAGTTCTGTACGAGACTGCATATTTTCAGAGAATCCTATGATTGTCACCTGATCTACGAAGTTCGTGTTTTGTGCAAAACTTTCTTCAAATTGAGTGCCCTTTCTGCCAAGAGGGGCCGAGCTATAACGGGATAAAATCCAGTGCTATGAAGTTAATCAATCGTCTTTAGATCTTTTAAAGAACTCATGTAGAGCATAATGAATGCTTTTAAACAAATAATCTTCTTCTTCTTCTTTTTCCCTTCATTGCTCCTTAGTGAGGTGCTGGGGTGGGGATAAAGAGGGGGTTGTAGCGATCGGTGTGCTTTGTCTAAAGTTCTTTGTAAATTGATATTCATTTCTTCAAAGTTGTTCTTGTTGCAGTCTATTGTGTGATCTTCCTCTTACTCTGTATTCGTGAAATATGTTGACAATGTAGCTTTGCATTGTAAACAATACTAGGGCATTCTTGTCAGATTAGTTAGTTTATTCCTTTCGAGCCAAAGGCGGCACATAGGGCAGAGGTTTTAGATCTCCATGTGATACGGTTCTTTGCTAGCAGTTGGAGATCTTGTATGGTTTTACATCCCAATAGTTTACTTTCTTGTTGGATGGTTCTTCGAAGAGTGGTCTTTGGTCTTCCACGTTTTCTTTTCCCAACTGGTGACCACATAAGGACTTGTCAGATGATCAAACCGTTTAATCTGTTGTTCATTCATAAATTGAATGACTAGCTTCATACGTAGTTTTTTTCAAATTTGTTTCTCTTTAAATTGTATCTCTCATTGTTACTCTTACAACTCTTCTAGGACATCTCATCTCTGCTATTATGTTTTCCTGTTCATTAGCTACTGTGAGCGACCATGTTTGACACTGGTAGCATAATGTTGGTCAACAATTAGTTCGTATAAAATTTGTTTGACACTGGTAGCATAATGTTGATCAACAAATAGTTCGTATAAAACATGTTTGACACTGGTAGCATAATGTTGATCAACAAATAGTTCGTATAAAACATGTTTGACACTGGTAGCATAATGTTGATCAACAAATAGTTCGTATAAAACATGTTTGACACTGGTAGCATAATGTTGATCAACAAATAGTTCGTATAAAACATGTTTGACACTGGTAGCATAATGTTGATCAACAAATAGTTCGTATAAAACATGTTTGACACTGGTAGCATAATGTTGGTCAACAATTAGTTCGTATAAAATTTGTTTGACACTGGTAGCATAATGTTGATCAACAAATAGTTCGTATAAAACATGTTTGACACTGGTAGCATAATGTTGATCAACAAATAGTTCGTATAAAACATGTTTGACACTGGTAGCATAATGTTGGTCAACAAATAGTTCGTATAAAATTTGTTTTAGTATTCACTGTTATTGTTTTGTTGTCTGAAAAACAATAATATGACAATAAGTCGTTTCTTCAAGTCAGTTTGATTTGTGCCTCGGTAGACTGTTACATCATCATCAAATAGCTTGTCCTGAGCAGAACTTTGTCGCCACCCTAATAGTCCTTCAGAATTTCTTTCTTTCTCATAGACCAGATGTCCAGCCTCAGTAGCCGTCATGTTCAAACCATTAGTTACATCCTGCATCCATCTTCTCCGTGGTTTCCCTCTTCTCCTCTTTGCCGGTATTCCTCCTTTCATGATGGTCTTCTCCAGCCCTTCGTGTCTTTTTATATGTCCAAAATACTGCAAATTTCTCTTTTTTATTTGTAGCATTAGCCAGTTTTCTTTGATTTTGAGTTGTTTCTGAAACTACAGTAGCTAGTATGAGCAAATTGTCTTTGTTACTATCTGTGCATTTAGTCACATCAAGTTTATCATAAGAAAAGCATTGATCATGTTTATTGATTCCAATCAGTTCTTCACATGGATATGTACAGATTACTTCTAATATCAGTTCTTCACATGGAAATGTACAGATTACTTCTAATATCAGTTCTTCACATGGACATGTACAGATTACTTCTAATATTCAGTGTATTTATTCAGTTAACAAATTTTAAATTGTGATATTGCATGGTCTTTTTTTCCCGTTACCTGACAAACAACATGTAAATATTACAATGAGTCTCTTTTTTTACAGAGAGTTGGATGTTTTCTGGTAGGCCTCTTGACTTCACAAGATCCAGAAGGTCAGGTTTCGGTATGAGTGAATGTCGTCTCTAGATGTTTCTAACCTCCAGTGGCTTAAGTGGATATACTGTCCTGGGTATGCGGGTGTTTACGGTAATGAGAGAGTAGACAGGCTTGCATCGATTGTTGGGGAGTTGAAGATGGATCAGGGGGATGTTCTTCGGTCTCTTCGCGGCTGTCTGTTGTATGAGGACACTAAAAAGATGTTGAATCGATCCAGTGATTTAAGCAGTTTGGAGTTTCCCGTTGTACAAGTAGAACTGGATGCCTGAGGGCAAGAGTGTGGAGTGTGTTTGATCAGCGAGACACGGGACCGTCAGTATGCATTCTTTTTTATATCTGTTGGAGGAGACTGATCACCTATGGGTCTGCCCGGAGTGCAATGACGTCAGTTTAGTAACCAATAACCAATAACCAATGGATTCTAATCCGTTCATCACATTGAAATATACAGATTACTTATAGTAATCTTCTTCTTCTTCTTTACGTTCGTTATTTACGACCAATTTTAATCACTCTTTGTGATATGATTTGATCTTTGCCAAGAACGTGTATACGTTGCACATTGGTTTGGTAGGCCCCTAAACGCATATATTTCTACACGTTTAGGACATGTGCATCCGTATTCAGCCAAACCTCCTTAGTCGCCTCTTACGACATACGTGGCAGGTAACAGTGGTTCTATTCTTTACACCCCAAATTTGGGCCCAGGTAACCACTCGGGCGACTTATAGTAATGAGTGTATTCATTCAACAAATTATAAATGGTGATATTGCATAGCATTTTTTGCTACCTCAACAAACACACATGTAAACATTTACAATTAGGCCTTTTTAATACAGTCGGATGTTTCCCAGTAGACCCTCTTAGATACTGTCGTTGTTGATAATTGTAATTGCTACTTAATGTGGTACGCAATGTGAGATTTATTTGTACTCGTAAACCCACTTTGTTTGTTGCTATTATTTCAGTACTGTTTAGTTAGTTCTAGTGTTTAGCGTATTGAATAACGAATATGACATCAATAGAGCCCATCTTATAATTTATAATGTACAATACAAATAATTACTAAAGATTTTTGTCCGATTATCAATATTTGTTGTTTTAATGAACTTTATATCGATTATGTTATCGGAATGTTGACAACCAATTAATGTCACTTGAAGTATACAAGACGTTCAAGATTGGTGTTAACTTGGTGCACACATACACACTTACGTCGCTTACATAAGATGGGCATTTTTGGTTAGTTTTTAATTTCAGACACATCAAGATGAAGTGAAATCAATACAAGATAATTTGTTAAATTTCACATTTTGGTTTCAGAAGAAAAGTTCTGAAGCTGACTGCCCAGTTTGTGGTCCACAGTAAATTAAGCGAATGACCAGAGATCGCTGAAGAAGAAGAAGAATTGAATACCATATATTTTGAATGATAAGCTTAAATCATGTGAATTAATACTAGTTACTTTGAATGATAAGCTTAAATCATGTGAATTAATACTAGTTACTTTGAATGATAAGCTTAAATCATGTAAATTAATACTATAGTCTGTCCATTAATTCGTGAGCACGTTTGAAATTGATTTTCTCGAAAACTACCTGTTGGATCTCAGTGATTTTTGCATGCAGCCTTAGAATATCCATGACGCTAAAATAAAGCTAACCAGTAGTTCATAGATGCTACGGATTTTGCACATCGGCGAATTCCTTTGATCTTTATGACAATTGCAAATCTGGGGGCTCAAATTTTAGATTTTACAGTAATCCTAGAATTTGTCCATGTCAATTCTATTCATAGGTGTATCTCCATATTAACTTGATAGGTCAAGTAATTAATTGTGTTGCCCTTTATGTGCAATCGTGAACTTGGATACAATATGCAACAGTTAGTCCTCCCCTTCGGTCACCATTAGAATCCAGGGTGTCTTAACTTCACCACAAATTGTATGATGGTAGACGCATTTGGATATGGAAATGTATACGTTGCTATTTCTCAGTCTGTAATCAAAATATGATTTGTATCATCCCGAATCTGACGATTCCCTGAGGTTGATAATTGTTACTGGCTGGACAAATTGTAATCCATCTCGGTGCCAGTACTCGTCTTCCTCTCGGAGCACATGTTCAACACACTCCTTCCAGAACTGCATGTCTATCATTGAGAAGGACTCACGTGTCAGAACTTCAACATCACACATTTTAAACGTCCTGTTCTGTTCGGCAACTTGCCCTTTACTTTAGCCCAGACAAGCTCTATCGGATTGAGGTGAGCATGATATGGAGGTAGTCGCAAAGACGTGTGGCCGTATTCCGCAATGATTTTGTCAATATGAAACACCTTTGTCTTATTTGTCATCCTCACCAGGTGCAACAACTCGGGTTTCAAATATGTATCATCGAAGCTGACATTTTCCCTAGCAAGCCAAGTCCTAATTTGATCTTTTGTATTTGATGCAGTTGGTACTTTGTCTTCCGCTGATACTGCGTTGTGATAGGATGCATTATCCATTACCAAGCATGATGGTCTGTTTAGAATTGGAAGTAGATCTTTCTCCATCCAGTGCCTGAAAATATGTCCATTCATTTCTGTGTGGTAGTCCCTACCGTCGGTACTTTTGATTGGAAAATAAGTCCAGCGTCATGGACAAGACCTTCTTCACTGCTTCCTGCATGTGTTAGTATAATACGCTGGCCTTTGCTGCTTGGTATTTTTCTTTTCTGTTCACCGTCTACTGATTGCCATTCTTTAGCATTGGTGTGGTGAGCATTGACCCAGGATTCGTCCAAATATACAATATCATAGCCTTGCCTCCGCCGCTCACGGATCTGCCTCAGGTATTTACTTCGGGCAGCAATTAAATGTGGCTTTTTACAAATAATATTCCTGCCGCCTATAGTTTTTCTGAAGGTGAAGCCGGTGGCTCTTACAATTTTCCATACAGTACTTTTAGAAATGTCTATGCTGCAATCTGATTGCAGTTTTAATTTCAGTTTCCTGAGAGTAACAAGTTGATTTGTCGCAAACATTTTCAAGAGCTCCGTCTTATGACATCTATGTCAAAGTCGTCAATTGTTTTTTTCCTTCCTTGCTTGACATTAGTGCACTTTGTGTCCTGTTTAATCCATCGGGAAAAGGATTCTCTATTCAGACCAAGCGCCAGTTGCGTTCGTTTCTCAGGGTTATGAATATCGCAATATAGATGACCTCTCTTAGATTCCCTACGGAAGTGTTGGTATAGTAAAACTGTAACCTTTTGCATTGTTATAAATGTGCACTTCAGACTCATTATGAATGTGATATCAATGTCAGTTTTGATAAGCCAACAAATATGATACAATAGCTTCATACAAATAGCGAGATACACCTATGATTATATACAACGGTATCCCAATTATAACGTCATATGCTTTCCGCTTTCAAAGTCGACTGGGTTAGGTGCACGGGAATTCGTGAAATTGTTGCGTACTCACGATTTTTCAATGTTACCATAATGTATTTTTAGAACAACGCGTCTGTGTACCGTAGATCTGTTACTATTGTGTACAATCCGGTGAGGTTGATTTTAATATAACCTGAAGAAGAAATATTTCAAACTACATCAAATTTTCTTGGAAAAAATATTTCTCTAGCGTCATGGATATTCTAAGGCTGCTTGCAAAAAAACACTGAGATCCAACAGGTAGTTTTCGAGAAAATCAATTTCAAACGTGCTCACGAATTAATGGACAGACTATAGTTACTTTGAATGATAAGCTTAAATCGTGTAAATTAAATCTACTATGAGACTGTCACTAAGCTATATTTTTTTTTTTATATTCAACGACAAACAAAACTAGACTGAGCATACTAAAGACAACATGCACCTTTCCGTCACCCCCATGACTTCTTTCTTGGTTGCCCTCCGGCCATCAATGTTCTTATGTCTAGCTAGTAGGTGGTACGCACGTCTAAGACACAACATTTTCATTTTTTGCTTTTAACATATTTTTTTTTCAATCGGTCCTCGTCGGTAGTGACGAACCAGGTAGAACATTTGCATGAAGGAGTAAGCTCGGAGTGTGTAATCTTCAGATGAGAGCTGCACTTAGCTTTCTTTGGTTAACAAGAGTATGCCATTTGACTAGATTAACGATTAGTGAGGATCATTGTTCCAGTACTTCGCGCAGGTCAACAGGTGCCCTAACCTCCTAACCCAATATCTTTACCAGCATATAAGGATTAATCACACCCAGTCTATGTTGATTAATGGAATGTCTCGTACCTCTAACAAAGTAGATGCGTCTGTAAGTTTACGATTTCATCCCAATTCAATAAGATCTATACACAAAGGATTGACTTAATTGCACAAGGTTTCTCCCATATGATTCGGCCCCTCTCCGCAGAAATGGCACGCCAGCTACCGAGAATATTGTATAAAGCACGAACACCGCTTTAGTTTCAGCTTCATTTTGGAAAATATTCATTGCATTCCGGGCATATCCATAGATGCTTCGATCCTCTCCGCAACATCTTCAACATCTTCCAGTAACTAACAGAATTAGTTCTATCTTGCTGATGATCGTGATTATACGTATCTTGTGCTGCTATTTTCTGGACAATTCAATCTTTATTCCAATATTTTGCAATCTAGCTGTATACGTGGATTGGTTTAAATGAAAGTAAATTTTGTGGCCAAATTTTATGTAGAGTTTTGGTAACATTGTAGGAATTATAAACAGAGTACACACCAATAGCGTAGAAATTATACACAGAGTACACACCAATAACGTTTTAATTATACACAGAGTACACACCAATAACGTTGTAGGAATCTGAGCCAAAGTAGATAACAATATCATTGTGAGAATGTACACAGTCGAAGTTAAAGACACGAGGGTATTATATCTGACTATCTTCTTGCTTCATAACAAAGGTGCAACAGGATTAAATGTCTCCAAGACTTTGACAGCATCGCCTACACTACATTCATAAACGTAACTTGTCAACGTCAAGTCCTGGAGTTGTACGAATAATTTGACGGATTCTTGTAAAAGTCAGCTGCGTTCTATATGACAAGTCACATATATGCTGCTTCAGTATGTCATTAGAAATTCTCTTTATTTATGGAACAAGCATAAGTTGGACAAGTTCTCTAATTACAAACAAGATCGTAATAGAGATATCTACACCTTATCCACAACATTTTCAAGCTACATAGACTGTCCTGTTTATCAACTGGTCGCTCAGTCCTAGCAGTAAATCAGATCTAATCTCATGTTACGACCTCAGTTACTATAAGACCAAGAAACTGAAACAAGAATTCCTTTCTCACTCTTGATCAGTGGAAGCGTCCCCAACAATTACGGTACCTGTCGACAATTTTGTTGAACTAAACATACGTTTCTCTTTAGACTAAGTACTTAGATGTACTTGATGACTCTAGAAAGACAAATATTTCCTAATTTTGTCTCATTAGTTTGAAGAAAAGGGAACAGCGTTATTCACATTGTAACTATGGGAACCGTAGTGAATCTGGAAGTCTGCGCGTTAAATGGGTGGACAGCATTCGGAGATAATCATCAAGGTGTGTATCCTTTATAGGACGTTGCTCTCTTTGCAGCGCATCTGAAATTCACTCTGTCTCTTGCTAGTTCACCCACTTCGTCGATGGTCATATTCATGGTTTATTTAATGTATTGTAGCCATCTTCTTCTTGGTCTGCCTCTGCGTCCTGGGACCCTGCCTCTAATATTGTTCTCTCCAGGCCATCGTGACGCTTGATGTGACCAAAGTATCTAATTTTTCTGTATAGTATGTTGTTATCAGACAATTGTCTTTAACATTCAGTTCTTTCAGGATTTAACAACTCAAGAAAATGACTTGGCTGTACACATTTGGACATGCTTGAATGCAGGGTAACGAGCGTGGGGACTTTCTTGCAAATGATGTCCCGTTTCAAGTGGGCAGAAGTATGGACAGAGCCGATGTCACACATACGGTACGTTCTCACTTATGTGATATGGTCGAGTCTAAGACACTGGAATGAGTCCGAGAAAGAGACGTTAAGTTTGGACATGCCAGACAGTGTCGTCTTCTTAGTTGAGAGAGAAGGTATACTAATCAACTTCTCATGGGTACGGTGAGCAATTAGACCATTGATTCCAAAACGTTTTCGGCCTACCGCCCACTTTGCAGACATATAAACTTTGTAACGTTCCCTCCCATTATAACAGTTTGCCAACGCCCCACATATATACATGCACTTTTTTCACTTTGACATAGACAATTGTTATATATTTATGTCATACATGGTCAATTACAAATGATTATATACATGAAATAGCAAATTGATGAAAAAATGGATCGTGTAAGACGGGAATAAGATGAATTAAATGCAGAATTCCAATTTTAATGATTATTCAATAGCAAAATCACGAAATAAAACTCTCCAAATGCTTTTGAACCCACTATCGCCCCGGGAAAGCTTCAGCGCCCACTGGGGAAGGGGGAAGCGTACCGCCCACTTTGGGAACCCATGAACTAGACTTTAGAATAACTGCTGCATCGCAGGACAGAGCACACGTTGGAATGTCCAATATGCCATGACGTTGATGGCATAACATAAGATAACAGAGTGAAACTCTCCGAAGCAATCAAAAAACTTTCAAATGCCAGACTTTAAGGACTGGATGACATTCCTGCAGAAATCCTCAAATATAACAATGATGGCATCCTACCACACCTCTACAATCTTCTTGTACAGTGCTGGAGAGGGCGAAATTTCTCAAGATATGAGGGACAGAAAGTTAATGATACTATAAAAAATAATCACAAAATAGATGAGACTGCAGTAAAACTATTTGATTGGCAAAACACGTAATCACAAAGTACTGTAGTTTTACAAATTACAAAAACAATGACAAAATACAGCAACGTTTCGACCAACAAGACCTTTATCAAACAAACGAACAACATCTAAAAAAACATATGGACGACTACATACAAACGTTTCTAATGAAAATATGGGAATAAAAACGAATAACGAAATAAATGTAACACAAAAACACACATAAAAACTAGAAATAGAAAGGAAGAGAAACAATGAAAAATGTAGTAAATAAATAAATGTAATATATAATATAATATTTAATATAATATAATATTTAATATAAATAAAAAATCTAGTAAATTTCATTGTTTCTCTTCCTTTCTATTTCTAGTTTTTATGTGTGTTTTTGTGTTACATTTATTTCGCTATTCGTTTTTATTCCCATATTTTCATTAGAAACGTTTGTATGTAGTCGTCCATATGTTTTTTTAAATGTGTCACTCCTATTGTTCGTTTGCTTGATAAAGACCTTGTTGGTCGAAACGTTGCTGTATTTGTCATTGTTTTTGTAATTTGTAAAACTACAGTACTTTATGATTACGTGTTTTGCCTATAAAAAATAAAGGAGACAAGCTCACGAATACTGGTCACCAAAACCATTCATGACAGAGATGAAGTGTCTAAACAGAATACTGTATCAAGAAGACACAGGTTTAGAAATGAAGACATGAGAAAATAAAGTGGGTACAACATCAGTACTGAACTTCATCAAGAAGCAACAAATTAAATGGTCCTGTCACATAAGCAGATTACCAACAGACAGTGCACCTCAAAGAGCAATGCTACTCCAATACAGTGGATACAAAGCAAATGTTAATCCACGCAAGAAGGTGGATGACAAGAACCACAGAAGAAGTGAAAGACAATAAGACGCGCATACAAAAGCATGTTATATAAATATCTTCTTATCCTGACGCTGTGAGGCAAAATAGAAGTGGAGAAAAGATGTAGAAGAACGGTTGTATAGACTCAACATCAACCTATAGAGTCCACCAGTGGCGGCTCGTGATCGTTTTTGTTGGTGGGGCCAGAAACAAATTTTCGGGAAAATCATGGCTTTGGATTAGGTTATATTTTAATTGATTAAATAATAAATACACGTTACATATTATTTTTGGTAGGGCCTGGCCCCTCTGCCCTTTAATGACGAGCCACCACTGGAGTCCACATTTCACAAACTGTTCACGGACATGTGGGAGTGATAATGGAAACTGCCAGACACTTTGCTAATGGTAAAAGACAAGTAATTAATCACAACAGAACAGGTGTAATTAGTTGTTATACTCTAGTAATAATATTGAGGAGATGTTTGGAAGCACCTGTCAGCTGTGATGTGATGATTATTCTTATTAATCATTAATAAACTGTTGATGAACAGCTGAATCATGTCCCCGTTATCCGTCCTGAGTACCTCAGTGATATGTACGGTTGGACTTCGAGGATCTCTTTCGCGTGGAGATATGGTCTCGCCTCTTTCACCAACGTTACTCTGTTATTTCCTTCCTTAGAGTGATCAAGATATTATTTCAGAGAACTTTGACCACAATGTAGGCGATATCGATTACCTAGTCCTATCGAAGACAGAGGATATAACCTAATGCAAAGAAGTCACTTCTCCTAACCCGCTTTCATCTACGCATTGACTACCGGAACTGTCGAAATCTAAAATAACGAGTATTACTCCTTCAGAAACTGAGTAACTTAACTAAGAGTTTGAAGTCTTGATAATTCAGAAGTAGAAAAGTGACATCTACTGTTGTAAAACTATATAGAAATGGCGAAAATGCGTAACAATAAAGTACTGTAGTTTTACAAAATACAAAAAATAATAACATATACATAGTTATTATTTGTGTACTGTGTACAACTACAGTACTTTGTTTTTACTTATTTCGCCATTAATCACTTACAACTCTTGCTATAAATAGATTCTTTAACGAAGAGTTCCGTGCGTAATGTTTGGTATTGTGTTGCCTTTTATTAAAGATGGCATTGAATTGGTAATTGAAGGGTTCAATAAAGAAAGTATCTGAATCTAACTTTACTGATAGAGGCGAGAAATATCAGACTCAATTTCATATAAGAGATTGAACAAGTTGCCAGGATAGAACGGTACGGGGTAATTACTTACAGGACTTATTTAATGTATAGAATTACGAAAGGAATATAATATAATTATTATTTATTAGTTAAATTTTATGGAGGTTCTAGTTTATTTGTTATTATTATAACTATTTTGTAAATAAATAACACAATTGTGAGAATGTAGATATGTGTTATTTGATCTTT
This sequence comes from Arion vulgaris, assembly GCA_020796225.1. Lineage (NCBI taxonomy): Eukaryota > Metazoa > Mollusca > Gastropoda > Stylommatophora > Arionidae > Arion > Arion vulgaris. Next base: position 44,551,475 of record CM036764.1, on the reverse strand, counting down.
CTTCTTCTTCAGCGATCTCTGGTCATCCATTTAATTTACTGTGGACCACAAACTGGGCAGTGAGAGCCGCTGTAGCGTAGTTGTTAGTGAACTCGCTTCGCAAGGCTGGTGGTCTGGGTTCAGCTCCCGCAATGTGCGTGGAATTTTTCCCGACCACGACGGTCTCAGGTCGACCCAGCCTCAACTGGGTACCAGACATGCTCTGGGAAAGTAAAGGCGGCCGGCGTGATGCTGACCACATCACCCATCGTGTGCCAACGGTCAATGAAAAATACAGACCTAACACTGTATTGACCTATATACCACGAGGTATGAAAGGGTTCCTTTACTTACTTTTTACTTACAAACTGGGCAGTAAGCTTCAGGTCTGTCAGGTTTCCCAAAGCTTAGTTTTCAGGTCGACTGCGTGGGGCCACATGTTGCTTCTCAGCTCACCGAGAAGATGACAGAGGACGGGACAGACATTTCTACCACTTTTGTTACTGTTGTGCCGACGCTGCAAGAAAAGTTACAGATAGATACCAAAACGGCTTAAGAAAAATATGAAATGATTAATAATTCTCGTTGTTTGGATGTCGGTCACATTACCAGAAATAAAGTAAAACTGTGACGTGTTAATGCGCATGATGTACAATATAGTATAGCGATTGATATGGATGTTAGACGATACAGTATAATTAACGTGGTTAATGTTACGCTTTCTAGGTTAGAACTGAATGAAAAATATTACCTAAATAAAACACTTATTGTTTACAAACTACCTAAGCAGAACAGACTAGGTCATTATATTTCAACTACGCACCGGACACTGCAGACTAAAAAAACACTTATATAGACTAGGAATAAGTCAAACAGCTCTCTGCCAGTGTCAGCAGGTGAAACAGACACCAGAGCATATCCTACAAGACTGTCCTCTTCTGTGTGAGCTGAGAAGCAACATGTGGCCACACCCAGTCGACCTGAGAATTAAGCTTTGGGGAAACCGGACAGACCTGAAGCTGACTGCCCAGTTTGTGGTCCACAGTAAATCAAGCACATGACCAGAGATGGCTGAAGAAGGAAACCTGACAGACCTGAAGCTGACTGCCCAGTTTGTGGTCCACAGTAAATGAAGCGCATGACCAGAGATGGCTGAAGAAGGAAACCTCACAGACCTGAAGCTGACTGCCCAGTTTGTGGTCCACAGTAAATTAAGCACATGACCAGAGATGGCTGAAGAAGAAAACCTGACAGACCTGAAGCTGACTGCCCAGTTTGTGGTCCACAGTAAATGAAGCGCATGACCAGAGATGGCTGAAGAAGGAAACCTCACAGACCTGAAGCTGATTGCCCAGTTTGTGGTCCACAGTAAATTAAGCACATGACCAGAGATGGCTGAAGAAGGAAACCTGACAGACCTGAAGCTGACTGCCAAGTTTGTGGTCCACAGTAAATTAAGCACATGACCAGAGATGGCTGAAGAAGAAACCTTACAGACCTGAAGCTGACTGCCCAGTTTGTGGTCCACAGTAAATCAAGCACATGACCAGAGATGGCTGAAGAAGAAGAAGTTTACAAACTAAACAAATCTTCGTCTTCTTTGTCCTTGAACGCACCCTATCGACCACTTGTTAACCACTCGTTGTGATTTGTATGTGATCTGATCCTAAGAGCGATTGTACGTTGTGTCACTTACGTGCCTACAAGTAGGCCAGCACATCAAATTTCTGCGAGGCTTTTTATTTAGAAGGGTAGATTCCCTAGGCCCCTACATCAGTCGCCTCTAACGAACTGCCTTCTAAGTCGCAGTGTTTCTATTCTTTGCTTCCTTGCGGCCCCTGCACCACACGGGTGTGAAGAGATCTAAGCAGAAAAACAGCAACAAACGCTGGGAAACTATTTGCAATGTTTCTGATATCTCGCCCATTATCAAAGATTCCTGCGTTCACAGAGGCAAAAATTATGATAACTTATCTGATCATTACTACTTATTTGTAGTAATCTTTAAATCAGGTCAGAGATTAGTTTTTCTGTTAAGTTGTATTATGGACTGAAGAACCGACCCAGGTCATGAAAAGTATGATGCATACCACCAACTAAGTAGAGAAGAACAGGTTGCCATTTTTCGTCTACGAACAGGGCACAATAGACTGAGGTACCATCAGTTTAACAAGTATAAAATAGGCCCATCTGACATATGTACATGTGGCACCAGCAAGTTGACAGAGACACACATACTGCAAGAAAGTCCAACATACAGTGAACAGAGAGAAAACAACCACCATACCCGTCCAAGACAAGCTATATGGAGATGTACATGGACTTCGATTGACCACTAACTACTTTAAAAGTATACAAATCGATGTCAGTCCAAGACAAGCTATATGGAGATGTACATAGACTTCGATTGACCACTAACTACTTTAAAAGTATACAAATCGATGTCAGTCCAAGACAAGCTATACGGAGATGTAGATAGACTTCGATTGACCACTAACTACTTTAAAAGTATACAAATCGATGTCTGAAAACGTTGGAAGAAGAAGAAGAACATCAGTTAGGAATATTGAAATCGATATTATAGTTCTCGTACAACTAATAACTGATAACTTAAAACTCCACAAGATGTTAGTCACTGGCTGTTTCGATGATTCGCTATTTGGTAACGATGAGGGGAAGACGGATATATATATATATCAATCTCTATAGAAAGCAAGTTGAATGCATTTGAAAATAGATGTCTGCGAAAAATAATGAATATAAAATGGAAAGAATTCAGGAGAAGTGATGAAATCAGAGAAATGTCTGGTCAACCACTAGTGATAACTGTTATAAGAAAGAGAAGATGGAGATATGTTAGACACACCTTGAGGAGAAATGATCAACGAATATCAAAGCAGGCATTGAAGTGGGATGCAAAGGGTTCAAGAAAGAGAGGTCGACCTAAGGAGACACTGAAACAAACTTTGCTGAGAGAGGCAACAAATATCGGTCTCAGTTCCATGGATGTGATTGAGCGAGTTGCCCAGGATAGAGCGGTATGGAGAAACTACTTGCAGGCCCTATGTAACGTATAACGGTACTAGAGGAATTATTATTGTATATCAATCTGGATTGAGCTATACCATATTATGTCAACAAATCGATATGTAGGCGTTATCTCAACAACATAATTAATGTTAATAAAAAAACATTTAAAGAAATTTACCAACATTTGATGACTACTTCTAAAAAGGCATGACACCTTGATAAAATCTTTACTAGAGGGGAAAGTTGAGGGGGATGAGCAATAGGAAGACCCAGAGATAAGTGGGAGAGAAATTTCAAGAAATGGACAAGATACAGTCTGGCAGAGTGCAACACCAAGGCGAAAGACAGAGGATGCTGGAGATTCATTGCAGTCGACCTTCAATGCGGAGATGGCAACTCATGATGATGATGAGTACTTAACTGAGGACATGACTATGTTCCCCGCACTGGTTAATTGAATGTCGTTGGTTACTTGAACAATATTGTGAGACGATGTAGCAGCATCCTATCTTACCTGTCTCTGGTAGTCTCTGGTAGAAATGTGTGGAAAACATAACATCATCTGACAGAATGACATTTGTTCCACGTTTTAAATAAAAAAAGGGCCGAAAAATAAGTTGGTTGAAGCACAGCGAAGTTGTTAGTGAACTCACTTATTTGACGCGAGGTTCGGGTTCAATTCCACAGCGGGAGTAGAAAATCTTTCCAGCCGTTACGGCTCTCTAGTCGACTCAGCCTCTATTGGGTACCAGGACAAACACTGGAAAGTAAAAGTGGTTAGTGTAATGATATTGACCACAACATGCATCATTTTCCGACGGTAGCAAACAGTACGGACTAAACACCGTATTCCCCAATATATCTCGAAGTTTGAACAATGGTTCCAATATTTTGAGTACTATATGTCAGACATTGAGTACTATATCTCAGACATTGTGTACTATATCTCAGACATTGTGTACTATATCTTAGACATTGAGTACTATATGTCAGACCCCATATTCCCAATGGCAACGTATGGGTGTGAAGCATAGACATTTAATAAAGCAGTTGAAAAACATATATGTGCTTTTGAGTATAACTGTTATACCATAAGTGACAGAAGAGTTCTTCGTATGTCATGGACAGAGAATAGAACAAATAGATCTATCAAGAAATAACTCAAAATCAAAGAAAACTGGCTGATGCTACAAATAAGAAAGAGAAAATTGAGATATTTTGGACATATAAAAAGACACGAAAGGCTGGAGAAGACCATCATGAGAGGAGGCATCCAAGCAAAGAGGAGCAGAGGAAGACCAGAGAGAAGATGGATTCAGGGTGTAATTGATGGGTAGAACATGACAGCTGCAGAGGCGAGACACTTGACCTATGAGAGATAGAAATTCCAGAGGACTGTTGGGGTGACAAAGTTCTGCTCTGGACAAGTTATTTGATGATGATGATATGTCAGACATTGTGTACTATATCTCAAACAGTGTGTACTATATGTCAGACATTGTGTACTATATCTCAAACAGTGTGTACTATATGTCAGACATTGTGTACTATATCTCAAACAGTGTGTACTATATGTCAGACATTGTGTACTATATGTCAGACATTGTGTACTATATCTCAAACAGTGTGTACTATATGTCAGACATTGTGTACTATATCTCAAACAGTGTGTACTATATGTTAGACATTGTGTACTATATGTCAGACATTGTGTACTATATGTCAGACATTGTGTACTATATCTCAAACAGTGTGTACTATATGTCAGACATTGTGTACTATATGTCAGACATTGTGTACTATATCTCAAACAGTGTGTACTATATGTTAGACATTGTGTACTATATGTCAGACATTGTGTACTATATGTCAGACATTGTGTACTATATCTCAAACAGTGTGTACTATATGTCAGACATTGTGGTACGGATTACCATATTGCATAATGGTTTGTTCATCGACTCAGGCACAAGAGGGTTGTCAGTTCAATCCCACACTCGACACTCTATACGCGAGGATAGGAACTGTTCTTCCTACCTCACGCACACTAAGAGCTAGAAATGTAAAGTGACAGGCTCTACATATATGAAGATCTGCAAATTCTAAGGAAATGTGTATATTTTAAAACAATTTATTAATATTAAAGACATATTGTTATATCAATCCTAACATATGCCAGCGAGAGTTGGAAAATGACTAAAAGTATAGAAGATAAGTAGAATGTATTTGAGAATAGATCTTCTTCTTCTTCTTTGCGTTCGTTCTTTACAACCAATTTGAATCTTTCTTTATGATATGTTTGATCTTTGCCAAGAACGTGTATACGTTGCACATTGGTTTGGTAGCCCCTAAACGCATAGAAATCTACACGTTTAGGACATGTGCTTCCGATTTCAGCCAATGAGAATAGATGTTTGTGAGAAACAATTCATGTAACATGTAACGAATTTAGTTATGAAATCATAGAGTGTCTGGTCAACCACTAGTTACAACTATTATAAGAGGAAGAAGATGAAGATCTTCTCTACTTGACTAAGACACTAGAAAGAAAGATTACAACATGTGAAATGAGATGTCTACGAAAAGCTGTCAACGTTACAAGGCGATTTAGAGTGAGAAACGAGAATATCAGAAGCATCGTTGGTATTATACCATCATCATCATCATCATTAATCCTCTCCGCTCCTCGTGGAGCATAGGGCCTCAACAGTTGTTCGCCACTCTTCTCGGTCTCTGGCTGTTCTTTTTATTGTCTCCCAGGTCAATTGAACACTCTTCAGCTCCTCAATAAGACCTCGTCTCCAATTTGTTTTTGGTTTCTGTAACTACTGTTTTTTTTAATGGATGGGTAGTTAGCATGCATAGAGTATATGGAGAAGCTAAGATTCAAATGGTTCGGTCATCTAATGAGAATGGAACCACATTTACTAACATCACGTGCCTATAATAATCGACACTCAGAGCGCAGAGCACAAGACAGGCCAAGAACACGATGGATAGATAACATCTCAGAGTCCTGCGAAAGCATGGACTGACAACGTCAAGCGCAATACACCTGGCACAAGATAGAAAACTAACTCTCCCACGACGCTTCACGGCAAATGTGGTTAAGATAAGGATAAGGAAGATGAAGATATGTTGGAAATACTCTGAATAGAAATGATCAATGAATCATAAAACTGGCATTGAAGTGAGAGACAAAGGATTTAAGAAAGAAATGACGCAATGGAAACACTAAAACGAACTTTACTGAGAGAGGAGATAAATATCGGACTCAGTACCGTAGAAGAGATCGAGCGAGTTGACTAGGTTGGAGCGGTGTGAGATAATTGCTTGCATGCCCTACGTAACTTATAATGGAACGAGAGGAATGTATGTATATATGTGCCCGACACGAGTATTGTTTTAAATAATATTGCTCTACTGTACATATAAATTGATTGTATGCGTCTCTGATATAATATTAACCCATTCACAACCGAATAAACACGATGGTGACGAAATAATGTTTGTTCACATTTACCAGTTTGAAAAATAAATACTTCCGATAGGACCACATTGTAGAAATAGATAACCTTGCTGTATATGAAAACCAGACATTATATCAGAATAAGTTGAGGTTAATGTTGCACTAATTTTTACATAAACAATGCTTGACGCTGTGTGCGGTAGTTGTGCTATTTTAATAGACATTGTTGGCGCACCCTGCGGCAGTAAATACGGAGGGAGTTAGTACATAAACAGTTTCAATGCACGTAGTAGAAAACGCGTTCCCGATACTGACAGAAAAAGGAGAAAAGATGGATAGAATGTCAAAGAGAGAGAAAGAGAAGGAGAGAAAGACTAAGATACAATGATAGATTAACTAGCACAAACCGTTTAGTTAAAGGTGTGGTTTTAATCACCTGAAGATCGACTGTTAGTAGCACCAGCAGAACTCAGAGAACAGACTTCTCTTGCCACGAAAATTAGCTCAACGATAAGAAATATGTAGTTTCAGCTGCCGACCAATCACATGTTTCTGTCATTTCATGTTCATACACCTGTCAAAACGGATCCCGGAAGGAGAAACCACAATTTCAAAATATCAAGCTAGAGTTGTCGTTCTTCAATAAGGTTCATCAAGAACATCAGAAGTCGGTACGTTTGTTGGCAGTTAGGTTTTAAAACGCTTAGGTTTGGGCAGATAGTACCTGACTAACTATTTACCCTAAGGCTTACTGCCTAAGTATTTATATATATCCGTATTCTGTTGTAGTCGTGTTCCAAGTTATCTCCTTTTGTACCAAAGGTAATCGGTTAGCTCCCTAGTGGAGCCAACGGCATATTTTTCCAGAGGTCCTGAATCTCAGTGTAGGTCCTAGTCTTATCGGAGAGGGACGATAAAACGTAGGTTCCGTGTTCAATTTGAACACGTAAGCGAACCATTCGCAGTTCAAAATCCAGAAGAGCAGACTGGAAAGCTGGGTAAAAAAGTTATTAGAAAAAGATTAAAAATAAAATTCCCACAAAATATCTTCAAAATTACACCGAGAAACATCGCCGGTACTACGGAGTTCGTGCACTGCAGCTGAGATCCTGATGTGTAATAAAGAGATCGAAGCACACATGGTTACTCACCGAAGTACAATGTTGATGGTCCTATCAATCAATCAATCAATTCAATCCAAGTTATCTATCACATCTATTCTCTTTTTCCTTCTCTCTGAGAATACTCATAATCTTAGTAATATGATTCTCCTTATTATGTGTTGCTAGGACAACAAATGTTATCCATGTTTAGTTATCGTACAAAAACTATAACCTCTTCTTCTTCTGTGGTTAGTTTCCTATGCTGAGAAACTGTGTCCCCTTCTGTTACTATTGTGTTCTAAGTTGTCCGCCTCTGTTACTGTCATGTTCTAAGTTGTCCGCCCCCTCTCCTTGTTACTGCCACGTTCAAAATTATTCCCCTCCATTACTGCCATGTTTTAAGTTGTCCACCTCAGTTACACTCATGTTCTAAGTTGTCCACCTCAGTTACACTCATGTTCTAATTTGTCCGCCTCTGTTACTCCCATATGATAATTGTTCCCCTTTGTTACTGTGCTGTTGTAATTGTTCCCCTTTGTTACTGTGCTGTTGTAATTGTTCCCCTTTGTTATTGTGCTGTTATAATTGTTCCTCTTTGTTATTGTGATGTTTTAAGCTAAACGGCACCCTCATTACAGTTTGTCATTAATGCAGGTCTTGACCTCTGCACCCATTAACATGATGTATCCATCTGTACTCACTCCAACATGATTTATCTCTCTGTACCCACTCCAACATGGTTTATCTCTATGTACCCACTCCAACATGATTTATCTCTCTGTACACACTCCAACATGATTTATCTCTCTGTACCCACTCCAACATGGTTTATCTCTCTGTACCTACTCCAACATGGTTTATCTCTCTGTACCCACTCCAACATGGTTTATCTCTCTGTACCCACTCCAACATGATTTATCTCTCTGTACTCACTCCAACATGATTTATCTCTCTGTACCCACTCCAATATGATTTATCTCTCTGTACACACTCCACCATAATTTATCTCTCTGTACACACTCCACCACGGTTTATCTCTCTCCACCTTTTTTCGAATTTGATGATGGTCAAAAATTGTGCACGAATACTGAACTACAACAACATCCCCCATACCCACCCTCAACTTCTCAACGACCAAGTTATTGATGCAAGTGTGTACGCTCTTTCATTGCCGCGAACACCCTCAGACCTAGTTAAACAGACACACTTTTATAGTCAACATTCCCTCATACCACAAAATACCATTGTGGACCTTCCGAAGCATCGACTGAGAGTTATACACAACATCGACTTCTGTCAATCATTTCAATAATCAACGAAATATGTTTATACATTTATTCTTGAGTCATAACAAATATCAAAAAAACAAATAAATGATATCATATTTGCATCCAGTACATGGTTACAATAAGTAGATATTTATGGCATTTAATGTATCTATATGCCAGCAGATATTCTCATATCGACTGTTGGAAGTGTTTGAGTCATTCTTGGAGGTTTCAGACGTTAAGACCTCACAACAACCATAGTTCAAGGATAACAAACAACGCGATGGCATCCTACGATACCTGGTAGCAACTTCGCAATAATCAGTACAAAATGGGGAAATCTGTGAGGTCTAGGAAAACATCACCATATGAATGATGTGTAGAACGTTGTCCATGAATGTCTCCCATATTAGTAATGTTAGTCAGTGAAGGTGATATCCGGGAAAGGAAGATTTCAGTTGTTATAAGATAAAGTTATATGTGGCATCTGATATCCGTTTCAGCGTGTTTCAAGAGTGATAAACAGTAACAAGATTATAGAAATCAATAACAGAGACTACAATGTAAATAGTAACTTGTCAGACATTTGTACAACAATGTGTCAGATGTGGTATAGATATCTGAACTATCCACGTGACGTGCATGTGTAACTATAGTTCATTCCAAAATTCGTAAACAACTTTACCGACCAATATAAAATCATCCCCTTGTTAGAAATTATTGCTTTTTACATTTTTCGGTAGATAACAGGGGCGTTCCACGAATTTGTGAACAAACTATAATAGAAAACATGTTGGTAAAGATATCTATACATCTATATCAGTGGCGGCTCGTTATTAAGGGCCAGAGTGGCCAAGCCCCACCAAAAATAATATGTAACGTGTATTTATTTAATAAATTAACATATAACCTAACCCAAAGCCATGATTTTCACGAAAATTTGTTTCTGGCCCCACCAACAAAAACGATCACGAGCCGCCACTGATCTATATACAAACATATATGCTGGCAGGGCACATTCAAAAACACCGTGCATTTACAAATTTGTCATAAACATACAAAATACACGAAGACTTGCATCGGCGTTCACATACATTTTTCCAGGTGGGGGCAAAACATGATTCTGGTAGTTTACAACGCGTAAATAGTGAAGACCAGATTCACATAAAACTATTTTATCAAAAAGTCATTTTACAGAGGGGGCACTTGCGCTACTTTCCTTAACGTCAATGACCACTTGCCCTACGCCTACGCTCAGATCGGGGTTTAAAAGACATAAGAGAGAAATACTTAACTTAAATTAAACTAAATTAAACTATACTAGACTAAACAAAACTTGAACTAAACTAAATTAAACTTTACTAGACTAAACTAAACTTAAACTAAATTAAACTGAACTAAGCTAATTTAAACTAAAAATAAAACTAAACTAAATTAAATTAAACTACGATAGGATAAACTAAATGAAATTGAACTAACCTAAATTCATCATAACTAAATTAAACTAAGCTAATATAAATTGCACTAAACTAAACTAATATAAAATAAACTAAACTAAACTAAAATAAATTTAACTACACTAAACTAATATACATTAAACTAAACTTATTCTAAACTAAACTACATTAAACTAAACTAAATTAAACTAAACTAATTGAAACTAAACTAAATTAAACTAAAGTTGACAAGAAAGAGTAATTGCTATAATTGAATGTCCTTGAGTAAAACATATAAGAAATGTTGAACGCAAAATCCGATATTTTGACCTGCACAAGTTTACTATAGTCTGTCCATTAATTCGTGAGCACGGTTGACATTGATTTTCTCGAAAACTGCCTGTTGGATATCAGTGATTTTTGCATGCAGCCTTAGAATATCCATGACGCTAAAATAAAGCTAACCAGTAGTCCATAGATGCTACGGATTTTGCACATCGGCGAATTCCTTTGATCTTTTATGACAATTGCAAATACGGAGCTCAAATTTTAGATTTTACAGTAATCCCTAGAATTTGTCCATGTCAATTCTATTCATAGGTGTATCTCCATATTAACTTGATAGATCAAGTAATTAAGTGTGTTGCCCTTTATGTGCAATCGTGAACTTGGATACAATATGCAACAGTTAGTCCTCCCTTCGGTCACCATTAGACCCCAGGGTGTCTTAACTTCACCACAAATTGTATGATGGTAGACGCATTTGGATATGGAAATGTATACGTTGCTATTTCTCAGTCTGTAATCAAAATATGATTTGTATCATCCCGAATCTGACGATTCCATGAGGTTGATAATTGTTACTGGCTGGACAAATTGTAATCCATCTCGGTGCCAGTACTCGTCTTCCTCTCGAGCACATGTTCAACACACTTCTTCCAGAACTGCATGTCTATCATTGAGAGGGACTCACGTGTCAGAACTTCAACATCACACATTTTAAACGTCCTGTTCTGTTCGGCAACTTTCCCTTTTACTTTAGCCCAGACAAGCTCTATCGGATTGAGGTGAGCATGATATGGAGGTAGTCGCAAAGACGTGTGGCCGTATTCCGCATTGATTTTGTCAATATGAAACACCTTTGTCTTATTTGTCATCCTCACCAGGTGCAACAACTCGGGTTTCAAATATGTATCATCGAAGCTGACATTTTCCTTAGAGAGCCAAGTCCTAATTTGATCTTTGGTATTTGATGCAGTTGGTACTTTGTCTTCCGCTGATACTGCGTTGTGATAGGATGCATTATCCATTACCAAGCATGATGGTCTGTTTAGAATTGGAAGTAGATCTTTCTCCATCCAGTGCCTGAAAATATGTCCATTCATTTCTGTGTGGTAGTCCCTACCGTCGGTATTTTTTGATTGGAAAATAAGTCCAGAGTCATGGACAAGACCTTCTTCACTGCTTCCTGCATGTGTTAGTATAATACGCTGGCCTTTGCTGCTTGGTATTTTTCTTTTCTGTTCACCGTCTACTGATTGCCATTCTTTAGCATTGGTGTGGTGAGCATTGACCCAGGATTCGTCCAAATATACAATATCATAGCCTTGCCTCCGCCGCTCACGGATCTTCCTCGGGTATTTACTTCGGGCAGCAATTAAATGTGGCTTTTCACAAATAATATTCCTGCCGCCTATAGTTTTTCTGAAGGTGAAGCCGGCGGCTCTTACAATTTTCCATAGAGTACTTTTAGAAATGTCTATGCTGCAATCTGATTGCAGTTTTAATTTCAGTTTCCTGAGAGTAACAAGTTGATTTGTCGCAAACATTTTCAAGAGCTCCGTCTTATGACATCTATGTCAAAGTCATCAATTGTTCTTTTCCTTCCTTGCTTGACATTAGTGCACTTTGTGTCCTGTTTAATCCATCGGGAAAAGGATTCTCTATTCAGACCAAGCGCCAGTTGCGTTCGTTTCTCAGGGTTATGAATATCGCAATATAGATGACCTCTCTTAGATTCCCTACGGAAGTGTTGGTATAGTAAAACTGTAACCTTCTGCATTGTTATAAATGTGCACTTCAGACTCATTATGAATGTGATATCAATGTCAGTTTTGATAAGCCAACAAATATGATACAATGGCTTCATACAAATAGCGAGATACACTTATAACTATACAACGGTATCCCAATTATAACGTCATATGCTTTCCGCTTTCAAAGTCGACTGGGTTAGGTGCACGGGAATTCGTGAAATTGTTGTTTACTCACGATATTTCAATGTTACCATAATGTATTTTTAGAACAACGCGTCTGTGTACCGTAGATCTGTTACTATTGTGTACAATCCGGTGAGGTTGATTTTAATATAACCTGAAGAAGAAATATTTCAAACTACATCAAATTTTCTTGGAAAAAAATATTTCTCTAGCGTCATGGATATTCTAAGGCTGCTTGCAAAAAATCACTGAGATCCAACAGGTAGTTTTCGAGAAAATCAATTTCAAACGTGCTCACGAATTAATGGACAGACTATAGATCCACTTAATATCTCTCTCTATCAACAAGATCAGGTTCAAATAGATTACCGATTACCCAAGTCTTAACTTGTCACACCTGTGATGTACCGGAAGCAGGTAATTATACGTCGGGGCTGCAATCTATACTTGTCTGACAGAAGTTTAATATATATTTCATATTTCTGAAGGTTTCCACTGAAGCAAGAAAAAGCATACGGAAGTGATAACATGAATGTGTTTTTTTTTTTTTTAGTTGTCACTTCAAATTTCCCTGATTGTACATACATTTTACTGCCAATTTTTCTGCCTTAATACAGAGAACAAAGTAACCTTTTCACGAAACAAATCATCATCATCATCATTAAATGGCTTGTCATGAGCAGAACTTTGCCACCCCGTAGCCTCCAGTAACATTAGGCCGACGAGCTGAGGTAAATGTTTTCACAAATCAGATCCTATATGTCTCGTGACCCCCACATTTCAGTATTGTTTTTTTTTTAATAAAAGAATTCATTTTAAAAAAACGACACAACGTACACGAGTTCGGTTATATTATGTTATAAATTAAATTTAATCAAAAGAAATATCAGTATTATGAATACATTTTATCTATAAATAGCTATGAACACATTTTATCTATAAATAGCTATGAACTCAAACATTGAGTAAAATTACAATAAAGCTTACAGTGTTCTATCATACATATATAAAAAGCCAGACTCCCCCACCCGGTCCCCATCAAACGGAATTTCCGATTTGTCCGCTAAACTATTCGGCCTGTTACCGGGAGTTGCGGCAATCCTAACAGTCCTTTTGGATTTTTTTTCTCTCGTGGGCCAGATGCCTCGCTTCTGCAGCCGTCATGCTCAAATTATCAGTCACATCTTGAATCCATCTTCTTCATGGTCTTCCTCTTCTCCGTTTCGGCATACTACCTTCCATAACGATTATCTCCAACCATTCTTGTCTCTTTGTATGTCCAAAATGCTTCAATGTTCTCATTCTTATGTTGTAGCATTAACCAGTTTTCTTTAATTTTGAGTTTTTTATGTATATACTTCTGTGTTCTTCCTATGATATACGGACACGAGAGAGATACTTAAAAGAATTATGTTTATCACTAAATGTATCATCATCATCCTAGTCCTCGTGCACTCAAAGGCACTTGAAGCAGAAACAATGAATGTACACTAGAATTTAGCTTGTGCCTTTCACTATAGTATCTGGGTCTTCATCATCATCATCATCAAGGTGTGTATCCTTTATAGGACGTTGCTCTCTTTGCAGTACATCTGAAATTCACTCTGTCTCTTGCCAGTTCACCCACTTCGTCGATGGTCATGTTCATGGTTTCTTTAATATCGTGTAGCCATCTATCTTATACCACTTCGTCGATGGTCATGTTCATGGTTTCTTTAATATCGTGTAGCCATCTATCTTATAGTATCTGGGTCTTCATAGGCAGTTTACAATTTTTCTATAGCAGTTTGCTTTTCTACAGTGTTGGATCACCGACCATGTACAAGTCCTATCCTCTTAAAATGGTGTATACGGTCGGGCCTTCACAATTTCTTCTGAACAAAAGCTGAAGTCATTAAGATGAATGGAAAGCTAAGAAAAGGCAAACAATCAACCTATTTTGGGAGTTACATTCAATGAAAGACTGACATAAAAAAAGAAGCACAGCAACAAAGCAGCAACAACGCCCATGTTGATTGTAGAATCCTGAGCAATAAAATCAACAACAATAGTAGATATGGAAATAATGGAGGCGGTGAAGAATTGGGGGTACATGCACTCAGAGAAGACAGACACAAATACTGACACAGACAGTGATACCAACATAGACAGAAATGTTTGTGCAATCTGAACCTCCAAACCAAAAATACATTTCAAAATCTAGCAATGGGGCGACTGAAAATAAGCAGTTTTATTCATCAGGACATACGACTCTATAGGTAAACTTCAGATATACCAAACGTTTACGTCTACCTAAAGTCTGCGCCATAGAAAACCACTTGGAGCTAGGAAACACGACCACAAATATATATCCTGACAAGAGTGTGAGAAATTTTCTACAAGGATGAACAGAACAGTATATTACCTACGACAGACTTTGTTTCATAATTGAAGAATATCCAAAAGACCTCCTGGTCCTGGTATAATAAACATGTGGTCTAAAAAACTCCCAGTAAAGATTATAGAAGCAGAAATATACAAAGAACACACAAACAACGTTAGAGATACAACCAAAGTAGCAACATAATTCGTTTTATTTCTTCTTTTGTCGTCACGTTGTTACCGGGTTCTTGCCCAGTGTCCTAGGTTTCTGGTTTTGTCTTGCGGTGCTCTAGCGGCTTGGGTGATATTTATTCTTGCGTTATGACTATGACGCATAAAGTCCAGACAATCAAAGTGGTAACTGTGAAGCTAGGAAATACATGGTTTTTGTTAAGTCTTACAACATTTTATATGTAGAATAAATGTGAAAAACAATGTAGATGACGTCACCAAAATTGTGTTCCATAGTCAATTGTGGAACACACATTTTTTGACGAATTAAGTGAAAACATTAGTGAAGTCAACAGCACTGACAGCTTATATATTATGGGCGATTTTAACGGAAGAGTCGGCGAGCGAAGAACACCATGGGAGACACACCTAGGACCATTCAGCGACACAACAACGAAATGCAACAGCAACGGGGAACACCTTCTTAATATATGTGCAGAACATGATCTATTTATCACCAATACATTTTACCAACATAGGAGAAGCCAGATATTAACCTGGTATAAATGGAATAATATTAATCAAGCATCACAGATCGACTTTATACTAGCAAAAAAAGAATGAAAGATGGAGAATACAAAACGCTAGAGCCATCCCAAATGCAATATTAGACTCTGATCATAGACCAGTGGTACTATTTCTACAAAAACCAATTAGAAAACAAGACAGGAGTACAACTCAACAAATTGAAATAATAGATATTGAAAAGTTAAATAATAATGAAATTAGGAATCAAATTGAAGGAGCAGTTACATCAGCCTTTAACACCCTAGAAGGAGTAAGCAACATAACTAAAGAATGGCAAACCTTCAAAACAAATATCATGGAAATAGTGAAAGAAAATTGTGGACTTAAAAAGTTAAATAAGCACAGAAAACACACAGCATGGTGGAATGCAGCAGTTAAATGGTCTATACAAGAAAAGAAAAGTGTTTTCACAGGTGGCAAAAGTCAAAATTAGATGAAGACTACATCAAATACAGAACAGCAAGAATGTATAGTAAAAATAAAGTAAAGTCATCAAAATCAGAATCTTGGGCAAAATATGGAGAACATTTAGCTGAACTATGCACTAAGGCACCAAGAAAATTTTACAGAAGCATTAAGGCAATGAGGCTAAGAGAAGAACAATTCAATCCAGTCACCATTATAAATAATAAGTCTAGGAAACCTCTTACCAACAGCAAAGATATTAAAGACAGATGGAAAGAATATTTTACGAAACTGTTAAACTGCGAAACACAAGGTACAGAAACATTTCAAATGAAACATGGAAAATATCAACAATTGAATATCTTAGAATCCGAAGTTGAAATGGCACTAAATCAAAGCAAAAGAAGGAAGGCAGCAGGGATAGATGGTATAACAACAGAAATGTTACTTGGGTGTAAGACAACAGCAATAACATGGCTGACCAGAATTTTAACATAGCCTGGGAGGCACAAGAGGTTCCAGATGACTGGCAGAGAGCTATTATAGTCCCAATATGGAAGAACAAAGGAGACAAAAGAGAATGTGAAACATACAGGGTATTCTCTTTGAGCCAAATAGGAAAAATGTTTGCAAAAATATTGGAGCGTAGAGCAAGACATATATTAGAGCCCCAGTTAAGCAATAGCCAGTTTGGGTTTAGGAGGGGTAAGAGCTGCACAGACGCAATATTTACACTAAGACAGATCTGAGAACAAACAATTGAATACAATCAAAGTAAACAGCTTATATTTATAGACCAAGAAAAGGCATTTGATAGAGTAAACAGGTGCAAACTATGGAAGATCCTTGAAGAATATGGCGTCCAAGGACAACTATTAGGTAACATCATGGCCTTATATCAAGATAGCCAGAGTACAGTAAGAACTACAGAAGGAATGACCGACTGGTTCTCCATTACATCAGGTGTTAGACAAGGTTGTGTCCTTTCACCACTACTCTTTATCGCATATATGGATAAAATAACTCAAGAGTCAAATTTAGGTAATGATGAAATAAATGAACTGCTTTTTGCAGATGATCAGTGCCTGATACATCAAAATGAACAAGATCTACAACATCATATTGACACTTTGAACAATAATTGTGTGAAACATGACATGAAAATCAACAACACTAAAACAGAAATAATGAATATGGGAAGAAAACATAATAATCTAGACATCCATGTCAATGGCACTAAAATAAACCAAGTGAAGGAATTCAAATACTTAGGAAGCATATTCACAGAAGACGGAAAACTAGATAGAGAGATAGAGGCTAGAGTACAAAAAGCAAATGCTGTAACCTACCAGCTAGCCCCATTGTTAAGGCACCCAAAAATTTCACAGGCAGCTAAGAAACAAATGATCAACAGCATTTTTATACCTACTTTGTGTTACCAGAGCCAAACATGGACATTGAGCAAAGCGCAGTCACAAAAATAACTACATGTGAAATGCGTTGCCTGAGAAAAGTTACCAACAACACAAGAAAAGACAGAATCACCAACATCAGCATAAGAAAGAAAGTTGGCACAAAACCGTGCTTGAATTATATAGATAAACAAAGAATGAAGTGGTTTGGCCACTTAATAAGAATGCATCCAAACTCCACAGTATACAGAGTCTTCTACAACAGAACATCGGGAAAGAAGGCAAGAGGAAGGCCACGGAAAAGATGGTTAGATGGCGTGGCAGCATCCTGTGAAAGAGCAAAGATAACAATCACACAAGCCACCAGAACAGCGCAAGACAAAAACAGAAAACCACGACACTGGGCAACAACCCGGTAGCAGTGTGACGACAAAAGAAGAAAGAAGAAGTCAATTGTGGTGCAATATGCAGTTAATGACTGTTATCTGCTGGGGTAATTTTTTTCACTAAAAGACCATAAGGGTGTTTTTATCTGAAGAACAAATATTTGACAATATGAAGAAACGTGTACAGAAATATCTTGAAGTCCGTGGTGGATATTTCCAATATCTGCTATAATGAATATTTCATTTGTTCTATCTAGTTTACCAAGAACAACAGTAGACCATAGCAGTAACTATTGTGACTAACTTTATTACTTTGTTTTAGCACATGTTTTGATGACGTCATGTACTTCATTTTTCAAGCTGACCTACATATGAAATGTTGTGAGACTACAAACACCTTGTACTAATCTCGGTTCTTAGCCTGTAGTATTCTTGACAGATGACAGATCAGCATTCCAAGTGCTGCAGTCCAGAACAATGACATGACTACAGGTTGTAGTGTCTGAACTGTGCAACCAGCACAAGATGGACCAACACAGCCTTGCAGTGGATACTGTCTCACAGTGGAATACCAGGGAATGAGACAACAAACCAACTGGCTAAAGAAGATATTGCAGAAGACTATTGCAGAAGATGTTGCAGAAGATGTTGCAGAAGATGTTGCAGAAGATGTTGCAGAAGATGTTGCAGAAGATGTTGCAGAAGATATTGCAGAAGACTGTTGCAGAAGATGTTGCAGAAGATGTTGCAGAAGATGTTGGAGAAGATATTGCAGGAGATGTTGCAGAAGATGTTGCAGAATATGTTGCAGAAGATGTTGCAAAAGATGTTGCAGAAGACTGTTGCAGAAGAGCAACAGTATGTACCAGCTACGTAGCATCAGAAGAAAAGTATGATTAAATCAACCAGATATCCATTACTACAGGCAAGAGGAAGACCACGAAAAAGATGGTTAGATGGCATAGCATAATCCTGTGAAAGAGCAAAAATAACAATCACCCAAGCTACTAGAACAACACAAGATAAAAACAGAAAACCACGACACTGGGCAACAACCCGGTAGCAGTGTGACGACAAAAGAAGAAGAAAAAGATTACTACAGGAAGACAACAAAAATATGAGCAGATTTGTTAAAGCAAATTGACTTTGCTTTCGCCCGCTGTGAATTCGAGCGTTAGCCATAGCGCCTGACAGGACGATTCTGACTGATTTTTGCGTGAAAGCCTACTTACCATTTTATTAGTGTCGCTCACTATGCAGGAAGGCCTTCTCCAACTTCAGAGGTAAAAGCAAATTGTCAATCTGGTTCTAAGACCCCGCCACAATCGACTTCTCAATCACATGTACATAAGACTCAAGATTGTCAATTCAGCCATGTGTATATATAGTCTGACACTCCAGACTACAGAGTACATACTTCAAGACTGCGCCGAATACGATACACTGGGACAAACACATTGGAAAGAAAACTAAACGGATTTTGTGTGAGCTACAAAAGACAAAGATAACACTGAGTATATAGGGAATATTTCAAGCAAGCGCAAGAAAGGAAGAAGGCGTAACGAAGAGCTTACCATATAATTCAACTAGTAAGGGCTATATGTATTCTCTGTTACTTTCGTAATTATGTACGCCATCAAATATGTCTGTGCTACAGACAAGCTTATCAAACTCTTTTATCTTTAGTGAATTAATTGTAAATATGTTGTGAAATATGAATATTTTAACTTTGTTTTTAACTTTGTTTTTAACTTTGTCTTAAAGCAAAGATTTGGTTGTTTATTTTTGTTTTCTCTCTGTGAAAATATGGCGTTGTTATGACGTCTAATATGGCGCATCTGACAGATTTTTGCATGAAGGTTTGCTTTTTTATCCCGTGTCTATGGTCATTCAGGCGAAACTTATTCCGACTTCAGAGCTAATTGTCGTCCGAGTGATTACCGGGGCCCAAATTTGGGGTGTAAAGAATAGAACCACTGTTACCTGCCATGCATGTCATAAGAGGCGACTAAGGAGGTTTGGCTGAAATCGGATGCATGTGTCCTAAATGTGTAGAAGTCTATGCGTTTAGGGCCTACCAAACCAATGTGCAACGTATGCACTTTCTTGGCAAAGATCAAACATATCACAAAGAGTGATTAAAATTGATCGTAAAGAACGAACGCAAAGAAAAAGAAGAAGAAGAGAGCTAATTGTAAGTAAGATCCCAAAGTAAAGGATCCGGGTCTTATGTAGTCCAATCTTATCTTATCGGTGTAGTCTGCACACCGAGAATTTCGTTATTTACAATGGGTCATTTGTTCTTCATTTGCGTAGTGCATTGTTTTTCATAGAATATTGCAAGGGAAGAGTTGTTAGGGAAAATAGAGCAACCGCTTGACCATAGTCATTAGTCTAGATCGTCTCATTATATAAATACGTTTAACAGTGCTGCGTTAAAGCAATGGCGGAGACATGACTGATGGCAGAAAGCAATGCGGTAGGGCAATGGCAGAGACGTGACTGATGGCAGAAAGCAATGCGTTAGAGCAATGGCAGAGACGTGACTGATGGCAGAAAGCAATGCGTTAGAGCAATGACAGAGACGTGACTGATGGCAGAAAGAAATGCGGTAGAGCAATGGCAGAGACATGGCTGATGGCAGAAAGCAATGCGTTAGAGCAATGGCAGAGACGTGACTGATGGCAGAAAGAAATGCGGTAGAGCAATGGCAGAGACGTGACTGATGGCAGAAAGCAATGCGTTAGAGCAATGGCAGAGACGTGACTGATGGCAGAAAGCAATGCGGTAGAGCAATGGCAGAGACATGGCTGATGGCAGAAAGCAATGCGTTAGAGCAATGGCAGAGACGTGACTGATGGCAGAAAGCAATGCGGTAGGGCAATGGCAGAGACATGGATGATGGCAGAAAGCAATGCGGTAGAGCAATGGCAGAGACATGACTGATGGCAGAAAGCAATGCGGTAGGGCAATGGCAGAGACATGGATGATGGCAGAAAGCAATGCGGTAGAGCAATGGCAGAGACATGACTGATGGCAGAAAGCAGTGCGGTAGAGCAATGGACATGGCTGATGTACTGAAGGACATAAGAGAGAAGGGTTGGACAGAGGATTCAGATGGTGATTTGAATTGTAAGTCTACGTTCCGACTGCAGGCACTTACGAGTCAACCACAAGAGTTGGTGGAACTGTTAGTCGTCGCAACATCAATAGCTTGTCCTGAGCAGCACTTTACCAAAGTAACATTTCCTCTGAATTTATCTCTCTTATAGACCAAATGTCTCACCTCTGAAAGCCGTCATGCTCAAATCATCAGTTACATCCTGGGTCCATCTTCGCCGTTGTATTCCTATTCTACTCTTCGCCGGGATGTCTCTTTACATTATGACATTCTCAAACTTTTCGTGTCTCCTATCAATTCTCTAAATTTGTTTTGACTTTCAACACCGGAGCGCCTCTATGCGCTTTGTCTTTCTTTCTTTTCTCCACTTTGATTTGCCTCACAACCTCAGGGTAAGAAGAGATTTATAGAACGGGCTTTTGATTGCGTTTACCATAAGTTTTAAGTTCTTTTTGAATATTTATATTTGTTATCTTTTCTATTCATAATATACAGAGAACTCTTTAGTAACATTTATATTCAAAAGCACATGTATGTTTTCCACTGTCTTGTTAAATGTTCATGCTTCACAGTCGCTGCGTGTTGGTCAATATAATGAGGATTACATCCTTGCCTTTCATAGTTCAAATGTACCGCACCAACTTCATTGCAACGTGTCAGCCGATAATTGCTCCGTGCCTGTGCCAACGAAAATTACACGAAATGCTAACACTGTCTCCTGTGTGAACACATTCCAGAATGAAACAGCCGTACCGCCACAAAAAAACAACCTGCATCGCATAAATGCATATGGCCATCGCTAAAGTGTCAACACAAAACTGTTTATCACTTGGACTGTAAATCATGTCGAAGGGAACATCCTTGCATTTACGTACATACTCCTTATGCATTGAAGATGATCTTATGACTAACTAATTAGCATTTCACTGATTTCTATTTGTTATGTATCTATCATCTATCATCATCAATACATGTCAGATTGCATAAGCGATCATGGATCTCCACATTGGTCTCTTCTTCCTCTTCTTCGAACGCTCCATACCGACCACTTGTTAACCACTCTGTATGGCATGTAAGTGATCTGAGCCTAAGAGCGATGTAAGTTGTGCCAGTTATGCACCCACAAATAGGCCAGCACATCCGATTTCTGCGACGCTTTTTTATTTACCAGGGTAGCTTTCCTATGCCCCTACCACAGTCTCCTCTTACACCATTCCTTGTAGGTTGCAGTAGTACTATTCTTTGCTCCACTTGCGAGCCCCGCCAGCACACGGGTATCATGGATCTCTGATACTAGCTACCAACAACAATTTGTGGCTAGTAACACGACCTACTCTATAAATATAGTAGATCGTAGTAGTAATGTATACTTTTTATTTGTTTTGCAAATACTAAATTTAAAAGAGAGTTGTTGATTCAAAACCATACTCGACGTTCCAAACGTGAATAAAGAAATTGACCCTCCTACCTCTTGCACGATAGGATAAAGACTGTGCTAATCTTCTTCTTCCTTGTGTTCGTTCTTTACAACCAATTTTAATCACTGTTTGTGATATGTTTGATCTTTGCCAAGAACGTGTATACGTTGCACATTGGTTTTGGGTAGGCCCTAAACGCATAGACTTCTACACGTTTAGGACATGTACATCCGATTTCAGCCAAACCTCCTTAATCGCCTCTTACGACAGGCATGGCAGTTAACAGTGGTACTATTCTTTACACCCCAACTTTGGGCACCGGTAACCACTCTGGCGATGTGCTAATGAATTTCAAGTATGATTAAATTAATTTCTCGTTCCTCTTCGATATTACAAGCGACATTTTTTTTTTAGGCAAGCGATATTTTTTGGTTGAAGTTTAATCACATGACAGCCTTTTTTGGGTGGTTAAAGTTGTAGAGGAAGTGTTTTTTTGTCTACTGTTTGCCGTTGCAACACGAATCTGATATTTAACTCTTAGTTGGTTGTTTGGACAGTTGCAAAGCGCCACCTGCACGTTGTTGATTCAAGGAAGAATACAATTGTGACAGATCAAACATGGTGTCTTTGTGCTAAATATATCACACACACATTTGAACACCCGCCAGTTAGTTCTGCCCCTGTGAGACACATATAACGACTATGATCTCAAACTAACGCTGTATCTAATTTGTGGAAAGAATTTCGCGACACTGAAAACTGAGAGGTTCAAATGTTTTATTTTGACCACCCAAAATTGTCAGTTCTATTCACTTCTTATGATAAATTATGTTTGCGAACTGGATCAAGCGACAGAGAAAACGTATGATCTTCTTCTTCTTCTTCGGGCGCTCCTAGGTGTATCTTTTTCTTATGTCTTTCAAGTCTTACTGAAGTGAGGGTTAATGTATCTTTTTCTTATGTCTTTTAAGTCTTACTCAAGTGAGGGTTAATGTATTTTTTTCTTATGTCTTCCAAGTCTTACTGAAGTGAGGTTAATGTATTTTTTTCTTATGTCTTCCAAGTCTTACTGAAGTGAGGGTTAATGTATCTTTTTCTTATGTCTTACAAGTCTTACTGAAGTGAGGGTTAATGTATCTCTTTCTTATGTCTTTCAAGTCTTACTGAAGTGAGGGTTAATGTATCTTTTTCTTATGTCTTTCAAGTCTTACTGAAGTGAGGGTAATGTATTTTTTTCTTATGTCTTTCAAGTCTTACTGAAGTGAGGGTTAATGTATCTTTTTCTTATGTCTTACAAGTCTTACTCAAGTGAGGGTTAATGTATATTTTTCTTATGTCTTTCAGTCTTACTGAAGTGAGATTAATGTATCTTTTTCTTATGTCTTTAAAGTCTTACTGAAGTGAGATTAATGTATCTTTTTCTTATGTCTTTCAAGTCTTACTGAAGTGAGGTTAATGTATCTTTTTCTCATGTCTTTTAGTCTTACTGAAGTGAGATTAATGTATCTTTTTCTTATGTCTTTTAAGTCTTACTGAAGTGAGGTTAATGTATCTTTTTCTTATGTCTTTTAAGTCTTACTGAAGTGAGGTTAATGTATCTTTTTCTTATGTCTTTTAGTCTTACTGAAGTGAGGGTTAATGTATCTTTTTCTTATGTCTTACAAGTCTTACTGAAGTGAGGGTTAATGTATCTTTTTCTTATGTCTTCCAAGTCTTACTGAAGTGAGGGTAATGTACTTTTTTCTTATGTCTTTCAGTCTTACTGAAGTGAGGGTAATGTATTTTTTTCTTATGTCTTCCAAGTCTTACTGAAGTGAGGGTTAATGTATCTTTTTCTTATGTCTTCCAAGTCTTACTGAAGTGAGGGTTAATGTATCTTTTTCTTATGTCTTTCAAGTCTTACTGAAGTGAGGGTTAATGTATCTTTTTCTTATGTCTTTCAAGTCTTACTGAAGTGAGGTTAATGTATTTTTTTCTTATGTCTTTCAAGTCTTACTGAAGTGAGGGTTAATGTATCTTTTTCTTATGTCTTACAAGTCTTACTCAAGTGAGGGTTAATGTATTTTTTTCTTATGTCTTCCAAGTCTTACTGAAGTGAGGTTAATGTATTTTTTTCTTATGTCTTTCAGTCTTACTGAAGTGAGGGTTAATGTATCTTTTTCTTATGTCTTTCAGTCTTACTGAAGTGAGGGTAATGTATTTTTTCTTATGTCTTCCAAGTCTTACTGAAGTGAGGGTAATGTATTTTTTTCTTATGTCTTTCAGTCTTACTGAAGTGAGGGTAATGTATTTTTTTCTTATGTCTTTCAAGTCTTACTGAAGTGAGGGTAATGTATTTTTTTCTTATGTCTTTCATGTCTTACTGAAGTGAGGGTTAATGTATCTTTTTCTTATGTCTTTCAAGTCTTACTGAAGTGAGGGTTAATGTATTTTTTTCTTATGTCTTTCAGTCTTACTGAAGTGAGGGTTAATGTATCTTTTTCTCATGTCTTTCAGTCTTACTGAAGTGAGGGTTAATGTATTTTTTTCTTATGTCTTTCAAGTCTTACTGAAGTGAGGTTTAATGTATCTTTTTCTTATGTCTTACAAGTCTTACTGAAGTGAGGGTAATGTATCTTTTTCTTATGTCTTACAAGTCTTACTGAAGTGAGGGTAATGTATCTTTTTCTTATGTCTTTCAAGTCTTACTCAAGTGAGGGTTAATGTATCTTTTTCTTATGTCTTTTAAGTCTTACTTAAGTGAGGGTTAATGTATCTTTTTCTTATGTCTTTCAAGTCTTACTGAAGTGAGGGTTAATGTATCTTTTTCTTATGTCTTTCAAGTCTTACTGAAGTGAGGGTTAATGTATTTTTTTCTTATGTCTTTCAAGTCTTACTGAAGTGAGGGTTAATGTATTTTTTTCTTATGTCTTTCAGTCTTACTGAAGTGAGGGTTAATGTATCTTTTTCTTATGTCTTTCAAGTCTTACTGAAGTGAGGGTTAATGTATCTTTTTCTTATGTCTTTCAAGTCTTACTGAAGTGAGGGTTAATGTATTTTTTTCTTATGTCTTTCAGTCTTACTGAAGTGAGGGTTAATGTATCTTTTTCTTATGTCTTACAAGTCTTACTCAAGTGAGGGTTAATGTATTTTTTTCTTATGTCTTTCAAGTCTTACTGAAGTGAGGGTAATGTATTTTTTTCTTATGTCTTTCAGTCTTACTGAAGTGAGGGTAATGTATTTTTTCTTATGTCTTCCAAGTCTTACTGAAGTGAGGTTAATGTATTTTTTTCTTATGTCTTTCAGTCTTACTGAAGTGAGGGTTAATGTATCTTTTTCTTATGTCTTACAAGTCTTACTGAAGTGAGGTTAATGTATCTTTTTCTTATGTCTTTTAAGTCTTACTGAAGTGAGGGTTAATGTATTTTTTTCTTATGTCTTTCAAGTCTTACTGAAGTGAGGGTTAATGTATTTTTTTCTTATGTCTTTTAAGTCTTACTGAAGTGAGGTTATTGTATTTTTTTCTTATGTCTTTTAAGTCTTACTGAAGTGAGGGTTAATGTATCTTTTTCTTATGTCTTACAAGTCTTACTGAAGTGAGGTTAATGTATCTTTTTCTTATGTCTTACAAGTCTTACTCAAGTGAGATTAATGTATTTGGGGAGGGGAGGGCATAGCTTCTTCTTCTTCTTCGAACGCTTCATATCGATCCCTTGTTAACCACTCTTTGTGATTTGTATATGATCCGAGCCTAAGAGCGATTGTACGTTGTGCCAGTTATGCGCCTACAAGTAGGCCAGCACATCGGATTTCTGCTTCGCTTCTATTTACTAGTGTAGCTTCCATAGGCCACTTCTCAGTCGCCTCCTACGACATGCCTTGTAGGTCGCAGTGTTACAATTTTTGCTCCTTGAGAGTCCAGGCAAAACACAGACGGTATTAGCGATCAAAAAACCAATAACCTCTAAATCGGTTGTAAACAAAAAAAAAGGTTTACTCACATACTTTGAGAATCACTGACCGAATACTTTCTCAACTATGCCATTTACGGGTTATATTGTGTACATATCTCATTGGTACGCTATTTTCTTTGGTGTATCAGCATTTGTTCAATCTCTGTTTCATCTATATTTAACTTTACATTCTAACACATTTCAGAATGAAATGCTTTCTAAATTATCTATTTATTATCTATTTTTTTAAATCTATTTATTGGTCTACTTTACCTGAGCAAAGTTAACAAAAATGTAGGCTGTATTGTTGAGGTTAAAAAGTAACAATATAAGGAACAAGTATTCATACCGTGTGGCAATGTAGGGAATGTGGGATGGATTAGGGTAGTACATAATCGTTTGTTTATCGACTCGGATACAAGAGAGTTGTGGGTTCAAAAACGACACTCGCTGTTCCAAACACGAGGAAAGGAATTGTCTCTCCTACCTCTTGCACACTAGGTGATAAATATGTGAAGTAACAGGCATTTCATATTCCAAGATCTGAAAAGACGGGGCCGTACCGTGTTATTATACAGAAAGGCGGCCGCATCAGGCGGTTTGGCGGGGGGCGGTGGCAAAAGCAGATAAATCAAAATATAGCTTGAATCATTCAATAATTAAACATTTTTACGCATCGCTTTTCTATATTGATCCATGTTATTCAGATATTGATGTATATGATTTATGATTTATCAAAGCGTTTTCGGTATGATTTGATTTCGGTTTCTGGTGCAGATGGATAGTTGTCGAGTACTCGGCTAAAGACTTTTGATCTGACAGTACGAAGCTATTATTTTTATTTGGGAATATACCGCGCGGCCGCTACTAAAAGCTGAGGAGCAATTATCACAAAAGACAATTGCACGTGTTACGTGTTGATAGTTCTGCTTTGAGCTTACAATTATAGATAATATTTAAATTTACGTTAGCTTGTCTCTTAAAGTGGCAAGTGGCTGTGCTGTGTTTAAATCAGTAAATCAGATATCTAATATGTATGTATCAGTATAATATTTGTGCATTTATACTAATTCAGTTTTTGTGTTTAAAAAGTAGATCAGGTAAGAGGAATATTGCTTTTTTTTACAGCAATCGTAGTTATTTATTATATTATGACAATAAGGTCTCGAATAAAAAAGTAACATTTGCATGTACTGGTTATATCTCAGGTGAGGAACGTGTGCCTGTGTGTGATAGATAAAGCTAGTTCATATGAAAATTGATGCTAATGAGATTGCAGAATTGCTTTGTTTCTTAATACTGTTGCGGCTCTGAGAATTTTATTACCACTTCCAGTCTCTTTAGCTAGTGGAGAGAGAAGTTTTTCCAAAATTAAAATTAATAAAAAAAAACTACTTAAGAAATTCACTTAGAAATGTATCATTAATCTCTATTGACTCTACATTGGCTGCCACTCTAGACCACACATCTCAAATTAACGAATTTGCTAAAGCTAAAGTTAGAAGGATAAAACTGTAGTAGGTTGGTGTAGCTGATTGTTGATAACATTATTTTAACTGATTGGATCTCATGAGCTGTTGTGAGCGTCATTGTGTAGTTCTTTTAGATCTACTTTAAAGATAATTTATTTACCTACAAAATGGTATATTAGTCATAAAATCGGTTAAAATTTTTTTTTTCGATCCAGAAGCACTTGAGCTTTCAGCTATTCGGTTCGGTGCCATGAACATCGCAACCCTTCGGTTCTGTTCCACGAACACCGTAAATCTGGGGAACATTTGACTTTTCTGCCAGCCAGCGGAATTTAACCGCACTCACAGGTTTGTCACCCGTCGTCCAACGCGCTACGAACACGCTGGGCAGGCGTGCGTCGGTTAATAATTAAGGAAACTGCAGCAGAATGCGTACATATACAGGCAATAGGAAAATAAAACAAATTCAATTCAGCAACAACCCGTATTTTCCATTCGGTAGAAAATGGTTTAAGGAATGATAACTTAAACGCAGAACTATTCAAAATAGACCCAGAACTTGCAGCTAATATATTGCAACCCTTGTTTACTACTATATGAAATGCCCAAATAATACCTGAGGCATGGAACAGAGGAGTCATCATCAAGATACCCAAAAAGGGCTCCCTTGCCGATTGTAATAATTTGCGTGGAATAACACTGCTTTCTGTCCCAAGTAAAATCTTAAGCAAAATCATCTTACAACGTATTACTGATGCTGTGGATAAGAAACTGAGAAAGGAACAAGCAGGATTTCGCAGAGGACGGAGCTGTATAGGCCAAATATTTGCTCTTAGAAATATCATAGAGCAATGCACAGAATGGCAAAGCAAACTCTATATCAACTTTGTAGATTTTGAAAAGCTTTTGATAGCATACACCGCGAAAGTTTATGGCGTATCTTAAGATGGTATGGAATCCCACTGTGTTTTATAAATATTATAAAAAGCGGCTACAGCAAGTTTGCATGCAGTGTTGAAACCTCAGAGCTAAAGTTTGAAGTCAAAACAGGCGTGCGACAAGGATGTGTTATGTCAGCCCTATTATTCAACACTGTCATAGATTGGGTGATGCGTAAAACAACGGAAGATAAGGCAAGAGGTATTAGATGGACGCTCACATCCACTCTGGAAGACCTAGATTTTGCAGATGACATCGCACTCCTATCTCATACACACAGAGATATCCAGGAAAAGACCTGCCGTCTTAACCAATATAGTGAGATGGTTGGGCTGAAAATAAATCAGAAGAAAACTGAAGTAATGACTCTGGACATAACAACCCCAGCACCAGTCAAACTAGAAGGTAAAACCCTCCGAGATACAACCGCTTTCACATACCTTGGAAGTGCTATTAGCAATGAAGGAGACGCTGGATCTGACATTAAAAACAGACTGAGTAAGGCACGAAGTGCATTCATGACCCTTCAGACCACCTGGAAATCTGCCCAATACAGCATCAGAACCAAGACTAGTATCTACAACAGCTGTCTGCTGTTAACATTGCTGTACGGATCGAAATGCTGGAGAATGACAAAACAGGATATGTCCAGACTCTCCTCCTTTCATATAACTTGCCTGCGAAAAATCTTACGCGTGTACTAGCGACTACTATCTCGAACCAAGAATTGCTTGCACGATGCCAACAGGAGAATATGGGCACTATCATCCGAAGACGACGCTGGAGATGGATTGGACATGTGATGCGCATGGAGACTGGCTTCGACACGAAAACTGCCCTGAGATGGACTCCACAGGGTAGGCGAAAGCGTGGAAGACCCAAGACGACCTGGAGGAGAACGATAGAGCAAGAACTAAAGGAAATGAATCATAGCTGGAACACAATACAGAGGAAGGCCATGAACAGGGAAGAATGGTGTGCGTTTGTTGATGCCCTAAACGCCAAAGGCGTAACAGGCTAAAGAGAGAGGAGAAGAATAGGCAGAGTTTCATGGACAGAAAAACAGACAAATAAACAAGTTTTAGGAAAACTAGGCATGAAGAGACAATTATTAAGAGAAATAAAATTCAGACAAGTAAAGTATTTTGGGCACATAAAAGACATGACACCATGATAAAACATTTACTAGAGGGGAAAGTTGAGGGGGAAGAGCAAGAGAAAGACCGAGAGATAAGTGGGAGGGAAACTTTAAGAAATGGATAGGTTACAGTCTGGCAGTGTGCAACACCAAGGCGAAAGACAGAGGATGCTGGAGATTCATTACAGCCAACCTTCGATGTGGAGACGGCACCTGATGATGGTGATATAATCATGAAACTAATCATTGAGAACGCAGAAATTCCAACACTGTTATTTCTTATCAAGCAGACGCGATGTAGGTGGCCATGTCAAATTTCACGAGTGGAAGATGCTCGAGTTTCCGATGATCTCTTTCTTGGGGAACTGATATCTGATAAGAGACGGAATGAAAGACCCCCAAATGTGATGTAAGAATGTATGTAAGTAAGATTTCAAGTTTCTTGACAGAAACACATGAACATGGCAAACAGTCGCTAACAAACAAGTGTTGATCGAGAAAAGAGGTGTGGAGAAGTTGTTACATTTTGAGCACAATCTGATTAAACAGAAGAAATAACAAACATTATGTACAGCATTAGAATGTTTGATAAGATCATCATCATTGCACTTCGGTGAGTAACCATATGTGCTCCAATCTCTTTCTTATACAGGCAAATCTCAACTGCAGAGCACGAACTCCGTAGCACAGGAAAGGGTCCACGATATTATTTTGAAGATGGTGAAGATATTTTTGTAGGAATTTTATTTTTCTTTCTTTTTTCTTTCTTTTGTCTTTCTCTGCTTTTTTGCCGCTAGGCGTAGTAGGTTTAACTGATGATCGGTTTTCGAGATAATGCACGCTCGGTCGCTTGATATGGTGTGGTATTGTGGAGTTTTAAGATGTCTGTAACTCCATCAACCCATCTTTTTCTTGGTCTGCCCTTTCCTCTTGATGATTCCATTTTCAGGTTGTACGCTCTTGCAACTGGTGTATTTGGGTTCATTCTGACCAAGTGGCCAAACCATTTGAGTCTTTGTTTTTCAATAAATCTAATAGCAGGTGTTGTTCGACTGTTCTTCTAATTTCCTCATTTCTTTTATGGTCTCTTCTTGTTTTATTTACTGCTTTCCTCAGGCATCTCATTTCGCATGTGGTAATTTTCCTTTCTTGTTCTTTTGTCAGTGCCCATGTTTGGCTCTGGTAGCACAGTGTTGGTATAAAGATTGAATTTATAATCTGTCTTTTAGTCACTACTGGAATAGCTGGGTGTTTCAAAAATGGGGTAAGCTGGTATGTAATGTTGTTGGCTTGCTGGATTCTAGTTTCGATCTCTCTGTCCAGTCTACTATCAGATGTGAAGATACTTCCAAGGTATTTGAATTCTCTCACCTGCTTTAGCGTTTGGTCATTTATTTTTATGTTGATATCTTTATGTTCTCTGCTTATAGTCATGACTTCTGTCTTTTGAATGTTGATCTTCATGGTGTATTTGAGGCAGCTATTGTTGAGTAAGTTTATGTGTTCTTGAAGCTGTTCAATATTATTATGGAATAAACACTGGTCGTCAGCAAAGAGCAGTTCATTTTGTTGGTCTGCGCTGAGTAATGCTTCATCTATTTTGGTGATACTATCCATGTATATAATAAAGAGGAGAGGTGATAAAACACATCCTTGCCGTACTCCTGATGTTACTGGAAACCAATTTGTGAGTCCGGCGCTTGTTCGTATGGCACTTTCACTTTCTATATATGGCTCTAACACAGTCTAGCAGTGTTCCTTTTATTCCGTAGTTTTCGAGAACATCCCATAATATGTCTCTGTTAACCCTATCAAATGCCTTCTCTTGGTCTATGAAGGCTATATTCATTTGATTTTTGTGTTCTATAGTCTTTTCACTAATTTGTCTTAGGGCAAATATTGGATCTGTGCACCCTTTTCCTTTTCTAAATCCAAACTGTTGCGGGCTGAGTGCTGGCTCCACAATTGGTCTTATTCGTTGCTCAAGAACTCTTGCAAACATTTTTTCCCACATGGCTTAGGAGGGAGATGCCTCTATATGTACTACAGTCTTGTTTTTTACCTTTTTCTTCCATATTGGTACTATAATAGCTTTTTGCCAATCTGAAGGGGCAGTTCTTTCTTCCCATGCCTTCTTGAAGATGTAATGTACCCATGTTACTCCAATCTCTCCACACGCTTTTATTGCTTCTGCTGTTATTCCATCAATTCCCGCAGCCTTGTTCTTTGGGCTTCTCTTAATAGCTTCTCTTACCTCACTTACTAGTATTTCAGGTTCTTCAATGTTTACATGTCTCGGTTTGAATGATGTTTTATTCCCAGTATCTGGTATATTCAAGAGGTCTTTGAAATATTCTTCCCATCTTTCTCTGATCTTAACTTCTTCATGTATAGGTTTACCTTGACTATCATTTATATATTCGGATGGCTGGAAGGGTTCGTCCCTTATTCTCATTTTTGCTATGGCCTTATAAAATTGTCTGCTGGACTCTACACATAATCTACTGAGATTTTCACCATACATGGTCCAAGATTTTTCTTTCTCTTGCTTGATTACAATCTTTTCTAATGAATTTTGTTCGGGCAGCATCTTTCCAGTCTACTCTTCTCGATTTTTAACTGCAAATGGTTCTCTTACCAGCTCCAATAGAACATGGAATCTGCGGTTTATCGTCAATAACCGATAGGACTAGGAACTCGATCCCATCTACACTGAGATCAGGGATCTCTGGAAAAATATCCAGATGACTTACGAGGAACCGAACCTGGTATCTTTGGTACTAGAGACGAGCACATAGCCTCTACGCCACAGAGACCTGAGAGAAGATAGATGAGATAGATAGATAGATAGATAGATAGATAGATAGATAGATAGATAGATAGATAGATAGATAGATGGATAGATAGATAGATTATGATGGATGGATGGATGGATGGATGGATGATGATAGATGGATAGATGGATAGGATAGGATAGATAGATGGATAGATAGATGGATAGATAGATAGATGGATAGATAGATAGATGGATAGATAGATAGATGGATAGATAGATAGATGGATAGATAGATAGATGGATAGATAGATGGATGGATAGATAGATAGATGGATAGATAGATAGATGGATAGATAGATAGATGGATAGATAGATAGATGGATAGATAGATTGATAGATAGATGGATAGATAGATAGATGGATAGATAGATAGATGGATAGATAGATTGATAGATAGATAGATGGATAGATAGATAGATGGATAGATAGATAGATGGATAGATAGATAGATGATAGATAGATAGATGGATAGATAGATAGATGGATAGATAGATAGATGGATAGATAGATAGATGGATAGATAGATAGATAGATGGATAGATAGATAGATAGATGGATAGATAGATAGATGGATAGATTGATAGATGGATAGATGGATAGATGGATAGATTGATAGATGGATAGAGGGATAGATGGATAGATGGATAGATGGATAGATAGATAGATGGATAGATAGATAGATAGATGGATAGATAGATATATAGATGGATAGATAGATGGATAGATAGATAGATGGATAGATAGATAGATGATAGATAGATAGATAGATGGATAGATAGATAGATGGATAGATAGATAGATAGATAGATAGATATAGATAGATAGATAGATAGATAGATAGATAGATAGATAGATAGATAGATAGATAGATAGATAGATAGATAGATAGATAGATAGATAGATAGATAGATAGATAGATAGATAGATAGATAGATAGATAGATAGATAGATAGATAGATAGATAGATAGATAGATAGTGATAGATAGATAGATAGATAGATAGATAGATAGATAGATAGATAGATAGATAGATAGATAGATAGATAGATAGATAGATAGATAGATAGATAGATAGATAGATAGATAGATAGATAGATAGATAGATAGATAGATAGATAGATAGATAGATATAGATAGATAGATAGATAGATATGTCATAGTTCCCCAGATGGCAGCGGAGGAATGGACAGTTAGTCAGATAGATAAGTAGTATAATTAGATTATTTAATAGTTGAGACTATGTGTTGTACTCTCTATGCAGAAGTACAACACATAACTACAAGACACGACGTTTTTGTGTAGAAAAATAGTGACGGTTTAGTAACAGTTGCTAGGAACAATTAGTAAACAGAGAGAACGATATTTTACATGAGACCTAAAGGACGTGTTTATATATTTGCGAAACATTCAATAAATATATGAACCTGTAAATGAATCATGGTTGTCA
The DNA here is from genome assembly GCA_020796225.1 of Arion vulgaris. NCBI lineage: Eukaryota > Metazoa > Mollusca > Gastropoda > Stylommatophora > Arionidae > Arion > Arion vulgaris. The sequence goes on along the minus strand of CM036764.1, from coordinate 44,517,345 downwards.
AATATTTTGTGTTGTCTGGAAGTGAGAACATTGTTTTAAATACCATGGGATAATAGATATAACAGGAGGACCATCCGTATAAATGAAATATGAAATACTAGGAGGAGAAACACACAAAATGAAAGGAAGGAATTAACGAAGAAAAAGGAAAGAGGAACTACAACGAAGTAAGAGGGAAGCTAATGAAATAGGAAGTTTAGAATGAAAGTACCACAATCAGAAACGCCCTGACTACAACAATGGTGTCAGGGTGAAACAACATCGGCCCTTTTTTTCAGCTATTCGTGGACCAGAATTGAGTGAGTACTTATTACTTTTTGATACTTATTTACACGGCTCTCCGATCTGCTTTAAAATGGATCTTCTACGTCAGGTACTTTAATTCTTCAATCAACCATCTAGGAACGTTAGTCATCATCCTACGTTAGTCCTTTCTTAGCCCTCCATTACGACTGGGCGACCGGCGTGTATTCCCCCGGTCTAGATCATCTGCGTCAACTACTTTATTCTTCAATCAATCACCTAAGGACGAAATACTCGTTTTTTTTTATTCTTGTACGAGCTGGACTGATTTTGATATCACTTTCTACCAAACTCCCGGAGATAGCTCGACCTGACCTGCTCATTGATAGTTTGCCTGGTGTCTATTATTCATGTGGGGCAACGATGCAGTTCGCTAATCAGGAACTGTGGTGTGGATTGCTCTTGCAATGATGTACTGTGTACACGCCTCTTTACATGTCATGTCCGTGATTATGATTGCATAGTTGGATATTATCAGGTAACCATGGATACAAGTGATATAGAGAAGACTGCATTTTGGGCGTCCCTTGGTCTTTACGAATACACGTGCATGTCGATGAGTCTAGCCAATGCTACTGTTATGGCACTAAATCCAACATTCTGCACTCGCAACAGCGCAATTGGTCATCGCACTTTTAAGACCGAATTCATAGGATTACATTGTTCAGAAAAGGATTGTCTGGAAAATATTTACGGACCTTTATGGACAAATTAGGTTCCTGCAACGGAAGTGAGCTATGCCAGTCTCTCACTGGTGTATGTACTCTGGGATGTGAACCTGGAATATATAGTCTCCATTGTTCGTTTCGTTGTATCTAATAACTGTCTTTATGCAGTCTACAATTATAGTTCTGGATACCGTGTACAGTGGTGTCCCTTACCCAGGATGGATACTGATGTGTGACTTCTATAGCGTTGAACATTTATGAACATTATGTTATCAGTTTTTTACATCATCTTATATGGCGTTAATTGCATCGTGAGTATATCTTTATTATTCAATTTACGCACATTGCTTGCTAGATATGAAATCTGCATTGTTTTTTTACGTATATGATCATTACTACTTAATTATATAACATCTGGTTGACTATTGGTGTTTCAGGTTATATATTTCTGACAATTGTACTTGTTTGGTCACTTCATTTGTATTGCTATATTTCTATCGCATTGCGTAATATTTATGATGGCTCATGGGTATGACGGTGGAGGTCATGCGTTAGATGTAGAGGCGCGGTGGGGGCTGGCGCCACAGGATTATCCTGGGATCACCTTGAGTACATTCAGTGATGGTGACGGGCCCTCCATAGAGAATTTTGCCAGGAGCGTACGCTCTTATTGGAGACTTTACGGACTAACGGGTGAAGATAAACTGTATACCATCCTGGACAATGTGTCGGCCTCCGTCCGAAGTGAGCTACAAATACAGATGCTCACCATACAAGACCCTGAGCAATTATTGATGACAATGGTCAGGTTGTATGGCGACAACAGGTCGCTCACTGAGCTTTTTTCTGTTTTTATAGGGCGTCCCAAATGGCTGGGGAATCATGCCGCGATTATTCTCATCGCTTGGCTGATATATATGCTAAGATCACTGCGGCACAGAAAGAGGAAGGACAGGCGGTGATGGACCTCCAGTTATTACGCGACCGTTTTGTCGATTCATTGCGAGATCGCCTGTGTAAGACCGTCTTATTGGAAAAAATAGAGCAGTTTCCGCCTACGACTTTCCTACAGGTTCGTGATGCGGCCACACGATGGGAGCGCAGTCCCATCCCCGCGTCAGACGCCCATACGATTTCTGAAATGCATCGTCGTATGGACGTCCTGGAATCGAAGGTGGCGGAACGCCACTCTGAGATACGCGGCCCAAACCCTGCCAGATCCCTCCCCAAAACTACTCATCCGGAGAGAAATTTTCGTCAAAATCGACAACGGGGTTATGGGAGGCCCAATGACAGAGACAATCGGGGGGGAAAGTATAATTGTTCTTCTTTCCACAGTCAGGACATAAGAAGGAGCGCACAACCCTGGGTGTTCGGGGCGGACCCATGAAACCCGGCCCATTAACACATCTGATGTGATTGGGTATGAGGCGAGGGAGGAGCAGCAATTCTCTCCCATTAGTCCCTCTATATCGATAGGCAGTTGCCAGGTAGACCCAAGATATACTGGTAATGATTTGTTCTATAGTAGGTCGAACAAACACCTAAATTTCTTCCAGGTTTCGAATAACGTGTGCCAGGAAAAACAAATTGTTGATATGACTATTTCCGATGTTGATGATTTATGTACTATGCCTAATTTTTTATTAGATTTTCCCTGTGTAGAGGAAAATCACAAATTAGTTTCAAGCGTCAATGGTTCAAATGCAGAGCCGAATTTATTGCATTTTTCACGGATAGAGGAAGTTGATTCGCAGGATGGCGATGCAATAGGATCTGTTATGGATTGCTCCGATATTAAGCCTATTGCTTTGATATCTTCCGACGATGTGGCATGTGAAGAACCTAACTTCTTATTACGGTTTTCTTGTGTAGAAGTGGTTACTTCTCAAATTACCAGTACAGTCGAATCCGTTGTCGATTGGTCCGATGATGAGCTGTATGTCTTAACAGACCCTCCCTTGATAGTGGAAGTAAAATTACAGGAAATCCAGATGGTGAATGAGTCCCTCATCTGTGGGGCAATTGTAGTGCTGGATATAATAGAGGATAATCAGTGTGTATTGGAGAATAATATACATGAACATGAAGAGACTGACATTAAGAAAGTCATTAGTGATTCCGGTGAGGAATTGAGAGTTGCACACAGCAGTTTATCGCCGCCTTCTGGACAGGTCATCCACGACAATGAACGACCAATAGAACATGTGGAGATTGTTCATGTTCACCACTCAAGATTAAAACGCAATGTAAATCGTATACTTTATCCTCATGGGACACATGGCATTGAATCTATGAGCGCGAAGTCAACTCGTACAGGTTGCAAGATTAATACATCAGGTTTTAAGGATACTAACAATGTTCAAACAAAAGTAAAACGGCGAGGAAGTTATAAAAGAGTACAGGTTAATTCGAAAAATTGTAAACAAGCGTTGGTGGGCCACAATAGTAAGGGGCGGATGTTTCAATTCAAGGGTGCTGCCTGTAGCATTCATTCCGAAAGAGTACGGAGAAAAGCAAAGTGGCCTAAGTCTATCTTTAGATTAGAATCTACTGATCATTCACAACAGGAACAGGTTAGTGATCCGCCTGTACAAGAATCTAGTCGACTGCCAGTGTCTCCGTCCAAGGACACGTCAATATCGACAACACGAGTAATTGAGATCCCAGTGGTTGAGTTCAACAATGACGATATAAAGGTCTTGGGATCCAGCGAGAGTGTCTCCAAGCATACTAGAAGTGTTAAACCCCCAGTAGAGAGTGGTGGTGAAAATAAATTCACCTCTCTACAAATAAGTTCGAAAATGTACATGACAGATGCCAAATCCCGGAACTCAGATTACGAGCTAAATATGAACTGCAATGTTAGTTTTAATATTAAAATTTGGTCAGTACGATCTGGTTCTGATGTGCAAAAAGATGTGCAATTTGAACGGAAGTTTCTTGATAACATAAACAATGCGTCATTTTGGGGGAAGTATTCTGTCCATTCTATGACCAAGCGGTTGCAATGGAATACTGTGCTGATTGGGTTCCTTATACTATTTCTTGGCGCTGATGCCCTGTGTTGCTATCAGCATTGTTTGAAAGAATTAACTCTTTCGTTCTACGAACACGGTTTAGTCCTGGCTTGCTCTATTTATTGTTGGGGGTCTATGTTGTCCTTAACAATATCCTTCAGGGTATACATTGTGGGGATGGCACAGATGATACTATCACTATTGCTCCCAGGGATGGTCTCGTGGGAAATGGGTTGGATCATGACGAGGACAACCATGATTTACGCGATTTGTACAAAACTACATGGAACCCGAGTTTTATACACAATATGCCTGGATTTTTGTTTGGATCCTGGTGGATTGAGAAAAGGTTTACAATGGGCCTGAAGTCAAAAGTGAGGTCGAACCAAATAGGGAACATACATGCGTTTTTCTTTCAATCCTTTGGGACTGAAGGATGGATTGTAAGGGGTAGCTCGAGAATAATGTTAGACCAAATAAAGAGAATAATTGGGTTTTTGGTTGAGTCCTTAAAGATTACTGGACGGAATGTGCTACCTCATTTATTGAGATTATCTTATATTGAGCCGATAGGTAGATCCTTTGGGAATTGGCTCGATTCCTTGTGGGTTTTGAATGGGTTATAATTTTAATATCAGTGGTTATATATTGTAGGGTCAAATTTTGAGTATTATTTGACTCCTTTTGATTGTTGAGTGGACACTGGGGTCAATGAGACTTCAGTTTCTGCAATGTAGATTCAATAAGTGGAATATTGTGGAATTTAATACCTCGTTGAGGTTGCGCTGTGTCGAATGCAATATATTTGACACATTTGGAATCGTTATTTTATTCCTTTTGGGTGATTTTATTGCCTCCTGAAGGTTATATGATGTCGATCCGAGTGTTTCGGATCGTTGGAGTTATGATTTGTTTAATTGGCGGATTTAGTGTGGACTTGCGTCACGTGTACGTCATCCTACACTTTGATGTGTTAATTATGTTAATAAGAAGATGGGGAATTTTAATAGGAGAAGTTTAGGAGATAATGGAGCAGCGTTGAATATTGGACGTTTATAATGGAGTTTCATATTTGCAGCTCATTCATTCCCTGGGTTGGGGGATGGTTAATAATACCTCGTGGAGGTCTTATAATGTTGGATGAACATTATGTATGTTTTTAATGCAATATGTTGAATATTGGAGTTTATTATTTCCTGGGTTTGGGGTTAGTTAATATTACCTCGTCGAGGACATATAACGTGAGAAGTTTAACGTTATATAAATGTTTTTTTTTCCTTTTTTTTTTCATTTTGTAACTTGTGTTTTTGTTTGAGATTTCAGATAGTGTGACAAGACTCTGACATGCAAGAAAGACATAGTGTTAGTGACATACTGATACATGCTGCCATCAAACCAATACTACCTCATGTGAGGAATGGATGTCCAGTACAGCCACCTCACATTGGCCAAGTGTTATGCTGTTGGGTCGCCGTCGGAATCATAGACGCATATTTTCCATATTTTCCAATTAATTTATGTAATGCTGATTGATTTCTAGTACTATGGTTTCAGCACAAGAGCACAGAGGGGTTACTGTTGAAGTTAGCCATGGTCACCTATGGCCAGTTGATGAGTCACGTCCAACGACGTGTGGTGACTCCTTACCAAGTAGCTCATTCAACTTGGGTCTTCCTGAGATCCCGTCAGGATTTTTCCTTTCTTTTCGACCATGGTTGGCTGTTATAGTTAGTTGTTGTGGAGCCACGTTTAACACGTGAGGCGACTTGTTCCCTTTCAGCTCTCACCACTCTAATCACCCTATTGGATACGACCTGTGCGATTTTGTTGGGAGTTCGCCGTCGGGGCGACGGCGAGGTCTCCAGGAAGTGTCATAGTTCCCCAGATGGCAGCGGAGGAATGGAC